>JAWRVF010000015.1:0-1253749 GCA_036785485.1 Physcomitrellopsis africana | reverse complement strand
TGCTTGAAAAGCTTCCTAGGTAGGAGTATATATTGGAGTCGAGACTGAAGAGTTTTTCAGTCTCGACAACACATCTCTTGGAGTTCTAGCTCACCTCTCTAGTGTTGTTTTTTGTACTCATCTGATTAATATAATTTCTGCCAGTTCTTCTTGAACTTCTTGTTTAGACTTTAAGTCTATATTCTGTGTCCGTGATATTAATCCAGTTCTTGCCAGTTCTTCTTGAACTTCTTATTTAGACTTCAAGTCTATAATTTGTGTCCGTGACAATAAGATGATTGGACTGCTCTTCTGCCATTGGCAGAATTTGCTTATAATAATATAATATATTTTTCTATGCAACAAATATCTTTTTTAGTCAATTATAGTTACCACCCACAACTTGATGCTTTTGACTTTTCAAAAATTGATAATCCAACGGCAGAAGATTTGGCAAATTGTTTGTCAAAGTTACATGCAATAGTGAAGGTGCAATTAAAAGAAGCTCAAGAACGACAAAAAAAAATGCAGATGCGTATCGCAAGGAACAACCACAATTCAATATGGGGGACAAGGTATGATTACTTCATTGCAATATCAAGACTATTCGTGCTTGTGATAAGTTGAACTATCATAGGCTTGGACCTTTTCCTATTTTTGAACAAATCAATCTAGTTGCATATCGATTATATCTATCGGAGTCAATGAAGATCCATCATGTATTCCACGTGTCACTACTCGAGCCATATAAGATAATGGATATACAAGGAAGAAGACAAATGCCACCGCCTCCTATAGAAGTGGACAACAATGAAAAATTCGAGGTTGAAGAGATTTTAGATTCAAGGCGGCACCAAAATGGACTAGAATATCTTATACATTAGCAAGGATGCAATATTAGTGAACGCATATGGGAGCCATCCAAGAATCTAGCAAATGCATCAATAAAAGTCAATGCATTTTATCGACGACATTCGTCAAAACTAAGATAAAGAATTAAGAAAATCTTTGCTATAAAGCAAAACATGTTTTATAAAGATTTCATCCTACCTTGTATCATTATTTGTTATTCGATTAGATTTGTTCATATTAAAGAGATGGAAGATCAACAACCAACGAATTCAGCTAAAGAGCCATCATTTGCTGATTTATCAAACGAGACATTACCACTATCACAACCTTCAAGTCGACGGAATAGAGATGAAGACCCTCAAGAACGACATATCCTTCCTTGGATTGATGGAAAAATATAATGCGTTCGATATCACAACTTTGGAAGAGACTGCCAATGTTTGGTGATATTTTTAGACGTAAGAACTACTCTTGATGGTGTTCTTAATATTTTCTTTGAAGAAAATTATGAAAGCATCAACAATGATCAAATGATAGGGTGGTCCTCTTGTCTTAGTATGGGACATTGTCAATGGCTGAAAGGACCTATCAACTTTCTTCAAAGGAAACAAAGATCAGAGTATGTGGCAAGCACAATTTGACGTATCTTAGACTTCCTCAATATGTAATTACCGCTCCTCGTGGAACTTGTCCCTAGAAAGGGGGATAATGTCACAGACATAAGATTTACTCTAGTAATTATTTAATTAATATAAACCAATAGAAGTAGGTAAAATAAGTTGATTTGATAATATGTCATAGAAAAGCTTTTTAAAAGCTTCATAGATGCAGAATCACCTTTATACATGTCTATAGGTGATTGATAGGTTAAAAATTTGGTCTAGCCATGTATCACACATGTTGGTAGCTTGCAGAACAAGTCAAATACGTGGCACACATGTAGGAAACTTGTCGTACAAGTTTGACACGTGTCTTGCAAATTACACATGTGTAGGAGGAGGTCCTATAGAATACCGCCACGTAGCTCTTAGTTAGATAGTATTTATAGAGGCAAGAGTGAAGCCTTCTTCACTCTTGTCAATTCCTTTCTTGCTTCTAGTCTAGATTCAAGAATCTATAGTTTTCTTGTCTTGTGGCAACAGCCATTCTAATTTCTTTTAATATACATACTTCCTTACTTCTATTTTGTTATTCTTCTTAATAAAAGTTTCATATATTTATTTGTTTTTTTGGAATTCTTGTTCTTGACAATATATTATTAAAGCACCAACCATATGATTGCACTATAGATCTTTAAGAACGCAATCAACTTTTGGTCCAATTTATAATCTTTTTTCAAAATAAGCTTTCAGCATTAAAAGATTAAATTGATGAAAATCTTGTAAAGAACTTCATCAGGCATTCAAAGTCTCCAACAGGAGTACCTATATTCTTTATAAAGAACAAAGATGGTTCTTTGTATATGTGCATTGATTATCGGAGATTGAATAAGATAATGGTGAAAAATCGTTATCCACTACGATTAATTTTAAGATTTTTCGAACAACTTGGCTAAACCAAGATCTATATTAAGATAGATCTTTATAGAGCATATAATTTGGTATAGATCAAGGAGGGAGATGAATGGAAGATTGTATTTTAGATAAGGTGTAGACATTTTAAATATAATGTCATGCCTTTTGGACTAAAAAATGCACCTGCTATCTTTCAACATTTAATGAATGACATCTTTCAAGAGCATTTAGATGAGTTTGTAGTGATTTCTCTTGATGACATGTTACTATTCAAAAAATTTGGAAGAACACAAGGAGCATGTCAAGTTGATATTACAAAAGCTGTGAGATACAAGTTTGTATGTTAAGCCAAAAAAATGTGTATTTCACCAACCAAAGATGGAATTTTTGGGATATATCATATCTATTGAGGGTTTGATGATGGATCCTAAGAAGGTAGAGGTGATTATGCAATGGGCTATTTTGAAGACTATGAAAGACGTATAATATTTTTTTAGATTTGTCGACTTTTATAAAATCTTTATCAAAAATTATTCTCAAGTTATCACCTTTTTTATTTGATTGACATACAAAGATAAGTTGAAATGAGAGCCTCAAGTAGAAAAGGCATTCCAAGACCTTAAGACAATATTTACCACAATCCTCATCTTAGTACATCAAGACTTTATAAAAACATTCTATATAGAAGCTGATGCTTTGAATTTTGTATTAAAGGCCATACTTTCATAAATGAATATATATAATAAATTCCATCTTGTTGCATTTTATTTTCAAATATTTTTTGCTGTCAAAATTAATTATGAAATCCATAATAAGGAACTTCTTGCTATTGTGGATTTTTTTCAAGAATGGCGTCATTTCTTGAAAGAATAATACACTTTGTGATTGTATATATAGATCACAAGAACTTGAAATATTTTATATCAGCTCAAGTTCTTAACCACCGTGTGAGCTAAAAAACTCACCACCAATTTTTTTATATTTTTTAATTAATTGAAATAGAAAAAATTAGTATTTTAGATATTTTATGCATTTTCTTTATTGTTAGCATTTGTAATACTACCATCTAAGTGTCTTCCAAATAATACACCATTAATATTATAGATGGATAAAAAAAAATAAAAAAATAGAGATAAAAATATAAGATTAAAGATAAATAGTAAAAGATAAAAGATAAAAGATAAAAGTAAAAATGACAAATAAAAGATAAAAGATAAAAGATAAATAATAAAATATAAAATATAAAAGATTAAAGTAAAAATCACAAGTAAAAAGATAAAAGATAAAAAGTGAAAGATGAATGTAAAAGAAAAATATAGAAAAGTAAAAGTTAAAAGTATAAACTTAATTGATAGTAAATGTGAACCAAAGAAGAAGAAATTTCAATAGAAAACTTCCAAGTAAAAGTAAAAAAATGAAGGAGTAGGATAATGAAGGGAAATTAGCTCAAGAAGTATTTACTAATAAGTATTAAGATCATTCAATAAGGTGCTAGGAGGAAATTACAAACAATTGTATAAAAAAAATGAAAACCTAACCGAGTGATGCTTTTGATCCAAGGAATCAACCCCCTTTCACTAAAACAATTGTTGTTGTCTTGTCCTTAATTGGATTCAAGTGTACTTAGATTTCTTGGAAAGGCAACTTCAAGCTCGATTACCATCCAAAATGTCAGCTCCAAACTCGCTTTAGTTTGGAAGATGTTGCTTCTCAAAGTTGGTGCTTTGAAATTGTAGAACAACAGACCCCCCTTCATTAAAACGGTTGTCACTACCTTGTCCTTGGTTTTCCGTAAATAAGCCTTAGCTTCTCAAAAACTAGACTTTAGAGCAATTCTTCTTCAATAAATTTTACTTTCAATATCTTCTTAAAACTCTAGATCTTGTCCTCCGAAGTCACTACTCCAAACCAAAGTGGCAGCAGACACCTTGCCACTAAAATGGCTGCCACTACCTTGTTCTTGATTGCCCGTGAATAAGCATTAGCTTTTCAAAAACTAGACTTCAAAGCAATTCTAATCCAACAAATTTTACTTTCAATATCTTCTTAAAACTCTAGATCTCGTCCTCCAAAGTTACTACTCCAAACCAAAGGGGCAGCAGACACCCTACCACTAAAATGGCCGCCACCGCTTTGTCTTTGATCCAAATAGCCCCTGCAATATGTCATTGGAAAGCAAACAAAAAGTCCTACAATCTCCTAAAAATTCAAGTCCTAACTCTACTCTTACTAAAATTTGTGTGCAAATGAAACTTAACTTGACTTAGAAAGAAGAAACTACACTTCAAGGGAAATTTTTGCAAGGGCTTCACCAACAAAAGATGAGACAGAGAAAAAATAGCCACCCAAGCCCTTTTTAATCAAGAACAAGGCAGCCTAGGGGTGGAGGCCACATCTCCACCGTTGAACTTTAAATCCCTAATCAAGATCAAGGACCCAAAATGATCCTAAGCCCAAGCCCAATTTTAAGGTTGGATTCACTTGTAACTAAGAATAGACTATCTTTTTAGCAAAAATAATACCACCAATGTGTTTAAAATACAATTTTATCCTAAGATTGACTACTCACATGTCCAAATCTAAGTTTCAAAAGCATAGTTCTAATGAATTTGCTAATTATAATTTTTTATTATTGTTATTTTACTAAAATACTTCAAGAAATTTTTACTACTATCTTCTAATTTGAACTTAGATGAATATTAATAATCTAAATATAATCATAGTATTTTCTTCAACTAGATGCATTTTAATATGGTGATTAGAATCACCAATTGTTAAATAATTTTGACTTATAACATTTAAAAGCCGGTAATTCTCAAAAATTACTGGAATTTATAGAATTCTAAATTTTAGAATTCTATTATCTTCTAATAATAGATTAAGCTAGGATATTTGATTTTAGTCCTAAATGGTTATTCTATTATTAAGTTTAGATAATTTTTTATCCAATTTTCTACTAAAACATCGAGCTTATTTTTTAGAATAGTAAGAACATCTATTTAGCAAGAATAATCCATTTAACAAGGATTTTTGCCACCAATAAATACTAATTAGTCTAAGTTTATCATAACTATTGGTTTTTGATTGATTTTGGGATAAAAATAAAGAATTGAGCTTTTTTGATGGCTCACATATCGCCAAGCTTGATTGAATATGTCGTTATCTCGATATAACTTTGTTATTATTTATTGACTTGGAAAGCAATAAAGATTGTTTGATGCTTTATCTGTCAAGGACGGAAGTTAGGAGGTTAGCAAAAACTAAGGAGAAGAAATTAAAACCAGAATAACTTCAAGAACAAAGAATTGGATGGACAAGAACAAGAACTAGATCAAGAATAAGAAATTGGATTAATATCAAGAACAAGGCAACACTCTGGATTACTCTAAGACTTGTATTGACAAGACTGAGGTGCTCCTCAGTCTTGCCTCTTATTTATACTATGAGGCCTTATGTCCTATTGAACCTTCTAAGAGTATCTTAGAATATTCTAAAAGCTTGAGGAAGATTCTGGAAAATTCTAAAAAATCTACGGGGGATCTTGGAAGGTTGAAGAAGATTTTAGAGGGTCCTAAGAATATCTTAAAATATTCTAGAAGTTTGAGGAAGATTTTGGAAGACTCTAAAAAGTCTATGGGAGGTCTTGGAAGATTGAAGAAGATTCTAGAAGGTTCTAGAAGATTCTAAAAGATTCTAAAAAGCTATAGAAGGTTCTAAAAGATTACAAAAAATTCTAGTAGTGGCTTAAAGTATGTCCGTGATATCATCTTCCCTTCTAGCAACAAGTTTCACGAGGAGCCGAAGCAATTTGATAATCAAATCATATGCGTAAAAATTCTAGAATTCGTTGGAGTAGAGAAGCAATATATTTTGTCTTTTGTGCATTGGTTATCGGTTCAACAGGACCCTTGAGATGGCGTCAATGACCTCCAGATATAACTTCTGTTAGACCAACATCCCATCCAAGAATTTGTTCTTCGTTGCAACCTTCAAAACATCCTCCGAACATAATTTCTACTCTACCTGGAATCACCCTTCCAACTTCAAGGAGTATTACCAAAGCTTGGGTATTTGAATCAAGATTTTTGTGATGAGGCCGTATCTCCAAAGACTCCAAGCGTGGCCTTCCTTGACATTGGCATACTCTTTCTTCATCTTGTCCATGTTCTTCAAACCTAGCAGATTGTGAAAGTTGCAATGATTTCCCAGTCGCTTATATGCCAAAAGAGTCTTCTGACTCTTGTTCCTACAATTCCATTGAAACGCAAAGATTTGACATGATAATTAATAAGCTTCTAACAAGATCTATTCTATCCTAGGAAAATACAAGTACAAATCTTGGCGTGGCTCTTCCTTTTTTATAATGGTCTTTTGTTGTTGATAGGAAGCGTCATTTAGAAGCCAAGAGATATTATTGTCCATGAAATCTTCAATGACCATTGAATCTAGGTTTTTTATGATATTATTGATGGAACTGGCAAACCTTCTTAAGTGTATTCTTAAGGTTATTTGAGGGTTTCCATATTCTTTCGCTAACTCCATAGCCCTTTTAATGGATGAAATATTCCAATTGTCCATGTCTTATACATGAATCCAATATTTAATCCACCTTGTATTCAATCTCTTGATTGACTTCAACTGGAGCTGGTGGTGGAATAGTTCTTCCAGCAATATTTGATTTATAATGGGTTTCTAAAAGTGAGACATGAAAGACTGGATGAATGTGCATGCTACTTGGTAGTTTGAGACAAAAACTTATTAAATTTACTTGGTGTAGAATTATAAAAGGTCCAAGTCTTTGATAGTCTAATTTTTGTGATGGTCGATTTGTTTGTATATTTCGTCAAAGTAACCATACACGATCTCCTACTTTGAAATTTGGTTGGTTCTTGCGATAAATGTCTACATAGTCTTTATATTGATCGTGGACTATTTGTAATTGAAATTTCAATTCTTCATGGATGGTTTTTAAATAAGTAGCTTGATTCTCTACAGCAGGGCTTTTCACATCTTCAATTTGGAATAGATCTGCTCGAAGGTGGTATCCATAGTTTGAGAAGAATGGAGTTTGTTTTGTTGAAGAATATTCGGAGTTATTATATGCAACCTCAACCAATGATAGAAAGTCCATCCAATTATCTTGTTGGTAATTTATACTGCAACAAAGATATTGCTCCAAGATCTAATTCACTCGTTGTCGTAATACGTGAAGTCTTGCTTGAGAATGCTCCGGGCACCTGGCTGTGGAAGATAAAAAGAAAATACGCCACAACAAAATCCTAACAATTCTAATAGAATCTTAATTAACTTCTATTAAATCTTAACAATATTTTTCAGCTTGATTCAATCTTAAAGAAATTATAAAAGAAGAATAAATGAGTCATTCAATAATCATAATAGAAAATAATATATAAAATGCTAAATTTAGAAAATACTAAAAATAGAATCTTAAAACCCTAAATCATATCTTATTCAAACCCTAGTCAATCCCTAAGTCAAACCTTGATCAAACCTTAGTCATACCCTAAGTCAAACCTTGGTCAAACCTTAGTCAAATCCTAGTCAAATCCTAAGTCAAACCCTGATCAAACCCTAAGTCAAATCCTAGTCAAACCCTAATCAAACCCTAAGTCAAACCCTAATCAAATCCTAACCCTAATGAAACCCTAACTCAAATCTTGGTCAAATCTTAGTCAAACCCTAATCAAATCCTAAGTCAAACCCTAGTCAAATCCTAATCAAACCCTAGTCAAACCCTAATCAAACCCTAAGTCAAACCCTAATGAAATCCTAACCCTAATGAAACCCTAAGTCAAACCCTAGTCAAACCCTAATCAAACCCTAAGTCAAACCCTAAGCAATTTCTAAGGCAGTTTTAGAACCACAATAACTACCAAACAAACCGTTGATCTTGATTGAAATATTTCATACACCTTAACAATTAAGTTAAAAACACACACACCAAGTTTGAAGAAGATCCAACTTACCAAGAAGAAGAAAAACTTACAAATTTGCTCGGGTATCAGCCGGCCTCCTTCTCCAATCTTCACGCCAATATTCCAGTGCCTAAACCTCCTATTTGCACCGTTCAACTGCTTCCAAATTTCACAAGCATGTAGGAAATTAAGTCTTCTACACACACACATAAATTTCACCCCAATCCAACTGATAGATTGATCAAAATCTGCGAAACCCTAACTGACCTTTAAAACCCAATTCCAGAGACCCCAACTCACATAAATTTCAATAACCTTTGATCAAACCGTTAGATCAATCTCAAATTCACAGCACACATTGACAACAACAATACCCAAAAACCCACAAATTTCCAGCCGTAGATCTGCTGCAAAGCTTCTGGAATTGCCTAAACCATCAACCCTAATTTATTTCACAAAATCTCAAGTAGCCAAAATAAACCCTGACTTTGCAAAGCTATTACAAAGTCGTTTTCTCTCCAAATCACTCAAAATCAACTCCTATATAAAACCCTTCAAGTTCACTCCCTAACCCCAATCTCCGATCTGCAAAAAGACCTCCATTCGCCGTCGGCACGCGGTTTTGTGCCCTGGGGTCTGGTTTCGACCCAGGTTCTTAACCGGCCCTCTCCGGATATCAACTCTTGTAGTTTTGAGGTAAATTTTTCTAAAACCTACTCTTAACTTCTTATTAAACATACCTATACCAATTATTTTTCTAATCTACTTTGTTTTACCATTTTTATGGCTTTACAAAGTAAGTAGAAATCCCTTTTATAAAAGGCAGCATTAGCACTTTTTAATTTTTACTACCTCCTTGTCTATTATCTATTTTTCTAAGATAATTTTCTCAAATATTTTCATTTGAGCTCTTCTATAATATAATCATTCCTCCCCTCTTTCACCTAGTAGTTGTATTACTACACGACATCGTTCTATTTGACCGTCAATTTGAGGATGATAAGCAGATGAAAGGTTGATCTTGACCTTTAAAAGCCGAAATAATCCTCTCCAAAAGTTTGATACAAATTGTGGTCCTCGATCTGAAATAATATCAATTAGAAAGCCATGTATTCGATAAATATTATCAATAAAAAGCTTGGCTGTTTCCTCCCCAGAAATAGTCTTGTTGCACGGAATAAAGTGTGCCATCTTGGTAAGACAATCTACCACCACAAAAATTGAATCTTTTCGATTCGAAATTGGGAGGTCTGTAATGAAGTCCATAGATAACGATTGCTATATGCCCTTAGGAACTGAAAGGGGTTACAAAAGTCTATATGGTTGGTGTCTTAGAATCTTCGTTTGCGCACAAATTTTGCATGATTGGATGAAATCTTTCACCAATTTCCACATTTGAGACCACCAATAGTCTCTTGATATCAATTCTAAGGTCTTATTGAAGCCAAAGTGTCCAGCTGTTGGAAGGTCATGTCGAGCTTGAAGGATTTGAAGTCTTGTAGGTCCTAGAAGAACATATAGGAGATTCTTGAAGTATAACAATCCATCTTTCAATTTGAAATTATTGTCTTCTTTCACATGTGTATTTTTTAAACGTTGTTGGATATTCTTTATAAATGGATCTGTCTTCATTGCTTTCTGGATTTCCATCTTGAGAGTTGTATCTGTATAGGTAGATATCATCGATGTCTTTAATTGCAAATTGGACGGCTTCAACATGATTGATTTTTGTTGATCCAATATAATGTCTCTTATTCTTGGTATAAGATATGATCGTCAAAAAAGAGCATCTGGTTTTCTTTGAAATTTTCTTGGACGATATGTAATTATAAAATCAAATCAAGATAATGACATACTCCATTGTGCTTGTCGACAATTTAGAACTTGAGCACTCATAAAATATTCTAAGTTTTTGTGGTCGGTATATATCATGATCTTATGTTGAGCTCCTTCCAATAAATGGCGCCATTCTTCAAAAGCATCAAGAATTGTCAATAATTCTTTGTCATGGATCTCGTAATTAATCTATGCAGCAGAAAAATTTTTGAGAGCGAAATGCTACTGGATGTAATTAATCATCATCAGTAGTTTCAGAGAGTATAGATTCCACTGCAAAATCTGAAGCATCCGTTTCCAGAATAAATGGTTTTGTTGGATCTGCATGGACAAGTATAGGAGCAGAGGTGAAAGATTCTTTTACATTCTTAAATGCTTCTTTAGCCATATCATCCCAAATAAATTTGTCTTTGCCTATAAGTCATGTTAGTGGAGCCGCAATCTTGGAATAATCTTTAATGAAGATTTTATAGAAATTTATAAATCTCAAGAAACATTGTACATCTCTAATTGATGACAGTTGTTTCCACTCTATAATAGTTTGTATCTTCTTTGGATCCATGGAAATCCCATTTTTTGAAGTAATATATCCCAAAAATTTGATTGATGGTTGGTAGAAAGAGCATTTCTCTAATTTGGCATATAATCCACTTTCTCGTAGTTTCTTTAATACCTTCCATATATGATATTCATGCTCTTTTTCATTCTTAGAAAAGATGAAGATATCGTCCAAGTAAATGACTACAAAGTCATCTAAGTATTCTCATAAGATATCATTCATCATATGTTGGAAGACTGCAGGTGCATTTGTAAATCCAAAAGGCATAACATTGTACTCAAAATGTCCATACCTTGTGCGGAATGTTGTCTTTTATTGATCTCCTTCCTTAATCTTGACTAGGTTGTAGGCGCCTCTTAAATCAATCTTTGTAAAAATCTTTGCTTATCCTAATTGTTCCAATAATCCTGAGATTAATGGTAATGGATAGCGATTTTTTATAGTTACCTTGTTCAGACCTCGATAGTCAACACACATATATAAAGAACCATCCTTCTTTTTCACAAATAATATAGGAGCTCCACCAGGCAATTTTGAATGTCGTATAAAATTCTTACCTAATTTTTTATCAATATATTCTCATAAGGTTGTAAGCTCCGTTTGTGATAGATTGTAAATGGGACCAAATGGAGATTGAGCTCCATCTTATAATTTGATTGCACAATCATAAAGACGATGTTCGGATAATATGTTTGCTTTTTTCTTTTCAAATATGTCTTTTAGGTTACGATATTGATTAGGAATTTCCTGCTTTAGTTTCTCTATTTGATCTTTCATTGGACTAGCATACAATGCAAATGCATCTCTTTTTTTTGCTGCTTGCATAAATGCTTTAGCTTTAAGGAATAGAGTAGTACCTCATTTCTTCTTTTGATGTGTGGATCTTGAGGAAATCTTCCACATACTCCAATCAATATCAGGATTATGTAGCTCAAACCAAAGAAATCCAATGATAATAGGATTTGTCAGACATCTAATGATGTTGAAAATAATTTGTGATACTTGATCTCCTAATATCACTTCCAACGGTTGGGTTTCTTCGATAATATCTCTTCATGCAAGGTTTTGTCCATCAATGACTTCAACTAGTGCAGGATGGATCTTCTTTACAACTAATAGATTGTGCTTGGTTGCAAAATCCTTATCCATGAAGCATGCTGAGGCTCCAGTATCTAAAAGGGCTTTAATAGAAATTTCTTGTTTCAAGGTTCTTATATATACAGGAAGTATAAAACAAGATGTTGGATCCGGAGATAAAAAGACACCTTTTTCTAGTACTTTAGATTTAGGGGTGTCCAACTGGAAGGTCCCTACTATGGCTGGACATCTTTGTTTTCCGACCTTTCTAATTCGGATATTATACCTCGTGCCTTGAATTCTCTAAACTTATTTAGACAATTTGTTATTTTATGATTGGATCTTCCACAATATAGGCATAAATTCTCTTGTCGATGTCTAGTCTTTTCCGCTAGTGTTAATAGCTTGAATTGAGTCATATCAATCTGCATAGGTTCAGGATATGTTAATGGCTTTTTCAATACTCTTGAAGATGTAGCAGTCGTACCTTGATAGGTATTGCTGAAAATTGATTGCCTTTCTTGTCGTAGTTCAAATAAGCGATTGTCACAAGTAATAGCTTGAGCTATGAGTTCCTCTAAGCTTTCAACTCTTGGCATTGTGATCAATAAATTCTTTACATCATCCTTTAGGCCATAACAAAATTGAGTCATAAAAGCCTTATCATTCCAATCAAGATCACAAGTAAGTTGTTGAAATTTTGCGGCATAAATTGTAGCTGAACGTTGCCCTTGTCATAGATTTTGGATCTTCCTCTCTGCCACTCTTTCTCAATCACTGTCTCCAAATGCAGCAGTAAATTTTTCCATAAAAGCTTCTAAGTTGTATAGGATTGGAGAATTCTTTTTCAATAGTGGCGCAAACCATGATCGAGCACTTTTTGATAAAAGAGTGCCTACAAAAGCGACTTGAGTGAATCCATCTGGATAACGAGATGGATATAGTCATAAGTAAAGTCGCACTTGTTATAGAAACCCTCAAAAATTGGATCTTATTCCATAGAACTTGTCAGGCATATTAGCTTTTGGCTCTTTTATGACAACCCTTGGAACTTCTAGAGAAGTTGTGTGCATAGCTTGTTTACCGCTTACTTCTCTTAATCAAATAATCTCTTATTGTAAGTTATAAATCTCTCGCTTGGTTTCTTCAGATACTTGCTCTATTTGCAATTCTTTTCTTGGATTGCACAAGAATGTCATTTCTTCTCGCACTATATCCAATTAGGCTCGAAGATCTGCAAGTGTTGCCACTCTATTCTCTGTTTGTGAGGATGCACCTCCATTAACCTGATCTATTTTCATCTTAAAAAAAAAAAAAAAAAAAAAAATCGATAAGCCATTAGTATTTTCTATACTAAAAGGAATACTTTGAGACTGTTAGTTTAAAGGAAGTAATCTGCAACCTCTAAAATGTAGTGATATAACTTAAGAAAGAGGTAATCCACTCTTTCCAAAGAAAAATCAACTACAATAAGTAAACATATCAGTCTAGAGGGGGGTAGTCTGCACTCCTCTAGAACGCAATAGTATCTTGAAGAGGGATAATCCACTCTCTATCAAGAGATCTAAGCTCTGGCATGATTATATAAGCAGTCTTTCCAAATTGTCAAGGACGCAAGTTAGCAGGTTAGCAAGAACTAAGGAGAAGAAATCAAAATCAGAATAACTTCAAGAACAAAGAACTGGATGGACAAGAACAAGAACTAGATCAAGAATAAGAAATTGGATTAATATCAAGAACAAGGCAACACTCTGGATTATTCCAAGACTTGTATTGGCAAGACTGAGGTGCTCTTCAGTCTTGCCTCTTATTTATATTATGAAGCCTTATGTCCTATTGGACCTTCTAAGAGTATCTTAGAAAATTCTAAAAGCTTGAAGAAGATTTTGGAAGACTCTAAAAAGTCTATGGGAGGTCTTAGAAGATTGAGGAAGATTCAATAAGATTCTAGAAGATTCTAAAAGATTCTAAAAAACTATAGAAGGTTCTAAAAGACTACAAAAAATTCTAGTAGTGGCTTAAAGTATGTCCTTGACATTATCAAAGAGATCATATCTTATATCAAAGACATGAGAGACAATGTTTGATTAAGAAAATGCAATTTTTGTTGAAGCCGAAGTAATTTTATCTTTATACTATTATTACATCGATATCCATTGATTTAGTTTCCGTAATGAGGTGCATATTGTAACTACTAATGATACTTTGGCCCTTAATATTAAGCATCACATGAAAGTAAATATTGACAAATTCAAGGTTAAGAAAGATCTTCTATACTTTAAAGAATATTTGTATATCTCAGAAGAATCAACATGATTACGCATTCTTCAATCTTGCCATGACTTTCTAGCTATAAATCACTTTAGATTTAATAAGATCTTGGAATTAATTTCTCAAGATTTTTAGTGGCGTCAAATGTGGAAGGCAGTGAAAGACTTTTTGCACTCTTGCAACATCTATTCAAGGTCCAAAAATCCTTGAAATTGTCCTTATGGACTTTTACAATTCTTGCTTGTTTTAAGATGGTCATGGTCTTCAATATCCATAGATTTTATTATGGATCTACTACCATCCAATTCATCGGATAATATCTTTATAGTAGTTGATCCACTCACAAAGATAGCTCATTTTATTCTTTGTAAGAAGACTACTTCTAGTGAAGAAATCACAAGGCTCTTTTTTAACAATATATATTGATATCATAGCCTATTGGATGATATTGTAACTGATTGAGGATTCCAATTCATATCTAAGTTTTATAAATATCTTTTTGAAATATTGAAGATAGACCTTAAATTTTCTTTGGCTTTCTATCTTCAAACTGATGGCCAAACAAAATGAGTTAACCAAGTTTTGAAGCAATATTTACAATACAACATCAACTATCAATAAGATGATTGAATCTCATATCTATTATTAGTAGAGTTTGCATATAATAATATTGTTCAAGCTTGAAGTCAACAAATATTATTTTATTCTAATTATAGATATTACTTGAAGTTTGATTTATAAAATATGTCAAAGAATAATAATCCAACAGCTGAAGAATTTACAAAGCATCTATTGCAACACCAAACAACTTTGAAGCTTCAATTGTGAGTAGCTTAAGATACTTACAAGGTATTTGTAAATAAATTCAACAATCAACTCTCTGCTTTTTATATTGGAGATAAAGTATAGCTTCTTTGATGGAATATCAAAACCAAGTAGCCATGCGATAAGTTGAACTATTGAATTTTAGAACCATTTTCCATACAAAAGCAAATTAATTTAGTAGCATATTGTATTAGAGATGCAATATAACAAGTAAGCAAAGAGACAAGAAAAAGATTACAAAACTAAAATGATTTCAAGAACAAAAAATTGGATTGATAAGAACAAAAAATTAGATTGATAAGAACAAGAAATTAGATTGATATCAAGAAATAAGACAACACTTTGGATTACTCTAAGATTTGTATTGGTAAAATTGAGATATATCTTGGTCTTGCCTTCTCTTTATACTTTAAAGTTTATATCATATTGAACCTTCTAAGAATATTTTAGAAGATTTTAGAAGACTGAGGCAAATTTGAGAAGATGAAAGAAGATTCTAGAAGATTTTAAAAGGCTATGGGAGGTTTTAAAAGACTAAAGAAGATTCTAAAGATTCTAAAAGATTAAAGAATATTCTAAAAGATTCTAGAAGATTATAGAAGATTCTAAAGAAGGTTTTAGAAGATTTTAGAAGATTCTAAAAAATTATGGAAGATTTTAGAAGACTATAAAAGGTTATAGAAAATTACAAAAGGTTTTAGAATGTGGTGACTTAAAGTATATCCATGACATCACCTTCCCTTTTAACAACAAGTTCTATAAGGAGCCAAAGTGATTTGATAATCAAATCACATATGCAAGAAATCTAAAATTCGTCAAAATAAAGAAGCAACATATTCCATCTTTTGTTTGTTGGTTATCGATTCAACAGGATTCTTGAAATAACATTGATGACTTTCAAATATAAGTTTTATTATACCAACATTCTATTTAAAAATCTATTCTTCATTGCGACCTTCAAATCATTGTCCAAACATAATTTTTGATCTACTTGGAGACATCCTTCTAACTTCAAGGAATATTATTAAAGCTCAAATATTTGAATTAAGATTTTTGGAATAAAGAAGTATCTCCAAAGACTTTAAATGTGGCCTTACTTGATGTTGGAATACTCCTTCTTTGCCTTGTTCATGTTCTTCAAATCCAGCAAATTGTAAAAGTTGCAATGGTTCACTAGCCACTTATATGGCAAAAAAGTCTTTTAACTCTTATTCTTGCAAATCCCTTGAAAAGTAAAGATTGGACATGTTAACTAATAAGCTTTTAATAAAATTTATTCTATCTTAGAAAAAATGATTATATATAAGTAAAGATCTTGGCGTGGCTCGCCCTCTTTTATATTAGCTTTTTGTAGTTGGTAGAAAAATATCATTTAGAAGCCAAGAGATATTGGTGTCTACAAAAATCTTCAATGGAGATTGAATCTAGATTTTTTAGGATATCGTTGATGGAATTTGTAAATTTTTTCAAGTGTATTTCTAAGATTATTTGAAGATTTGCATATTTTTTTGCTAACTCCATAGTCCTTCCAATGAATAAAATATTCCAATCATCTATGTCTTATACATGAATCCAATATTTCATCTATTTCATATTCAAGCTCTTGATTGACTTCAATTGCAATTGGTAGTAGAAGAGTTCTTCCAATAATATTTGATTTATAATAGATTTTTAAAAATAAGATATAAAAGACTGGATGAATGTGCATGCTATTTGGTAGTTCAAGATAGAAATCTATTAGATTTACTTGATATAGAATTGTAAATGGTTCAAGTCTTTGGTAGTCTAATTTTTGTGATGGTAGGTTTGTTTATATATTTTGCCAAAGTAGCAAGACATGATCTTCTATCTTCAATTTTGATTGGTCCTTGCGATAAATATTTTAGTATTCTCTATATTGATCTTGAGCCATTTGTAGTTGGAATTTTAATTCTTCATGAATGGCTTTCTAGTAAGTAGCTTGATTTTTTGCAACAAGACTTTCCACATCTTTAATTTGGAATGGATCTATTCTAAGGTGGTATCTATAGTTTGAAAAAAATAGAATTTGTTTCATTGAAGAATGTTCAGTGTTATTATATGCAAACTCAGCTAATCATAAGAGGTCTATCCAATCATCTTATTGATAATTTATATTACAACAAAGATATTGTTTTAAGATCTAAGATATATGTTCACCCATTCTATTTGATTATTGATCTGTGGATGATAAGCTGATCAAAGGTTGATTTTAATCTTCAAAAGTTGAAATAGTCATGTCTAAAAATTTGATACAAATTGTAGTCCTTAGTATGAAATGATGTCATTTAGAAGGCCATATATTTGTTAAATATTATCAACAAAAAGCTTGGCTATTTCTTCTTCAAAAATAATCTTATTATATGGGATATAATGTGTCATCTTGGTAAGATGGTCTACCACCACAAAAATTGAATCTTTTCTATTAGAATTTGGAAGATTTGTAATGAAGTCCATAAATAACAATTATCATGGGCCCTTAAGAAGTGGAAGTAGTTGGAGAAGTCTATAGGTTGGTGTCTTGGAATCATTGCTTGGTCACAAATTTTGCATGATTGGATGAATTCTTTCACCAATTTCTACATTTAATGCCACCAATAATCTCTTGAGGCTCTAAGGTCTTATTGAAGCTAAAATATCTAGTTGCTGAAAGGTCATGTTATGCTTGAGGAATTTGAAGTCTTATAGGACTTAGAAGAACATACAAAAGATCCTTGAAATATAACAATTCATGTAAATTTGAAATCATTGTTTTCTTCTACTTGTGTATTTTTTAAATATCGCTGAATGTTATCTACGAACGAATCTGTCTTTCTTGGTATCTAGATTTTTGTCTTAAAAGTTGTATCTACATAGGTAGATATTGTCAATATCTTCAATTATAAATTAGACGGCTTCAATATGATTGATTTTTGTTAATCTAATACAATATCTTATATTCTTGATGCAAGATATGACTATCAAGAAAAGACATTTGGTTTCTTTTGAAGTTTTTTTAAATGATATGTAATTACAAAATAAAACCAAGATAATAACATGCTCCATTGTGGTTGATGGCAATTCAAAACTTGGGCACTCATAAAGTATTCTAAGTTTTTGTAATCAATGTATATCATGATCTTATATTCAGTCCTTTCCAATGAATGGCGCCATTCTTCAAAAGTATGAACAATTGCCAATAGTTCTTTGTCATGGATCTCATAATTGATCTCTTCAATTGATAATTTTTGAGAGCAAAATGCTACTGGATGTAGTTGACCATCATCACCAATTTGATAGAGTAAATATCCAAGTGCAAAATCTGAGGCAATTATTTCCAGAATGAATGGTTTTGTTGAATCTACATGGATAAGTATAAGGACTAAAGTGAAGGATTCTTTTAACTTCTTGAATGCTTCTTTAGTCTTGTCATCCCAAATAAATTTTTCCTTGCTAAGTCGTATTAATGGAGATATAATCTTGCAATAATCCTTGATGAAGATTTTATAAAAATTTACAAATTTTAAGAAATATTATACATTTTTAATTAATGATGGTTGTTTCTACTCTATAATAATTTGTATCTTCTTTGAATCTATGGAAATTTCATTTTTAAAGATAATATATCCTAAAAACTTAACTGATGGTTGATAGAAAGAACACTTTTCTAATTTGGCATACAATCCACTTTCTCGTAGTTTTTCCAATATCATATGTACATGATGTTCATGTTCTTGTTTGTTCTTAGAGAAGATAAAGATATTGTCCAAGTAAATGATTACAAAGTCATATAAGTATTCTTATAAGATATCATTCATTATATGTTGAAAGATTGCATGTGTATTTGTAAGTCCAAAAAGCATAACATTATACTTGAAATATTTATACCTTATTCAAAATTCTGTCTTCTATAGATCTCCTTCTTTGATCTTGAGTAGGTTGTAAGCACTTTTTAAATCAATCTTTGTAAAAATCTTTATCTGTCCTAATTATTCTAATAATCCTAAGATTAATAGTAATAGATAGTGGTTTTTTATAGTTACCTTATTTAGACCTCAATAATCAACACACATATATAAAGAATCATTTTTCTTCTTTACAAATAAGATAGGACCTCTAATAGATGATTTTCAATGTTTAATGAAATTTTTGGCTAAATTTTCATCAATATATTATTACAAGGCTATAAGTTCTATTTGTGAGAGATTATAAATTGGACCAAATGAAGGTTGAGCTCTATCTTGTAATTTGATTGTACAATCATAAAGACAAAATTCTAATAACATATCTACTCTCTTCTTTTCAAATATATCTTCAAGATTATGGTATTGATTAGGAATATCTTGCTTCAGTTGTTCCATTAGATCTTTCATTGGAATCACTAACTCTTGTCTATCAATGACTTCAATGGGTGCGAGATGGATCTTCTTTACAAGTATTAGATTGTACTTAGTTGTAAAATTGTTATTCATAAAACATACTAAGGCTCTAATAACTAAAAGGATTTTAGCAAAAATTTCTTATTTTAAAATTCTTATATATATATATAAAGTGTAAAACAAGACGTTGGATTTGGAGGTAGGAAGAAATCTTTTTTGGTACTTTAGATTTAGAGGTTTTCAATCGCAAGGTCTTTACTATAACGAGACATCTTTGTTTTTTGATTTCTCTAATTCAGATATTATACCTTATTCCTTCAATTCTCTAGACTTATTTGGACAGTTTGTTGCCTTGTGATTAGATCTTGTATAATATAGATATAAATTCTCTAGCCAATGTCTAATCTTTTTTATTGGTATTAATGGCTTGAATTGAATTGTGTCAATCTGCATGGATTCAGAATGTATTAATGGCTTGAATTGGATTATATCAATCTACATAGATTGAAGATATATTAATGGCTTTTCTAATATTCTTAAAGATGTAGCAGATATACTTTGATAAGTATTGTTGAAAATTGATCGCCTCTCCTATTCTAACTTAAATAGGTAATTATCACAAGTAATAGCTTGAGATATGAGTTCTTCTAAGCTTTCAATTCTTGGCATTGTAATCAATAAATTCTTTACATTGTCTTTTAAGCCATAATAAAATGAAGTCATAAACGCCTTATCATTCCAATCAAGATCACAAGTAAGTTGAAATTCTGTAATATAAATTGCAGCTGAATGTTGTCTTTGTCGTAGGTTTTGAATCTTCTTTTTTATCACCCTCTTTCAATCACTATTTCTAAATATAGTAGTGAATCTTTTTATAAAAGCCTCCAAATTATATAGGATTAAAAAATTCTTTTCTAATAGTGGAGAAAATCATGATTGAACACTTTTTGATAAAAAAATGCCTACAAAAGCAACTTGAGTGAATCCATCCAGATAACAAGAATAATATAGTCGTAAGTAAAGTCATATTTGATATACAAACTCTTGAAAGTTGGACCTTGTTCTATCAAATTTATTAGACATACTAGCCTTTGGTTCTTTTATGACAATCTTTGAAATTTCTAGAAGGATTATATGCATAGCTTGTCTACCGCTTGCTTCTCTCAATCAAATAATCTTTTATTGCAAACTATGAATCTCTCACTTAGCTTCTTCAAATATTTGCTTCATTTGCGGTTTTTTTTTTGGATTGCAAATGAATGCCATTTCTTCTTGTATAGTATCCAAAACAGTTCAAAGATTTGTAAGAGTTGTCATTCTATTATTTGTTTGTAAAGATGCACCTTCTATAACTTGATCTACTTCCATATTGACAAAGAAAAAATCAATAAGCCATCAGTGTAGTATTTTTTATTCTGAAATGGAATATTTCTAAACAATATTAGTTTAAAAGAGGATAATTTGCAACCTCTAAAATACAATGATAAATCCTAAAAAAGAGATAATCTATTCTTTTCAAAGAAGATTAAACTGCAACAAATAAGCATATTAGTCTAAAAAGAGGTAATCCGCATTCTTCTAAAATGCAATAGTATCTTCAAGAAGAAGGATAATCCACTTTTTATCAAGAGATCAAAGCTTTGATATGATTACTTAGATAGTCTTGCCAAATTGCCAAAAATACAAGATAGCAGATTAATAAAGAGACAAGGAAAAGATTACAGAATTAGAATGATTTCAAGAACAAAAAATTGAATCGACAAGAACAAGAGACTAAATTGATATCAAGAAACAAGGCAATACTTTGGATTGTTCCAAGACTTGTATTGGCAAGATTAAGATGTACTTTGGTCTTGCCTCCTATTTATACTACAAGGCTTATGTCTTATTGAACCTTCTAAGAATATCTTAAAAGATTCTAAAAAACTAATAGAAATTTGAGAAGACTGAAGAAGATTTTAGACGATTCTGAAAGGCTATGGAAGATTCTAGAATACTGAAGAAGGTTCTAAAAGATTTTAGAAAACTATAGAAGATTCTAAAGAAGATTTTAGAAGATTTTAGAAGATTTTAGAAAACTATAGAAGATTTTAGAAGACTACGAAAGGTTCTAGAAAACTACGGAAGGTTCTAGAATGTGGTGATTTGAAGTATGTCCATAACATATTCTTTGAAATTATTATTTTTTATGTACATACATTCAATTTTCCATATTTTTTTTTTAGAACCTTATAGAGAGTTGCGTATTTTGAAAAGTATACAACAACTGCCATATAGTATTGAAATTAAAAATCATAAAAAATATAAGGTCAAAAAAGTGCTAGATTTATGGAAAAGATAGAAGAAATTAGAATATCTTGTTCATTAGCACAACTATAATATCAATGAATGCACATAAAAATTGGTTGAAAATCTTGTCAATGCGCCTCAAAAAGTATAGAAATTTTATCAATTCTATCTCTATAAATCCAAATGTGTTCAATAATAACTTCTTAATGAAGATTGAATCTAAGGAATATTCATTAGCAGAGAAGAGTTAAATTAAAACCTTCATTAATATGCAATCATTTGTTTCAAGATAGAATAGAGTGGTAGAAATAAATCAATCATCATATCCAATCTTCAAATATTGAAAGATTTAGTAGAAGAAGATTCAAAAGAATCACTTGCTACGCAAGTTTTGAACAAACCAATGCAATTTTTACAACCTTCAATTGAGCAAAGTGAGAATGATACATTTTAGTATCAAGTATGGCCACGTTTGGAGGTATTAGAAGCAACATCCAACCATACAAGTTTCAATTCTAATGCTCAAGCTTTAGTGATATTACTTAAGCTTGGAAAGGTGAATCCTTCTAAGCTTGAGATCTTGTTTGGACGATGTTTTGAAGGTTGCAATGAAGATAAGATCTTTAAATGAGATGTTTCAACAATAGAGGTATTAATTTAAGGCTATAGGTAATTTTTTTGAGGACCAATAGAATCTATTATCTAAAAATAGAGAATAAAATATATAACTTCATTAATACAATGTATCCTTGGTTTTTTTACATATGAAGAAAAACTTTCAAAAGTATGAGCTCCTCTTGGAACTCGTTGCGAGAAAAGGGGGTGATGTTAGGAACATACACTTTGGAGGTTTATAGAACCTTCTAGAATATTTTAAAGCTTCATGAATTAATAAAAGTTGGTTGAAAAGCTTCCTAGTTGATGAAAGTAGCTCAAGAAGCTTCATAATTAGTAGAAGGAGCTCGAAAAGCTTTCTAGTTGGTAGAAGCTACTTGAGAAGCTTCTTAGTTTGATGGAAGTTGCTCAAGAAGCATTTTAGATATGGATATATATGGGAGTCAAGGCTGAAGAATTCTTCAATCTCAACAACACATCTTTTGGAGTTCTAACTCACCTTTCTTAATATTGTTTGTATATTCATCTAGTTAATTTAAGTTCTTATTGGTTTCTTCTTGAAACCTTGTTCC
The DNA here is from genome assembly GCA_036785485.1 of Physcomitrellopsis africana. NCBI lineage: Eukaryota > Viridiplantae > Streptophyta > Bryopsida > Funariales > Funariaceae > Physcomitrellopsis > Physcomitrellopsis africana. The sequence continues at coordinate 1,231,048 of JAWRVF010000015.1, read as the reverse complement.
AGCTCAAGTCTCTTGCTCTGTATTCTTATATCCTTGATTATATATATATATATATATATATATATATATATATATATATTACTAGAATTGAAATATAAAATATATATAAATTTATAAGCTAATTAAGGAAGATTAAAAAAATTAATTGATTAAAGTAAGCTTCAACTTTAGATTCTTATATTTTTAGTCCATATTCTATTTACATAGGCTTATTAATGTAAATACAAAAATAACTGGTCAAATAGTTAAGATCCAATTAATATATGTAAATATGTTTAGATAGGCTATATGACAATTTGACAAGATGTAACAACTATATATTGACAATTCATTAATATAGTGGCTACAAGTTGTCAATATATAATTGTTAACATTTGATTTGGAATGATCCTAAACTACTAATATAATGTCTTAGTAATCCAAATACTATAAAATAGGCCAAGACTTCTAAGTAATTTTTATTTCTTTTTAAAATATATTTTTTCAAAGCATTTGATAAAATACTATGAGAATTTTTTTTCAAGCTTTAAAAGAATTGGGCTTCTACCTTCAAATTTTTTATGAAATTAAAAAAAATTAAAAAATTAAAAAATTAAAAATATCAAGCAATAAATAAAATATTTAAAATATATAGATATTTTTATATAATTTATTCTAATCAAAAGACAAGTAAGGCAAGTAAGACAAGGTTGATTCTTAGATCTTTATCTATTCATGATAGTTATAGAAATACTCAATATGACCATTTAAGAAGCTATAAAAGACAAAAAGCTAAATAAAAAAAATATATTTTAAAACTTTAATCAACAAATTATATATTAATATATAGATAATCTCACTCTTATTATTAAAGAAAATAAATTTAATATTTTTATATTAATTTATATTTTCAAATAATTTAATATAATATTTAGATTTAAAAATAAATTAGTCTAAATATATTTCTTAGTAGCAATATAAAAAATCAATCAAATATCAATAAATAGATAGTTTTGGATGGACATAAACATCCTCTAATAATCTAACAAAGTCTTAGGCACTCCATTTGGATTACTTTTTAAATTTATAATTTTTTCTAGCTTTTAATTAATAGAAAAAAAAATATAAGTTAGAATATTGATATTCTATAAAATCTAATGTAATAAGATATATTATAATAATTAATATATATAATATATATGTATACAATCTTTCATTTTTTTTAAAGTGTCTTGGTTTATATATTATCAATCAAAAGATAATAAATGTCTTGGAATAATTAATCTTAAATAGGCTACAAAAATATTTCTTACTATATAAGTTATAAGTGCCTTATATTCTAAAAATTCAAATATCCAATAATTTCTTAAATATAAATTAATGCATACTAAACCAACTCCTATAAGTAATTGCTTGATTTTTTATGGACTTTAATACTTAATCATAAATAAACTATTGCATCTAAAAATTGGAATAAAATAATCTTTGAATAAATCTAAATAAGCTTATAGATAGTTGATAGAATCATATCTTATAAGATCAATAATTAGATTAGACTTTACAATTTCTTTTTTCTTTTTTCTTTTTCTTTTTCTACAATGATCTTCTAACTTCTCTCCCACCGTATGGATGCCAAAGAATATGCATGCTTTATTTTGCTTAGATCTATTAAAATTAAGTTATATATTATTAGTACATAATCAAGACTCTTATATTATAAGAAACATCTTTATTTTAATCCAAAAAATACCTACCTCAATAATCCACATAACAAAGTCATTTTTTTTTTAAATGATTAAAGTGGCTTCAAAGATAATTTCTAAAAACTTAGATGAGAAGTATATCAAATTCTTTTGTAGACTTATTAATGAATTAGCATTTTATTCTAATATTTACTATTATTCAATAAGTATGGAACTAATGATGTACATAGCAAAAATAGACAAATCTATAATTTATAAGAATTATTTAGAATTGAATCTAAAATACTACCATTTATAATGTAATCTTAGATCCAAAATTTTCTTTATTAGCAAGATATATAATTTAGGCTCCAAGCACACAAAAAAGCAATACTTATGTGGCTCATTTGGCACAAAATTATAGTTGTAAATATTATTTATTTTGCTTTATTTTGCTATAGAAAGGACAATCTAATCCAAATATTGATATGCATTATTTATTTGTATTTGAAAAACAAGAAATTATCTTATATAAGCTTTGAGAGTCAAATAGATTCAAAGAATCTAACACTAGATTAATTCCTTCTTGTATAAACTAATATCTAATTCCAAGAAATAATGGCCTTAAATAGTATTTTCTTGAAAATAAATTTTATTTACATGTGCTATATTATCTACATTTAAGAGGTTTTGTACTATGTGGTTACTACTTAGAGACTTACATTTAGGAAAATATTAAATTGATCCACCTAATTCTTAAATCAATCTAGTGTCAATAAAATAAAAATAACTATTAATCATTTTCATTATTTGGCATCCTCAAAAACTTTTCTTTTTGTCATATCTCTCTTATTGATCTTTCTTCACAATTCTACTTCCAATACCTCTCTAATTTCCCTCTAATGTAAAATAGTCTTCTTATTGCATATTTTTAGCTTCACAATTGACCTCTGACATTCAAATTTTCTACTCTTCTTTTGAGCTATTCTATTATAGCCCTTCCAACAAATTCTATTTTCTACCCCTCTTAATTCCTTACAAAATTAGCATATTGCCAAGTGCAAAATTATGGGATCACTGATGGAATAAAAAGCCTTTGGTAATATGGGAGTAGAATAGAGATATGTGGATTGATTTAAGTTTTAAGTGGGTCAATTTAATATTTTTTTTATATTTATAAACTATCTTAATTTTAAAAAAATAATTTTATATTTAAGACAAAAATATGAAATAACCTCCATATAAAAAAATGATATAATTAAGATTAATTGAGTATGGACAAATCATATGAAAAATATAATGGGATAAGATAAAAAAATAATCTAATAATAAAGAATTTTTTCTTAAGAAATGAGACAAAGCATGGATGATAAGAAACATGATTAGAATTAGATCTAATTTAATAATTAGATGGAATTTAAAAGTGCTTCAATATGACTTAAAAATTCATGATAATCAAAAAGAGTAGCATAACTTAGCTTAGCATAGCTTAGGATTTTACACTTGTTTTTAGTTCTTATATTTGCCTTATTAAAATATGTTGGAATATTAACCACTTCACTTTGTAATTTATTACATTTAATCAATATATTGGATATATTTTGTTTAATGGCAAAAAATAAAACAATAAAAATGTACATAGTTCCATACCAAAATTGTATAATTTTTTATTATAATTGTTTTTATCATTAACAGTAATAATTTTTTTGCAAGTTAGTCCTCTTTATTTTTGATAAATATTTTTTGTATTTATCTATAGTATATTATCTGTATTCTTAAAATATGATAAAATAGGATAGAAAGATAATAAACCTCATGCAAGGATTCTTGTGCTAAATAATAGACTATGGAATAAGAAACTTGAAGATGAATGATAATAAGATATAATATCTACTAATATTATTCAAAACATTAAAAATATGAATCATTTTATTTTATTTTGAGAAATTGCCCCGTTTTCTAAATATGATATAACTTCTGTTTATGACAACCTCCAATGTTGTCAGAAGACAAACCGTCTCACCTTCCAAGTTGTCCTTTGTTCAAGATATGCATATCTTAACGTGATCCTTTTACTTTAACGTTTCTTCCTTTATGATTCCACGTGTTTTATCCAAGAGGACCCCACCATGCTCCATGTTCAACGGACCACCCATATCGTCCATCGTGATGAAATCCAACGGTGGAAAGAAGTTTACGGTGCTGAGTGGATCCTACTCAGCTGATGCGTCACCTTCCAGGCTTTTGACTCAGCTATGGTTATCCCTTACTCCCTAACCCCCTACCCCCTTCATTCTACTTTTTTTTTTTTTTTTTTTTTTTTTTTCCCTTTATCTTTAGGCTTTTGTGCTTCTTTCACTGAAGCTTCCAATGGTTTATTTTTGCTTTTCTTCTTTTCCCTTTCTCTTTTTCCTTTTGTGTGTTTCTAAAGGAAAAGAATATTAGTAAAATAAAAAAATATCTGTACTTGTGACACACTGCATTGAATGTAAACCAAAATGGTATTTGTTTCTATTTGGCTTCTATTTTTCCTGTTAAATGTCAATTCCATGCCTTGACTTGTGTGACATACCACAAGAGTAACAGTGCAGTACAATTTGTGGAGAGGAGATAGTTTTTTTTCATGTGAAGTGTTGCAATCTTTTTTTGTGATAAAAATGACACAAACAAGGGAAAAAAAAAAAAAAAAAAAAAAAAAAAAACGCTTTATATACTCATTCATATAGTGAAGAACTCACTGTAAAAGGAAACACATTTTAAAGAATCCAAATGCTCACTACCAACCTTGTAGGCATCCTGTATTAGAATTGTGGCAGTCCAAACTATATCCTCCCCAAGCAAAAATGGGCAGCTCAATGAGGGAAACCATTAGAGATATTATATCAACCAATCTAATCACAATGGATGTGGACTTGTGTGACTCATCAAAACAATGCAACCATGGATAAGAGGAAAGTCCCCTAAAAACATTCAGTGTAAAGGAGTGGATGTCCACTCTCGCATTTCTTGCCTCCCTTTAACCAAAATTCTCCGAAAAGAAGATGCACAATGTCCTCTTCTGTCTTATGGTTACACAGTCCTAGAGAAGAAGAAGAAGAAAAGAAAAGAAAAGAACTCCTAGAACCATTCTCCAAGGTATTCCCACTCTAAGTATTGTTCTCCAAGGTATTGTTCGCCAATACTTTAAATAGCAAAAAGCTAATATGAAAAGTAAAAGTAGACTGTAAAATGCGTCGTGGTGCCCATAGCGGTAGCAGCGGGCGTCGGCGCGGCGCGAGCGGGCGCCATCCAACCAGCGCTGAATCCTTTCTCTCGACGCACCCACCTCACCATTTTTTAAAGCGATTTGCTATGCTTTGGACCACCTCGTGTTGTTGAAATCGTCCTGTCGACGTAGAGCTCGCGCACCGTTCCCAGTTGCATCCCCCGTTGTGGTGATCACGAAGCCTCAGTGTGGGGAGCTTTCGCCGTGGCAACAAATATCCGAGACCCGAAGGCAGTGTCGGAATCCATCGGGCGGTGAGAAGAAAAAGAATTTCTGCGACAGTGGTTGAAGGAATCCGGCGGCTGCTTTATCTTTCGGCCCCTCCCCTCCCCCAGCATGGCCCATCATTGAACCGGTCACGTTGTCCCTGTTTCCATGTCTGTTATGTAAGGCTTGCTGCTTTACAGCAGTGACTCTATCACTCTGCTCTTGCGCCTTGGGGGCTTGATCAGTTGCGCTCCAGCCTTCGGTTGCGTGGATACGTCCTCGTGTAATCACCCTCCGTCGCGATGGACATGTTGGTGCTGTTTCCGCTGGAGTTTTTGGCCAATTTCCCTGCTGGCAGTCCGGTGCTGAATGTGCTGAAAGCGGGGAAGGACGTCGCCGGGGCGAAGAACCTCATTCCGGCGGTTGAGGAAGGCGAGGATTCGACGCCGAATCGGAGACTCGAGGTTGCGAAGGCGCCGTCACTAAGCTCCAAGCCCAGGAAGGGCCTTCTAGGATGAGGAGCTGTTGGGGCCATGGTCTGTCGCTTGTAATATAGTGATTCCTGTCGGAGTATTCTGTATCTAGAATAATATTGGGGTATTTGCCAGGGGAGATTGTCTGAAGTGTCCGCCGCGAGCTCGGTGGCGGTGACACCACCGCGATGATTTGCGCTTCATCAGCGAGTGCGAGAGTGGAGATGTCTCGGTCATGGCTGCTTTGAGTAATTGTTCAGAGTAACATCAACAAGGACAACATCAATAGAATGTGGAATAGGAGGTAACGCGTCTCTCCTGTCGAACATCCACTTAGATGTTCAAAAAACTTTGACTTAAAACTTCTCGGTGTACAATTCGAGCACTTGTGAAGGTGCAAGATCACATTCTTTTTTTGCTGTTTCTTTTTCACTGATGATAAGGAGGATTGTCCTGCATATCCCAGCTTTCCAATCCAACTGGCGACGTGCTCTTCCAACGCTCTTCATGGTCCGACAGTATCAGAATATTCTTGTAGGGAGTCGACGTTTGTACAGATCGTAACATGGTGTAAAAAAGCTGAAACTGTAACCAGCGATCAGTGTGTGTACAAAGTAGTGTTATGTCCATAAGTTTACAATTCCTAGAGGTTTTGATTATTTATTCAGGCAGCGCAGTTATGAGCTACATTTCTTCTCTGTTATGTGTACAAGCAGTACAAACAGCGGTTGACTGGAAGAGTTGCGCTATTGCACTTGTGATTATTCATGGTGTGTCAACTAAATTGTGCTTGCCGAACACATTTCCCTCTTATACTTCTTTCCGAGTCTCCTATCCTGCCTCTGCTTGCCTTCATTACCAGCTGCAACGAAGCTAGTTGTATGGGATAACCGGGATTCTCTGCCAAAACTTGCATACAGTTTAGAGAATAGCAAAAACGGAAGCCAATGTATAACGGTGAGTGCACATGTTGCTTTACATGTGATGAATGGCACCATATCAACATCCAATATTTCCTCAATCACCTTTAAATAGATGGGTATTCTTTCTAAATGATATAAACAACATCAATTTTTTTTAAAAATAATATTAAAGTTTTGAAATAAATTAAAATTATAAAATTTTTAGTTAATAAAAAAATTAAAATTCAATTGAAATAATTTAAATATAAATTATAGAAATAGAAATATATATGTATTATAAAATATAGTTATGATATTTTTAAAAAAATTCTACAAAACCATATAATATCAAATTGTATCATATATATATATATATATATATATATATATATACTTATATATAAAAATAATTATATAAAATCAAAAATTATAATTATAAAATAAGTGTATTAAAAAAATATTTACATATTTATAAAACTAATATTTATTTGCATATTTATATTAATATTTTGATAAAAATATGATCTAATAAATTTAATTTTTTTTAATTCTTAATTTTTTAAAAATAAATATATATTTTTAAATATATAATTTATTTAGTTTGGTAAGAATCTAAATTCCAACTTATTATTATCTTATAAATAAATAAAGATTTTTTATTGCTTAAAAAAATCTTCTAAGAAAAAAAAGATTAAAAAATACATGTGATAAATTAATGTAGTATGGAAGAGTCTTGGCTTGTATATAAATCACAAGCTTGAATTTATCACAAGTTTTTTTTTGTTATATTCTAATTATCTCTCATAATCTATGGAGTACTACTAGGGATCTTGTTTAATAAATTTAGACATAAATTATTTTTAGACTTTATTTAATGCATAATTGATAATAAAATCAAAAGAGTTTTTTAAGATTTGTGTAAGAACAATCCACAAGATATTTTTATCTATTAACAATCTAAAAATAATACCTAAATGTTTGATGGATAGAAAAATTAGATATATACTTTTTATATATTTTCTTTGTTAGAGCTATTAATATATTTGAGAATTGCAACAAATATAAAGAACCTAACCTTGGACCATAATAAGTTTTCTAATACTTAAGCTTTTCTATCATATAATTTATAGATTTTGATAATTAAAATTTATATTTTAAAAAAAATCTTTAAATATAATTATGTGACTTAAGAATCTTAGGTAGATTATTTAATCTAAAAATCTTACAAGATGTAATGTTGAACTTTATAAACAATATGGTTGAGAAGTAACAAATCTTAAGTCCTTTAATAATTGCCTTTATAAGAATCTAGTCTTTTCACAAATGTGTGTATTCTCACCTCTTTTCATTGTTTTACATAGGCTTAGAAAACATAGAAGAGATGATTTTTAAGCATTGTAAGTACTTCATGATTAAGTATTCTATTAGAAACTAAATTGTTTAGATTAAAAGTTGAATAAGAAAAACAACATGTTGATTGCAACTTATTATAGCATATACCAAAGAGTCTAGAATGTCTAGAAGGTAAGTCATTTTCTTAGGATTGATTTGGATAAAAATTGTTATATTCATTTGATTGGACAAGAGATCTTATTTTTAAAAAAAAGAATCAAATGAGAGTTGTTAAATTGACTTAATTAGTAATAAAGTCTTAGTTTTTTTTAAAAAAATAATTAGACAAGAAAAGTCATCTATTATTTGGTATGAATAAATAATATTAGATCTTTACTATAGAAGGTGATGACTAAATCTATAGATGAATGGCTCACCCCTAGTTTTTATAATTGCACCAAGTTTAACATGGACAAGGTTCTTTTCTACCAAAAGACAAACTTTGTGACAATTTGTAATAAGATTCTCTAGATAATATCATTGGAACTATTTCTAAATAAAAATAGCTATAATAAATATTCTTTCTAATTTTAATTGTATTTTCTAAATTTTATTTGAGTTTTTTATTCTATTTAGCAAGCTTAATACAACCCAACTTATTGTCTAGAAAATAGACTATTATTGTGTTTTTAAATAATATCTCTACTTTTTAATATATTACATTATAATTCAATTTAACTTCTATTAGTTTTATTGAAAATAATAATTAAATATAATTTTATATGAATCTAGAGAGGAGACTTATTTGTAATATGTTCAATCAAATATAGGTGCTTATGTGTGCTATTTGTGGCTGTTATTATCTAATTATCATTTAAAGCCAAGATTATATTTATTCTATTATGTTATATTCTTCCCATATAAGGTTCTTGTTCTATTGATTTAGATTTTTTTTAAGCTTTAAACACACTTTGTTTAAGTCTCTATATAACTAAAAAAATTATTTTATAAGTAAAATCTAATCTTTAAGTTAAATAGCTTAAATAAAATATATTTTGTCTATTTGACTTGATCATATTAGCAAAAGTCTATTAAGATTAATATATCCTAATAACCACTCTGTGCTAATACTATAGAATAGACCAACAATTAACAACATAATTAAAAATACACTTAAAGCATGCAAGAAAGAACAACTATTTAAAAATCCTAAGTTGTTTTTTATATTTATCTTATCCCGCTTCTTAATTCTATCTTTATAATTAATTTTTATAAAAAAATAGACAAATTCCAAATACAAATCTTTCTTATTCATGCCAAATATATAGTTGGTGTTTAAAGTATTTCATTAAGTCTAATTAAAAATACTAACATGTGAGTAATTAAACTTGGAAGGAAACTACCTCCATAATAGGGGCAATAGAGCATAAATATTTGTGACAAATGTTCATCTTTTTTAAGAATTTGGATACATCTAAAAAGATTGATTTCCCTTCTTATTTTTATAACAAAAAGATAATAAGGATAATTTTTAAAAAATGAATCAAAATAAAGAAATATTACCTCAAAATGGTATACAATATATGCATTAAAAATATTAAAAAGGTATGTGATCCTTCTACTTGTGCAAAGATTTAAACTACAATCTTTAATTGTATCAAGAAAATCACAAGCCACTTACATGAGGATTCTTAAATTTCATAGTATTTTACTCAAATCCCAGAAGCATTAAGAAGTCATAAAAAATAAATGACTTAGGTATTCAAATTTAAATGGCAGAAATATTAATTAGTGTAGCTACAATTATCTTTGATGATATGTTATCATATGAGTAAAATATCAGCGTTTATTTTTGAAATGCTTACAAACCAGAAAATTATGCTTTCTGCATCATTGAGACAAACAATTAGTCTGAATGCATCAATGAAGTAATTTGTAATTGCAACATAAATATGTAAATATTATGGGAGTAGATTTTGCCAACTTGCAACGTATTTTCAAATATATATATATATATATATATATATATATTTCTATGTATATATATACACATGTTTATTTTCTAGTGTTTTGTTTTGTTTTTATTTTTATTTTTTATTAATGGTTTTCCATGCTTTGTACATGTATTTTTATTCTATTCTGTCAAAAGAAATGGTGTCAGTAGTACACTTTCCTTTAAATTTTCTTTCTTTCTTTATTTCTTTTAACTTCATAAATTCATGACTGTTTTTGTGTGAATAGTAGCAAAACTTAATTTATTTCTCTTGGAACAGTTTTATTAATACCCAAGAACTGTCGGTGTTTTTTTTTTTTTTTTTTTTTTTTTTTTTAAATAATCACAAAAATTAATTAAACCCAATTTGCTTATGACATTTTCATGAACCACTAAAGCCATTTTTTTCATCATGCGATTTTTATTTGAGAAAACTTTACAAATTTGTGTTAAGTCTTATAAATTTCATCAAAAAAAGAAAAAAAAGAAAAAAACCACAGAAATGTTTAGATTTTGAAATAAACTAAAAATACACATGATTTTATTTCTCAATTCTACAAATACAAACGTTTAATATTACAAAAAAATATCAAAAACAATGGCAAGAATAAGCTGAACATCTGTTTCAAAAGTTACATGTCATTAAATAAGTTACTATTTCTGTACAATTTCAACAATGACACTATGGATGTTTGCTCAATTAAAACTGTTTATAAACTAAGGTTGAAGGCTCAATGTAGACAGTAACTGAAAAGTATCAATTTTATGTACAATTATGAACAATTAACAATTGTGAATTAAAAAAAAATATCAATCAATGTGTATTGACATTTGTTTTTATGAATAGAAATTCGTTTCTGTATTAAATTCATGGATAATGATAAAAACATTTAACTTTGTACATCCAAATACATAATCATGGTAATAATAATAATGATAATAATTTTAAGAATAATAAATTTATATTATTTAAGAATTTTAAAGTTTATTATTATATACATAATTAATTTTTTTAATATTTTTATATATCTTCATTTTCTGTCTAAGTCAAGGTACATTATTTTTCTTTACACATTAAAAGTTATGTATATGTATTTCTATTGTTAAATTTTTTATCAATATTTATTTGATCGGTTACATATTTATACAAATGTATGATATTTTTAGAATATGATATTTTTGGAAAATATATTACTATATATAATTACAGAAAAAGAAAATTTTGTTTGGAGGTGTTTACAATGCTTATATTACCTTCAACATGGAAGTGGATATAAAAACTTCACTTGCACATTGATAACACCATTATCAATTATAAATATAATTATTACATATTTTTATATTTTTATAAATTTTTTATAATATAATTATAATTTTTTTCATCTATATATATATATATATATATATATATCTATGAATTATTGTTGATATAATGTGTGCCAAAAAATACACAATTCTACTATTATATATTTATAAATACACTTGTATATATATTTATATTTGAATATTTAGGTATAATATTCTAAAATTCTAAAATTATTTTGTAAATTTTTAAACTATCAAATAACACAAGTCTCATCAATATTTTTATGTGATATCACCAATACTTACATGTCATTGTTCCTACTAATACTACACATGTGGTTTCTAATGCCAATTATAGTATAAGAAGAGAAGTGGGTAAAGTGCTCTTTAGCATTATCAAACACCAATTAAGACTCAACATATTTTTAAGTAAGTATTGCCATTAGGGTGGTTACCAACTACAAAAAAATTAAAGCACACTAGCACTCAGAATCTATTTTTTAAAAATCAGCAAAATCAGCAAATTTGAATATATGAATATTTATTCTGAGAAAATATTTTACCAATAAGAAAATTTTATTTTGAACTCTTAAACAACTATTCTCTATTAGAAGTTTCTATGACTATTTTAGTGTATACTTGTGAGTAAAACAAATATATTTTTTCAGTATATGCATATAAAAAGATTCATAAACTACAATTTAAATCTCATTAAGATTTTTGAAACTGAACAAACATCTTCATTTTCATAAAAATACAATAATATCTATACATATATACATATAGACACACTTGATTCTTACAGAAAAGATGTATGAATCCAACAGAGCCCAAGTGGAGAGCTACAATTCCAGTTCATTGTTCCTGGTCCAGTCACAACATCACAGCCAATGGATTCCACAACATATCAGTCACAAACCAACGGAATGTTCCTCCATGTCTCACAAGTTAATCCAAACCTTGACCTTATTGTAAGGAACTCTTTAACACCCTCTACAAGTCCAGGGACTTGTTCCATTGCCTGATCACTGTTCTTTTCAGTGGGTGATATTTCACCACCAGATTTGAACTTTCTATGTATATACACATACACACACAAACACATAAACATTCAGACAACAAAACAACTGTCACTTGGAAAAGGAGGCCTGTAATTAAACTGTCAAACTCTCAAAACCCAGCTCAATGTTTGATTTCTGTAACATGGGACTTGATATCCACTCATGTTGGTGGTGGATCAATGAAGGTGTGACATGAGCACCTTGTGAGAACATGCACTCACAAATAAGGAAATCAAACTGTACTGGTTTTGACTCACTGCGAAAGTGGGCTGCAGCCCTCATTGTGTCTGTTTTCCAGCCTTTGAAGTATTGGTTTCAACCAGTAAGTATGAATCCAAAGCCCAGGGAATTGATATTTGACTTTTGGTAAACTGCACTTGTGTGCAGTTGCATGCCAAAGTAGTCACCATTGCTGTCATAAATAAAACACAATTGTCATAATATGCACTATTGCTAATGTGTATGATGTGTGTGTGTGTGTGTGTGTATATATATATATATATATATAAACAACATTACTTTTTAAAAGACAACCTAATATTTTCTGATAAATTTCTTCATTTTTATTTTTGACACATTAGATGTAAGCATAACTTGCACTTTGTTTTTGGAGTCAGTTTTACAATTGATTTATTCAGTTATTGAATGTAGCTAACTGAATAAAATAATATATTAAGTTAAAAAAGCTTCAAATTATTTATAAAACCTTCATGGCTCATAAGATGTGTTATTTATCTTAACATACCAAACTTTACTCTAAGATTTTATATCAAATCTGAAAAATACAAAATAATTTGTATAATATTTAAAGAATGACCTTTTCAAGAATTTTTTTGAATCATTGATAAACTAAATGATTGTATAAGAAGGTAAATTAAATAACACTAGAAAGAAATTACGAATTCATCAATATAATAAGGTAGGTAAATTAATATGCTAGCTTAGTTATATACTAATATCACCAACAATAATATAAAAAAAAATTAGTATGTGCTTTTAATCCACAAGATTCATAAAACCTGAGATAAAGAATAATTTTAATCTTGACTAAATTCATACCACTTTGTAATACTGAAATATTGTTCTTTGAATTGCTAATGATTTATCACACAATTTACGAATGAATGTTTTGTGTATAATTTCTTATTTAAATTTTAAAAAAAATCTTAATTCAAGATAGTTTTGAAATGTACTAATGATTTCTTACATATTTTGAATAGAATTAAAAGAATATATATATATATATATATATATATATAAGAGAATATTAAATCAATCCAAAAAAAATTTAAATTGATCTAAGTACTTCCTATCATCATCTAAGAACTTCTTACCATCATGTACCATGTTAGAATTAATCTTGGTAATATTCAAGCAAGTCTTTCAAGCAATAAGTCACACAACAAAAAATTGTAGGCAACAATTGCATTACAACATACAATTTCTATAATCCTTACTTAAATAAAAACTCAATTGAATTGCTTGTTGGCTCAAATCACAATAAGCTATTCTTATTCAAAAGCACAAAAGAATTTGAGTTTGAATTAGGGGTTATGAAGTGCATAACAATTTTTTTAAAATAAAATAAGCAAAATTAGCATTATTATTGGCAACAACGATGAGCTCCAATTTGTTATACTCATAGCTTAAAGTTTGAAATTAGATGTGAGAAAAACAGATGAAGATGGTACAAGACAATAAAAATAAAAGTAGATCAATTTTAAATTTATTTGGATCAATTTAATATATATATATATATATATATATATAATATTTTTTTATTCAAATAATATTTTTTTAATTTTTTTAATTTTTTTTAAATTATTAAATATTTATGAATATTTTAAATTATAATTTGACTACAACTAAGAGATATAAAAGAAGTTTATAGCTAAAATTACTAAATTACAAATATTCAGCTCAAATTTAAATTTCAGATCTCTTGTTTTTAAAATTTTGATTACAAAATTCCTTCACGTTATTATATAGCATGATTTTTAATCTAGGAATATATTGGGTACCTAGGTATAGAGAGTTTATCTATAACTTATTAGCAAGATTCTAATAAGTGATTTTTTCTTAATAAGGAGGACAAATAAATATAAAAATATTAAAAAATATATTATATTAATAAAAATCTCTTATATTTAAATAGATTTATGTATAAGATTTTTTATAGCATCTAAAAATTTCTTAATAGCCTTTTCTATGCTATATCATAATTAACTAATTTTTGATAAGTTAGATTCTCAACAATTTCTAAGAAAATTCATAATATTTTTATAAAAATTCACCTTTATATCAAAAATATTACCATAGCTTTATATATCTATCTTTCTACCTCCATAAAGTCTTAGTTCTTAAAAATCCCTTTAGTTTGTACAAAATGCTCAAATTATAATAAAATCCTCTAATACATTATTCACTTGTAAAAGATTGTTTTTTTCTTTAATTTTAGGATTTAATAACTTTTGATCTAACTATTTAATTTTTATCAAATTTCTTAAAAATTTAGGTTATATCTTTAATCTTTATTTTTAAAAAAATCAATTGTAGATTTGCTTGCAATTGTCTGATATCTCAAAAATCCTAGCAAGTGCTTAAAACCCTAATTTATAGACATCTAAGCACTATTTTCTTCATATCTCTGAAATCCAAAATCCAAATGCCATAAAATTTTTATATATAACTTTATAATATGAAAATGCATGTTATTAAAAATTTAGAGCCAAAACCTTGTTAAATTGCTTAACATATAGCTCAAAATACAACCACTAATTAAGTGGATTACTTACTGCTCTTAGATTATAAGCATTGACTTCAACTTCCAATATCTCCTTCATCTCAACTTAGAATTCACCTAGCTACATATGTAAAATATAGCCAAAAAAATACTTTCTCCAATTCCAATTGCGGATCTTTTATTGCTTTCTATACGTGTGAGTTATATTCCAAAGAATTATAATAGGTACAAAATCAACACCTTGACTTTGAGTGCTTATATATTCTTCATAGAAATTCCAAATCATTCAATTTTTGTGCCAAAATCATAGCCAAAAATCTAAACTTGCTATTCAAAACCTCTAATATTTGAATCATTTTGAAAGAAAAATCTTAATTCCTAATAAGGCCTTAGATAATCTCCTTGAAGCCTATTGGGCATGACTTTTGGCCAATAGGAATAGAAATTTCTATCATTCATCTCAATTCATTTACATGGATAGCCTAACTATTCTTTTTGATATTAAAAATTCCTTTCTAATCTTTTTTTAATAAGATTTATATAATATATATTCTAAATATCAAATAAAATAAATAAAATAAGATTTTAAGAATCACCAATGTCTAACAAAGATGACTTAAAATATATAAAAGCTATTATTAATATAAAATCAATCTCAAAAGTCACTATCAAAAAAAAAAAAAAAAAAAAAAAAAAAAAAAATTGGTATTATACAAACCTTAATAGTAGTCTTTTTAAACAAATTCTTTTTAAAATAGTAATTTAATCATATTTTATAACCAACTAAAATCTACAAATATGGCTCTCATCCAATTCTACAATAAAATTTATATATATATATATATATATATATATATATATATATATTATTTTTACATGGTAGCCAAACCACAGCACGGTAACGTTTTAAAACTTCTTTATAATAAACATGTTGTATTAAGCTTATAAGTTGAGTAAATTTAAAAAATATATTTTATTTTTAAAAATAAATATATAATATTTATAAATTATTTTTTAAAATAATTAAAAATATAAATTTTATTAATAATAAAGAATTATATATATATTTTAAATATTCTCAATAAATATAAAAATATTATAATTTTTTAACTTAATTATTAATAGATTATAATCAATAAAATTATCTAGTAATTAAATTTAAATATTTTTAGTTATAAAAATTAAGAATATTTATAATTATTTATATATGCTTTTATTATTTTTTAGATAATTTATAATTTTTAGAAAAAATATAAAAAATAAGCCTAATAAATTTTTAGTTTTTAAAATAGTCCTTATAATAGAATTATAGAATCTAAAATAAAAATACAAGTGCAAAAGGAGGTTTGAGGCAAGACTCTTTAGCACAAATTTTGACGGGAGATCAAGAAGAGGATCCCTAGTACAGATCTTGCCTTGCAAAGAGAGACAAGGAATCTATAGAGAAGCTACCCTTTAATGAGGGATCTTAGGAAGGCAATGTCCTCTAAAAATAACTTTTTAAAATTGAAGTAGCTTTATATATATATATTAAAATATCAAAAATATTCTTGACAAATATTTTGAATGAATTCAATGCTTGTCAATAAATTTTTAATTTTAAAAATATAATTAGTATTGAATTCTATTTAGATGGGTTCTTAGTAAGTTTTCCTATATTAACTAAGTTTGTTACATCAAGTACAATAGATGGTACATTTGGTACATCCAATATCTTTAATATGCATCTATTATTATTTTAGTCATCTAAGGGGCTTACATGCATTCAAATGTAGCATTATTAAATCAAATTCTAATAAGATGTTGTTTAATTCTCAAAGCTTTCAATGCAAAACATAATAGACAATATCTTTATATACTTTACAATAATATGTGGCCATAAAACACACACATATATATATATATATATATATATATATATGCTTGTGAAAATTAATTTTTTGATGTAAAAGAATCATTATGATATGTTTATATGATAGACATGATAAACAAGATCTTGCCATTCATAACATTTATAAGTATTGCTCTGCAAATTGATGATGTGGTTCAATTTGCTTCCAATACATTCATATTCAACATAATTTACAAATCAAATATTGTATCACCAAGGAAGAGTGATGTTTTCTTGATATTAACCTTTGGCCTTTGATATCAATATTATCATCTCCAAAGCAATTGCATCTTGGCAATTATAAAACCAAATCATAAGTTGGTTGTAAATTCTTTCCATCATCTTATAAACAAGTAGATTTCTTACTTTTGTTAAGTCTTAGTTTGGCAATTCTATCATGATAGATATTAAATAATTGTATTGATGTCTCTCAAAGAACATTATTGTTTAAGTATTCAACTTTGAGTTGTTGATCTATATAGCAACTTCTTTTGAAATTGTTCTAATTTTTGTAAGATCATCTTGATATAAATTTGTCATGAGTATATATCAAGGATATAAAATATAAACAACTAAAATATTAGAATATTCTTATGTCACTTGAAAGGAATAAAAGAATAATTCAAAGATGGTATAATATTAAATTAAAATGACTATTGCCAAATACAAGAAGAATAGAGACTCTTGAAATAAGATTAAAAACAAGAAATACATTAATAAGAGTGAAGAAGGCTTCACTTTTGTTTCTATATATACTATCTATCTAAGAGCTACATGGCAATATTCTATAAGATCTCCAACATGTGTCCAATTTACAAAACACGTGTCAAATTTATAATACAAGTTTACTATATGTGCACTATATAATTAATTTGTTCCACAAGCTACCAATATGTGTAATATGTGGCAAATTTATTGGCAAAGTTTCTAACCTATCAATCACCTATAGACATGAATAAAGATGAAATCATATTTATGAAGCTTCTAAAAAACTTCACTATAAGATATTATAAAATTAATCTATTTTTATCTATTTCTACATATTTATGTTATCTAAACAACTATTAGAATAAATCTTATGTCTATGACATTATACCCTTGTATAAGAATGAGTTCCACAAGGAGCGGTGATTATATGTTGAAGAAGTTTAAGATGCGTCAAATTATATTTGTCACATACTCTAATCTTTCTTTCCTTTGAAGATAGTTGATAGGTCCTTTCAATCATTGATAGTATCTTATATGAGGGCAGGAGGACCACTCTGATATTTCATCATTGATGAGGTCTTTATAACTTCCTTCAAAAATAATATTTGGAACGCCATCAAAAGTAATTCTTACCTTTAAAAGTATCATCAAATATTGACAATCTTTTCTAAAGTTGTGATATTAAATATATTATATTTTACCATCAATTTAAGAAAAAATATATTATTCTTAAGAATCTTCATCTCTATTCTATTATCTTGAAAGTTGTAATAGTCATAATGTTTTGTTTGATAAATTAATAAATGATAGCTTTTGAGTTGAATTTATTAATTGTTGATTTTTTATCTTTTTAGAACTAATAATTCAAAGAAATAACAAACAATGATACAAAATATCTCCATTGAACTTGCTTTGCCTTATAATAAAGATTTTCTTCATCTTGATTTTGATGGATGTTGTCAATAAAATGTTTTGACTTTGATTGATGCATTTGCTAGATTTCCTAGATGGCTCTCATGTGCATTTACTAATATCATATCCATGCTAATGTACAAGATATTCTAACCTATTTCAGTACTACCTCAAATCTAAGGTCTCTTCTACCTCAAATTCTTCATTGTTGTTTATTTCTATAAAAGGCAGTAGTATTTTATATATATATATATATATATATATATATATATCTATTGTCTTATATGGCTGAAGCAAAGATACATGAAATATAAGATGGATCTTTATAAACTTTGGTAGGTGTAATTGATAAGCAACTAGATTGACATGTTTACAAATTAAAAATAATCTAGGCCTATGATAATCTAACTTGTCATAAGAACAAATAGTCTTGATATTTCGACAAAGTAGCTATATCTTGTCACCAATGTGGAATTGAGATTGTTTCTTATGATACATATTTATGTTGGTATTTTTTCGTTCTTGAACTTCTTTTAATTGTGCCTTCATTATTGCATATATCTTTGATAATTGATTTGTCAAGTCTTTAGTTACAAGATTATCAATTTTTGAGAAATCAAAAATATCAAGTCATAGATGATAATTGTAATTGGCAAATAAAGGTGTTTAATAAATAAAAAAATATACCAAATTATTGTAAATAAACTTTATCAATGACAAAAGAATTATTCAATTATCTTGATGATAATTGATGGTATATCTCAAATATTGTTCTAAAATTTTATTTATCTATTCCATTTGTCTATTAGTTTGAAGATACAAGACTGAAGATAGTTTAATTTCTACCTTCAATATTTTAAAAAAGATTCTTCAAAATTTTGATACAAATTGTGTCCCTATATTTAATATAATATCTCTTGGCAATTTTTAATAGCAATAGATGTTGTCAAAGAAGAATTTAGTTATTTTTTTACATGTGATAGATTTTGCATATAGTATAAAATATACCCTCTTGGTGAAACAATCTATAATTACAAATATAAAATCATATAAACTTGAATTTAGAAGATCTATAATAAAATCTATAAAGACAGAATATCATTGCTATTCCTATATAAGTAATGGTTAAAAAAGTCCGTAAGGTTGATGATAAGGTATTTTTGATCTTAAAAAAACATCACATGATTGTATAAATTCTTTAAGTGCCTTCCACATTTGACGTCACTAAAAATCTCTTGATATTAATTTTAAAGTCTTATTATATCCAAAATGTTCTATTGCAAAGAAGTTGTAACGAGCTTTAAGAGCACGTAATCATGTTTGACCTTTTGGAACATACAAGTATCTCTTGAAATAGAATAGATTATTTTTTAACTCAAATTTAAAAATATCATAAGACTTTGATGAATTATTCTTAATATTATAAACAAAAGGGTCTTAAGACATACTTAATTGGACTTGCTTGAAAAAAATTGAATAATCAATCAATATCAATTTTATTACTCAAAGTTGAAAGTGATTTGGCTTCAACAAGATTGTCTTTTGTTAATCAAAATCTAAATCTCCTTCTTTTGGTATAAAATAAGAACATCTAGAAAAGACATTGGACAAATCTTATTATTTTTTTAGCTGATAAGTGATAATGAATTCAATTCTTGACAAAGATATGCTCTAATAAGCTTGGCAATGATTCAAAATACATATTAATATAAAATATTTAAAATTTTTGTGATCCATATATATATAAATAATAGATTAGAAGTGCTTTATAAATAATAATGTCATTTTTTAAAAAAATTTAAAATTGTAAGAAATTTTTTGTTGTGGATCTTATAATTAACCTTGAATATTAGAAATTTTTTTGAATGAAAAGCTATTAGATGAAGTTTTTCACTTACTCCCATTTGTGATAATACCACACTCAATAAAAAATCTGATACATTTTTTTCTATAAAAAATTCTTTAAAAAAATTGATGCAATACAAGATTAATATAAAAATAAAAGCTATCTTCAAAGCTTCAAATGATGCTTCTGTTTTCTTATTTTACTCAAGTTTTTTTTTACAAGTTAAGTGTGTTAGTAGAGCTGCAACTTAAGAAAAGTTTTTAATGAAGATTTGGTAGTTATTGACAAATTCTAAAAAATATTGTACATCTTTTTTTATTTTTGGAATTTTCCAATCTATAATTGTTTGAACTTTCTTAAGATCCATCATTAGATTGTCATTAAAAATAAAATATCCAAAACAGTCAACTTGAGTAGTGTGAAATATATACTTTTCTATCTTGGCAAATAATCTTGTATCTCTAAGTTTTTATAATATATAAAAAAATATGAAAATTATATTCTTCTATTTTTTTAGAATAGATCAAAATGTTGTCTAAATAGCAAACAACAAAATCATCAAGAAACTCACAAAAAATATCATTTATAAGATGTTGAAAAGTAATTGATATATTTATAAGTCCAAAAGGTATGACATTATATTCAAAATACTCATATCTAGTTCAAAATGAAGTCTTCTATTTATCACCTTCTTTGATGCAAACCAAATTGTATACTCCTTGTAGATTTATTTTTGTATAAATCTTTACTTGACTCAGTTGATCAAGAAGTCTTGAAATCAAAGATAAAAGATACTTATTTTTTATAATAATCTTATTAAGTCCTCAATAATCTATATACATCTATAATAATCCATCTTTTTTTTCACAAATAAGATATGAGCTCCTATTGGAGATTTTGAATGATATATAAAAATATTTGCCATACATATTTTTGTATATATATATAATAAAAGATGATTTTTCTTTTGCTACATATATAAAAGCTTTTGTACTTATTAAAAAGAATTTAGATGTATTTGACTTATATATTTTTACTTGACTAATAAATTTTTGGATTAAATTATGAAAAAAGTCAATATTACAAAAAGTTTGATCTATCTTAGAATTATATTTTTTTAACTATAACAATTTTAAAATAATTGGATTAGAAAGAGATCTAATTACATTAAATATTACTATGCTATTATATCTTTTAGTTGCTATATTTAAAAGAATAATTTTATACATAATATCTCCAAATAATAATAAATAACCATTTATGACTTCTATATACATGGATTTAGTTTTCTTAACTAAAAGTATTTCTTATTTTTTGACAAAATCTTTGTTTCTAAAATAAATTGAGGCTCTTGAATCTAATAAGATAAAGACTTTGTGATTTTTAGGTCCTAATGATATATCTATTATAAAACAAGACAAAGGATCTAAGAAGAGAATAAGACCTTTATTAGGTATTGCACATGATTTTAGCCACATTATTCCTATTGTAGCTAGAAAAACTTATTTTTTGATACATTGTGTTTTCTAGCAACCATGGTTCTCATTTTGTGGTTGCATTACTTCTTTAGATAATGTTGAGCAGTATGCTTAGCTTCTTCACAATATAAGCACAAATCTTTTCAATGACATCGAGTCTTTTTTTCTTTGGTGAGAGATTTAAAACATACTATATCAATTTACATCAATTTTGGCTTAATCAAATAAGTTTCTATAAACTTAGGGGTTGTTGTCATTAATTGACTTGTTTCTTTTTAGCAAAATCTATATTCTTGACGTCTTTCAAATAATTGATTATTGCATGTAATAGCTCAAACAATAAATTGTTCTAAAGAATCTGCTTTTGCTATTATGAATAACAAATCTTTGATATTATCTTTTAACTCATAACAAAATTGATTAATAAGGGCTTTGTCATTCCACTCCATATTACAAGTGAAGTTTTGGAATTTGGAAGTATAGATTGTAACTTACTCTGATCTTTGTTGTAAAGATAAAAGTTTGATTTGTGCTATCTTTTCTTAATCATTTTTTTCAAATGTGGTGATAAAGACTACAAGGAATGAATTCAAATCATAAAGAAGTTGTGAATCTTTTTCTATTAAAGATACAAACCAAGAAAGAGTACTTTTGGATAAAAATACGTCTATAAATTTAACTTGAGTAAATCTATTAGGATATTAGTAAAGATGCAACTTTAGACAAAATTTGACTTGTTATAGAAAACCTCAAAATTTTGATCTTGTTCCATCAAACTTCTCAAGTATATTAATCTTTGTCTCTTTTATACTTATAAAAATAATACTTCTTGGATTTAGTTGTAAAGCCAATCTACTTACTTCCTTCAATCGTACAACTTTTTGGTATAGGTTTTGAACTTCTTCTATAGACATAGAAATAGTGCTTCTATAATTGACATGAGTGATGCATGAAATTTCTACCCTAAAAGTATTGATACGCTCTTAAAGATTTATAATAGTTACAAATTTTTTTCATTATTACTAAATATAGTATCCATAATTTTTTCTTCTATTTTAGATAACTTAATAAATCTATAATTTAAATAAGAAGAGGATAATTTGCAACCACTAATATCAAATAAAAATTTCTACAAAGAGGGGTGATCCACTCTTTTGAAGAAAAAAATCAAAGTTAGAAAGCATAAAAATGTTAGTTTTAAAAGTAGATAGTCCACAACCTTCAAACACAAAAATAGAAGTAGAGTAATCCACTTATTTCTAAAATAAAAAATAAGAACAATGAATTAGCATACTTGTCAAACTGTCAAGGACATGAAATACAAATAACTAAAGTATTAGAATATTCTTGAATTACTCAAAAAGAATAAAAAATCATTCAAAGATAGTGTAATACTAAATTAGAATGGATATTGTCAAAGACAAAAAGAGTAGAGACTCTTAAAACAAAACTAAGAACAAAAAAGGTGTTGATAAGAGTGAAGAAGACTTCAATTGTATCTCTATATATATTATCTATCTAAGAACTATGTGGCAATGTTCTATAGGACTTCCAACATGTGTCCAATTTACAAGACACATGTCAAACTTACAAGACAAGTTTCTTATGTGTGTGCCACGTAATTAATTTGTTCCATAAGCTATTAACATGTGCAACACTTGGTTAACTTATTGGCTAAGTTTTTAATCTACTAATCACCTATAAAATCTAAATTACACTAAAGAATGCTTCTTTAAGTAATTCAAGAAACTATTTATAATTCTTTTTATTATTAGCATTTACAATAGCAAAGGCTATTAGATACAAAGCTCTTTCATTGTGCATTGAAGTTGCACATAGAAGATATTCCAAACATTTGTCTTGTAGATGAGTTCCATTAAGACCAATCAAAAGACAACATTCAAGGAAAAATCTTGAAAACAATCAAAATAAATATATATTATTTATAAATATATCATCAAAATTTAATTATTTTTTAATTATAGATTAATATATTTATATTATAATTATATTTATATTCTTATTTTTTAAAATTTAATTAAATAAAGAACTTATTCTAAATTAATAGATTATATATATATATATATATATATATATTTTAATGAATATATTTTAAATATTTTTTTATTTTATTTTAATTTTGAAAAAGTATTATACTCTAGCTGTAGAATTATTCATTAAAAATTAATCAATTCAACAAAAAAAATTCTAATTTTTTATTTTTATTTTTTTATTTTTTATTTTTTTTTACATAAATACCATCTTTATAATACTAAAATGATTTTTAAATTTTGAAAGTGTAATGTTTCATAAAAATATAAATTTTAAATATACATATATATATATATATATATATATACTATACTATACTTTTTAATATTTGAATTCAAAAATATCAAAACCATAAATAATATGATTATTGAAGTTTTTTTTCAAAGCTTTATTTTATTTTATTTTATTTTAAATATTAGAAGAAAATCATTATATTTTATATTTTAAAATTTTTTGAAGTTGTTTGCCTTTTCTGTAAAAGAAAAAGATAAGCATTATCAAAAAACCCTATAATTTTGATCTTTAGAAATTACTGATAAATACTTGGACCTTTTAGTTTTGAAGAGTTGGAATCCTTCATTCATGAAACTCTAGATGATTAGAAGAAGAAAAACAGTCCTTCAATCCTTTATCAAATAAACTTGTATAATTGAAAATCCAATTTCATAATCATGAAGACATTTACATGTTTCTATTATCTCACAATTGATTATTTATATTATAACAATTAACATGTTTAGTACTATATAAATAAATAAGATACTAAATTTTTATAATTAACCACAATTCTCATTTAGAGTATTTTCTTACTATTGTTGCTATCAAGGGAAAAAAAATTAAATTAAATTAAATTTAAAAAAAAAAAAAAAAAATCTTAATATTGGATAATGAATTATATATGATATATTTGATGTAAATTTATTTTTTATAAATAAAAATTTAAAACATATATATATATATATATATATATATATAATTAAAACTAATTAATTATGTGATTTAATATATTATTTAAAACAACTTATATTTTGATATATCTTTTATTAATTAAATCTCTACAGAATATTAAACTTTGCTTATATATAATTATAATATAAAGTTACTACACATCAATAAATCAAAAAAGTAGCATAAATATTTATTCTTTAAATATATTTTTTACAAAGTTGGAAGAAAAAACTATACATATGTTTATACCTGTTTTTTATTATTTATTTGTGAATATATATATATATATATATATATAAGTATCATTCTCAAAAAGTTGTGGAAGAATGTGAGCTACTCACTCAACCTGGATCACCAAAGTCGAGAAACCCATGAATACCCCAAATTATAGTAATAATAAAATAAATGTGCAATTCAAACAGAATATCCCATGAATAACACTTGCAATTGTTTCCTAGTCCTTGCACCACATTTCTTTAATTTAAAAACAATGTCGGTGCCACATATGCATGTATGAACAGAAGCTTTTAAATATATATATATATATATATATATATTACTGAAAATTTGAAGGAAGTTTCTACAAACCTAGTTTTGGTCTCAATTCAAATTTGCATGATCTTCACAAATTTTAAATACATCTTTTAATTATGTTTAACTTATTTATAAAAGTGTCCCTTTTGGGTGACATGATGTTCTTTGTGGTACATACAAAGTACAGCTTTTTTAAGACGAGAAAATACGTGCCTTTTGTAGCCTCAAATCAGGCAGATACTGCTCATACCAAAGCTGCTAATCTTATACAAGCCCAGTAAGTTAAAACTGATAACAGTGTTATTCTCTTATTTCCTTAACAAAAATTGGTTGACAGCATAGTGTGCATTATAAACAAATGGTGGAAAAGAGCTAAAACCCCCCATTTCCAGCATTCCAAACATGGAGGGAAAAATTGAGTTCGTGGCTATCAGGTGGCAAAAGAAACAGAACTTCAATCCCAGATGCTTAAGTTAGTGGTATATTGTTGTAAAATCACCAACCATATGCTTCATTCTGTAATGGTAAAAAGGACCCCACGATCAGGATGCTTCAAATGGGTTTTTACAAAGTGTCAAATGCATGCAAGAAAGTACCAAGCAGCTTCTTTCCATGTTTCACAAAGTCCCTAAGCTCCAGATAAAAAGCATGCTTTTAGAATTGCTAACTGTAGAGGATGTTCTCCACATGATTTTAAAAATCCCGCCACAAACTGTAAAGTGATGTGTTTCACACTATTGAAAAGAAACGTAAAGAAACAAAACAAAATAATATTAAGAAAATTACATGTGTATGAATCCAACTTTAGTTTCTTAAATATGAATACGTGTATATATATATATATATATATATATATACACACACACACATATTTATCAATGATAGAATATATATATATATATATATATATTCTATCATTGACCGAGGATATTGCTACTTTTGATTCTAAGGTTGGTTTTTGTTTCTTTCAATTTTTTATTTTATATGTGAAAAAAAAATATATAATTACTTCTTAATTGGAAGTCTTATTATCCTTAATTATTTTAAACATACATTTAAACAAATAATAATAATAATAATAATAATAATAATATTATATATATATATATATATATATATATTCTAAAATTGGTTTAAAAGTATAATTATATAAATTACTATGTCAATATGATTTTTCAATCATATTATAAATATATTAAATATTAAAAAAAATTGATTGAAAATTTAAAATCTGAAATTATTTATAAAAAATACAAAAATATAAACTATTTACTTTTGTAATATATAATTATTTTTGAATATATATATATATATATATGCAAGTATGCATAAAATATATTTAGTTTAAAAGATACTTGTTAATATATATAATATCAATAAGTAGTCTTAAAAGATATTATAAAATAAGATATAGTGTTACATGAGTATTTACAATTCTATATGAAGCTTCAAAAATCATCCATATATAATATGTTATTTCTAGATATTCTAATTAGTTAACATGTGGTCATTATTAAATAATTGACATGATATTGTAAATTTGGCTTTTGTGCATCATTTTGCAGACAATAAGTGAAACTCTGCAAATTCTAAGTCTAAATTTTATTTATTTATTTAATATTTTTTTTAAAAGTACTTAATGCAAATATAGTTTATTTTGGATTTTTTACAATTTATTGTATTTTTTACATTAAAAGAGTTAAATAAAAATAACATTTAATATAATTTAATATTATTTTAAAAAATAATAGTATAATATTTAAACAAATTTGCAAGAAAATGGTATTTAAATTGATTCACATTATGGGTGCAACATGTATATATTGTTAAATAGAAGAAGAGACATTTGTGAGTCGTTTAGAAAATTAAGTCATATGAAAAATGTGAATTTAAAGGTTTTTTTTTTTGTTTTTTTTTTTTTGTTTTTTTAAATTATACAATAGCTAAATGAGACAAAGTAATAAAAGACACAAAAGAATTGATATTGCAAAGAGAAGAATAATATAAGAAAAGTTTTTTGTGATTGTATTGACACAATATGTTTCAATTAATCCAATGATTATTTAGATATAAAATAGACCACATCTAAGCAATAATTGTGAGCAAAACTTGATGCAATATAGAATAGATAATACTATAGAGGAAAACATCTTTTATTTTTTTCAAACTTTAACATAAATAAGTTGAATTTTAAAAAATAAATGATAAAATCTAGGTAATTCTGGCTTATTGGGATAGTTGATGGATTTTAGAATCTTGTATAGAAACCATCTAGTGTAAGAAGAGTTGACCAAAAATATTGTAGAATAATATAAACAAGTTGATAGAGATGTTAAAATGCTTAACAAAGAATATCAACTTTATCAATAATATATTTTAATCCACAATACAAATTAAATTTTAGAGCCTTTTGATTTCTTCTAATAAAACTAAGATGGTTTTTTGTAATGTAAGAGTAACAATCAACAATAAATTGTTGCAAAGATTGACCAAAACCAAATTTTGTCTTTTCTTAATTAAAAAACACAATCCTTTGATATTCAATATTACAATACTATTTAGTTCTAATATATTCAATAAAATATTGGAATAACATCTATTTTTACCAAATAAAAATAGAAACCCATATTAAAGAAGCAAATACAAAAGATGAAGCATCAAAACATGTATAAATTAACTAATATTTGATTATAGAAAAAAATATTTTTAAAAAGAATTTGCATCTTATCAATCACTAATAAAAATCCTACTAGCTTTGTATGAAGTTGATAAATTAAATTAATGTACATTCTCTTGCTAAAACACTATTAGTTTGATATTTTACATTTCCAACAATATTATCAACTTGCACTAAGTTTCTAATATTTACAAATAGCTGAGAAAAAATATATACATATTTTATTTTTAAAATAATATTGAATCACAAAATTATATATAAATTTAGAAATTTATTCACACACTTAATCAATCATCATCTAACGCTTTAATAGGAAAGGTGTCGAGCTGGTACCTCAGTAACTGGATGAAAGTACCAATCTCTGTTCTACCTCGCCCACTCTCCATGGGCAATGGGTGGTGCAAAACAAAAATAAATATAAAACATGTGAGATTCAGTGGCAAAGGCATCAATTGGGAAGACTGGTGCCATTGGTAGTGGACTAGGGTACCAGTCAATATTGGCAACATCCAAGTGGTTCTGGGGTTGAATCTGGCTAACTATGCACGGGGCTATTTTTGCAATAGCCAAGTTTTGCCTTTCTCCGCACTTTGCTTCTCCCTTAGCATTTGCCTTAGCCCTCCCCTGACCAAGCCTTTCTTAGCCCATGCTCTCCACTGCCCAAAATTCCCATCTTAGCGGGAGGATACAAACATGTATATAAAATATTTGTTAAAATTGCCCGATATCCATTCATGGATGAAGAAAAATTACCATGATACCAGCTGGGCACCTTTTCTGATCCAGCCATCATCCAATGTCTCAATATGCTGGAATCAAGTGCCAAATTTTCATTTCTTTTCACCAATCAAACTTTTCTGGTGAGCCTTTAGAATTTCTGCATTCAATTTACTTGCAAACAAACTAGAGTTACTAGACCATTGTCGTATCACTGCTTTGAATACCAACTAAAATAGTTATACTTCTTGTAATTCCAACTAATGCCTTTTTCCTAATACTTCCAATACCACCTAAAGCACTTCGACAAGTTTATTCTCAGGCCAGCTATACCAATGTCACTATTTTTAACGCCAACTCAGCCAACTCCAAACCCTTAAACAGACAGACCCAAATTCTGTGACAGCTGGGAAAATCTCAGTGGCTGCTACGCCTCGAGAGGGATTATCCCCAAGGATACAATATCTCCTAAAGCTGCCAGTTTTAGGAATGGGTAGTAGTTGCGTTACCAACGCGGGTTTGAGCTGCTTTTAACGCCACCTTCGTTTCTGTGGTAACTCCCCATCTTCATCATAAGTTCGTTCTGGTGGCTTGCTGTCGTGACACTGGAACAATGGTGCCACTTGCACAATAAATATGAGGGTTTGAGTGTTGGTTTCGTTGCCATGCGGGCATGTGGCCCGGAATCACCGTCCAGTCAACAGGGAGGATTGAGGATCGTTTGTTGGTCTTAGGAGCACCATCTTTATATTCTTGTTCCTCCCATGTGTGTTAACAGTTGCTGGGTTTTAAAATTAAGGAGCTAATCTATCCAAGAGCCACAACACACGAGAACCAGTAAAAAATGCGAGGTGTGGGGAGTATCCTCGTGAAGAAGAAGACGACGTAGAATACTGAGCAGAAGTTGTAAATTTGTTGCACGACAGTTTTTTTAATGGTTTCTGGGTTGAACAGAGTTTGATAGGGTGTGTTGTAACCAAACCATGGAGGTGGGTATTTGTACTGCACTCGGAATCCTCAGCGTGCGAAACTGGTATAAACAAGTAGCTGGGTGTCAATGAGATGGTAGCTAGTCGTGTCCTAAGGATCAAAGTCAACAATATGGAGGAGTAAAATTAATCTGCAAATCTTGCTAATTTTGTCTATGCGTGCCAACAGTGCTTGCTGCGGTGGTCTTCAACTTGAAACTGTACCTCTCTACGGCTCAAGCGTCCGACTAAATCTCTCACGGCAACAGTAACATCGTCAGGGTTTTTGAGATTTGTTGACCAGTCTCGGACTTCTCTCCGCGTGGTGGTGCAGGAATTGGTTTACAAAACACACACAAAAGCAAGTGTGGTCCATCGAAAAGAACGAGGCGATGGAATACTCTTGCTTGCTAGTTTCACAACCTTTCACAAACACCCAAATCCCAGATGTAAAAAAAATTCCGAGGGGTGTGTGAAAATTCTACGGTGGTTTTGCACCTGCAAGTCATCGTGACCAAACCGGAGCTGGGTCCTAACCATATCCGAATCCACGTATTCTGGTCGAATTGATGAGGATTGCCGCGGTTTGAATGAGCGCAGTATCGTCATCGCACGACCAGCTACCTATAACACAAGTACAAAACAGTGCAGCGTCTAAGCAAAAGGCCAAATGGGGGTGCCCCAGGAGGCGAGGTGCGAAACAGTGACGAAGGAGTGTAGAAGCAGCCCACCACCACCAACAACACCACGAAGAAGACAAGGAGGAGGAACTAGTGGGTGATCGAATCTGAACCTTGTAGCAGCAGCGCAACCACCGGCCGTGTCGCGTCGTCCCGCGCACCCGTTCGCACGCGAGTCTGCAAGGCCCGCGTCTGCCATACCTAGAGGTTTTTGGGAATGTTTCGGGGTCTTGTTTTGTCTTGCACACGCGCTCGCCGGCGGATTGCTGGGCCTGCCCAAGCTGCTGCCTTTGTCCTCGTTAGGAGCTGACATAGCAGCTGCACCTGGTTCGTATACCAGTAGCGACGAGCTTCTCCTGTAGATTATGTCTAAGTCAGACTCAGCGAGCTGGGATCCGGTATACTAGGATCGAGCTGGAGGCCGGACCCCCCCGATCGGTTGTGCTGATGTTCTGATCTGGGCCGAGTGAGGTGAGTTTCTTACGCGTGAACTAGGGGGATCGTGTGCTTCGGAGATTTCGTGAATGGGAGGGTGTATTGCGAAGGAGAAATTTGGTCGTCCGGAAGCTTGTGGCCAGCAGCGGCTATGTCTGTTTTCGTGAAAGGATAGTGAAGTTTGAAGGGTTTTGTTTTGTTTTGTTTTGTTTAGTTTTGGTTTTTTTTCGTTTTCTATTTTTTTAATAGAAATGTGGAGTGTGGAATGTTAGCTTGAACGAATTATGATCGTAGCTTGCGGGTAGCAGAGAGGAGGCTAGGATGTGAAAGTATCGCTCTCAGTACGATTGGCGCTTTAGGCTTTTCCAATGTTGACTCTGTTTGTCCAGTGAGGGCTTCGGAAGTGCAGCCCTCGGGTTTTGTCGTGAAATTTAGGTTGTAATTGACTGCCCTTGACTCATTGTTCGTGAAGTATTGCCATCACTCATCCTCTTCTTGCGTGCATCTACATCCAAACCCAGCATTTAGGCGTTCCTCGGGTGCAGAGATCCCGTTTGGCCAGACTTGTAAAAGACCGCGCAACTTAGATGCGTCTCCCTGCAGATTGGAATGTATTTTTAGGTTTTCTGAAAGACCGAACTTCTTACGATTTTCGACGTATTTGTGGAGGAGCGCTGGCACTGGCTGCGTCTTATGACTGAATAGTATAAGTAGCCTTTTTCGGAAGGGGCTTTTGCAAGGACCTCACCTCATTAGACAAGGTTGATACCATCTGAGCCTTGCCATGAGAAAAAGCCCTGAAAATTTGTCCACAGCTAGTGGCTGTATTGAGCAACCTGTCCTATTGCTGGGTTAGAACTAGATCTAAATTTTGTTGGAGTCTCTAGTAGATGTCTAAAATTTGCACCAGATTGTACTCAGGATTGTAAACTTCATTTGGTATGTAGTGGACGTTCGAGTTCTAGATTTGTAAATTGGATTCGGTAGCCCAGAGTTCTAATTCAATATCCCCGATAAATGTATCTGCAATACCGACAGAACGAACACATTTGTGCTGTTTACTGACTGCGTTTTGTATCAATCAGTTTGGTTGAGGATTGCGCGGTGACTGACAGTGTTCAACGGAAGCTTTTTCGTTTCAGTTAGGTCGATAGTATTCTGTGGTAACTGGCAAGGTACTCAGTTGTTCTTAGGCCCACTGAGTTGGTGCCAATTTCTTCTTGCTAATTTTTTGGTGAATCTGCTAGCGATGCTGACTAGTTGGATTCCGTTGCTTTTGCAGGAGCTTTTTCTCTGCCACACTCGACTTTGATTGTTTCCGAAGCAGGGTTATTTTCTTAAAATTTCGAGATAGATAGATAGATAGATCGACAGAGGAGTGTAGGGGTTACAAGTTTGGACACTCTTCATTTTAGGTGGTGGCTCCCTATTGTAGTCAGATGGTCCTTGTGGAAGTCGACTCTACAGGAAGCAGATACTGGAACACAGCTTCTTGCCTGTCTCGTCAGTGCAGACACTGGACATCTCCTCATCCATGTTCAAATACTCAGGAGGATAAAGCTTTCATATCGTGCAACCAAGCAGAGACAGATGTGGACTACAAAGAGTTAGATGTGGGATTCTTATCGATGCGTCATGTAAATCCAGGGGTTGGTCCTTTTCTCCTCTCGTCCTGAGACTCGCTCAACAGCTTTGAATATTTGAGCAACTAGGTCGAGCTGGCTCACACAGCGTTGACACAAGCTCAGCTGGATTCGAAGGACTTTTTAGGTTGTAGTGACTGCACGAGCTTGGAAGAAGGATTCCGTAGTCGTCCCAAAGAGATGGGGTCGTTATGGGGGCAAACGCCCACCCCAGATGCAGTGGCTGGAAACCGAGACCTTACGCAAGTTCTTCACAGTCCTCGCGTTGGTGGAAGCAATAGCTCGTTTCATCCCATGAGCAGGCGGTCGCTCTCCCAGAAGCGTATGCAGGAACCATCGCCTTATTTGCTTTTAAAGTATTTCAAGACCCAGCGTAATCATGAGGGTGACGACTCTCCTCGCGACTCAACTAACAGGTCGGAGTACGACGAGGACAACTTGAAAGCGCACAAGAGAGAGTATCACTTCTCAAGGTTCGCAGACGCCGCTTCTCAACATGCCAGTGGAGTGTGCTGTTGGTTTAATGATATGAAGGGAATGAGAAGAAACTGGCGACAGGCTGCTTTCTATGTCTCTGCTCTCCTCGTCGTCACATTTATGGTTGTGAAGATTTTGAAACTGGGATTGTATTCCATTCATGATCACTCCTCAGATGTCTCCCAGGTAATTCCTTTCTTTCTCTTCTATTTCTTGCAGAAGTACTGGCGCAACTTAATTAGTGGGCTTGTAGTACTGATGCATAGGTGTAGGGATTGCTCAGATGACTAATAGTTGTTTTTCCTGTGCAGTTTCAAAGAGAGGACATTGTGTTAGCTTCGGGTGATGTCAAGTCAAGTAACGCCATTGATGGAAGTAAGTTCGATGTTCTTGCTGATCCATCAGGTCTGAAGATGCCTCACACTCGACACGAAGACCGCCGTAAGGTGACCCTCATTTCCCCGAATTTACCTTGCCGTGTTAAGTTTTTGAATCACTTTTGCATGTTGTTAGGTTGCTCTCGTCCGAGATGTTACAATTTTTATTCACTTCTGTTCATTTATTTTCTTATTTTTTACTTGAACCCTTTCCCTTCGATCTGACAGATACAAGCTTCATGGCCCAGTGACATATGGTTGAAGCCGGATAGTCGCAACTACGGCCAGTGTATTGATCGAGCCAAGAATACAGGCAGTAAGTTAATTAATTTTCCGTTGAGTTCTACGAAAATTTTCTTTCATCGAATGCTTGATTACGTGTAGATTTACCAATCTAAATGTGGGAAAGCACGAGGGAAAGTTTTGTTGCTGTTTGAAAAACTAAGTTTATTGTCTTTGTCATGTGTCTGTTTGCAGGGCCTGGAGCTAAGCCGAATGGCTACATTCTCGTAAATGCCAACGGTGGTTTAAACCAGATGCGATCAGGGGTGCGCATTCAAATCCACTATGGTCTATTTATTTTCTTCTTGGTAGAGATTATTCGTTGATTTGATTGGAGAAACTTAGTCCCGGGAAGCACTTCCCCTAGGTGCAGTTCACTATAATCTTAATGCGGAGTTAACACTCCTTATGAGAGATGTTTGTTTGCAGATTTGTGACATGGTGGCTGTTGCGAAGCTGATGAATGCTATCCTTGTCGTCCCTAAACTTGACCACGGTTCCTTCTGGGCGGACCCAAGGCAAGCGCAAATTGCTCTGCTAGAACGGTGCATTGCAATTGATTTATTGTACTCTTCAGTTGTCAACATAAGAATATAACTTCTTGTCTTAAATATCACTTAGTATAACATTTGAGCCCTCTCACGTTTCAGTGGGATGAAAGATAGCAACGCTTTTGCGGTTATTTATTTTTGTATCGTGTGCAGTGAATTCAAGGACATCTTTGATTTGCAGCACTTCATTGAGTCACTTCAGGAAGACGTGAACATCGTGGAGGCTCTACCACCCCACCTCGCCGATAAAGACCCCGTGAGCAAAGCTCCCATCTCTTGGTCGAAGGTACTTGTTTCGGCCCACATCTTTCTACACTTCAATGTCAATGTTGCAACGTTCGTTGGAGATCTGGTTATTTAAGAATTTAATGTCGGATGGTTTTTTTGGCTGGTTTCCGTCGTATTATGAATTGAATCCCCGCCATTGACATCCCCGTCGTTCAACAAATGAATTAACCAGGCGTCGTACTACGAGACCGAGCTGGTGCCTTTGCTCAAGCAGAGCAAGGTTCTCTACTTCACCTACGCGGATTCAAGGCTAGCAAATAATGACCTACCTGACTACGTTCAGCAGCTCAGATGTCGCGTCAATTACCGAGCACTGCAGTACTCACAGCCCATTCGACACTTGGCGGGCGTCCTCATAAAGCGTATGCGTGAGGATAGTTCTTACTTAGCGCTACATCTGAGGTATATGCTCAACACACTCCATAAACCCTTGCAGAGCCCTGCATCGACATCTGTCTCAATTTCTAGCTATCAAGAATGATCGATGTCTAGAATCTCACTCATCTCCTGTCTCTTTGTTTTGCAGATACGAAGAGGACATGTTGGCGTTCACAGGCTGTACACATGGTCTATCCCCTGAGGAAGCCGAGGAGCTCAAGCAGATGCGGTATGGGGTCAAGCATTGGAAGGAAAAGGAGATAGATGGCGAAGAGAAGCGCAAACTGGGTGGGTGTCCCCTCACGCCTCACGAAACAGGGCTCATGCTGAAAGCCTTGGGCTATCCCTCCTCAACTAAGATCTATATTGTTGCTGGGAAGATTTATGGCCGGGGCACCATGGACAGTCTCCATAAAGAGTTTCCGAACGTGTATGATCATTCAACTCTTGCAACGGAGGAGGAGCTGGCTCCCCTGTCGAAGTATCAGAATCGGCTGGCGGGACTGGACTACATGGTGGCCCTCGAGAGTGATGTCTTTGTTTACACGTATGATGGGAATATGGCGAAGGCTGTCATGGGTCACCGACAGTTCGAGGGTT
Organism: Physcomitrellopsis africana; assembly: GCA_036785485.1. Lineage (NCBI taxonomy): Eukaryota > Viridiplantae > Streptophyta > Bryopsida > Funariales > Funariaceae > Physcomitrellopsis > Physcomitrellopsis africana. The sequence continues at coordinate 1,195,664 of JAWRVF010000015.1, read as the reverse complement.
ACCGAAAAACTGTCAGCCCGGACAGGTATCCATTTGGCCTGAAGTTTAAGAATGTTCTATTATTTCAGTAGAGGAGTCCTGGTTATTTTTTTGTTTTGTGTTTTCATTTGAGATACTGCGTTTAACCTCATCTAATTCAATTTGCTCTTATGACTTGAAATTTCAGAGAGCGGCTAGTGAAGCTGATCGACGACTACGAAGCAGAAATGATCACATGGAAAGAGTTTGAGACTCAGGTGCGCAGGGTTCATAACAATCGCAATGGAGCTCCGAGATGGCGGCAGCGTGGAGAAGTACCCAAGCTGGAGGAAAACTTCTACTCAAACCCTTACCCAGGTTGCATATGCAAGAAGAAGCCTTACAGTCGGCGGTTGCTCAAGAGACCATGAGGATGAGAGCCGCAACACCGAATTAGGAACTTGAGAAGAATTAAGTATGAGCGCTTTGGAATAATCCTTGAGTTTTGTAATCTAATCACCAGCTGCGAATACCAGTGCGAGCGGGATGCAATCGTGTCCATGGTGATCACACTGGAAGGGGTTTCTAGCTACGAACTGCACCGGATTAAGTCAGTTCAGGCAGCAGTTAGCAACTAATGCTATTTTTTTTACTTTCCCTTATGGGAATTACTTGGATGTGGGCTTGCGTCTTGTCTCATGGTTGATGTGCCTAAGCATGCCTCCATCGTCTAAATCCTCGAGGGAATATCCTTCTGCGAGTACTGATGACAGCTGGTAGATCAATTGTTCTCGGGAAACGAGGCGTTGGTGATTAGGTTTTAGTTTACTGCTGCGGAGTTCTCCAACTCAAGTATTCTTTCATTGTTCGCCCTACTAAATGTACATTAAATAATGAAATCTCATTCTATGACGTTCTTCTTACAAAAGCCTGTATGCAAGGGTACAATTCTGTCAAGTGTATCGAACGTTGGCAGAGCGTGAAAGCATTTTGCGATTTGCAAACACAGAGCATATGTACTACGGCTGTTTAGTCAGTTTTGAAACATTCATATTTATGTTAGATCCTGAACAAATGCTAATAACTTGCTTCAGAACATGAACGCTCCACTGGGGCACCATCGGAACGATGTTCAACAAGGCTAACTGCATTATAGAAGGGAGATATCTTCCTGGTCAGCATCGGAAAGTTTATCTTTGGAACAGTTTGTGCATTGTGGAGAATTGTTTCAAAAAAGACAATGCAAAAGTTCAAAAAGTCGATGTAAAAACGAAAAAAATGCAAAAACAGTTTTCCTTTGTATCTTCATAGAGACGACGATTATTTGCGTTCCGAGACCGAAACGACTCTAGGTGAAGCGATTTGTTGTGCCTCTAGAGATAGACGACACATTCAGTTGCCGCATTGCAACCGAGCTCCAAGCTCGAACTTCACAATCCTTGATACCAGCACTCGCTCTGAGTTTAATACATCAAGGATAGAGCAGTGATGAGGTCTGCAAAGTCTCTACGATGTGAAGGAAAGCGGGGCGAACTTCATGTAGATCACAACGGAGATGGAATGATAAGAGCGTTGCTTCTTGAAGTCTTTCCTTTGTACTTTGATGCCACCCGGTCAGCTTTCTTCCTGTACGTAACAACATCCTTGCCGACTAAGACCTTCTTCTGTTGAAGGCAAACTGTATAAATCTTAATTACAAAGCTCCAATCAAGCCTTCCGTGAAGTGCTTTCACGACATCAATGGGAACCTCCCACGTTGCCTCATTTATCTCTTCGAGGTCTCTGAAGCGAACGACTTCCGGGTTTCGGAACGGGAGCTCGGGAAAAGCATCCGAGGAACAGTTGGTTGGGTTTTCTTCATCAAATGGCTGACCGTCATCCCATGCAGTCATCTTCCATGCCCACTCCACCGCTTTGTCTGTGCTCTTGGGATCACACGCCGCCGGCAACCATCTGTGTTTCACCAATTCGCCTGCGGATAAAGAAGCTGCCTGACCACGTCCAGCATTTCCATCATCTTCTTCATCACTCAGCTCAGGTAATGAAATTTTGGAGAGACGTTCTGAGATCCCTAGTGTGGAGTGTCGCTGCAAGTTGTACATGTCGTCAGGCTTTGCAGAGGGTTGGGAGCAGTGATGAGCCCATTTTTCCGACGGGAGCATCTTGATTTCAATGCTGTACACGAAGTGTCCCCGCGAGTTCGGATTGTTGAAGCTCTGCGTTACCCCAAATTGCACCTCTTCCAGCAGCAAGTGAAGCTCCAAGTATGGCATTCCAACTACCCTGTGAAACAAACAATCATGCACTGTGTAAGTTTGAATGATTAGGTCATTGATGAAGAAATAGGTAGAGATTGATCCATTAATTTCTAGGGACGACCCTGTCCAGATTGTGAAAAAATGTGAAAAACCCAGTACCTAGTATATGCGGCGCGCAAGCGAACATCGGCATAAACCTCTTGTTCCGCACTTTCAAGAGTAATAAAATCTTCTACATTCCTGAAGAACTCGGGCTCAGAGGGACTCTGCATTACGATTTGCTGTGGGGCAGCCACTCGAGCTGCACATTCAAACATTGCGTCTAAGGAACCAAAAACAGAGGGTTCGCGAGGTTATCAAAGAACTGAACGCTTCATTCACCAGTCCTTCAACAATTGTGCAAACAAGTTGTGCTACAGGTCTCAAAAACCCTACTTTTCCATGGTTCCTGAAAGAGCTTCTCATGTAGGATATCAATAGCCAGTGGTTTACCATGTCTCTCAAGTTCCTCTGCAAAAGGGTGGGTCTTCCTTGGAGCTTTGGGGCTGTAAGGTGTGTATGCGTCCACCACCAGACTTTGCATTCTCTTGAGATCGTTCTCCTCTGCCTCATGCTCGCCTTTCTGCATCACGATCTTGCCGTCTTTGCCGCCCTCAGCAGTCACAAAGCCACGTTTCTGGAGCTCCATTGAAAGCTCAGGACTGTCCATAACCACAACGCCCGAGTCTGTGATGAGTTCCGCCAGCTGATCTACGGACACTTGTCGTATGTCCTGATAATCAAACAAAGGGTATGCTTAACTGTAAGCTCAACCTCAAACTCCGTGTGAATTATAATTCAAAGCAATCAGCTCCTAGAGCACAATTACTGTGGTGGAGCGACCAAGGGAAACAAACTGTAAAGAGATTTCTTGTTCATGCAAAGCTCAAATGGATCCCTGCTTGACACTTGACACGCAAGGAAAACAGAAAGGGAGACACTCGATCAGAAGATTAGAAACGGAACACAGCGTTTTCCTATCTTCAATACGTGGGTCCAAGAATGCCATACCTCTTTAAGTTTGCCAGATTGCTCGGATCCACGATCATCCATGGTCATCATTCTTGGAAAGCGATAGCAATTTGGTTGATACTCTTTCTTAAGCAGCTCAGAACGATATCGTCAATCAGCAGCTGCAAGATCACAGCGATAGACGTTCAAACATCTCCAAGAGAGAACCAGACGCATAAACCCACAAGAAATGTCAAAGACATGAGCTTCAAGTGCACACCCCAGTGCCCCACAAACACACCATTGCACAACTCCACTAACCTGTCACCAAAACTCGCTCTAACCCTCACTCCGACCAAGATCCTCCACAAGGCTTGCATCCGAGACTCACCGTCTGAAAATGGACCGGACGAAGTGGATCGAATCAGAAGCAAAGGGACCCAAACTACGGATGGAATCAGATTGAGAGCTAGAACGCAAGAGACGTTCGCTAGCAATGGGAGGAAGATGAACACGCATTATGTATCACGCAGTCGCGGCGGAGAGGGGCCAAGAGTAAAGGCAGAACATGGAACAGGTCCGGCGTGGTGCGGCGTGATTCGGCGAGGCAGGACCACGCGGCCGCCAAGGCGGAATCGAGCAGCCCAGATTGCAGAGAACCTGGCAAGGAAGGCTGATTTCCATCCTGCTGCCTTCATCGCAGCACCACCTGCTTTCTCATGCTGGCACCTGCTTCCGCAATCCTGTCCTTGATGTCTCCGAAGCTCGCAATCCAGGCGACAAGTGTCGTATCAGCTCCGAGATTACGATCTCCCTCGTCAACACTCACTGTGACATGATCTCGCATCATCATCGTCCTGATTTAGAGGGTGGCCTTTTTCTCCAGCTGGGCCTTGATCGCTGCTCGACCTCGCCCATCTCGGCGATCGATACAGATGCTTGCAACGACGCAGCGAGGCAAGTGCATGATGGTGATGAGAATGATACATGCACTTGTAAACAAACAAATTCTGTATGCAATTGTGGGTGTAACACAAGGAAGATTTCATCTGCTAAACCTACCAATCAAAACAAAGTGTATGCCAATAAGATAACATGGATTGAACAAGTCGTTGATAAATATATTTGGTTTTTTAAAAGAATTTGTTTCACAAGTTAGGATAAGAGTAAAAGTAGCTTTGTTCAGTTTATTGTGCCTTCATTAATATTCGTTACAATTTTTTTTTTTTCTCTCTACCAAATTTTATTTGTTAGTATGTTAAATGTTGGAATTTTATAATTGTGCTTTCTATTCTTTATTAAAATTTTGCTATCATATTTTGCTTACATAGCAGGAAGGAATAGATAAAGTTTATTATATTATGTAATTCAAGATGAATTTTCATAGTTATGGAAATTTATTATCCTTATTAAAACCAAAAAGAAAATTACTCACAATCATATATTGCTCCTTCTTTATTCAAATGTTTCATTATGTGATTTCTTTTAATAATTTTTCAGACTGGATACTAAAATGTTGCAATTTTTTAACATTAATATATATATATATATATATATATGTATTTTTGGTGTCAATAAATTTACTTGTAAATCTTATAAGTGGATTTTTATGGTAGTTTTGTTAATTAAATTTTTTTGATGTCTATTTATAATTCACATGTTACAATTTTTTTGTAATTATAAGAATTTAAGTTATAAGAAGTTTATAATAAATTTTATTTATTTATTTATTTATTTATAATTATACTGATATTTGTGTTGATATTAATATATTTAATAATATTATAATTATAACTCATTATCATAATAAGATTTGCTTAAAGATCATGTAGTTATAGTATATGTGTTTTTATATATATTATTTTAGCTATAATATTTTTATATGACAAAAAATCTAGTTCTTAAATTCACTAGAATTTAGAAACATAGAAATTTTAATAATTATTTTATTATTAATTATATATATATATATATATATATATATATATTTGTTAAAACTAAATAGAATATTAAATACATATATTTTTTATAATACATATATTCTTTGCTTATAAAAAGCTTTAATGGTTTAAAAAATATTTAATAATTCTAATTAATTTTTTTTAGATAATTTTGTAGTATCAAGCATTATAAACTATAAGAAAGTTTTATCTTTAATTTAAAATGTATCTTTACTTTATACTTCTTTGAATATTATTAATTATAATATCTTAATATATTAATTTGAATCTTAAGATATTATAATTAAGATATTATAATTAAGACATTTATTATTAATTTAATATATAATATATTAATAATATATAAAATCAAATTCTCACAACTTTGTTTACTATTGTAAAATAATATACATATATTTCTATATTAATGGATTCTAAATTTTCTAATTAATATATTAATTTTTTTAAATATATATATATATATAAATAATTTCTTAGATATATACTTATATAATAATGCCTTATAAATTCTTATATTGGTACAATATTATTTTATCTTTTCTTTCTTTTTTCTACCTTTTTGTTTATCTTTATTTCAATAAATAACAAGAATTTATTCATAAGAAGACATTAAAACTTCGAAATTACTTCATGTATTTTACAAACTTAAGAAACTCCAAAGAATTTGGAAAAGTTACTTATTAGTTTTATTAGATGTCTTTGCATATATTAGCCCATAATATTCTACAATACATAAATTCTGAATGCAGTTTTTTTGAAGAACATATTTATAAATATTATTCTTATTGTTTAAATCATACAAATTTTGAAAGAAGTCATAAGTGGATATTAAGACATGCTTAAATTCTATTTTTATAGCCTTTTATATATTTATATATTTTATAAATAAATGAATTCTGGCATTTGAATATTTATTATTAATTTAATATATAATAAATTCATACCTTTTAGATTCATTATAATATTTAAATTCATACCTTTTTCTTATCATTATTCCTTAAAATATACTTATAATCTTTACAATTATAATATTATATTTGGAATGTACCCAATTGTACCACTACTGTGCAACTAAAACAAGCTGAAATATAATTTACTTGTTGCCTTTAATGGCAATTTAATTTCCACTTCCATTTTAAACATTAAATTTTAACATTAAACTTCTAATTTTTTAATCACAGATATAAATGTATTCATCAATATTTCAATGCCTGTTAGTACTTTTAATCAAAATAGCATTAAATATAGCCTTATTTTTTAATTCTAAAATTCCTATAGCCACTTTTAAGTTTTCAACGCCTTCCTACTTCATTCATTGTTGTTAGTTCAAACAGAATTGATAGTAAACTATTTTTATTGCTATTACATTAATTTTTAGATAAATTAAATTATTTAAAAATAAATCTTGTACTAAACGTATTCTGTAGAAACTGAACGTCAAATATTGCACAGAACACATAAAAAGGAAAACATGATTAATTTCTCACTCAGGATTCCAACTTTCAGTTCAGGAAGCAAAAGTGAGTAAATTGTCCATCCAGAAACCACAATGCCAATGAAAAGGAAGAACCATAAGTCCACACGTTTATTGCAATGGCAACAGTAACGACGCAATCAGGAGAGTGTGAGAAAACAACAAGCAGTGCAATTGCCAGAACAAAACTGGCATCAGAGTTTAGGGAATGGCCTAGGAAGATTCAACTGAGCAGAGAACCTGAGAGTCTATGACACTCAACGCAATTCATCATGGACAAACAGCTTCAACTCGCAAAGCGGGGAAAGAGCAAGTCACCGAGCGGGTTGCGAGAAATTCGTGCTAGATTTGCAGGTTTCTAGAAAAGAATGTGGGCTTGATGGGACGCGGGGCTATTTTCTGCGGAGGATCACGAAGACGAAGTGGGATCCAGGCATGCTCAGACACACCTTCCGAGTGCGTTTGGTGAAGGTTATGGTGTTGCACTCCAGACGCTCCCACAGCTGATAAACACTGGCAGCACCCAGATGAGCTTCCACAAGCGGGTTGTGCAGAGATCTCACCCAGTTTTTCGCCCAGGTGCCGTAGGATTCCGGATTATCTGGAAAATTCCGCTCTTGAGTTCCCCCTTTCGCCAGCCACAGCTGGTCTTGTCGGACCTACAGTTGCTTGATCTCGAACGCCGAAGAATGGTCAATTGCTTCCTTGATCTCCTCCATGCTGAAGCGATAGACTGGAATGTTGAAGGTGTCTAGCTCCTCGGGAGAGATCACGCCCTCGTCGATGAGCTCCTCTCATGATTGATCGAGTAATCCTCCGCCGGGGTTCGCTTCCTGGAACTCGTCACTCAGCTGTACCTCGGGTTTTTCATGCTCGCATCTGGACATGCACATCGTGAACAGGATGCCACCGGGTATAAGCTCGCAAGCGCGGTGCGTGAAGAAGCTGAGCAGGTCGTGTCTTGCGACTTGACCGTATACTGCTGCTGTTAAGGGATTACAGCTGTCTAACCACAATTGGCCCTCGTTGTAAGCTGGAGAGGATGCGTCGAGCACGGTCTCGGGGATTTTCGACATCCAGTGCAAGGACCATGTTGAGATGGAAATTTGGATAGAATGATGTGGGAATAGTCGATCGCGAAATGACCGTGGTGCCGCGGCAGCGAAATAAGGTCTCTCTGATTCGACAAGCTCCCGAAATAGGGTATTGAAGTCGTTGGATGGGAGGTCGGAGAAAAAGTGCTGAATCTCAGGAGAGGGTACAGACTTCATCTGGTGTTAATTTCCTGCGATGGACGAAGCGCACAGGTCGGCCCACTCGAGGGCGTTGGCGCCGGATGAGCAGCCGAAATCTGCAACGCGGACAGGTCCAATCTCTGGAAGCGTACCGACCTATCTGATTTCTTCCACAAGATTGTGACCAATGCTACGCAACTTCCCACCCTGCATTATGCCCGAATTACGAGAGTAGCTTCCTTCACCATCACCGCCTTGCATTCCCCGCATTGTTCCTCTTTTCATGAATCTGGGGTGCCCCTCGTGATCCTCGCTATGGAGAAACAGCACTTCACCACCTGATGCGATCCTTTGATTACCGACCACGGCTTCAACACAATGCTCACGTCTGCCGTCGATATGTGAATCGAATTGGGTGCGGCTGAAAACGTCAGTCACAGGAGAATTATGAATCAGAAACAGTCCCCACTGTCGTCGAAGAGGAAGCATTCCACAAACGCTCATACAACACATCGATCACACTCACTTTTCGATGTGTCGATGGACCTGTAGTTTGTCAGGAACTTCCAGCTTTCATAGGATCACTTTGTCATTAGACGTCACTCTGATGATTCCATGAGCTCAGTGCCGCTACACAAAGGTAAGTCGTAAAAGGACATTCTGGCGTAGCAGATTTCAAACTAGTGGTGTAGAGTTTACAAACTAGACTTTTCCACTACCTACAGACGTGGGATGATGCGATAGTCCTTGAAGAGAATGACTTCATTTGTTTGACATCCAAGCTATGGCCGGATTTTGAATGATAGGATTCTTCATTTGCGACACTAACCTGGACTGAGAAAGTCGTCTGTGCACGGCGTTGTGCTTTGAGCAAAAGCAACGAGGGAAGGTCGTTAGCACCTGGAAATCCAGCAGTTAGTATGGACCTCCATAACCCTGTTGCAACTGCATGTGCATCAACTAGAAGGATGCACTCCTAGATCCCAGTACCATGTACTTATATATATATATATATATATATATAACCTTGCTTCTAGCACCCAATACCTGACTTAGGGAATTAAAAAAATTGGAGTTTATATCCCAGATTGGTAAATGCACAAGACACATCTTTATAAGATAGATATTGTCTTATTTGTGATTTCTAAAAATATAATTAGTATTTTTATTTTAATTTATTTTTGTATAATTGTGTTTTGAATATCATTTTTTAAAACATTAAGTTGAATGATTGTATTCTTATTGATTAAATTGAATAAAAAGAGAATCAAGTTAGGTATAAGAAGTTGTTGGTATATGTTGTAGCCAATAAAGTTCTGTAGTGCCTATTACATGCTGTGCAACAAGTATGGTTGTGATTGTGTCATAACAAATATAATTTAAATTTAGTAAAATCAGAGTACAATTGTAAAAACACATCTTTTATTTTTATTTTATATAGAATATTATATCATATAATAGTAGATTTGTACACTTCTCCATCATGAGATACAAACTTTGATCCTAAATATATTGTGTTATATTTTATTTAGAGACAAAATCAGAATACAAATAGTTGTAAGAATTAAGTTGTACTAAAATCAAAATATAGTCATTTATGTAGCAAAAGAAGTAATTTTTTAAACCAAAAATTAAGATTTTAAAACACATAGACAAGAATGGATGGTTAAGCTAGTAAAGTAAAAAGAAAAAAACCTTATGAGAGCTAAACAAAGAACCAAAATTTGATTTTAGATATTGATGGATTTATTAAAATATTAAAAAGAAATTAAAATAAAATTAATCAAAGGATCACTTAACAATAAGAAAATTTAGATCTTGCACAAATCAAATTCTTTCTTTTAAAAAAACTTCTAAAATATACATAATTTCTAGCCATGGATGAAATAACTACAAAGCAACAAAAATTGATGGTGTATGATGGTATATTATGACTAACTAGAGCAAATCCAACTTTTCAAATGCATAGTGTTGATGAGCCATTGCCACAATTGAATGAAAAAAAAGTGGACTATTCTATAATGGAATCTATTGATGTCCAATAGGTAGGAAGAGAATGACAATTTGAGGTCGATAAAAAATGAGCTAATAATTATCTCTACAACAAATTAGAACATATTTATTTTTCAATCTTAGCATTAGAATTTCAAGTGGTATTATTTCAACTCCAAGTCAAAGTTTTCTTATTCTCACCAGACCACTACTTTAGTCAATATAGAAAATATTTAAAAACAATCTTATCTTTAAATGTAATTTTTTTAGAATAAATAAAATCCAACCTTTAAACTAATTTAGTTTTAAAGAAAATATTACTAACTTGACCAAATACAAATTAGAATTTAATAGGAGATAGGAAAAATGCCACTTATTTAAATAGTCTAGGAACACCTTGCAATATATTGCAAATTTTTAAAATAATAAAAAGTGATAGAAGAATAGAATATAAAATAATAATAAAATAATAAAATAATAAAAACAAAAAATAAAAATAGATAAATAAATAAATATATAAAGAAGTCAAATACTCTAAACTTATTGAGATGGATTAGGCATCACATTATAATAAAGGAATAAAGAGGAGATTAGTGATAAAATTCCATATGCTAAGTAATGCAATAGAAACTTTTCTTGAATACAAATATGTAGAAAAAGCTCATCTAGCAAGTATAAAGATGAAGTTTGAAATGTTAGAAAATATAAACATCATGGAAATAAAAGCATAAAACACAACAAATTTTGAGCAATCATTTAGCACAATATGCAATTGTAAAATTGTAGAAATCATTAATATATAGACAAATATAGAAGTTATAAAAAATATTAAGCTAACATTAGAAGCAACAAATAACATTGAAAGAATTGGTAACATGGAACAAAAGCAAGCAATTATTCAAGTGTACTTGTAGTAGGGTTGGTATATATAAATAAATTGTGAACAAGTTTAGCATTATAGAAAAATATAAATAAAGAGAAAATTTTGGATTACAAATTGAAGACAAGGATAGAAAGCAATAAGAAGATCTAAAATATAATAGAAATTATTAATAGAAAATTTAGAAAATATTATTTAGATCTAAATTATAAATTATTATAGTAAAATAAGAACAATATGAAAAAAATAAAAAGATTACTAGTATATTAAAATAACTTATAGACCAATCAAAGAATATAGAAAATAAGGGGGAGTTTGTCTATAAAGACTTTTAGAATCACATATATTTGTCTACACTACATATTAGATCTAAAGAAGGTGAAATGCACCCAATTTTTCTTCTTTTAGATTTAAACTTGGTTATTTTTCTTATTATTTGAAGAAAATATTATAAAAGAGCCAAGAAAAATTATTAACTACTAATAAATTATAATATTAGATAGATTTTAGAAATGTAGATGTCTTTTAGAATAAACATTTGTATAGTACAAAAGTCTAAGAATTATATAAGAATTTGTATTTTTTTATAAGTTTTTTGAATTTGGAAATTAAATTAAGCTATGTAAATTATTCAAATATGGCTAGATTAGGAATTACATACAAACTTATTACTCAATTAATTAAACACTTAAAAAATAATACTTAATCATTTATAAAAAATTAAATAATATAGATTACTAATTAATATTTTAAAAAAAACTTGAAATAGTCACAATTTATTCTTCAATAGTTACTACAAATACAATCAACTATAGACTAATTTAATAAAGAATCTCTCAAAAAGAATTCTTTGAATATTTGGCAGAACTTAAATATAACAAAATTCCTTGAATATAAATCTCTTTTTTGTTAAATAGTACTTGTTAAAGATAAAAAAAGATATTTAGATATTTATTAAATTAAGATTTCAAATATCTAACCATTTTTTTTTAAAATGACCATATGAAGTTCTTTTGAGACAAAAAATCAAAAAAATAGAATATTTATTAAATCATATTGATTTTGTATACACATTCAAGAGCCTTTATAAGATAATTTTTAAGAGCTCTTCAAAAACAACATTCAAAGTTTAATTAATAAAAGAAGATGTCATTTCTAACCATATGCTATTTAAATTTATTTTACTTTTGTAATATAGTCTAAGAAGGACATCTACATATAAAATAAATGTTTATTTTTTAAATAATCATAATAAATTTTTTAAATTATCTTAATTTTAAATATATTAATTAAATAATATAATATAAAATATAACATAAAAATATTAAATTTTTTAAGTCCAATTTTTTTTTTTTTTTTTTTTTTTTTTTTTTTGAAGAGATTTTTACTATTGTAGATTTGATAAAATTTGTGTCAATCTATTGATTCTTATAAGTAACTATTTAATTAAAAAAGATATTAAATTTTATACTATTGATAAGAATATAATAAATAAGATATTTATGTAGAATTTTTGGATAATTTCTTAGGTGAATTTACAATAAGTAACAACTTCATTATTCTAATTTAAAATATATAAATAATCAACTATTATATATATTATATAATTTTTTAAATTAATTTTCTAAAAATAAATATTACTTTTTAAAAACTATATAAAATTATTTTCTTCTTATTTAATATTTTAAAAAAAATTAATTCTAAATTATTTTTAAATTGGAAGAAATTTTCTTATATGTATAGGCTCAAAGACTTAAAAGAAAGTAGACATGATCTCATTTATCTTTTTAATTTTTTGTATTGATTTTTTCATTACATTAAAAATATGTAAAGAAGTATTTTATTTCTCAAATTTAAAAAAAAAAAAAAAAAAAAAAAATTGTGAAATTTCCAATTTTGATTGTTTGCATCAAATTTTGTATTGCAACTTTTATAGAAATATCTATGACATAAAAAATAGCCGTAAGGTTAGTAAAATTTTAATTTATATATATATATATATATATATATATATACACATACCTCTAAACAAAATAAAATTTTTAATTAGTATTTTTAATAACTATATTTAGCCATATTAAAATTATAATCAATAATTATTTTAGAATCCCAAATTTTCTTTCAATATTATACATACATACATACATACATACATACATATATTTATTATATCTTGATTTGTTTTAGTAGCTTCAAATTAAACAAATAAAATAAAAATTTGAATTATTTTACATATAGCATTATACCTATTAATAATATAAATAAAAATAGTTATTAATCAAACTTAAGTATTTAAAATAATTATTCAAATGGTTATTCTGCAGTCTCATTCACTATCAAAATTTATGCTAACTTTTTAAAATCATATATCTTATTTAAATTAAATTCTATTTACAAATATTTGCAATAGAATTTCTTCTTATTTTTCCAAGGACATTTAATTGACAGTTGTCAACTTTTCTTGTCAGATATCAGTTTATTATGTTCAAAAAAAGATTAATAATTACATCATTCATACACTTATGGCAAGTAAGGATTCTGGTTTTACAAAAGAAGCAGTGACAAGGAAGACATGCCATTTCAAGCTTTCTACATGGATAATAAAACCCAAAAGCTTTCATAAGAACAACAATTGCCTTTTTTTTGCAGCTTTTCATCCATTGTTATATAATTCACCACAATGTCAAAGAAAATCAATTGAATGTCACAGCTGTACAAAGTCAACAAAGACATAAACAGAGGAGATCTAAAGCAATGTCACTTGCTGATGACATGGCATAATTTACATTTATTAATATATACACATGAACAAGTGAGGTCTAGATTGAGCACCATGATTAGGATGTTGCCTTGCCTTGTCAACAATATCAAATGAATGTTGTAGTATTCAAAATGCTCAAATCTATTGACCACTGAAAATAATTTTTTATGGGTTTGCTTGGTTTGAATATAACTGATAGTGAAGTCTCTAGGACAAGGAATAAAACTTGGGATACGAGTACCAAATCATTAGGTGATGTCATTGTTTTAGAGTATAAGAATATTCTTGAGTGCCAAGAAAAACAAACATTCCAACAATACTACAATTTCATCATAAATAGATACAATGTAAACTGCTCAAGTAGGTACCCATAAAGTTAGTAATTTTTTTTTATATTTATGCTTGATTTTTTGGTGGTCAAGAGAACAAGCATGCACATGCATGTATGATTGTGTTTGAATTATTTTCATGTAAAATGAACACAAATCTAAATTAATCTTCAATTGAATAAGTTTGGAACTTCAATCTATCAGTTCACTTGCATTATAGGAACAATTTTTTATGATAAATTAATTAACTGGATTAGAATGATCTAGATAGTTTCATAAAAATTATATCATAATGTTCAAATAGAAAGAAAATATCAAGTGACACTTCAATTTTAATACTGAATGAGTATTCAATTTACAATAACTGAGATTAATGCGCTTTTGAATTGCAATTTTACAAGTTATGACAAAAAGCTATTAAACTAATTTTCTGCAAATAATTATCTAATGTTGACTTACATTTAATGCTCTTGTAATGACAATCTTGTTAATTGATGTCATTGATTGTCTCATCAAATAATAACAATAATATATATATATACATATATATATATATATATATATATATATTTTAAAAAGAAGCTGAGCCATCAAATTAATTCAAAATCAAATAAATTCTTTGAATATTTTTAGTAGAAAAACTAAATTTGTGAAGATTCAAATTTCTTGTAATTGGTTAAATTGTAGATACGGGATCTTATTCAAAAAATATCATAAAATAATTATCTTTTCATCTTTTTATTTTTTGAAATTTTAACATTTTACTTGGTCTAACAAAACTTCAATATTTGTACATACAGTGTGCTTCTTTTAAATTATATTAATCTAATGTTTTTCAAGAACACGACTCTTTTGTGTGAATTCAGTATATTGCTAACAATTAATTTTCTACTATTTATTCTCTGAGTAGATGAATTTTTTTTACAATATTTTATTTTATTTTGATATTCATTCTAGGAATTTGATCCCTGCCAAAATTCAAAATTATAAAATCTTTGAATTTTTACCTACTAAAAGTCATTTTTTAAAAATCCGAAATTGCTCACGTATAAATTTTAATAAAATAATTTACAACATTTTGGACAATAAGTTTTCATGGATTTCTCTGCTGCTTACATTTTCTTTTAGTGACTCATAATTTTTGTAGGTTGGAAATTTTTTAATGCTGATGGCTCAACACAGTTACTAAAATCACTTGAATCCTTTCAAGAAAAAAAGATGTAACACATCATTTGAATTAAGTTTATTAATTCTAACAATGAGAATCACTGCATGCCTTACCTTTTGCAACAAAAAAACCACTTGGCCACATAACTTTTTATAATTATCATGAGAAAAAAGTAGGTTGCAAGACAGAAGAACGTATAACATTGTTAAAAAAGCTTGAGCTGAAGAGAATCACTTGCATGGTCATTTATGAGAGTACTTCCTAAGTAGACAACTCCACCACACTTTTTGTTCTATTTATTTTTCCCATTGATTTATGCAAAGTAAAACTCAACACCATATCTTTCCCATTGAAAAAAGAAAACATAAAGAAAACAACTTCAATCCTCTTGTTTCATGGCTCATTGTGAATTCTATAACATTTTGGGGAGGAGAAGTAGAAGAAAACACAACGAAATCATAGTCTTCCACGTTCATCCAAGCATGGATAAAGTATTCCACGTTCCGTCGGGGACAGGTGCAGGGCGGAGAGACCCCATGGCCGCGTAATAAGGCGAGATCTATACGCGTGGAATTTGCGTCTGCGATGCGAGCTTGCCCGCATCGGCTGCGAAAGGCGCGACGACGGCCGCGTCGTCGCGGTGCCTGACAGCACCTTATCCCCACCACAATCGACAGGTTCGTCCTGCGCGCATCGCCACCTCTGGGACCCAGTTGTGCCGCAACTCGTTTCCATTCCACGCCCTCGCCCGCCTTTCTCTAAGCTCCAGGGGATTACGCAAGATCCACCGAAGAAGATGGGAGGGAGGAATCCCAACTCGCAGCCCATTGTGATACTCCTTTTTGGTCAGATTTTTTCGTGAAGCCAAGTGACCGACTCCATTAAGTCCAGGTTGTGGTCATCTGCGAGAGTTTGAGTGTGGCGTTTTCTCCATAGTGTTCGCAAAATGTAGCTCGTTCTCTCGTGGCGCTTTGCCTCGTAGCTGGTCTGTGTTTGAGGGTTGTGGCTTTGGGAATCTAGTCCCCAGGCTTTGACAAGGATCCGTCCTCTGCAGTTGGTTGATTGTGCTGTTAAGGATGGAATGCGTTCGCCTCGTTGATTGATTCTGTGTCAAATGGGTCCTCACGAATTGGGTAGTTTTCGTCGCGGCTTGTTGTGAATTGGTCACGCCTGCCGACGCAGCAATAGTGAGGCTTATCAGCGCCCGGGGTTTTTGGTTGAAGTTGAGTTGGCAAAGCTCACAGAGAACTGCTTTGGACCGCGTAGAATTGTTTGGAAATGCATGCGGTGGCGCTAATGAGTGGGGGACTGGGCGGGGTGTCCTACTGCCCCGGGGAGATTAATACCACTCCATGCAGGATTGAGAACAAAATGCTTGACGTCAGTTTTAGGGTTTGTGCGCCTCGGAGAGCAAACTACTTGCGATGCAAATTTGGTGGGGTGACAAAACATGTGCAGATGCCCCACCGGATATCGAATTCTAGGCTTCTCAGGTGCGATTTGTATCATAAGAAAGATCTGTCGACTAGATCAGAGAGGAGGATTTGTTTTAGTCCGAGGGCTCAGGTGCCTGGTGACTTGAGC
The DNA here is from genome assembly GCA_036785485.1 of Physcomitrellopsis africana. Lineage (NCBI taxonomy): Eukaryota > Viridiplantae > Streptophyta > Bryopsida > Funariales > Funariaceae > Physcomitrellopsis > Physcomitrellopsis africana. The sequence continues at coordinate 1,179,074 of JAWRVF010000015.1, read as the reverse complement.
CTAATCTCTGAGACCGTTCGTGACGTGCGCGACGTGCGCGACGTGCAAGAGGTGTCAGTTTTAAATACGGACTTCAGTGAAACTGCTGAGATTGAAGACGATGTGGTAGCTCTAGGGTATGGCTGGAAGGTCAGAGAAGCGAGCAGATTTGATACAGAAGAGCTCAGGGCGGTGGCTCACGTCCAATCTACCTCGTTTCATCTTCAGGCGGCCGTGTTTGATGAGCTCTTCTTCAAGCTATTCAAGGTGAGTCATTGGATAAAATTTAGGATCAAGGGCACTCGACTTGCTCAAAATTGCTGCCTCAAAGTATGCACCCAACGTCTTGCACTGCTTGGCAGTAGACATTCAAATTCTTTATTTGAACAAATTTAGAATGGGGCGTGAAAGTGGTTTTGATTCTGTATTGTATCTGTGTTGGCTCTTCGTGATGTTTGACCACCTGAATGTTTAGGAACCTGGAAATGAGTGCCCCTAAAATTGAATTTGATTTGTGTGGAGAGAGTGCATTGGTTATCCGGGTTTGATTCAATCAAACTTGATCACTTCACCTCTAAACTAGTTGATCCTAATTGACGGACTTACTGGTGGTCATCTGAGCAGGCAGAAGTGCTAAGTGCTCTACTCTACAAAGCTCGCCATTCACCTCCGGATAGGTTCAATCACTTATCCTGTCCTCTCTATTGTTTTCGTTTCGTTTTGCCAATTTCACAGTCGCCAGGCAGAGAAAAATAGTCTTGTAAACAATTTTCATGGATGTGTTTCATGTTATGTAACCAATCAACAGTCCAGCTTTGGATCAGGCGATAGAGACCTCTATATGATGGTATCGTGACAATTTGTCTTGCATCAGTGCAGGTATGCTTGCTTACTGGCGGAACCAGCGACCGAACTGACAGGAGAGTCCGGTGATACTTTTTTTCCAATCGTTGTTGGGGCGGTTAATTTAGCTGCTGCGGTCGATAATGAAGTGTTACGCCATCTTCATAGTGCTACCGAGTACTTGTACGTGAGTGGCATGGCTGTGGATATTAACTACAGGCAAGTTATCGAATATTTGTCGAATATTCAATAGGAACTCGATCAAACTTTGCAACGTTTTTCGTGGGTTTACAATCTTCGTCTAATCATTAATAATTGTCCAAGCAAAGATACAAATTAATCGATTGGATTGTCACTAGAAAGTGTGCTGTTTCAAGAGCTTAAACAACGGTTTGACCATAGCACTTTGATAATTTTGATCTTTAAACAGTACATAATATGCTGACACAAACGCTTTGATCTGGTCTTTACTTTAGAATGCTCTTGTGATTTTATTTCATTTTGTTGTGGCATTCTTATTTTTTGTGCTTCGTGAAAGTAATTACACTGTTGGTATCCTACATTGACCGTGGATGCATATACGTGTAGGAGACGGAATGTGGCGACTATGCTTCTGAGAGCCTGTGAATTGCTAGCCATGAAATGGGGATTTGACTACCTCGTCTTGCACGCCTATGAAGATGACATGGCTGCTCGTACCTTGTATTCTAGGGGAGGCTACAGAGTAATTGCCCTTGATCCTATGTGGATGAGCACCTGGATTGGGAGAAAACGACGTGTATTGATGGCTAAGAGGACTAGCAGAACGCCCAACTTCGACTTCTGATGCCGACAAAGCGCAATCCATCTTTCATTTATGGCCTTTGCTAGATGACACAGGGATTTAAGAGTTAAATTGATGTTTTTCACATATACCATATCTTGATGATTATTGTAACGTATTACTGCCCTTGGTGGAGTTTCAGCTTCGCTTACTGTACATTGTAACGTATAAGTTTTTAATTTTTTAATTTATTTATTTCTCCTTCGCTGACATGACGTAACTTATGGCATCTGTTTCCTGCAATCAAACCAATTTGCAGTTCTTGAATGTGTTTATGTGTGAGCCTGGTACAGTTCTCATGGTATCACTCAACCTCACTGTTTCGATCCACTCTTTCAATAATGGGGTCGAATCCCGCAACCCACAGTTATCGAAAAAACTAGCCCGCTTTCCCTCAGTATCTGCAAAGTAAAATGTAAACTGAAAGGCAGTTACCGTGACCCACGGCTGCAAACTCACATGGTCTCTCGCTCTCTCCCTCCCTCTGTCTGAGTTCAACTCAGACCATGCTTTCAACAACCAACCACAGCACTAGTAGGAAAAGCGCAAGAGGATTGTTTCTATTTCGATCATCAATAGAAAATCAAACACGCTTCAATGGGAATAAACAAGGCTAGCCACAACATGAAAACGGTGGACGACATCAGAGAATAATTACAGAGAAGCACGTGACGAATCTTTCATGTAATCAGACACGTGAATCGGTGGTATCAAAGTCGGTAAATGACGTGAGCAGTCGTCTCGCATCGGAAGAGGAGCCGCTTACTGAGATGTTGCACATGTGCGCCGTGTTTTGTTGAACGCCGGGACTGCTCACCACCCTAGCATCTTGTGCCACGACCGTCTTAGCCAAGCATGGATTCAGTAACTGCCATTGCGTGCAGGTTTTGGTTGTGGGTGGTGAAGTAGAACACGACCATCACAATGTGAGGCTGCCGCTGCTGAGGCTGAGGTTAAGCATGAAGGCAACAACACCACCACAATGGATGCATTTATTCAAAGGCCATGGACACAGCACCTTGGTCAACACACTTGCTTCTGGTCTGATCCATAGATTGGCACTCTGATGACAACATGCTTCTGAAGCTTTCCTTTCTCCGACTCATTCAACATGAGCCAATACGATGTTAACACCCTGAGGTTTCAACTTTCAACGTTGCTCTAACAGTGATGCCCAGTTTTGATGTGATGATACACCGTAAGCTGTTGTGTAGTCAAATCATCCAGCTCGGCTTGTGTCCGCATTCGGTCTTCCCCACCTGTCGCGCAAAGCCGCTGATTATCACTTTTACCACCTTGCAAGGTGGGTGTTCATTTTCTCCACTTGAACAAGGATAATCTAGAAGTAAGACTTTGGCTAGACTGGTCGGCTCGAAGTAGGAGGTGGAGGAAGAGTCACGACGGCAGCTACTATTGACTCCTACTCACGACTCACTTGGTTCATTTCCTGGTAGGTAGCCTGAATCTGAGCAAGCAACTCACTTTCCACAATTGATGTGGGCTTTGGAGTAGCCATTAGTTGTTCAGTCAATCCAACTCTTTGTAACCTGGACGTCATGGATGTTACCATGTTGGCTTCCAGCTCCAACGTCAATGTGGTGGTCTTAATAGAGAATTGGCCATCTCTTGGCAACTCTAAGCTAGGATTAGATGGCTCTAATACATACTTTGTATGTGGTAGTAATCTAAGCTGGTATTGCTGGAGGTTCCTGTGATTGTTGAGTCAACTCTGTATGCTCTTATTTCATAGGAGAACTGATGGCAGCCTAATGTTGTAATATAAATATTTTGTTAGGTAAAAAGTCAAGAAGACATTTAGTTCAAGATGTTTATCTTCAATGTATGTATACATCCTTGTAGTGGCATGATCAATGGACACCATGATGTGACAATTATCCATGTAAATTAATATGGGCTTGATTGGGCCAATAAAATCCAAATTTCATTTCATGAATGGTTTGGTTGGCAAATTTGTCACAAGCTGAGTTAATCCCATATTAGATGAACTGCCAATTTGTTGGCACTTGTTGCATAATCTGCAAAATGTAAATATATCTTTGTACAAGGGTTAGTTACTGGTAATTCACATTAAGGATATTTTATAAAGTAATATTCTTAAAAAACAGTTTGCTAATGATACCTTTGTATATTCTGTAAAAGATAGTCTTTACCTCTAAGGGGCTAATGACTTATTACACCACCATGTCATATCTTAATTGTTGATCAATAGATAGGAATGAGAGTTGTTAGTTTTCAAATATGCTACTGTATCTTATAAAGACTCTAGCAAAGTATAAAAAAAATATTGAATCAATAAGTTGGTTAGGTGGTTCTCTATTTGGTAAACAAAATAATATGTTAGCTATGTGATGTATCTGGCTTGATTTATAAACCTTTATAAACTCACTCTTGAAAAAGTAAGAGCCATGTGGCAATACAACTTCATACCTAAGGTTTATTTATCAAGTATATCAATCCCATGTGATCTACATAAAAAAATAATTTATTATCTAATAAGTAATAGGAATACATGTGAAGGGCATAGACTATAACTAAATAGTCCTTCTCTATTATTATGTAATTCCTTTTAACTAAATTTAATAGCTAAGAGGCATAGAAAATTGGTTGAATGCATTTCTTAATTAAATTTTGAGCCAACATTGCTTCCACCTCAATTTTTGATGTAATAGTATGCACATAAAATTCCAAATCCTAATGTAGAATAATCAAGAAAGTGGTATTAATGTAGTATTATTTGCTTTCCAACCAAGTTATTTTGCATGCATTTATTCATTTATATTCTTTTATCTTGCACATTAACCAAGTGATCAATTCTATCTTATAACCATATAATTTAATATAGATATAGTTAAACTAAATAAAAATATTAAATACTTGGATATTGGCAAGTTGCTAGGATTCAGATATATCTTAAACAACCTTAGTTTTTGGAAGGAGAACAAAATATGGTACTTAAGAAGGAGAACATATGTTATAAAATGATTCCTAAAAAATTATTAAGAAATACTTATGCAAATTGAAGCTGATTCAAATCTCTTAATATTTAAAAAAACACAATTGAAGTTTGATAAGGTGGTTAGCCATAAAATTAAAAACAATAAAATTATCTTAAAATCCTATTTTACTAGATTTTTTAGGATTTCTCAGTATTGATTAAGTTTTAAATTTTTCTTTTAGTGATAAGAGTAATATAAGAAAAATTAGAGGTATAATAAGTTCTAGAAGCAATTATCCTAGTTTATTGAATATTTTATATTTATCTCTTTTTTATTATGATTATTATTTAGTTTTTTAAACTAATATCTAAAAATATTCTTATATATATATATATATATATATATATTATTTATTGGAAACTTATATATAATAATTAATGTGTAGAAAAAGCATAAGAAAGAACATCATATTTTTTTAATAATTTATATAATTAATAAGATTCTTAGATGATATAGATTAATTTTTTTGTTAAAAAAATAATAAATATATGTAATAAAATAGCCTCGATTTTATATTAGCATCTTTAAAATATTAAAATATTTTTTTAATTTTATTTTAAAATACATAATAATTTTTTAAATATAATTTTAGGATTTTCATAAAACTAACCTTATTCAATTTTGGAGGTCATTATGAATAATTGGAGCAAAATTTGAAAACCTAAGAAGGATAACATACTAATTAGATATTTTTAAATATCATAATAAAGTCAAATTTCTAAAAAAATAATTTTATTAGAAAAAATGGATTTGACCAACAATTAGTACGAAATAAGATGCATTTGTTCCATATGGATTAAAGCACCTTAGAAGTAGATAGAAAGATAAGACTAAGGCCTCAAGTCTCCTATAGAATACTTTTTATACTACTTGTAAGTATTGGTGAAGCTCAAAACCTTGACCACATAATCATATTATTTTTGAAATAAAATCTCAATTACCTAATTATTTCTTTATACTTTATAATTTTTAATTGATCATAATTTCTTCATTTTAATTCCAAATTATTTATTTTTGGTTTTATTAGATAGATAAAATAATACCTATAAAAATATATAAATTATATTTTTACCTTTTATCATCTACTAAGTTAATATTTAGTAAACAAAACGTATCTTGTTTTTAAATATGTATTCTTTGAATTATTATTATTTTTTTATTTTGTTCTTCTTTCTTTCTTCTTTATTTGTATTTGTTAATTATATTACTAATTACAATCAAAGCTAAAGTAAAGTCATCTTAAAATTTAAATTGAAAAATAAATATTATTCTCATAATATATAATTTTTATTATACTTTTTATATATAGAAAAAAAAATCTAAAAATATATCTAAGTTATCCAATATTAGATCTCATTATTTTAAAAATAATGAGAACCAAGAAAGAGAAAATCTACTTAATATATTTTTAATAAATCTAACTTAAAATGCTTAAATTAGATAATTGAGAGTTTGGAGCTTGATTAAAAAATATATAATTAATTGATAAATTCTTAAAACTTAAATCTAATACCATCAAACATCTCCAAAAGAATAACTTTTGATTTTTTAATTGATATAATTAAATTTATATAAAATACTTAAAATAATAAAATTACTAAAAAAAATATATCATTTTTATGTCTTTCTAATTAATTTCTTTTTATTTTAATTAAAGTAGTAGGCAAGGATGATTACAAAAAGTATAAAATCTCTCACTTTTTTTTTTTATTTGTGCTAAAATATTCTTCATTTTTACTAAATTTGATATAATTATAAAATCCTAAGAATTTCTATACAAAAAAGAGAAGAAAAAAAGAAGTGGTATTGTTAAAATAATATTAGTTTAAAAATAAATAAATAAATAAAAAATAAAAATTGTAACTTCTAAAGTACTTTGATAATTTTAAAAGAAATAAATAATCTACTATTTATTTTAAAAAAAAGATTAAACCTTGATATTATATATGTTAGTCTCATCAAATTATTAAGAACATAAATCTAAACAAATCTTTAAAAAGATAATTTACTTATGTATCACTAAGAAGGAAGAAATTAAACTAAGAAGAGACAAATATAAGATAAAAAAGAGCTAAAATAATTATTACCAAATACAATAAAATTAGAAAGTTTTGAATCAAGATCAAAATATAAGAAAGGTATTAATAAGATTGAAAATATCTTCATTCTTACATCTATATATATTAGCTACTAAGGCCTTGTAGAAGCTTCTTAAGGACCACAAAGCTTGTTATCTAAGTATCAAGTTATAAGTTACTTCCAATATAAATTTCTAAAAATAAAAATAAAATTTATAAAATAAGTTTTAAAAGCCATATGGAATATCTACAAGAATCTAAAGATCTAATTTGCATCTAACAAACTTTTTAAAAGTTTTTTAAAAAGTATATTATCTACTTGAAATGTTTCTACCTTCTTTTATTTAGCTCTATTTATTGAAGTAATATAGGCATCCATTACACAAAAGTAGATCAATAGCATAATATAACATACATCTTCAATCTCAAATCTAATACAAAAATAAATATTCTATATAAAAAATCATCACTATAGGATAACTTTAAAAATCAAAATTTTAATGCTTATTAAATTAATTTTCTTCCAATTTTAATTCAATTTAATATTTTCTAATACTTTTAGGCTTCTTATTCCTTCTATTGTATATATGTCTATATTCTTTCTTAATGTATTATATATACATTTTTTTTATATACATTTTTTATATTTATCTTCATTGCTTAATTTTTTTGTTCTTTGTACTTAGCTTTATACTTGATTGTTATTAAATCTCATCCTTACTTAAAACCATACTAATATAGCATCCTTTCCTCTCACCTCAAATTAGCAATGCATCATTATACTAGTCCACTATGTTTTAAAGCATCACCTTCTTTCTATTGTGCATATCTTCTCTACTCCTTTATATCATTTTTTATCATTTTTTTTTTTACACACTTGAATGCTTTCTCATCCTACTCCACTCATCTACCTTCTTCACTCCTTCACACTTTTTACCTATTTAAAGCTAGTTTCATACTTATATTTATGTTTTAATAACAAACATGCATAGAATTGTATCTTGTCTAGTATATAAATGTATAATTATCTTAATTTTAATCCAAGTATAAAAATATATGTTAATATATAAAAATATATATATATATATATAATATATTAGATAATTTTTAGTACTATCTTTAATTTAAGTATTATTTTGCAATAAAGTTCCTCATAACTATATATGCATGGAAGCCAAACTATTATTGATACAAATCTTCTAAATAGACTTGATGACTTCATAAACTATCGATCATCTTAATTATGAAGATGCTATCTATAAATACTAATACTCATACTACAATCCATCCAATTTATTATATTTTTAACAAAACACTCTTTGATTTAAGTGGATATAGATAATTTGGCTATTTTGAGAAGAATTATACAAATCAAAGATATCTTTGCTATCTACTTCTTAGTTCATAATAAATTGGTAATAATTAATGAATATAATTTAAAATTCTCACAAGTAAAACTTTAATTTGGATTAATCGACCACCACCAATAATCTTCTACTCTCAACATCCAATCAATTGTAACTCCCAAGAAACTACACTCTTGTAATTGGTACAAAGAGAATCCAATCTCTTATCAACACGTACATTACTACCCTACCAACTAGTCACACATCTCAAACAAACATTTACAAAGCTCTTCAAATGCCAACATTTGTTTATAATGTACCATCCACACAAATCTCAAAAACCATCCAAAGACCTTCAAAGATATGTATCTCTTTCTTTATCTCTTTTATACAAATGTACATATACAAACAAACATCTACATCTAGTCCCTCCTAATTCTATAATCTTAATCCATTAGTATTGTTACTTTGTTGTTAATTTGTTGCCATTAAAACTATGTTCTAGATCATTCATTATTGTATTGATTGAAACCCACTTGTATTTTACAATTTGTTCCTTAGTTTACAAGAGTGCCGCCAATTCTTTATTTTAGATGATTTATTTTTGTCTCAATTGAAACTTATAATTGTTTACACTCAACACGTGCATGCTAAGTTTTTTATCACATGAAATTTACAACAAGAAAAACCCCTTTTTTTCTTTTTTCTTTTTTCTTTCAAAAAAATCATTACACAAATCTTTAAGGAAAAAAAAAAAAAAAAAAAAAAAAAAAAAAACCACAGAGTTCCAAGAAATCTCTCTTAGAATAGGAGAAACCATTTTCTTCTAATGCAGCCATTTTTTTAAAATATTTTTTATAAACAGGATATATATTATATTTGTACTATGACACTAGCATAGCAAACACATTCTGTCTTCTACATAAGCAATAAGTGGGCAAAAAACAAGAGATGACATAATGCCAACAAAAGCATGATTACCAATTGTAAAGTGCCAAAAAAAGTCCCAAGCTATTAGTTGATGGTATTCTTACATGAACACGCTTCCAAAAAGTCCACACAAGGAAGATTAGTGTTGAAGTCAAATCCTTGAATGTATCTTACATGTGGCAAGGAATTGATTGAAATCTATAGGTACAATTGTTGTATCCAAACAAAAATGACTGAAATAGTGAGGTAATTAATTGAAATGAATATGTAATAAATAAATAAATAATATATATATATATATATATATATATATGGCAGCTAGCACCTTATACAAGCCAACAGCACAGTATGATGTACTTTTTATGCTTACATGTTCATACATATGTAAATAAAATTTTGAGAAATGAGAAAAAGTTGAAAGATAGAGTGGTGGAAAAGCCTTGTTATTATGATGGAAAGCACATTGTTGCTTTTTATGATTTGGTGTGAAGAGAGGCATCAAAAGATTTCTCCCTACTCTCCAAAACTAGAAGACAGCAAATGCCAGCTACCAATACAACAGCACACATCAACTGGAAAAATATTCCCAAGATTCTTTAGATTCCTTTGTGGGCCATCATCTTACACTTACTTCAAATTATAATAATAACAATATCAATTTAAAATTTAAAAGTAAATTTGCAAGCTGTATGTATTCATGTATGGCAGATTATGAAATGCAAGCTTTCTAAATATATTGATTTTGAGGAATTCTTCATGTGAAGAACACACAAAATTCTTACAAAGTTGTGAAGTTCTTTCCAATTATCATCATTATTTAATAATATTAATAATAATAATCTTTTATTTATTTATTGTATGCATTTGTTAATTTCCACTAGCACAGAGTAAGTGGTTTCACTTGATTCTGTGGTAAGGAATGTAGAAAATATAGTTTCATGATACTGTAATTTTGGTTTATCCTTTTATCTTTTTTTAGGGTCTAAATAATGTAAGTTTAATAGAGTTCATTAGATTAGGATTCCTTTTTTTAATTAACTCAAAAATTTTAACAGATTTTCTGTGAATTGCAGCAAAAATGAACTTAAAAAGGAAGATACAAAGTCCTATAGTTTATTGTACAGAATTGTTTAAGTTAAAAATGAATCATCACAATATGATACATTGATTGGGGTTTGTAGGATAGAAAGAATGAAACTTGACATGTGATACCAAGGTTCAGATCTATATATTACTTAAATCTTAATGTGTGTGGAACATAGATACATCACCAACCTTTTTTATTGGATTCTAAACAAGCACTTTTTCATTATGTTAAGAGCCTATATTCAATGAAATGGATTGACTCCTTCAGAAATTTTAGAAAATTATGAGTTCTTTAATGTGTGTTTGTGTGCCTGTAGATAGATAGACAATTTTTTTTTAAAAAAAACAAACAAACAATTATATATATATATATATATATATATATTTTCATTTTCATTCTTTGGGTGTGTAGGAGAAAGATTTGGTGAAGTTGTGTTATTTCCAATGCAGTTAAGATGCATGAGTCCATGCCTGTGTCCACCCTTTTCCCTAAAAGATGCCAGGCCTATCATTCCTAATTATTTATTCATTCAGTCAGAATTTGCTGACCAAAATCTATGCTGAAATTGCCATGTCATCATTTTTTACTACAGAAAAACAATTCTTCTTTTTTTCATCTTTGCACTATTATTATAATAACACCTGGGATGAGGGTTTCATTGTTGGCTTGGTATCAGTAGAGACAAGTTTTGCCAATCTAATGATTTCTATACAATGTAATTTTTTAAATAATGGATTTGAAAACATAATCTGATTTCAAATTTTATGATTTCGTTGTTTTTGAGAATTTTTTATATTGTGTTTTACATGGAATAAATTTTGTATATTATATTTTATATGGAATTGAACTATACTACCTAATAGAAATAGAATTCATATGTTGTAGTCTTAAGAAGGATCCACTATGTCCTAAGAAGGTTTTGCATTGGATGAAAATAGAAAATCTTTGAATTCTACTTCAAATGATTTTTTATATTATTTTTTATTTAGATGATAAATAATAGAAATCCAATTTTGAACAGATGTAGATAGCAAGCTGTCCTCCCATCAAGCACGTTGCTATTTGTGTTGATAAAATTGTTTCTACTTTGAATGCAATGTGTGTGTGTATATATATATATATATATATATGAGGAATATTAAATCAATCTACCTAAATCTTAAATTGATTCACCACATGACTTTGATGTTTGAAATTGTTCTAAGGCTCCTCTTGGCTAGTCCTCTTTCATTTGCAATAGACCTTAAGTGACATGTTTGTTAATTCAAGCAAACAACTTTAAATGTTCTTTTGTCAGTGGGGTGCTAATACCGAATACATACTATTCATGGCAGCCAAGAAAAGACTTGGGTGTTTGAACTTTCAAGTGTGTGTGGTGCTATTGTGGTGAGTCAATTTAAAATTTAGGTGGGTCAATTTAATATTTCCCTATCTTCTTAATCTTTGATGTTTGGATCAAATAAATAAAATATTATTTTTAAAGTACAAGGATTCCATAAAATCATTGCAGTTTTATGCAAATGCTGAAGACTAATGCCCCAAACATAGCAATGTACCCCTTTCTTCACTTGCAATTCTATTTTAATATAATCTGGTTAATTCATGTATGAATGATTCTTCTTTTATACATGTAAAAGATGATTTAGCCACAGTTTGGTAAAACTGAGCCATCAAAATGATGACATAAGTTACATTTGATTTTCCCTTTTTAATGTTATGTTGATATGACACAACTTTTAAAATTAAAAAAAAAAAAAAAAAAAAAAAAAAAACTTATTTTAATACATGCTCTCATTGAAATATTCAAAAAAGTATTTAAATTTTTTTGCAATTCTAGATGTGTTGCAGGAAGAAATAACTTTACTTTAAATTTTTAAAATTGTTTTATTCTATTTATTATTGGTAAGTATAATATAGTTTACTTAATTTTCTTTCTAATAATTCATTTTAAAAAATGATTTTCGGTCACTTGCTTTAGTCACAATTTATATCCAAATAATAAAGCTATACTTGATTATTTTTTCAAAAAAATTTAAATAAATTTTAGAATAAGAATTAAAATTGATCATGTCATAAATGAAATTTTGTTTATAGTATGATCACTCTGTTTACAATATGACAAAAATCATTTATACTATTACTTTTTATTCTGTTGCTAAAAATTATACTTTCTCAAATTTTATATACCACTTTTTCCAACTTTAATTTGAATTATTTTACAATAGGTGCAAGAGCATACTCGTAATAACTAATTCTGACAGCTTGATTTCTGATTGACAAGCCTTCTAAAACTTATTGTACACCCAATTACACACCCTCTTCATTTCATTGCTTCATATTTCCGCTTTTGATTTTGATCTAGTTGATCAGATATGCATTCTTGTAATGAACTTCACGAAGAAGACACTCTCAAAGTTTTGTTTCCTTCCAACTCAAAAACATAATGATAAATTTATTTTTAATTTTAATTTTTTAAACAAGTATATATATATATCATATTTGTTCCACATGCATTACATAAATTTTGACAAAAAGATATTCGGAATGAATGCGGAATGAATGATTTTTACATCATCACATCCTTATCTACATTCAAAAGAGCTTTATTATTTATTTATTTATTTATTTGTTTATGTGTACGTGTGTTTGTATATGTGTGTATATATATTGTAAATCTTTCAAGAGTAACATGACAATCTGTAAGCCAAATAAATTGTTTACACGACAAAACATGACAATCTGTAAGCCATTTATGACAAAAAGAAATTGTTGCTCACGACAAAACATGAAAGTTGGCATTTCAATGACTTAAGGAGTTCATCTACAGAATTCATGTTGTTATTTTCATCACTTACATGAATTCTGATAAAAATTATAACAAGATTATCTTTGGATTTTTCAAAGTAACCACATCAACATATCACATTATGTTCTTAAACAACATTTCTCAAGTACACGAAACATTTGAGACCTGAAACAGTCATTCAAACAAATATTGTTGTTCGTGGTGTTATTCAGTGACGATGGTCATTAATTCATTCAAAGCCATGCCAAATGGGTACATGAAATCTTTAATTCATCACAGTAGATATCGTTCGGGCAAGATATTAAGTTTATTAGTATGCCCAACTGGCGAGAATTCAGAGTTTTTTTACACTATACACATTGTCGATATTGAGGTTGAAAGTATTCTGGTAGTCTGCTTCAGCTTTCAGAGAGGCTTTTAGTCCACTAGATATGTGCTTAAAGAACAATAACTTAACGTAATTCACAACTAAAAGGAAAAGACCCAGATGAGAAACAGCTTGTAGTGAACAATTTCACTGTTAATAAGCAACACAATTACATCGAAGGACCCAAACTAGACGCCACCGTAGGTATTAAAAAGCGTGCATCAAGCTGATTGATGGAACGATGCTGTTACTTGGCTACTAGGCAGATGAGTTCACAAAGAACAGATGGCTGGAGCAAAAGGAGCCTTCTGAAAAAGGAAAAAATAAGCTGGCCATGAAAGCATAATAAATGAGACTATCAGCACAATTTTTATCTAAATTAATGGTCAACTGAGATCTAGGCTTACAAGTCGAACCCAAGGCTTCACAATGAAATCTCGAGCAAGGTCACTATTCAAAGCATTCCATCCTCTGGATTAATAGGGGCCCATGTCAGGATGGAAGGGTATCCGATACAGAGGAGCTGATCCTACCCGAGACTGATTGAAAGGATTTGATGCAATACAAAGACCTTCAAAGTCTTGATGAATTTTAAGTCCTCAAAGCACCTCCACGCCGAAACGCTTTGCATTCGTCTTCTTTAACACTACAGACCCTTCTCCAGCTGAAGTTCAAATTGTGACAAAATGTTGATTAACCACCAAAGAATATACCCAGCATTTGATCCACTTACAAACGAGATTGCCCGAGATGCACGATTAGGCTAGTGGGTGCATCAGTACTCTCAAAGTGAAGTCTCAGATGGCTCGTTCGACTCGATACCAACAGCGGACTCCGATCTGCGTTTGCTCAAACTCGCACGCTGCATCAGCCTTACAAGTGCCTGCACCACTTCGGACATCGGGGGTCGGAACTCGGGCTCCGGCTGCACATCACAATGCAAAACCGCGAGTGTTAGAGGAAAACTTCAATTATCGAGGGAGACAAACATCAACTCCGGCTTGTCTCCTACTCAAGTGGAGAAGTTCTCATCAACATTCGAGGTATTATGACCCTTTGCAAGGCTGCCAGGATGCCGATTCAGCTAATCGAGCAGCAGTCTTTACTTTGTAATGTTTACGTAATAGATGGGAAGAGTATACCTGAACGCAAAGGGCAACTATATCAGCAAACCGAGAGAGTGATTTAGCAGGGTAGATGCCCTTCAACGACGGATCCACCATTCTTGCAAGGGCGTCGATGTCGTGCAGTTGAGGTGTGGCCCATCGTACCAAAGACTGCTCGGATCGTGGTCTTGAGCTGTCTAAAGGCTTGCGCCCAGTGAGTAGCTCCAGCATAACAACACCGAAGCTGTAGACGTCACTCTTTACGGTATAGGTTCCAGACATGGCGTACTCGGGGGCACTGTAACCGAAAGAGCCCAGCATTTGTGCCGACACCTGCCAATTGTAGTTGAAGATTCATAAAAGTCAGTTCATTTGAGTAGGTACAAATAGGGAATAGAAAGTACGAGGATATATTGACAATGACGATAAATTCTAGAGTGGCAAAGAGCAAAAATATCATCAGCACAACAATGTCCGTTGTAAGGAACAGACCTGGCGTTCAGAACCAGACGGTGCAAGGGCAGCTAGTCCACAGTCCGAAACATGAGGATTGAGCTCATCGTCTAGCAGAATGTTGGCAGATTTGAAGTTGCGGTGGACCACAGGTGGAGCACAGACTTCATGCAAGTACCTGTACCCCAAAACATGTTATGGCTGACGATTCTAAGTTGACAAACTAAAAACCAAATAAATTAAACGAAAAGTACGAACAAATACATTTGTGAAACATCCTTAAGAGGCCAAGCGGAGACAACTTACTCCAGAGCACGCGCTGATCCCAAAGCAATCTTAATGCGGACATTCCAGGACAGGCCCTTAGTGTTTTCACCCGAGAAATGGAGCAATTCGTTCAGGGTTCCACGACTCACGTACTCGTACACCAACAGCCGTTGGTCATGTTCAACACAGTAACCCACAAGCTCAGCCGTATTGGTATGCTGCAGGCGAGCCAAACTATCTACTACACTCAAGAAGTCATCCTCATTCTGCACCATCGACGCACTGCTGTCGATCTTCTTCACGGCCAAGACCTGGCCGTTGGGAAACTCAGCACGATACACGCGACCCATGCTCCCTTCTCCAATCAGATTATCCTGGGAGAAGCTATTTGTGGCTGCCTGAAGATCCGCTACAGAGAATGGGGTTGCTGCAATATTACTCTTGTTCACCTTGCCAATTGTTGCTTTAGAATGTCCAGCACCCAGGCCGCTGATACCCTTAAATGAAGGAGGAGCCTTCAGTACCTTAACGGGCGGGGACGCCTTCACCACTGGTTCTTCGACTGCTCCTTTGTCAAGAGGAGCTGTAAGGTGAACGCATGCATAGTGAGCCATCAGCACATGATCAAGCAACTTGACTTGCTCAAAACTCAATCGCAGAATATAACATACTTGAGGATCCTTAGTAGGAAGTGTTTTACCTGGCTCAAATACTCTGTGCTTTGAACTTTTCTCTTCGCTCTTACTGCTGCCGAAGATGTTGCGTTTCGCGGTTTTGTCTATGCTCTTGCTGGAGTCACTCTGGTCCTTTGCGGAGAGGGGAGGCGTGAACCACGGTCTTCGGCTGCTGGTTGTGGCCTCTGGATCGTCCAATGCTTTCTTGGACCGCTTACGACAACACAAGCAGATGCCGAATGCTAGTAATAAAAGCAGCACAGCGCCACCAGCGGCTATTCCAATGATCGCTCCTTGAGGGAGACCCGACGATGATCCATTCGATGATGCTGGAGGAGAGGGACCCCTGGGAGCAGGTGTGCCTGGGGCTGGAGGTGGGGGAAAAGTAAGTTGATTTCCTCCAACCCTGTGGAAGAAGCAAGGCTTATGTCAAAAGAGTGCCATGCCAACACCTGGAGATTCGTCAGAGATCAAAAGCCTACAACTAAGGCTTCACATGCCAAAAGTATGAATCTACAACAGGAATTACAATTATACGGCGAGTCAAGGAAAATAAATCCAATATTTCAAGCAAGAGCAAATGTAGTACCTGGAATCAGGGGGTAACCCAGATGGAAGAAGACCCGAGAACTGATTGTTCTCAATGTTGCTGTTTCAATCAATAAATGGCAACATTTAGCAAATACTTCTTAATCAACTAGACGCAACTGATCCTTGAGTGCATTAATATGATGATTCTCAAATCCAACCAAATATAGGAGAGAATTGTGTGATAATGACTTACAACGTCTGCAAATTCTTCAGCTGAGACAAGGATGCGGGAAGTGGACCACTAAATCTATTGTTCTGCAAAATCCTGAGAAACCACGAAGCATACAAATATACATTTGGTCATTGAGAATAAGCCCGCATACAACAAACGCATAACAAATAAGAATCTTTCCGTAGAATCAGCATATCCTAAAAATAAGAAGATTGGCAGAACTAGACAAAAGAGAAAGGATTCTCCAAGCTCCATGATACTTACAACAAACGCAGCTTAACCATGTTTCTGATGGTGTCGGGAAGAGTGCCTTCAAGTTGGTTATAGGAAACATCGCTGTACACAAACACAATATGGTACCGCTTATCATCTTTGTGTGGTGGATTGGCAGCAAATTCTCAGAACAGAAAATAATCAAATCTTATGACCTAGTATAGTGCACAAGGTTTCTGATTCAAATGATGTATATGTTTTCTTGGTCAGCAGAGGAAGAAGTCACGTCCGAAAGAACTTACAAGGTTTCCAAATTCACGAGCACATTGAAAATGTTGGGGTTCATGTTGCCGGTCAGATTGTTGTGGCTCAAGTTTCTGTAGCCAGATGAAAAGCATCAACAATTGTAACCACTTTTGTAATTTATATTTTTACCATCTAGTATTAAGGTGCATAAATAAGTGGACAAAAACAGGTGACGGCAACATCATTGGGGCTGTGAAACATACACGACTGTCAAGGCGCTCAATTGATCAAACTGTGGGAGACCTCCGGTCAACTTATTGTTGTTCAATATCCTGTAGTCAACGGAAAAAACATTCACAAGGAAGTTTCATACCGCGAAGATCTGGAAAAATGTCAATCCTTAAAGCAGCACAGTTGAGAGACTCTGCGCGCGAGATCACTTCATTAACTAGAATCTAAAAGTTAAAACTATCTCTTACAGCAGCAGAGTTGCCGTTAAAGCGAAACTTACATTTGATTGAGAGACGCAGGAAACTGTTGAGGAATATTTCCTTCGATGTTGTTATTACTAACATCACTGAAAAAAGATCAATCGAAAAGTTAGAGAGGGAAAAACCGTAAACCTCGTGTAACTGGTGAAGAAGCATAGATATCAACAAATCACTGCAGGAAAAAATAAATCAGAACAGAAGCCACTACTTCATAGTTAAAGAAATGAATGAAAAGGAAAGACTCTTACAAAATTCGAAGCTTTTTGAAAGCGTTTTGAAAATACGAAGGATTAAACCTTCCATTCAACCCCCGACTTGGAAGTTTGCTGCACCACAGCAGAATAGGTACAAAGGATGTCAGGACCAGTCAATCATGTTCAGTCATTCTTACTCCGTAAATCAACGAGCAGGTGATTCTGTAAAGTGATGATTTAACATCCTAACTTGCAACAAGTATGGAAATGGTTTCTAACGGGAAACGATAAGACAACCCTGAATAAGTTATAAACAAATAGTGAAGGGAACTAATCCACATTGCAAGGACAGCATGCTGCGCCAGTAAGATTTTGAAAAGGATCTACTTGGAATATGATGTTCTTACATTTCCGTGACAGAAGAGCCATCGCAAACAACGCCAAACCACTGCTGCCCACAGGGGTTAGGAGCATTTTGGGTCCACCCTGTGAGAGATTGACTCTGTTGGAAGTCATACCACATGGCAATTAAGCCTTGAGCTGCACCCAAGTCATACAAAAGCAAAATGTGAGCCGCTGAGAAGCAGTCATTAGCATTTGGCCACTTCCTTAGGAAGCAACATTGCAAACCGACGTACATATTGTACCCACGAGGGACGGCTTGACAGGAGACAGCATCGTCTAACTCAATGCTGGAGAGAAAACATCAACAGATCAAGTTCAAAAAAAATTCCGGGACAAGAGAGAATATTAAACAGTATGTTCAGTGGCAAAGTGGTTTTAAGTCCATGCCAACTATGTGGAAGTGCTGTATAAACCAGAATAAGCTAGCCAACCCCAAGGGGGATTCTTGACTCTGCAAGGTAGAACCTCAGCAGTAATTACAAGGATACTCCTATTCGTCTACTGTCGAGAATGAACTCGTGATTATGATAAGCTCTCGCGAACCTAATTTGAGGAACATCAAGCATAGACTGGGTCTGCTCTTGATCAATTTGAAAATGGGGTAAGGCGACTCTAACTATTGTTTGAGAAACTCGACGTAAAGCGCTGCCTTTCGTGTGAAAATGTGAAGAAATTTGCAACTGATGCAGCTCGAACGACAATGTTATCTTTTTACTTCCCATTCTAAACACCGCTCTTCCAGTGTACTCACCTGGCGACCTCTTCGTGGACTAACTACTAAAGCTTACCTACATCATTTCTAAGGGAACCCACTTTATTTCAAACCCTGTAGAATAGCATTCGGGCGCCCATGGAAACTACGAAAGCAGAAGAAACTACACTAATTTATGGTGCAACACAAAAAAAAAGTTTGACACAGTGTCGGCCCGCACTCATACTTTGTTTTGCAAAATCCGCAGATGATTATGCTAAACATTGCTTTCTCGCTGAAGGATTGATGTGGTTCACTTTACCTCCATCACCCCTCTACTTCTACCTTTCCAAATCGCAATTATGTTTGACATTAAATGGTAAGGGAATAGTACTGAGCCTTTTTTCTCTTCAGACCCAAGAGATTTTCATATGTCGGGCAGTCTGAACGGATCTCTTGAACGCACACACACACGCATTCGTACACAAGCGGCACCAAGAAAGGTGATGTTTCGTTTCGCTGGGATTGGTAGTAGTTTGAAGGTAGAGAAGGAGAATAGAGAACTCACTATCCGCTGGGTCTGTCTGAACTTGGCCATACACGAAGCTCACCACCGAGAGGATCACTACAGAGCACAGGAGCAGTCCGACTCCCGGCGACTGCCTGGCCGGGGCCTTCATATCCACACCCATCTCTTCAAACGTTTGTCCTCGCCCACATTGGCTCTTCGTAGGACAATTCCTTTCCGGCACCCAGCCCTCGCACGCACAACTCAAAAGTCCTGCACAAGCTTCTGTAGGACTCCAGATACACCAGCTGCTACCCCAAAGACCATCCCTCGCCACCGTAAGTGATACTCATCCCACGCAAACTAAGTCCACCTCGAATATACAGAATGCAACAAATCCAATTCCTACACCACTATCAATAAGCCCCATAGCTCGCATGCAACTCTACTCAATCTGCAACCCAACTCGGGCTATTGCTGTGAGGGACGCACGTGAACCAACTCACCGTGAATGATCCTTGCTCGGTGGCAGCAGAACTCGCCTCCTACCCCTGCACAACAGAAACAGTATGGAATTGCAACCAAGAGCAAAACTTTGCTGCCAAGCACTTGCAGACAGTGTCAGATCTTCCACTGTAACTCGCAATACGACTATTCAACCTCGAAATCAATACCAACCCTCCTCGGTAAAAGTATCACCTGAGAACTTAACCCCGCGTGGTTGATGACTTTCGTTTGAATGCCTGGAAGTCACAAAGAAAATCATTCTTGGCATTATTGAAAAGACCTCTTTGTATATGAGACATGAACCAATATAACACTCGCACTCGCACTCGCACATCACTTCTATTCGTCTCCATTTCGCATGAAAACTTTACAGGATGAATTTTGATCCTCATCTCTGGCTTGTTTCTAAAACAGATACCTCACGGAATCACATCTTAGAGGAGCTAAAACTACAAATTTAATGGAACAACTCGGTTGACCGTAACATGCCAACCAGTCTTTCCAAATTGTTTCTAGATCTCATATTTAGATACTAACATTTTATATTTTTATTTTATTTTTCTTATTTTTCTGATGGAACACAAGAGCCCAATATCCCTTAAGTCACACCAACAAGCGACCGGAGTTCTTTACACCTACTTTAGCGAATACCCCTTTTTTCTCAAAAGTCAGCCAGTACCCCACTTCAATACTTGACTTTGGACGAGTCTAGTCTTTTTAATGTTTTTAAGTACCCTGTACTCAGGGAGACTGCAATTGAACCGTACATGCTCAGTCTTCATATTTCCACGACAAGAAGTCTGGTTGTAGCTAGATTCCACGGAGACCTCAGTTATCAATACTTGTAACTCGAAGTTCTTAACATGGGTTCAAAAATAAAAAAGCAACAGAGGATAAAAGCATGTTCCTTGAAGAGTCTGCAGAAATGCCATCCGGACCTCCCCAACCCTAAACTGGGGCCCAGGAGGAGACTTATTACCCATCCCAAAAGTGAGCGGCAAGTGCATTCAAATTCGACTTTGCCAGCTCAGGGCGATGAGTTCCCTCTTGCAACGGTGGCACGCGGCCCAGTTCTTCACATCTCCGACCTATCCAGGTGGGAGCAAACCAGCGGCAAGCCATTCGGGAGTTTCGGGACCCAGTCGTCGCTGGGTCCCAGCCATTATTGCACCAGCTGGCCTCGAATTCTCTCGCTGTGGCATACTAGCCAGTGCGCAGCCAGCCAAATCTTGAACCTGGGGACGGGGAGCGTTGCCGGAGCTGCAAATGCGAGCTCTGCGGTGAAAACCAAAACTGTGCGCGTCGCGCTTTCAGAATTAAAGCCTGAATGGAGGGCTTTCTCAATAACAGCAAGTTTTTTTTCACATTCAACTCAAGTCTTGCATGCTGCCTCAACTGATGAATGAGCGTGTGAGTGCGTCTGTGTGTGTCAAAGTTATCTTTGGAATCTGCGCTGCCTGGTGCACAGCACGCGGAGTGACTTGTCACCATCTCAACCACCCACCGAAGCTCTCAGATCTCCCTGAGAAGATTCTCATTTGCCTTGTCGACGACGACGCGATCGCATTCGTGGTCGGCTGGAAGCGAGTTTCATCACACTAGCCGATTGCACGTCGAGCTCTATTCTCGGTTGATTTCTCCTCGGTGCTTCGAATCCATCCACAGTGTTTTCTTCAAGACTGCTTCCAGTTTTTAGCCCACACCTTCACCCAGTCATCAATGCTTGGCCAGTTTTGCTCGGGAATTGCTCTCCAACGGCAGGTATCTTGCAACGAGCCGACTGAATCGGTACATCTACATAATCAAGTCGTACTTTTCACTAAACAAAGCGTCACAATTATCTGAAATATAAATAAACCTGTGAATAAGTTGTGTATATTTCAGATGCTTGGAACAAGAGTAGAACCCACGTATACAATTTTTTACACTTGTACAACAGTGATAATGTGATGGAATTGATTTTTAAAACATTGTTTGTACGCTTGACCAGAATCAAACCACTATGTCCACCGCACTGGAATCATGCACATGAACTTAGGAATTGTTTCTTAAAAAGTCATACTTCCACAATCATATGCCAGGAATACACGATGCATCATTTCCCCAACTTAGGCTTAATTTTTCCTAATTTTTTTAATTTGACACCTAAGCCTCGAGTTGGGCATGGTCTCTTTTTCAACCCACCCATTCTCCCGGTCTAACCGTGACACAAATGGGTGATAAATGATAAAAAGAAAGACTAAAAAAGGCAAAAGGCGACTCTGTGAGCTCATGCTTCATGGCATGGGGTCCCTGCTACTGGGACGTGTCCAAGTCATCGCTGCCAGCCTGGCATCCGAGCCTACAGGTTCGGTTGACTTCCTTCATTCGAGGAGACGGTCTCATAGTCAAACGCATTACCCAAGATCTTCATCCGTCCGTTCCACGCCAGCAAAACTTGCCTAACCACTTATCATCCATGGGCACTCAAGCTGCGTCATCCATCCCGCTGCCCGGGGTTTGGAACTCAGCCCGAAGGCTCCCATGATGCTCGATGGCAATTCTGGGACAGCCCGTATTTATACAGTGGAGGAGTTTTTTTTTAGCAATCAGTGAGATTCGAACCTTGGGTCTGTGTGCTATGGCGGGTCCTGTTTCTACGTGAACGAACAAAGGAACGTGGATGATGTTGTCATTTCTCATCTTCGTCCAGCGAATGGTCCTTTTCCGATTTGCTGCTGATTGGGTTACTAAAGGACAAAGTGGAACGCAAAAGCCGATCTGGCAAAGTGGTTTGATCCTTCGTATAGAATCGTCCACAATAAAATACCCATGCTTTTGTTTCTTTGTTTTTCTTTCTTAATACTGCATATATATATATATATATATATATATGAATTTTTTTTAAAGAGAAAAAACTATGATTTGTCAAATTATCAATCTCCACGAAATGATATTTTTCATAGAATTAAATCTGTTATGATATGTTGCTGATATAAATGTAATCATTGTACTTGATTTTGGTCAAGTAAGTATTAAATAAGTCTTAACAATATGTTTACATCAAAGGATCTATATTGACAAACAACGGACATGTTACAAAAAAAATCAAACTGATATCACATAAATTTGTTATCCCTTTCGAATCTTGGATGGTCAAATAATTAGCATTTTTTCCTGTTTGTACTGGAAAATTCATATCCTCTAGCAATACATACATACATATGTAATGAAGCAATCAGAATATTGTGACATCAAAGAACAACATTCTATTAAAAATTTGACAACTTGTGACAAATTTTGAATGTTTTATATTGAAAACAAGACATTTGATTTTGTATGTAAACTATTTTTTGTTGCATTTATCTCCATAAATAAAGTTTTAATTAGATTGAACGCAATGTCAAAAAGAACTGAATTGTGACTTTGCAAACAATTCAAAGTTGCTTCTTTAAATTTGTCAGGTAATTGAATTCAGTATCACACACAACTAATAATTGTAATTAAACATTTCTATGCATCACATTGATTGTTGTCCAACCAACTATCTTTCTACGATTTTTATTTAATTTGTTGCCATGCCATGCATTATTGTTTGAAGTCTACTGTAGCAATTAGTTGAGCTCACAAGTTAGATAATGATGTTTATTATGCGGGAAAGTAAGAAGCAGAGTTCATCAAATATATCTTTAAAATAAGAAATCTAATTAAAGCCAACAAAAACTATTTTTGTAACTTTATTGCGCAATAATATGTGTGTGTATACACGTGTCACACTCTGTTCTTGCATCATTCGATTACGGTATGTTCCGTAAACTGTTCCTTAAGACCCTCGTTACTGCATGATTCATACTCCGTTCGTGATTCCTATTTCTTCTGTTTTTCATTGTGAACAAAACACGCGGTTTTAGGTTTTGGGAAGCAGTTTTCCTGATCTCATTTGCAACTGGGTTTGATGGAATTGGGGTCATCCTGAGGATGCGGGTGTTGCAGATCAGCCTCGAAGCTGAGCCCCCAACTGTATCGCCCTAACTTGAAGTTATGGCACACAAATGCCAGTGTCAATGAGTCTGTGCTTCCTCTCCCCACCCTAACCCATCTGTGCAGCCACTCCCAGTTGCTTGTTTCCGTTCACCGGCTTATGCAAGTTTGTTGAGGTTGATAATAGCGAACACCCCTCCGAGGAGCAGCTGTTGTCACTTCCACATCAGGTTATCGCGTACCAAGTCCTGCAACATATCTAGAATCTTGCTTTCTAGCAACTTCGGTGATCAATTGTCAGGTTCATTTACGTGTTTGCTAGCAGTGTATGAATCGCAGATTCCATGGTTGTGAAGGCAATGTGGGCACCTTGAAACTGGGAGGCGGGTTGCGGTAGCAATTTGCAAATTGAGTCATCACAGTAGAATTGGAGCCGAAGTTTATAATATCCGTAGCAATATGGACTGATCAGTTGTGTTGGGCGTTATTACTCCAGGCTTGGCAGTGTAGGCTCCTTTGAGTTGAATGCCGCACCGCTGGCCTTCCTTCTTTCGCAACCGTGACTGTGAAACTCAAGCATCCTTGCGTGCTAGCAGGATATTGGCAGCGGGAAGGAAGCGTCACCACAAAATTCACACCTCCGTTCAACTCAAGACATGGAGAGAGTTTGTACTGTTGATGATGTTCCTAGAAGCACGGGTTGTTTGAACATTGTTTAAAATGAACATGAAGTGTGGTCCAATGATGCACGATATTTTGCCTGGCAGCAACGTTTGGGACGGTTGCCAATGCCCTGACAAGAAGGCAGGTATTGACGTGATGCTTGACAAATCGTTCATCTCAGGAATGTTTATCGTAACTTCACAAATTGACATTTAGATAGTGATGGTATTGAGATTGGAAAGCATTGAGGTCTTCGAGGGTGGGTTTGGCTCGATCCATTCAATCGTGATGGTTTGAAGGTGTTGACGGTGATGGTGTGCGCAGGGCTCGAACAGTTACTTTCGCAGGGCAGGGAAATGATGTATTTTACCATTCCAATTGTACAAGTCTAACTGGTAGCAGGATATCGATTCGTTATTCGGCAGACCAGTAGACCTGGTAGGCCCATGTAACGTCTCTGGACTTCGCTAGAATTCAAGATGATAATAAATCTCTTCTCTCCTGTTTCATACATGCGCTACATCTATACAACGTTCGAAAGCAGGCAAGACTTCGCAGGCATTGTCAGTGGTACACTCAGTGATGCAAAGCCGGTCAACAACTGGCGATGTGAGGATTAAGCGCAGTTAATACACAAGATCTAACTTATGTTCAAAAGAAATCTTCTGCAATGGTGCAGGGCACCCACTTTGCGAGAAAACATTTGTACAACTAAAATAGCTTCTAACGTAAGCCGATGGATTAGAAACCAATGGCATCGCTTGCCTTTAAAGGTGAAGCACTCAGGCTGTCTTCTTGTTCCGGGTTCTTAGTTATCAATATAATCTTAACAGAGTTGGCGGAGGTGAACCTGTCAACGCTATTCATTTCCAATATTCAGGAATCAGATTTTGTGCCATACCTCACGCTG
Organism: Physcomitrellopsis africana; assembly: GCA_036785485.1. Taxonomy (NCBI): domain Eukaryota; kingdom Viridiplantae; phylum Streptophyta; class Bryopsida; order Funariales; family Funariaceae; genus Physcomitrellopsis; species Physcomitrellopsis africana. The sequence continues at coordinate 1,153,747 of JAWRVF010000015.1, read as the reverse complement.
AAGAAATACATTCATACAACAGCTCAGACATGGGGTTTGGTGACGTATCGCCGTGTTTTGTGATGCAGGTACGCTTGTTGGGGGGCATGCGTAGTTGAGGTACAGAGGAGTAATCAAAAGACATCTCCGAACTTGACCCAGCTTCATCTGTGGATTGAGAGTTTAGCCCAGCTCTTCATGGAACCAGTTCAGGTATCGAACGATCCAAGTTGATGAGTTTAGTCATGTTGTAATCCATGCTCCTCACAAAGCAACTCTTTCTAGTTTTTTTCTGTCTAGGAGTTAGCAATAAGTTCAGGAATAACGGATCTTGTGGTCTTCCCACACCTTATAAATATCACGGTAGTGAGCATAAATCCACTCATCTGCAGGGACTAGGATTGATTAGTGTCTCCACCCCAGCAAACCATGATCCCGAAACTGAAGGCTACTTGAGCTAACTATCCAATATCTATTTTGGATTTTTATCGGTGAAGTTGCATTAATACAGCTAAAGTTATAAGAATATACATTATTTTTTAAATGAATGAATACACTTTCATATATTTAGAAATGTTTTTTTTATAAAATTTAATGCACAAGAATGATCCACCTTAATTTTTGTTAATGGCTAAACATTAATATTAACAAAAAAGATAATGGCTCCAATCTAGTTATTATTAAAGTAATATAAAAAAAAATTAATTTTAATATTTAGGTATTTTACATGTTATAAAATAAAGGTAAAAATAATAATAAGTATGATAATATTTTATCAAAGAGTAAATTTTTAGAAATTAGAAATATCAAATATAAATTTTTTTAAATCAAGATGGTGACATTAAATCCAATTCTTCTTACAAATTTTAGGCAAATTTTTAGTCAAATTTTTTAGTAAAAATAAATATTCTTAATAAAAAAAGATAAAAAATTAGATCTTTTTATAAATTTTATACTTTCAAAAAATAACTTTATTTATTATTTATGCATCTTTTTGGCTTCAATTATTAGTTTTTAGAATATATATTTTTAAAATTTTAATTCAAATGTTTAAAAAAAGTTTAATTTATTTTTTAAACTTTATATCTATATATATATATATATATATATATTAGATGTTACTAATGCCACCACAATTTTTACTATTGCCACCACAACTAGCCATCCACCACATGTCATCATAGTTTTTACTAATACTACTACAAGCTGCCCTAAACTTGTGTTGCTTAAAAAAGCCTTATCTACTTTGGTAGATAGACATATTTTATCTATTGAAATGTGAGATTTGATATTAATTTTTTTGGTTCTTTCTTTATAACATGTAAATATTTTATTTGATTACATATATATATATATATATATATCAATTGAGATTTTTATTTGTGAAAATATATATAAGATAATTTTTTTAATTTGTAGATATATATAACTTTTTTTTTAATATTGTTCCATCTCTAATTTGTTAACACTATAGCAATATATTTTTACTATTAATTCTAATAGTAAGATTATTAATTATAAAAATCTAAAGTTTACAGTCTAAGAGAAGTAAAATAGATTCAAGAATAGTTTTTATAAAATTAAGTTAAATATTAATTTGAAAATTTTATATTTATAGAATTTATTAAAGACTTTAACTATATATTTGCTATCAAATTTTTTAAATATCAATCAAGATCAATACAAATAATAGATGTATAAAAGTATGTAAAAGATCAAAATTAAATAACTTATTAAATTTATAAATTTAGATTTATTTAATAGAATTATTTTAATATATATATATATATATATATATATTTATATAAAAGTAGAATTCAACTATATATTAATATTTAATTATCATATTATTTTTAAATATTTGAAAATTTAAGATATAAAATTATATATATATATATATATATATATATAGGGTGTTATTAAAGCTACCACAATTTTTGCTAGTGCCACCATAACTTGCAATCTACCACATGCCATTATAGTTTTTGCTAAAGCCACTATAAGTTATTCTAAACTTGTGTTGTACATTACAATATACTTTATAGAATATTGCTAATATATACTATAATAGATAAAGTACACATTCTTTATGGATGTGTATTTTAGTATTTTATAAAATATTTTGTAGTGTGCAATATAAATTTAGAGTAACTTGTGGTGGCATTAGTAGAAGCTATGATGGTATTTAATAGATAATAAGTTGTAGTAGCATTAGTAGAAGCTATGATGGTATTTAATGGATAATAAGTTGTAGTAGCATTAGTAGAAGCTATAATGGTATTTAATGGATAATAAGTTGAGGTGGCAGTAGCAATATCTTTTATATATATATATATATATATATATTTGATATATTAAATAATTTAAAATAAATAGATGGCTCTAATATACAAGAATAAAAAACTATAATAGCATATATGGAAAAAATAAAAATTATAATATAAACTTATTATGTAATAATGTATTGTAAAAATATTATAATATAATATAAATTTTTTTAAAATAAAATTATTATCTATTAATATTCCTTATAAAAAATATATTAATCTTATTTTTTTATTTTTATAATAAAAAATTATAATACATATAACTTTTATTTTATATATATATATATATATATATATATATATATATTTTATTATTAATACTAATTTTAGTAATTTTAAATATTAATATCTATTACTACATCCTTACTTCCATGCATTAAAATATTGAAGAAGAAAAAAAAGAAAAAAAAGAAAAAAATTATATTTTTAGATGAAGTTTTTAATGATTTAACTATTGATTTTTAATAGTTGTTTTGGTCACATTAACAATTGGATACTTGTATGTTACCAACATGTAAGCACTAAAAAGTAATGTAAAAAACAAAATAATAAATTTGATTTTATTTTAGAAATTCGTAGTCTATTGAGAGAGGAAAAAAAAAAAAAAAAAAAAAAAAAAAAATCAATTAGTGGATTAAAACCAATAATAGAAATCAAAGTAAGATTGTGTTAGTGTAAGAAAATATTTATTAATATAGACTTGCACAAATAGATAAAAACCACAACATTGAAAGGATAAAAGAGAGAAAAGCTTAATTAAGTTCAAATTAATATTTAGAGGAACAAAAAAAATAATCTTGTAAGGTGGTGTAGGAGAATAGAAAAAAGCGAAATGAAGAAATGAAGAAAAAAAAAGTGAATTAAATTGAGTTAGAAGCTGATGATGCCGTGGCTTCTAAGAGCGAGGAGTTGCATGAGATTCACTGCATAATTGAGCCACTGTGGATGAGGAGGAGAGGAGAAACTAGCAGCTTTGGAATGGACTGTGCAGCATCTGGCATCCGAGATTGCAAAAGTTAAGTACAGCTTGAAGAATTTTTTCTGCAAGCACGTCTCTCTGACTTGGAATTACATTTGTGATACCAGGAGAGAGAGAGATGGGAATGTACTTAAATGCCTTAACGCTGACAAAAAAATGAAGAGAAGTGGGCAGACATGGACACCGCGACTTTCAAGATGCGAGACTTGACAAAAGGGGCTGACAAGTTGAAGTTCGGAGAGATTGATCTAAAGTCAGATGTATACAATCTTAGAAACTGTTTAGAAGAGAGCGAGGAGGCCTTGGCAAAGACCAAGGCTGAGGTGCAACTTGGCGTGGAACAGCGCAAAGTTATGGAAGACTCTATCATTAGCTTGAAAAAGCAACTGTCTGATAAGGGATCGGAGAGGGATGAATGGTGCCACAACCTAGAGAGTACTTGTGAAGCCGCAACCGAGAGTAGCACTCTTAGTTGCAGATCTTCAGCAGAGACTTCCACAGTTGGAACAAAGCTGTGCAGATCGCATTCGAAAAGAGAAATCCGAGTTTGATAAAGGTGTACAAGAACTCCAGACTCTCCAAATCTAGCTTCGGTTTTGTGAACAGAACTTGGAAGCAGCCCGGGCTGACCTCAGTCAGTACAAGGGGAATTGTGAGAGTCCAGCCGAGGCAGTGTTAAAAAAGAGCAGCATCATTGAAGACATGAAAGGAAAGCTTTCAAGAGCACAAGTCGATTTGGCTCGTCAAATCAAGTTGGTTGAACAAACTTCTACAGAACGAGTACGAGCGCTACAAGTTTTTGATGATAAAATTGAGATCCTAGAGAACCTGGAGCATGAGGTGAAACGCCTTCAGAAGTCACATGAAAATTTAGGAACAAAATTTGCTTCTTATGCGCATGAGGCTGAACATTACAAGAGGAAAGTTGAGGAACTGCAGGAGATCACCGATCAATACAGAGATGCCAAGGTGTTAATCTCCCAACTCACTAAGGAAACTTTAAGCGTCCCTGATATCTGTCCAAGATGAATCACGGATGACCCAGGACATGTTAGTTGAGAAGGAATGTTACAGAGGAAATTTAGACGTCAACTTGACCTTGATGAAGAGTTCAAGCATCCACAGCTTGAATATGTGTGTGAATTGCATCAGGAAGGTGGAATGCAGCTTTTTCCACCTGCACAAGGTTCTTGTGAAGCAACGGAGTTACTGTTTTCTGAGGAGGTACCGGCAATTGAATTGTGGGAGCCAGTTGCTTGCTCTTTGGAGTGGCCTCAGATCTTTGTACATCAGATCATGAGTGCAAACAAGGGGTTACAAGTGAAGATAGTTCCGAAAGCAAACGTGACAACAGCCATCGACATCAAGGATGTTTGACGAGAAGTATAGATCCTGAAGGCACGGACAGGGCATTACAAATTGGTCCGGTTTTACGATGCTTGCGAGGACGATATGAACATGTACATTTGTAATGGAGTGGTGTGATGGATGGTGCAAAATACTTGATAGCGATGTTGCTAAAGAACAAGAGTTGTAAGTTGAAGAACAACTGCGATGTGCAGGACTAAAACAAAAACAACGTGAGCGTGAATGCTTATATTAATGGTAGCAACAGATAGAAAAGAAAAGAAAAGAAAAGCAAAACAACACAAATTGCCTACAACAAGACGCAGAGTGAGAAAGAAGCTATCTAAATTGAACAAGTAGGGTGAGAGTGAATCACTACAAGAATTCCATTGTTTACATACAACCTAGCTCAACACTCTCTATTCTTCCGAAGCTGGCATCAAGAGTAGTAGTGTGATTGCAGTATTGCTAAGTCTAATACTTTGAGAGTGTAATGTAGATTTACAAGTTGTTTATGATGTGTATAAGCTCTCGTTGTAGGAGCAATTAGGAGAAATGCAGAGCAAAAGTGGGAATTGGAGCTACTATATTGCTTTGGTGGCACATTCTTTTTTCCATTGTTTATTTTTAATATATCTAATTTATAATGTGATTGTAGAATATATGTTTGTATTGTAAGTGTCTTTTGTAATAATTTATTTTATATTTGAAAAAAACATATTAGAATTTTTTTATTTATATTATCAATATAGTATTATTGATAGTTTTTATTTATTTATTTTTCTTTGTCATTTCATTCAAAATTTAAGCTAAATTATAAGAATTAATGTTGTTAGAATTTGTACAAAATTAGATTTTGTTAAGATTTGGTTTATTGGAATTTATTAGAACTAGTATTAATATTGGAATTGGTGACATTTCTTATGCAGTCTAAATAAGATTGGTTCTATATCTTATTTAGCTAACTTGTTAATTTGTTTATTTCTTATTATAAATTAACAACTCCTTACTTGATAATCATTTTATTTTTTATTTTTTATTTTTTAATATTGATTATATGGCCTTCATCTATTTGATTAATAAAATCCAAGTATTGATTCAAATTGTCCATTGGATATTTTTATTTTTAAAATTTGATTTTTCAATCATCTATAAATTGAATAAATACAATGGTATAATGGACATACTATCTAGATTAAATGGAGTTTGAATTTTGTTGGACCTTTATCAAAAATCATGCATACCAGTTGTTATATTATTGTTACTACTAATTATGCCACAAAATGGGTTGAAGCCAAGGCCTTCAAAAGAAATATGGCCAACAACACAATCTAATTTCTATATGATTACATCCTCATTTATTTTGAATGCTCTCTCTATCTTATTAGCAATCAAGGCTCTCATTTCATCAATCAAGTGATTTTGATCCTTGTTGATCAATTTTTAATTTGCCATACAATGTCTATATTATATTATTTTTTTAAAAATAGACAAGCTAAATCCACTAATAAGATCTTAATTAATAAAAGAATAAATCACAATCTATCTATAATCTTATTTGCTTATAGAATTATCTTTAAAATCTCAATTGGCCATATTCCATCCAAATTGGCATTCAAGCTCTTACCTCTTATATTAACAAAATACATATTACCATCCACTTCATTTATCTTTCATTGAGACAACATACCCCGATGGATCTTGATACCTCAGCTAGTTGACCTCAAAAAATTGAATGAAATCTAATTTGAAATAAAAATCCAATTAGAAATTTCTTAGCGGAAGTAATTCAATTGATCATCCTAATTCGGTTCTACAATCCATTATACCATAAGCAATTATGTATTATAGTTTTTGAAAGGTGCCTAATTTCATGATAATAAATTCTAAAATAAATAATTTGGCTCCTTTTATATTCAATATCTTTTGCTCAACAATACCATTATACTAATTACTATCAAATATTTTAATTTTAATTCTATTACTATCAATATAAATAAATTCAAATCCAACCAATTCTTAGATATGCCAATCAATACACCATTCTTAACTAAAGATGTATCCATCCTTGATATGTCAATTTTTTAGTTACAAATTGATAAATGTACCATGCTACCTCTATATACATTCTATCAACCAACATCATGGTTTTTGGTTTGGCTGCAATAACCATTTGGTAGCCCTGTATTGGTTCAAAAACTCCAACCTTCCTCATCATTGTCAACCACTCCCTTAAAGTGCCATTCATATTTTGATATTTTTATTTTATTTATGTTCTTGTTCTTTTATTACCTTTTTTTTTTTAATAACTCCTATCATGTCATGGCAATCAATTTAGTATCTTCCATTCTCCATTGATTTAAATATTGGCAGATGTTTGATTTTATGTACTTAATAGATTTACAAGTCTAGAGAGATAAAATTAATAACATATCACATTAGCTTGCCTGGATGAAACAAAATTGACTCCTATTATTCTTCCATTTATCATGGGCCATCCAAGCCCTATGTATACAACTTATTGAAGAGTTTTTTAATACAATAATATCCTCTAATATTACTATAGTAGAATTAAAGATAAGATTGTTACTATTACCATTAACAAAGTAGCAACAATATTAAAGCTACCAATAAATGGCTTACTTTTTATTGAAGAGGTACCAAATGATTTCTTCTACCAATTCATTGACAAAAAGAAGACTACAAATAAGTGGAGCATCAATAAAGATTAGCTCCACCACATCCTATGCAAAGAAGATATTAGCTAGGATTTTTATTTTAAATAAAAGATTACATATTTAGATAAGATCTTTGCTAAGATATTGGCATACATTGAATTTTGTCTTTAATTTTAATTTAAATAGGATATATATATATATATATATATATATATATATAAAAGTATTTGAACTTAAAAATTTTACTATTGAAATCCAAAATCCTTTCTTGCATATTGGCAGAGGTTTGAGATTGATTTTAGAAATTGAAATTTTTCATCACTATTTTTTATCCATTGGAATTCAACAAATAAATTGTATGCAACAAGAACCAATGCCACTATTATTTCAATGACCAACACATCCCAACTCACATTACAACTCAAAGACTTAATTGCCTTCTAACTGTCAATGACTCAGGCTTATTCCACGTTGTCTATATATCCATCCCATTGAAGATTGTTGTATCTACTACTACTCTTACTTGTACCAAAGAAATTATACATGATAAGTACTTCTAAGACAACACCTTGACCTCTAATTCTACTTCACAAAGATGATGGTTGGATTGACTTGAATGTGTGTCTTTCCTAGTTATGTTACAAGTATGTACCTACTCTTTTGCAAATAGGGATGTCGTGATGGCGCTAGCACCACCTACCACCACTCTATTAAGCCTTATGGATCTCATCAATATTATTAAACATACCTTTCTAATATTTCTAATGGTCATCCTATCATTGAGACTATCTAACATCAAACACCAACATCAATAAATCATTGGATGCTAATAAATAATTATTCAAAGAATTCAATAGAATTGGATTTCAATAGTTTATTTTTTAATAAAGCCAATTGAGCCTCCTTTCTATAGCAAAACTCCTCCCTTCCTTGACCAAAGAATTGAAGTCAATTAATTATCCATCTCCAGAATCACTACCTAAACTAACAAGTTCTAGCCATCCAATGTCTATTGCGGCTCTAATCAATATAACTAAATCTTAGATTTAATTGACTATTTCAATCCCTCTATCAATTCTTCTAACCATCACCAATAATATTTTTGCAGTTTCCTATTTCTTTTAACAAATTATCAAGTACAAACAAAATACCAATTCTATTCTTTTATATCTATTGAAATTACTAATAGACAAGAAATAAAAAGTGTCCAACAATGCAATACTAGAGACTTTTTTAGCCTGAAAATATAACAAGGTTGTTAAATTTATCTTTAAAGTGACTCAATTTTGATAACAACCCTCACCAAGTCAAGTTCAATAAGGCTGCATGGACCATCTCAAAGCCAAAGTAGAGTTGACCAAGAATAAATTTGAGGCTATTCATACAAAATGTGCGGTCAATTGGTAAGCATATGATTTTGTTACAACCAAGCTTCAAATTTTGTAACACACCATCATTCAACACATGGTATACACTAAATGATGTTTTTTAAAGTTAAATATATTTTTAGCTAAATACTAATAAATAAAAGTATTTTATAAGACTATATCTAAAAATATCCTATTTTTATTGAAAATATTTTATTTTTATTAAAAATATTCTATTTTTATTAAAAATATATATAATAAAATATTATCATATTATTTTATTCAAATAAACCATCCACCTTATCAATTTTAATAATAACAAGCCTCTTCTACTTCTTGCTATCATTGCCAATCTCAAATATCACCTTTGCTAAAATCCCTCTTTCTAATTGGATTGGTAATTCCTACCCCTAGATTGATCCATACTAGCCGATCACAAGAATTTAAAGACACGGAGATTATAGCACCTTCTTTGACCACCCCACAAATGGTTCAAAATAAGTCTAATTTCCTCTAAAATATACATGTTTCCATCTTTCTTCAATAGTAAAAGAAGTATCTATGAATGTACTTTAATTAGTTGGCAAGCAATGTTAACTTGTAATAATAAACAAATAAGTTAACTAATTAGCTAGACAAAATATATAATCAGTTATATTTAGATCAAATAAAAAAATATAAATATAATTGACATGAAGAAATGACCAAATATATTAATCAACTAGTAAGTAGGTTTTTGAATTGATCTTGCTAAATTAAACAAGAAATACAATCTTAAAATTTTAACAAAGATATGATTAAAATCTAGTCAAATTAAAAAAAAATTAGATTTAATTTTTTTAAAATCTAGCATCAATAAGATCTTAGAAAGTAAGATTAGACAACTATCTTGGAAAGAAAGCTTGATAGTATAAAGATAAGCCAAGACAGCCAAGCAATTTTTCTACTATTTTTATTAAATTCTTAATATAAATATTATTTATACTTAATAGCTAAAGATTGTTTAAAAAATATGTGATTGGATTTAGGAGTTTCTTCCTTAAGGATGTAACAAGTCTAGTTTTTTTTCCTTTAGAATGATCATATATTTTCAAATTAGAATTAAATTTAATTCATTTCAATAAATAATAATTATTTTTATAAAATATTTATTAATAATTAGAAATCAACTCATAGAATAGAGATTTAAACTATTTGTATAGTTATTATTTTAAAGTCTTTTCTTTCTAAATATTAATGATATTTTTTCTAAGAATTAGTTATAATCTTAGCCTTCTTTCTTTAGTTTGTTTGCATCAAAAGATTTTCTAACTAAAAGAAATCATGTTAACAAATCTTTCTTGATTTTATTATACTTTTGTCTTTTACATATAATTTCTAGATTTTAGGAGGAATATAATACTCTTCTTCTTTTGGATTAAATTTTTTTAGTAATTCTTTTTCCATATTAAGTTTGAATAATCTTATAAGCAATTTTTTTAAGTAAGACTAATTGGATTACTAGTCTAATTCCAATTCTCTCTTTCTTCTTCATATTCCTTATCCTTGAACCAATAAGTCTAAAGATTAATTATATCTGTCACGGACACAGAATACAAAGAGGAAATCTAAACAAGAATTTCAAAGAGAACTGACAAGAATTAGATTGATCAGATGAGTACAAGAGCAACACCAGAGAGGTGAGCTAGAGCTCCAAGAAATGTGTTGTCGAGACTTAAGAATTCTTCAGCCTTGACTCCTATATATACTTCTAAATAAGAAACTTCTTGAGCGACTTCTAACAACTTAGGAAGCTTCTCAAGCAGCTTCTATGAATTAGAAGGCTTCTCAAGCAACTTCTACTAGCTAGAAAGCTTCTCAAGCAACTTCCACTAACTAAGAAGCTTCTCAGGAAACTTCCACTAATTGCTAATAGAAACTTTTAGAAGGTTCCAGGGACTTGCTTCTAGAATGTTCTAATTTCTAGAAGGTTCTAAGACTATGTCCCTAACATCACTCCCTCCTTTAGCTTTGAGGTCTCCGAGAAGCAATGTTATTGTCAGTCAATACCAACGCAAAAAAATGAAGATCTATCGCATAACGTCTACTATGAATTCCAATTGTCTTTCACGAGGCAAGTGGTTCATCGGTCCTTGAAGCCAACGGTAGTGGCCCACGCCCTCAACTTCTGACCAAGCATGAACTTCCGTGTCCTCATTGTGAAACTGTCCTGCAAACACACCTTCTGGCTGACCATTGTAAGCAGGCTCGACTTCAAATACAATCACTAGCGATCGGTTACTTGGTATCCTCCGTCGTCGTCGTGGTGCAGGTGGTTCTTCATCTCGAGGTCACCTTCGTGAGCTAGTAGGTTGAGATGATATGATTGGCATGGTATCTATCTCTTGGCTATCCATGTCGAAAGACCAAACTATGGCTATCAGAAAAGATCTACTCTATCTTGGAGAAAATAACTACATCAACTATGAATTTTGGTAGTGTTCTCCCCTCCTTTTATGTTACTAGATGAGCAAGCTTCAGAAAGAAGTTATCCTCGAACCGGCTTAGGTTTCTGAGGATATTGTTGATGAAACTCTTGTACCTTTTGTGGCGCATTGGCGAGATTTTTGGCCGGCTCCCATGTTCGCTCATTGATATTGTAGCCTCTCCAATGTACAAAATTCTTTAATTTTTTCCATTTACGTCACGAATCTAGCACCTTTTCTACCTCGTATTCCTCGTGGTTCTCGATTTTGATACTAGGTGGCGAACTTTGCACTCTTCCAGGAAAAGACGATTCTCGATAAATCTCCAACAAAAAAACATGAAAGATTGGATGTACCTTCATAGTAGTTGGTAACTCTAGACAATACGCCACTAGATTGATTTGCTTCAAGATGACAAATGGTCCCAACCTCCGGTAGTCCAACTTATCACACGGCTGCTTGGTCTTGATATTCCGTCGAAGTAGCCATACCTTATCTCTAGTTTTGAAAATAGGTGCTTGATTTCGAAGTTTATCTGCAGATGTCTTATAAGACTCTTGAGTAGACTGCAATTGCACCTTTAACATAGTTTGAAGCTCTAATAGCTGCTTCACAAATCCTGCAGCTGCTGGGTTGTTATTCGTTGACAGACTTAACAAATCAAGCTTCGGATGGTATCCATAGTTAGAAAAGAATGGTGTTTGTTGAGTTGACATGTGCAAAGTGTTGTTATATGCAAACTTGGCTAACGATAGATATGCGGCCCAATCATCTTGTTGATAGTTGATGCTGCATCTTAGATACTGTTCCAAAATTTGATTCACCCGTTGTCGCGTGGCGTGAACTTCTATCTAGGAATACACCGGGTACCTAGCTGTAGAGAATTTTACTTAATATTTATTGGCTAAACTCTAATGAGTTATTTGTCCTTAATAAGAAGGACAAATACACACGATAATATAAGAAAAAGGTTTTGTATGATTAAAACCTCTTATTTTTAAGTAGGTTTGTACATAAGTTTTCTCTATGATATGTAGAAAATCCTTAAAAACCTTTTAAAGACTCATCTATATACCAAAATCATATCATGGCTCTATACATCCACCTTTTACACCTCCATAAAGTCTTGGCTCCCAAAAACACCTTTAGTATGCACAAAAGTCCAAATTTGCAACAAAACCCTTAAAAATATATTTTCCCGCAAAGGATGTTTTTCTTTCCAAACTTTAGAAAATCATATCTTCTGATCCAGCCGTTCAGTCTTCTTCAAACTTTCAGGAAAGGTAGAATTCACCTTTAAGCTTTACCAGAAAAAAATTCAACCGCAAATATACTTCCGATCGTTCGATATCTCAAAACCCCTAGCAGGTGCTTAAAACCCTAGCTCAGAGACACCCGAGCACTATTTTCTCTATATCTCACAAACCCAAAATCCTAATGCCACAAAAATTTTGTACATAGTCTTGTGACATAAACATATATACTCCTGAAAATTTTGAGCCAAAAATCTATCAAATTGACTAAGATATAGCCCAAAATGTAACCGCTAGTTAAGCAGAGTCACTTACTGCCTTTAGCTTACAAGCACTGACTTCAACGTGAAAAGTGTAGCTGAGAAAGTGCGCTTTCCAACCTCAGTCGCTGATCTTTGATTGCTCTCTGTATGCGCGAGATATATCCAAAAGAGTGACAGTATGTCCAAAATCGACACCCTAACTTTGAGCGCCTATAACTCCTTCATTAAAAGTCCAAATCATGCAAGATTTGCACCTAAACCATACCCAAAACCCTAAACCTGATGACCCTAGCCTCTGATGTTCGACTCCCCCCGAAAAACAAACCCTAACTCCTAATAAGCCCTCGGGCAGCCTCCTTGAAGCCCATTGGGCATGATTTTTGGCCAATTAGAATAGAGATTTTTATCATCCACCTCTATTCATCCACATGGATGGCCAAACTACCCTTTTTACACTAAAAACCCTTTTCTAACCCTTCTTCTTATAAGATTTACATACTTGGTGCTTTAAGCACCAAATAAAAGAAATAAACTAAGATCTTAAGGATCACCAATGTCTAACAAAGGTGACTTAAGATATATAAGTTATTATCCATATAAAATTAATTTCAAAAGTCACTACTAAAAAAAAAATAAGGTTGTATAAACCTTAATAATAATCCTTTTAATAGATTTTTTCTAAACTAGCAACCTAATCACATCCTATAACCAATAAAATCCACTGATATGACTTTCATTTAGCTAAGTAGTAAATTGTATATTAAATATACATGTACAATTTTTTCACATAGTAGCCGAACCACAACACGACACCGTTCTGTTTGGCCGTCAGTTTGAGGATGGAAAGCTGAAGAAAGCTTGATATCCACCTTCAATATTTCAAAAAGAGATCTCCAAAACTTTGATACGAACTGAGTTCCTTGATCCGACATGATATCATCTAGTAGGCCATGATATCGATACACATTGTCAAGAAAGAGCCTTGCTATATCTTCATTTGACGATGTCTTCTTGCAAGGGACAAAGTGCGCCATCTTTGTAAGTCGATCTACCACAACAAAAATGCTGTCAAAATAATTCGATGGTAGCAGGTCTATAATAAAGTCCATGGAAACTGAAGACCATGATCGCCGTGGAATTGGCAATGGCTGTAAAAGTCCGTAAGGGCGATGCCAAGGATTTTTAGATCTTGAACAAATGTCGCAAGTGAGGACAAAATCTTTCACATCCTTCTACATTTGGGGCTACCAAAAATCTCGAGAAATAAGTTCCAAGGTCTTGTTGAATCCAAAATGTCTCGCAGCTGGAAAATCGTGACGAGATTAAAGAACTCGGAGCCGTACTGGTCCTTTCGGAATATACAACCGTTCCTCGAAGTATAAAAGATCTCCCTCCACTTTGAACTTATCATTATTGGCACATTGCTTGATATCAACTGCTATAGAATCTTCAATGATCGCGATACGTACCTGATTGAGGAAGTCAGCATCAATTGGTATAATGGCAGCGAGAAGCCGGAATTACTCTGGCTTCAATAGCGTCGTATACTATTGGTCGAATGCTGCCTCTCCAACCTTTGATGCAAGATACGATCTCCTTGATAATGTGTCAGATAGTCCTTGTTGCTTTTCAGGTCGATAAGTGATAATAAAGTCGAATTTGGATAGCAACATATTCCATCGAGCTTGACGCCGATTCAAAATTCGAGCCGACATGAAATATTCCAAATTCTTGTGATCCGTGTATATGGTTATCGGATGTGCCGCTCCTTCAAGAAAGTGACGCCACTCTTAGAAAGAATCCACTATAGCAAGAAGCTCCTTATCGTGGATCTCATAGTTGATCTCAGCAGCAGAGAACTTTCGAGAATAGAATGCAACTGGATGGAGCTTTTCATCAGCACCCATCTGTGAAAGTACGGCTCTCAAAGCAAAATCCGAAGCATCGGTTTCCAAATAAAAGGCCTTTGCAAAATCCGGGTGGACCAAGATCGGAGCCGTTGTAAACGCCATCTTAAGATCTTGAAATGCTTTCTCTACTAGGAGTCCCCATTCGAGCTTGTCCTTACACGTCAATCGAGTGAGTGGAGCAGCAACTTGGAAATAATTCTTAATAAAAATCCGATAGAAGTTAGCAAAACTAAGAAAACATTATACGTCTCTAACCGTCTTCGGAACCTCCCACGACACGATTGCTTCCACTTTCTTGAGATCCATTTTCAAGCCTTCTGTAGTCGCGATGAATCCCAAAAATTCCATCTCAGTTTGGTGAAATAAGCACTTCTCCAACTTGGCGTAGAGTCCTCGTTCACGTAGTTTTTCAAGGACGAGACAAACATGCTTTTCATGCTCTTTTTTGTTCTTAGAAAATATCAGAATATCATCCAGATAGATGACAACAAAATCATCAAGATGCTCCTGGAAGATGTCATTCATCATAAGTTGAAAAATTGCCGGAGCATTGGTAAGACCAAAAGGCATGACATTATATTTGAAATGGCCATACCTTGTACAAAAAGCTGTCTTCCATTCGTCTCCTTTTTTAATTTGTACAAGGTTGTAGGCTCCTCTTAGATCGATTTTTGTAAAGATCCTTGCCCGTCCAAGTTGTTTAAGAAGACCAGATATCAAGGGTAACGGGTAACGATTCTTCTTTGTTACCTTGTTGAGACCTTGATAGTCCACGCACATCCGTAGCGAGCCATCCTTTTTTTTTACAAATAAGATTGGTGCTCCAGCTGGTGACTTTGAATGGCGAATGAAGTTCTTGGCTAGATTCTCATCAATGTACTTCCGCAATTCTGCCAACTCCGTCTACGACAAATTATAGATTGGGCCAAAAGGGGGTTGTGCTCCTTCTTGCAAGTCTATGGCACAATCATATGGTCGGTGCTCCGGTAGCATATCAACATTCTTCTTTTGAAACACATCTTGAAAATCTTTATATTGCTCCTGTATACTTGTTGTCGAAATCTTCTCTTCGCTAATTGGAGTCGCATAAATGACAAACGGTGTACCTTCCTTAGACGATCTTACAAATGCTCTTGCTCCAATAAATAAAGGTTTTTTGATTTGAAATCTTCTAACTGGTTTACTCTTGGAATGTTCTATTGGAAATGTTATCTTTCGTAACCTCCAATCTATGGTTGGATTATATTTTTTCAACCAGGAAAGACCAAGAATAATAGGACTTGATGGAGTCTTTAAATGCTATTTCTATAGGTTTTGATTCATGAGTGACACTACCAGACAGTAAAGGTCGTCCATCTATGACTTCTACGTAAATAGGTTTAGGTTTTCGTACTAGAAGGATCTTATGATATTTAGCATATTCTTCGTCTAAGAAACAAGCGGATGCTCTTGAATCTAGTAATGCTAAGGTTTTAAGCTTCTGAGGACCAAAAAATAAAAGGATTGTAAAACAAAGGGTAGCTTGGGTAGAGAGGGAGGAACTTGATTGTTGTTGCGATTTTTGACTGTCCAGCCGCACGGTTCCTATTGTGGCTGGGCATTTTCGTTTTCCTGAAAAAACGTACCTCTGGTCTTGACAATGCATCGATTCTGCTTCTTAGGGCAATTTCCAACCTTGTGGCCTTCTTCACCACAATATAAGCATAGTCCTTCCTCCATGCGCTGCTTCTTCTCTTCTGGAGTGAGGGGTTTGACACGTATCGTATCAATTTGCATGTTGTCCGTCTCAGAATGTGAATTCAAACTACTTGCTGACATGGTTGAGGCGTGACGAGTCACATGTTGTCTTGAGCGTTGGTCTTGGCGACACTGAAATGGGTGGTTGTCACACTTCATAGCTTGGCTAATGGCTTCATTGAGCATTCGTGGATCAGGAAAAGATAATATCAAATCCTTCACATCATCCTTCAAACCCCAATAAAATTGACTCGTCAATGCTTCTTCATCCCAGTTGATATCATATGCTAATTGTCTGAAGTCTGATGCATAAATTGATGCAGAGCGTGTCCCTTGTCATAGTGATCGAATCTTTGTTGTAGCCCATCGAGCCTTGTCATGCTCGCCAAATGCTTCCGCAAACGCTTCCAAAAAAGTTTCGAAGTTGTTCAAAATTGATGATCCCTTCTCGAATAAAGGAGCAAACCATGATAGAGCCTGCCCCGTAAGTAGGGTTCCAACCAGTCCAACACGTGACTCCTCCGTTGGATAGCGTTCGGGCTGTAAAATTGTTATTAACCTGATTTGATTGACAAAACCTCGAAACTTGGAGCGTGTACCATCGAACTTATCTGGAAGGCTAACTCGAGGCTCCTTTCGTTGTAGAACTAGTGGTTCTTGTCGAATTACAAGCAAAGCTGTTTCTTCTGGTATAGAAACTTGAGATTGATGAATTCTAGATTGTGTTACTCCAGGTGCTCCATCATTATGAAGTCTTGCAAACGCTCCTTCAATTTCCGCAGTTCTTTGCGATAACATAGCAAGGGCATTCATAATGGCGTCGAACTTGGACTCCAAACTTTCACTCATACTAATCCCTTGATCTCCAGCCATTCTAAAAGAGAAAAATAATTGATTCTACAAAGAAGAAAATATTGGTTTAGAGGAGGGTACTCCGCAACCTCTAAAACGTCTAAAATTCTTCAAGAAGAGAGGTAATCCACTCTGTCTAAGAAGAATAAGACTCTAATATTGTAATGGGAGAGATATCAATTTAGAGGAGGGTAATCCGCAACCTCTAAAACACTAGTATACCTTCAAGAAGAGAGGTAATCCACACTCTAACAAGAAGGACTAGCTCTAATATCTGAGATGAAAGCAGTCTTGACAAACTGTCACGGATACAGAATACGAAGAGGAAATCTAAACAAGAATTTCAAAGAGAACTGGCAAGAACTAGATTGATCAGATGAGTACAAGAGCAACACCAGAGAGGTGAGCTAGAGCTCCAAGAGATGTGTTGTCGAGACTGAAGAATTCTTCAGCCTCGACTCCTATATATACTTCTAAATAAGAAACTTCTTGAGCGACTTCTAACAACTTAGGAAGCTTCTCAAGTAGCTTCTATGAATTAGGAGGCTTCTCAAGCAACTTCTACTAGCTAGGAAGCTTCTCAAGCAACTTCCACTAACTAGGAAGCTTCTCAAGAAACTTCCACTAATTGCTAATGGAAACTTCTAGAAGGTTCCAGGGACTTGCTTCTAGAATGTTCTAATTTCTAGAAGGTTCTAAGACTATGTCCCTAACAATATCTCAAGTTCCATGATTTTATCTGTCAATAAGATAGTCAAAAAATCTAAAACTAATAATAGCTACCTTAAGAAAGAAGTCTAATAGTATAAAAATCACCTAAGGTAGGCAAAGTATTTTTTTTATTATTTTGATTAAACTCTTAATATGAATATTATTTATATTCAATTGCCAAAAATTATTTAGAAGTGTGTGATTGGATTTGATAGTTTTTTCTTCCAATAGATAATAATAATATTATTCTTTTTTTAGAATAATAATCTACTTCTAAATCAAAATTAAAACTAATTAATTTTGATAAGAAATAGTTTTTTATTTAAATATTTACAAGTAATTAGAAATTGATCAATAGAATATAGACTTAGGCTACTTTCTATGGTTGTTATTTTTTAAATTCTATGAATTCTCTTCCTTCTAAGTGCTAATATCTTTGTACTTTTTTTCCTTGATTAGATCCTCATTAAAAGGTTTTTTAATTGAAAGAAGTCATATTAGTAAATTTTTCTTTATTCTATTATATTTTCATCTCTTATATGTGAATTTTTAGATTTTATGATGAACAAAAAATTCTTTTTTTTTAAGATTATATTTTCTTTTGGTAACTCTCTTTCAATATTGAATTTGAATAATTATACAAGTAAATATTTCAATTCAATTAATTAGATTATCAATTCAATTCCAATTCTCTTTTAATTCTTTATTTTATATATTCTTAAACCAACTAATCTTGAGACTAGCAATTCTTCTAGCCATATGATTCTATCTATTAATAAGGCAATTTAAATCTTGAGGCTAATAATACTTTAGTGGTGAAAGCTCTCAAGGTACCAAAGGCTGGATGGGCAATGTAAGACGGCATGCCTTGACTAAAAAATAATAAAAGAGACCACTCAAAAATGATCAAAGTGTTCTTGGACCACAATAGAGGTTTTGATACCAACGGCAACAAATTGACTTGCCTTATCTATGTCTCTAGGAAAAAATAACTAGGATTTAATCACCACAAAAAGTTGGTGCTATGAATGCCTTAATGCGCATCTCTATGGTACTCATCAATATATCTTATATGTTCAATCTCAATTGTCACTATTACATCAACAATAACAAGGCCATTTGCAAAGTCTTGTGCTTCATAATAGATTCCAACATAGTTTCAAAAGTGTACTAGGTCTAGTTCTTCCAACAGCTTGTGGTATTTATTTATATTTTATTTATATATTATTTATATTTTAAAAATATTTTAATTATAATATTATAATATTAATAAGTATAAGCAAGCTTATTTGTTCTTTTAGAAGTTAAATTAGTAATAGAAAAATTTAATCAAAATTTAATATAAATAAATATTATCTTTTATATAAAATTTTAAGCTACCATTTATAAATAGGATTTTATTTGGTAATTTTTAGATAGAGCTAATATAGGTTATTATAAATACTAAAATAATATTTTAAAGAAGTATACAAAATAAAAATTAAAAATTTTGTGAACCAATTATTTTCTTGAATTATTTATACAAGTGATTATATTATTTTATTTTAATATTTATAAAATTAGATCTTTAAATTAAATTATTTTTATTAACATTAACTTTGACATTTAATTTGTAATATTTATAGTCTATATCAATGTTTTCAAGGATTGCAATATTTTTACATTATTATTTTAAAGAATTCTAAAATTAAAATTTTCTTTTACATAAAATAAGTATATAGAATTTTACATAAAAATATAATATTTCTTTATTGTATATAAATCTATTTTTATAACTTATAATAATTTTAATATAAAATTAATTATTTAAAATATAAGTAAATTTTGATATAAATCTTAAGTAAAAATATTTATTATTAGATTTTAAGTACTTTTTAAAAATATTAAAATCTTAAATTGGTAAAATCTTATTTTACATGCATATGTTTATTTTTTGATTTATAAGTATTTTTTAGATTAAACTTTGCTATTACTATTTAATTATTATAATTCTAATTTTAAATTTTTATTTAGCTAAAAAAATTTTACTTTTAAATATATTAATACAAGATATAGTTTGGTCTCTTTAAAAAGTTATATTAATTTTTTTTAGATATAAGCTTTAAAAAAAATAAACAAGTGTTATCTATTAGTATTTATTGCACAAGATTGAGTTTTGATTATTCAATATAACAAATCTACCAAGATAATTATAATTATAATTTAAATAAAATATTTAAAATTCTAAATATAATATTAGATACTAGCTAATATAATTATTTATAAAGTGTTCAAAGCTATGTGCTTAAAATATTATAAAATAAAGATGTCAACTAAGAAAATAATTTCTTTGATAATATTATTAAAAAAAATTATATGTTAGAATTATTAATATATGTATGTGTATATAAACATCAAAATATATCTATTCTAAATAAAATCATTTATTTATATATATATATATATATATATATATATATATATATATATATATATATTTGATCTATTCATAATTATAATATTTTATTATTGATATTTTAATAATATTATTTATATTACCTTTAAAAAATATAAAATAAAAATTAATATTTATTTCTTTTTAATTTTATTTTTTACTTTTATCTTTTAAATAATAAGATAAATATAACTAAATAGATTAATCATATCTACAATAGTAAAAAAATTTAATTAAAAATCTAAACTAAAAAACTTATTACAAATAAGTCTTAAATATAAAATTTTAAAAAATATTTATTTAAATTCTTAAATCTTTAAATGATTAGATCTATTATTATTGATTTTAGGTTTTTTTTATTTTTTTATTATTATTTTTTTTATAAACATCTTGCTAGCTTTATTAGATTTTTAGAATATAACTTTTATTTTGTTATGTTTTGTGTTAGATGCTTTTTATTTTATTTATTTATTTATTTATTATTTTAAAATCTTATAATTAAGAATTAAAATTATTTATTTATTTATTTATTTGTTTATTTAATAATTTATTTTTTGTATTAGAATCAAAGTATAATAAGTTAATATAATATATGTTGTGTCGCTTAAATAAATAATGCTATTTGTATAATCAATAATTAATAGACTTCAAATTATGTGGTATAAATCTTATTTCTATTTTAATATTTCACAATAGATTTTATAAAAAATATGCAAAGAGTATAAAATTTTAATTACTTATTATATTTTTAAATAATTAATTAAAAATATAGTTATAAGCTATTGTCTATATTCTTATTACAAGTTTTTCTTCTATTTTTCTTTTCTACATATGTAACTAATATCTCTGTGGTATACTTGTATATTTTATAACAAAACAAAATATGATCTAAATTACATTTCTTATATACATCTAATACATTGCTACTGACAAAATATATTACATTAATTTTAGTTTAATATAGATATGAACTTTAATATATAACATAGATTCTTTAATTTTCTCAATTTTAATCATATTATATTATTTTTCTAATCTATAGCAATAAAATCTTTTTTTATATTTAATAGACAAAGGACATGTAGAGATGAAGCCACATATTAATTGTTGAAATTAAAATAAAATTAATTAGATAATTCATTTTTATATATTATTATTTCCATATAATTTATAATGCTAATTAAGAAGTGTTTACAAAAAGTATAAAAAATCAATAACTCTAAAACAAATTAAAATAATATATAATCAACATCCAAAATTCTATGACAATGATATAATAATGAAGTTATTTGACTAAGAGGCCAAAGGTATGACACATGTTTTTTTAGAAATACAAGATTGATACACCTTATCAAGTTAAAACTTTCTTTTGAGTAAAACAAAAAAATCAACTTCTGTTTTTTTTAGTTGTAAAACTGGTGACTTCTTCAAAACATTAACCAAACCCTCAAAACACTTCAAATCCACCATCCAATCAAATTCATGTATCAAATAACTGTAGTGTACAATTTTATGAACACTTTAGACAACTAGCTTCAACAAGCGACTCTTGCAAACGACCGACGATGGAATCAGGTCAGAAGCCATTGCAACACACAGGTATAGCCAATAGTGACAAAATGTAGGCAAAAAGTGGGTGCTCCCTTGTCTTTTCAGATCTACTCACAGTTAACAAGCACACCAACAAACAGGGTGGAAATCCATCATTGATATTGACAAAGTATGAGCTGACCTGATGGGTGGATCAGATTGAAGTGCTGATCATTGTTCCAACAACCAACGATTGCAACACTCATGTGCATTCGAAGGAACATGTTTAACACATTCAGAAGCTTTGATTAACATTGATCCCACCACCCTGCAAACTCTTCCGCAGTAGTGAATGCAACAATCTCACTGTGCTCCCTGTGGGTTTTAAGATCTTCGCTCACAGGGACGCAACTCAACTCCGATCAGCATATCTGAGCTAGTTTCAAGCATGCAAACAGAGCACAAGCCTCCGAACAAGAGTTTTACGAGCTCGTGTTGTTCATGTTGCAAGTGACGTCACCAGCAGCAGATGCTATGAGAGACAGATTATAGCAAGGTTCAGTTTTCGGAGTTTCAGAGCGATGTGAACTGCAGTGGAAGCTCTGACAGGTTTAGCAGTAGAGTTTGTTATGGAGTTGTGAATTGGTGTCACGTTGAGAAGTGGTGGCAACGGTGGCGTTCCCGAGAGGGTAAAAGGATGCAGCAATGGCAGTGGGCAATCAACCTTGAATAGCAAGCGGAACTGCAAGTCGAGCTGGGGACAAAACAGGAACATAGAATCGGACCTCGCCCGTCTCCGGGTCGGCATGAGCCTCGGCTAGGACGGGTCTAAAGAATCATCGGCACAAGAGAATCTCAGTTGTTATCGAGGTTTGTATCGACATCCATCTGGGGTCCACCAGATGTAGTTTATCACTAGTCAGCGACACCATCCAAGTAGTCTCATTGAATGAAGTTCCTTTCATGCCGTATTATGCTTTACATCAGGCTTCAATAGCAGTTGTAAAGATTTTGTGATTGGACAATCAAGCATTGTAGCAACAGTTAATTTACTAGCAATTGACAATGAAATGGATTGCTCACAGCGAATCGTACCGGGCGTTGGAGAAAGGAACGATGGACACTGAAGTAATCCTCTGGTTAGATTTCCGGCACTGACAATTCATGAGAGGGACTATGCAACTAGGGCTCATCACCAAGGATCGCTCTCTCATGTACTGCCTTTTCACAAAAATACTCACGGAATTACACGGAACTCAATGTAAAGTTCGTTTAGTTAGATTAGAGTGAGGATGTTGAATGATTTGGGATGGAACTGCATGACATTGCAATGTGCTCTGAAATGTCCATCCCATTGAAGTACACAAGATTCCTCAAAGTCGATGCAAACTTCGCCCAGCATCTTAATATACACAATTATTGTCAACGAAGGCCTTTTTCACTGATTTCAAGTCGAATCCTCTAACTGCTGCTTGTTTTCCACAGGCTCCAGACTGTTCTCTCCCACTCCGGGTCCACAATATAACACGGCGGTCCTGTGGATATCTACCACAGGACAGCTTTAAGCTTGATTATTAATTGAGTTTCGAAGAGCATTCGTGGCATGGCGAAACTGGACTTGGTTATTAATTGTAATGTAAGACACATGCAATTTTGTAATATTTATACGCGCGGTGATATCCAGTGGTTTTGCGATTTCTCTACTTTTTCTTTTTGAAATATCGTACTTTTCATTTTATTTTCAAAAAAGATAACATGCTTTTGAAACAATGATAGTTAATGATTTTAGAATAGTGTTCCATTTTTTTTTTAAAAATCATTAACAATCTTTAAAAACAGCATTTCAGAATAGTGTTCCATTTTTTTTTTAAAGAATTCCTTTAACAATTGAGGTTTATAGAAGTTCATGAGATGCCAGAGAATGACATCAGACATCAATTTAGCCTTCTATTGACCAAATAGTGTCTTCAGCAGCTGGAAACCCTATGCTTGACAGAGCTAGTAGATGTGATTGAAGTAACATCGGTAACGATCATCACAATTACAGTGGTTAGTAAGTTAGAGAGCACTCACATCTGCAGATGCTTCAGTTACAAACAAGTTCCAGGCACAATTCCGCAAGGATTCTTCATCGACGGTGCACTCACAACCGGCACTCAGATACTTCTTCTCAAGTAATTATTAGTTGTTCTCGCCACCGAGACGACGAGAAACACAGTTGATCGGAGAGCACGACAAAAACCAAGGGCGGTGAACATTTCATCAGCACGCGCAAATTGTCACACCAGTGTGCACAAGTTGCTTCACTAGCGAGGAATACAAGGGTTCTGGGCTTCGTCAGACAGCGGCGAAGAGAAAACCATCTGCAGGATACATCTAGAGTGTGCGCTTGTCAATCGCAACTGGACATCGTCGTCTCGGTGGCGAGGACACAGTGGCGATCTCTACCTCACTACGCTCTTGGTCTGGCACTGGACTTTGGCATTGTTTTTCGCTTTCACTGGCACCCCGGTCGGACACCAGCTTTGCGTAAGCTCCCCTTCTTCTTCATAGACTGCGTATCTTCGAGTCCAGACTCGTGAACGATTGCAGTTACAGCTGATCTGACGTGATGCTGAGTTGAAATAGGCGAAAAAGCTAGCTAATGCCGAATCTTGTGTACGTGTTGCAGTTATATCGGATGCCCAACTCATTGCTTGGATTTGGTGGTGTTACATTGGAGTCAGTTCCCAAAATCACCGGAAGGTGAGTGAAAAGCATACTCTAGCTGTGCAGGGGCTCATTCCTTCTTCACCGACGATGGCATACAGGGCTCGCATCGTCAGGGCACACTTCGAGTACACCGACCAAGATGGTGTAACCCATTCATATGCGTGCCAGGAACCCTCGCACTTCTTTTTCGTGAGAGAGACGGGGAAGGTGCAAGCGTGGATCTGGTAAGCCCTCTATGCCGACTTTTGTGAAGGAGATTGTTTATTGACACCCTGGGTAGTGTCACAGCATGCTAGTATTACTAGATGATTTAAGGTCTGCCTTGTTGAGAGCGTTGAAATCTTTTCTCACTCGAAGGTGAGCAAGAGGTGGAGGTTTCAGCAGTCGCGACAATGTTTAAGAGTGATGCTGCATTCAACACTTCCAGCCTTGACTTAGAGGGCTTTAGCGCGGAATACTGTCCAAGGGGATGAAGACTGACTCCTCAAGTTTCTAGAGTCTTAATTCGAAAGGATCTCTCAGTTTTCGAAACCACTGGCTGGGTTGAGCTTATGGGTTATTGGTTTGGATGAGTTAAGTACTAGTTCCATTTCTGGATTTGAAGACGATACACAGAGGGATTTGTAGTAGAATCAAAGTGAATATCAGCTACTGCGAAGGAGCCATTCCAATGCTGGATCCACGCCTTTGTCTATCTTTGAATAAAATCTATCATAATTTCGCGGTCGCTCGAAGGAAACTCGCAGAAAGTGAGTTATAGCAAAGTATGTAGCTGGGTATATTCAAGGATCAGAACTGCCATCACATCTCTTTCTGCAGCTTCCGGAGTAAATAATACTTGCAGAACAGGTCAAACTTACTCGTGTCCTCAAGTTTGAACTTACTTTGGAGGGTGTATTCTTTCATTTTTTGCATTCTTCCTCCCCTCCATCATGTCTCCTTCTTCTCTCCGTTCGTTCGTGCTCTCTTTCTTTCTTTCTTTTGTTGTTATTAAGTTGAATTATTTTAAATTTTCGAGTTTCTTTTCTCCCGATTCTTGACGCATTGCGTGCAGAATGAATCTATGCTGGTGGCCTAATCCGTCTAAATCAGCAAAGTCAAAACTTCTGCTTGAACTAGTATTACACAATAGAGAGAGCAAAGTAGGGGTTCTTTTGTTCAAAAGTTGGCAGCAAGGAAGGGGTCCATAGAGCAAGTCAAGTTTACTCTGAAAGCCATGAGCTTTCACTTTCATGTGTATACATAATCCTACTTAAGTTGATGTGGATATTGTAAGTCCCTGCAGGCATCCTAAAGGAAATAAACGCGGGCCGAGTGTTGGTATGGTCTCCTTTCAAAACTCTTATGTGAACTAGAATCCTTGCCAGAATCTCATTCGAAAATCAGACGATAGGTGCTATATTCTTAGATAGTTTTCGACCATATAACATAATATGTGCTTCATTACCAGGTTTCGAAATCTGAGCTTCATTTGCTGTTCTAGAATATAAATTTCAGCAACTTTTATTGTCCTTTGTTTAACGAACTTCACTTCTAAGATTGATTCTTAAAAACTGTATTATTACGTAAGTAAACTAACACTCCCTTCACTGCGTAAGCTTCTCTTGTTCCCTGGAACACTTAGGTTTTCACATACTGACTTCTCCATCGCCCTCCTCAATTCGATTGAAGCAGGGTATTATGATAGATTCCAAATCGCTGCGAGGCAGCAGGACAGGGGAAACTTGAAGGTTAATCCAGGACGTCCTCTAAATTACGATGCCTCTGATTACGAGGCAGACCAGCAAATGGTAGGATTTCCAAGTCTCAGTAATCACTCTATCCTATACAACTGAGTTTCTCAACACACTGGAACATCTCTGTATATCCCCACACACACCCACACAAGTATATGTATGTATATATATATATATATACATACACATACATACATTAACATCGCTTACTGCACTCGAATTGTGACAACAGCCTTGGAGCGCAATGACCAACAAAAACTTCATCCACATGCTTCGAAGTGAAGGACACAGTGCATACAACGTAGTGGACAAATCCGCCTGTAAGCAACGATCGACGAGACCCTTTTCATGGTGTGTACTCGCTCTACTTACTGTATACTCATGCTAAACTAAAACCCTCCCCTCATGCTTGGATAACTGCAGGCTTTCGTTGGATCATCCGAGAGATTCAGACCAGAGAGAGCGATATCTGCTCCTTCCTCAACAAATGGAAACAAGAGAATGAGGCAGCAACACGAAGGTGGTCTTATTTAATTGCAACTGCATGCAACGAGCAGCATTGAAGAATGATGTTCTAGCATCCAGGAGCACCGTCTATTGTGAACCCAGACTCCCATTTTTTAATTCAATGGGTGTCTCAAGCTTCTACAGATTCTGAATGTAATTTTGAACATATTGTAATCACGTTAAACTTGTGCCACAGTTTTGTCGAAGGTGATGCGTGTTCTTCACTTATCTTTTGTCTTGGTTTTGGTGTACCAAGTGCAAACATCTTATCCCTCACTATGGTTGTCATTATTTCTTCTTAAATGTTAGTGGTCGGAGGGAGAAGATTTTTATTGTTATTATTGTTATTTAGAGCAAGTTTATACTTATTGAAATTTGAAGCCTATTGGAAAATATTGATGAAACAAAAAAGTAGAATAATTAATAGATGGTTGGGGTTTCGATGCTTGTGAGACATGGAGGTTATTATGTTATTGTTGACAATGAATATTTCATGGAGTTTTGGAATAAGTACAAAAATTTGTAAGAAATTTTTTTTTTATTACTTATGACTTTAGTGTATATTTTATTTTTATTTTTATTTTTTAAAAATATTAATATATTTTAAAAATAACTTTTATTTTTATTTTTTATTTATAAAAATAAATATTTTAAATTCTATAAAAATAGAAGTTTTTAGTAAAATTAATAGTTAAAATATATATATGAATAAATATAAATAATAAATAACTATTTTATATTTTATGACAAAAAATTTCATATTGTTTGTCTTTAAATTATATGCAACTAATCCATTTCTTTTGTGAGGAAAACTTTCTGCTTATATGCATACTATTGGCTTTATAAAAAAATAATTAAGTTAATGATTTTATTTTTTATATTATTTTAATATAAATAAATATAAATAAAATTAGAAAAGAAACTTATAATACCAAAACAATCATCAATTAATGAATTTACAATCATCTTATGTTATTTTGCCATGTTATAGTATTTTTTTAGTGTACATTATAAAATATTTTAATATATACAAAGCTATTTTATTAAAATACATTGATATTTTATTAAAATATAAAGATATTTCTAAATTCTTTATTATAATCAATAAAATGCTATAATAACTGTTAATGAAATTCTATTCTATTAGCACATGTATTAAATTTTTTATTTTTTATTACATCTATTATTTTATTATATCTTTATTATTATTATTATTATCACTATTTATAATATCTTTTTTTTTAATTTTTTTCTTTTTAAAAAAAATTATAATAAACTTTCAATAGCTTTTAGATAACATGTGCAATATTATTAGCTAATTTTTTTATTTGTTCTTGAATAATATTTGTTCCATTAGATTAAATTAGTATCATTATTGACATAGCAACATCATCTTCTTTTTTACTTTGTTATTTTTATTACCATGTCTTTTGTAATATTTTTAAGTATATATATATATATATATATATATATATATATATATTTTTTTTACAAAGATTAAAATCACTCAAAATTTTATTAAAAAAACTCAATTATACTTGGTTTTACTTGTCTTCTGAAACAATTCCTCTTTTTCAACCATACGAAAAAAAATTAATAAAAAAAATTTAAAGGATTTCTATATTTCTCTTTTTTGTAAAAACATTTCTTAATCTTATTATTTTCTTCTTAAATTTTACTTTTATCAAATAAAGAAAAAACCATGTATAAAAATCCGTATTATAAAAAAAATAAGTTTTTATTTCTTAAAATATCAAGTAGTCCAAGGATTTTAATAAGAACTTGTAGGCAACCAGATTTTTTTAAATTATTAAAAATGTAACCTAAGTGTTTTTTTTTTTTTTTTTTTTTTTTTTTTGTTAGATTGAGACTTATCCAAAGAATTTTATATCTTATTTAATTTTTTGTATACAATCTACAAAACTACTATCCAAAGTTGAATACAAAATTACATTCTAAAAGTCCCACTAAGAACATCCAATTATTCATTAAAAGTTTGCAATAATAACTACTTGTACTCTTCCTCAATTCCTACAAGCAATTTAAGAAAAGTAACTCTAGTCGGTATTAGATAGCATTATTGTGTAAAAACTTGACAAAAACGAGAATAATCCATGTGGCATGAAGAAGAGGAAGAAGCACCGGTTTCAATTGGCAGGAAGCTTTTTGCCTGTGACTGAGTCAGCTAAAAGTGGGCTGAAAGAGGCCCAGGAAGTAAAGGTTTTCAAAGACTACACGGGCACAGGCTAGAAAGAAACATGGGCAAAAAGTGCCTTGCATATTCAGTTGGGGCGCAGACTGTCAGTGAGCCAGCAATTGCAGTCAGTATCCAAAATGTTGTTGAAAACCCACGTCAGAAAGGCAGTAAAACTACATACAACCATCTTGGTTCATGGATAGTCGTAGTATACGTGATGGGAGGCATTTTGAAGCTCAACCTGTCGATCACAATATTGTGGTGAAGAGGTTGATTTCAATACCAGGGATTGTTTAATTACATGTGAATGAACGTGATCAGTGTATCAAATTGGGTGAGATGCATACAATTCCTGGTCTGAGATGGTGGGGAGTTAATTGTAATGGCATGTTTAGGACCTCTTAACTTGTCTTTTTTGTTCATATATATCTTTCTGATTTGTAACACTTGAAAAAACAATACTGGACCTTTTGTACCATCTGCACATTAGGATAGAGGAACATATTTCGTCATGTTAAGCTGATTGAAGGCATGGATCGCTGTGCCCTGGAGCATTTGGATCAGTGAGATAGTAAATGACTATGGCCATTAAGTAGACAAAGTTAATCTTCTTAAGTGCAGGGAATGAAAAACAGTGAAACTATAGAACCATTTAAGTGCCTAACTCTGTGTGGAGATGCACATTGGAACGGTCGCTTGGAAATTACCAGCTGTGACTTAGTCGGATTCGACTCCAGAACAGACGAAAATGTCGCCATAGTCCCTCATACTATTCAACTAGAAGGTTTTGAACAATCACTGAGAACATGTTACTGTGTAATGATAGACCCTTTAATCAAGACTTTCGCGAATACAGATACACAGCAGCAAGAAACCAAGAGAAATGGTGGTTTATATCGTATTCTCAAATTCAATGAACGAAAGAACTGACAGACCAGCTGGCTGGAGAAAACCTAACACTAACTGGTAGAAGAGCACAGTGTATTATCCAATCCGAATCAGAGAATGATGAGGAATGATGAATATTTTGGAGTCTTCAACGTTTACATAGGTAAAATTCCTCCTGATCGAACAACTTGTGGTTTAATTTGAAGCCTTTTGGTGAACAAATGCTCATGCCAATGCTACAGCACTGAGCATCCCTGGGATAGTTCATGTTTGGGGAAGCTTGATCGCCACAGACAAACTTCTAACAGATCAACACTATCGTTGGCCAAAATTCTTACTCCTGAAAATCCCATAACACCATCCTTGGGCTCGGCACTTCGTATTCATGCAGACGCAATCCTGTTGGTGTTCCAGCCAAGGGATTATTGAAACTAGTATGATTCGCGTTGGTAGCACTGCTCGAGCTAGAGTACTGTCCACCGTACCCGGACAACGCTTGCTGGGTTGTCATGTCCAGAATGGAACCAGAGGCGCTAGTCGATGACGTTGTGGATGGCCCACTGAAACTCCTGTAGCCGAAACTTTCTGGCAGAGGTCTCTGTTGATTGTATCCAAGATTGATCCTGACATCCAACTTACTCGGCGCTGATGTTGACTGGGGTCTCGACAAATCTGATCCCTGCATGTAGGAAACTTCGGCATGGCTTTGAGCAAGCTGGTTGTGCACTTCGGAACCGAACCGGCTGAGCGGCAATTGCGAGGCGGCGCAACTGGAAGAATTCAGAAAATGTGCATCCTGTGAAAGTGCGCTCCTCGAAGCTGACCAGCGCGTGCCATCGGCCCTTTGTTGAACCACCGGTCTCGTTGGTGAATCAGAGATGGGAGCGTTTGATCGGAAATCATTGATCACCCTTCCGAAATCCGTGTTGCGATAGACGAACTGATCTGACCCAGCATTCTGTAGCGACGACGCTGGCAACGAGCACCCAACCTTGTCCACATCTTGGAATGATGGGAGAGCACTGGAGCGGGCTTCCATGAATCCAGACATGTTCGCTTCGTTCATCTGAGCCAAGGAAAGGTAGGCAATACGACCGCAGGAACTTTCAACTACAGTGCCTGCTATCCTTTGTTCAATATCACTCTGGTTACGATCCCCAGTGGAAGCCTGGTACCTGTGCTGGTTCGAATGCTCAAAGTCGATAGAATCTGGCGGGCTGTTCGATCGTCTTGAAAGAGCCTCCTCGGTACTACTGCTCTCGTCCATGCTGTGCGAACCGGAGTTGTTGGAACTTTTCTGAACTATGTCACCAGCGTGGAGTTCCGACATGGTGAGATCTTCTGTGCCTTGGACATCGCGATGATGCACATCGTTCAGAGACTTGTGAAGCATGTACTGAGACGCAAGTGCGGGTTTAGCTTTTCCGCATTCTCGAACAGCTTTGCTGACCAGATTATCTCGAAAGCACCTCCGCGCCGCTTCCTCTGCTACCTGAGAAGACTACAAAATGACCAGTCAGACCTAGCTACAAGTACAACAAGACATGGAAGAGCTACTCCGAAATTCGGAAGTGGAAAGTAACGAAGGGTGCCAATAACACTGGTGACGACTATGCACCTTATTCCCAGTCCCAGAAGAGTTAGCTATAGTGCCAGCTAGATCCCTGAGTAAATCCGCGATTGGCTTGTGTGTAACCGGATCGATGCCCAAATCGCAAAGTTTCTTCTTCAACCGTGTGTTCCAATGGTTCTTGATGTCATTATCAGTTCTACCAGGCATCTGTGCAGCAATGAGAGACCATCTGCATGGACGGTCACTTCTCAGATAAACTTCTCATCTCTCCAATTTTCAAGAATGATTTATCAGATCAACTTCAAGGGCATCCTTGAAACATTATAGGTTTAATAACTTATATAGTTTACCAACCCCCACAAATGCCTATGAACTTCATGACAAGTAGGGAATCCAACTCGAAGGGGCCATCTAAATTCAGCTAATTTACCTGCTTCCATGAGCTGCATGTAGCTTTACGATGAGATCCTCTTCCTCTTGCGTGAAACTACCATGCCTGATATCAGGTCGTAAATAGTTAGTCCAGCGCAAACGGCAGCTCTTCCCACATCGTTGCAGACCTGCATGAGTGTACCAAGGTAATCAGTCGAAGTTGCAGTCCATCCGATGTCCCAATAACTATATGCCTATGTGCAAGGGTTTAGCTGCCAAAACTTGATCACAGGGGTTGCGAAAAGGCAAATCATGACGATTTTAATCCCAAGCCACGAAGTCTATGAGCAATCGCGACATGGGAGTATGAGCGGGCTTTCCGGTGACGGAAAGTTGAAGTTCCGCAATGCTCAATATACCCCTACCGTGATAAAATTGCGACTAGTCAAAACACACATCATGAGTGCGCTCTGGATAGTGTGGCTGGTGCAACCTGTCTCTCAACAACCAGTCTATCTTCCAGCTGGGGATTGGTGTCACGTGCTATCGAGTCCAAGGTACCCACGAAGGATGCTCAACCCTTAGAGATATTTTCAATAATAAAAGACTTGTGGGAGGAAGGTGATAACCAACCCTGCAAAAATACCTGCTTTCTTTCCAACGCTGCGCCAGTGGCCAGTCCCATAAGTTTCCACATATTTACGAAGTTTTTCATCTTCCTCCGCAGCCCATGCACCTTTACGAACGTCTTCGTTTGATTTCAACAGTCTCGTCATCGTTGACAAGCACTTGGTTTTCTCCAGTCAGAGAGTATCTTGGGGGAGGTTCTTTCCTAGTTGAAGATACAATTAAGTTATGTAGGTGCGCAGAGGTCAAGGGACTACTCGCCGAACCCTGTGCACTATGAGAATCAACAAAAGCAGTGAAAAGAACTCCGTTACACTACGCAACCTTGGAGACCACTGCAGCCTGGCTAGAATGAACTGCAAGAGACAGTGAACACCTATCACCAGACGTCTTCGGCGAGATGGCGAACGCTCCCGCGAAGCACCACAAGCCTGGAAACAAAGATGTGTTGGTTCAAGTGATCAGTGGATCAACCAGACCGAATGACCTATCACAAGGAACAACTAACCAAGACGGCGTTAAACTGCAGGCTGCATGGGGTTATAAATCCCGAGAATAGAGGGGCAGCGAACAAGTCGAGCGCTTTCGGTAAGTGCACACGCAAGAGTGAGACCACTGGAGCTGAAGGAAGAGCCCAACCAGCACGAGGCAACCAACTATTAGACATTCAGGCCGACCTTCATAGTGCGACCGAGCGAGGCGCGGGGCCTTAGCAAGACAGCTTGCTACTCACAACATAACACGCTGAACTAGTCGCGATCCGAGCAAGTTCGTGGATACCTACAGTTGCATCAATACTACCACTTAACTACAGCCAGTCTCGTCGAGAAGCGCCGCGCGCCGAGCAAACAGACGTCAAAAGCTTCGGAATTCAACAAGTTGTGTGGTGGTGATTTATGTCTCTGCGCTGTACAACATTCTCGCCTGATGACGACCAAAATGACAACCATAAACAAATGAACACTCTAGAAGCTATATAACCCAGCGACGCCACGGCCGCTCTTCCGCTCTCACTACCTCCAACAACTTTCCTTCCCCTCCGTCCCTCCGTCCCTAGAACTGGCTCCCTAAAGATCTGTCTGTCCCCGTTTGACCTACCCTTCGCAACCCTTCATGCTTCATGGATCCTCGCCTCCTCTGCTACGACACACCCTCCATCATGCGATCATTGCTAGAGTGTAAGTCTCGCTCCCCAAGAGCAACCCCCACCCCCCCTTTTTTTCTCGCCACGTGACCCTCCTGACCCCCGCTTGCCCTCACCACACCTCATCTATGCAGCACCCTCCTTCCCCAAGTATTCCCTTGCATTACCAACAACACATTAACCTCCAAAAAAAAAGCTAAAATTTAATAAGGAAAATACATATGTTATATCTGAAAAAATGAGCTGAAACATTTCTCCCATGTATTTTGCGTATACTGCGTCCCCTTGAGATGCGCTGCACGCGGTCCCCTCCCAGTGCTTGCCTTCATTTCAACTCCCCAACTGAAGTCAAGGCAACCTGGTTTTTTGTTTTTTTTGTTTTTTTTGTTTTAATGTTCTTCCTTCTTTTCTGGGTTTTTCTTTTTTCTTTTTTCCCTTTTTACTGGTGTAGATTTTGAGGTTGTAAATTAGTATTCCTCGCCGTCGGGTTGTGTGTCGATACCAATGGCGTCACCAAGGCCCGGGCAATTTCCAGTCCACAACGCCTGGCAATCAACGCAAGGGGTGACATCAGCTTGGGCTGTGAAGGTGTGGAAGATCTGGCATCGAGGTCCAAATGGGTCCGCCGCGAGGGTGCCGCCCACGTGGATCGATATATCTGGGCATCTCCCTCGGGTCATCCGGCGTCGTCTCCACATCGACACATTTTAGGTGGAAAAAATATTGCTTGGTTCGCAGACCTGGAATTGCGTTTTGGTGCCGTTGCCATACGAAGCCTGGTGCCGCCGGGGATACCAGGCTCATGCCATGTCTTCAGCACTTTCCTGCAGGGAACTTACATAAACATGCACCACCAAATAAATAAATAAATAAAGAAAGAAAGAAAGAAAGAAAAACATGTCACTCATACAAATCTGCTGAGTACTGGACTTGTTTTGTGGGCGCTTCCCTCGCTTCAATATTGTTTTTTCTGCATCATTCTAGGTCTGCATTCAACTTGCTTCAGTGAAGTTTCCGCCACTATTTCTAGACACCTACTTCTATGTATCTACGCGTGTGTGAATATATATATATATATATATATACATATATGTGTGTGTGTGTGTATTGGAAGGTTCAATGAATTCTTCCAAAACCTGCCGAAAACAATGCAGAACGTAGAAGTTCTTTTTTTCTTTTTCTTTTTCTTTTTTAAACCACCATAATTCATTGAAGACTTTGGATGAGTGAGTGAGTGAGTGAGTGAGTGCTTTGGGGGACCAATTACCACCAATTCACCGAAGCATCTGATGTGTCCTTGCAACGGCAGCACCAAACAGTTTTTTTTTTTTTTTTTTTTTTTTTTTCCTTCCAGCAGCACCAAGAAAATTGATCAGATCCCAGTACTTTGATCTCCGAATTCTATCTCATATCTTCAAGGATATCATCAATCCCAACTGATTCAATCTTCTTAATTCTTCATGTTTGAATTCAAACCCCCCTCCCCCCACCCCCAAAAATAAAAACAAAAAACAAAAACAAAAATAACCAAGTTTAATGTACTGTACATTTCTCAGTTAATAGCACACAGCTTACAATACCAGCTCAATGAAAAGCCTAAAAGACCCACAATAGGTACCATGTGTATAATATTTATTATAACGTCACAGTTTTGATTGGATACTTAGTCATAAAGAGGAGGAGGAGGAGGAGGAGAATGAGAGAGAATGAGGTTTAAATAGTCATACAGTTGAAAATTTATGTGTAATATTTTGCAGCTAATGAAAGAAAGATTGTTATTATGTAATGAATTGAGTCCAAGATTCAAAGACTGCTTACTTGACTGCCTTGTTATGCACATTTTTATTGTGCAATCGGGACTTGTCATGGGTGACATAAGTGATCAAATTTGGTAAGAGGTAAACTGGGGACCCACATTGTGTGACTGCCATGAGACCATTCTGAGAAAAGAGTGAGCCCCAAATGCTTTATGCACTTTCTGTTTTTTAAATATAAAGATGGATCATGTGAATGATTGTGACCATTTTGTTATAAGCGTTTTTGTTTGAGGTCTTTGAGTTTTGAAAATAGTATACTGCAACAGAATATTGTGCTTTGTTGAATGGAATTTAGGTGAATTTTTGGGACTAAAATTAGGCCTCCTGTGGTTTAGAAAATCAAAATTAGTAGTATTATAACGGTGGAAATAAACCACTGTTTTGATTGTATGTATGTACCTAAAATTTTCAAATTATGTTTTATGAATTCAATTCGTATTTGAATGATTTACTGAATCCAAAAAAAATTTACCCCCATCTTCAATAATTAAACAAAATATTTTTAAAATTAAATTCAACTAAAACGTCATAGTTTGATCATGCGTGACTGATTTGCATGTTTGGATATATATATATATATATATATTTTTGTCTTGTTCAATATCAAATCAAAGTGAAAAAGTGTGCAAGGAACAGTTGATTGGCTTCTCAAAACCAAAAACAAAAAGGCTATATAACAACAGCAAAAACAAACCTCTTCCTAAAAATATGATGTTCTCAAAGCCACTTAATATTTTACATCACCAGGAATAAAAACAAAAATGATACCATCCAAATTTATTTATTTATATTTATTCACAGAAATCGACACTGTAAACAGGAAAGTTTCAAAAAACCTTAACGAAATACCAACTATAATCCAGATTTAGGAGAATAAATATGTATATATATATATATATATATATATATACACACACACACACACACACACACATTTTCAAAAAAGTTTTGTTTTGTTTGGAAGTAGCAACCATGGCAAGTGTCCTTCAATTGGGTAAACAAACGAGGCCAATAA
The DNA here is from genome assembly GCA_036785485.1 of Physcomitrellopsis africana. Taxonomy (NCBI): domain Eukaryota; kingdom Viridiplantae; phylum Streptophyta; class Bryopsida; order Funariales; family Funariaceae; genus Physcomitrellopsis; species Physcomitrellopsis africana. Next base: position 1,117,327 of record JAWRVF010000015.1, on the reverse strand, counting down.
GAGATCGCCACCTGTCCCATTCAAACAGCAAAGGTGGATGGGTCTTTTAGGGAAGCACCCAAACTCCTTGGGACGTGGCGATGACGTGGCAGAAAAGAATGGCCCACCTGGCATTCCACAATGCTTGACAAGGCGACAGAGAGCCAATGAGGATGGGCCAACACTGTTAGCTTCCCACATCACTCTTTTCTGTTGCCTCCCCTAATTGGAACCTTCCACTGATATATACATTCCTTTATTTCCATGTTTGATATTGTGTGGTGATTGTAGGTTTGGCTCACTGTTGGTCCTTGCTGCATCAAAAGCTCTTGCATACACTACATTGCCTACATCATTATCCATTGCATGAACTTTTTAAAGAAAAAAGTTTTAAAATGATGTAAGTAGTTCTTTTTGGAGACCCGTGTCAAAGTGGCACTCATAATATGGATTGTATTATGCAAAGGAAACAAACATATGTGCTTGCAACAACAAAGAAAAAGGGACTTAGAAAAGTGAGTGCAAGAGAGTTGCTTTTTTTTTTTTTTTTTTTTTTTTTTTGTGTGTGTGTGTCAATGTGGTGTGAATGGGGTAACATAAAACCATGCAAACCATGCAATCAATCTCTCTATCTATCTATATTGTTACCCACACAAACAGACAAAAGTTGGCAAGGGTGGGAAATAATGGTTGAGGAAGAACCCAAGTGTGGCCCCCATTTCTATTTCCCACCTCCTCAAGTGTGGTGAACAAAAAGACTTGCCCTCATCAACAAACAAACAAAAACAACAAATAATCGCAAAACACAAATAAAATCCATATTTCACATAGCCAACATAGCTGTATGAATGAATGAATGAATGAATGAACTCATTGCCACCATCAAATAATTGCTCACCAGAACATTCAGTCAAAGAGAGAGAGAGACATGGAGAAAGTAAGAGATGAAATCATCATACAAATGCTAGCCAAAAATCACCTTTTTTGCCATCATTGAGTGTGGAATTGTGTACATGGCTACTTGCTTGACTACATTTTAGGGTTGGTTTCACACTACCTTCAATTCAATGTTGAAACAGCTACGTCATGTGTTGAAATGTAGATTGATTTCTTCAAGAATATGAAGGAGAAAAGCAAGAAAGTAACATGTGGTAATCCAATCTTATATGCAACCACATAGAAACAAAGAGACCCTTTATTTCAATTTAGTGGTGGAATTGTAGGAATTGATTTTTATTGAGAAACATTAAAACCATGTATGTAGACATTTAGAACAAGCAATTTAGCAATATAGCCAGAAGAACTATGAGTATTGAACCATTAAAAGAACTAGTTTGTGTGAAAAAAAGAAAAATAAAAAACTACAACAAGATTACAGACATTATGTAATAGAATAATAACTCTTAATAATTTGATTAATTAAGACTGCATTTCTTTCAAAATTTTCATGGATATGTATGCAACATTGTAAGTTATAATTTGGCAATTTCTTGATGATAAGTGAAGTTAAACATCTGAATATGTTTTTACATAAATCTGTGTTTTTTAAGATAAAGGAACTAACTCTTAGTAAGTCTTACACATGATTTCAAAGGATTGATTATTATTAACACACACACACACACACACACACACATATATATATATATATATATATATATATATCATGAAATATAAATATTTATGCAAGAGTTTCAAGGCCTAATTTTTAAAATTATTCATTTAAAGTTACTGAGTGCACAAATTTTTAATAACTATTAACACAATCTCAATAAATTATTTTTACTACTAAGATAGGATTACAATGTTTTTTCTCTAAAATTTTATGAAATGATATTTTGTTCCAAGGATAATATTTTAAATCTTAATATTTGTGAGAAGAAATAAAATCAAGCAGGGGATTTTTTGATTCTACATCTTCAAGAAAGATATTTTTCATCCACTTAAAACAATTTATAAACATTGGAAAAGTTATATATATTTTTTACAATCATCAAAGACACATGACAAAATCTAGTATTATAAGGTTAAAAAATGTCACTTTTAGGAAAAATCTTGATAACAGTCACAAATGTTCACAATTTTAATAATTTTGTTTCTAAAGTACAGGCATTTGTTTAGTATCAAAAGCTTAATCATGTTTATTGTCATCCAACATATTTTAATATTTTATTCTTCAAATATTACTGAATATGAAATTTAAGGTTGAACATAAGGTTTTACTGATGTTTGAGATTCTATTATATATTACTGCATATCATGATATACTTCCATTCAATAATGATATTACCATTTACTATCCAATTTTATAACTTTATGCCATTATCTATTTATAGTGTGGTAGTTGTAAAATGGGATCATTTTTTTATTAACATTATCCATATCCAATAATCAGACAAAGAAACATTATCATTTGATCATGGTTATTCTACTAGCTCAAAAATATGCATAAAGTATTAGCAAAAGAATATAAATGCTAGCCACTTCATCTTGAAGTTATTCATGGTTCAAATGATAAATGATAAATAAAACAATAAAAATAACTTCTACAAGGTTTTGATATGTGAGCACTCCTTCTCTCTTTCTACTGTAATGAAACAATTCTATGATATATGTAAGTATATTTTCAATTTAAAATTTTAATAGAAATTCTCAGGATTATTTTTATCACTTCATCAAAAATAACTATTTAAATATGTTTTATTAAAATTATGTTTGTTATACAACTTATCTTCTTCAAAAATGTCTTTTTTAAAAATAATTTGTACTTACATACTTAGAGGACAAGGTGAGAGGCATCAATTTTTATATCCTTTGATTAGCTGAAACTAAGAAGCTTCACTTAGTTTATCCTATATTTAATAAAATCAATCCAAATGCCCAATAAAGAAAAGATGAGGTGGAATGTATTTTATTTTAATATCTAACATGCATAGTATTACTTCCCAAAATTTTGTTGGACCCATCTCAATATGTTGTTTTTAAAAATAATTAAGAAGCCATATCAAATTTACTAAAAATAACCATTAGAAAATTTATATGAAATCAATTTTTTTATACTTCTTATAATTCTTCGAATCAATATATGAATTGGCATATTTAGACTTGTAATAAAAGAATAAATATGTTTATTTCATGGCCTCTTCTCATTTTATACCATAGTCAAAGACTAAGGCTTCTAAAAGGGAGTTTTTTTTAATTGTGTGGAAGACCTTCATAAGGATTTTGAACCATAGGCTTTTAAAGAGATATTCTAGGTATAAAAATCCTTTTAATCAACAATGATGTAATTACTTAAAGTTATGATACATATTTAAAAAATAAAATTTCTAAATTATAAATGTAATTTTTATTTTTTTAATAATTACATATAATTATTTTATACGTAGAATTTTACACTATAGGTGTGCCACCTATTTAAAATATATTTTACACTATACATCTGCCACCTAATATGTGCCTTTTTATTTTAAATATTTATTATTTCTTCTGAAATATAATTTAAATATGTTTCTACTTACACACCTAAAATTTTAAATCTTAAAATATATTTAGTAGTGGTTTTAGATTAAACATTACTTTTGAAATAATTTAAATTATTTTTATAGTGAGCAACTCAATTATCGAATCGTAAGTTTTTATTTTTATTTTTTTGGAGTTTATCTTTTTTAATCATATATTCTATTTAAAATATAAAAAAATTCATACTTCATTTCTTTAGTTTTAGTCTTAAGAATCAATAATGTGATTTAATGTATATTAATTGTTCTTTGATTTATCCAAATCTTGTTTAATTTGAACTTCTAAAACATCTTTTACTTTATTTAATGTCATAAGAGGTAATATTAATTTTACTAAATAGTTGTTATATTTACTAATTATATCTTAGAATTAATATATATATATATATATATATATAATTTATAATTAAGTAATAAAATTCTTATAGCATGATTTAATTTAAATATATATATACACACATATATATATTTTTGAAATTTCTTCCAAATGTTTTAATCATTTGATTTTGTATTCATATTAATATATATTTTAAATATTTATTCATGATTCTTATGGCATGATTTAATTTGGACTTCAATGTAATAAAATTCAAAGCACAATTTGGACTTCAATGTACTTTTAAAATATTGCACAATTTTCTTCATTGCTAATCAATGCATAGAATCAATATTAATATAAGTTGGCTTATAATGCTTACTAATAATTCACGATTCATGCCAATGTCTGCTAATGGAAGCATCAGAGATTTTATTGTAGCCTCATTTGATACACCCTCTATTTCACCTAAAATTTCTTTTGTTTTAAAATTACCAATATTATGAAAAAGTGCCACAGAATTTATCCTTTTTAGAAAATTCTATGCATGATTATGTCTTCTCCTTTCTATTTTATTATGTTAGTAAAGTACATGGTATTAAAATTACCCTCATATTATCATGTTTCTTTGAGAAAATCACCAAACTATTTGTATTCATGAAATTGTCCATAACCATCAATTGATTTGCAAGGTCTTTGATCTTGTTGATATGTAACAATATATTGTTGTCTCAGTATATTTTGTATATGAAGGAATTTTACCCAATAAAAATGATATTGAATATTAGTTTTTTATGCAAATATTGCAAAGACTTTTCTATGCTTTTGCAACTCTCTAAAATTGATATGAATAATAAGATAAGTAAAACGTTTCTTTTCACTTTTTAAAATTTTAGAATTTTCTTACTTTGTCTTGACCTTAGAATCTACAGTACTTGGTAGGGATTCTGAATTCTGTAAAATCTTTCAAGATTTTATCACAAGATAAAAAGAAAAGATAAGAAGATACATCAAAAGTTTACAAAGCTGGTCTTTATTTTCATTCTTTTTTTCTTTTTTTCCCTCTTCTTCTTCTATGGTATCATGTCAAGAAAAGAGAAAGTACATGCAATTTTTCTTATAACATGGTGCAACAACCTTCTTGTTTTTCAAACACAAACAAATGTGAACTTATAACATATTAAAACAAATAAAATGCAATAAAATACAACACAGAAATTAATGCAAAAGATTGCTATATATATATATATATAATATTTCATCCAAACATATCTTAATTGCCCAATTTTGAACACCAAAATAGTTCAAAGAGTTACTCAGCTACCACCATAATCCTAACCACCAATAAAGTTGTTTTTATCCTACCAATTCTCTAAGAGAAACCTTACTTGCACAAGATTTGAAGTGTTTGTTGAGCTAAAAACTCTGCTATTATTCTAATCATCAACAAAATTTTACTTATTAAAGAATTTACTGATATGAAATTTGGCTTGCCTTATGCCATTTGCATTGTACTTTTCAAGAATTAACAGTACAATCTTTGAAATCTGCAACAATTCATGACTAGCCCAATACTCTTACACTTTAATTGTTCTTAGTTATATAGCTTGGTGCCTTTCCTCGTCTACTTTTTCCTCCCCCCCCCCTTTTTTTAATTTTTTTAATTTTTAATTTTTTTGTGTTTGCATGAAAATACCATGTTGTCTAGAACAATTCCAAAAAGATTTGCTACATAGGTAATGCCCCTGGGTTTGCCCATCCATTTGTGCACTGCATGTTGCCAACTAGGCTCCACTGCATAGGCAACCCTAACAAAGACAATTCACACAATAAAAATTCTTATGGGCTTTTGAGATTTGGTGAGGAAAATGAAGCTATAAGAAAAAAGTGTAAATGAAAAAGTGAATTTAGTGTAAAGAGGAAGAAGCCCAGTTGAAAGGGGGAATAGGAGTTTGCTTGCAATGCATTTGATTCGCATTTGACTTTGTCGCATGGGATTAATGGATGTGCTTCAAAGGGCGTTGAATGGATCCTTGGGCTTTGGGGGGCATGTTGGGGGTTTTGGTACAGGGTGTCCTTTGATCCAAATGACTGGTCTGTGCCGTGCAGTGCTGTGGACAGGTCTTTGGCCTTAACCCCTGTCCATGTGGTGATGTTTGACCTAATTTATATTCCCTAACCCCCCACCCCATAAACTTGTTCATGTCTCTTCTGTGTCATTCAATCCAGGTAACCACAACTTCTTTTTTCATTTCTTTTCTAGAACTATGTTTTTGGAGTGGCACCATTTTGACATGCTTGAGTCCTTCAATAGAAGGCCTACAAGAGACCAAATGTACAAAAAGTGAGTAGAATAAGAAGAAGCAGCAGCAACAGCAATTGCAAGAGCTTGAATGAATGAAGGTGCTGTCTGTGCATGAACTGATGGGGATGTGGCCACATGGGAACAACATAAGTGGAGGGAGGGAGAGGGAGTGTGGATTAAGCAACAACCCCTTTATTTTATTTTTATAATTTCATTATTTTATTTCCCAATTTCCTTTCCCCTGCAACTGAAGTGGAGACAATGGGGTCCAGACAGAGACTGACTAATGACCTTTCTATTCTCTTGGGCTCTTTATAGAGAGAGAGAGAGAGAGAGAGAGAGAGAGTGAGCAATGGATGATTCCTCAATGAGCTCTTGGCAGTCTCTTTGTCGTGGTAGATTTGCCTCCTTGTGTACAGCTTTTTGTCACCACCTCTGTCTGTCACTCCCCCCACCCCCCACCATGACCTTGTCAACCCCCCCCCCCCCTTGCTCTCCCTCTCTCTCTCTCTCTCTCTCTGCATGCTTCATCACCCTCACTCTCATTCTCTCATGTTTCTGTGCCTTGGAAGATGCTGAGGTGGAGGAGGGACCCTGACCATCTCCATCCACAAGTGCAGCATTGCTGTGTTAAAGAAGTAAAAAAGAATCCTTCCTCATCTGCAACAGACATATAGAATGAATAAAGGTCTCTCTCTCACACTCACACACACACACCCCAATCCCCATCATTCATTACCAAATTCTCAGCCCAGTCTCCAGTCATTTCTTCATTCATTTCTCCTTTGGATGAATGTCAAAAGGAAGTGAGGGAGGAGCTGCTGAATGGTGGTGGAGGTGGAGGCAGCCTTCATGAGTTGCATGGTGCACAGAATTTTATTGTTCTTTCCAGTCTTACAATTCTTTCATTATTTCCTTACTTTGCCATTCAGTTTGTTTGTGAGTGTGTGTGTGAGTGTTTGTGTGTGGCAAGTAATGAAAGGAAAGAAAGGAAATGCGGGCCCTAGCAGAAGCGATGATTTGGAGGTGTCCCACATTCCAAGGAATTCCGTGGGCCTGCACTTGTGCTGCCTCCAAGGAATGATGGTGATAAGTCTAGCTACAAAACAAATGGCAACCCAGCCCAGCACTCTTAATTAGAAAATCCACACACCACAACAACAGCAACAACAACAACTCCACAAGAATAATAGTAATAATAATTATATGATGCTTCTGCTGATCACATAACACTGACTTGTAGCAGCAGCAGCTAGCTTAGCTTAGCTTAGCTATAGCTGAGCTGGTGGGATGCATCCCCAGCTTTTTGTGAAGTTGAAGCCACCAGGGCTAGGTTTTTGGGTAAAGACACAACCCCACAGCTCTCTCATTCCCTCATTCTCTTGTGACATGACGCCTCAGTCCCTCCCCCTCTCTGTGTCAGCCTGGACGGTGTTCGTGCAATAGGGCTTGAGTGACAGCTGGCTCCCCCGTCCCCTCCATTATCATCACAGAAAAATATATTATGAGAGCTCCTATAATCTGATCCAATTCATAACCACAAACAGAAACAAAAACAAAAAATTAAATTAAATGAATAATAAGATCTGATAAGGTTTTTCATTTGCCAACTTCCAAGATTTGCTGGGCTAAGTACATACTCAGCAGAAGTACCATTTTGCTTATATAACAATGATATCTATGATGGTAACAGTAATAATAATAAGAATACATTTTAGTCGCACATCATGTAGACACATTTCTCAGCACGTCGATGGGGAAAGAGGGTTTTTGAAATAGGCAGGCACAGCCAGTTGGGATTTGTGATGATTTACCAACTCATTAACAAACAGCTTCTCATATTACAAGGTAAAAGACTTTTTCCACATACAGATACTGTCCATTAGCTATCCCAGTTAGTGTTGAAATACAGACTGGTTTTGCCCACTCACATGTAGAAAAACTCACTAAAGTGGTGATTTAAAAACAGGTGGATGTACGAAAACAGATTTGTACCACAGCAAATGAATACCCACTTAGAAATGATGTAGCTAACACTAAATATTCAGATTCTGGAGAGAGGGAGTGTGTAGTTATGTGACGGCTGGGTTGATGCTTGTTCCAGTACTGGGTTGGATGCCCATCATGCCTAATATTCTATCAACACCCTCTCAAACTACAGCACAGTTAAGGTAACAGAGCCATCAATGCTGTGAATAGGGAATCTGCTGTAATGCAGATCCTTCCTTCCTTATTCCTCACTAAATTTACCTGAACTGGGCTGGGTTAGAAGAAAGGCAAGGCAGGGAGAGTTCAATTCCCAGATGCTGGTTTCTCAGCTCAAAGACACACACCTCAAGACAAAAGAAAAGATAGTTACATATTAGGGGATGTGGAAGGGTCCACTCAGTAAATGAAATCTGCAGGAATATTGCCACCTATCTGCCAGACCTGGATCAGCCTTTATATTTGCTTCCAATGGAAGCAACCTCCTCAATCTCTTTCTGGAGTTATACTGTGAAGCTGCTGTGTGGATCTGATTTGTGAAATAGCATTGTGAAATACAGAAAAACAGTCATGCAATACTGTTAATTGTACATATGATTCATACACTGTAACATGTAACATTTAACCCGTATATATATATATATATATATATATATAATGCTTAACATAATGTATTTTCTGTGTCTATTCTATGATCATGAATCATGATGTTATGGAAGCCAGGGCTAGCAACTTCAGAATGTGGGATTGAAAGGGGGTTAACAGTGAGTTTTTCCAACCTTGATGATGATGAGCTCTGAGCTCCCACCAGACTGTGTTAAATCATGGTCCCATTTTGTGGCAGAGCTGCAGCTCCCTCACTGTGTTTGCAATGGCAGGCTAGATTTTGTCAAGGCAACTTGTAAGAAGTTCTGCACTATTTGAATACAAGGGACTGCCAGGAATTTGTAAATATCTTGACCAGGATCATGATGCAGCAACTCAACTGTTGTTATGGGTTATGACTCAGCCTAACAGATTTTATTTATTTGATTTGTTTATAGAGGCTAAATTTAGTGAAACACTGTGAATTCACTGACACACAGTTCAGCAGGATTTGCCTACTTGCTTAGGGAGCTTTATTGTTTTTTGTTTACCTCTTTGATACTACTCACTGAAGTGACCCCAGTGGTTTTGGATGCAACCCAGAAGTTGTTACCAGGAAGGACAAAAACCCCACAGTTGTTTTTCTATCCCTTCGACAGCATTTCAGTAGCAAAAATATTAAAAAAGAGCTGAGCACCATGTCAAGGCCAAATGCTTGCAGAGAAAGCAGACACACATACACATTCACACACATACACATTCACACACATACACTAGGGAGGGAGGGAGGCAGGGAGCTGAGACAAGTGAGAGGCACCCAGGTGGTGTTGCGGAGGGCAAATAAATGCAGTTGCCAGGTGACTGATCCCCGCTTTCCATCACGGCATGTGAGCTACAAATGAGTGGGGGGAGCATCTTGAGGAGGGTGAATTGGGCTTTGCATTGAATGGAGCCGACTAATCTCCAGCTTTGCATCTCTATCAGCTTTCCTTACTGGCAGCTTTCCTGTATTGCAGGGGTTGTTCACGTTAATGCTGGGTACACACACGCCATGCATACTTGCACAGGATAAATTGACGTGGGTGAGCTCTCTAGTGAGAATGAGAGAGAGAAAACGAGGAGGTGAAGAGAAGTCTGGCCTTGAAGCAGAGACTGGTGTTTTCTGACAAGGAGACTGTGTCTTCAGACCCCCTTGTTCTTGTTCAATTCATGACAATAATCATCACTTATAAGTGCTTGTGCACGCTCCCCATCAGAAGATAATCATGTCCCTTAATTGAACACCTTCAAGTGCCTCCTTCCCAATGCAGTTGCAAATTACTAGTATTCTCATAACTCCCATTGGGAACAGCTAGATCTCCTTTTCTCTATTTCTTCAGCATTATTTCATCGCCGCATCCTCTCACTCTGTCCCTGCCACCATGACCGGTGCGGTGAATGTGTGTGTGTGTTTGTTTGTTTATATTGATACTCTTACGTTTACTCCCTGACATTGTAGGGTTGAGTTCTAGAATAACCTAAAACTTTACCCTCCGATTGAATCACAGTCGGGACAATTCTTCACTTGCTGCCCAGATAATAATAAAGGCATTATTGAATGCAGCGTTTGTGGGCTACAATGTTGCGCTCAAATCTTCATGTAGCCATTCTCGAGTCCACTGTGATCAAATATGAATCCCGAATTCTTCGTTAAGTGTAGATTGCATGAAGACTAGTAAGATAAGTCTAGAATATTGCAATTTCGCATCTTAGCTAGGCTGCCATGCCCTCTCAACGTCATGAGGATCCCCACAATGACGGCCAACAAGGAGATAACTGATTTTTGATGCAGTGCGCGAGTAGTTTGCAGTTTTATTTTTGTTTTGAAGAAAAAGCATATTTCAATTGCAAATGAACCTCCCTGTATGCTACTAATTGGAATCACTTCCATGCAAACTATGTCTACGTTTAATTGAGCTTAGATCCGAAGTTCTCATGAAAATCAGAAAGAATGCATATGCGCATAATCACACAGTAGAAGGCACTAATTGAGTTCCCCTACACAGCAGTGCTCAACTGCTCTTATAATTGTGGTTGTATACATTATATACCCTGACGGCAAGTTAAAACCATGGAAAAGAGAATTTCGCTACAAATATCATCACGTTGTATTTTTTCTGTCTTGCGTCTTGTTAGGTAATTCGAACAACAGAAGGTTTCTCGAAAAATTAATCTTCATTCGTGAATATATTAGCAATAATCTGGCATGAAATAGGAAATTTTGGTGGCGGCCCCAGCGGTGACGGCGAGAACATTGCAGCCAGTTTTTTTTTTTTTTTAATTACTTTGCTTACGGTGCTGCTTCGGATAATGTTGCTCTGATACGAATGTGCTTGCAAACAAATCTGGTGAAGAATCGGGATCATTGACAGTGGCGGCAAGAGGAGAGGGTAGTGTGACCGAGGTGATGATGGTTGCAAAGCAATTTGATCTTCTGCAAAGCACACCCGCGGCACGTATGAGCAGAGAGGAGTTATGACCACCTCCGGGGGTGTAGACGCAAGCACCCAGGTGGATGCTGCACAGATCTGTCAGGAGATGTAGGAAGAGAGCAATTCCGCCAAGAGATCGATGCAACAATTTGGCAGGCAGCACTCCAGGGTTGAGGTCTTGTCCATCATTACCCCCTACTGTGGTAGCCCTGATCTTCGCACGAGTGTTGCTCGTATCGGGTACCGTCACAATTCAACTACTTCACATCTTGATTTCATATCTTGTGGAATGGTGCAGGCCGCTGACAACGCGGCTTGATTTGGCGTAGGAAGGGGGGCAGACCGCGTTGACATCAGAGAGGGTTCCGAGTGGTACTGGAGACGATGGAGGAACGTGGTGGTGGTAATCCTCAAACACACGGAAGATTGTGGGCTCTGAGCTGCTTGATTCACCACATTGAATGCCTTTTGGGTTGTATGCGCACGTCGGTTGCATTTGAAACAGTGCAAGGACATCGGGGAACCCAGCTGATATTCATGATTGTGGGAGACACAGGGTTGCGAGCCCCCGCGCAATTAAATAAGTAGCGTATGCCTTCGATTGTCTTTAGTAAATTGGAAGGATACGGCTGTCGCCGTGTGTGGCGAATGGAGATGCGCAAAGCACCGCTTCGTTCTCCGAGATACTCGCTGCAAGCATCTGGATTGATGTGGTGATCTCATTCATGTCGCCACGTGAGAATCTGCACAGATGGAGCCTTCTAGCAAGGCACCAAGTGTTCGATGCGAATCTGTGCCCGCTACGGTTATCTGCGAGAGATGGAGGATATAATTTTCTGTATAATGATGAAAAGCAACTTTGAGCAGATCAAATTAGTGAAGCGCCATGTGGCGTCTTGAATTTCTCACTGATGATTTCACTCTTCACGTCCTGACGGCTCACCTCGAGCTGTGTACACCAAATCCTAAAAGCAGACGGAAGAATATCCACAATGTTCCCCGAGTCTTCAATCCCAAATCTTTTCCCAGACCCGAAACCCCAAGCCCTAAAACCGATTGGAATCCTTTCAACGGAGGTGCCGTATTGCTGTTAGCTTTGCCAGGTCCTGGTCCTTGGCACGTAGAATTTTCTTGTTTGTGGTAAGGTCCCCACGGAAACCGTTGATTCTATAGTGATGATGCTGAATGAGAATGGCTGACCTCCTAAAGGATTTTTTTATATAACTGAGTGCGTAGACGATAGTAACTAGAACGTGGTCTCAACTATGAAATTGCGTCAGTGTGTGAATACGGATCGAACTGTACGAGAGTCAAGTACCCAATTCAACTATTTAACTTGAATGGACGTAAGGGGACTTGAGCTCTGTACGGAAGGGTGCTTGATGTTGTCACTTATCCTCAAACTGGTCGTCGCTAGAACTACCCTGTTCATGCTCTCAATCTTTTCTGTCACAGCTCATCGTCAGGTTTTCTTAATCTTTCAGGTGTGGCAATCGGTCGAGGAAAGATGGCGCTCACCAAGCTATTGTTGCCGATTTTGCTACTGTTAATTCCAGCTGCGCCATCGCAAGCTGGACAGGATGGGTGGGAGAAAATTATCACTGATTTTGATGGCCCTGCATTCCGAGACCAAGTTGCTGAACCCCTGGTGCAGATGAGTGCTAATGCGTATAGCTACCCTGAAGTCATTGACGTTCCGAGGTGGATTCTGTCCTCAGAAGTAGCCACCGGTTGCGCCTGCCGGAGGTGGAATGCATGCTCTCGTTTACGAGGTTAGCAAAATCCACACAGATTGTTTAGGGTTTCATCATGTCTTACCTCTTGAGTCGGTATTCACTGTGCTGCTGTGGTCGCTACATTTTGAAATTTGTGGAGCTCTGATGTACTACAGTAGTATCTCAAGGTATTTGCTTTGAAAATGGTGGCTCTATGATTCCCGTGTCGAGGGGCCCTGGCTTCAGAGTGCTCTCTAAGTGAACTTCCCCTGATTTTGGCCACGCAGGAAGAAAGTGGCAGTGTAGAAGGTCGCACAGTGGTGGCATTTCGAGGCACTCAATTAGGGGCGACTACGGATTGCGATGTTGATATGTGTGCAGACGAGCTTCTGTGGACTCTTCCGGGTCGAAGCAATTGCTCACTTCCCCTCGGCACCTGTGTTAAGTTTGATGAAGCTACCCTGGACTATTTCTCGCAGGCGGTTGAGTACACACAGAAGGTAATCTTTTACGTATAGAAGAATGTCTGAAAGCTTCACGTCATGCATTGAATGTTCCGCAGCGTTAGTTTCTGGCATCCATTGCGTGTCATATTAACGCTAGTTAGGAATTTCTAGATCATCCTGCTCATGAATATCTTGATCATTTGCATTGAATATTTCGTTCCTCGTTTGTGGTTTTGGTTCAGGTGATTGCTGCGTATCTCTCTGGTTCGCTTTTGTTAACAGGTATACACTCTTTTTTCGTCATTGGAATGCGTTGACAAGCTTAGCGTAATGCTGTTGTAATGCTATGTGTTGAAAAGTTTGACCACGTAAATCAATGATGTGTGATACCTTAGTAAATGAATAGGATCAGGAATGTCATAGCTCTTTGGATGTTTGAAAAAGTGTCTTGAGCTTTGAATGATGCGGGTACGCGTTGCTGATGATTGGAAGTAGCTTCCGGCAGGACATAGCTTGGGAGCAGGTTTGGCAGTTTTAGTCTCTGCAGCCTTATCCACTCACCCAGCAATATCTGTAATTGGTTTCTGGTCTGCTCCTCTATAATGCTGCATTCGTTACTGGTCATACTCTACAATTTTTGTTTCGCAGTTAAAAATGCCATATTACACAATTTTTGTTTCGCAGTTTAAATGCCATATTACACCCCTTTGGTGCAGACGTAGTGAATTCCATTTGCTCTCGTGTGCCTGAATGTTTGCAGCTCAGCAGGAACTAGAAATGCACTGAAAGTTCGAAATTCGACACTCGACGCTGAACATCAGAAGAGAATCATCATCATCGCTGATCAGTAAGTGTAGCTTCACCATCACCAGGGAAAGCCTGTGCCACATTCACTTGAAACAGTCATTCTAATCGGTATATTTATGTGTCTGGGAATATCAGGCTTTTCTAGCACATTGGTGTTTTCAATCTTCTGTACTTTCCTCTCTTCGGATCTCGTTTGTCTTCGACGCCTTCTGTTGTAGTCATGGTACCATAAGATTTTGGGGCAATTCTTCTTCTGAACCATATGACACTATTTATTGTAGTTTGGGTTACTTGATGCAGGTGGGATGAAATAATGAGAACCTCATGGGAGCAGCAGCTTGGTTTGCTGTGCTTTTACCAGACAGCATTAGATTCTAATTGCAAAAAGTGTTTCGAGTCACCATCTTGTTTATTTGGCACGGTATCATGGCGTCGGAGCTTGGTTGAAATTGAAGGCGTCGCTGATGCAGTTGATTGTATGCTATGCTTCCTCAAGACACTATTTAGCCAATGTTATGAATACAATACAGGAAGGGACGCAACCTGTTTGTGAATATGTGACTTAGAGTAGGGTACCATGGAAGTACTTCTCAACCATGAAATAACCAGTAGCAATTTCATTGCTATTCTCTTGTTTGTCACCTTTGATATATGAAGGGCACCATCCATGAAGTACTCCACAATGTATGCACTCTGTACATGAAGCACTAGACATGCTAAATTTTTAATGATCTGCGTTGCCAAATGCAACCGAAAGATTTGGTCTGGAAGCTTTCATCCCTTTATTTCCTTTGCGCTTTTCAGGTAGCTCGTTGCAAGCTCATCTGAATGTATCCGGGCTCAATCTACCTTTCATTCAATCCCTGTTGCTGCTTGCACTGACGAAGACTCTGGTTTCTCGTGCGATATGTGAAATCTGTCCAAAAATAAGAAACATGGATGCCAAGAAATCGTCACTAAAACAGTTGATAATTAATAATAGTTGATAATCAGTAATGATCTTCACTTGACAATTGTGGGCACATCTCAAAGAGTCGCCTGGTGTCTGTCGTACGTTTTTTTTTTGCTTGATGCTCTCTGAATCTTATCGCACCTCGCAGAGATTTAGAAGCTTGGTACATGGAGAGTTCGAAATGGGGTTTGATTAGCGTGAAATAGTATAATGATTCTACTGCGGACAGGTAGTTGGTTTGCCGACCGCCTTCAGACACTGTCTTAGCCTTGGACGGACAGATCGCCGCTTTGCAGGCAATATAGATAGCCTGTACTGTATGTGGATGTTGTGTGGGGATTTCATGTGTTGGAAATAGTCAAACAAGAGAAAAATGAAAAGCTTTCTGAGGGCTAGATCCCGTGATGTCCACTGAATTGTCGGATCAATATCGTAACTTAGTAGGCGTCTGTCATCGGATGGATGGTAGGCAAGAGACATCAGATGAGCAAGTAATTATCACTTTGACAAACTTTGCTTAAAGCAGTAGAGCTTGTATCTAATAAATTCGAAAGTGTGAATATCAAGCGAAAACAGAGTCTAATGAACACCTCCACAATCTGGCCCATACGTGTTGCCATATCCTGCACATGAGACTTGCGAATTGAACCTTAATTCAGCATGGCTTAAAAAGCATGTACCCATTTAAGAGGAATGTTATTTTCCCAGTTGCTACGGTCTGGCGCCTACATTACCTTGGACGCACAGAGGGCTGTGAATGTGTGAGAGAGAACAGATTGAGGATTTAAACACACAGTAACAGGAGTAGGTATATCTCTCTGTACCATAAAGATCAGCTACTTGGCTGTGAAGCAACTCCGAACCTGATGCATTCACTTGCTTTAAATGCAAAAGCATGTGATTCTGCAGTTTCATATTCTATATTAAGCATGTAGGTACCAAAGATTCTCAATTCATTACACGGGACCAAGTATTGTAGCCTCCAAATAATCATCAATATCATACAAGGACGTTCCACGGCAACACGCACATGATTCAGTTCCCACAGATGCAGGTTGCAACTGGTGGAATTTACGAACACTACATTGAGTGACAACTACTATGGAGCTTAGATCAAATTCACAAGCACCAAAAAAATTAACAATGACTGCTCATACATGCTTTCACACAGGCGTTAAAAGAATCAGAAAGAGATATAGCGCAAAAGAATATCAAGACAACACAAGAGCTGCATTCTCTTCAACTATTCTTCACAAGCGAACCTGGATTGTCACTAAGAAATCTCAGTGGAAGGCGTCACTTGCGATTGAAGGGATGGCTCCAATGCCAATAGATGTTTAACGAGTCATACTTGCGAAAATCATCACTAGTAACTGCTGAAATGCGACAGTTTGACAACTCAGTACATGTGGTTGATTACATCAGCAATTGAAGAATGGCTCCAAATACAGCTTTATGCAAATATATGCTAACTTTATCTCATATGGAATATCTATTTCATAGTAGAAGAGCACTAAATACTGCATGTTAACTTTTCTCACGTTTGACTAATCTTAGGAACGCAAGAGCAAGCACTCGCAGCACATCCCCACAAACATCAGTGACTAAAGTCTCACATTTAGGATGCAAGTCAAGGCATCATGGAAGTGCAGCATGACATCTTACTTGGTCACAAATCTTGCAGTGGTTCAAAGTACTTGCGGTCAATAAGATATGCTCCAACTGCAAATCGTACAGCCCACGTATCCTTGGGTCTTCTGTCGATTACTCTGCAACACACGGTTTCAGTATTGCTTGTACGCAGAAGTCAGGCTACCCATGAAAAGATGTTAAGGCTCCAGGGTTCTAATTGTCCAAATTGTGGAACTTATATCAGAAAAGAATACTCCAAGTTATTCCACGCCACCAGTCAGCAGATCCACATTATGTGATCATAATTTCTAACCATTTTATACAGATGCAGACATTAGCCATAAACACGATCTTGACCACTTTGATGTAAATTTCTTTGGGAGGCCTTCTCGGTTAGGCCTTCTTCGGGCTGCCATCTGAGTACACACGAAGGTAACCCATCCAAAACTAATAGAACATATTCACGTAGATTCCTATCCTCCCACGTTTACATTCTCATTTCTAAGGATTATCCTTTCCCCACGGAATTTCATTACATAGATAAGGCATTGAGGATTTACTGTTGATACTACTGGATTAAAATCAGATTACGAACTATGCTACTTACGAAAAACCTATTCTCCACAACTTTGAGTCAAAGTAAAGAAGCCGTAGCGAAGGTCTGCTCCATTCATTTGCAATCTTGATCACATAATACTCAACATACACATTGCAAAAACCTACAAACTTATAAGAATTAATACAAGAAAAAGAAAAAAAAGAAGAAGAAAAAATGTGGAAACAAGGACAAGGAGACAGGGATACAGAGCACACACCGGCCTGCGTCACCAACGTTGATAAGCCCATTGTTAGGGCGCATCATAGGCATGGGTTCTGCGGTCTTCAAAAGCGGAGGCGCCTCCGTCACCACCACTGCACTCCCAGCTTTCAAAACCACGTCCGTCTTCGCCACTGATCTCTTTTCCCCACTGTTTCCTTCACTGCTGCTGCAACACTCCACCGCTACAGTACCATTGATTCTTTGCCAGCTTAAGGTACTCGGATTCCTGAATTTAGGTGCCAAAACGCAGCAGCTTACTGTGGGATCACAAGACCAAGACAATTTTCTGCTATTATGGGTGCTCAAAGGACTTTGATATTGATGGACTCCTTGCTGCAACCCAGAAAGAACCTGGAGCTCCATTGATTCTCTAGACCCAAAAAAATTGAAGGAATCCGTGTGTAGACGAGGATTGCGAATTCGCAGATAGCAGAGAAAACTGGAAGAGAACCCAAATTTGCCAAGTCGAACTCTAGCCCTTCAAAGCCCTCCGAGTTCATCCTATCTTCATCCACACAAAAATTCGCTTTGACTGACGATGTCATCGCTTTTGAACAAAGTCTTCCGTTTCCTCGAGTACTCTATTCTATAGGATATGGCCTTAATCTGTGTCATGTGCATGTTTGAAGACTCTGTGTGACATTTAGAGAAATTGAACTGCTGCATTTTGCAATTGTTCTCAGGGTTTTAGCAAGTTTGGAATCATTTTTGTGTTTGTTGGATTGAATTTCACTAGGTCAATGATCATGAAGCCTTTGTAACTTTAGCCTCAATTCGCAACGGAGCTATGGAGCTTCGAGCTTTAGCTGGGTTGCAGCAAGGTGGCATTTGGTATCAGGGGTTTGGGAGCACGCATGGAGGTTTTCCAGCCAGGAACACCGTTGGTGCACCAAGACTAAGGAATTCGAGCTTGTGGGGGTATGTTCGTTGTCAGGAGAGAAGAGGGCTGAAAGGAGGTGCGTTGGTGTCGAGGTGCAGCAGCGAGGCGGAGCGTGAAGCGGATGCGGGGAGGTACATGTCTCTTCCTTTTACACTTGCTGTGGAGGTTTTTTTGTTTTCGTATTTTTCTTGAATTGTCTCCTGATGTTTTCATCCCTCAGATGCTACGAGGAGAGCAACACATGGTCGTGAACCCTAATAGCAGGGACACGGTTCCATAACATTGGCTGGGAACTACAATATCGCTAAATTAGATGGATCACCAGAGAGTTTCAAATTCTCCTCGACATAATTACACCACATTTTGTTGTCTCTAAGTTTTTAAGGTCGTGAGCTAATTGTAAGCGTTTGCGGATATGTCAATCGAAAGTTTCAGCAGTCTTGCTGAAGTTGTTATGATGAAATACCGTAACAGGATGTTAGCAGACCAATTTGGAGGATTGATGGCGGTTGGTTTGATCCTATTGCGAGCACCAGTTTGCGAGCACCAGTTTGCAAGCAAAACACATTCATTGTTGGTTTGACTGTTGCAGGGTGGTTGATGGGTTATATCTAGGGCCGGGGGATAGTACCTCGGTCGATGAAGTCTCAGATTTTTGGGAGTACGAAGCGACTCGATACTCCAAGGATGTTAGAACAGAAGGTGCTGAAGTTCTGATGGCATTCGATGATAAAAACCGTAGTGACGATGGAGAACGTCCTCATGGCAGGGCCGAGTATGTGGTGCCAAAGGTCAAATATACAAGGGAATCAAAAGGTTTGAAGCCCTCATACCGCGTGTTTTCAAGGGACAGGCAATCAACTCCCAAACCCAGGATAAATCCGTATTCAGTGCTACTGAAAATGATTGATCCAGCCAACGATGACGAGTACCAGGATTCAGACTCAAGGTGGAAATCTCCGATGAAGTCGAAAGGTAGTCCTAACTTGGTTCAGGATGAAAAGCCAGGAGAAGAGTTTACATTAAGTGCTAACAACGTAGTGAGGACAGTAGAGAATTCCTTGCAAGAGGACGAGTCTCCCGGTATTGAACAATATGGTAATCTTTTACTAAATTTCAAAAGCTTTGACATCGGTGAAGACACAGGTTCTGGACTGAAATGGCATCCGACAAGCAGAGATGGAGGAGATGAGGTTTTTGACAGGATCGATGATGTTGGGAGCAGCATCATTGGAAGTATGGATGAGGTTGATGAACTGGTTTCATCTTACGAGCAAGATTATTCTACTAAACAGGGTGGCGACGAAGGCGAGTTAAAATTCCCGTATGCCTTGTCAAGCACCGAGGACAACTTTGACGAGGAGGATGAGTTACTTACCGGCTTTGATAACAGATTAGTTAAGTTAGCTGACATATGGTCAGATTCTGAAGATGAGGATGACGAGGATGATGATTTTGATGAGAGTGAACTAGCTAGGAATGGGAGTGCTGAATCAGCTAAGGAAGAAGCCTCTGATGGAGAAGACCCATTGAGGAAATTTCTGAATTCTCGCTCTGGCAACCGTGATAGTAAGAATGAGGGCAGGGTTTACAAGTACAACAAAGCTGCAAGGAAACCAATTGGTGTTCACTTAAACACATCTGTACTTTCCCGTTCTCGATCCTCAGTCATTGGCAAGGAGGTCCTGTATCCTGCCCTACATTTAAAGGAAAAGGATCGTTTAGTATGCAGAGCTAATCCGGAGGACACTGAGAACCGCATTAATAGAAGTAGTGACGTCGTTGTGGATCTGACGCCCATGCAGGATGGTGAAAATCAGAGGGAAACAAGTGCTATTAGAGAAGTTCTTCAAATTTCTTACAACCTACCCCAGAATCGTGTACTAGAGAACTATATGGCACCATTTGTAAATAAGTTTAGCAATGTCCAAGCTAACATTATTTTAGAGGCTTTGTGCGGAGATGACTTGACCGAGCAGGTGTTGTCTTTCTTTCGATGGATGCGGTTACATGAGCCCTGCCTGTGCGACCCCAGGAGCTTCACAATACTTTTCACCTTTCTTGGTAGAATGGAAATGCCGGATCAAGCTCTTGTCTTTTTTGGAATGCTGCCGGAGGATAAGCAGTTTCATTCTGTTCATGTCTACAATACGTTGATAACATGTCTCACAAACTGCAACAGGTATGATCTGGATTTATACCATAATTTGGCTTTCTACGAAGTATTTGACTTGTGCTAACTTCATAAGGTAATGGGGGCTAAAATTGTGAATTTTCACTAATTCCTTTTCAAACCTTCTTTTTTCCCCCTTTATCGAAGATTTGCTTACAAACACGTGGTGCCGGTAATTGCAGGCAAGACGAAGTTCCTTCCATACTAGAGAAAATGCAGAGGTGGGGCAACGAGCCAGACTCCGTCACTTTCAGTGTGCTCATGAATTCTGCTGTCAAAGGAGGGGGCTCGTTAAAGGAAGTTTGGGCTCTGTACCAGGATATGGTGCAGCGGGGTATCTCCCCTAGTGTCTCGGTTTTCGGCACATTTATCAAGGCTTTCTGTGACGCAGGCCGCTTAAAAGAGGCTCTATTAATTACCACAGAGATGGAGAAATTGAACGTGCCGTTCAATGTTGTGATATATAATATTCTCATTGATGCATACGGTAGGGTTGGTCAATTGGAAGAGGCTGAAGGATTAATGACTGAGATGCGAGAAAGGGGAATACTGCCAAACGTAGGCACTTACAATGCTCTTATTACTGGTTACCTGGAAGTAAAGCCTAAGAGGCAGTTTGTAGTAGCCGAGGGTTTAATTGAAGAAATGGAGGCCTCGGGCTTATACCCGGATGTGGTGACCTTCACCACGTTGCTTGGTGCTTACGGACACGAAGGGATGACCGAACAAGCTGAACAGGTGTTCAATCGCATGAAGGCTAGGGGTGTTCAGCCGAATTCTTACTCCTACACCGCCCTTATAAACGCCTATGCTGAAGGACGTTGTCCTGAGAAGGCTGCAAGGGCGTTTGAAATGATACGGAAGCAAGGGATCAATCCCACTGTGGAGACTTGCACAGCCTTGTTAGATGCTTATCGACGTGCAGGAGACTTGGAAATGGTACAAACTGTTTGGAAGTCTATGAAGGTGGAGGGCTGTGTGGCTACAAGAGTCACTTACATGACAATTCTCGATGCTTTTCAAAAGCAAGGACGATACAAGGAGGCACGTGACTTGATTGAGGAATTCAAAAACCAAGGACACAAGCCGGATTTGATGGTCTACAACATGCTTTTGAATTCCTATATGCGAGGAGGCCGCCATGCTAGGGCAAGTGACATCTTGCTTGAAATGAAAACAGCAGGATTCCTTCCTGATTCTTTTACTTATTGCACCCTTATTTACGGGTTTCTACGTGTTCGAGATCAAACCAAGGCTTTAAAGTACCACAGAGAAATGATGAATCGAGGGCAACTGCCAGATCCTAAAACTTACGCAAAACTGAGGGCTATCCTCAAAGTTGTAGAGAAACGAAGAGATGAGAATAACCTCAAAAGTCGAAGAGGGAAATCCCCCAAGTCTGCGAAGAAAGACACAGAGAAAAGTAAGTCCTTATGGAAACCCAACCCATGACTAGGTCTGAGGTGGACTCATTGAAGGATTTTTCTGTAAACTGAAGTAGCTGAGGCCCATTCTTTGCTACTCAACATCGAAAGTAGCTGACGATGAGAGCCTTGGAATTAGATTCAAAATTCAATTTTGAGAGCATGTTGGTCCAGAATGGAAACATTTCTGACAGGAACAAAGCTCGGTAAACTAACATTCTTTGATCAGACATTGCCTTCCATTGTACTCCGCTCACTCCACGTAGTCCAAGTGTCCATCCTAGTCTCCATTCCCTTTCAACTTATTCCATGAGTTCCGTCACACAAGCTCCATCAGAAATAATGCTACGAATCACACCTTTTCATACCAGCACCATTTGGAAGTAGACACTGCAACAAGAAAAGATATCATTATATATGTATGTATGTATGTATATATATATATATATATATATATGTCCCCAAAAAAGAGGAATAAATAAAATATCCTTATCTATAAGAATCAGGGAAGTTAGTGTAGTCAAACTTTCATACTAGTTGCCCTCAAAGGAGTCACCATTTTCACACTTCTCCCAGCTTAAAGTTGATGGTCCAAGTTGATTCACAATAATAAAAATAATAATAATCATAACAGCAATACTTATAATGGCTTTACTTTTTATTTATTTTGTATGAGAAGATACAAGCTGACCTAAATTCCAATCCAAGTCAAAGCAGTAGGTCACTAGTTAATTATGAGGATTGTGATTGTAATAATGGAAATAATAATACAAATTGATTAATTTAAAAATAAAATATTATTAGATTTCTCATTTCTTGGATTTTAATGTCTAAGTGGTGACTTAAGAAAAACAACCTTATCCATCATGGTACAATATAAAGATGCAAATATGTATGTTACTATTGTTTGTATGTGCTTTTGTAAAAGAGTATTACATTAAATTTTCAAAAACATTGTAAATAAAATCTTGGTTGAAACATGTTAACTTTTATGGTTTTTAGTCTAAAATCTTATTTTTATTATCGTAATTGAAGAAAATATATCAAATTCACAAACAAAAAAGAAAAAAAAAGAAAAAAAAGTTGAAATTGTAATTTTATGTTTTAAAAAAAATTACTATTGTAGATCAAAATACATTGCTGG
Organism: Physcomitrellopsis africana; assembly: GCA_036785485.1. Taxonomy (NCBI): domain Eukaryota; kingdom Viridiplantae; phylum Streptophyta; class Bryopsida; order Funariales; family Funariaceae; genus Physcomitrellopsis; species Physcomitrellopsis africana. The sequence continues at coordinate 1,094,171 of JAWRVF010000015.1, read as the reverse complement.
TTCCAAAGTCAGATTTTGGGGCATTAATGAAGCCATTTATGAAGCTATGAAATATAATAACTAGTTATTTTAATGTCGATAAGATAAACATCCATTGCCTGTTATCATTAGCCTCAAGGATGCATAAGTTGTATTGAATACACTTTCAGTTTTTTAAAGAAAAAATATTAAAAATATATAAAAATATTTTTAAACCTAAAATTTAACTTTAGTATTATTTTTTAACTCATTGTTGAAAAAAGTATTATGAACTTACAAAAAAATAAAATAAAAAAAAAGAATACAAAAGATTGGAATAAAAATTTAAGATGTTGTAAAAAAATATTAATTAACTGTTTTAAAGATCATCAATATTAATTAATGTGTTTCAAATGTATTTTAGAGATTTTATTTTTATATTTATTTAAAAACTTTATATTTGATTTTATAATTTTTCTTCTTATATACTATAATATGAATACAAACCAAAATTAGAATAACTTTAAGTCTCAACAATACATGGCTTATAATCCATACTAGAACTTTTAAATTAAATTGGTTTTTGCAACTTACATTTTTTTATTTGTAATATTTTAATAGTTTATTTATTTCACTTTTTTATATTATTTTCTATACGAGATTAAATATCTTTATTATTATGCATTGTATTATTTGTATAAACCAATTTATCTATAATAATAATGTGAAATTTATTATATTTTTATTAAAGAATATTTCAAACATATATAGATTTTGATCTTAGCTATAGTGCTTCTCAAAATAATCAACAATTGTTGTTTGTCAATTTACACATACCACATATATATTTGTTAGTGCACCAAATTATTTCATAATTTATTAAATATTTATTGTATTTAAAATCTTAATTAAAGCTAGGGATGAATTTTATGTTTCTTCATGGCCTTGCAATAATACTACCATACAACAATCTCAACCATCCTAAGTGGTATTTCTACCTAAGTTTATATACAATACCATCATTCTTTAATGACTTCTTTAGAGCCCTACCGAAATCTTCATTTTTTTACTCTTGAGATTCTAATGGGAACCACAAAATAACACTTTAAATATCTCTATAACACTCTAAGAGGTGTTTTTTAAAAACTATGCAACATTTGTAAAATAATATTTTTTCTATTCCTTGCAAAACTCTTTCAAGGTCATATTGGAAGCTTCTAGTAAATTTGTTGTGATAAGTAGTACATATTTTATTGTAGAACTATTCCACACAAGACTATTATACCAATTTCTTGTGATAAAATTTAAATGCATGACCTTTGAATAGAATAGTTTAGAAAGGTTAATTACAATTGGAGTTGTGTATCTAAATCCTTTCAAAATATAATATCCATATCTTTATATTTGAATTTAGAATTTTGCTTTAAAAAATATCTTACAATAAAATTAATTTAAAAAAATATAAAATTTATTATAAACTGATTAAAATATAAAATATAAAGTTAAAATTTTATTGATATATGTTAAAGAAATTGATTATTTTTTTAGATATTTAATAATATCAAAAAGAAAAATTTCAAATTAGTATGCTTAAAAATCATCAATTTTGTTGATTATTTATTTTAAAAAAAGATTTATGTATTTATAAAGTATCAAGCATTGTAATAAAAATATTATATCAGCTATCTTCACAAAATCTTTGCAAAATATCACAATGAAAAACATCTATAGAAAAAAGAACTCAAAACTCTATAAAACACAAATTGTGAGTACAATATGTGAGTACAATTATACAAATTGTGCTGATTTTTATTGAACCGGAGGATTAAGAAAGCAGAATTGATGCAGCATTAAAAGGAGCGGTGATGTGTGAGAAATCACGAAGATGCCTTCGCCACGGTTTTCTGTAGCTTATGCCTTGACGGCAAAGAAGACCAAATGTTTTATGCAGCCAAAATTGGAGTCCCATGCCAGGTTTCTACAATGTCTCTTATCATGTTATTACATTTGTGTTCAGAGGATGCTCATAAAATAAACTCACTGATCACAGCAGTGAGCAGAAAGTATTGTGCTTAAGGACCAGCGATTGCCCGTTGCATACAACGAACCTAATTTTACACCGACTTAGCGAAGATTTTTCGCTATATATATATATATATATATAGATTGCTAATGCCACCACAGTTTTTGCTATTATCACCACAATCATCCATCCACCACATGCCATCACAGTTTTTGCTACTGCCACCACAACCCGCCACCCACTCGACATATTTCTTTAGTTTTTTTTAATTCCAATCAAAAAACTTGCAGTCGAAAGACATTGATACATGTCAGAAGTTCTGGTTCGCTTCGCAGAAAGTAGCCGTGCAAATATTCAATACTAATCCTATCTTTTTAGGATTAACTCCAGTGGAAATCATTACGATGCTTCTTAGTGCCTTTTTATCCTCTAATTTGTGTACAGGTCGAGAGGAATTATATTTTTGGCCCTTGATCAGAGCTCTTGTAGAGCAGGTCCCTTTTTAACTTCACTCTTCACAAGGTGAAAATATTGTGCAGTCCCCTTCTAGCCTGTTTATCTTCCGTCTGAAGACCAGTTGTTTGTGCTATGTTCAAGCAATGGTTGTATGTTTTTCACTAATTTTTAAGTCACCCTTTCGTTTTTCAGTGGACATGCAAAATTTGCAGAATCTTATTCACTTCTGTGATCAGAGCTTCTTTCAACTTTGAAGACTTCGAGTATGTCCTTGTATCTCTCTCTAATGCTGAAGACTTGATTGGATAATCTACAGAACTCCCCATTTCTGAGTGTGTTTATTTTCATATTTACATTGTGCAGACCTGAAGCTGTGCTTGTTGGCGGAACTGCCTGGAGTGTGGCAATGTGCCGTTGGGTTGTAGAAGGTGCTTGTCATGGTTCATGTATCGCCGCATCTGGTTTTAATCTGCCTCCTAGATGCAAGCGTGAGTCGCTCTGATGCTATGGTCTACTTTTACATTTAATGTGGGTTTGGCCTCTGATGACGCAGTTGACAGGAAAGGAGTGGCGACAAGAGCTTGAGGTTAGGCAAACGTAGAAAGGGAGTGTTCTTTGTGGACTGGCTGGCAAAGCTGAGCCCCAACGTTTATGCACTGTATCATAAGAGTATCAAGTCTTATCAAAGTACTTCTGTTGCTCACAATTGAATCTACACATGTTTTCATACACTAGATCGTATTTAAATAGCAGGGGTGCTTCCATTGTATGATCGGTCTCAAACCTTGTACCGAACTCGTAGTCCCTGTTCCCTCGCTATCCACTCAACGTCAGACGTCGTGATTCTCGTCTACATTTCTGTTCGAGATCGTAAAGCTGTTGGATCCGCAGGATTATGTGCAGATATTCCCGGAGGTGACTGTCGTAGATCCAGCATCCGCAATTCAGCAGCTCAGAAACCGTCAACCTATGTTACAAGATGTAGCAGACCTGAACCTCATTGATTGCGATGGTAATGCGAGCTCTTCAAAGCTTGACGACCAGCTCCTCTGACGATTTCTATTCGGCGGGATCATGTACATTACATTCTTGTTAGGGGAAGCAATGCATCGTTCATTCGTTCGTCGTATTTGCTGAGCTGACGTTTCAGAACGAGGGAAATGAAAATTAAATTCGCCTTTGTTCGAGGCATGCAACGAGCAATCTTTGGTGACCTTTTCTTTTTTCATGCATTCATTGTAGCTCAAGTAGGGGTGCCGAAAAGATTGTAGTAGTTGGTGATTCTTCCCACATTCCAACCTCCGTAGCCGAAAGCAGGATTGAAGCTGCCGTTAGGTGAGCTTATAAGTCTCACCAGTCTCGTCTTTGATTCAAAGAAACTGCATTTAGGATATTCTGCATTCTTTGGCTAAATTACTTATCGAGGTCTTGATGTGAAGTTGCTGATCCAATTTTGTTCTATTTGAATAATTGTGTGCAACCTTAAGGTCAATAATCGATTTGACTGCTTTTTGATAAAAACATCTGATACTCCGATGGAATTTCGAAAAGCAATATGTATACGGTGATGGTTAATTGGAGCACTTTTGGTGAATTTGCAAAGCAATTGGTGGCCGATAGTTTTGCCAAGACACATTCTATGGCATTACCATATGATTCTTTTGGACTCTATCTAGATACCCTTCTTGTTCAAAAATTTGTAAAACCATGGTAAGGACAGACGAGCCTTCTTGCATTCTTTAATTTAGTCAGAGGTTGCCTTTATCCTCAAAAGCTCTTGTGCTTTCCTTCAGAATTTGGCCACTAATTTGTCTTGTTATTGAAGGTTCGCTTCGGTTGGCGTTACTGTGGTCGATTTATTTTGCCATCTGTTGCTGTTGCTGCTACTTCTTATTCTCATTCTTCTCCTTTTTATTTTTTAAAATTTTGATCAGTAGAAGGTAGGATGTAGAAGTATGACAAGCTACCCGCGACCTCCGGGTCTAAATCAGCTTCTAACTTAAAATTCAGCCTGGTACATAGCTCTGCCACCAGGCGACCAAGAAGCCGCTGGAGTAGCAACTCTGTACCAACAATCGAGCCAAAACCAGAGTTGAACTTTTACGAAGAAAAGCACTTCATAACAACATGCATATCTGGGGGGTGAGCCCAGGACAATATGCAATTACAAACGTTCTTCTGACCAATTGATCCCTTCTGCATGAGGAACCGAATTCATTAACTTCCACCTCCTAACTTCAAACCTTACCACAAGCTCTGTCAATCGGATTCCATGTATCACCACTAGTTTTCATCCGTCTTACCGAGTGGCAAAAGTTTCGTATATTACTGTTTGCATAACAATCTGTTGCCATTATGGCTGGCAGACATGTCATCCCTCTATAATATTCACTCTTAGTAAATTTGCATGAGGTGCCAATCTGCAACGTAGCATCCATGAACTGTCAGTAGTACAAGAGCTACGAGACATAGTGTTAGGAGCAGAGGCTCGAAAAGCGCTTCGAATAGAACTTGGATACGTGGATTGTTATTCATTCTTCTGTTAGGCTCTTCTGTTCAAGATCTGATTCCTTGTTGTTTCATCTTTGGCAGGGTTTGTCATTCTTCATCTTTGTTATGATCCGAGAAGGACGCGCAGGACATTGCTACTACGTCATAGATATCAATTAGTTTCCTGGTACATGCTGACTTCCTTTCAACATCTGTATGTTTAGATGTCGAAATATTACACTACTTTTTGCAAGGCTCATGATGTCATATCCTAATATTAAAATTATATGCATGCAAGTCATTACATTATGTAATTATACAGGTTATATTCATCACGTGCCCCCCGATGCAGGCTTTGGCAAGGTGCTAGACTATGAGTTGCTGATCACTGATTATCTAGTGGATTGTCTGTGTTGGTTTTGCAATGATAGACCACTTCCGAACAGAACCACATAACAGAATCTTGCAATTTATGTGTATTATTTTTGCAATCTATCAATCCATTAAAGAAGAGTTTTTAGATTTTAAGTTGGTGTTTGGATAGTGTGTGCAGTATATCCTTTACATGTTGCTGAACCAGACCAGATTTGAAATACAAATGAACTTTGGATTACTGTTTTAGAATTGTTGATGCAGAGTGTACACTGTTCTATTCATCCACTTTTCAACTGAATTCCCTCTTTTGAGCTTGTGTTGACAGGTGGATACTAAACGTTTGCTTCCTATCTTCATCTTCCTTCATGTCTATTTATGAGAGCATAAAATCCAAGATTGTATTCTAAAATTAATCTTGGATTATCAATGATGTTTTTATATTGTGATTATTTTTCATCAAATGATTACTACATAAGTTTTTTTTTTTTTTTTTTTTTTTTTTTGTCACTTTCATTTGCCTTGATAAATGTTACATTCCATCTTTAAATAACATCAATTTGGATGATCCACTTGTCTTTATGAACAATGGAAAGATATGAAAAGGTATGAAAAGGTTTGTATTTTAATTATTGTAGCCTACTTGCATTAGATTTGTCATTTGACTTTAAATTCTATTTGTATTAAATATGATCTGTTAATATTTTTTTGTGGTTTATATTTTCTTTGTTTATATTTTAAATTGCACCATTGTTAAGTAAAATGGATGAACATTGATATTTTAGATTATCAAATGATAAGCTTTTTAGATTAGCATTCTATGGATGAAGTAAGAAGAAATGTGATGATCTTAGTCTTAACCATCTTCAATTAAGATTCTCATGGCATTGTTAAATTTATAACATCCCATATAGTATAACTAAATTTTTACTTTATTTAAAAAGTTAAAATATATTATTATATTGTGCCAACATCTCTTTTATATTTTTAATAATATAGTTTTAAAATTTTTCACTTAGGTATTTTTACTACATAATTTTTGTGCAAGATTACTTAAATATATTTATGTCACAATAGTCTGCCTTTTCCATGACACCTTATTCAATGCTCTATGTTCCACAAAGCAAGCTAAAGATGGATTATCCAAACCCTATTGTCATGTAGTAATTTGACCATTAGGTGAAAGAAGAAAGGAGTGGTTATATTATAGAAAAGCTCATATGAAAATATTTGAGAAAATTATCTTAAAAAAATAAATAATAGAGAAGGAGGTAGAAAAAAATCAAAAGGTGTTAATGTTACCTTTTATAGAAGTGACTTCTAATTGCTTTGTATGACCATAAATAAGGCAAAACAAAGTAGATTAGAAAAATAAATAATATAGGCATCTTTAGAAAGAAGTTGAGAATAGGTTTTAGAAAAATTTATCACAAAAATCTCAAAATAGATACCTAGAGAGGGCCGGTTATGAGCCGGGGTTGGAATCTGACCCTGAGGCACAAAACTATGTGCCTACAGTGAGTCGAGGGGCTTTTTGTAGATCGGAAGATAGGATTAGAGAGTAGACAAGAGGATCTTTCTTTGAGCTTTAGTTGAGAGTAATTTGAGTTGGTAATGACTTTGTAATGGCTTTGCAAAGTCAAGGTTGATTTTGGGTGACTCTGATTTTGTGAAATATATTAGGATTTACATTTTTAAGCATTATGTGAGATTAGTTATAGATCTATAAGTGATATTTTGTAGGTTGGTGCATATAGTAGTGCTTGTAGATTGCTGTGAATTTGAGATTGATCTAATAGTTCAATCAAAGATTATTGAAGTTTATATAGGTTGAGGTCTTAGAAATTGGGAATTGAGGGTCAATTAGGTTTTCTAAGAGTTCTAGCAATCTACTAGTTGGATTGGAGTGAAATTTATGTATGTGTGTATAGAAGATTTAATTTTCTCTATATATGTGAAATTTGGAAGCAATTAAATAGTGTACAAAGGAGATATTGGCACTAGATAATTGGCATTAAAGTAAGAGAAGGAGGCCGACCGACACTTGATTAAAATGTTGGATTGAATTTCTTGCTGGTAAATTTGATCTTCTTCAAATTTTATGTGCTTGCTGCTGACTTAGTTTTTAAGGAGTGTATAAATTTTTAAGCAAGATTAATAATTTAATCAATAGTTATTGAGGTTCTAAAATTGCCTTAGGAATTGACTAGGATTAGTTAGGGTTTGTTAGGATTTGACCAAGGTTGATTAAAATTTGTTAAGATTTGATCAAGATTAGGTAGGATTTAATTAGGATTTGTTTTAGAATTTGTTAAAATTTCACTAAGGTTGATTAGGATTTAATTAGGGTTTGTTTTAGGATTTATTAGGATTTGACCAAGATTGACTAGGATTTAGTTAGGATTTATTTTAGGATTTATTAGGATTTCATCAGGATTGACTAGGATTTAGTTAAGATTTGTTTTAGAATTTGTTAGGATTTGATCAAGGTTGACTAGGATTTGTTAAGATTTGACCAAGGTTGACTAGGATTTAATTAGGATTTGTTTTAGGATTTGTTAGGATTTGACCAAGGTTGACTAGGATTTAATTAGGATTTGTTTTAGGATTTTTTAAGATTTGACCAAGGTTGACTAAGATTTTAAGATTTATTAGGATTTGACCAAGATTGATTAGGATTTAATTAGGATTTGTTTTAGGATTTGTTAAGATTTGACCAAGGTTGATTAGAATTTAGTTAGGATTTAGTTAGGATTTTTTTTAGGATTTGTTAGGATTTGACTAAGATTGACTAGGATTTAGTTAGGATTTGTTTTAAGATTTGTTAAGATTTGACCAGGATTGATTAGACTTTAGATAGGATTTTTTTTAGAATTATTAGGATTTATTTTAGGATTTATTTGGGTTTGGCCAAGGTTGACTATGATTTAGTTAAGGTTTGATTAAGGACTATTTAGAGATTGATTAGAGAGATTAGGACTAGTTATTATTGCGTATTTCTTTTTATCTTCTACAACTAGGTGCCCAAAGCATTCTCAAGCAAGACTTCACAACATACGACACCGTTCAACTTCACTAATTCTATCTAATGTTTTATGTGAACAATATCATGGTTGCAACAAAACTAGCCATATTTGATCAATATGCTTCTAAAAAATAACCACTTAATATAGATAATCTGAATATAAGTTGTTATATTACGTGTCGTCTTGTTTAAAAATACATTAGATACTTGATTGTGGAAGATAAAGTTGTATTTTACAACTAATTAAGAATCCTAATAGGTTCTGGCCAACAAAGAACAATATAATCTAATTCCATTTTTAAAATATTTAATGCCAATATAAAGTGCTCAAAAACACTCTTCTTAATAATTTCAAGCATATCCAAATATTAATTTCCTTGTTACTTTCATCTTTTTGCAACTTCAAATTTTTCTTACAATCCTAATTTTAATCAATAAGCTTCAATAAGCTTCAACAAGCTCTAACTTCTAATCTAATTTCAACCCAAATCCTTCCATTGCCAATATTAATAAGCTCAAACTATATCATTTTGCAGATAATTCTTCCATTACGTCCAAAGCTAATAATATTAATGTTAAAAAGTTTTTTTTTACATGAGCCATAATGATTTCTATCTTTCCTACATCCCTAAAAATGGCTCCAATTTCTATCCACTCTTCTTTTAGACAATGACAATCAAACAACCTTTAATTGCCATTATTTTTTTTTCTTTATAATAGATGTATATAATACTTAAAAAGTAGATTATTCTTTTATTCATATTTCATAAAGAGTGGATTATTCCTTTATCTTGAAAACATCAAAATATTTTAGAAGTTACAAATTATTTTCTTCTAAATTGATATTATTTTTTTAATATCATTTTTTTTTTTCTTTTTTTTTTCTTTTTCTTTTCTTTCTTTCTTTCTTTCTTTCTTTCTTTCTTGTATAAAAATTCTCAAGTTCTTATAAGTATAACAAATTTAGAAGAAATGAAGAATATCATAGTATAAATATCAAAAAAAATAATAATAATAAAAAAAAATGATGCTTTCTATACATCAATTTTGTCTATCACTTCAACCAACATTAGTCATGAAGATATAGAAATGACATGAGTTTCTTTAATAATTGCACCACTTCAAGTAACTCATGCAAGTGCATTAGTTAGGAAATTAAAAGTTGCTCTTTTGGAGAAGTTTGATGGTATTAGATCCAAATTTTTAAGATTCATGGACCAAATATAACTTTTTATTCAACTCCAACCTTTCAATTATCTAGCCCAAGTATCTCAAGTCAAATTTATTAAAACTTTACTCAGTGGATCTGTTCTTTCTTAATTTTTATCATTTTTTAAATAATAAGATCCTATATTGGACAACTTAGATATATTTTTGGCAAAAAATTATCTATATATAAAAAAATGATATAACTTATATAATAATTAAGAAAATTTAAATTTCATAATAAAAAAATCAATTTGTATCAATATATGTATTATAATTTTGACAATTGGTAATTATTATTAAGCAAAATAATGTTGTGCTTATTGATCAATTTTCTTACGTGTTATAATATAATGTGAAGAAATCATTGCTTAACTTGTTTGATTTCTAAATTTTAAGTTAAATTATTGAGTTTATTACCAAATGTGACAATTGACTTTTAAATTTCAATCAAAAAGTTGTATATTAGCACCTCAACACTTTCATACTTTTGCTACAAATACTTATATCAAATAAGTTATATAATAAAATATGGAAGTCATAAAGATTAATACTATACATTTCAAATTTTTTACAACACAAGAAAAAATTCAATGTCAATAAGAAGGATTATGCTTATATTGTAGAGAATCAAAACCTACTATTTAATATTATCTTAAGAAGTGGCAAAATCACAAGACAATGAACATAATTTTAAAAAAAGATAATGTGTTAAAAAATAAGTTTGTTTAGCATCATTAAAAACCATGCAACTAAATTCTTGTACAAAATCATTTTATAAAGGCTTTGAATTATCTTTTAAATCTCCTACTTATATTTTGGTATAAGTCTATTTAAAATCTAAAAATCCTACTATTTTTACCTTTGTCTCATTAGACTTTGATACCACTCATTGTTTTCTTGATAAAATTTTTGCTAAGTATTATAAAATATTATTAGTACAAAAAGTCAAACCTACATATATTAAAATCATAGATAGATAATTTTTATCTTCAAGAGATATTATCTACAAAATTATATTAATAGAAGTAATTATAAAAGATTATGAAAATCTAGTAGTATTTAATAATAAAAAATTTATAACTATTTTTATTATTTTAAGACTATTGTGGCTAAAAAAATATATAATCTTCAAATAAATCATATATCTTATAATCTTAAATTTTTTAATCTTATTTAAAAAAATATGAAAAGAAAATATGTGATTTATATCTAAAAAAATCAAACCTCTATTTGTAGAAGCTAGGATACTTATATAAGTTGTAAAAGAAAGATATTTATTTGTTATTTATGCAGCACCAAATCTTCATTTAAATAAAGGTTATAATAGAATCTTAGAATAATATAAAAAATAACAAGATGAACTTGAAAAAAAAATGTTAATATATTATCAAAACATAAATTTTATGATTGTGCAATTGAGCTTTAGAAAGGAGCTAAACCATCTTTTGGACCAATTTACAATTTGTTATAGAATTATTTTGCTACTTTGAAGGAATATATTTATAATAATCTTGCAAAAAAATTTATTCAATTTTTAAAATCTCTTGCAATTGCACCAATCTTCTTTAGGAAAAAAAATATAAATTCTTACATATGTATATAGATTATTATAGACTCAATAAATTAACCATAAAAAATTGTTATCATTTGTCTTTCATATTAGAGCTTTTTGATCAATTGACTGAAGCTAAGATCTATATTAAGCTAGATATATAAAGAGCCTATAATTTGGTATATATTAAAGAAAAAGATGAATAGAAGTTTATATTTCAAACTAAGTATGGTTATTTTGAATATAATGTGATGCCTTTTGGACTTACAAATGCTTTAGCTACTTTCTAGCATTTAATGAATAGTATATTTTTCAAATTTTTAGATAATTTTGTTATGTATTATTTGGACAACATTCTTATAATATGAATATAAAAAAGCATGAATAATATATTTGTTTTATATTACAAAAACTTAGAAATACATGACTATATGTCTAAATAAAAAAAATATATACTTTATACAACTCAAGTAAAATTTTGGGATTTATCATTTGAAATGATGCTTTACAAATAAATTCTAAGAAAACACAAACCATATAGAAAATTCCAAGAATAATATATGATGTCTAATATTTTTTAGAATTATAAATTATTATCAAATATTTATCAAGAACTTTTTTTAAGTTACTATTCTACTTATATAATAAACTTGCAAAGATAAATTAGAGTGGAATTAAGATACAAAAGTTAAAAATAAAATTTAAAATAATTTTAATAAATATAATTTTAATGACAATCTTCTTATTTATAAAAAATGTTTATATATTCTAAAAGATTAAATACACTCATGTATATTTTAAGCACAACATGACTTTTCAATAATTAGATATTTTAAATATAACAAAACTTTGGAGCTAATTTCAAAAAAAAATTGATAGCATCAAATATGGAAAGCTATCAAAGCATTTGTTCAATCTTGTAATACTTATTTTTGAGTAAAGACTCTATATCATTGAATCTATAGACTTCTTCAACCACTACTTGTTCTAAAATAACCTTGGTCATTTGTTTCAATAGACTTTATTATAAATCTTCTAATTTTAAATCCTTGTGATTTTATTTATATGATTTTGAATTATCTAATCAAAATGGTACATTTTGTATCATGTACAAAAATTATTACAAGTGAAGTAATAATTGATTTTTTTTTTAGTATTTATTAATATCATAGATTTTTAAATAATATTATATTTGATCAAGGGCCTTAGCTAATATTAAGATTTTGGATAATACTTTTTAACATATTGAAGATTGATATCAAATTATCTTTAATATTTTATTCTTAGGTTGATGGAAAAATAAAATGTATAAATTAAATATTAGAATAATATTTGCAATACACTATCAATTATCACCAAGTTAATTACATAACTATCTTAGTATTAATATAGGAGAAAATATCAAAAATAGACTTAAAAATACTAATTCATAAAAAATAGGCCTAATAAAATTTTAATTTCTAAAATAATCCTTGTGATGGAATTATAGAATTTAATATAGAAGTATAATTGTAAAAGGGGATTTGAAACAAGACCCTCAGTGCTAATTTCAATATATAAGTTATAAACTAAAAAATAAGTTGCATGTTTTAAAGCCTCTTTTTTGCTTTTAATGCTTGACTACATACCATGCATATTACAACAATATATAGATGACAATAGGATATTTTTTTCTTTATTAATTATTATTGATTATATAATTATTGTACTTAAAGTAAGCTAGTAGTATAGACAAATCAAAAACATGATCTTCTTTGTAATTGGCGATTTTGAGACTTACAAGGCATTCAAGCTAGCAATCAAGAACGTTGTAATTGCTACCAATTTTGAAATCCACATTGAAAATGTGCATGCATGATAGCAACCATTCATGTAATAGACCTATGTATTTGAAAAACAATCAAGCAACAGTACCATGGATAGCAGAAGCAATATATAAGTATCTTCATATAATTGCAATATAAAAGCTAACAAAGATTGTTGAAGATGTGAAAAGAAATCATGACATTATGATCTCATATCACCAAGCATAGCATGGAAAGGAGAGAGTGTTGATTTAGTTGATCAATATCGAAGAAGACAGCTACAAATATCTTCTAAGATATTGCATAGAGCTAATGCAAGCAAATCCAAGAAGCATTATTGTTGCCATATCTTGTAGAACACATGACAAGCCTCAATATTTTTATTGTCTTTTTATTGCATTCTATACATCAATCTTAGTATTTTTCCTTGGATGCTATCTTTTTATTAATTTTAATAAAATTCATTTATAAGAAAAATATTTTAGAGTCATTTTATGTACAACTTTAATGGCTGGTGAAGGAGCTTTGTATTTGATAGTATTAGCTGTCGTAGATATTGAAAACAAGAACTAAAAATGGTTTTTTAAATCATTTAAAGAAGCATTCTTATAATATCATATGATTGATGAACGCTTGTTGCATATGACGTTTCTTTTGGACTGCCATAAGAAAACTTTTAAAGCTATGCAATTAATCTTTTCAAATACTTTTCATGGTGTTTATATTGACCATTTTGCTAAGAATTTTATAAAGAAATTCAAGAATTTAGAAATGGTGAATTTACTTTGGAATACAATGCATGTATTCATGTTCAATTTGTATCAAGATGAGCTTCCAAAGATTTAAATAATTTCATAAGAGGCTACTACATGGATCAAGGCATCAAAGCCAAATACTTGAGAAACAACATTCTTTAATAGACATTAATATAGCCATTTAATGTCCAACATGGCAAAATTACTAAACTAATATTTGACAAAAGTGAGAAATCTATTTATTTATAAGATGATGGAAAGGATTTACAACCAGCTTATAATCTGGTTATTTGACCATTAAGATGCAAGTGCCTTATGGATAATAATATTGATATCAAAGAAAAAAGATTAGCTTTAAGAAAACATCACTCTTGCTCAATAATATAATATTTGATGTGCAAGTCATATTGAATATGAATATGTTAGAAGCGAACTAAACCACATTGTCAAATTGTAGCACAATACTTACACATGTTATGAATAACAATATCTTGGCATTCCATGTAAATATATTGTAATAATTCTTTTGCATCAAAAAATTGATATGTGCAAACACATACATAGGTGCTTTATGGTTGCATATTATCACAAAACATACAAAGGTGTTGTCCATCATATTTTGTATTAGAAGTTTTAGAAACCAAATAACATCTTATTAGAATTTGATTTAACAATGCTATTCTCAAATACACATAGGCCACCTAAATAGTTAAAAGATAAACAAATGTACATTGAAGACTATGAATGTATCTTAAGGACTATTTTTAAAATTAAAAATTTATTAGATCTATTTTTGATATATCATCATTTATTAAGATTACTTTTGATATTTTTTCTTAATATAATTTTTATATAATAATATAATTTATTCTCCTATTTAATAAACTTTATTTTTTACTAATTATAATTATTATGTGCCAAAGTATATATAAATTAAAGTATTAAGCCAGAGGATATTTTTATAAGAAAACATATCTCAATTGAAACTTAGTCGTTACAAAATCAAGTTTATAATCAACATTAATATATCCAATTAATTTGGAATCTATAAATTTTGAATAATATAATCTCAAGTCTTCAATATCTTTCAAATAACGTAAGAGACACTTAATGCCATTCTAATATCATAGTATTGGATCATTATGAGATATAAATACTATTCACCAAGTGATTCTTCTTTTTCCTTACAAGGATCATAGAAATCATTTCTATCATAGCCACAACTAATCATTCGTGTCAAAAGTGAATAGTCGTCAATCATATTGAATTTCTATAAGATTTGTCTAAAATAGGCTAATTGGTAAACAAATTGCTACTATCTTTTAGATGTATAACTAGAAGATTAATACAAAAAAAAAAAAAATTTAATATTTTTATTTCAAACTCACAAATAAAGAGGTTAATAGCAACAACACATATAGATTTAGTACCTATAAGATTAAAGTCATCAACATATACTACAATGATGACAAATCTACTTTTGTCTCGTTTGATAAAAAGATAATGGATCAGTAGATCACTTACAAAATTATTTGCAATCAAGTACTCGTGCAAGTGTTGATACTATATATGTCTAGATTGTTTTAGGTCATATAAGGCCCTTTATAATTTGACACCACAGTGTTGTCCTAAAATAGGGCTGTGCAAGTTACTTGCATCTATTCCAAGTGGTACCTATATGTAAATATATGCATCGAGAGAACCATACAAATAAATAGTTATTACATCCATGAGACACATCTCAAAGTTAATATATACTACTATTCTAATAATATATTAAAAAATAATTTAATCCATAATTAAAAAGTATGTAGATTCATAATTAATTCCAAACTATTAGATAAAGTCTTGTACAATAAGACGAGCTTTGTAGCAGATTATATGACCTTGAGCATCATCTTATATCTTAAAGGGCAAAAAGTAAGAATATCCATAATTAAACCAAAAACTTTCTTCTTGTGCAAAGAAGTATACTCTTTTTCAATAGTAGCTTTTTATTTTAATTAGTCATGGTGATCCATTGCTTCCTTGATGGTTCTAAGTTCAAGATACTTTTCTTTGTAAGAAAGAGCTTTTACTATCATGTAAGCAAAATTTTCATCTACTGAAATAGATTGTTTGTCTTAAATATCATCTGTACTACAACATAAAATAAATAATTTTATATTCAATTTGGTCTTATTTCTTTTAATATTAAAGATCTTTCTTACATAAGTAAAAAGAATAGTTTCTATTGATGGAACATTGATAATTGATGGCTCTATAGAATTGATAGTGGTTTCTACAAAAATAATATTATTTTCAACAAGATTAATAATTATCATGGCCTTTTTATTATGTGGTATTTTATCTAGCCTATGAGTCCTTTTCATTATTGGTGTGGCAACTTGAGGCATTGTAATACAAGTAGGTACATTTTGAGCCTCATTGATAAGAAGTCTAGTAATTTGTGGCACATTATTAAAGCCATCAAGTGCCTAGTTCATGATTTGCTTTAAATGCAAAATCTTGGCAACATTAGTTTCAGCTAGAGATGTTCTAGGATTGAGATTCATCATGAATATTTTTAGTAGTTTAAGTATAAGTATTGTAGTATTTTATTGATCAACAACTTCTCCTCAAAGAGATGAAAAAATATCCTCTTTAAAATAATAATTCGCAAAATGAGCATATAAAAATATATTAGATGATAGATTGACAAAACAAATAATATTTGATGAGTCAAATCCAACATATATACCTTCCTATCAATAAGCTCTAATACTATGTTATTGGGATTCTAGTACTAGAACCTATACATGGCAACCAAAAATTTTTAGATGAGAGATATTAGAAAGATGGCTTAAGAACAACTTCTATGGTGAAGCAGTCTCAAGAGAGAAAGGACAAAGACAGATTAATATTGTAGCATGTAAAACCGCATGGCTCTACATAAATGTAAGTAAATTTGCTTAAAAGAAAAGTGGTCAAGTAATGAATTGAATACGCTTGATAAATGACTCTACAAGTCCATTTTGTATATGTTCATATGGAACATAATATGTCAACTCAATCCCTGTTGGAATACAAAAATCTTCAAAGGATTTTGATCCAAATTCCTTAGTATTATCTATGTGCAATCTCTTAATAGGATAATTATAAAAATATATCCAAAAATGAATAAGCATAGAAAAAAGATTAATAAATATCATATTTCTTATTGATAGTAATGAAATATGTGATTGTTTGCTTGATGTATCAACAAAGATTAGAAAATAACAAAATAGGCCAAAGAGTGGATTAATAGGACGACAAATATTTCTATGTAGCCGCTCAAGCATTGGCCGTAATTCTTGTTGGAGTTTCCAAATTGAGAGCCTAGCAATCATTTTGCCTTGTAGACATGCTTGACATAATTTCATAGAATCTACATCTACATGTCTTAAACTACGTCTAGTTAAACATAGAATTATCTTCTTGAATAATATATATCTTGGATATTTCAATCTTCTATGCTAAAGAGAAATACAACTCTTGTTCGTAGATAATATAAAAGAAGATATAGTTAGAAGCCGGGATTGCAATCTGATATAAATCACTAATTGTAACAATGGCTTTTTTAATAATTTTATTATTCTTTGCAAGAACCAAAGTCTCTTATTTTTTTAAAATAATAATTAAGAGATGAAAATGATAACCATTGGCACATATATCTTGATAGCTAATCAAATTTTGAGATGTAAAAGGAATAAATATTGTATGTTTGCATTTAATGATAGAGCCTTCCAGCAATATTACCATTATTGGTCCCTCTTAGAATTGAAATGCATTCAATCCAACTATGATCATCAAATTTCTAATTTGCCAAGTTAAAAATTTATTGATAGCAAAAAATCTCTTATCTTATAAGTTAATATGTATTGTTGCAAAGTCTATGAGTGCATCATGAGACTTATTAATATAGGTTTTTACAGTCATATAAGCTTCTAGATCATCATTTCTAAATGGATCCATAAATGCATCTATGATATAAACTTTATGGGTTGTAATCTGGAATTTTTTATTTTCTTAAAACATCTTGACAAAATATTCAAAAGTCCGACACACATGCATTAGATGTCTAATCATATTATATTTGTAGTAAGAATCCATCTATAATTGGCATTTATCACCATAATGAGTGATTGGACATTTATTCTTTCTTTATAGATGATAATGGTCACGACCATGACCGTCTTGGTGTTTGTAAACATCTTTTCCATGCTTCTACAATTTACCTTTAGATTGTGATGCATTGAATACATGGGATTTTAGAACTGCAGTTCCAACAAGGCAAGCCTTTGCATTACGCAAGAAGAGTTTATTCTATTTTTTTACAAGAAGTAGATGGGATATGAGTGCATAGTGGCTCTAAAATTTCATATTCCGATATTGTTGTGCAAGTATAATAAATGTTAGAAAAAAAATAAAAAAGATTTTTTTAATCATTTTCTCTTTTGAAATAGCTTATGCATATAATTATAATTATAAAACAATATAATACATCTCATTATTAAAAGCATTTAAAGTTGAAAAATCAAATATTTGTAAGTGTGTCCAATCATAATGGGCCTATAGAAGAAAAACAATCTTCTGATAGCCAATCTTACATTTGAATTTTTTCCAAAGTTCAACAAGATTCTCTAATTCCAAATATTGGTATTGGAAAGTAGGACCAAGATGAAGATGAAGAAGAAGTAATACTTTTCAACAAATAGCAATAAGAACTAAAGTACTTATAGTAGAAAGTTCTTCAAATGGAATTGTATCAGAAAACTGTTTTACAAATAGGTTAGCCTTTACCATTCTCACCTATAAGAGATAGTTAGTTCCATCAGCAGCTAATTGCGGGAAAAGAAGAGCTTAAAGGTATGGAGATTCACTAATTGCAATAACTAAAGAAGTATTCATTTTTGATAGATATATAGTGAAAGAATAGTTACAATTAAAATCAAAGAAGGATAAAGCAAAAACTACAATGAAACTATTTAAGATCAAGAGGCTGACGAGTGAGCAACAAAGTAGAAAAAATTGTCAATAGATAATTAGAAAAAAATAATAAAACATCCAAAATTGGAAAATATATTGCAAAAACAAAATCAAAGAAAAAAATGAGAGCCAAGGTTAGAGGTTACAAGATCACGATTTAGACAAGGCAGCAACAAGCATCAAAGTACTCATGCAGTAAATTTACACCACAAAAACACTATTGAAGATAAAATCACAAAACAAGAAAATTAGAAATAATATCTCGAAGTTGAGGTAGAAGAGTCGGAGCAAATCTAAACTAGAAACAAAGGAGAATAGGTCCAAAAAGAAATGAAGAAAACTTCAAGGAAGAAACAAACATAGAAGATCTAAAATTGAATGTAAGAGTTAACGTGTTGAGAAAGAGTTGAAAGAGCTTCAAGTCTATTGAAGTGGTTGTGTCTTTCATACATAAAGACTGTAGCTACAATGTTCACTGTTTACTACTTTAAATGCTTTTAACATTAAAGACTCTTGCCTTTTTGTCATATTAGTTTTTCCACAAAGCTCAACTCCTTCGATTCAAAGAACCTCAAACAGGGGCGTAGACGTCTATTTCAAGGAAAATACAAATCGAAATCCCTCCACCCACCTCATACTAGGAGACATCTTTTGCATTAAAAGAGCAAGGTGGAACCCTATAGATTCTGTGCCATGTGTTTCCAAGTTGCACACAGAAAAGCATGTCTCGGCACACCTCGGCATAAAACAAAATTGCTGTCATTTGTTCCCCTCAAGCTGGTTGTCGCCAAAAAAGTCAAGAGCCACAATCTGGAAGAGAACTCGCCTCTCTCGGTGAGCCAGTGCTGGCAGTGCGGCCTGCTTGATCTCATTAGATGTGCTCCATCCCATGCTCTGCGCTGATCTGCTCTGCTCTACACTACTCTGCTCTGCTACTTATTGCAGGCTACGACGTAGCTAATACCGGATTTGGCAGACCCAGCCAGAGATGCAGAGCTCGCAGTAGCTGCGATCACCAGCGCCACGCCAGATGGGCAAACCGCCACAACAATCAGCGTGGGCTCGCAACCAGAAAGAAAGTAAGAGAGAGAGATACAGAGAGAGCACAAGCGCGTTGGGGTTGCACCCACCCTCGGCGGAGCTCCCGAGGCAGGGAGCCTTTGAATTGCCCTTTTCCAGTCTTGCTGGCTGTCGTGGTGCCGCCTAGGGCCTACCATGGCCAAGGGTGTTGATCAAACTCAACAATCTTTTCATCAATCTATCAATCGATAAAAAAGAGATTTCAATACCTCATTATATCTATTATTGGAAGATTTAATGAATCAAAATTTTAAAAATTAAAGTCCTAGAAAGTAAGTCATCTAAGAGTCGTGGCTCCATTTTAGATAAGATTGAAGGTACTTTGACCACTGAAGGAAGTTAGATTGATCATATGGTGATGTTAATGCAAGACCTTTTACATGAACCAAAAAAAATTGCCTCTAGTCTAAAGCCTAATAGTTTTGGACATAGGTTTATGTAGAGTATTTAAAAAGTTGCGGATTGGTCTGGTATTAACATTTAAGTAGCTTTTAGTAGACTCTGGTATTAATTATATTATAAAAGTCATTAGAAATTTAAAGACAATAAAATTAAAAATTAAGATCAAAACAATTTATTTTAATGATTAAGTGAATTAATGTTTTTTTATTATTTTAATATTAAATTAAGTTGAACTAACATTCATTTTTATAATTCTATTTATGTGCATCTAATATAAAATATATATTATTTAAAAATAATGTTTTTGATTGATTATTAGTATATATTAAGAAAATAGCTTTATGTAATAAAATTATATATATATATATATATATAGATAATTTTTTTTAAAGATTGAAGCATTATATAATTTTAAATTTTAAATCAACTAAATTATATATATATATATATATATATATATTTTTAAAAATAATTATCACAATAAATAAATTGATAAACAATTATAGAAAGTTCCAAATGTTAGAATTTAATCATACTCAAATATATAAACTATATCTCTTCTTCTTTTTTTTAAATATGGTTTTTTAAAAAAATTAAAAAATTATTTATTTTCACAATGAGATGTTAAATCTCTAATTTACTAATTTCTACTTCAAACAAGTCATTCTATTTGTTGCATTTATATGTGGTCAAAGAAAATATTAAAACATATTTATATATATATATATATATATATATATTAAATTATTTGACATTAAAATTTTAAAATTAGAATCAAATAGGAAATAGATGAATAAAATTTAAATTTAAATACTTAAGTTTTTTATAATGCTTATCAAAGACATATAAATAATTAAAATAACTTGTTTGTCAAGGATTATTGATTTAGATTAATAAAATTATTGAGTTGATATTCAATAAATTGAAACATGCATCAAAATCTTGTATTAATTAGTTTGAATTATCATTTTTGAAGTGTTTGTAATCTTTCAATAATTGTATATTAATGCGACTTGTTTCTAATAATTGAACTTCAAACTTTGTCAGTAATTCAACATAATATTTTTCAAAATATATTGGAATGGTATGTATTTTTTAAATAAATTTATTTCAACATTGTGTTTCAAAAACCTTAGATCTAAAGAATTTAGTTCAATTTATTTCTTGGAAACAATAAACAAGAAATTCATCTCATTTTCATGTTAATAAACGCAACAGCTATTAGGGCCATATCAGCAAGACCCATCCACATCGATAGGTCAAGCCATGCGGTGCACAGACGCGCCCTGTCGTCCCATTCGAGACAGATGAATCTAAATTTGGGGTCTTGGATTTCAAACCATCGGAACAAACCATCGGAAGGGCCACGTGGCAGTCGGAAGGGATCACAGCACACTAAGTACGATGAACTGACGATTTTTGTTGCATTCGTTTGTCGCATCCGGGACGGGTGAGGATTCCACGAGCACGGGTCAACTCCATTCAATGATATTAAAGCGGGATCCAGGGAGGTGTCAAAAGGGCAGGGACCCGCAATCCGTCTGTAGCTTTTACTTTACCACCGTAAGGTGCTAAGTAGAGGATCCTAGTCATCAATCCTATTGGTTGCATTTTTGGCAGCACAGTCTGGGATTTCAAATGGACTTTATATCGAAATATAATAAAGTGAATTTTGAGTGATTTTTTTTTTTTTTTTTTTTTTTTTTTTTTTTCCTCCTTTACAAAATATTATTACAATTCCTTACATGTGATTTCTTTTATTTTATTTTTAAAACAACGTATATGAAATTGGATATGATTGAGATTTTTATTTTTAGTTTTAGTTTTAGTTTTTGACACAAAAACAAAATATACCCAAATTCATTGATATAGCGAAGTGTTACAGAAGACATCTTAGCTCCTTATACCCTCATGGACAGAATTGAGAGTGCTAGTTGATATAAGCAAAATTACTTCTTAAGTTGTTATATTGTTATGTATTATCAAAACACTATGTGGTGCTCTAAAGTTCTATTTAATTACCTTGTGTAGTCTAGAATCCAACATTTATTTTGCCATCCATGATTTATTCCATCTTTTTATAAGAAACACCTCTTGTTCACGATGTTTGTCTAATTGCTTGTGTAAGAACTTCCAATTAAGCTATCCATAATCTATGAGACCTTACCAAATTAATGTTCAAGTATGGATGTTACTCTATACTTTTTATTTGAATATATACTTATTTCTTTGCACCCATATGGTCCATAAGCAAAGTCTTCAAAGTAGCAACCAAATTTTGTGAAAATATTTGAATTTGAAAAAAATACTATTTATAAAGATGGCTTATTTTTATGAAAAGGCCTTCTATGGTCCTCATTTCCAAAGGTTTGAAGCCAATATATATATATATATATATATATATATAGAAGAAAGGTAGACCAATTTCAAATATTGCAAGCTTGCAAACATTTCCAAAATCAATGTATAATGAATTCAAGTTTGTAAAGTGAGTAGATATCACATTGAATGTCAATATAAGGACTAACTTTCCTTTTCTATATGTTGAGTACAACTCCTTTGTGAAAGATGAGCCAAATAAATATTGCATCTTTACAAGAGTGGAATTGGAATTAAATTTTATTCCACTTAAATTAAAAATTATGGTCTAATAAGATATTCCATTTGTGTGATAGTGTATTAGTATTGAGCAAAAATTTGTGTGATAATGTATTGATATATCTTTTAAATAAAATTTAAATAAAATAAAATAAAATAAATTTCTTATACATGTATATATATATACACAACTAAAAAAGTATTATAATGAGTACTTTTGTCACAATCAAAGCTTGAAATTTTAAATGTACATGTATAGGAGTTGTATTGAAATTCATGTTTTGATTTTTTAATGAAAGATGAATATGAGTAGGTTTAATAAAATATTCTTTGGAAGAGTTTATAAAAACAGATAAAAGAATAGAAAAAATTACCAAGTTAAAATGTGACTTAATATATGTGATATATATATATATATATATATATATATATATATATTTAAAAATAAAATTTATCTAATGCATTGATATTAAGAATTATATATATATATATATATATATATATATATCAAAGGCATGTAAATTTCTAACACTCTATCAAGCTAACAAAAATTTAAAATGTAGGTTCCTAGTATCTACATAATAGTTCTTGTTATTGATATATGAATTATCAATCCATTTATGTAGCATTTTGTAATTTTATGTGATATCCACGTTTGTTTTGTTTCTTAGCATTTTTTGAGCCATTTAAGATCTATCCCACTGGTATAGAAATAACTCTTTATTATTTGATTGTTTTTTTATCTTGTTTTTGGTGACTATCCACATCATTTGACCATATTCTATCATAATTGATTAGATAAGTTTCTTTTTTTGTTGATCATTCTAATTTTATCCATTAAAAGAATATATATTATTTTAATTTTAGATCATATAAAGATAGGAGTCTTAAAGTAGATGATAGAAGATATTTAAATATAACTTTTACTTGTAGACATGTTTTAAGTTAATTGAGCTAAAAATTATACTAATATCTATACAAGATTTTAGATATTTAATATAAAATTTAATAATTTAAGAAGACCTTGATTAAAATAAAATTTACATATTTAAAATAAAAATTCTAACAACTAAAATTGTAATATATAATATTTTTGAATATTATTTATTTTAAAATATTTTAAGATCTCAACATTTTATTTAAAATTTATGAAAAATTTAATTTATAAAATTTATTGAAATATTTTTTTAATCTAAAATTGATAATTTTAAAACTAATAAGTTTAAACAAGTTTAAATTAAAAAATTATAATTTTATTTTATAATTTTGTTTCTATTTTTAAATTTAAATTTATAATATTTAATTTAAATATTTAAAATCTTTAAAATAAAATCATGACCTTAGAACTTATTTTTAAAACAAAACATATGAAAGCAATTTATAATCATATTATACATAACAATCTTATATAAGATGAGTATTTATATTTTTTTTTTCTTATTTTTTTACTATATAAACTAAATCTAAAAGAAAAAATCTATATGGTATAATAATCTATTTATTTAATCAAAAGTACATTTACTTATCACATACAAAGTTTTATATTTTACATCCTAGCATAAAAAAATCTAATATATTTTTATTTTATGTATAAAATTCAATGACGTTTAGAGCTTGATAACTAATAAATAAGATGTTATAAATTAATATATTTCTTTTTATCTATTTAAAATATTAATTTTATATAATATATATTTAATATTAATATAAAAGACTAAAATATAACTTTATAATACTAATTTTAATATCTTAAATAAAAATTAAATATTCAATTTATTCTTTATTAGTATAATAAAAATAAATTTATTAATACAAAATAAATTGAATTCCATTACATATTTCATTAACAAAAAATAATTAAAAAGTTATTAAAAAATTTAACAAAAAAAAAAATATATATATATATATATATATATATATATTTTTTAAACTATAAAAATAAGGTATATTCAATGCATTAATAAGGTGGAAAAAGTACAACCAACTACTTAATTCCTTATATCTATAGGCAAAGCTAAAGGTATTAAGAGCATGAAACAACTATTAAGACAAGTTCATTTACACTTTTGTGTATAATCACACCACACTAAGATATTTCATCTAATTACTTTGTCATCTCTAGAATCAAGTATGTTTTTTGTCATCCATTAGTTATTCCATCTCTTATATAAAGAAGACTCATATTGCGGATATTTTACCAATTTATTTTCAAAAAATTTCTAACAAATTTGTCCATATTCAATAAGACCTTTCCAAATCAATCTT
Organism: Physcomitrellopsis africana; assembly: GCA_036785485.1. Lineage (NCBI taxonomy): Eukaryota > Viridiplantae > Streptophyta > Bryopsida > Funariales > Funariaceae > Physcomitrellopsis > Physcomitrellopsis africana. The sequence goes on along the minus strand of JAWRVF010000015.1, from coordinate 1,069,174 downwards.
TTAGTTTGGAATGTACACCATAATTTTTTTTAAAAACAAATTTTTTTCTCTAAATCTAAATAGTTTATAGATAAGGGTTGCTTAATAATGACCAGATCTTACAAAAATATTTGAATCTAAAAGAAAGAGTTTCAACAAAAATCAATTTTTTCTATTTAAAAGATTTTCAAAGACCTCAATTCTAAGAATTGGATATTAATTTATATAAAAGAAAGGTAGTCCAATCCTAAATATAATAGACTTGGTAAAAATTACAAAACCAATAGAGAATGGATTCAGGCATATGGAGTTGATACAAAGTATAGTGAATATCAATATTATGGCTGATTTTTTTCCTCCAAGTGTTAACTACTACATCTTTGTGCCATGTAAGCCAAATGAACATAGCTTCTATATGGAATTGGAAGTTAGATCAAATATCTTTCAAATTAAATAAGAATTTGTGATCTAAAAGAATATTCTAATTATATGCTATTAAATTCGTAATAGAAATATTCTTTTGAAATAGCTTTTTGTCAAATTTGATAAAGTATGTCATGATTCCTTCTTTAATAATTCATAAATATAATAGAGAATCAAAGATCAATTCACTAACTAGACCATAAAAGAAATCAATGCCAAATGTCTCTTTTCTTATAGGTTTTGTTTTTGGGATGACTCTAACAATTTAAAAATTGATATACCACTTTAAAAAGATTTTTAGAATTAAGTTGAAGTACCATTATAGGAAGATGGTCTTATTCCAATTTATATAAACCAATATAATCATTTAATTTTGGAAGGACATTATTATAGTCAAGTATATATTATCAAAATATTAAAAAATAAATATGGAAGAAATTTCAAATAGAGCTATAAAATAATAAAATTTAATATGTAGATATTATTTTTTCTATAGTGAAAGGAATTGATAGCACTTTAAAGAAATTTTTGACACAATGAAGATTGTTTGAATAGAGAATTGTAATTTGATGGAATTACAAATGGATATTGATTTAAAATAGTTGAAGATTCTACCACAAGAAATGATTCTATACCTTATGAAAGGAGGTTAGGAATTTATACTGAAAGAACTTACATATGTATGTCTATATTTTTCCAATTTTATTCCAGGTCTTAGATCCAATATTATATTTATGATTTGAGATGAGTGACTAGATCAGATTTTTTATTTAAATTCTATAAATAGTAGATTTAGTATTCATTATTTTAAATTTAAAAAATTATTAAATATTTACTTAATTTAATTAAAGTTTTACTAACATCTATTTAGACAAGAAAACTTTGGTGGCTTCTTTTAGGTCAATGATGCCAAGACCACTATCTTTACAATCCATGCAACAAACAGACCATGCCACTTTAGATTATATAAAGATAATAGTATTTTTTCATAAAAAGTTTTTAATTATAGATTTGATTTTTCAAATAGCTTTTATAGATCCGATCCTTATAACTAAGAAGAAGTATAACAAGGAAAGCAAAATATTATCCACTATAATGGCTCTACTTACCACATTGATTTTATTAGAATACTAATAATCTAACTTTTGTGCCACTCTATAAATCAAAAATTGATCAATATCTTGAGTATTTAAGAAAATATAAAAGGAGATTCCAAGAAGTTTGCTAATATTTATATTAGAAGCTTATGCCTATCAAAATTTATTTATTCATGTTATTCTTTTAAATTTTTTAAATTTCTAATAAGTAATAAATTTGGCCCAATTTATTTTGAAATCTAAAGCCAAATTAAATTGCTTGATTATTCTCACCAGATAGAAAATATTTTCTTCTTTTCTTCTTATAATCATGGTAGAATCATCTTTGTATTGGCTAATGACTTCTTGATTAAGACTCTAAAGAATATAAATATCTTGTAGATGGTATTATTTGACTACTTTTTGAATATTAATATTAAATACTCTGTCAACCAATATGAAGCAACATGATATCAAAGAGCAGTCTTATTTCACTCTTTTTTCAATTGAAAAATATTTTGTAAAAGTCTCGTTAATGCCAAGAATTGTACTTGCACCTTAGAAACTAATATTAATCATATGCCAAAAGAAATCATCAAAGCCAAGTTTTTTAGGACTTTAAATATAAAGCTCTATGAAATTTTATCATAGACTTTAGAAAAATTGATTTTTAAAAGAAAAAAGATTGTTTAGAAGTTTTGACTCAATTTATGGTTTTTTGAGTGATTAACATATTACTTAAGATAAATCTTAGAAAAAAAAAAGTCGTTTGATTAGGATGAAATAATGTCCATGAAAATTGCTAAAAGCCATCTTTGGATGATTTTTGTATAAATCTTATAAGAAGTATTGACCAAGGTGATGGACCTCCAATTTTCCAACTTAGTTTTATTATTACTTTTGTGCAAAAGATATCACCTCTTATGTGATAATCTTAAATTTGATCAATTTGTAATGAAAAAGAATTGATGTAGAATTTGTCTAATCTAGCCAGTACTTATATCTTGCCTCTTTTGTTGTTCTAAGAATAGTTTAATAGTTTATTATTTTTAAAAAAATCTATGAGTATGAAGTGTAATTTGAAATAATTTTAGTTATTTTTTTTATCTCTTATAAAAAATCTTCTATAAAAGGATATTTTATTATATATATATTCAACCATATTCTACATCAAAAATATAAAAATTATTTAATTGAAGTAATTCAACAAGATTGAATTATATTTAGCTGTATTCTTACTATTTATTAGATATGTAGAAGTTGACAATATTTATAGAATTTTTAGAGATATTATTAAAGGTGATCTATAAAATCCTGTTATGTATAAAAGATTTGATATTATAAACCAAATATTTAATAGAAGGAGAGACTAGGATGCAAACTCTATTTGCACTAGCTCCATCAAGATTTTGCACATAGCTTAGAGCTGCCTCAAGAATGTAAAATCCAATATCAAATCATAATTGATTACCAAGACTTTGAGTTCTTTACCTATATAACTTATGTTCTTCAACAAGAAGAATATTGCATTTTGGATTAATACTTTATATATAATTTTATAGTTTCATAATTTTTTTAGATTTATTTAATCTTCTTATATTATAAAAAATAATATTTAATTTTATAAAAAATTTAGGAAGAAGAATCATTTTGTATAATATTTATTATTATTATTATTATTATTATTTTTAGAGATCTTAAAAATCTAAAATGGTCTTAAATTAGTAAAGCTAATCTTTTCATTATCCACCTTTATAATCTAAGAAAATATGGAAGAGATAATGTTCTATTGTTCTTTTAAAAATCATTGCATAAGAAAGAATCATGGTTATAATAATATAATCAAATATGTGGTTGGAGTGTATATCAACTTGTCTTTGAAAAGGATTCTTAGACCACCTTCTTTATTGTAGAGAGATAAAAAGTGAACCTCTTTTTCATATAAAAAAATTAAATCAATAAAACTTCTTCTAACAATAGCAAGAGTTTCTATCTTGGTCATATAAATAGGACTATGGGAAGACTTTGTAAGCTAAAAAGACTAAGTATTAATGAAAATTGGTTATAGAGAAGTATCTTCTATATAAGAAATTGGCTCTTACTCTTGTCTCATGTAATGACCTACTTCCTTGTGTTATATACTTTGTTAGAAGTAAAAATAAATTTTTCATAGAAACTAAACAGTTTGGATCTTCATCCTTATATTTTATATCTTGAGGGACGGTTTTGGCATTGAGACTCTGTTCCATCGTAGGTGTCTATGTAGGTGTATCCTTCCAAGAGAATTCTTGTATAATCTTGATATTTAGCTTAGGTGAACCTTTTAAATCTTTAATATCTAAATATATCCCTATTATTGCATCAACCTCTTTATATTGTAGTTTATATTCCTTCCAATTCGAAAGGATATATTATCATGGACATTTATTTAAGGATAATTTTAAAAGATTTTGAAACTTCTTAGAAGGTCTTGGAACTTAAAAGATCCTAGAAGGATCTAAAAGATCTTAGAAGGTTGTAGAAGGTTCTAAGAGGTTGTTAGAAGAAGTTCTCCATATTGCTTGATTTTCAAGAAATGTAAAACATCACAGAAGAAGGTTTTTATAATTTTTTTATATTGATGCAATAGTAAAGCCACTCAAAAAATATTCTAGGATGACTTGGAGGTAAAGCCTTCTATAAGAGGTTATTTGGAAGCTTCTTAATTCTTAAAATATATAGATGTCAAGGTTTCAATCTCAACAATGTATATCTTATGGTCTAATTTGGATCTTTTAGCCTTATTTTTGTTCTTGTATTATGTTGCTTTGTAATAAGACTCATATATCTTATTATCTTCTTATTGTCTTATATAAGTTTCTTGATTTATAACAATTTATTGAGATTTCTAGCATCAATTTTAAAGCTTTTTTTTTTTGATAGAGTGTAGATTATATCTCTTCTTGAAAGCATTAAATCATTTTAAAGATTGCAGATTGTCCTATTCTAAATTGATATCATTCAATGTTATTTTTGTTTTTAAATTGATTTTAGTTATAATTAGTACTATAATTTTTTCAAAGATACATCAATTTTTTCTTCTTTCTTAAAATTTCATCTATTTATTTTACTAATATAGAAGTAGATAAGCTCATGGATAATACATCTTTATAAGTAGAAAATGGAATAGCAACCCATATAGATCTTTAAGTATGTATAATTTAAGAGAGGAGATTACATTCTTTTGAAATTCAAGCAAAAAATCTTTGATTAATTTAATGTCTAAAAAAATTAGACAAGAAATTTATAATTTGCAATAAGAAGTTGTTTGATTGAGAGAAGTAAATACTAGACATGTGCTACATATGACCTCTATAGATGTTTTAAGAACTATTATAAAAAAACCAAAGATTAATATGTAAAACAAGTTTGATAGAACAAGATTCAATTTTTGAAGCTTTATATAATAAGTACGGCTATATTTATGCTTATATCCTTCTTGTTATCTAGATAGGTTCACTCAAGTTACTTTCATAAGTACTCTTTTATTAAAAAGTATTTATTTATAAATTTTTCTATTATTAGAAAAGAATTCTTTAATATGGTATAATCTAAAAGCTTTTATAGAGAGATTTATTGTTGTATTTGGAGATAATGATTAAGAAAGAATAATAGAAAAGAAAGCAAAAAACTTACGACAAAGATCATGTTGAAGTCCAATTTGTGTTGTAAAATTTTAATAGCTTTTATGTAACTTTGATTAGAATAATAAGACATTTATGACTTAGTCTTGATATGATTTAAAAGACAATGTAAAAAATTTATTGATTATAATGCCACAAGTTGACAATTTAAAAGAATTCATATCTCAAGCTATCAATTGCAATAGTCATCTATTTGAATTATGATAAGAAGGAAATTAGATTTTTTATAATAATTATCATAGTATAATTACTATTTTTTCAAGAATATTAGAAAAGCATTCAACAAGTCTTGAATCTATGTAAATTGATACAATTTAATTTAAATATTTGATATAAATGGAAATAGATAGATGTCAATAAGAAAATTTGTCTTTATTTTATAAAAAGCCTAATCACAAAGCAACAAATTATCTAAATAAGTTTAAGAGATTCAAGATACAAAGTGTAATATCAATTTTAAAATTGATTAAATTAAAAAAATAAAGATGTCCACTCACAATAAGAATCATACAATTGGACACCACCAAATACCAACTACCAAAAAAAAGTTTTTTTTTACCTTAAGGTCCTGTATCTGATTTTATACTTCCTATACATATAAAAATTCTAAATTTTGAGATTTTTGTTAAAGCCCTTTTGGATGCTAGAGCCTCAATATATTTTATAGATAAAGATTTTATAATTAAATATGATTTAATATTTGTGAAGAAGATTCATTTTGCACGTGTTAAAGTCATTGATGGACAATCTCTTGCATTAAGAGATGTTATTAAAAAAACACAACCATTGCAAGTGATATTAAGAAATTAAGTATCACATATTATCTTCAATATTATTCAATGTCTTGTAAATCTTATTGTTATTGGACTTTCTTGGTTTGAATTATATAATCTTGATAATGATTGAAATCTATACAAAATTTCTTCAAGATTAAAACATCAAAGGAAGAAATATATTACACATTTATTTCTTGGAGATACTACTTTTATATAAGTAGTAAAGAATGGTGTTGCATTTATGATGTATGCTATTCAAATAAAAAATTCAATTGAATAAGATTTATAAGATATTCTAATTCAATATCAAGACTTTAAAGATATTTTGTAAAATATCAACTGTATGATTGTACCATAGAATTGCAAAAAAGAACTCAATTGCCATTTAAACCAATATATAATCTTTCACAAACACAATTAATAGTCTTATAAAAATTATTAATGAAAATCTTATTAAAAATTTTATTTGACATTTAAAATCATATGCTAGAGCACTTATTTTTTTTGTAAAGAAAAAGGTTGGATCCTTATGAATGTGTATTGAGTATTGTAATTTAAACAAGATAATGATAAAAAATCATTATCCATTGCCATGGATATTATGATTCTTTAAATAATTAAATTAAGCAAAGATCTATATAAAGATTGGCTTTCATAGAGCTTATAATTTAATATGCATCAAAAAGAGATTGAATAGAAGACGACATTTTGAATAAGGTATAGAAATTTTGAGTATAATATCATATCTTTTGGATTAAAAAATATACCAGCTATATATCAACACTTGATAAATGATGTCTTTTGAGAGTTCTTTAATAAATTTTTTATTTGCTATCTTGATGATATTTTGATCTATTCAAAAAATCTTGAAGAACATAAATATGTAAGATTGGTACTACAAAAATTAAAAGATGTAGATTTATATGCCAAACTAAAAAAATATATATTCTATCAAACAAAGGTAGAATTTTTTAGATATATTATATCAATTGATGGTTTATTAATGGATCCAAAGAAGGTTGAAGTTCTTAAAAATTGAACAATTTTTAAGACAATGCAAGATGTATAATATTTTTTTGAATTTGCTAATTTTTATTAAATATTCATTGAAAACTATTCTCAAGTGATTTTTCTATTTATTTGATTGACATGCAAAGATAAGTTAGAATGAAAGCTTTTTATATAAAAATTGATGCCTCGGATTTTGCACTAAGGCTATACTATCATAAAAGAAGAAAGACAAGAAATTTTATCTAGTTGCATTTTATTTTAAGAAGTTTTCAACCATGAAGATCAATTATAAAGAACTTCTTGCTATTGTAGATTCTTTTAAAAAGTGGCGCATGCAAAATACAAAGTCATGACTTTCCTATTCTTATATTTTTTGGATTCAATAAGACATTGGAATTTCTTTCTTGAGATTTTTAATAGCCTAAGATGTGGAAGACTATCAAAGGATTTGTACTTTTATATGATATATGTTTTAGATTAAAGATTCTTCAACATTGCCTATATAAACTCTTTCAACTACTACCTATTTTAAAGCATATGAGGATAAAATTCACCCTTTAATCCAAATTATAAGATGGTCTTGAATAAAAGTTGTTTATAAATTACAATGTAAAATATAAAAAATAAAAAATAATAACAAGGGAGAAGAACAATACAAAATAAGTGAAATATGTATAATTAAGTAATTATACATTATAAAATTAGTTATAGTTTGTTCATTAGATTTTTATCCAATATAAAATAAAAGTAAAAAATAAAAGTAATATTTTTAAATAGATAATTTTTTAAATCTTTCTAATTATATCCAAGAATTATTAAGTATTAGAGATATACACTTTGGAAGTTCTCAAAATCTTCTAGAATATTCTAAAAATGTTTTAATTAGTAGAAGTCACTTGAGAAGCTTTTTAGTTGGTGGAAGTAACTCGAGGAGCTTCATAGTTAATAGAAGAAGTTTTCAAGTTAGTAGAAGGAGCTTGAGAAGCTTCCAAGTTGGTAGAAGTTGCTCAAGAAGCTTCTTAATTCAATAGAAGCCACTTAAAAAACTTCTTAGATAAGGATATATATTAGAGTTGAAGCTAAAGAGTTCTTCAACCTCAACAATGTATCTTTTAGATTTCTAATTCACCTTTCTTAATATTGTTTGTATATTCATCTAAATAATTCAAGTTCTTATTGGTTTCTGCTTAAAACCTCTTTCCAGTTCAAGTCTTTTATTTTGTATTTTCATGTCTTTGACAATTTGTTGAAATTGCCCTCATCTTAAATATCAAAATTGATTATTTAGTTAGAGAGTAGATTATCCATCTTCTTGAAAGTATATTAGTACTTTAAAGATTGAAGATTATCTTCATTTAAAATAATATTTTTTTCATCGTAATATTAGAATTTTATTCCTCTTATGAGAGAGTAGATCATTCTTCTCTTTGAAAGTATTAAAGTATTTTAAAGGTTGTGGATTATCCTCCTCTAAATTGATATTATGTCCTTATATATATATATATATATATATATATATATATATATATATATATATATATTAAATTAGGACTATAGAGATTGAAGGGATTGTTGCAAAACTTCATAATGATATAATATCTGGAATACCACAACTTAGACTGCACCTACTTCCAACTTCTATACTTAATGATGTACTACTACCTATATTGCACTAAAAAAATCCACTTATTTAGTAATATGACGAACCTTGAGTTAATTTTTTAGAAAAATACGATAATACAAGTTTGAAGTTTCGAAGATTTGTTAACCAAATTTGATTGATAATAGTTCTATAATATGATATTTATTTGACAGAAGAATCATAGATTAGATTAATTGGTATCTTACTTATGGGACAAGCATTATTGTGATTTGCTTCCTTGTTTGAGAAGAGATCACCAATTTTAAGCAAATTTAAAGCTTTTATGGAAGCATTTGGAGAAGCATTTATAGAACATCATAAGATTCATTGAGTAACAACCAAGATCCAGGCATTGCAACAAGAGATGTACTCTGCATCAATTTATACATCTAATTTAAGTAACTATTGTGCAATATCAATTGAGATGAAGAAGCCTTAGTGAATCAATTCTATTGAAGATTAAAAGATAATGTGAAGGATTTATTATTATTGCTTTTGGATCCACAATCACTTAATGAAGCCATCAACCAAGCCATGAAATGTGATAATCAACTATTCCAATGTCATCAAGATCAACATTCATAGATTTTAATAAGACAACACACAATCTAATATACTCCTATTATATTGACAAGCAATCTGAATTCACATTCAGAAGTAAAAGATATACAACTTGATGTAGTATGTTTTAAATCTCTTAGTCTAGAAGAAAAGAAGCATCAAATAGAAGGTCTATATTTATATTATGGCAAGGAAGATCACAAGGTTGACAATTTTTTGAAGAAACAAAATCAACACATTACCAAAACTAGGAGTGCAATCATTTAGAAAAGCAAAGATGTTCAACTAAAGTAGGGACTGTGCAATTAGATAATTCAATATTAGAAAATTATTTAGGTTCCTCTGTTTTTGCTCAACCTATTCATTGATTTATAATTCTTTTGTGTTTTGACTTTTAGAAGCTTTAAACAATTGCATTATTGGATTTAAGAGCATTCACTTATTTTTTAGATGAAGTATTTGCTAAGCTTTTTCATCCTCTAGTAATGTCATCTATGAAACAACACTTATAGAAGTGACATTTAAAGACCATAGTAGCCAAATTGTATTTAATATTATTAGGACTCCTTCAAATCCTATTATTGTTGGACTTTCTTGGTTGAAAAAGCATAATCCATCTATAAATTGAAAATTACAGAAAATGACATTTTTTATAAAAATCCCTATAAAAAGAATTTGTAAAAAGTCACGAGTTAATAAGCCTTTATTTATTGAAGTAAGGGCCTTTATAAGATTTGTTAAAAAAGATATACCATTTATTATTTAAGTGATTCTAATTAAAGAAGATATAACTTCATTGACAATTATTTTAAAATATCATAGCAAATTTTAAGATATTTTCTAAAAATTCTTTGCAAGAAAAGATAGTCTTCTATTTGTCTCTTTTCTTGCAAAGAACTTCATCAGGCATTCAAAGTCTCTAGCAGATGCATGTATATTCTTTGTGAAGAAAAAAAATGATTCTTGGAATATATAAATTAATAATTGGAGATTTAATAAAATAATAGTAAAAAATCATTATCCACTATCATTAATCTCAAGATTTTTAGAATAACTTGGTGAAGCCAAGATCTATACTAAGATAGATCTTTGTAGAATATACAACTTGATACAAATCAAAGAAAGAGACAAATAGAAGATTATATTTTAAAAAAGGTATAGATATTTTGAATATAATATCATATCCTTTGAATAAATAAATACATCCATTATCTTTTAGCATTTAATAAATAACATCTTTCAAAAGCATCTAAATAAATTTGTAGTGATTTATCTTAATGATATCTTGATCTATTCAAAAAATCTGGAAGAATATGAAGAATATGTAAAATTAGTATTACAAAAGCTATAAAATACAGGTTTGTATGCCAAGCTAGGAAAATATATATTTTATTAATTAAAAATGGAATTTTTGAGATACATTGTATCTACTGAAGATTTGATGATGGATCCTAAGAAAGTGGAGCCAATTATGCAATGGACCATTTCAAAGAGTATAAGAGTGTACAATGTTTTTTGATTTGTCAACTTCTACTGGATCTTCATCAAAAATTATTCTCAAGTTATTGCCCTTTTTATTTGATTGACATGTAATGACAAGTTGGAATAGAAGTCTTAAGCAGAGAAGGCATTTTAAGATTTCAAGACAACATTCACCATAGCTTCAATCTTGGTACATCCAAATTTTACAAAAGCATTCTACATAGAGACCAATGCTTCAAATTTTGCACTAAAAGCCATACTTTTACAAATGAATATAGATGATAAATTCCATCTTGTTGTATTTTATTCTCAAAAGTTTTTTATCGCCAAAATTAATTATGAAATCTATGATAAGGAGCTTTTTCTTATTGTAGATTCTTTTAGAGAATGACATCATTTTTTCAAAAGAGCAATACATCTTGTGAATGTATATATAAATTATAAATACTTGAAATACTTTACGTCAGCTTAGATTCTTAATCACTATCAAATTTAATAAAATATATTATTATTTTAATTTAATTTTATTATTTATCAACTTAGGAAGTAACAAGGATTATCTAATGTTTTATCAAAGAAATCATATTGTATATCAAAGACAGGAAAGGTAGCATTTGATCAACAATATATAACTTTGTTGAAGCTAGAGAAATTTTGCCTTTGTACCACTATTACATCAGTATCTATTGATTCTAATTTTCTCAATGATGTGCATGTTACAACCACTAATGATGCTTTGGCCTTTGATATTAAGTACTGTTATATTACGTGAAGTCTTGCTTGAAAATGCATCAGATACCTGACTATAAAAGATAAAAAAGAAATTGTAACAACAAGTCTTAATACATCTAATAGAATTATATATAAATTATAATTAAAGATTAATAAGTATATTTATGTATTTTAAATCTTAAGTAAATCCTAATAAAATCCTAATCAAATCTTAAATGAATCTTAACAAATTTTAATCAAATTTTAATCAAATCCTAAAAAATCCTAATCAAATCCTAATCAAATCTTAATAAATCTTAATCAAATTTTAATCAAATCCTAACAAACCTTATCGCATATTGAAACTTCAATAGCTAATGATTAAACTATTGATTTTGATTCAAAATTTTTATATCTTTCAACAACTAAGTTGGCAATATGCACAAAAATTTTAAAGAAGATCAAACTCACAAAGTAAAAGATAAATCCAAAATTCAGCTCAAGTATAGGCCAACCTCCTTCTCCAACCTTGATGCCAATCTTCCATTGCCAATATCTTTTTTTTGTACTATTTAATTGTTTCCAAAATTCACAAATAGATTAAAAAAAAAATTAAATCTATCATCCATACAAATAATTTTCACTTTAATTCAAATAATAGATTGCTAAATATTTTAGAAATCTTCATTGATCTTTAAAATCCAATTTCTAAAATTCCAACCAACTAGAATTTCAATAACCTTCAATCGAATTGTAAGATCAAGTTCAAACTTATAGCATGCACTTAACATAATTATAATCACAAACATATAAGAATTTATTTGTAGATCTACAATCAAACTCACAAAATGCTCAAAAATATAAACATCTTTTTATTTCACAAAACTTAGAATCACCAAAATCAATCTTAACTTTGCAAAGCTCTTACAAAGTCAAAATCTATCCAAATCACTCAAAACCAATATTTAAAAAATCCCTCTGAAGTTTGCTTTCAAATCCTACTTTTTAATCTATTAAAGAATTCTCTACCTGCCATAGGCATGTGGTTTTGTACCTTAGGATCTAATTTCAATCCAAGTTCACAACCAATCTCCTTCAAATATCAATTTTTAGAATTTTGAGATAAATTTTTCTAAAACCTATTTTTAATTTTTTCTTAAAGATATTTGTATTATTTATTTTTTAATCTATTTTATTTTATCTTATTTATAGCTATATAAAGTAAGTAGAAGCCTCTTCTATAAGAAAGTAGCATTAAAACTTTTTTATTTTTACTACCTCCTTATCTATTATTTATATTTCTAAGATAATTTGCTAAAATATTTTTATTTGAGCTCTTCTATAATATAATCATTCCTTTTTTTTCATCTAATAATTATATTATTATAAAACAGTGGCGCTTCAATGAAAATATTGACAAGTTCAATCTTGAGAAAGACCTTCTATATTTTAAAGAACGTTTGTATATCCCAGAAGGACCAACACAATTGCAAGTTCTTCAATCTTGCCATGATTTTCTACTTGCAGGTCACTTTGAATTTAACAAAACCTTAGAACTTATTTTTTAAGATTTTTGGTGGCTTCAAATATAAAAGGCTATGAAAGACTTTGTGCTTTCTTGTGACGTCTGTTTAATGCCTAAGAATTCTTGACATTGTCCTTATAGACTCTTATAATTCTTATCTATTTCAAGATGATCATAGCCTTCTATCTAAATAGAATTTATCACAAATCTACTACCATCCAATTCATTGGATAACATCCTTATGGTGGTTGATCAACTTACAAAGATAGCTCATTTTATTCTTTGTAAAAAGATTTCTTTTAATAAAAAAAATAATAAGGTTCTTTCTTGATAATATATATCAATATCATGGCCAATTGGATGATATTGTATTTAATTGAGGATTCCAATTTGTATTTAAGTTTTGGAGATGTTTTTTTGAAATATTAAAAATAGATATTAAACTTTCTTTGGCTTTCCATCTTTAAATTGACAGCGAAATAAAACAAGTTAAGTTTTAGAATAATATTTATGATACAACATCAACTATCAATAAGAAAATTGGATCTTATATCTATTATTAATAGAATTTATATATAATAATATTATTTATACCTCAAGTCAACAAACACCATTTTATTCCAACTATGGATATCATCCTAAGCTTGATCTTTGGAATACGCCAAAAAATAACAATTTAGTAGTTGAAGGGTTTGCAAAGTATCTATTGTAACACCAAATAACCTTGAAGCTTTAATTGTAAGCAGCTCAAGATTCTTATAAGGTATCTGTAGATAAATTCAAGAATCAGTTGTCTACTTTTTATATTGGAAATAAAATATGGCTTCTTTGACAAAACATCAAAATTAAGCGGCCATATAATAAGTTGGATTATAAAAAATTAAGACCATCTTCTATCCAAAAAAAATCAATATAATAGCATATTGCTCAAAACTACCATCTTCTATGAAAATACATACAATTTTTTATATCTCTCTTTTAGAACCTTATAGAGAGTCGCATATTCTAAAAAGAGTACAATAATTGCTACCTAATATCAAAATCAAAAATCATAAAAAATATGAGGTAGAAAAACTACTTGATTCACAATGAAGGTAGAGTAAATTAGAATATCTTGTTCATTAGCGTGACTATGATATGAATGAGCACACATAGGAATTGGCCAAAAATCTTGCCAATGAATTTCAAAAGATATAAGAATTTCATTAATTCTATCTCCACAAATCCAAATGTGTTTGATGATAATTTCTTGGTGAAGATTGGATTTGAAAAATATCTATAAGAAAGACAGAGCTAAACTAAAGCCTTCATCAATATGTAGTCATTTGTTCCAAGATAGAATAGAATTGTAGAAGCAAGTCAGTTGCCATATCTAACCTTCAAGTGTTGAAAGATTTAACAAAACAAGATTCAGAAGATTCACTTGCTATACAAGCTTTGAGCAAACTAGTACAACTTTCATGGCCATTAATTAAATAAAGTAAGGACAATATATTTCAGCAGTAAGTACAACTATAGTTGGAACTGTTAGGAGCAACATCCAACGATACAAGTCTTGATTCTAATACTTGATTTTTAATGATATTGCTTGAACTTGGAAAGACAAATCCTCTTAAGCATGAAAAATTATTTGGAAGATGTTTTGAAAGCCGTAATAAAGATCAAATTCTTAGATTGGATGTTTTAACAATGGATATATGTCACAGACATAAGATTTACTCTATTAATTATCTAAGTAATATAGACCAATAGAAGTAGGTAAAATAAGTTGATTTGATAATATCTCATAGAGAAGCTTCTTAGAAGCTTCATAGATGTGAAATCACCTTTATACATGTCTATAGATGATTAATAGGTTAGAAACTTGGTTAACAAGCTAGCCACATGGCACACATATTGGTAGCTTGTAAAACAAGCCAAGTACGTGGCACACATGTTGGTAGCTTGCGGAACAAGCCAAGTATATGGCGTATATGTAGAAAACTTGTCGTGCAAGTTTGACACGTGTCTTACAAATTAGGCACATGTATGAAGTCCTATAGAATACCGCCATGTAGCTCTTAATTAGATAATATTTATAGAGGCAAGAGTGAAGCTTTCTTCACTCTTGTCAAGTCCTTTCCTGATCCTAGTCTAATTTCAAGAGTCTTTATATTTCCAATCTTTGGCAATAGCCATTCCAATTTCCCTTTGAATATACATACTTTCTTATTCCTATTATGTGACTTTTCTTTGATATAATTTTTATTATATTATATATCTTTTTTTAGTTCATATCCTTGACAGATTGACAAGAGTACATATATAGTATCAGAGCTTTGTCTTTTCTTGATTAAGAATAGATTATCCCTTTCTCTTAATAAGACATAAGCATTTTAGAAGTTGTGGAGTATCCACTTCTAAACTGATATTGTTTCTAGAATTTTTTCTTTTGAGTGTGTTATTCTGCATTTCTTGAAGTGAGAGTAGATACCTTTCTTTCTATTATATTATCATGGCAGAGCTTGCGGAAATGAAGAGTACAATGGCACAAATGCAAGAACAAATGAGAGAGCTAATGCTTGTAATGCATCAACTCAGTTTACTACCACAAGGAGCAATAAGATTGGCAGGAAGTAAAGATATAGAGATGGTCAGAGCTGCGTCAATATCTACACCAAACCATACTACCTCACCTATGATGGAGTATTGTCCAAACATTAGAGAACCAAAAATTAATTTGCTTCAGAAATTCGATGACACAAGATCTAAGTTTTGAGGATTCATCAATCACATACAATTAGTGATTGAACTTCAACCTCAAAGTTATTTTACGCAAGGATCTCAAGTTAGGTTTATTGAAGCGTTATTTTTAGGTTCTGCTTTATTGTGATTTTTATCTTTTCTTGAACGACGTGATCCAATATTGGATAGTTTTGGAGGCATTTTTAGCAAAATTTTGATCTATATATGAAAAACATGATGCAATTTGTGTTGCCACCAATAAGATTTGCATCCTACGATAAGGCAATCGATCAGTGTCATTATATGCTTTACAATTTTAACAACTAGCAATTAATATCAAGTGGGATGATGTTGCATTCATCAGCCAATTTTTCTATAGATTACAATATGAGGTAAAAAAATTAATGCTCAATTTATCCAATCTTCAAACATTGAGTCAAGCAATTGATTTTGCTATGAAGTGTGACAATCGACTTTTTGAGTTTCGATCTGAGAGTCGTATAAGAGAGCCTCAACATTATTATTCAATGGCAATATCAACGCCTTCACGAAATGTACATTTGGAAGTAGAAGACATGCAAATTGATGCGGTACGTTTTAAACCTCTTACTGAATAAGAAAAGATTCAATGTCGTCAAGGAAGATTATATTTATATTGTGGAGAACTTAAGCACCCTGCTCAACATTGTCCAAAGAAATGACACAACTATAAAATAAGGAGTTTGGCTGTCAAAGAAGACAACATGTCAAAAAACAAATTTGTCCAGCTACAATAGGGATTGTGCAGTTGGAACCTTATACAATTCCTAGTGAAGGTCCTATTCTCTCCTCAAAACCCTCTCCTTGTTTTATAATAGATGTATATTTAGGACCAAAAAATTACAAAGTCTCTGCCTTATTAGATTTAGGAGCCTCAGCATGCTTTCTAGATGAACAATTTGTTAAGAATTGTAAAATATCTTTAATACAAAAAACTAAATCCGTACATGTAGAAATCATAGATGGTTTTCCATTGTCTTCTAGAGACATCACTCATGAAACTCGTCCTTTAAAAATAATAATAGATGGTCATAATAGCTATGTAACCTTTAACATAATTAAATCTCCATCTAATCTAGTTATTTTAGGTTTATTATGGCTAGAAGAATATAACCCTCAAATAGATTGAAATTCTTGTAGACTTTACTTTTTTCAAAACGTTATTAAACATTTGCCGATCAAGTAGAAAGTTATAAATTTAGTATAATAAAACCCATACTTATAGATGCAAAAGCTTTTATACACACAACAAAAAAAGGATCAACTTTTTTTATTTATGCCACACCCGTTTCTGATGGTCGAAAGACTTTAAGTGGAATTCTAAGCCAATATCTAGATTATTAGGACGTTTTTGAGAAAAAAAAATGCAGATATTCTTTCAAAGCATCATCCATATGATTGTTTAATCGACCTCAAGAAAAGAACTCAACCACCATTTGGACCAATCTACAGTTTATCATAAGATGAGTTGGTTGAACTTAAGGCATATATCAATAAGAATTTGGCTAAAAATTTCATACGTCATTCTAAATTTCCAACAAGAGCTCCAATTCTATTTGTGAAGAAAAAAGATCGATCATTACAAATGTGTGTTGGCTATCGAGGATTCAACAAGATTATAATCAAGAACAAATATCCATTATCTTTGATATTAAAACTCTTTAACCAGTTGAATCAAGCTAAGATCTACACAAAAATAAATCTAAGAAGAGCATATAATTTGGTACGCATCAAAGAAGAAGATGAATGGAAATTTGCATTTTGAACTAGGTACGGACATTTTGAATATAATGTCATTCCTTTTGGACTTACGAATGCACCAACTGCTTTTCAACATCTCATGAATGATGTTTTTTGTGAGTTCTTTGACAATTTTGTCATCTGCTACCTAGACAATATTTTGATCTATTTTAAGAACGTAGAAGAACACAAAATACATGTTTGTCAAGTATTACAAAAACTTAGAAATGCAGGATTGTACGTTAAGATGGAAAAGTGTGTATTTCACACTACTCAAGTTGATTTCTTAGGATATATCATTTCTAATGATGGTCTCATCATAGATTCTAAGAAAGTCCAGACAATCCAGAATCGGAAGATTTCAAAGATGGTAAGAGATGTCCAATGCTTTCTGAGATTTGCCAATTATTATCGGATCTTCATCAAAGACTTCTCTCAAGTTGCAGCTCTACTTACATGTTTGACCTGTAAAGACAAACTCCAATAGAATCAAGAAACGGAAGCAGCATTTGAAGCTCTAAAGACATCATTTGTTTCTGCACCAATCTTGTATCACGTTGATTTTTCTAAGGTATTTTTTATAGAAACAAACGCATCAAACTTTGCCTTGGATGCGATTTTGTCACAAATGGGAACAAATGATAAACTTCATCTAATAGCTTTTCAATCAAGAAAATTTTCAAGAGCCGAGATCAATTATGAGATCTACGACAAAGAACTTCATACAATCGTGGATTCCTTTCAAGAATGGTATCATTATCTAGAAGACGCTTCCAGTTCAATCACTGTATATATGGATCACAAGAACCTCAAGTATTTCATGTCGACATGTATATTAAATTGTCATCAAGCTTGTTGGAGTATGTCTTTGTCAAGATTTGAGTTCATTATCACTTATTGCCCAAAAAAACAACAAGGTTTGTCCGATGCCCTTTTTAGACGTTCTTATTTTGTACCAAAAAAAGGAGATGCAGCTTTTGAGCAACAAAGAACAGCCTTCTTGAAATCGAAATAATTTCATCTTTGAGCAATGAAATCAACATTGACTATTGATTCAACTTTTCTCAAGCAAATTTAATCAAGTATGTCCTCAGACCCTCTTGTTCATGATATCAAGAATAATTCTTCCAAGTCTCATGATTCTTTTAAATTCAAATTCAAGAATAACCTACTATATTTTGAAAGACGCTTATATGTTCTGGAAGGAGAAGCAGGTTTATGTGTTCTTCAAATACGTCATGATTTTTTAGCGGCATGACATTTTGGATACAATAAGACTTTGGAACTTATATCAAGAGATTTTTGGTGGCCTCAAATATAGAAAGCAGTCAAAAACTTTGTACAATCATGTGATATCTGCTCAAAATCTAAGACTCCTCGTCATCGATCTTTTGGGCTCCTTCAGCCATTACCTATTTCAAAACAACCATGGTATTCTGTTTCTATGGATTTCATCACAGATCTCTAAGTTCAAGATCTTATGACTCTATATTTGTGATAGTAGATCGGTTCACCAAGATGGTATATTTTGTGCCATGCATAAAATCTATTACACATGAAGAAATAGCTAAGCTTTTCATTAATAATATCTATCGCTATCATGGGTTATCTAAGGATATTATATCGGATAGAGGAATTCAATTTGTGTCAAGATTTTGGAAAACCTTTTTTAAGATCTTAAAAGTAGACATAAAGTTATCTTCAGCTTTTCATCCTGAAATTGATGGACAAACAGAGCGCATGAATCAAGTCTTGGAGTAGTACTTAAGGTGTACCATCAACTACCAACAAGATGATTGGATAGCTCTTTTGCCATTGACAGAGTTTGCTCATAATAATACATTATATTCTTCTACGTAACAAACACCTTTTTTTGCCAACTATGGTTATCATCCACGACTTGATGCTTTTGACTTTTTAAAAATTGATAATCTAGTGGCAGAAGATTTGGCAAATCGTTTTTCATGCAATAATGAAGGTGGAATTAAAAGAAGCTCAAGAACGACAAAAAAACAAATACACATGCATATTGCAAGGAACAACCACAATTCAACGTGGGGAACAAAGTATAGTTACTTCGTTGCAATATCAAGACTACTCGTCCTTGTGCTAAGCTGGACTATTGTAGACTTGGACCTTTTTCTATTTCTGAACAAATGAATCTAGTTGCATATCGATTACACCTATCAGAGTCCATAAAGATCCATTATATATTCCACGTATGACTACTTGAGCCATACAAGACAGTGGATATACAAAGAAGAAGACAAATGCCATTGCATCTTATAGAAGTGGACAACGATGAAGAATTCGAGGTTGAAGAGATTTTAGATTAAAGGCAGCGTCAAAATCGACTGGAATATCTTGTGCATTGGCGCAGATATGATATTAGTGAATGCACATGGGAGCCATCTAAGAATCTAGCAAATGCATCAAAAAAAATCAATGTATTTCATTGACAACATCTGTCAAAATTAAGATAAAGAATCAAAAAAATCTTTGCTATAAAGCAAAGTAGGTTCTATAAAGGTTTCATCCTATCTTCTATATTGTTTGTTATTTCCTTTGATTTGTTCATGTTAAAAAGATGGAGGATCAACAACTAGCGAATTCAACTCAAGAGCCATCATTTGCTGATTTATCAAACGAGACATTATGACTATCACAACCTTCATTACGACTATCAGAATCTTCAAGACGACGGAATAGAAATGAAGACCCTCAAGAACGACATGTTCTTCCTTGGATTGATGGCGAAATACAACGTGTTTGGTATCACAACCTTGGAAGAGACTTTCAATATTTGATGATACTTTTAAAAGTAGAAACTACTCCTAATGGTGTTCCTAATGTTTTCTTTGAAGGAAGTTTTGAAGGCCTCAACAATGATCAAATAATAGGGTGGTCCTCTCGCCTTGATATGGGACATTTTCAATGACTGAAAGGACCTATCAACTATCTTCGAAGGGAATAGAAATCAGAGTATGTGGCAAGCACAATTCAACGTATCCTGGACTTCCTCAATATATAATCACCGCTCGTTGTGGAACTCATCCCTAGAAGGGGAGATAATATCACAGACATAAGATTTACTCCAATAATTATCTAGGTAATATAGACTAATAGAAGTAGGTAAAATAAATTGATTTGATAATATCTGATAGAAAAGCTTCTTAGAAGCTTTATAGATGCAAAATCACCTTTATACATGTCTATAGGTGATTAGTAGGTTAGAAACTTGGTCAACAAGCTAGCCACATGGCGCACATGTTGGTAGCTTGCGGAACAAGCCAAGTACGTGGCGTACATGTGGAAAACTTGTCAAGCAAGTTTGACACGTGTCTTGCAAATTAGACACTTGTATGAGGACCTATAGAATACCGCCATGTAGCTCTTAATTAGATAGTATTTATAGAAGCAAGAGTGAAGCCTTCTTCACTTTTCTCAACTCCTTTCCTAATCCTAGTCTAGTTTCAAGAGTCTTCATGTTTCCAATCTTTGGCAATAGCCATTCCAGTTTCCCTTTGAATATACATACTTTCTTATTCATATTTTGTGACTTTTCTTTGATATAGTTTTCATTAGATTATACATCTTTTTCTAGTGCATGTCCTTGACAATGTACTATCTCAAGGCCATAGGTAATTTCTTTAAGGATCAGTAGAACTTATTATCCAAGAATGGAAAAGAAAACATATAATTTCATTGATACAACGTATTCTCAATTTTTTATATATATAGGAAGATTTTTAAAAGTATGAGCTCTTTTTAAAACTCGTTGCTAGAGAAGGAGGTGATATTAGGGACATACACTTTAAAAGTTTATAGAATCTTTTAGAACATTCTAAAGGTTTCCTAATTAGTAGAAATTATTTGAGAAGCTTCCTAGTTGGTGGAAGTAGCTCAAAAAGCTTTGTACTTAGTAGAAGGAGCTTGAGAAGATTTTTAGTTAGTAGAAGCTATTCAAGAAGCTTCCTAGTTTGATGGAAGTCATTCAAGAAGCTTCCTAGATAAAAGTATATATTAGAATTGAAGCTAAAGAATTCTTTAGTCTTTTCAATGCATCTCTTGGAGTTCTAGTTCACATTTTTTGGTATTATTTGTGTACTTATCTAGATAATTCAAGTCTTTATTAGTTTCTTCTTAAAACTTCTTTCTAGTTCAAGTCTCTTCTTAAAACTTCTTTCTAGTTCAAGTCTCTTATTCTATATTTTTATATCCTTAATACTAAGATTCCATTTTTACGACTTTTTTTAATAAGACTCTTATAACTAATAATCTCTTTTAAATTCTAATGAATACTTAAATAATCAAATAAAATCTTTAATCTTAATATTTTGATATTTAAATAAATTTAAATTATAAATTTAAATAATCCACCAATTAAAATTCATTAGTAGGACTTACAAGGCAATCTTGATCTTCTATTTCTATAGATTTCATTACAAATATTCTACCATCCAATTCTTTTGATATCATATTTATGATCATCAACTAATTTATTAAGATAGAATATTTTATTCCTTACACAAAGATAATTATATGTTAAAAAAATGGCCAAATTCTTTATTGATAATATTTATCAATATCATGGATTATTAAATAATATTATATCAAATTGAGAATCTCAATTTTTATTCAAATCTTGGAAATCAATATTTGAAATCTTTTAAATAAATATTAAGTTATCTTTAATATTCTATCTATAAATCAATAGCCAAATGGAGAAAATCAATCAAATTCTAAAATAATATCTAAAATATACCATCCGCTATTAATAAGATAATTAGACTTCCTATTTATTATTTCTTAAATTTTCTTATAATAATACTATTTATATTGTCATGCTATAAGACGAGTATAGGATGAAAGAACAAAAAAAGACATATATTATAAAAAAGCTTAATTTAAGATTAAATAATAAATTTATTTTAAAAAATATAAATAAAAATATTTAATATTAATACTGCCTTTTTATAAAAAAAAGACTTCTACTTACTTTGTAGGACCATAAACAAGACAAAATAAGGTAGATTAGCAAAAATAATACTGTAAGCATCTTAAAATCAAAGTGAAGGATGGTTTTTAGCAAAAATTATCTAAAAAACCTTAGATTGATACCCACGGAAGGCCAATTGTGAATTAAGGTCAAAACCAAATCCCAAGGTATAAAATAGTGCACCTATGGCTAATAAAAAAATTTGTTATTGATTGGAGAGCAAGATAAAAAAACAAACTTGATAGGATTTTTTTAAGCATTGCTCTCAAGGTTTTTGAGTTTGTAATAACTTTGTAAAAACTATACAAAGTTAGAGTTCTATTTGGATGACTTTGATTATTGAGAAATAAAGTGGATTCACATTTTAGAGTATATTGTAAATTTTGTCATAGATCTATAGATAAAATTTTTTGGATTTATGAATATAATTATATTAAATGTTTATTGTGAATTTTAAGTTAATTTTAAAAATAGATCAAAGGTTATTAGAATTCAAATAAGCTAGGATCTCAAAAATTGGATTTTTGAGGGTCAGCAAGGATTTCCATGATTTTAAGCAATCTGTCAATTAGATTAGAATGGTTCTTTTTTAAACTGGTAGTTAATTTAATTTTTAGCATTTTTATGAAATTTTAGAATTTATGAACATTGCAAAAGGAACTATTGATATTGAAAGATCAACATCAAGATTGGAAAAGGAGAACAGCTGACACTTGAGAAGATTAGTAGCTTTTTCTTCCAATCTAGAAGTTCAAATCACTTCAAATTTTGTATGCTTATTTTTAATTAATAGGATATGAAGTTTACAAATTTTAAATAAAGATCAATGATTAATTCAATAAATATTGAGTTTTTAAATTTGCTATTAGATTTTATTCAGATTTTATTCAGATTTATTTAAGATTTGATTAGAATTAATATAAGATTTGATAAGAATTTGATTGATATTTATTTAAGATATCTTTAGGATTTTATTGAGATTATTAGGATTACATTAGGATTTCATTAAGATTTTATTAAGATTTGATTAAAATTTGATTAAAATTTGATTAAAATTTGATTAGAAATTGATTAAGATTTTATTAGGATTTATTTATGATTTGATTAAAATTCAATTATAATTTATTTAAAATTTCTTTAGGATTAGCTAGGATTTTATTAAGATTTCTTTAAGATTTTTTTATGATTTCATTATGATTTCTTTAGGATTTCTTTAGGATTTCTTTATAATTTTTTTAGGATTTGATTAGAATTATTAAAGATTCAATTGGGATTTATCTAATTATAATTTTTAATTAATAGGATATAAAAGATAAACTTATATTTATCTTTTATAGCCAAGTACCTAATGCATTCTCAAATAATACAACATACAATACAATAATGTTTTTATTCAACCAACCTCTTTCTATACCAACTATGGATATCATCTAAAATTGGATATGTTATTACTTCCTAAATTTAATAATCCAACAACTAAAGAATTTGCTACAAGTATAGCGAAGCTACACTCAACTATAAAATTTCAATTAGAAAAAATTCAAGAATGATATAAAATAATTACATATAGATTTTGAAAAGAGCAATCTTCTTTTGGCGTTGGTGATAAAGTGTGGCTCTTTTGCCGCAATATAAGAACCAAGCAATCATGTGACAAATTGGACTATTAAAGATTAGGATCATTTTTTATTCAAAAGAAAATTAATCCTATTGCTTATTATTTGAAATTATCAACATCTATAAAAATATATCATATTTTCTATACTTTTCTTTTAGAACCTTATAAAAAATCAATCATATTAGGAAGAGTACAAGTACCATTGCCTTATATTGAAATAGATAATCATGAAGAATTTGAAGTGAAAGAAGCTTTTGATTCAAGAATAAAACAATGATAGTTAGAATACTTTGTATATTTGCACGATTATACCATTAATGAACAAATATGAAAACCAACTCAAATTTTAATCAATGAACCTTTAAAATAAAAAAAATTTCATCAATAATATTTGTCCAAACCAAAAGCAAAAACATATATAACTATTGCTAAATAACATTTGCTATGACATTTAATCTAGAATGATAAATACAATAATTTTAAAAAAAATTGGATTTCTTTATACAAAAAAAAAAAAAAAAAAAAAAAAAAAAAAAAAAATGTTAGAAAAATTTCAAACTATAATATAAATAAAAAAATCCAAATTCACTCTATTTCACTTTGAATTTAGTAATATGTCATTATTTTAGCTTAGGGGTTCAATTAAGGATAGTCAAGAGGATGACACCTTGCAAGTTAGACCATCTCAATTAAGTAATTCATATCATTGACTTCAAGAAGAAGAATTATTTGAACTATAAAGATGTTAAAGATTACTTAATAATTAATTAGTAGTAATTGTCAATAAAGTGGAACTTATTTATGAAGATTATTTAAAAATGGTGTTCAAAAGATATTTTTATAATAAAAATATAGAAATATAAGCTTGGTCTCAAATAAAAGGTGTTGACTAGTATTATTGATTATAAGAATCAATGAGACTTTTTATGGATAAAAGATAATTAGAACATATTGTACATCTTTGATTTTTTATATTTTTGAGCAATTTTGACTTTATTACTTTTTGGAGAATTCAAAGCTAAAGGAGGAGATGATATTATAGACATCCATCTAAAAAAGATTTTAGAAGATTTTAGAAGGTGCTAGAAAAATCTAAGAGATCCTAGAAGATTGTAGAAGATTCTAAGAGATTATTAGAAGAAGTTCTCTAAGTTGTTTGACTTCCAAGCAACGTGTAAAGTCATAAAAGAAGATTCTTAAGATTTCTTTATATTGAAGAAACAAAAAAGTCGCTTAAAAAGTATTTTAGGATGACTTGAGGACAAATCTTCTATGAGAAGTTATATAGAAGCTTTTTAATTCCTAATATATATAGATGTCAAGATTGAAAGATTCCTCAGTCTTGACAATGCATATTTTGTGGTCTAGTTTGGACCTTCTAGTCTTATTCTTATTCTTGTATTATGTTCATTTGTAATAAGACTCACATATCTTATTATCTTGTTATTGTCTTGCATAAGTTCCTTGATCTAATCAGTAACATATATAATACCCTCTTTTTCAAATAGAAGATTGGATATTATATTGTACGAAGTTCTCTTACTATATTTATTGCCTAGCTTGGAAGGTGTCAACTGCGAATTAGGAGACCACATGCGATGTAGTGAAAGTTAGGGGCATAAGAATAATTGGAACTTAGATGTGGCCCACGTGTCTAAAAGATGCTTCTTATCCACGAGAATTATTCTACAATCCTCCGAAGATGGTGAATTTCTAGAACATAGCCTTAGACTGCCATCATAGGTTGAAGGGACATGATCAAGATCTCCACTATAAATTGAGCTCCCTATAGTCAAGTTTGTGCTTCCACAATTTAAATCTATAATATAAATTTTGTCTATTTAGTTCCATAGTTGTGTATTATATATAGGGCTAAATTCCACAAGATCACTAGGCCCTTGAGGGGCACTATCTAAGGTGGGATCTACATCTTCTTCTTTGCAAGCAACATCAAGATCATCCAAGTTGGTATTACTAATATTTCTCTTTGATTCTATGAATAGTTGCAATTTCCAATATAGCACCATAGTTTTTACTTTATTGCCTACCTCTATTAAGTAATGAATAAATAAATAAAATAATAATAATTTTTAAATAAAATTATATAAAATTTGGAAATCAAATATTATTTTATTATTTTTAAATATTTTTGAATTTCTTATAAATAATTATAAATAATCAATTTATATAAAAATAAATATTTTTTAAAAAAGATAAATAATCTTAAATTATTAATATAATTCTTATAGATTTATAGTATTAAACTATTATTGTTATATAATATCTAACTTAATAAGATTTTTTTGTGAAAAGATATTATTCAATAAGTTGAATTATTGATTTTAAAATAATTATAATTTAAAATTTAAAATATTAAATTACTAAATATAACTAATTGAATAGCTTTTATATTGGTTAAAATATAATTTTATTATAAATTTGTGAATTAAATTTTAAAGCTTATATGATTGGCTATTCTTTAAATTAAATATTCTTAAAATCAATATAAAATATAATTATTATCTTTTATATTGTATTAAAGATAATTATACTATATTATAAAATTAAATCAAAACTAAAATATATTAATAATAATATAATCATAATTAATTAAAATAATTTTTGTTTATAACAATTAAAGTTTTGATATTTCAAAAATATATAAATAAAATTAAAAATTAAGAGATTATTTTAAAATAATTATTTAAAAAATAATAAATAAATAATATTTAAACAACATTTATTTTATTTGATCTGTATTTATATTTATACAAGAATTCATAATTCAACGAAATTTTCTTTTAAATTATGATTATTTGACCTAAATTATATTTAAAATACTTAATCAATAAATTATGTTAAAAACTCTTTTAAATAGTATTTTTTCAGTATCTTTATATTAAGTGAATAAATTATTTAACTAATGCTCTTAGATTCACTAAAAACATAAATAAGAAAAATCAAGACTATTCTTAATCTAGTGCATTTGTTTTCTTTAACAATATGCATTTTATTGCTTGTGTAGTCACGGGGTTGTTTTGTTACAATCTGAAATTGTCTAAATAAATATATGCACATATAATATCAATATTAACATAAAAATACTATTTATTAATTATAAATTAGCTTTAATTATATAATAGAAAAAAATAATACCAAAATTACTTTTAAAAGTATATTTAAAATATATATTTAAAAAAATAAATATACTAGTATTACTAAAAGTAGCACAATAATATATTCATAATTATAGAAATAAAAATATCTCAAACAAATTTTCTTCAAAGATACTAAGATATTATCATTAACAACCTATATCAAGTACTATCACTTGGTATTTTTTTTTTTTTTTAACTTTAAGGTAATTTTCATAGGCAGATTACCTTTAAAAGTTATAGAATTTGTGAATCAAAGATAGTTATAAAGATTCAAAGCCTAATAAAATTAAATAAAATTGAATAAAATAACTTTATTTAAATAAATAAAATATCACATTAATGATTGGTTTTATTTGTAACTATAATAAAAATAATAAAAATTAATTATATGTATATAATATTATTCTTAATAAGAATATATATATATATATATATATATATATCTTTGATAGGTTCGTTGGTATGAAGTACTCATTGTGTCCAGTTAGACATATCATATTTCTTAAGTTTATTTTAAAATATTTCAATTATTTAAATATTATATTTTTCTAAAATAAACAATAAAAGTATAAAAACATATTATTAATAATATTCTAAAAATATTCTAAAATATTTATTTAATTATTTATAATATTAATATATAATATTAATAAAAAATAATACTTAGAAGATAAAATTATAATTATTTAGCAAAATATTTTTTAAAACAGTAAATAAATTTTTAGCCATATGACTTATAAATATTTTATAAAAATTAATTTTTTTACAAAAATTAATATTATAATGTCAAAAACGTTTTAGAGTCTTAAATCATTTCAGATACTTTCAAAAGCAACTTTAGAGTTCAACCATACAATATTTGAGCTTAAAGTTTGTAATTTACTAATAACAAAATCATATATATAACTAAGAATTTAAAATTTCAAAACTTAAAAACGAAAATAAATAAAATAAAAATAAAAATAAAAATAAATAATTTTTTAAAAGAATTTTTTAAAAAAACTCTTTTACTTCAAGTATTGATTATATTAAATAAATAGTGTTTGCTGATTAACAAAAAAAAGTAATTTTAGTATGTTTTAAAGTTATCATTAGATCTATATTCTTAGACACAAAAAGAATTATTAGCTCCTAATATATATGTGTAATGGTTTTTTAATAAAACTCAATATTATGTGTTAATTATCTTTAATAAAATCAATTAAATAATATATAAATATATATGTTAGAAATTTTCTAAATTAAATTTATTTTAATATTATAATAAATAGAATATAGATATAAGAATATTATATAGATATAAGAATATTATAATATTCTAAATCTTTAAAATAATAATTTAAAAATAATTTGATAAAATATTATTAATTTTTAAAAGAATGGATATAATAATAATAATAGTAATAAATAGTTTCAATTTTGTTTTAAATTTCTTTATTAAAATTTAATTTAATTTGATTAAATTTAAAGACATTAAAATCATTTATTTATTCATTTTTACAAAAAAACATAAAAACATGGTATGTTTTAACTTTTCAAAATAACATTAAAGCATGTATGTCATTGAGAGGATCAAAATAGCCTTAAAAATAAATCAATTACTTGTTGTATTTTTTAAAATGTAAATTATAGCTACATTCACATGTAATTTTATCAAATCTCACTTGATTAAAGTAATTATAGTAAAAATATAAAAATATTTTGTCACCTTTACTTAAAAAGTGGCTATAGAGTGTTATGTGATTAGAATAAGTAGTAAATAAAAAACTAGAGGCAAAACCATATGTAATAATGTTATTAACGGTTTTATTTATAATACAAATATTTTAGGTAGTTCTACATTGTCAATTTTAAACATTCCAATGTTAAAGAAAATTTTAGATTCTTTTCTTTAAATATTATTTTTAAAAATTTTCAAATTTAAGATCTTTTTAAGAAAAAAATAAACAGCAGTTAATAATGTGAATTAAATAGGATTTTTTCATGTTAAAAAAGACAAAAAAGACATATATATATATATATATATATATATATATATATAAGTATTATTAATAATATTTTTATAAAATCAGAAATTTGTAGCAAAAGCACATATAATCATTAATTTATATGTATGAAATCAATTATCTTTAAGTTCCAATACTTTTCTTTTAATATTATATAAAATGTTCTATTATGTCTAATAGATATAATAGTGGTATTTTTACATTAAAGTTAATTGAATGACATCAATTTTTATATTAATTTCCACAAATATTTTAAGATATTCATCTAATAGATTAAATAAGCAAATATAGGATTTTATTAATAAATTAACTTTTAAGCATTTAACAAAAATATTTTAAAAATATAAATCTTTAATGAATAGTATATAGATTATATGATATTTATTAATTTTAAACTATCTTTTTAAAAAAAATTATAGAACATAATACCAAAATATGTTATTATTATTTTAAAATATAACATTAGTATTAAATTTAAATCCAACAATTCAACAATTATTTGGAATTATTTTTTTTCTATTATAGATAATTTTTATATACCAATAAAAAATATATATATTCCAAAAATCTTCTCTTAAAAAAACAATTTTGACTATAATAGTTTTAAAAAAACTAATACAATATCTTAAGTTGAATTAAATGTTTAGATAGTATAGAAGATAAAGAACTTACATACACTTGTTATAAAATCTATTCATATATTATTACAACATCAATAATTTCTTTTATTTATTTATTTTAAATTGATATTTATTGTAAAAAATATTAAAATTAATTTTTGATCCTCTCAAGATAATATTATAAGTTCTTTACTATTTCATCTAAAAATATTGTCCCAAATTACTTGATATTACAGAATTGTGTTTTAATTGTATATTATTATATTATTAAATATTTTTATTATATAATCTTAGTGTTATTTATAACTCTAAGAATAATCTTTAAATAATTTAGAAGTATTTTAAATCCTTAAATAATTTTTAATATATAACATATAAATAAATAAAAATATCTATTTAGAAGAATAAGAATAGATTGGTAATATATATATGTATATATATATATATATATATATATATATATATTAGACAAAAAAAAGATAAATATTATTCTAATAATAATAGATAACATTGAGCCATGTCTCTAGTTTAATATATATATATAAGGAACTGCTAGGTGGACACTCTCATTTTACTATGTAAACATCCCTTATGTCATGCACCTCCACATACACATACTAAAACTCTTATTTACACTAAAAAAATTTAGGATAAATTTACAATAAAAGATTTTATAAATGAAAATAATAAGCTCTTTAAAAAGAATGAAGAAATTACATAAAATATATTATAAAGAATTACATAAATTTTATTTGTTTATTTTAAAATTTAAAAAAAGTGTCATAAGCCATTATACACAAATATTTTATTATAAATGTATTCTAATATAAATAAGAGTTTTATTGTTTGTATAAGGTGTCCACACAATAAAAAGGGGTGTCTGCCTAGCACTTCTCCATATATATATAGAAAGAGAAATAGAGATATTATGTAGAACCAACTAAAAGTTGTTTGTTGTATTCCTAATAAGATAGAGATATATTGGTATTTAGACAAGAACTATTAATTCCTCTTTTTAAAAAAAGATTAAATTGCTACATCTAATAGGAAACTTTTGGTATTTCTTTCTACTTCCATGGGACATTGTGGAATTGCTGAAGGAGTTGCAAGTTGGTGTAGCATGTAAGATGTTGCCTTGGATTTCTCTATAAGTGTATTAGTAGAATTTTTTAATTTAATAAAGGTCATTGGAATCCCAATCTGAAGCTTTTGAAACCTACATCTATTTGTAGATGTTTTATATTTTTTTTATCTATAAGTTTTTTTAAATTTTTGGTCTTTCCTTTGACAATGTAAAATTTATTATTAAACATAGCGTTAAAAATTAAATTTTTCACTTTGTGCTTTTCAACAAGTTTTATAAAAAAATTTAAGATATATCATGCATTGTATTTAAATGACCACACATACTCTCACTAAAGAACTTTTATTTATTTATTTATTTGATATCTATATTATTCCACTTTTCTTTTTTTTTCTTTCTTATAAAATATCAAAATAAATTATAGTACTGTATTAAAAATATTTGTTTCTAATTTTGCACTCTCTACCACTTAAAAAATGACAATATTTCTATCCTTTTACAAAAATAAGTTTGTAAAATCCCATGATTTTGAACACACAAATAAAAAACCATTAATTCAATAGTAATAATAATAAAATGTCTACAACATATTTTGAGAAGAATGCTTTATAGCAATTATATTTTTTATAGGAAAAAAATCATGAGTTTAACTACCTCATCAGTAAAGTGCTTGTAGAAAAATGACGAGGAAAAAGGAAATATTAAGAAATAAATAAAGTAAGCAAATAAATAAGAGTATATAAATAAATGATGAAAAGTATGGACGTTGATGATTGAGAGAAGGGCTGCCATGAAAGTCAACACCGCATTCATTCATTCATTCAACGTTGAGCTGTCCTCGGCCTGGCCAGGCCCCGTTCACACAGCGCCTGGCTGCGACCATGAGCAAATCGGTTTTGCTATGTGTCCCCAGTCAGGGAACACAGAGAACCAAGTGGCACAGCCTTTGACAGGTGGCTGCAGACTGACGTAAGTACTGCTGACGCATGGGATGGAGACGAGTTCCACTCACTGCTGACGCGTGGATGGAGACGAGTTCCACTCACTGCTGACGCGTGAGGGGGACGAGTTCCATGCTTGGGAACGCCAGAGCGAGCGCGCCATAACTGTGCTGGGCCCTGCCCCTGCCTGGCTCTGCTCTGCTGTTATCCTACGCTTTGCCACAGCTCCATCTTACATCAATTGGCCTACATGGGAACAGGGGAACATCCTCTGGTTTCTGTCTCCACATTTATTTATTCATTTATTTATTTATTCCTTGTACTACTTTTTACTTTTTTTAAGTGATTTTTCTTGCTTCATTGAATGACGTCTGTGGTTTTATTTGAATTTTTTTCTTTTTTTCTTTTTTTCTTTTTTAATTTTCACCATCTTTCAGACTTTTTAGACTTTTTAGACCCTTTTATTTAAAGACTATACAGTCTGGTTAGGTTCAGAAGTAAAATCCATACTATGTTTTTAGAAATTTTCTGTAAAAAAAGTGTGTTATTTGAAATTTTATATATATATATATATATATATATATAATTTAAAGATTGGAATTTTTCATATTGAATAATTTTTATTAATAACATATACTACCTCATTGATGTCTACAAAATTACTTACAAAAGTGGGAAAGGAGTTTTTACTTGTCACCCATATACACTCATATTTATATCAAAATGTCCGAATAAAGTACAATAAATTAATTTAAATATTTAATTTCTTAATTTATTCATGTACAACTAAAATAAATTATAGATAAGAAATATACTACTAAAATTATTATTTAAATTTGAAATCTTGTCTTTTACTAGAGAATATAAAGTATTTTTTTTATTTCGATATTCAAATGAGCGCTTCAATTACATATTCATAATTCTCATCATCAAATAATCATCATTACTGCAAATAAGTTCTCTTATATAACACAAGGGATAAAAAGAAAATTTCTTCAAACCATGAAATTAGCTCAATACTCATCTATGTACATTTTCAAGATTATTATTTGTTTGAATTAACACCTATTTGCATCAAAATGACATCATATTCCTTTTCAATTAATTTTGTTAATATCTCAAAAATTAAGTTCTGCAATCAAACATCAAGCTTTCAAAACTTTGTTTTAATTAATTCACATGTAGGAAAAAGTAAGAGAAAATTAAAATACTCTAACAACTGGAATTTAATTCAATGTGTGCTAGAAGTGTGCATGTATTTTGGTTTTCTTTAAAATGGAAAAAATTGCCTGCAATACCAATTTCAAGGGTTAATACTAATTTACATGTTTTATGTGTTAATCTTAATACTGATTTTAAATCAACAATTAATAAAAACCACAGAATTTATAAGCTTTGGAACTTTCTGAATGCCAGAATTTTAGGCTAAATTTTAAATAAAAATAAATAACATAGGTTGGATAATGTTATCCAACCTATGTGATAACAATAATATGCAATAATTATATATAAAAAAAAAATGTATTTTTTTATATCATTCTTAATATAGTAAACATTATCATTTTAAACCTTCATTTTGTGCAATAATGTAAAGATTTGAGATTACCCATCCACAAGTTGCTCTTATTCTGTCACTTTTCCATCATCTCTTTTATTCATTATCCTTCACTTTATTTTTTATTTTCAAAGAAAATGAAATCTTGTGGGCTTACATTCAGTGTATGTAGAATATAATGCCAAATAATGTGGGTGTGTGTACTTTGAATGCAGAAAACTTGGTAAACAGTGAGAAACTTCATGGACACATGGCTTGCTCACACTCAACCAATCAAGTCCTAACACACCAGTATACACACAAAGGAAAAAAAGAACAGAAGAAAAGAAAAAGAAGACAGAGAAAGACTGACAGGAAAGAAATTGAAAACATAAAGAAGAAGAAGGAGAAGGACGAGGAAAGGAAAAGGAAAAGTAAAGTAAAAGCAGCAGACAACAAATAAGAAGCATATGAAGGAAAAACGTGCACCAAAGGGGGGAGAATAGAGCTTGTGCATAGAGAATAGCCCCTTTTTGGTTGAGTAGGGGATGGGAACTCATGCTGCCACTGAAAAGTTTCCTACATAGTACTTTGTCTTAAGGAGAGCTGGGGGCTGATGACTCACCTCCACCCACACAACACACCACCAACACATACACTCATACACACTCACTCTCTCTCTCAGGCCCCCAACCAGCAAAAGCCCATTCCCCATCACGCTCGGGCAGGGGCTCCGAAATTCACACTCCGGCAGGAGCCCATGGCTTGCCCGAATCACAGAGGCGGGCAGAGGGCAGGCGAGAGAATAAAACACGCCTCATGCTTTGTGGTTGGATGCACCTCCTCTTTTCATACACGCCACATTTGAGCTCCCTCTGTTTTCATACTAAAAGTATGGAGTTAGATGCCCCTAATTAAAATCCCAGTGTTGGATTCCCTTCAGGTGATTGAAATTTTAAAAAATGAGCGGAGACCTCAAGACCGCTTGAATTGGAAAACATAAAGTAGACGATGCAGACGACGACGAAGAAGAAGAAGAGGAAGAAGAATAGGCTCGGGTATAGGCCACCTTGTGGTGCATCTGCCCGCCAGGCTCTAGCCGAGGGTGAAGAAGAGGAGGAAGAGGAGGAGGAAGGTCGGAACCCGCAGGAAACGGGGCGGATTGAGAGGGCCGGTGAGACAAAGTAGCAAGGATTCCTGGAAGGGGCGCCCTAGCGGGGAGTTCCAAAAGGCCCCGGAGGAGGAGGACTAGGTGGACTAGGAGGAGGAGGAGGAGGAGGACTAGGACTAGGAGGAGGAGGACGACGAGGACTATGAGCAGGAGGAGCAGGAGGAGCAGGAGGAGAGCTGCGATCCCCCCAATCCCTCTTGCCGCACGAGCCATCCCTCCGATTCGAAAGCCCGTGTTTCTTCCCCCTGGCATTCACGACATCTTTTCTCGTTGTGTCATTGGTTGCTTTATCTCCCCCACAGTTCTCTTGACAACTGTCGAATCCGCATTACGTCGTCGCACTTAAAGCATTTAATAGCTCCGAGTTCTCTTATCGAACTGCGGATTGTGCCTTTTCGGAGGGAGGAAAAAGGTTAGCCTGTCAAGTGGAAGGGAGTTCCCTTTCGGAATCTTACACGGATTGTCGCCTTAATGCTCCGCTTGCGTGAGGGTTTGCCGAAAGGTGACGTGTATTCCGCTGCTCGAGCTCTTGGTGGAAAAAAACAAACGCTAGCGACAACAGGAAAGAGAGAGTGAAACTGACAGGGAGAAGAGAACAAGGAGAAAAAAACGGTTTGGCAGGACTCTCCGCTCCGGATGAACGCCCGTCCGTCGATGCCCACCTGGGTATTCATCCATCCATTGCAATGCAAGACAATTTTGTTTTTTAAAGGATGTGCTACCGCACTCGAGAAAAAACCCCAGGGACAAAGACTTCGTGCCATTCTAGTCTTGTCCCTGACTTGAAAACCCTGAGACTTGGCAGTCAGAACCCCTCCTCCTCCCTTTTTTCTTGTCCTTTTTACATGTTTTTTTCTTCCTTCCTTCCCTCATGTGTGAAGTTACTGGGTGCACCGCGCCTTTGGATGAAGTTCCACTAAAACTTGAACCTATCATAGAGAATCATCGGGAGTTGCGAATGGCTCAGTGGGATTGCCACATTCGGTGGATTTCACTCAGTCCGTAGAGTGCTTTTCTAAAAAAAAACAACCCTTTATTTCCATTTTTCCTTTCTGTGTTCTTGTTTTGCACATTTTATGTTTTGTACAGCTGCAGAAGCACAAGCTCCATATTGGCTGTTGTTTCACCCCTTTCAGACTCTGCGAGGTCCTCTTCTGCTTCTTCTACTTCTTCTAGCTTTCTTGCTGCTAATGTTGTTGTCGTATGGTGCTGCTTTCTGTGTCCTTTACTTCTCGGCTTTTTGGCATTGGCCTCTAGTGTTGATTTTGAGCTACAGACAAAGTCACTCAGTTCCTTGAAATTTCAGCAGCACGTCCACTTCAGACACACGGCAACTGCAGTGGTAAAATATCAGTAGCCTGTTGATTCAGTCTTGTGCTGAGAATGTGATACTAGCTCTCTCTCTCTCTCTCTCTCTGCCTGCCTGCCATTTGTCTGTCTCCTTGTGTGAAGCATTCTGGTACAAGTCTCCATGTTGAACAATGTTAGAACATTCAAAGGTGGCTGCAATGGAGTTATTCATGGTATATGATCGATCCATAGATCCTAATTATATTAGATTGATTAATTGGTTTTTCTTTTTTTTGGACACCTATGGGGTATACCCATCACAATGGTTAAGTGAGGTTTTTATTTTTATTTTCATTTTGGACACCAATGGGGTATATCCATCACAATGGTTAAGTGAGGTTTTTATTTTTATTTTTATTTTGGACACCTATGGGGTATATCCATCACAATGGTTAAGTAAAAAAGAGAATACATTAGCATCTAAAATCCTAGAAGCTCAGAATTGAGGCAAACTTTGGAGCATATTACCATATGTTAATTTATATTATGTTTTAGGTGGCCATTTGGTACTTGTGTAATTAAATTGGTATAGAGAGATAGCTCTGGTGTTCCACTTAATGGTCTTTTTTGTTTTAGATCATGTAATTGTCTTTGCCATCTATGTTTTGTCCCATTTATTAAGAATTAAATCACCAAAATTGTTGTTATTTATTTTCTATTTGATTACTTTCCAAATTTCTTTGCCTTGTTTATATAATCCTGTCCAAACTATATGGTAAGTCCTTTTGTTAGTTTATTTGAGCTCTTATTTTCAAAGGTCTTGGCATTTCTTTGTACCTACGTAATCCACAAGCAAGTGCCTCTATAAAGAATGTTCATGTTTGACTGAAATGATTGAATCTTGAAAGAAGCAATTCTTCAAATATTGTTTGTTCTTTAGAAAAAATAAAATAAAATAAAATAAAACAGTCTAACATCCCCACCTTCTTGAGCATGTAATCAATTTTTTCATTAGTAATGTTGCTCAGTTCCAACTTTGTTTTGCTTGGGTACAGTCCCAAAATTTATGCATTATTGTTTTTAGAATAAAAAAAAATACACATACCATAATTTGGAGATGTATTAGAATTGCTTTTCTCTCTCTATACATTTAGAGCATTTCATTGGTGCCAATTCATCCAATTTAGCATCACATCTTTCTTTGCTCTTGATATGAACCTTAATTCTTTTCATTTGAATGAATAATCTGGCTGTAAGATTCTGCTTTATTTACTTGATTCTGATTGATTGGTTTGTTTGTTTGTTCAATTGTTGTTTTTGGGTCATTTCATTCACTCAAATATCACAGTGCTTGCATTGATTTAATGATTTATTTATTGTTTTTATTTTAAAATTTCACTTTGATTCTTATTTTTCTCTTTATGTTTCAAATGTCCATTCATTTCTTAAAACCAACAGTAGATGGAGCTCATGTAAAATTCAAAGAAAGTTACTTAGTAATGAGTTGAACATTGTTAATTCATGTGTATATATACATATATATATATATATATATACACACACACACTTTGAAGAACATACATATAAAACAATAAACTGTGTTTCAAAGTATGTTACATTGTATCATTCATGATGACATCTACCAGAATTCTATCAAATAAAATTTCAACAAAGTAATAATGTTATGCAAAGTCATGCTGAATGATGACATTTCAGGTATATATATATATATATATATATATTTATATGTATCATTAGCAGACTTATGTAACCATATCATTGACCATGCAATAAGAAATTTCAAATAGGTACAGCATTCAAGCATTAAAACATAAATATAATGAGATTGTTGCATGCAATGATGGGTTGTCATCATATTCTTCAGCCTCTTCCTTACCCAAAATTCACCCATTCTTGAGCATTCATATATTCTCCTAGTCCCAAAACCATGCAACTCAAACCCACTAACCCTAAAAAAAATGAGCTTGTGTGTGGGTGTGCCTTCTTCCAACTCTCAGAGGCTTTTAGAATCCCAGCTTTTGCAACCTTTTGTGGGAGTTAATGAAACACAGGGCTTGATCAATGTGGCTGAATCCTCATGGGGCCAATGGCACACCACTTCAAGCCCCTCAGCACAAGTTGGATGATTTTGGGTGAGAGAATATAGAGGATGAGAGCCATATCCAACTGCCACCTCACACCTTACATAGATGGGCCAGGTTTGCCAATTCTGGACACATCCCATCTGGCATTCACCCTCTAATTGCCTCCCTTTCCAGTTCCCCAACTTCCAAATTAGCATAAAGTAAATGAGAATGAAAGAATTGGGACAAAAAAGAGGTGGGCTGACTACCATTCTCATCATGTGGTACAATTCTCTGAGATTTTGCAATCTCATGCATTGGAGCACTAGTGGCACAACTAATTATCCCATCTCATTGGACTAAAACCCCAAAAAGAACCCTTAACACCCCAACTTGCAAATTAATCATAGCCCATCACTTCATGTGAAACCCTACAGAGTATGTGGCTGGAGTTTTGTCAATTTGCTTTGGTGGTACAGGAGGCAGCAATTGGGTCCTTTCTCTCTGGTTCTTTATCTTGTATCAAGGATCACAGTGTGGAAGCCATCAACATGTCTATAAGAAGAAAAATTAGAGTATAGAATGTTTTTAAGTAAGTTTTTTTTTTTTTTTTTTTTTTTTTTTTCACTTTCTATGTGCAATACTTCTTTATCATGCATAATCTTACTCTGATGGTTATTAAAGAAGCAAGAGGAAGAGAATAGTGAGAATAGTGAGAATAGTGAGAATAGTAACTTAGTTCAACAACCTTTGTCTCTCTCTCTGTGTTTATGTATGTGGATGTGGAGCCAGCTAGCACAGAGATTAAACTTTATTTGGCTAATCCTGTTCCCCTTTCCCACATGTGGTGATTTATGAGTTTGTCTGAGGAGAGGGTGGAATTTAGCGAATTGGGGCAATCACCCATCACCCATCACCCATGACAAGCCAAGCTTGCCATTTCTGGCTGTCATTTAAGGGCAAGAATGGATCTGTGCATGCTTGGGTTCTATACTTTGATTTCAACGCTATTTTCTTCATGTGTGATGATGATTGGAATTAAAGAGCAGTTGCTAGAAACCCAAAAAAAGGATAGTAGATATCAACAGAAACAAAATACGTACATTGATTTTTTGGGTTATTTTTGGTAGAGTGGTATACAGCCACATTTATTTATTTATTTTCCCTCCCTTCAAACAATGGTGTTGAGGAAAGGGTTTTGAGGACAATGGGTTGAAGAACTTGTGTTCTCAACCACTAAGTGACAAGAATTTTGTTTGTAATGGGCAAAATAGATTTTGTGATTAGTCCACCAAGCATGAAACAAGTTCAGTCCATTCAGAAGCTTGCATCTTTGAAGAGTTAAATGTATTGGAATCTTATTGTTTTGCTGTATTACTATTAACAATCATAATCTGATATCATCACTGCAAAGTTATCATGCAATACTACAATTCCCTATTTTATTTTGTTTTATGTTTCATGGTTCCGGCTATTTGACAACTGGGAACACAGAGGCTTGAATTTGCCTAGGGCACTGAGGAGGATGATTCTGGGCCAAAACTGAACTCCTAAAAGCAGAGCTTTGTGGAGCCCATTTTGGATCACCCAGCCCTGCGTATTAACCTCCACCATAGCCACACCCGAAATCTTCACCATTCATTTGACCACCCAGCCTAGCCAAAATATAGGCCACATGTTTTGGGTGTTGAGAAGGTTTTGAGAAAGAGATTTGTTGAGAGAGCTTCAAGAGAGTTTTTGAAAGAGAGTCTATTAATCTAGTTGAGTATACATATAAAGAGAAGCAGGAGAGATAAATAATATCTCCTTGACTAAACTCTGACATTGTAGCACATAGCTATAATAAATATTATGGAGAGCACATACTAGCATTAAATGCTCTCAACACTCCTCCTTGTTTGACATAATATTTATATAACATAAAATTTATATAGAATTATAATCTATACCTTTTTGTAATCTCGCAAGATCTATAATTGTTGCCTCATTAAAATCTTATTTGAAAAAACCTGACTTTAGCTGAGGACAAAATCATAGATGAAAGAAAAAGAATACAACGCCCTTTTTCAATCCATACTCATGATAAAAATCCAATGGATAAAAATCCATCAAGTGGATGAAAAAAGGTTGTCTAATTATTATAAGCAGTCTCTTCTTTAATATACTCACTAAGTCTTTTGCTCAAGAAAAACAAGTTGCCACATACCAATACCATATAAAATAGCAATAGATGTATAATGGAAGAGCCTTGGTAAAGAAATCAACAAGGTTGTCCGCATGTGCTATTTTTTTTGATTTCAAGTATTTGTTTGATTACCAAGTCATAGTTATAATTAAAATATTTTGGATCTATATATTTTGTCCTATTGCCTTTGATGAAACCAACTTGTATTTGTGCAACATAAGCACTATTATCTTCATATAAGATATTTGGAGAATCATCATACAAAAGCCCCCATATTATTTGGATGAACTTGTCAACTAATTACAATTAAATATATTTTTAAGATGCTTCATATAAGGCAATAATTTTTGCATGGTTGAATAATGTTGTGGTTATAGTTTGTTTTATTGACTTTTAAGAGATTGCAGCTTCATATTGTAAAAAAATATATTCCAATTTAGACTTAGCTATTGCAAGATCAGATTTATATCTAGTATTAGCATATCTAATGAATTCAAAATCTGTAGATCTTGAATAATGTAATCCCAAGTCTTCAATGTCTTTTAATTAATGTAAGAGATATTTAATACCATTCAAATATTGCAGTATTAGATGTACGTTGTGTCTTGTAAGAACATTAATTACAAATGCAATATTTGGTCTTATAGATGTGGCCAAGTATAAAAGTGCTTCAACTATTGTGAGGTATAGATACTATTCACTAACTAGTTCTTCTTCCTCCTTACAATGGCAATAGGAATCATCTCTATCATGACTACGATCAACCATTGGTATTAAAAGTGAATAGGTATCAATCATATTAAATCTCCACAAGATTTATTTAATATAGACTAATTGATAAAAAAAAAAATGCTACCATCATTTATATATACAACTTGAAGACCAATGTAAAAAGTTATTTTTTTTTAGTATTTTTATTTTAAATTTACAAATAAAGAAGTTAATAGCAATAACACATGTAGATTTAGTACTTATAAGATTAAGGTCATCAACATATATTGAAATAATGACAAATCTATTTTTTTATCTTATTTGATAAAAAAACAAGAGGTTAATGGATTACTTATAAAATTATTTATAATCAAGTAATTCCACAAGTGCTGATACTACATGTATCTAGATTGTTTCAAATCATACAAGGCCTTTTATAATTTGACACCATAGTATTGTCTTAGAACAAGGCTATGCAAGTTTCTTATATCTGTTCTTAGTGGAACCTATATGTATATATGTGTATCAAGAGAACTATATAGATAAGCAGTTACTACATCCATGAAATATATTTCAAGGTCAATATATATTGCTATTTTAATAATATATTAAAAAGTGATTGAATCCATAATTAGAAAATATATAGATTTATAATCAATTTCAAATCATTAGGTAAAGCCTTATACTATAAGGCGAGCTTTGTAGTAGATTACATAACCTTAAGCATCATGCTTATATATCAATACCATCTTATACTCTAAAAGACAAAAAATAAGAATATCCACAATTGGACCAAAAACTTTCTTCTTGCACAAAGAAGTATATTCTTCCTCGATGGTAGTTTTTCATTTTAACCAATCAAGGCAACACATCACTTCTTCAATGGTTTTAGGTTTGGGATTCTTTTCTTTGTAAGAAAGAACTTTTACAATCATATAAGAAATTTTTTTATCTACCATAGTAGATTGTCTATCCCAAATATCATTTGTACCGTAATATAAAATAGATAATTTTGTATTCAACTTAGTCTTATTCCTTTTAATTTTAAAGATCTCTCTTATAGGAATAGAAGAGATAGTTTCTATTGATGGAATATCAATAATTGATGGTTTTGTAGAATTGGTAGTAGTTTTTGCAAAAATAAGATTATTTTCAATAAGATCAATAATTATTATGACCTTTTTTTTATATAGTGTTTTATTTTGTCTATGAATTCTTTTCATTATTAGTGTGGCAACTTGAGACATTGTAACATGAGCAAGTACATTCTAAGCCTTATTGATAGAAATTTTGGTGATTTGTGATGCATCATTAAAGCTATCATGTGCCTAGTTTGTAAGTCGCTTCAAATGCAAAATCTTGATAATTTTAGTTTTAACTAGAGATATTCTAGAATTGGGATTTATTGTGAATATTTTTGGTGCTTTAAATACAAATACCATAGTACTTTATTGATCAACAATTCTTCTTTAAAGAGTTGGAAAAACATTGCCTTTAAAATGGCAATTAGTAAAACATGCACACAAGAATGTATCAGTTGATGCATTGACAAAATAATTAATATTGGATGAATCAAATCCAATATATATATATATATCTTCTTGTAAATGAGCTCTATTGATATGCCATTTTAATTCTGATATTGGAATCTATATATGGCAACCAAACATGTGTAAGTGTGGAATATTGAGAATATGGCCCGAAAGTACTTCTTTTAATGAAGCAATCTCAAGAGAGGAAGGATAAAGGCGGATTAATGCTGCAGCATGTAAAAGTATATGGCCTCCCATAAATGTAGGTAAATTTTCTTGAAAGAGAAGTGGTTGAGTAATGAATTGAATATTCTTGATAAATGGCTCTACAAGTCTATTTTGTATATTTTTATATAGAATACAATATATCAACTCAATCCCTATTTCAATGCAATAATCTTCAAAGGATTTTGATCCAAATTTTTTAGTATTATCTATACGCAATGTTTTGATAGGATAATCATAAAAATATGCCTGAAAACAAATAAGTATGAAGAAAAGATTAAAAAATACCATATTTTACATTCATAGCAATGAAATATGTGATTATTTGTTTGATACATTAATAAGGATTAGAAAATATCAAAATGGATTAGAGAGTGGATTAATAGGACCACAAATATCTCAATATAGCTATTCAAGCATTGGTCATAATTCTTGTGGAAGTTTTTAAATTGAGGGCTAGATAATCATTTTTCCTTATATATATGCTTGACATAATTCTATAGAATCTGCATCTGCAGATCTTAAATTATGTCCAATTAAATATAGAATTATCTTCTTGAATAACGTAGATCTTGAATATTCTTATTGTCCATGCTAAAAAGAAATACAACTCTTG
The DNA here is from genome assembly GCA_036785485.1 of Physcomitrellopsis africana. NCBI lineage: Eukaryota > Viridiplantae > Streptophyta > Bryopsida > Funariales > Funariaceae > Physcomitrellopsis > Physcomitrellopsis africana. The sequence goes on along the minus strand of JAWRVF010000015.1, from coordinate 1,026,028 downwards.
TTGGTAGATAATACAAAAGAAAATATAATTGGAGGCCGGATTACAATTTGATATAAGTCACCTATTTCAGTAAAGATTTTTTTAATAATTTTATTATTATTTGCAAGAACTAAAATTTCTCACCTATCTAGAATAATAATCAAGAGATGAAAACCATTGGCAGACATATCTCGGTAGTTGATTAAGCTCCAAGGTGCACAAGGAGCAAATATTATATATTTGTATTTAATGATAGAGTCTTCAAGCAATATTACCATTGCTGGTTCCTCTTGGAATCAAAATACATTCAATCCAACCATAGTCATGAAATTTTTAGTTTGTCAAGTTAAAAATTTATTTATAGTAAAAAATCTCTTATCTTGCATAATGATATGTGTTGTTGCAAAGTCTATGAGTGCATCATGAGACTTATCAATATAAGTTTTTGACTCATATAAGCTTTTCAATTATTATTTCTAAATGAATCTATAGACGCATCTATGGTATGAACTTCATGGGTTGTAATTTGGAGATTTTTATTTTCTTAGAACATCTTGACAAAATATTTAGAAGTCCGGCATGCATATACTAGATGTCCAGTTATACCACATTTGTCGCAAGAACGCATCTCTAATTGGCATCTATCACCATGATGAGTGATTGGATACTTATTCTTTTCTTGTAGATGATGATGATGGTCATGACCATGACCACCTTGGTGTTTGTAAATATCTTTTCATCAATTGTGCAATCTACCTTTAGATTATAATATATTGAATGCATGTGATTCTAGAACCATAATTCCAATAAGGTGAGCCTTTACATTATGTAAGAAGAATTCATTATATTTCTCTACAAAAAACAGATGGGATATGAATTTAAAGTGATTCTAAAATTTTATATTTCAGTATTACTATGCAAGTACAATAAATACTAGAAAAAAATTAGAAAAGATTTTTTCAATCATTTCTTCTTCTCAGATGGCTTATCCATGCAATCGTAATTATAAGATATTATAATACATATTATTATTAAAAGCACTTAAAGTTGGAAAATCTAACATTTACAAGTGCATCTAATCATGACGGGTCTATAGAAGGAAAATAGTCTTTTGATAGCCAAACCTAGATCTAAGCTTTTTTCAAAGTTTATGCAGGATCCTCCAATTTTAAATAGTAGTATTGGAGAGCAGGAATAAGATAACAATGAAGAAGAAGTAATGCCTTCTAAGAAATAAAAATAGGAATTGAAGTACTTACAATAGAAAGTTCTTCAAATAGAATTGTATCACAAACTATTCTACAAATAGGTTAATTTTTCACTATTATCACCTACAAAAGATAATTATTACTATTAACAGCCAATGGCAAAAAAAAAGAGCTTAAAGATATGAAGGTTCAATATTTGTTGTGACTAAAGGGATTTTTATAGAAGTAATCATAATTGAAATGGCACATGATATTGAAGTAGTCATTTTAATAAATATAAAATAGATAATTAATAAAATTAAAAATATAAAAAGATATTTAAAAGATTTAAAAATTATTATCAAGTGAGATATTAGATAAGAATTAGTATGATTATAAGATCAAAAGTTTAAAAATGATATAGGATTATTATAAAAATAATAATTAATACTATAGATTTATTTATTTATTTTTGAAAAAAAAATCAAAATCAAAATCAAAATCAAGAAAAGAGAAGAAAGAATTAGATCAAGGGCTGAAAGGCCAACAACCTAGATTGGACTAAGAGGCATGGATTGAGAGGCAAGGGCTGATTCATGGAGAAATTGGTCAACAAAGTGGATTTAGTGAATTGTAGAGTCAAGAGTCTGATCAATAAAGTTGGGGCTGTGATCAACTACATTACAACAATAAGGTCAATGGTGATAAGCGTAGACAACTAGATTGGACTGATATAGGACAATAATCAAGGCCAAGGTCAATTGCATCACAACAATAGGATCAATGGTGACGGGTGCGGACAATTAGGTTGGACCGATGCAGGGCGATGGCTAAAGCTGAGGTCAATTGTTAGGGCTAGAGTTCTAATATTATAAGGATTAATAAGAAATAAAGACAAAGCAACGGATGAAGATAGAGTAACAGAGAAAAAATAAGAGACAATAAAAGAAAAGGAGACAACGTCCTAATAACGTGTTGAAAAGATTTTAAAAAATATATTTGTTAAGAGAGATTGAGAAAACTTTGAGAGAGTTTTTAAGAAAGAATATATTAATTTAATTAAATACATATATAAAGAGAAGCAAAAGAGATAAACAATATCTTCTCAACTAAACTCTGACACTGTAGTACACAATTATAATAAATATTATGGAAAGCATCTACCAACATTAAATACTTTTAATATTAAAAAAATCTTTTCTTACATAATTAAGCCAATTGAATATAAATAGACATGGAGATAGAGAGATAGATGAGGTTGATGTTACTGGTGATGCTTTTATAGATGGCTTCAATCTCAATCATAAATTGCTATCTTTGAAAGAAGTGAGATCCATCAAGCTCACGTTGTTGTGTAGGATGATCTTCTATCTAGAAATATACTGGGTACATGGCTGTGGAGATTTTACTTCAAACTTATTGACAAAGCTCTAATAAATGATTTGTTCTTAATAAAAAGAAAAAAATAATATAATGATATTATAAAAGAGAAATTATACTGGTAAATCCTTTTGTACTTAAGTAGGTTTGTACAAAAAGGCTCAAATTGCCATAAAACCCTTTAATATCTTATTTACCTACAAGGACTTATTTCTTTTCAAACTTTAGAGTTCAATAACTCTTGATATAGCTATTTAGTTTCTATAAAATTTTCTCTAAAGTATAGATAATATTCTTAAGCTTCATTATAAAAAATAATTAACTATAAATTCACTTCCAATTGCCTGATATCTTAAAAATCCTAGCAGGTGCTTAAAACCCTAGTTCAAAGACACTCGAACACTATTTTCTTTATATCTCACAAATCCAAAATCTTAATATTATAAAACTTTTATATATAGTCTTGTGATATAAACACATATATTTTTAAAAAATTTGAGCCAAAAATTTATCAAATTGCCTAAAATATAGCTCAAAACATAACCAATAGTTAAGTAGGGTCACTTACTGTCCTTAGCTTACAAACACTAATTTCAACTCTCAATATCTCCTACATCCTAGCTTGGATTTCATTAAGCTACATATAAAAAGTATAGCAAAAAAAATACTCTTTTCAACCTTGGTCGCCAATCATCTATTGCTTTTTGTACGCATGAGTTACGCCTAAAAGAGTGACAGCAGGTATAATTTCAATACCTTAATTTTGAATGCCTATATCTTCTTCATAAAAAATCCAAATCACACAAATTTTGTACCAAAACCATAGCCAAAAATCCAAATTTGTTGATCCTAGCCTTTAATATTTAAATTCTTTTGAAAAATGAACTCTAATCCCTAATAAGCCCTCGAGCAGCCTCCTTGAAATCCATTAGGCATGATTTTTGGCCAATAGGAATAGAGACTTCTATCATCCATCTCCATTCATCCACATGGATGGCCTAACTATTCCTTTTCATACTAAAAACCCCTTTCTAATCCTTTTTCTTATAAGATTTATATAATATATATTCTAAAGATCAAATAAAAGAAATAAGCAAGATCTCAAGGATCACAAATGTCTAACAAAGGTGATTCAAGATATATAAAAGCTATTATCAATATTAAATCAACCTCAAAATCACTATAAAAAAAAAAGATTGTATAAACCTTAATAAAAGCTCTTTTAAATAAATTCTTTCTAAATTAATAATCTAATTATATTTGGTAATCAATAAAATCTATTGATATGGCTTTCACTTAGTTGTGTGATAAATTTCACAATAAGTATATATATATATATATATATATATATATATACAATATTTTCACATAATAGCCAAAACGATAATATAGTAGCCAAGGTTCCTTTCAATCACCACCAGAGGATTTGATATTTGTCTCTTATTTGCCACATCCTTGCCTTTATTTAGATTCCATCCTCTCTGGCATGTGCTATGTAGAAATCAATGATTGGACATTGTCATGAGTCCTAATTATAGGCGCTGATAAAGAATTTAAGTATTGAGGCTAATGGCAAAGTCATGCTTACAAAGGATTTTGGTTAGAAGAGTTGATTTTGTGAATAGTTGATCTCCAACTACATTTCACAAGTAATTAAGAACATGAAATAAAAAAGGAAGAAGAAGAAGAAGAATTATAAAAATTAAATTACAAATTATGTAATATGATATGCATGTGTTGTAAGTAGTAGTATTGTTTGGAATATAGTTAGGTACAAGTTGTTTATTTTTATTTTAGTTTTCTACACAATTATAATAAGATATTGTTGTATTTGGCTACAATAGTCATGTGTCACAATTTAAATAGTGATACACATCTATATATTATTCCTTGTACAATAAATTCTTCTATTTTGAATTTTAAGAAATGAAGTTTATTTGTCTACTTATTCATCTTATACATGTATATTTCATGATTTTTATGCAAAATGACTTGAAGTAGCATTATTTTTATTTATTTTTTATTTTTGACTTAGGACAAGTTGTACACATAATTTTCTTTTATTATTAATGTAGAATAGACTTCTATTTTGATAATTATAATTATATATATATATATATATATATATATATATTAGATTTTTTATATTTATAATAATAATAATAATATTATAATTTATTAATATAATAATAACAATTCAATAAGACAAGGTATTCTAGGTGGTACAATAGCCTTATTGCTAAAGTGTACTTTAATTCAACCTTGTTGTCCCAACTATTTTAGAAATACAGTTGACACATATATGGCTTCAAATATTGGTGTTGTATTTTTGAAAAAATAAAAGAAAAAAAGATTTCATTATTATTTTATAATTATAATATGCTTATTTATAACACTAGTTGATTACAACACCAGTTAACATTTAACTAGTGTAATACATACATACATACATACATACATATATTAAGCATTCAAAGTCCTTCTAATATGATTATCAAGACTTTGAATGTTTGGTTTAAAATAAATCAAAATATATTTTAACATATATGTAGTTAATGTATTAGTGTTAATTTTATACATTTGGAATTTAGGTATAGTATGTTTGTGTTAAAACCCAAAATAAACTTTCCTATAAATTAACAATGCAATGTTATATTATGAATGGGTATTGTGATTGAAATGTAAGTAAGATTTATTGCACAAAAAATACATGAAAGACCATTCTGACTGAAGTAAAAGTCTCAAAGTTTGTTGAATTTCTGCTACGGATGCTTCTTTGTTAATTGCTGTACTTTATTATTATTTATTTAAATTAATGTATTTAAACTTTAGAATGTTGTATATGGCTCAGGAATGTCTTGGAAATAAGAGAAGTATGTAAATGTGGACCTCTGCACTAGTAAACAACTTTAAAATGTTTTTTTGTGCAAAAAGTGTTAAATGAGAGGGTGTATGCAAACAATCAATTGATCATGTTTTCACATTATATCCATGTGAGACACATTACTGTCAGGCACAAAATTTGATGTACTTCCGTTTTATCAAAAGATGATTTTTCCTTTCTTTACTGTTAATAAAATGAAATTAGGCCTTCTGTAAATGCGACTATAAAAAGGTAACATATTATATACTTATTCATTTAGAATTTTTGCACCCATTTTCCAAGATCACAAGAAAAGAATAGAAAAGAAATGTTGGGAAACAAAGGATAAAGTAGCAATGCAAGGCAAAAAAGAAATAGACAGAAAGAGAGAAGAAGCTTGTGGACAATACACTGGCAGTTTCTATTCTTAAACATTACACTACATCCATCCAGAAAAATATCTCCAAAAATTGACTCCATGGACTCGACACTCATACTCCAGGCAATGAGCCATTTTAAAACAGATTTTTTCCAATAATCCTTGTACCGTCTTGTTTTGTGGGCTTTTCATCCCTCCATTTCAGGACATAGAAAACTTGAATCACTCCAACTCCTTTTTTTGACAAAACGGGTAGTGTTCCAACTGGGACTTGGACAAGATAGCCTTCCCAGGTAGGGGACTCTTCCTGGAGAGGCAGCATTCCAAGACAGGGGGGATCTTCCAAAGAAGACTTCCCAGGTGGGGAGTTGTCCAAGGTAGCTTAGAAGAGTCGCTTCAGGCTGGTGAGGAGTTTGCTGTAGATAGACTACACCAGCTAGGTGAAAGAAGGTGAGGTATGGATGAGTATTGAAGCAGCAATATGAGGGGAAGGGAAGGAGGAGGATGGTCTCCTTGGCAGGTGCAAAAGCATCGGGAGGGGGCCTCGGCCGCAAAACCAACGCGTTAACAGCTAGAGGAGGAGTGGCATGGGAGGCGGCCAATGAGGGTATCCCAAGGGGGGCAAGACACACAGAGCCTCACGTGCTAGCTTAGTGGAGTATGGGGGGCATCTGAATCGCGGGTACAGGACCTGGCAGGGCCCCCCCACCGCAACCCATCAAGCCCGACCCTGCCCAAACCTGCGTTGCTTTGCCTTGCCCTGCACACCCCGAGCCGGCGCCCGTGCCCGCGGGCGCGCAGGTCTGGTCCAGGCTTCAGTACTAAGCAGAGGCGACGCCGCGAGGGAGTCAATAGAATTGGCCGTGAACATCGTCATCCCGCGAACTAGTCCTACTGCTGCCTCTATTCTGCCAGAATCCTTGTTCCTCCCATCTGCCGCAGATCAAAGTCGCCTTCCTTGTAGTCTCTTGGCAGTCCCACAGTCCCTTTCTTTCAGGCTTTGTCGATAGCTCACACTGATTGCTTATTCTTTCTTCTCATTCTCTAGCGTCTTCATTCGCAACGCAGGCCACCCATCGGGGGAAAATTATCATACGGACATTGGTGCTACTGTTGCTGGGTAGTGGATTCTCGTGGCGTGGTGGGAGGTTTGGTTCGCACGATTGCTGCGTTTGGGTTGAATCTTTGACAGCTTGAGGAGTGAGGTGAGTGAGAATTTGAGTGGCAGGTTGTGGTGATTTCGAGGAGTGGAATTGGAGATATGATCAGGAAATCAGAGAAGGAGCTTCACTGCCAGCGTGGGTAGCAGCTGGAGTTAAGGAACTTCGGAAGCTGTGTTGAAGAGAGTGCGAGGGGGAAGCGAGTGCGTGGCAGGGCGTGGGGAGCGCGTGATCTGGGAGCTCAAACACGAGTATGGCATTCATGTCTCCGGCCCCCGACCAAGCGACGGCATTCGACGGGCTGGTGAAGAGCATGAGCATCCCCTCGTCGTTCAATACCGTGGCCATGTCGCCAACGGACTCCATGAACTCTCTGTATAGCTTGGAGAAGCAATTGGTGGACCAGCCAAGGAGCAACGCCGCGCTCAGTGGCGTGCCGGGAGTGAGTGGGTTCTCCAGGTCGGCCACGACGAGTCCCACCACCAACTACTGGGGCCACGCAACGGCTACGGACATGCAGCAAATCCTCGGGGGTTCGGCGTCTGTGACCCTGCAGGAGGTGCTGGGATCTGGGATGGTGAGTAGCGACTGGCAACAGTTGCTGGATGCAAAATCGTCCGCATACAAGTATCCGCCGCGGGTGTCGGCGGCGGCAACTCCAGCGCGCGGGGGGATCATGGAGAATGCTAGGATCAGAGAAATGTTGACAGGTAGGGTGGGGGGAAGTCCAGCCCCTCACAAGTCGTGGAGCCCCTTGGACACGGTTGCGGCGGGGATTGCAGTGGACCCGACGAAGGGCGGCCTGGCACTACAGGGAGTGGGTCTCGCGACTTCGCATTGCCTGGCCCAGTTCACGTCGGATCCTGCCTTCGCTGAGCGCGCGGCGAAATTTTCTAGTTTTGGTAATGGGAAATACCCACAGATCGCGTTGCCGTTGCCTGTGAACGACGCGCATTGTAAGCCGCGGTCGCGATCCAGCGAGAGTGGTTGTAAGTCTTCTAGAACTACGAGCAACCAATATTCGGGCGCGGCGAAGAAGTCGACAGCTACGGTCGCGGCCGAGATGGAAGAGAAAACTGCCGCCGCTGCAGCTACTGTCTCAGTTCCGGCAGCTCCTGCAGCGGCGGATAGATCATGTGACATGGATGTGGACGGTGTTGGTAACAACGACAAGAGCCCGCCTCGCACTGCGACTGTGCCTGAGTTGGAAGCCATTGAGGGAGCAAGCTTGGCCGCCATGGATAGAATCCATGAGCCGGTCGAAGTAGCAGCAGGACGGGAGCCTAACAATTCCTGTTCTGTAACGGAACAACAGCAAGCGAGCGCTGCGTCGCCTGCGAGATCACCTACAGGAAGCGACGACAGCGATCTTCGCAAACGGAAGAGTTCTTCCGCTGATAAGCTCGACGTAGATTCCAAGGTCTGCAAACTCATCTCCTTGGAATTCCTCGCTACTTCATATATTTGACATTGATCTGCTTCTATCCTTTTCACTCCCTCCTTTCTGTTTCCGAAACCAGATTCCTGAGTTCAGAAATTGTCTCTTTCGCCTGCTCCGAACTTTGGTCACAGGAGTTGGTGTATAGCGATTAGTACTCAATGTTCACATATTTTTCAGAGCGCAACTTCTTCGCGATGGGTTATGTTGCACAATGTATTGAATACTTGAGATGATGCTGCGCAATGCAGGCTGCAGATGTTGTGGACTCCCAACCAAAGCGGTGCAAAGGAGACAACGACGATCTAGTGAAGGCAAAGGCGGAACGTAGTAGCAGTGAAAACTCTGGCGACTCTGGAAGCCCCAGAGCTCACAAGGAGAACAATTCAAGCAAGGACTATGCTAAGCAGGACTACATACACGTGCGAGCTCGACGGGGGCAAGCCACCGACAGCCATAGCCTTGCTGAGAGAGTAAGATATCTAATCTCAAACCCCAAATCCCCTAAACCACGACCGCAAAGAAACGGATCCCTCCAACCCCTCTAGTTGAGGCAATCTTTGACATGTATGATCTTCAGGTTCGCAGAGAGAAGATCAGCGAGAGGATGAAGTACCTGCAGGACCTGGTTCCCGGCTGCAGTAAAGTTACGGGCAAGGCCGTGATGCTTGACGAGATCATCAACTACGTGCAGTCGCTCCAGCGTCAAGTCGAGAACCTGTCAATGAAGTTAGCGTCAGTAAACCCTGGGCCATCCTCTACTCGCCTAGACTATAACTTCGAGACCGCCATGAACAAAGACATGCTGCAGTCACAGATGTCTGGCTCTCTCGGTGGATCGGAATTGACCACCACTTTTGGCATGATGCAGCATCAGCATCAACCACAGCCTCAAGGGCACATGATGAGTGGCCACTGCGGCTTGGATTTTCGAGCGATGGGGACTTCGGATGGGTACCTCCGGCGCTCCAATAGCGCCCCCATCAACGTCCAGTCTGGAATCATTAGTTTAGACTCATTCGGGGACGATGTCTCTCAGGTGACTTTCATTTCCTGTTATTATCAACCATGCCCAATCACCTCTTGGTGTATTTGAATGCTTGAATATGCGATCGTCTTCAAGTTTCTGACACATTTCTGGTTGTTTGTTTTTCTTTTATTTCCAGTCAACTGGATGGGAGGGGGAGCTTCAAAGCATCGTGAACCAGATGGGTTTTGGCTTCCAAGGTGGCTATGGATCTTTTCCTCTCGATAGTCTTCAATGTAAGTTTAGGAGCCAGCTCAGCCATCACTACGTATACCGTTTATTGTAAACGTTCCTAGCTTTCGTATGTGGGCTGTGGCGCTGATGGGGATCTGTGGTTGAATTGTGTGCAGCTCAACTACCAGTTGGTCATATGAAGGTGGAGATGTGATTCAAGCTCCAAGTGTTCCTAAACTGATCGATGCCCTTCACACACTATGCGACATTAATCGCATTGTTCCTGAGGGGGAGTTTATCAGTACTGGGCTTATATTCCGCGATTCAATCTTAGTGACTGGCTGGGCATTGTTACTGCCACATTAGTGGAACTCTCCGGAAGAGCAGAAACACAGCAACGAGTTGCTGTAGATGGTGGTTCCAAATCAAGTCATTCTGCAGAACAGATGTACAAATTTTCAAGTTTGTGCGATGCATGGGTTGACACCATCAAGTCATAATAGATTGATTTAACCTAAACTGCACAACCACCGAGGACTGTAGTGAAGGGAATTGATTTCAATCGACATCCTCCATGGCATATTCTTTTTAGTTTTCACTTTTCATTTTCTTTTAAATCTCTGCGCCTTGGATTCGAACCGTTTTTGGAGACTACCCTTAATACCCTGTTGGTGGCCTTGCGTTCCACGTTCAGAGTATTTGTATGCTGAAGTCCTCCCCTGGGGAGAGACACGAACGTAGCCAGGTGGTGCCTGAGAGCTTGTTGAGTGTAATATTACTTGATAAACGGACTTAGTTCTTAATCCGTCGAGCTCCCTTAAGCCTTAGTGAGTAATGAGTTAGCTTTGTTCCTAGTTAGTTCAAGCATTAGTGTATAGCCCTCTCTCATGTTCCCTCTACGGTGGTGTGTTAGTTGGTCGCCCCTTTCTTTTCTGCACCTATTTCCACTAATTAATGCCAAGACTGTACAGCTCTTTGTGGTTATAAAGAGTGCATTGTATCTCATTTGTCTTGTCTCAATTTGACCTGGTTCTTGAGTTTGGCAAGTGATGTGTGGAAATTGCTCTATATCGAGGATTGTATGCTCTATGTATTATGCTTGTGTATTTGTAGACCAAGGGCTTTGATAACCCTCCCAGCAGTACTTGAGAACGTATTGCCTTCTTTACCATTATGTTGTAACGCTCGACTTATCCTATTGAATGGCCAACATACTGTTTGACTTTTTGTCTTTGAATTTTGCTTACATGTTCCCGGAGGAAGAGGATTTCTAGGTTGAGCATGAAGGGTTGTGCTTAGTTTGGTACTTATGATTACTTTATGTATCAGGATGGGAATGAAATATGAGAGCTAAAAGTAGAGGTTAACGTGTGGAAATGATGAGATTTGAGGACAAATTTAGTACATCATACTGTCTAAAAAAAGTGGGAAACTTGAGTTATATATGGGAAAAACGAACATGAACAATTGAGATGAGTTCTCTCAGAGAATAAATGTATGGCGACGATCATGTTCGACAGAATAGATGCTGAACCCTTATGGGTGGTCGACAAATTGACAGATAAGTCGAGATCATGCGATAATCTGGTAACAGTGTTCGACAGAGACCAGCCCCCTCATGGAGACGATGCAATGTCATGGTTAAGTTTTTGTGAATGGGTTAGAACTGAAAGATCTTGAGAAAATCAGCAGCAGTGGCTAAAGCGCTAGCAGTGAGGGCAGTGCGGACCATTTTGTCTTGGCTCATCCTGCCATCTGAGACGGAAAGAATCACTCCTGTCAATGCACCTCCAACAGCTGCATTCTTCTGCCGGGAACGAGAACAGATCATCGGTGAAGTTTATGGATTTTGTTAAGTTTCCTCCATGTGGTGCATATTAAGATATCAAAACTGAAAGTCTGGTTTTTGTACATAGCTCACTATGTGCAAGGACATGTAGGATATATATATATATATATATATATATATATAGAAAACTTGAAATTGTTCTAATTAGCAACTTTTTATCCAGGTAGTAATAATTACCCAATCTTGCTTGCCTCGAGCTTTCTCTATACCATACTCAAACCCAGCGTACATCCCTGCTACCATGCCTGCAAAGTGAAATTCAATCATTTTCCAACAGCATATGTAAAAACTGATAGGTCGTTCCCTTCAGTCGGTTCTATGGTCATTTTTTAAGGCGTTCTGAAACTCATAGCTTATCACCTAGAACAGAGTTTGATTATTTCTATGCAACTATAGTAGGTTCTCAACACTTCAGCAAGCATTTCTACGTCGAAAAAGTGACATACTTGGATGTTTTAAACCTGCGGAAACTGCAAAACATGGATTTAGAATCGGTTAAGAGATGATTGGCATCGGTTGTTTGTTTTATCATGTTCAAGAACATAAAAAAGAGTTCCTGCCTTACCCCATTGTAGGCCCTCTTTTCCAGCCTTCACGACCTGCGCCAAATATCGTAATTCAGAAGCTCAAGAAACGACATATTAGAAATTAGCATTCTGAGTAAGAACAACGCACATATATTTGTGTTCAGCAGGTTTTATGTTGTTTTTCTTAGTCCTTGTGGTTCCCTGGTGCTTTCCTCTCCAAATTCATTCAAGCTCATTCCTAGCAACTTTATATGTTCACGATTGATGTACTTATTCATTTAGAAAATTTCCTTTGTATTTAGCATGCTGCAGATGCGTGAAGAGAGGTATGAAACAAACTTACAATTTTTTCTATGTCACGCCTTCCTGTCGATGTGACTGCATCATCCCCAAGTTCACAATATCACACATCAAAGAACCTCTGGGTAATATCAGCAAAATGCATCGTAATTCTCTAGATCCTTATGCTTTCGTAACATTAAAAGCACAAGTCAGACGTGCACGCAGCTCCCGGATTAGTCAATCACACAATTGCATGAACCAAGCAAAAGAATGAGAGCAATTTTTCATTCAAATCGCTCAGATGATGACTAAAGAATATCGCTTCAACAACTGACGACAACGCATAAGTTGGATGATCAGTTCAGGAAAATTCCTGCAGCGAAGGCGGGCCAATTGCTGCCCCTAACTTCTGTTTTTAAGGAAGACATGGCTCCACGATAATGGAACGGGACATACTTTCAAATGTCATGGGATTATTTTTGGGAGCACGAACTAAAAGCCTCGATACCTTTCCTCATTAAACTGTACGCCTCTTGAGTCGCCGCATGAGCAGCTCCAACCTGCATATCTTGCCATTCCCAATTTCAAAGTCTTAACAAGATATGCCGCTTTATCTTTCTCATCTGCGAAGTCAAGGGTTCTGAAGAGGACGAGACATTCAAAGTAACTGAACTTAATCTTAAAATGTTATTTTAAGCTACATATAGATGTACCCCGCTGATCTTGAGAACACCATCGAGGGTACTATTTAACGCTAGGTTCCCTGTGTCCATGAAGACTTCCATGCAGTTTGGCAATGCCTTGACTGACGATTTCCTGGTCATCATTTCGTCACCAAATCTGCTTTCCGAATACTGGGTCTTGTGATCAAACAGAAACAAGATCTGCCAACCGTATTTGTGTCACACACTGTACGATTGTCCCCATTTGCTACAAAAGGTCATGACGCATATATACATGCACACACGCATGCAAATGGCGCGGTGTTCTGAAAACAAACCTTGAGCAAGGATAATTCCACCCTGTGATTTAATGCTTTGCCTCATGTCTTGCGCCCTCGCTATTTCTCAAACGGCATTTTAAGAGCGTGGAATTCTGCGAATAATTAGAATTGTTGATGTCAATCTCGTATTGAAGGCACATTTATCACTGTTGCACATGCAAGGTGCATCTAGATGGCGAAAGTTAAGCGCAGTAGAAACTCCAGAATTCATAGTTAGAAGGGATGACGCATGACCTATGTCTTTATCACTTAACAATCACTTAGCAATTTTACCCAGAGTTCTTGCCCTAAAGCTATCTACGAGCGACTGTGACCGTCTGAAGAATCAGGGCAGACACGAGAAACCAAGAACGTATGACACAATTTGAAAACTAATGGGTGACTTATTAGTCTTGTTGTTGTGTGTTGATTCTTAATACCGTAACACCTGCAGCATACCTTTAATTTTTCCGCCAAACTCGACAATACTTGAAGCCGCGGATTGAAACCCAAGCATCCAATCACTGCACGGGAATATCTATTATGGAGCCCATGTTCCATAACACTAGGTTTGTTGAGCTTTTCCCCTGTGTATTTACATCAAAATGCAAGGTCACCAACTGACGTTAAGATTGATTGGTCTTGTAGAATGAACCTTACCAGAAATCAGAATGTGCACAATTATCAAGAGTTCTAATCGTGGTATCCCACCACGCTGTGTGCATTGAAAGATTGCTTGGCAGATTCTATTGCACAGTACTACAAGTGTTATCCTTGAAACTTCATCTCATCTAAACATTCTGAATAACATAATACGTCCATGCTGTGTTGAAGAACAAGCACTTGCGCGCAGCTATGTGTGTTGCTACAACACCTGAAATAGAAATCATAGCAAATCGAATCAAAAGCAATGCAGCCATATCATGTCTACCTCCTTCTCATCAGGGTTTGCGAAGTAGCATGTCCTGGCAAATTTGAGAAACTGTCAGATGCTCTTCATGCAATGTGGGTCTCTACTGCTTCATGTGTTCCTAAACTCCAACCCTGCTCTGTTAACGCTGTGAACGAAAGCGAAGAATTTTGAGCGGTTGATCACCAATTCACATGTAAACTGAAGCAGTCTTCTTCGAGGACACTTCGAACAAACAGATGGTGCGCAGGGTGAACCACTCGTGAGTTAATTCTCACAATCGATACTTAATTCAATGGCGGCAATAGATAATGCAACGGTAGGTCAGTCCGAGCCGAACCACCGATTTCCATGAACGAGTCCGGAGCGAGAATTTTTGAGAATGAAGGGGTAGCAAAACTGCCACGCGATTTAAGAACCAGGGAAAGAAACGGTTCCCCGACTGCTCCGCATTCTTCCCCACGGAAAAACTGGTCAGAGAAAATACCTCCAAGCTCGAACCCAGATGCAAGTAGTCATAGCAAGGGCCATCCCTGTAGGTTTAACTTTTAAAGTGATTATCAAATTTTGACTATATGATTTTCTAGACTCTAATGTAGGGCTGCCTCTAATCCAACACTCATGCATTAGTGTTAAACTCAAAAGTAAGAAGACATCCACCAGTTTCTTTTGTTTACTATGTATACAAGGTTTCCAGTTGCAGTTAATAGGCGCATATCTGGGTTTAGTTTTCTTTTGACGAAAGTGTCTGTTCAGCATAAAATACAGCTAGTCGTAGGCGTAGGTGATACTTGAAAGAGGTGGGCCTGAAGACGGTAAAGCTCTCTCATTCATCCAGAGTGTGTGAGGTTTCCAGCGTCTTCGCAGCATTACCACTTTTTCGCATGGAGAGTGCAGTGGAGGAGATGGTTATTTCATGAGGAAGCACCGAGTGGTTTCCCAGATGACAAGTTAGGTACGTTGTCGGATTCCTCCGAGCTTCGTGTGCAAGCTTCAATTTCCATTTGGGTTGGCATTAGTGTGGTGGGTATTTGAGGTGGTGAGAACATAAGAGGGACAGCCTGCCCTTCCATGCTTGCAGAGTTTGAAGACTATTTGTGATATTTCTGTAGCGCAACTTTGCAGTTAGAGGATAATTTGATTATTGTGCTGCAAGTACGCTTCCCTTAACGACTTGTATATTTGTAATTTCCTCCTCGCATGTTTTCTGTTGGTAATTTTGCATCGTAACATCAGGCTACGTTTGTCATGGCTACAACGACATTATCCGTCTGGGTTAGCCCTTGTGTACATAGACCCTCTTCATCGCCTTTCTGCGTCCCCTCCGCACGCGCTTTCACGTTCCGAGCCTCGCCGAATTATGCTTATGCAAGCTCTTCATTCATTCAAGGTGCACAATCTAGGAATCTGAAACTGCAGTCCAGGCAGAAATATGAGGCAAGAGTGTGCAATGCTACCGCCCCAGTGGCGACCATGGCACCCCCAGCGTGGCCGCCTGTGGAGCCAGATACCTCCGGGGAGGAAGGAGAGTCCAGTGCGGGAATGGAAGCGACGTTGAAGCAGGATGGAGGAGAGGAAAAATTAGAGGAGCAGAAGGAGAATAGCGAAGAATCTTTTGTGTGGAGGGATCACTGGTATCCTGTTTCATTGATCGAGGATTTGGACCCCTCTGTTCCCACCCCGTTCCAGCTTTTGGGCCGAGAGCTCGTCGTGTGGAAAGATAATCAAGGAGAATGGCGCGTCTTTGTGGATAAGTGCCCTCATCGCCTCGCGCCACTCTCTGTAAGCATTCGAAACCGTGGCCAACCAAGAATTTGTCACCGTTAGTCCCCGAATATTCTGCCCAGGCCTAAGTCAGCGACCTCGGCTACGTAGCATGCTTTGTTTACATGCTCTGTGTGTATTCAGTACAGGTAAATTATCCGTCTTTATGGTGCAGAATGGATCTGAAAATTTAAATCGTCAAATGGGAGCATTTGTTCTTGGATCTTATTCGGATAACCTACTGCTCACTGTAACCAATCGGTGGTTGAGTCAGAATTGGCTGGAAATTCTGAACAGTTGCAGAGAAGTCGTGTATCTGTACTGAAGAAATTCTTTTGTTCATGAGCAGGAGGGGAGGTTGGATGAATCTGGAATGCTACAATGCTCTTACCATGGGTGGTCCTTCAATGGCGACGGCAGCTGCGGTGCCATTCCACAGGCAGCCAAGGAGGGACCCGAGGCTAAAGCCAGATTCTCGCCTCGTGCTTGCGCTGCCTCCTATCCTACCCGTGTGTCTCAGGGGCTATTGTTCGTCTGGCCTGATGAAAAGGGTTGGGAGAAAGCATCTAAAGCCACCCCTCCAATGTATTATCCATCACCCTCATGATTTATGGGTTCTTTGCCAAAGTTTCAGTTCCAACCTTCGAGTCTATTAATAATCTGCGCGAAGTCCTTTCGCATTAGGTATTGGATTAGAAGCACATAATGTCAGGAAGTTGAATGTAATTGTTTCACCACTAATGTGAGTTTCATCCTAAAATTGAAATAATGGAAAGATACAAGCACTAACTAATTGGCAATCGTTTGGCAGGTTGCCTCCAGAGTTCAGTGACCCAAGGTTCTCAACTGTGACAATACAACGAGACTTGTTCTATGGGTACGACACTTTAATGGAGAACGTCTCAGATCCGTCGCACATCGACTTCGCTCATCACAAAGTGACTGGGAGAAGGGAACGAGCTAAGCCCTTGCCCTTCAAAGTGCACAAAAGCGGGCCATGGGGTTTTACTGGTGCCAACAATGACAGTCCAACGATCTCCTGTGGCTTTTATCCGCCATGCTACTATTACAACAAGTACGTCGTATCTCATGTTTGAACATTCAACATAAATTCGGGTTGAAATATTCAGTTTTTTCTTTTGCTATCGTACTCTGGCGGTGCTGTTTCTTTTTGTGCTACTTTTCTAGTCGGTACTTTAGAAATATCCAAATATATCAGAGAAACTTAGTAGGAGAATGCATTAAAGTGAAACGAGGAATGTTCTAAATCATTCAGAGGAATCTCTTGAGGTCTTAGCACTGTTGGTTCGTGAACTGAAACGGCAAATTGAGGAATTTAATTGACATTGCAGGATCGAACTTCCTGTCAAGCTTCCTATTTTAGGGGACCAGAAATGGGAGGTTCTTATATGTTCTTTTAACATTCCTATGTCACCTGGAAAGACAAGGTCTATTGTATGCAGCGCTCGGAATTTCTTCCAATTTTCGATGCCGGGCAATAAATGGTGGCAGGTAATATTCACGTTATCTCTTATCGCCTAGTCTCAGCTCTCAAATGCTAATGTGCCGCATTCAAACCGAGCTTCGAGATGATGGTCGGAGCTTGATTGTACTAATAGATGGGTACTGGGATTTGGGTCTGATGACTGATTTCTGCATACGCAGCTCACTCCAAGATGGTACGAGCATTGGACGTCAAACCTAGTGTATGACGGAGATATGATTGTATTACAAGGACAAGAAAAAGGCTTCTTATCTCACGACGGCGATGTGAACGCTGAATATAGTAAGCTGACCTTCACACCCACACAGGCAGATCGATTTGTCCTTGCATTTCGTAACTGGCTGAAAAGACATGGCAAAGGAGTGCCAGAGTGGTTCCCAGAGACTAAAATTGGGCTGCCTCCGCCTTCTACTGTTCTCTCGAAGCGCGAGGTGTGCTTTCCTTACGTTCCCATCCTTAAATCCTCTCATTCTGTTTCGTCTTGGCTATCCTTGATCTCTACCATCAACGGCAAATTGTCCTCGTTGTGAAAGAAAAGGTGTCCTCGATTGAAGGTTAAAAAAATGTAGTCTGCTGATCTTTAATCTGGAATATTGATTTTCTGCCAATTGCAGATGCTTGATCGGTTCGACCAGCATACGCTTATATGCTCATCCTGTAAAAAAGCGCAACAGGCTTTCCAGTTGTGGCAGAAGATACTGTGGGGAAGTACTATTGTTTTAGCTGCTGGAGCTGGAGTTCCTCCTGATCTCACTGTACGAGTGATCCTGGCTGGGGGAGCCATTATCAGTGCTGCATTGGCTTATACTCTAAAAGAAGCTGAGAAGAATTTTATTTTTAAGGATTATGTACATTCAGAAATTGACTGATATGGAGCTACCTCTAGATGCCACTGCCAACACTATTTGAGCAGTGAGAGCTCGTTAATATACTCGTGTGTGAAGTATGAAGTTACAGCTGTCTTTATGGATCCTGTAATTTTGGTTAGAGGTGGTGTAGCAGGCTGAGCGCTCTTTCGTTTGCTGTCTTGAAATGCTTCTTGCGGGACTTCACCAAGACTAGGACAAATTGCTTAGTGAGTTTAGATTCTGAAATGTGTTGAAAGTACTATACAAGGGAGGAAAGAAAACTTAATTGATTTGGTGGCAATTGGAAGGATTGTTTTTAAAAGTATTTTATCAATCTTGTTATCTTAGATATCACTTGGAATAGATATCTTGTGAAGTAAATTGATTATTGAGAGATTTTTGTCATATTAATACCCAATGTGTTGGATATTTTGGATAGATATTAATCTAGTAAAGATATAGTTACATACTTTTAATAATTTTATAAAAAAGAATTACATGATTTATGATTTTTTTGGCTATTGTAATAGAGTTTTGGATTTTGTTGTAAATGTATTGAATTATAGTTAGGACATGCTTAAATAATCTCATCTTGTGGCATACAATCCTATTAGCATTTTGATTTTTTATTATGTTCTAATTTGACAATTTTCTTCCACTAATAATTAGTACTTTTGTATTGTTTCTTGATTCTTGATTATCTATTTATATTTGAAGTATCAAATTATATTCTTAATAATTTGATAATCCTTGTTATACTTTGAAGAAAATTGATATTTTACTTTTTTTTGGTAAATCAAAGATTTGATGTTATTTTGGCAACATTTCAAACATTATTAATTATCTACTACAATACTAAAATTGTATTAATTGTTTTATAATACTTATTTATTTACATAATTATTTTGAACATTAAATAAGAAATTTAAAGAATGATATAATAAAAATATAATAAAAATAAAAGATTTGATAATTTTATAAATAGTCAAAACAACTTAAATCCATATGTCATGTTTTTCTTCTCATAAGTATCTATTACATTAAAATTATAAGAAAATTTTTAGAAAGATATCTAACAAATTGAACTTTAATATTAGATTTTTAACAATACTTAAAACTTGATAAACTTCAACCTAAATATAAGAATTCAATTAGAAATACTAAAACTTATGAATTTAGTAATTTATCAAGTAATTTAAAAAAGTATTAAAAAAATAAATGATAGAAATTTTTATATAATATATATATTTTTTAAGAAAGATAATTATTCTTGTTGTTTAAAATGAAAGCTTAAAAATTAACATACAAAATACTTATATAGACTTATAGAATGCACATATGGAGAAGATATTTAAAAATAAATATTTGCAATAACAACAAAACATTAATATACTTATTTTGTAATAATAATAGAATATGATTTTTGTATATAGTAAATAAAAAACATGAGATGTTTTTAAAGTGTTGTACATGTAATAATTAAAAAATCTATTTGCAAAAAGTCAAGTAATAAAGATCATGACTGAATTAAAATAAATATTGCCACAAAATCCTATTAACATGGACTTGCTTTGCTAGGGAAAAGACAATGCTATATGATTATGCATATATAATAGGCAAGCTAGTGCACAATCATGCATGAGTGATTAAGTTATATTTTTAAAAAGCAAAATGCATTCTAAGTTAGAAAGCTTTAGCATTATTCTTAGATAGTTGAGTTATTTAATCATTAGGTATAATGTTTTAGATTGCAACAAAACATAAAAGATACAACTTGATACATTAATATAAATGGATAATTTTATAAAAAATATTTTAAAAGATGGAAGCAAGGACTAGATAAATTATAATATTTAAAGGTAGATAAATTTATTTGGTAAAATATAAATAAGATTGCAAGATATACTAAACAATAATACTAAAGAAATTTTTTTTTGTAAAAAAACAAAGTAAAAATTCTAATCCAAACCATTAAAATAAAATTTTGTAGAAAAGCTTCTTAGTAAGACTTACTATCTAAACTACTAAAAAAGAACCTTACTTAAATACTTAAAAAGAACTTATTTATTTCTTCCACAAGTTTCTAAGAAATCTTATAATTTATTTTATAAATAATAAGGTTGATTTAAAGAAGTATAAAATTCTATAGAAACTAAAAATAATATATATATATATATATATATATCTATTTTAATAAGAACTGTATATAATTTAATTTTTATTTTCTTAGTAAATTTCTAAAAATAGAAAATATTAGAAATATAAAAATATAATATTTTTTAAATATAAAAATAAAAATAATTCTAATAAAACTATTTAAAGGAGTGACTTGCACAACTATTTATATACATATATATGTATCTAATTTTGTTTTATAAGTTCACATTTTTTAATAATCATTATCTAAAATCTTTAAAATCTTTACATTTTTTTACTTATAATTTTTTTATGGATAAAAGTTGTATACGTTTTTTTTAGATATTCCACCGTTGCAAATATAACATTACAAAATTTTTACAGAAAAGTATGTGAAATAATATCTATTAAGAAAAATGATTGAACTTGTCTTGGAATGAGTAAATAAATTTAAATATCTATAAATTGTTTTTGAAATTATTTTTAAAGTTATTTTTCTAATCAAGCACACATGTTATTTAGCACACGCATTATATTGTACTCCAATTTTTTTTAATAATTTCTTTCATTTTCTATCGTTTGTTCCACATTTATATGACAATACATGAATAAGAATACATGACTGCGATATGAAAAAGAATTCTCCAGGTATAATTCGAAGGGTGATAATTTCGGTTGCAACTCTCTCCAAAGAGCAATGGCAGTATTAGTAGGATCTTTTGCTTCACATGATGTTGTCAACGTTCCAGAACTTTTCTCAGCTTATTCTCCAGACCACATTCTGGTTCTATTACTGCCTTATTTGATGTTATTTTTTAAGAAAGATTCAAGTTATTATGTATCAAACATAATCCAGACGATCGTTGAACTGAATACGAGGTAACTACAATAGTTTCATTTTGAAAATGATATCAGCTTCATCACTGAACTTAAATGACCAGAGTCTTCTCACAATTGAATTGAATTTTACATAGAATTAAAATAATGAATAAGTTAAGCAGCTCAATATAATTCAACAAAGTGACCTGATATTCAAACTGACCAACAGTGTCTGCAACTGGTTCACCAATGGGAATTCAATACAATCAGCTAGATTAAGTTCGCCTTTACACTGCACTCTACAGATCTACATGATGGCTCCCTAAGTAAGACTGGGCGCACATATGCCTGTATATGGTACATCTGCGAAAAACTACAGTACTTCTGTTCAGTATATTACAAAAAATTGTAACACAAACTCGAAAACACCTTCGTGTCGCTTCGACCAAAACGTCAAAAATAAAATAAAATAAACAATACTAATATGACACGAGACTGAATACGCAGTCACCGGCCCAGAATACTTCCTCTGTTTGACTGGACAAAAAAGACTAACAACAATTGACGTCACAAAAATAATAGACAAGTTCCAAAATTATGTCCCTTTCATCTACCACTTAATCTGTGCAGGTTCGCTATGCTAAGGTGCTGAGTAGTCCTGACTAACAACAAGGACATGAGTGATCATGCCTTGAACTAGAGTGATGCTTCATCTGGCCCCTTAACCAGATGTCATACAATACCCTTTTCCGACCCCATTTCCACCAAATTGGCCCTCCAATGTGTCGCCTTTTGGAGCTCTTCCTCTCACCAGCTTTGGACCAACTGTCCAAAAGAGCACCGAACTTCAAAAAAGTCGCATCATGTAAATTTGACCAGTAGCGTCGTTGAATCATAAACACCTCCAACATGGCTGCTGCCCCCACAGGAGTTGGTTGGAGGTCATCTGGCAATGGACCAGGGTTTGCACCTTGTAGAACCTGTATAACGAACACCAGGCATGTCAGCAACTCGTCATCATTCAACAGCTCAGTCAATTGAATTTACCGGTAATGTCCCGATCCGAGTTACTCAAAGCATAACACATAATTAACCACGAAGCTTCTGTACTTAGAGATCCAAAAAACTTAAGTGTAAGCGCTAGATTTCATCTGAAAATAACGCAAACCGTGCCAGTAGAAAGGCGGTCTGTCTGACATTGCATACAACTACATGCTCGTCGATGAGATAATCAATAACATATTCAAATAAAACCAGATTCCCACATGTGAAAAATCAGGCCGACAATTGAGCATAAATCGCGGAGGCAATTAGAGCCATCAATAAATCTGTTCACATATACAACAGTTCACACACGTCGATATGCTTATTACCTTCATAACAGCAGCAGCAGAGGCAGAAATGGACCGCAAATTATAACCTCCTTCCAAAACAACAAGGATCCGACCGCCTAAGAGAGAGCTTAAGAGAAAGGTCATTTGTGCATAGCCCTCAGGAGTTACATCACAACCTCCAAGAGGATCCCCCCTTGCAGCATCAAAACCAGCTGAGATGATTGTCATATCAGGTTCGAATTGACGAGCAATTGGCATGACCACATGTTGAAATGCTGACAGGTAATCTCCATCCCCAATTCCACCACAACTCCACGGTATGTTGACACAAAACCCTTCACCAGGGCCACTCCCCACTTGATATGCCCAACCCGTTCCAGGATAGAACGCACCAGCTTCGTGCCTGTTGTGCATGTTGACCTAGTGAGTCGACAAATTAAAGAATACAACAGCAATGGACATCCTGGTAACAAAACTGTAAAACAGTGAAGTTCGGAAAAAACAGCCTCACCGATGAAGAGAAATATACAGCACTGTTGGATCTTGTTCAAAAATCTCTTGTGTCCCATTCCCATGATGAACATCCCAATCAACAATTAAGACCTTCTTCGCCCCAGCAGCCTGTGCAGCTCGAGCAGCGACGCATGCATTGTTATGCAAGCAAAAGCCCATGACTTGATCTTGTTCGGCATGATGCCCAGGTGGCCTAACTGCTGCAAAACCATTGTGGGCCTTTCCAGTCATAATAGCTGATGCTAGATCTGTGCAAATTCCAGCTGCTAATCGTGCCGCTAAAGCAGAGTGCTCATTGGCATACGTGTCAGGGGTGAAGTAACTCAAGTCCTGTCCTTCTGTGGCTTGCACTGCACCTATATGATTGGCAGTATGAACAAGTTCCAACTCTGCTTGAGTGGCTTCTCTGGCGGGTATCGTAAAGCAAGTTCCGGAAAGCAAGCCAGAAGCTTGCAGGCCTCCCATGATAGCTCGTAATCTATCTGGACGCTCAGGATGCGATTTTCCAGTTTCTTCATGTAACAACATTCTATCATCGTAACCGATAGCTGTCTTTTTTTCTTTACCACACATGAAAGTCCCTGCATCGTTGAAGAATTAATGATATCAACTGTCAAAAATATACAGAATTACGATTCTGATGAAAGAATGTCAACTACGAAGGTAAATTATGGAATTGAGATGAAGAACTTTGCTAGGAACACAGAGAACACCACCAAAACAGAAGAATCATTCATCGATATGATATCCCTGAATACCAGAGTTCGAAGTAACATGTAAAAATCAGGAAGACAGAAATCTTCAATTTACCTGAAAATGTCAAGTTTTTTGAAAGCCTTTGTGCAGAACATATCTCTTCTTTTGCCACAGGTTTCGCACTCCCATCAACGCCTGCCATACCCAGCGAGGAGGAGCACCCAAGATATATCATGAGCCTCCATACCTACCCAAAATTCGAGCTTCTCATGTGGATAACATGTTCTACTTTCAGCGGTAACGCTGAATAGCCACTGGCGAGCAGAAGAGGCTTTAGGTCATATGGAGATGCTGCTCCTGAGCTAAGGTATAAAACCACCCCCAGACAAGAACCTGAGACTTTAAAAAATTATGTCGCATTACCCACGTCTGACTTTTAGGCCATTCACTCAGAAAGACTAATTTATTTCGTGTACGTAACACTGCTACAGGTCTCACGAAAATGCGCGACAGGGAAATACATCCGGAGCAACCAAACATCTGGAGACATATATGCCATACCTTTTGGCTCGGATGAAACAGACATAAACCCTTGCTCCACAATATTTGAACTGCGATGTTCATTACACTTCCAGCAATAGACCTCATCTTCAGGATTCGGCATGATGCAGTTTGTACAAATCCAACGCACATGAGGTTGCCATTCTTCATCTTCTGATTCCATCTCATCATCATCATCTTCCGCACCATCAATCCCATGCAATGCAAGAAATGCTGCTAGCGGGTGTACATCCTTCTCCACCTCTTTTCCCTTTTCCTGAATCACATCTTCGACAGCATCTTCACCTGAAACGTGATCCAGCTCGCCCTCCGCAGGGCTGTTCGCACCCATCTCTGAGGCTGACAAATCCAACAAAATAACGCACGTAAATATTCAAGTACACTACATCAATTACTCGTAGCGTATCAGAAACGTTGAAGAATTGAAGGTAACACAACGTATTTAAACTCAGCCAATCTGAGGGAATATAAAATCCAAAGAACAAATGAAAAAATAAACATTCAGACACTTTGACAATATTATCATGTCTTGCGCTATGTGCACCAGTCTCAAACAAGGAATAAAGAACACACAGATACTGCTATGTAACAATATCCATCCTCCATCTGAGTCAATAAAACAAAAACATTAAAGTAAAACTTAAAGTTTTTTAAAAAAAATCTATGCAATCATGTGTGTTCAAAAGTCATGTACTCTACGTGAACACTACAGTTTCTCCCAGTTTGACTGTGAGGTAGCAACTGAAAATCCAACTGAAATCCCACTCTCCAAAAGTTAACAGTTGATATGTATCTTTAGCAGGAAACTTCATTAGTTGATCATGAACAACAGAACATAAAACCAAAAAAAAACACAAAAAAACAAAACCAGAAACCAAACTAAATAGAAAAGGGAAAAAAATGAAATGAAAAAAAATTAGATTAACTGAAAATTACATTGAAATTCCAAACACCTGAATAATCAGTATGCTATGATCAGATGATTGCCTAGAAGCCTGAGTCTCCAACTACGAAAAAACAAGAAAATCACCTATGTCAGATACTCAATCTAAGACTTTTCCCGAACACACATGGCACAGATGAGCATAGACTTCACGCGAGCAATTGTTATGCTACACATTAATTTCAGAAACCCTAACCCTAAAATTATC
Organism: Physcomitrellopsis africana; assembly: GCA_036785485.1. Taxonomy (NCBI): domain Eukaryota; kingdom Viridiplantae; phylum Streptophyta; class Bryopsida; order Funariales; family Funariaceae; genus Physcomitrellopsis; species Physcomitrellopsis africana. The sequence goes on along the minus strand of JAWRVF010000015.1, from coordinate 1,000,565 downwards.
ACACAAAATTGGAAACCCACCAACAGAACATCCAATTATGCACGACGCGAAAGGAAATGAACCAAGGCGAGTTCAGATAAACCACTATCAAATCCAAAACCAGAAAAATTGGACACACCCAACAACCCGTCCGGATGAGTAAGCAAAGCGGAATCAGCAGGGACGACAAAACACCGCAATCCGAAGTCAACCCACCTCAAGATGAGAGCTGCGAACAGAAATTCCTCTTTCGATTCGCTGCAACGTGACGACAGTTGGAGCAATTGCGGATGATTTGTGCGCCTTTTTCACTCACCTGGCGAGAATTTCAAAATGCCCTGGGGTTTCTCTCGAACGGCCACAGGCCCCCCACGCCCCCGACCCACCCGACGTCACCCGCCGAAGCCCCGCGCGGTGTTACACACACCTTCCCTCGCCCTTCCATCACCGAGACCTTATACACGTGGCAGAAAATAGCTAATGCTTGTAGTAACTACGGTATTAAGCACTTACCACGAGAGGTAGACTGTTTGGAGCATGATTGTATTAAGACTTTACTACAATAAGCAAAATATAATACATAGCATTGAATTGGTCAATGTATTGATTTTAGTATAATATGATTTAACATAGTATGTTAGTAAGTGCTATTAATTGTATTAATGGACAATGATTTCAACATGTAATATATCATGTTCTTACATTTGTTTTAAAGATTAAGATTTAAAAATAAATAAATAACTAATCTCTGTTCTACTATTCTTTTTTGGAAGTTTATGCATCTTTCATTGTGAAAATTTTGAGTATTTTTATTTTATTTTAATATTAACTATGTTACTTCTTTTTTTGTATGTATAACTAAAAAAAACTTTATAATTAATTTGTATAGAATATTTATAAAACAAAATATATAAAGATTATTATGTATAAATGTTGGTTTTTTCAATAAGCGAGCTATAAGTTTTAGTCAAATAATAAGCTATGTTTTTATACTAGTATTTGAATGGTGTAAATGGCTTAAAAATTCACACAATACTTATAAGTAGTTAAGTAGTAATATAAAATGTTATGTTATATAATAATTATTACTAAATTAAAATACATTCTTCATTTGATTATCTTAAAAAAATAAAAATATAATATGAATTTTTTTTAAATAATTTTTTAAAGATTTTAGTAATCATATTAATAAAAACATATAGAATAATAATGAGAATAATATATGTCTCTAATAAGCCATTATGAGAGACATTCTAATAAGCCAAAGTCTTTAAAAAAAAATTCTTCATATCATCAATATTATTATAAATTTTATTATTATTATATATAGAAAATATAATTATATATATTGTATAATAATAAAAAAAATATATTCTAATTATAATTTTTTTATTATTATATAGTAATTTTTTTTTTATTATTATATAAAAATTTTATTATATAAAATTATTACTATATAAATTTTTTATATAAAATATAAATTTCTCAATAAAATTTGATAATTATAGTATTACTATATAAATTTTTTATATAAATACTATATAATATATAGTATAAAATTATTACTATATAAATTTTTTTATTATTATATAAAATTATTATATAGAATACAAAATTTTATTAAAGTATTTTTGTTTAAGTATTATTATTACATATAAATTTCTCAATAAAATTTGATAATTATAGTTATTAAAAATTTTAATATTAATTAATTTTAAAGAATAATAATTTAAAATTTTAATATTAAATATATTCTATTATATAATAATAAAAAAATTTATAATTAGAATATATTCTATTCTAATTTATAAAATATATTCTATTATATAATAATAAAATTTTGTATTCTAATCTTAATTTTTTTTGTATTCTAATCTTAATTCAAGACTCTTTAGCTTTTTTTTTAATTTGGCAATAGCCATTCTAATTCTTTCCTACCTTATATCTATATCTTTCTTTATTTCTCTCTTTTTCAATAATACATGAGTATATTGTTTTTTGAGTTTTGTCTAGATTCATGTCTTTGATAATAGGACTAATTATTATTTATAAAGTATTTTGTAGAAGTTTTAAAATGTATGAATGTTCTTATTTATATAAATTCATTGTATTTTATAGATTGTATATATAAGTAGTGACATTGGCCACTTAATTGATCTTTGAAGGCTAGAAAATAGAAGAGCTTAAGTTGAGCGACTTAAAGATATAAAATTAGAGAACTATTCAAGCAAACATTGCATGATATTTTACAAAAATTTAGGAACAAATTTTTAAAAATCTAAGTAGGAGAATTATAAAAATATATATATATATTTTAGAAGTTCATTTAATTTTTAAAATCATACAAAACAAACTTACATCTTTTATGTTTTAGTTTTGTTTGCCATGATAGATTATTAATGTTAAAATTTTTCTGTTTTTAAGTATATTATATTAACATTTTAAATTAAACTTGTTACTAAAAAAATATAAATAGATAACCATGTAATATGATCAATATTTATATTGCAAAAATAAAAATAAAAATATTATAAAAATATTTATTTACTTTTAGACTTGTTGTCAATATACAATTTAATCTTTGCAATTGTAATAACATATAAGAGATCCAATGCTTTTATATTGTTTAGTACAATTTAATCCAATATATGTTTTTTCACAGCTTTACCTATAGTAAATGGAAGTTAGATTCATCACTAAATTTCTATTAGTCTTACAGATTTTATAGTAGCTTTAACTACTATGCAATCACTACTTTCTTACAAATGATTGACATTTAAAACTAATCAACATTAAAATTTTAAATGTCAAACATAGTAAGCATAAATCATAAAAGAAAATTTTGATAATTGAAAAAAATTCTTTTCACACAAAAACAACACTCATATGAATATCATTCATTACTTGAAAATCCCACAAGAATGGTTGGATTGGACTGTTTACATGATGGATATGTGTAAAGAAAGCTTTTCTACTGAACCAAAAAATAACAACAGTAATTAAAAATTTGACGAGTTAATTGAATAGCATGACTAAATTAAAACAGATAGAAAATTTAAAATGTATCTCCTTCATTCACCCTCCCATCATTCACACTTCATGTTTCTAACATTTGACCTTGGCTATTGCAAAAAGGATGCACATCAGGCCTTTACCTTCTAATTGCTCCCTGCGTTTTTGCTCATCTTTTCACACCGTAATGTAATAAAGATAGTTTATCATATCACATTCCATACTTATCAATAACACAGATTAACCAAAACATCCGCAGCTTGCACCAACTCAAGGTGTTGCCTAGTCTAGCGAGCATAAAAGAGTTTTTATAATTGTCTACCATGAGCTGAGACAAATTCACAAGCTCAAAAAAAAAATTAGTCATAAAATTCCTTGCTATAAGAAGAATCACCACTTCAACCTAACTAGAATCAGGCTGAAAATGAAATACATAACCATAAAGAAGCTCAAATACAAGGTAGTCACTGCAGCAATCGCAAAAGCGTCCATCGGCATAACTTATAACAGAGGAGAAAATTACTTGACGACTTTAATACGATCGCAAAAGAATCTATCAATGATATTACGTCAACTATTTATGGGTGTTGAACATTCAATGGTTCTATTAGCCCTGAAGAAAGAATAATAGATTCCGTGAGAGCCTTCGACGCTACCTAATTGCACTAGTTGAACTAATCTAGCAGCTACATTCCCTCAGATTTAAGTCTTTGACACTAACAGTGCACTCGTTTACAGGCCAAGTCTTCGTCAATTGCCCACAGCCCTGCACCCTTCAACATATTGACTACATCCATGGTTCGCAACCCGCTGAGCAAAACAAGCCTCTTGTCAGACGCTAGGATGTTTGATTTGGACATCTGAATGTCCTTCAAACTTCCGGACAACCTTGACGGCAAGGCCAGATAATGGCAGTTCTTATTCGACGTGACAAAGTCCTGGAAACCAGGCCACAAACTCATGTGTTTTCTACTACTGCTGCTCCTTAACTCCCTAGCTAAAACGGACATGCTCCGCACCCACTTACTCCACAGATGTACCAGGCCCTGAGAGGCCCTGATATACAAGAGGGCGGGGTGGAAGCTATCTAGTGGCTGTGACCCCATAATATCCCTTTCCCTGATGTCACCCACATTATCAAAAGGGTTTTCTAACCACACGGTGTCTGCTCTCGTTAACCACACACTATACTGTAGTCTGAGCATGGCGTACACAGCTTGCACGGCAACCATGTCTCTTCTAAATCGAGTCACCATGGTTTCCATCTCAGAGAATACCTGAGTTGAAACAGTGGCGTATCCTCGTCGTGCAAGGTCTCTACTAAACTCGTCATCATCTCCTAGAATGATAAACTTCCGCAAGCCTAACCTGTCCATGTGACACAGCCAATTGCGAACCAACACGGTGCTGACTCCTATGATGTTCACTAGCAAAACTGACATGTTCATCTCCATAGCTGCGAGCATAGGGCTGAGTTCGGCTAGACTGGTGGCGACAGACCATGTTTGCATACCTCGAAAGCAGAAATCAAATTGAGGCAGTGCTTTTGAAGGGGACATTACCCACAGCATTGTGTCGTTGCCCTCTTCCACTTTGTCGATCAGCTGAGAATCAGGCCCGACGGACTTATTGTAATTCAAGCCTGGCTCGCGGTGTGAGATGCTCAATGCTAGGTTGTCCATAAAGTTGGTGTAGAGATTGAAGTAGCCTCGAGAATGCGCAAATTTTATGAACCACGGGGTCCATATCCTCTCCCCAAGCTTCTTGTACCATGAATTAGTAATCATTCCTTCCAGAACCGGCTTCATTCCCCTACTCTTGTGATTGTCATACCATAGTCGAAACTCCTTCCACTGTTTTGGAAATAGCAGCTGGCCCCAAGTCCCGACCAGAGGATACCTGAAGAGATTCTTTGTGCTATTAAACTTTAGAGGAAAGCCCCTTTTCCCAGGTACAAACCTTGGACGTTGGAGTGAGATGCCATAGACGGAAGGATCATATTGCTCTGGGTTGTAGTAATAAGTCGCAATAACAGTACGCAAAAATCGGTAGTAGAGACTCGAAACTTCCACGTCATCTTCAACTATGAAAGCGAATTCGTCCAAATCAGTTGGCCACCATGACTCTATCCACTGTGCCTGCAACCCTACGTTTTGACTCCTGTAGTGGATCTCCTTCGTTCCATGTCTCCACCAAAAATTATCTACAAATTTTAGAATCTTATGGAACTCTTCTAGCTGTACATCTCCGGCCTTCATTGAATTAGAGTTTCGTGGTGCAGCAGAAGCATCATGAGTAGAGTTTTGTGCAACAGGAGTAGCTTCATCTCCAGATCTTTCAATTTCCTCATGTGTCTTCATCGCCACATCAACTTTCGTTCTGTCAGCAAGCCTTCTTTGACCTAAACCTGAAATATTGACCGACCTTGCAGTTGCAGTATCTCCCTGCAGATCTACTTTTGCATCGTGGACATGGGCTCTCTTAAAGAAACTCCAAAGAAAACTCTTTACCTCTGAAGACTCCAAAAATGGCGTCTCCCCCACAGACACATTCTTGCAAGTTTCATTTCCTCTAGCATCGTCATAACGGATATGGTCAATGAAAATCTGAATATTGACCCTGTCACCTCCATAATCTGCCTTCGCTAAGGAACGCAAACATCGAGATAAGGACTCCAACCTGTTGAAAGCAAGAACCTTAAGAATCACACGAAATTCCTTCGTGACGACGTTTGTCTCGATAGACTCTCGATATGGATCGTCTGCATCATTGCCGGGCTGATAAATTATACTATTCTCTGCAATTCGTGCTTCAAACCATAGTCTTCTGTAGATGTCTGAGCTGTTGCAATTATTAGTGCATAATACAGACTGTCGCAGTTGGAGATCATCGGCTCTCTTTGCGGCGATATCAATCACAGTAACATTTGTTTCAACTCCATCTTCATTTCTACCAACTTGTTTAGATACTGCTGCAGCAATGCCAGAACCTGCTGACGAAACCGCCACAAATTCTCGACTTGGATGTTTATAGGGAGCTAGTTGGTACCCAGTGAAAACGCACAGAAGAATACCAAGACCCAAGCAGAACAACCCGCGAGTGCTCATCCGCTTCCTTTTCCGTGGATTTCCAGGGAATGTGAGCAGGCCAGACATGACGACGGAAATGACCTAATTGCAGAAGCTCTTCCTCTGTGCAACAGGGTTTCTATGCGCAGGACCTAATGACAGAATCGGATCAACTGTATTTAGGAGCGTTGATGGCTTTGAGATTGCAACAACAATGGCATACTTACATCAAGAAGAGCCGTTAAATGAGATCGCAAGATTGAACAACTTGTCTTCAGTAATTGAAGACAATGTAAAGGATTGTGTAAGCCTCCCACAGAGCTAAGAGGAGAACAGGAAACAAACGAGATGAGCATAACATTTTAGCAAGCTACTCTTCTAGACATTACAAACCCTCACTTGGCTCTCAATGACGGTGGTATTAATGATCCAGCCACTTCCTTCAGCAATCTATCAAGTTCCTGCCAGAATCGGGCAAAATTTCAAGAAATCACCAACCTCATGTGGTTAAAACCTTCAGAAGTACAAGCCATCGGCATGGCGTAAAATAATGAGCGAGAGCTCGATGTTTACCATTAGAAATCAAGCAGAACTGCACCTCTACATTCAAGCGAAGACACATCAGTCGACTGCCAAAAACATTGGAGCATATCTTCGATCAGTAATCGCTCCACTGCAATTCCACCAGCGGAAGCTTCAAGCTTGGACCTTAGATAGACCCTACCCACCAACAGGAAAGAAATTGCTGAGGGATCGGTAAATACAATTCTTTTTGCACTCACAGGGATGACTGTAAAGATAGTGAGACGAGAGCATGGCACACTTGTTGAGTTAGAGAGCAAGGTTGTTCAACTGTCTCAATGTATTTTTGGAGTGCCGCTACCCTAATGCTGTATTACAACAGAGGACTCGAAAACTTTGGACAACTACTTCTGAACTCGAATCGTATCACGTCCCAAACTAGGCAATGCCAAAAGCATGGGTAGCAGTATCAAGAGGGTACCAAATTGAAAAAAAATTATCTTCGATGTATTCTTTCTCTTTCCTCACTCGGAGATCCAAATAACGCAAATGATTTGTGCCGTAAACAACAAAGGAGGAGCGACGAAAGCCGAGTGGTGTGATCCACGACGAATTACTGATGCGCTTTCATCCATGGCCTCCTACCCACCTAGCCGAAAGCTGCAGTTGCTCATCCAGTTGTGATTAATTCCAATACCGTAGAGCTGAGAATTGTGGGTCCTGTCTAGTGTTTTTCGGAGATACTGAAGAATGTCAGTTGCGTGCTTCCTCAACTGACGACTCAGGGAGTCTGATGAAATATTGGAAAACGCAATTTTCTGGGAACTTACGGGAATGAGTTTTTGTATTCAAGACATTCGGGGAAATCTGAGGAAGTTTGAAGATTGCCATGGTGATCCCACGAGAAGGCTGCGTGTTTTTGGATTGCATTATTTCATTCCTTCTGTGGATTTCTTGAAAGACATTGCGTAGTTGGTAAAGAGGAGCTTTTGAGGTCTGGTGGGGTAATTTTTAACTTCAGGTGAAGTTCTTAGGGTTTAAGAGGTGAAGTTATTAGGGTGCCCTGCGGAGGGGTGTTTCAACATGGGGGTTGTCTCTTGTGATTTGGTGATGGTGGTTTGCAGATCCAAGGTAGAACATGATGCTGAAGTGGGAGGCAGGGGATTAAGATTTTGGCGTTTCAGGGGTTTGAGTGTTTGAAAGATGGTATCTAGGGTTTTGGGTTTAGTATTTCTTCTCATATCTTTACAGAAGGTGGTGGATAATAGGATGAGTCAACCAATGAAGGCGAAGGCGAAGGCGGACTCGAATTCGAATGCGCAGTCTGCAGCAGTGACACTACCGAAGGTGCTGGCTGCCCCAATATCATTGCCTAGCGGTGATCAGCTTATTGAAAATATGGCCTTTTTGTTGAAGGTTGAGTAAGGTCCGTTGTTGAGCTATTTAACTTACTCCTGTGTGGTAGAAATAGAAGTGGGCTCATCTAAAGGAAGAATCGCGAAGCATCTTTGCAGCGAATGGCGAGACGTTACACTACACCTTTTGCAATCTCGAAGTAACTCCCTCCGTCTTCTCGGGCATTTGTTGCTTTTCAGAAGTGTATCTTAGAATGTGAGGCGACATCGGACCCTTGAAATTTCGGGTTCCGGTGGCACAATCTGTCCTCCACTCATTGAAGTACCGCCAAACTATCATAAAAATTGTGACTTGGCGAAGTTGACCCCAGTGCGCGTCAATTATTTGACCTCAAAGTCAACCAATAATCTACACTAATATTATCAATGACGACCCAGTAAACTCGTTCCAGAATGAGTACCACTGTGAACACTGTGTAGAACGTTCAAAGTTGTGACATAGGTACGAAGGTGTTCTCTTGCAATGCCTCCATGAAAGAATAATTAACACAAATAAGGATAAACTCTAACCAAGTTGACAAATGCAGAAAAACCATTCGCTTTCTTTTAGAATCGTTATGGTTCAGAGTTGGGAAAGCCGTGATTGTTCAGATTTGAAGCACTAGTGCCTCCTCCATCCCAAGTTGATTGATTTCTAATTGCTCAACAGACCCACTCCAACAAATTTTTTACCTTTGTCGTTACGTATATTAATATTTCCATCCAAACAGTACGCAGCAGAGACTTACCTTAAGAATTTCTTGAATCAACAAGATGGAAATGCCTTAGGCAGCTCTGAAAATATCAAGTCTGTGAATCAACCAGTGGATAATTGAGATTTCCTGGAGCCTAAGCGACATGGAGTTTCGTCAGCCGCCAACAAGGCTGGATCATACTTCACTGCCTCAAGATGCATTCCACTACCTGCTTTATCAAGTAGTGAACGTTTCAAAGGACCTTTGGTGTCCTCCGTGAGCATCTCCACGACCTCCTGCATTGTGGGTCTATTCTCCGGAGAGTTTTGAGCACAAAGTGCCGCAACCTGAATCAACACAAGACGCACAAAATCTGTGAGGACGAAAATCACATAATTCCAATCACTTCAAACAATACATCACCTACGAGGAAACATTTCACAGAAATCCCATTACCTGTACAAGTCTTACTAGCTCCTCTTCATCATACTTGTCTTGCAGTCTGTGATCAACCAGGTTGCGATACCTCCCTTGCAAAACTAAAGGTCCAGCCCATTCTACAATTGTTCTTCTTGCAGTACCAACTCTTTCAATTGGCTTCTTCCCACTAATGAGCTCCAGAATCAGGATTCCATAACTATAAACGTCACAGCTTTCTGAGACTTTTCCCCACATTGCATACTCAGGTGCCAGGTACCCCAAGGTCCCCTTCACTCCGGTTGTGATGTGTGTTGCTCCATCTGGTATCAGCTTTGCAAATCCGAAGTCAGCTACTTGGGCTTCAAAATTCTCGTCCAAGAGGATGTTGCTAGCTTTGACATCACGGTGGATAATGTGAGGGGTTGCATGATGGTGCAAGTATCTGGATTCAGGAAATATATCAGAAATTCAAGAAAGAAGGAATACTTCAACGTTAAGGAACATTAGTTGTTAGCATTCGAGTCTTGAAACACATGAAAACGGTACGTACGCTAGGCCTTCAGCAGATCCAATTGCGATTTTCATTCTGTTGTGCCAGTTCAGGGTGGAGTCGGTAGCAAACTGGCCATGTAAATGAGACAGCAGGCTCAGCTTGGGCATGTAGTCGTATACAATCAGGCGTTCCTGGCCTTCAGAGCAGTAGCCTCGCAAGCTGAGCAGGTTCTTGTGTCTGACGCGGCCTAAAATCTCGACCTCCACAGCGAATTCCATCTCTGCCTTAGTGCTCCATACTTTCAGCCTTTTCACGGCAATCTGTGATCCAGGGACCCATTTCAGCAACATGGATTCAGCCCAGAAATACAGAGCGCATCCAAAGCGAAGATCGTACATCCAACTTCTACTCGGTCTCACATAACTGTGTGTGCTTCAAAAGTAAAAGTACATAAGTGCAAACCAAGGACTACTCACGCACAAACAACCCCTGAGGATTATTGTGTACAGGTGAACTATATCGTACTTGGTCACCATTAGCAAGCTGGCCCCAGTACACGCTACCAAATCCTCCTTCTCCCAGCTTATTATCATAGTTAAAGTTGTTTGTGGCTGAGTGCAACTCTCGTAACGAAAATATACGCCATGTTGCTGATTTCTTAGCACCAGCCGAAGACCTAGACAGCCATATCAACAAAACCTGTAAGACAAAAAAAAATTATTTTTTGTGCTTACATCGTTCTAAGCCAAAAGGTTCAGATGTACTTGAACCTGTGAAGAGTGAGATATGAAATGTGAGTTGAATTTTGGCATTTATTATTTGGATACTTTTGCTCCTACTGATCAGCCTCTCGCCTTCAGTATCATAGCTTTCCAACTGATTCACTCGCAGCTAGACGGCGAGATTTTGAAAATACCCAAGCCCACGACCTCACTAATAGTGCATCAATTTTCTGCACTTAACCTCGTCAACCTCTGTGAATGCAGCACTCCATGCACTGTCTGATCTTTCTTACCCACGCCTACAACCTCCTAGTACATATTGAAGCTTTCTTTAAAGATAGCTTCCAATCTCCTGCATGCAGAAAATCCTGCGATCGAACAAAACCTCTAAACAGGAGTCACTTGCACAGAAGCGTCAGGAAATTAAGGTTATTCCCCAAAAAATCTACACAGTATGGATACTAATTGTGACCAACTTAGATTTTAAAGTGAAGAAAAGGTCCCAGCGTCAAAACCATGCTTACTTCTGTGTCTCGCCACTCCCGAAACACCAGTACTTCTTCAAGCAGGTCCTCATATTCTTCCTCCTACTTTCTCTCCAACACAGAAATGAGTTGTTATCTACCCACCATCATCAGCAGCGGTTTGAACGCTCGCCCACTGATTGTCCACCTTCCATGGCTACCACGTTGCAGGCAGAGGGTTAGCAACAAGAACGGGTCGCTCCCTAACATACCGACACCGCTCCAACTGAATCAACTTTGTGCCTGCATGCTGCCAAAAAGAAACGCACACTCGGAACTAGGAGCTCCCGCAAATCTCTGCGAACAGGTGACTTGTGGAAGGTGGGCGTTGGAAAGAATTCTGGAGACTTTGAACCCAAGCCCCACGTTCAACAAATCAGGACTTCAGGAGAGAAGCAACAAAGTGACGCAAATTGAAAGAAACCAGCTGCACTTGGTAAAGAAAAAGACGGATGGTCCTTTTCTTCTTATGTGTGTGTGTGTGTGTGTGCGGAAGCTGGCAGAGTCACAGGCCCAGATGGGAACCCACATTCGGTCAACACACTCCCCTGAGTTGGTCTCCTCCATAGCCCAGGGAGCAACTTCCAAGGACAAGCAGTAGCAGAGACAGAGAGGACAATGCTCTGTAGGTTTGGGGGGGGGGGGGGCTTGTTGTAGAGCCACAACATCCTCCCTGCTGGCTACTACTACTACTACTACTACTAATGCAGCAGCAGCTCACACAAGCTCGTGAGCTGTGATTTAGCGATCTTCCCACATCACACAGCCACACCGCCATGTTTGTGACTGTGGAGTGATGAGACCGGCGTGTGTGATGTGAGGGGATATGATTTCTCAACAGTGAAGACAAGATCAAGCCACCCTTTTCCATGGGGGGAGGAGAGGGGGGGAGGGGCATACATTGTGTGTGCCTGTGTCTGTGTGTATTCTTGAGAGTGTGTGTTTTTCTTTTCATTTCCTTTTGTTAAAAAAATCCTCTTTCTCTCATTTTAAAAGTTAAAAAATACTCAAACTAGTTATTGGTCAGTAAGTGACCCCTCATTCTTTTCGTCTTCTTCTTCTTCTTCTTCTTCCAAGCTGCTTCCCGTGTTTAGTTTTGGCTCCGATTTTTGAATTTCCTTGAAAAGGGGGGTTACACTGTATGTATGTATGAGGTGGGGAGTGGGGAACAAGGGTGCAGAATGGGGACACATACAGTGTAACTGCTGCCATTGACGTGGTCCCCAGTTCCTAGTTGGAAAAGAGTAGGGCCAGGTCATGTGTGGTGCCCACTCCATTCCCAAGACCACCGTGACTCAGCCCCTTTTGTTGACAAGATCATGCATGCTTTTCTTATTCTTATTTATTTTATTTTTTAATGATATCCAAAACATAAATTTAATCAATAATTTCACATCCATCTTCATAATCCTCTTGCAGGAACTAAGTGGAAGCATACATTTGGAATGATTTTGTCAGGATACCACCAATACAAGCATATAAAAGTGTTTTTTTTAAACTTCTTTTTCAATTTCATTTTCAATTGTTTGTATTATCTCTTTTCATTTTTCCTTTGTACGCTTTTTTATTTTTATTTTTATTTTCTTTGGAGGCTAGAAGGCTATTTAACATGGTCAGCTTTTTTTTGGAGGTAGTGACATTATAAAGAAACTATGCTGTACTTCCACATTATTATTTGGAAAAATTCACACAAACAATCTTGTGACTTCTGTCCCACAGAAATTTCCAATTTATTTGAAGTTCACCAAGGAGAGAAAAATAATCATGCCAAATAGAAAACAATCCTTTTGGATCAGAGGATTTCTACAAAAAGAACACTCGAAAGAGTAAAAAAGCATATGAACGTCACAGGAGTCACACAACCGAAATTCTATAATTTTCTCAATTTATTAACCATCTGTTTTTTCATTTGTAAACATAGATTTTGGATTCGAATTTAGATCCATATCTACCAAGAATCATTGAAACCCATCAATTTAACACTTGTATAAATGTGTTAAACTTTTTATAAAATAAATAATAACATGTAAGTATTTTTATTTTTATTTTTATTTTTAAAAACACATGTTAAATTGTAATTTTATATTTGGAATTCATTTTTGAAAAATGAAACTATTTCAACAGAACTGTCTTACGCTATTGGATTGCAATGACATCCAAAGATTGTTTAAGGCAATGCCATAGTAGAAAATTTAAATAATGCATATTTGGCAAGATTAAAAAGAAATAAATAATGGAGGCTTAATTACTATGTTGAAATATTATTGAACGAATTTGCTAGTTGGAGTCAAGAGACAGGTCCTAAATTCTGTAAACTTTTGTAGACAAATTGCGAATCTGTTGATGTGCAAGACATGAAAAGCAAAATTCCTAACGATAATGACCTTCCAAGCCATAAAAACACACAATCAGTAAGGTTTGCAGATGTGCTATTGCAGGAAAAACAAAACTAGCACAATCGAACACTTCATCTCTTTCCTAGATAAAAACAAGAAGCAATCAGATGGAAAACGAAACTAAACATTACTTCAATGAAAGAACGGATATATAACACGGTTACACCAAAGATGTTACAAATCACTTTGATAGTGAAATCATAAAGAATAGGAATTTCTTTTACATATCAATTCCTGAGAGTTCCTACTCAGAGCTACCTGAAACATCCCCACTAAAAGCTCCGCTGTTGCCTGAGGTGGATCCCGATTGCATTGACGAGGTGCCACCTCGAGCACGCTGTAGCTGCCGCAACCTGAAAACATCTCGGGGAGGTGGTCGACTTTGTGGCCCAGGTGTCTCTTCATCGTCTTCCCCTCCTAAATACATAAATACAAAACCACGAAGTACACAGATTGTTAATCCCTAAAACCTTCCAAAGACTTCTGATTATCATGCTGGCAAGTCAATAAAAAGCGCCTGTTCTAACTCAAACTTATTCATGCATTCAAAGTCAAAAAAGCATGTTCATTGTGCAGGAGCTTACGTTCAGGATCTTTTCTTTTTGGCGGAAGTCGCAACTGTCGAGCATTTGAACCAGTTGCATTCCTCCCTTCAGAAGCGGATTGACTATTATAATTGGTTCTACTGTTAGAATTGGTTCTTTCCTGGCTTTGATTGTATGCATTCTGGTCGCCACCAGCAGGGCTTGCGGTCACTCCGCTAGTCGGTAATGTGAGGCCCTCTTCTTGCATCATTGCTTGAAGATCAGTTTGTAGCAGATACGCTATAACTGTATCTGGTTCGGGATAAGGTCCTGTAAAATGATAAAGTAAAGTAAAATGAAGTTTAGTGCCCCCATACACAAAATAATAACCATATGCAGGCATACGACACTACCCATTGTGATTATTATGTTCTTGATATTCAACCCGAAACTCTAGTTTACGAACTTGAGGCTAATAAGCAGATTCACCAACTGCAATTAAGAGAAACGTAAACAACAAATGTCAGTGAAGAACAATCGATTCAAACGATTACTCCTGGACAATGTAGACACCCTCCAAAAGTGCAGAGTTAGTTGAGATCCTCACCATTAACTGCTCGTGGAAGACGACTAAGGAAAGAGCCAAGAGAGGGAGGTAGGTATTTCACAACATCTTCAATAGACTTCGTGTTCCCAGCACCTTCAGCAGGAGGGCGCCCTGGTGGCAATGGAGGTGGTCGAGGCCCGGCAGGCGGAGGTGGATGCATAGGTTGCATGGGTACAGTTGACATACCTCCACTGGGCAACATTGGAACTGCACCTGCCACTTCCAAAGTGAACATTCTTTAGCAGCAGCGTCGTACACAGTACACATGGATATGTGAGAAGAGTTTCAAGAATGACCAGTACGCCCGCACCCATCGCCTCATGTCGCATTTTCCATCGCAAAGTAAATCCAAGTAGCCAAATTTGGTAAAACGGAAGAACACAAAGAAAAATGCAATTGCTTACAACAAACATGGACATGATATAAAGAAGATTCACCTTGTACAAGCTGTGGTGCAGGTGGATGTAATATTGGGGGTCCATACTGCATGCCTGTGGCACTAATCCTTGCAATAGGTTGCATTGGTCCTACTGCTTGTCCTTGGGTGATGACTCCTGAAAATCAACAAACAAATCCTGTCAATAAGCAGAGCTGATTCTTTAATGTCTGATCTTAAAAGAAAACAATAGGGACAAAACCAGTAGTGAGCAGGAAAGAGGCATTACCAAATCCTTGCCGAGGATCATAGACCATCATGGCCGTCACGTCAGGTCGAACGATGTTGATATTAGAACTTGTGTTTCCGACTGCTCCTACTGATGAGTTTTTTTCAGCTGCTTCAGGTACACAAATGCATTAAAAAACAGGTACTCAAAAAACAACACTACGAAAAAGATCGTCGACAAATTACGTAGGGAAACTCAGTTATGAAGGCCTGAAACTACAAGGTTCGTTACTATGAAAGACAGTTTCCAAGCTCAGCTCTAGTAGAGGAAGTAAAGAGTAAGCTTCACCTAGTGGACCAGAATCTCGGTTTGCTTGCCTTTCACTTGGACCATGTGAGCTAACCTTTTCCATTCTTGACGATAACTTGTGAACAGCCATCTGCAGAAAAGATGAAGGAAAAAATGGGATCACCATAAGCAATATATTAATTCTTGAACATGTATAAACTTGCAAAATGTAATACATTTGGAAGCATTTATCGTAACTAGAAGATACTCGAACCGCATTAATAAGACACGGAAAGTTGTCACCCCACAGTACCATCATGAGAAAATGTTTCTGAAAAAATACACGCCATTTGCTCAGAAAATCTTCACTAAGTATACCTGTTGACGAGACATGTGATCAAGATCGAAGGGTGAACAGGGCCATAGGTCAAGGAAACGGTATCTGCTGATAAGCCGCTGCAGCGAGGGTTCAGCTACGGGTGCACCATCGTCCCCTGTTTGAGAAAGTGCTTCCTTCCGCCGCTGCTCAACCTGGTAACGATCCACAAGATAAACAACAAGATTCCCAATTCATTGATTCCAAATCATAGAATCAACCTACCAATCCATCATGACAATTTGGAAGTAGGTGTTGTAACGGGCCAAAAACATAGCACGCGACCAGCACGAACGAACAATGTCAAGAACGATTGTTGGCAGAGACATTGTTGAAACAACAGAAATCATGAGTTACTTCACATTGTTATCGAGAAGGCACTGTACACATATTACATAGCAGCGAGGTTGTTCAAAAGCATACCTTCAGCGTGCTGACAAGATCTCCATAGGTTTGTTCAAAAGCAAGAAACCGATTCCAAACCTAAAACAAAATAGTCTCATAAATCTCCAAGTATTTAGAAGTATCACTTCATCGTGAATAAAATATATCTATTTAGAATTTGTATTTTATATGATTTTTTAATATAAAATAAATGATAAGTTAAGTGATGTTGGTCACTGGAATGATTAACATTGCCAAGCAGAGAGAAGAGCACACCTCCGCAGATTCTTCAGCAGGAAGTACACTAAGAGCACGCTCAAAGAGCACCCGTACATTTCGTTCGTCATTCATACGACAAAGAAAATCTGCATATCTGATTATAGGAAGAACGGAATGAGGCGTCAGTTTATCCTCCTTTCAAAAAGAGCAATACCTCAAGTGCATAGCATTTCACAGCAACTTACAGATCCTCTACTAAGAATTATGGCAGAAAATTGGCATCCTGTGAATTTTGTACTCACTCTAGCACATAGGCAGGCTCGTGAATGTACTTCTTCAGCCCTAATTCGAATATGTTACGAGCCACCTACAACAAATGAAGTCACATGAATACAATTAAATAACCAGCAGTAATCACAAAGAAGGATGGCCTCCTTGAGAAAACTCAGAGACACATCAGCATTACAGAGGCAGATATTAATTTTTTACTAAGATCTTAAAAAGTTCAATAATGAAGAACATCAAAATGTACATAGAACCACAACTATAAACATACAGAAATGTTACTTTTATCAGAGGCATGTACTAATCACTTTTATTGATGTTCAAAGTTGTACCTTGGGATCTTTATCGACACAAAGCTCCATAGTGGCAGATGCAACATAAACATGATATGTACAAGCAGAAGACTTGCGCGCTTCCAAGAAGATTTTACGAGCTGCTTCAATTCCCTCTGTTCTCCTCACAAAGCGCATCAACTGCACAACTTCGAAAGCGTTAAAAATACGCAAAGCTCTTCAATGATTTTTTCATTGAAAAGTCACTGGAATTTGAGATCTCGGCAGAATAGGATGGACTACAATTATGTTCTGATAACCATATAGTGGTATCAATTAAAGATCTTCCCCCAACCCATAAAAAATTTGTGAGAATGAAAATAATTACCTGAATGTATGCTAAAGCATCGGCTGTCTTACTATTCGTGGTGAGCGTCTCATACACTGCCTTGGCTTCCTGGCCAAACGAGAAAAATGCGAAGATTAGCTCCTGGATCCAACACAAAAAACTTCAAGCAAACTTAACATAAAGATTCCAAGAATCAAAATTTGAACGACCTGTTACCTTTCTTAAACCAATCATATGTTCAATGAATCAAAGAGAACGATTCATAATGTTTCTCAAATACCTTGATTCCACCCCGAGCTTCTTCGAATTCAGCATATGCATAATGCAATACTGCAGTATCTGTCATGCACAAATGAGGAATCCTAATAAACATCAGTTCAGACAAATTTCAGAATCTGACTCCTAGTGTTTTGAAACTATGAGACCCAACCTGGTATTGCAACTGCTTTTGACAAGCCTCATTAAGTTACGACGCTTGACTTACTCTTTAGCAACGATGTTCTTCAAAAAGGCATGCTTGACGGATTGACTCTGGTCAAGTTGTGACAAGGATAATCCGTACACCGAAGTCTAGAAATCTTTACTGAAATAAGAAAATCACAACCAAAACCCCGAAGAAGTGACCAGAAAATGAAAACCAGAGTATTACCTGGTAGAGCTTTCAATGCTCGCTGAAATATAACAGCAGCAGAATCAGGTGACCCATTTTGAGCATGCCAAGTGGCATAGTCATACCAAATGTCTGGATAATGATATAGATACATCAAGCACTGCATAACCACCCAAAATTACTCATCATGATTTAATTTCATCAAGTACTCGAATGTCTTACTTGACTATCAACGGAATATATACATAGCATGCCCATTGTCAATCAACTTGTTAGACGAGATACCAGTGGTGTTGTCTACGAAGCATTTTCAACACAATTCATGGATTCAGCCTGATTACCTGCTCATATGTGAAGGCTACATGCTTGGTCAAACCCACTGGGTCTAATCGCTGTGGGTTCCCCCTGCCAGAATTCAGCCCTTCAACATTCAATAAGACTGATCACTTCTACTCGCAGCTGATACGATTTAGGGAGGACTCTAAGCCAAAACTAGAAGTAAAGCAACACGACAAACAGGATTGAACAATGTCTTTCTAGATAATGAACATAAAAGGGCACATCGATATGAATCCAAAATAAAATCAGATACTCTCTTCAAAAACAAAAAGCAGTTCCAAAGATGAATCAACATTTATGAACGCCTATTACTCCGCTTCAACAACTTCACATCTACAACGATTTATTCTGCATCAGACCTAACAAATATTGGTCCACAAGACAGAAGTATCTTACTTCTCAAATTTCAACAACTGCTTCCAAGCTATGCACTGCTGTTCTTCCTGAATACATGAACGCTAAGAACTAGGTCAGACTCTACACCAGGACAATATTCACAACACTTCGTCAATAAATACAACAGTGTGCTACAAAAAGTGAGTGCCAGTACAAGTAACCGAATCCAGCACAATTTTAAAGGGAACCAAGAGTCGGCTGGTCTTGAAAAAACTACATTTAAAACGTAAATCAAAAACACTGCACATTGACCCAGTTCTGGAAGTGGACAATTCACAGCATCAATCCATAATGAGACATTCAAGTATTGAGAACAGAATGCAAGCAGATGGCAAAATAAAGCCCTGCATAAGACAAAGTTTTAGGCAGATAGGAACACTAGAAAAATAGACAAGCCCCAAATTGAACAGTGAAGAGAACTGTTGCAAACTCGGCCCAGATGTTCAGTGTGGTCACCCTTACGCAACATCAATCCTAGAAACCAAGCAATCATCCCGACAATCAAATTCACCATCATTGACCACAAGGTTGCGGATCAAGAACTCAAAGGACAATTCACGCATACATACAGTAATCCAGGTCACCATTTGATGGCACCAGCGTGGCCAGAGCGAAAGCAGAATCTAAGTATCAGGTAACGAAACTTGCTTTGTACGAGCCCGTTGGAGGCACCGCAAGCATGTTTGTTTCAATACGATCACAGTACTTCTTGCGCTCCCTATAAACAGCCCTGGCACTGAAATGCTTAGGTTGGTATTCGGCCAAAAGGCCCTTTGCCTGCATAGACAGTGCGATTCAGCCCTTAGATATATGCTCAACCGATACCATTGAAGCTCCTGAATCAGTCTGCTTGAGCTTCAATCATTAACTGGCGCAAAATTATGTTTGCCCCTATCAAAACATAAGTACACGTGAATTTGTTCACAGAAAGCACAAAACTTGAGCAATAGGGCAGCTTAAGCAGAAGTACGTTCAGCCATAAGTCATAAAGACACAAGAACAACAAGAACAAGCTTAAGACTGGACCACATTAGCACCTATGATGGGCATAGTGAGGAAATCATTCACAGTTCAAAATAAGAATAACAACGAACCGCGACCTGATTAATATGACATACCCATACCACCATACTGAAGCCATAGTACCCCATATTGAAGTATGTGCAACCCAGACAAAGGATGGCCATGTAAAAACTTCAATTTTATTGAACCCCAGAAGTGCATCACAATCGATGGCTGTGTTACTCCTAGACTCTGACTCTGATTAAAGGGCAAGCAGCCAACCAGGGCACGGCTGACGGAATTCTCAAAACTTTCATATTCCTTCCAAATCTGCTCAACGAGATGAACAGGAGCCAAGACAGCCTTCTGATAAGCCTTCCGCACTGCTGTCATCCTGAATGATTCTTCTTGTGGAGTCGCTGCCTACTCATCACATTCGTCCGACACTGGTATCAGATTAACGCAAACAATAAACAAAATACGCTATAAAAAGAATAGCATTGTAAGGACCTGCGCATTAGTGCACTCGTAAACTTGTGCTTGGAACTTGCACATTACTTAACCTGTCTTAAACCACACGGTACATTGGAATTGTAAGACAGCCCGAATTCCCTCACTGCATGGAATAAAACACAACAGCACGCTCACATACCCGACCCTCAAACATATCCTAGGGATACGTAAAATTCAACAACAACAAACACGTTCACACAAAGTGTATTATTGAGAACTTACTGGAGCAGCTTTCAAATAAGAAATGTACTCAAGCCAAACCGGACCTGCGTTAATATCAAACCCTGTTCCAGATCCACGCATATTTTCATCAGAATGGTCCACACAACAACCCCATAGATAAACTATTTCAAAGCTAATAATACAGAAAACTACAGACTCTCAAATACAAATAACGTACCAATATGCCCAAGCATAAATTCAAACGCTTTTTTCATCTCTTCGCGTCCTTCAGAACCTCTATTATCATTCACTTTGCGCATATATCGAAGATATGCTCTCCTGGACCATCATCACATTAAAGACTTCCTGAGAGTGAACTCCCTTATTTGCATAATTAGAAAATGCTCCACGGAACGCTATTTTATTGAATCTCTTTCCTAAGCTGATTACCAACCATTTTTTGCCACAAGTTTGTACAGATAATTACCAAGGAACAACGGCTCACCAATCCATTCCAACAGATACGTGACAAGAATGTCGCTGACAAACTTAAAAAGCGAATTCTCATAAATGATAATGACTACAGCTATGGAAATGCCAGAAATTCCTTCAACCGACACAGTGCTCTTATTATGCAAAACTTGAAGCTTCCGACTGCAGTGAATGTCTCTTACTGATACTTGGAACCAGAGGGTCAAGGAAGGGGAGAAAAACTATGTGAAACTAACCAAAGGTCCACATGCAGGCACTGAAGCAGGCATCGACTAAATATTTGCTTCACAGCATCGTCATCGTTTGATGTTAATTGAGCCTCCAAATAAACTTTCCAAAACTTTGCCTGCTCACAAACCCCTCGTTCTGAGTATCATATAATCGAAACATCCTTCTCGGAACAGAACCAAAAAAGTGCTTTTTAAGCAAGCGGAAACTAGAGTATGGAAGTACATCAAAACCGCGCTGTCGATTCTCCCAGTTATCAGTGCTTAATATTCGTCTCTAAACTAAGAAGAATCTGCACTCCTTTTTTTTGCTTTTTAAAAGAACACAACAAGAGCAAGACAAAGTTCGAAAATGGTACCGATGTTGGAAACGTGGAAACCAACTCCTCATAAATTGGAACAGCATCTCCAATCGCCTTCGTCTGCTCAAATATATGATCCAACAAACTATCACGGCCACGAGCTGGTATGCAACAAATAAACGAGGGGTCCTCAAGGTGCAAACTCATCAAAAACGTAAACGATTATGCTTTTAAAACATGAACTTTGCAGGAGAACAATTAAAATCCATTCAACTTATTCAAATTATGCCTGTGTTTCACCAAATTTTCAGTACACCAGTTGCCGGAGGAAGTAATGATCTCTTACCTGAGCCTCGTTACAAAGCCCATTCCAAGCATCCACATCGTGCGGGTTTATCGCAATGGCCGCCCGAGCACGCCGTTCCTAATTAGAAAAAGAGGAAATTAAACTCTAAAAATCAAAACGAGCTCATCAGCTTGCGGACCTTCAGCTCGACTCGAGATTAGGCGAATCCGAAATTCAAACACGAGCAAAATTCACCCCAGAAAAATAAAAATGGTAACTATTGTATGACTTCTATAAAAAAAACAAAACAAAAAAAATAAAAGTCAAATCCTGCAGTCCAATTGAGAAGAACCGAAAAAACCAGCGAACATAAACTCACATTATTCGACATAAACGAAGCTCCTCCGTTCGGAGCCACGGACGCAGGATGAACTTCGTCCATCGGAACAGCGCCCGCTCCTCCAAGACCTACTGACACCGCAGCTGCAGCCCCTGCCCCAGGAACTCCAGGCGAAGGAGCTACTACCAATGGCGACGGCGACAGCGCTGGCGCAGGGGATCCCGTGGGAGTGGCATTGTCATCCTCCTCCGGCGGAGGGCTACTCTCCGCTTTCATTCTCGCGAGGTCATCCTCCTTTTCTCCTCCGCTTCCGTCCCAGTGATCCATAACTCACCCCGCCCGCAACAACGAAAACAAAAAATATTCCCTAGCACCTCACACAAGAAGGAAACAAACAAACAAACAAAAAAAAAAAAAAAAAAAAAAAAAAAACTACAACAACAACCAAGAATGACGAAGACTTTGACAATTAGGGGCTACAAATAATGGCCGTAGCCGCGGCCATGTCCAACCAAGGGAGAATGCTAGCATTGAGCAGTAGTGCCATGGCGGTGAGGATAAATTGGAAGCACAAGACCGAAGAGTACTGGAGGAAGGGGTTGGGGGAGGGGAGTGGAGGTAAAACCCTAGACGCAGGTGAAATAGAAGAAGAATCAGGGGCGATACGACGGAGGAGTAGTGGTCCGTGTGAACGGGCTGCATTGCTAAAGGGAAAAGTCAGAAGTGGCACTCCATTGCCCTCCCTTCTCTCGTATCCTGGTGATCCTGCTTCGGTAACCCCCCCACCCTTCCCCTCCTTGGTCCCCCGGTTGACTGTGACTCCTCCCCCGTCCCCTCCCCGTCCCGGCCCCCTCCGCCCGTTCCTCAATGTGCTACGCTGGCCCTAATGCCCACTCACCTCACCCTTCGCCAGGTCAGCCCTGCACAGTACTTTTTCCACTGGGCTTCGTTCTCACGGTCAGTCAACGTGCTTATTTCCATAGCAAACTTCCGAATGCATGAGGTGTAACCCTATAATAAGTACTTTAAGTTAAATATGAACACTTTGTGCTTTTCTTGTCTATTTTAAAGTGCAACTTTTTCACTGTTTTTACATATTATATGTCCTTTTTATAGTCTGCTGAAAATAAATAAAATAAAATAAATCCAATTGTTTAGTCACATTGGATATTTCCAATCAACATGTCTATAAACTTATGTAAGTGGTGCATCTCAATTGATTTTTAATATATGTATACATAATCTTGATTTCATTTCCTTGTTTGAAGTTATATAGTCTTTCTCTTATGATCTATACAACACATTTAAATGGTGCACTGGTGCATATCTATACTTCATTTGGAAATAGACTATTTATAAATAAATAACTAAATGAATACTTATTTTTATTTCTTATACAAATATATATATATATATATATATATATATATGCACCCATACATAACAAATGAATGAATGGTTGAAAAAATAAGCACCAATTTAATATTCACAAATAGCAATATTTGGTATGTAAGATGGTAATAAGAAAGATGTCAAAGTGTGTACTTAAGAACATGCAAAAAAAGTTATACTTATTTAAATATAAAGTGAATAACTAGTCTTATTAAATAAACATTTGAATACAAAAACTATAAGGTATTATATTGTTTATTACTACAGTTTTGCACTATTCTAGACTTAAATAAAAACTTGTTTTAATGACTAACTTAAAAATAAAAATAAGAGTTAAATTCATTTTAAAAAGAGCTGACTACATATACATCGTCACTGATCTGAAATACGTGTCAAAGCTACACAGCCAAATTTTCAGATTTTAAGAGATAAACTTCAAAAACGTAAAAATAAACATTATTATTCAAATTTATTGATCAAGGATAAACTGGTTCTAAATTATACCAAGCGTCATTCTTCAGTGCATTTTTATGGAGTTTGACAGATCCTGATGGAGAAATGAACCAAACCTGACTAGCCACATGCATCATTGCTGGGTTTACGGACTATCCTGAATGTCCCAACCGCCCAAGTCCCAGTCACTTATCCATTCAATTGGGGGATTAGTACCAGAAGTGAAAATGAAGTTGGCCGTATCACAGTGGCAACCTACAACAACTAGATCGGTTCAATGAAGTTCCTAGACGCTCATCACAAAGAAAACACTAATAGGTAAGATTCAGACTCAGCTCGGTAAACAGTTGCAACTCTCGTCCAGACTCGTTATAGTAGTAAAGCTCCAGTTCACGCTTTCAATCATCAAATGTACTAATTAAATTCTCTACAAAATTGTAACTTCTTGAGAAGTCTGATCACCAAAATCTATCTAAAAATCTTACTCTTGTGGGTACAAAAAAGATCGTAAATGGTGTCCTCCAGTGCTGGCTTTCACACTGAAGTACCATAAACCAAACCTATTAAATGATTCCCAAGGAGTTGGATTGTAGTGAAAAAATAAAGCTTGTTTTGAAAAACTGATACTCTAGAGACCTCTCTGTCGTTTGGAGTCTATAATTTTCCGTTTCTTCTGTGCTTGTCGTTTCTGATTTAACCTTATTTTGCGCTTAGCATTGCGCTCCGGATCCACAAGTACATTGAGCTTTTGAGCTCTTTTACGTTTCTCGCGGACATCTTTAACGCGCTGACGAACGTTGTTGTACACTTGTACAAATTCATTCACTCCTAGTAGTTCTCGCAAGCCGCTTAGCACTTCATCGCCCAAAGCCTTGAGCTCCTCTGCTCTCCCACAAAACGTGACATTCTTCTAAGTGAGCAAGTAGTGACAGAGATGTAACGATCCGACTAGTAGAGCTCGTCAGTGACACCACAATGAGGAATTGGAACATAGTAACACTTAATTCATTCCAACACCGACGACATGCATAACAATCAAAAGCACAAAAGAACATGAAATTGAATGATGAACGATCCTGCAATCACTTTACTTAGGTATCATACCTTGCACAAGCTTCGCCGCTGATCCTTCAGTA
This sequence comes from Physcomitrellopsis africana, assembly GCA_036785485.1. NCBI lineage: Eukaryota > Viridiplantae > Streptophyta > Bryopsida > Funariales > Funariaceae > Physcomitrellopsis > Physcomitrellopsis africana. The sequence goes on along the minus strand of JAWRVF010000015.1, from coordinate 975,781 downwards.
ATTTTGTAAAGAGGCACAAGAATGGATCGCAAATGGGGCTGAACCCCAACTACTCCTAACCGAGGAGCCATGGCTGCATACCACTGCAAAACTGCCTTCGCCTGCCAAGCCATATCAAACGTCTTAACTGTAAGTTGGAGTGAACCAGTGAGTGGGAAGGGAATTATATTATCATGTTTCCTGCTGTGAAAATCCAAAGCGTGTTTGCTGTCCTTACCTGGGTGGGCTGAACACGAAGAGCAACCTTCTCAAGCCTTCTGAAAAGAAGTGTAAGAGCCCAAGATGCACCACTTCCGTCTACATGGCCCTTTGTCATTAGGGCCCCATTAGTAGGCAAGTCTCCATCATCCTCCCCTATTACTCCATCGTCAGAATCCAAGTTTTGTGCTTCCTTCTTCAAATCTCTCTCTTTCGCACCAAGCATTTTCTTTGCTTCCTCGATCCTTCTTTGGCTTTTAGGTTCACTGACATGGAAGGCTGATTCCGAATGAGGAAACGCGGATGAGACATAGAGCAGATTTTTCATGACTTGTTCCGCCAGAGCACTATCCATTATTTCCGCGTCAAGCTGCTCGCAAAGGGATCCAGCAACGAATAGGAGCCAACTTGGATGTAGCATCAGCAGCTGTTCAGGTGAAAGAGTACAAAACAAAATTTAGTGTGTGACCATAAGGAATTTTGACCGTGAATTCAATTCACACCTCAATTTTGCACATCACATACGGCATTATACAAACTATGCATTACTTTAAGAAAATCGCTGTGGCAACTACCTACCGACACTTGAACAAACCAAGAACCTGCGAGATTATACGACAAACAGCATGTGGAACGCCACAGTAGATGACTCTCACAGTATTTGATCACGAAGGTCCACGCGCGCGCGTGTGCGTGTGTGTATACACACACACAGTCACACACATATTCCCTAAATAGAACATTACATAGAAATCAACAATCCTTTCAAAACTTACCTTCGAGTTACTCTTTTTATGATTGTTCTGACCACATGAATCATAGTATAGTCCAAGCAAGCGTCCAGATACAAGTTGAATCCAAGAGTGCTTGTGCAGCAACAAAGTGCACACTAACTCCCAAAAATCCTGAGAAGAAACAACACAAGCGACCAATAGCACTTAGATTTAAGACAAAAGAGTATAAAACAACAGAGCAAGTCGGACACTCTCAGATGTAATTAAGGAGGGTCCTAAACGTCTTCCAAATGTAATAAACCTGAATCAGACACTCACCTGGAGCTTTAAATGGAAGCAGAATTGAGGAAATTGTTGCAGAAGCTTTTCCGTCATGATCAATGAAGCATAAGCCTCTTGCCAATATGGAATGTCGTCTTCCTTTTCGCTTTCAGATGTACTTTTTCTCAATATGTTAATTGTTGCTCCTACTACTTCTTCTACGTAATTCTCAAATTTAGCTTTCATTACCTCAATCGAAAATCCCAGTACCTACAAGAACATATGCCAGTCTGAGGTCAGGGTTCCGTTCATTGTAGAGCCAACGAAAGGCTTGAAATGAACAAAAGTACTAGATAAAGAGAAGTGGATAATGAGCAATGACATGTCTTCGACTTTGTATGGAATACAACAAAACTCTACAAAATAACAAATGAATAATTATCTATCATAGAGTTTAAGATACGGAAACGAGATGTCTATGAGTAGCGCCTGCGTATCTAACACCAAGTAATAATATAACTGCTAAGCAAATTTACAAGCAAAAGTTTGTTGCATAATTAAGAACAGTACTGTTATATAAGATTTTTATAATAAATGTCATGTAAAAAGATAGTAATACATAAGTATATCCGTTATCATGAACATCCTTCTCCTTGCGTTTAGCTAAAGAATAAAATCAAATTCTCATAATCATAATCGTTGGGATATCATAGACCCGGATTCTCACCTGTGCGGCAGGTCGCCAAAGACGAAAGTTTTCACCCTTATACCATTTAAGTGAAAAGTCCACCATTCTCTGCAGAGCATGAGGACCAACCCTGTTCATAAGCACCTTCAACACTGTTCCCACCATGGCTCGCACATGGTTTGATTGATCATTCACCAGCCTTGTCACTAGTGGTAAGAAAATTGTGTCAGCATGTTCTTCAACGACTGCCTCTGGAAATTTCATAATTATCGTATGAAGCATTTCTAAAGCCGCCTCTCGACCACTTTCATGCTCATACCTGTAGGATTGGTGTACAGCATGAATCAGAATCGCTGTGAACATACTGATGAAAATGGTAATACTGAAAAGCCCCAAAGATCATCATAGCAGACTTAACAAACAGAGATCGTTGTTGTGTACCAAGATCATTCAACTCATGACTACAACCATACGCAATTTCCTGACGTTCAAATAACTAGCATTAGATGAAACGAAAGATGGATCCAAATCTAAAATCTAACGATAGCAAACTACAAGTGACAATGATTTTTAGAGGATTCGTCCTCTTACCCTAAGTTTGTTAAGAGGAAGCCAAGATGCTGCTGCAGACGCTTATCTCCAAGTGGATAGTCAAGCAAGAACTGAAGAAAAATCTGGCTGCAGACCTGTCGAACAGGGGAGAGTTGACTCTGTACCATCACTCCGGAAACACGGGTCATCATGTCATACAGCTCAGGAATAAGAAGCTTACGACTCACAACAGCCTTCAAAAGAGCCAAAGCTGTACTTCCTGTAGTACTTTCCAAGTCAGTAAACACAGGAGAGCTTAGTAGCGACCGAAGCTGTTCATCTGTTATCTTTGCAGTCTTGCAATGCCGAATGAGAGTGATAAGAAGCTGGAAGCAAGCCTGCATAACTGGAGTATCTGTCCTTCCAGATTGCTGAGCCATGTTAAACACTAGCTTCGACATTTTGGCTCCACATTTGTCCACAGAGGGCAAAGGCAACTTAACGAGTATACTAAGACACTTCATTACCCCCGATAAGACGCCGTCATATTTCGAAGTTAAAAATCTAAAGAATAGATCCACTAAAGGATCGAGCATTGACAACGTCAGGTGATCTTGGAAACTGATCTTTACTTTCTTCAAGTGAGTGTAAAACAACTGCAGAGCGAATTCTGTGAGCAGATGTGCATTTGGAATTCCGATTCCGGTAGTGGTAGCATTATTGTTCGCATACTTATCTTTACTGTAATTCAATTCTGCTGATTTTGCAGCAACCGTCTTCGTCAGCCTTCCAGATCCTTTTCCTTCTAGTTTTTCCTGCTTCTTGGCAGCCAGTGATAAAGCTACAGCATTCTCCTCCTTTAAGCCATCTTCCAGTAGCCCGTGGACCAGAACAAAAAGAGCATCTTGCCTGACCGAAGAATTTGATTGTAAACCAAGGGCAATATACTTCAACATATTCTCAACCTTCACGCGATTCTTTGGTGAGAACGTTTTTGGTAAATTTCTCTTAACTGGGCCCAGCAAAGTAGGAACTTCAGATGGGAAAGTGATGAATTGCGCGATCAGCTTCATGCCATCGAAGGATCGCATGTGCCTCGTCTCTTTCATCTTGATAGCAATAGCTTCCACATTTTTCTCTTCTGCTACTTCACCCATGATATCATTCTCCAGCAATTCCAATAGTAGCGGTACACAATAATCAAACTCCCCTACTTTCACCGTTTCTACAACCTTTACTAGGATTGCGTTCAGAGTGTAACCCAGTACATGAACCTCAAATCCCTTTGTAAGTGAAGCCTTCAGAACTCCTACAATGAAGTGCAAATAACGTGGGCCTAGAGTGGCAGCCACTGAGACTAGTGCAGAACGAGCCTCATCTCTCACTGCCTGGCTGTTCCGGTTCTTAAGCAAATTTGTAATACTTTGCAATATACGTGGTAGCTCAACCTCTACTACCTCTTCTGGCATCAGCTTCAGAATTTTCACCAGCGCAAGAGCCACTGAAGAATTGACGATATCCATTTTTGAAACCATTACCTTATTAAATTCAGGCAAAACACGCTTGCGAAGAAGATTCTCAATCTCAACTGGTAACGCTCGTGTAGTGTCGTTGTTAGCATCATCCGTTGTGTCCTCACACATACTGTCATCTGTTCTCGACTCAAAAAAGTGAAAAGCATCAAGAGTTGAACACACCAATCGTACTAAAACTTTCTGGTGTTCCGCTTTTGAAGTAAGGATCCTGAATGACCGCATCAGCAATCCAAAATAAGGCTCCCAGGTGAGTTGGCTAGCTATACATGCTATAGTTTCGATAGCAGCTCCCGCAAGGTTTCCCTCCTTGTCACCTTTTGCCTCGAATATAGAATTCATAAACAAAGGTACAAAAATCCTCAGGAGGGCTCCCTGATAAAACCAAAAATGATTTTAATAGACATTTGGATACATATTGTAAAATAATATTAAACCATTCAATTACAGAAAATACTGTGTTTCAGCAAATAGATAAAATACATCACCACAAGCCAATACTATTTACCTGAGAGAAATTTCCAGCAGCACACAAAGTCCTGAATTTTGCCATTGCCTTGATTCTTCTGTGAATCTGTGTGGACCAATAGAAAAAGCAAGGTCAAACAAATGACACTCAGAAAACCAACAAGAACTCATTATAGGATGTTTCCAATGATTAAAGAATTGTTGAAAGAAGAAAGTAAGTAGAATAAGTAAACATGATACCTGTAGATGGACTATGTTGTAAAAGAAGTCAACTTCTGGATCTGTGTTCACAAGGCCTTGATATTCGCTCAAGGCTGGAATTGTTGAAAAACTCAGAGCCATTACACGTAGTAAAGTAACCCATTCCTGCAGCGGTACCAACAAATCAAATTACATGATAATTTGAAACTGACCAGCTGTTAATCACCATTCTTCTGATATGAATAAAGCCCGAACGTGATCTTAATCCTCCTAACTCTTTCTTCAGCTGATAGAACTTGGATGGAGACTTGAAACAACTTCATCACCAGCATAACATAAAAGAATAGCACTTGTCCCTTCATTCTAATTAGCACTTGAACAACTTACCCTTCTCACAACGAGTAGTTCAGATCCCATCGAATTACGAACATGTGGAAGTAGAAACCTTTGTACCAGTGACTTGACTGATCCTGACCCCCCCTTAGCAAGGACTTCAGAAACATCAAAGCTAGCCTCCACTGGTTCGCAAGCCAGTTCTCCATCAGCAACATCATGAGAGATTCCCGCGTCCTCGTGCAATTCATCTGCTTTATCATCTTGCAAGTCGTCAGCAAACTTTTCCTCCGGTAAAGAGGACGCAAAATTGACGAATGACTGCAAACAGCTCGAAGAACTGTGTCTGAGAGACATGTCCTCCGACCCCATGTCGAAAACTGCTTGTGATAGAACAAGCAGACCCGTTGATCTGTTGAAATGAGAAAAAAACGATGAATCCATTCGCTCATAAGCTTGTAGTCGCCGATCATAGTCAAATTCTTCAATAGTTGTAGTTGACATGGCATTCAAGTCAACTAATAACTCCGCCTGTACAAAAATTAGAGTGGGTGAGCTGAAGTTTAAATTAATTTAGGAACAAAATAGATTAAGCACACAAATCCATACAGTGATAAAACAATACATGAAATTATTTCTCCCAGTCATACCAAAATCACTGTAATAAACCTGAACGACAGTACATGCAGGCCATGTACCAACACACGTTATGTGGAATAAAAGAGTAGCAAATTGTTGCACAGAACCATCGCAACATAAAAAATAAAAATAAATATTAAAAAAAATCAGCGTTCATCTGATATTTCAACAAAACAGCAATAGTTGACATCGCATACCACTGGTAGAAGGGAGGAATCAACACGAGCAAACTCTTCAAGACTTTGACAAACAGCAATTCGATTCCCTTGCATCGAAACTGAAGCTAGAAGAAGAGCCAGAGCTGGAAGGCATTTATCGATACTCTGAACGTCCAATGCTGGTGCCAGACCCCTTAGGACATGGAGAACCTCCATCAAGACATCTGCACCCTCAAACAATAAGGTGATAGATGAGACACCAAGTGCAGTCAAAGAAGATGAGATATACATGAGAAAAAAAATGATCTATAGTTTTCACAGCAAGCAAGAACACACACACACACAAAAAAAAAAAAAAAAAAAAAAAAAAAAGTCCAAAAAAAGTCCAAAAAAAGTCCAAAAAAAGTCCAAAAAAAGAAGAGAAAAACAAACAAACAAACAAACAAACAAACAAAGCAAAACAAAACAAAAGACAGGAGGAAATACAATGAAGAGATTACACACAAATGTGTATGTGAGGTCTCTATTATTACCTTGATCCATCCGCTTCTTTATCTTCAAGAAAGGAAGTAACACATCCACTAAGTTCCTTGCCTCCTCCTTGTCTTTGACATAATGACTAAGTCGGCTCAATATTCTTAGTTCACGTTTCACAGAAAATGCAGACGTCTTTCCCCTGCGAATGCACAAATCAGTTTTTTTACAGTGGCACTTGCATGTAATGTGTAACAAAGATGAAGGCTCAGCGAAGAATCTCAATACAAAAAGTTGTAGCTAAACGATTACAATTAAGCTTAGTAAGAATATGCTTAGCAAAGTTGGGTATTTCTTACTTGAGTTTCTCCCGCCTGATCGTCAAAAGATCATGAACTCTGGCAAGCAACACCTGTAGATGAGGCAACAATACTTTTTTTACAACCTCCTGCCCATCTTCTCCATCTTCCTCTTCAAGATTCAACAAGCCCTCAATAAAGCTGACAACTGCTGTTATGACAGCCGGTGTAGCGGTTCTGTAACTGAATACAGCAACAACATTCGGCACAAGGGTTGGATCACGGGCAAGTAGAGGTGCCAAGAGCACACTCCTTCCCATCGATAAAAGGCAGGAAAAGACAGCCCCAGGAGCAATGCTCGAATGATTTTCTGCAGCGAATTTATGAATTGAAGGCGATATCGACTGAAAGAATATATCCCAATACACAAGGTTGTAGTCGAAATCCTCAAATTTCGCTAATACTGTCGCAATGATCTTCAAACATAGTGTTCTCAAGTCGTGACTACCTCCAACATTCGTTTTCGAAGGTTGCTCTAATTCCTCCTCGTCTTCGTTCGCGTCTTCTGCATCTACGTCTTCAGCATCCTCGATTTTGTCAGCAACTTCTGTCAGAGTAGATGGTGACTCTATATTAGTGCCGTCAACGCCAACATCAATCTGCATGGATGCATTATTTGGTGGAGCAGGTTTTGCCTCAGAAATCGCCTGGACCGCTATGTTCTCCACTGATTCCAATTCCATTCCGTCTGCCATTATTTGGTCTGCAGATCTTGTTTTCTCAATCATTTCAGAAGATTTTTCACTCACTCCCAAAGTACTTTCGAGGCACTTAAAGACTAGACCCAGCAACGCGTGCAAATAAGGTCCAAGTCTTTCCCTATCAAAAATGTCGAGGGAATCTTTAACCATGTGTAAAAATCCCATCTTTCGTTTGTATTGTAGGGCTGCTATAGCTCTAACATCAACCCAATCAATAAATTTAGAAGTAACCTCTCGTTTTAAAATTGCAGCCTCCCATTGAGGCGTTGACCCCTCAGATATTAAGGACGCGGCTTCAGAAAATGAAGTCTGCAAAGGCTTTAGCAAAAGAGTGAAAAGAGGAGCCAGCTCCTCTGTCTCTAACTGTGCCAAAAATTGAAGAACAGCATTCCTTTGCACACCCGCTCCTGTCTGCGCATGATCCGAAAGACAATCAATACAACTCATTTAAAATATAGAAGAAACCAAGATTGCAATTTTTGAATTAGTGAAGTGGTCAAGAAAGAAAGCAAATGATAATCAGATGCCTTGCCTTTCCAGCAAACTTGCCACTGCGTTTCATGATTTTGGGGTACAGAATGCGCAGAACCACTTCAAGTAACCCAGGCCGATGCTCTTCTTGCACCTGATGAGATTCCCTTGTTATATCCCATGTCGTAAGCTCCTCTCGAAGGGAAGAGTATGAGATGAGATTTTGCAGATGCATAACATGTGATGTCAGATAGCTGTCTTTCCAGTTGAGTAGACATTCTAGACTTAACGTCTGAATTGATGGATCATTGTCCATGAGAATCCTACAGCAAGAAATTGCTTTCATTAGTGAAAATCAAATGAAATCCATCCGTTCGTGTTGCTAAAAAATATGGTATTCAACTTTCATATAGACACATAAACCTCTACTCTATGCACTAGCCGTCATCTTCTACAATAGAACCCTAACATCATCTATTTAAAATCAACGACACTAGTTATTGTTCCCGTGTGCATTCATAAGTTTAGTTACAATCGAACATCTTATCAATAAACAAGACCTTTACAACACTGAAGACTTCGAATTTCATTAGATAAACAACTGGTCTGAGAATCACTGACAATGATTAAGATTTTATCATTTTCCAACATGTACATGTAAACATCACAGATGCCTTGGACATATAAAGAAGTATTCAACTAAATGAATGTAACGAAAAAGAGGGTGCACCTATTCAATAAGATCCCCTTCACGACTGCTCCTTTGTAATATGAACGAGCATTTCGCATATCTTTCAACAATGTCAGCCACTCTTTCAGGGCTTTCTTCCAATCTTTACCACTTCCTCCCTTGGTGGTTTCAGAAGATCCACTGCATTCAGCAACAAGAGCACAAAGAGTACCTAAATAAATATTCGACTTATATGGACATATCGACTGAAACTTCGCACAGCTCGACATAGCAATGAAAATACGAATAAAAAACACACATTTTACACTTATCAAATAATATCCAGCTATTGATTGAAGGAGGGGAAAAAATAACAACCTGTCCTCATCAATATGACCAACAAATACAAGAAAAAGTGGAAGGAGCTGCCTTGATTTGGCTTCTGCAAACTTCGGTAGTTTTTGAATGGTTCGAAGGACCAGAGACAAAAGAGTACCAGTGTCTGTACTGTCAGTCGTCTCAGATAATTTTGCGTCCAGTCTTGCTTGGGCATCTGCTACAAAAAAAATGGCATCTTCCTTAGTACAGTTCACATTTGACAATTGTATCTTCAAACCATCAGCCAATAAAAGCAAATTCTCAGACAAATGCAACTAATATTGAAGTTAATGATAAGAACTACATAGTTTTACATTCTTCAAATGCAGAAAAAAGACGGTAAACCAAATTGTAGTTGAAGTCAAGGTTTCCTGTACTCTAAATTGATGTGTAACAGCAGGATATAAAATATCTCAAATCACATGAATAAGTAGAGGAGTCTAGACAAAAGGGTAGTTTATAAATACCATGTGAAAGGCAAACACCGTCTTCCCCAACATCCTCTCTTTTTCTTGATTCAAAAACAGGCTGTGATAAAAAATCTTTCTGAAAATTCTGCAAGTAATCAGTCAAAACATCCCAAGCGGTGACACCCACGGTATCGATCAAAGCAGCCAGACACTCCATAGCTGGATCCCACAGCACTGAGAATCGATTCCGCAGTATCCCAACCATCATGTGAACAAGTAGGACTACATAAGCTCCCGGAACCCGACCAGCACAAACATCTACTTTGATGTGAGCAACTATCAGATTACTTTGCCGGCAACTTTCAAGCACCAAGGGAGCCGATTCTATAGAGAGCATCTGCTGTACCAGCTGTGCACCAAAAACATCCAAGGATAATTAATCAAAACGAGTACGATCTAACAAGATGTACTTTCTGATCTCGGTAAGATCTGTCGCAAACTAATCAATCGATCTTCATATCAAATCAAAAGTAAGTACAGCTCAATATGAACAGGCGTAATCAGGTTACAAAGGTTCATATCAAATTTATAGGACCTCAATGCCTTACCAATTGTAACAACAAAGCATTAGAGTTGCAACTTATTTACCTTACTAGTCTGTCCCTTCCTATTCTCTTTTGACAAATCGTCATTTCGTTTTTGCCGTTTAGAGTCGTTCTGAGAGCCGTCTTCATGCGAATTAGAAAACGGCTCAAAGTAACTGAGGACTCGCAGTGTAGCAAGTCTAAGTGCCTTAATAGGAGAACCCAGATTCACACTTGCAAGTGGGAAAACTTTCAGTGCAGCCGAGGTACCAAGTTCTGCAGGATATACTCTGGCATGATCTTCCGCTTGTAGAGACCTATTAGAGACACCAAAAACATTTAGGATCATTTAACTTAGGTACATTACAGAACAATATACTTGTATGACTAAAACCTCCCATAACCTCACATTTTATTCTAAAGTAGACATGATAAGACTGTTAGCATCTTTCTAAAGAATTCAATGATGGAGGTGATTTTTACTAAAAATATAATAAAATAATGGATTTAAAAAACGCTTAACATTTCCAAGTTTCATGCCAAATGAACACCATAAATTACTACCTAAATCCAAGCTGAACTTCCAAATGCTTCCATAAGACTAACTCCACCAACCATCCCTGAGATTACAAAACTATGAAAACCCACTCAATTTCCATCTCAAAATCCAAGTTAGTAAGCGACCCAACAGGACATACCCAAAAGCAGCGTCCAAATAATCAGCCACCGCTTTCAAGACGGGTTCTGATTGCATATGTCGATTTGCGAATCCAATGAATGTACTAGCACACTCTTTCATATTGTTGGATGTCCTCTGCAGCACTTTCGTATGCGTAGACAATGCTGCCCCAAGCAAAGTCCCCAATAGCTTATTCGCGACTCCACCGGTCCTCATAGAATCCTCTATCTCACCTACAATATAAAATTGAAGTAAGCAGGTCTGTTTGCCAGCAATCTTATCCATGACCTTCTCAAATCAGACTTTTAGGTGAAGGCAATTGGTCCAGTTCAGCAACTGTTTGACCTTTCTACAGACTCAAATAGTTCAGCTCACCTGGTGTTCACATTGACAAGGTATACAATCTCATGCTAACAGTATATAATTCTAGTCATTATTTAGAAATGGATATTCTGATTAGTTTTGAATTATATAACTAATTTTCGAAGTTCCTGAGCAAATTGAAAGATAAAGTTCATAAATACGCGTATCCTCAATAAGTTCCACCAAGCAACAAAGTAGGATATCTACCTTTATCAAATGCGATTATATAGTCCTCAACAGCCACCGCAAACTCCCAGGCTCGTTCCAAGTGGTCATCGCCTAAACCCACAATGTATGGGAAACAATAAAGTGCCACCCACATCAAAGCAGGCTCGAGCTTCAGAAAGTCCTCGAACTTCGATATTTTTCGGCCATTCGGCAAAGCAGCCCTCAGCGAAGCTATCGAATCTTCGATTAGCCTAGTGACAAAGTTTATTAAGTTCGTACTATCCGGCAAATGCGTCAACAAGAATGGGTGGTTCCCCGAGGGATCCATCTTCTGGCACAAATCTAGCACCATAGGAAGTACTGTTGAGGTGTTTCTTTGTATCAACCCAGAAAGAGCCCTGAAGAACAAAATGTATTAGAAGCATATATATATATATATATATATATATATATATATATATATATATTCACAAGTACGTAACATGTCAAAATTATTATTCTTTTATTATAATTCTGGATTACAATGACCTGCATACTATGCATACCCCAAGAAATTGCACACCATTTTACACTGTGAATGTTAATCTCCAGATTTCAAAACATGAATGTGAACTTTAAAACCACAAGGTATAATTTTCCTTTATATATGTATCACTTTCACAAAACACAAGGAGATTTCAAGCAGAGACTTGATATTGAAATTTTGGTTTACACATTCCAAGAATTGGATGGAATGAGTGGCAAGCAGATGAATATAAGATATCTTAGAAAACAAGGATGAGAGCATGGGGAGCGAGAATCAATAAAATGAGCATAAAAACAAATAACTAACAACCGTAGCACAAGAAAAGCAGAAATAGCATTAAAACCAAATACATACACAAGGAATATCCAAGGATAACAATGACAAACCTCAAAATATAGGGAACAAATGGACGCAACAAGTCGAAGTCCTGCTCGATAACGCCTCTTAAGAAAGGTAGAATACTGAATTTGTCACAAACCGATTGAATTAGTTATTAAAATGGCATTAAACCCCAAAGAGATAACATCCTGTTAACGCCCAAATAGCCGAGATATGGTAACAGGGGACACAAACACTTGAGGTGCTTCATTCAAAATCTTCTTATCAAGGCAAACAGAGAACAAACAACACACGACGAAGAATGAAACCAGAGCTATATGTTCAATATATTCCACCACACTGAAGTTGAAACGTTCTTCCTTCAAGTATTCTTGTTCGACAATTTAACTTCTGGTCATCTAAGATTTTTTATTCAGCACGTAAAGCAGCAATCAGGCGATTCTAGAAAGTCACAATTGACAGAAACATCAAACAAACAAACAAACAAACTACTAACAAGATATGATTCCAACAGCATAAATTTAGAAACTAATGTATAAAACCATACCTAGAACTCCTCTGACATGTAAATGACAAAGCCCATGTTGGCGCAGTCTTAGCTATAGTTGCTGGTCCAAAGCTGGCACCTGCTTGTCGTCCATGGCTCTTGATTAAAGCCAGTAATAATCGGAGAACCTCAGAACAGAGCGCTACTGTTGAGTCAGCTACTATAACAGATTCTGATGTGGCTTCCTGGTCTACAAGGAGAAAGTGAGGCTGCAAAAACCTTGTTGCGAGACCAAAAAGTGGCTTGTAGTCTGCATTTCAACAAAACGCAATAATATTCATAAATCCGCCGCAGGCAAAGTTAACAAGAAGTTTTTTCTGCCCGTCTGTAATTTGAATTGCTGTGCATTTCCTAAACATGGCAATGTTCCACTCAGGAGCATACGGGTCTAAAGTAGTGCACAAACATGCATTCGCAAATAAAAACTAACATCAAAGTGGTATTTTATGTCATAGCTTCAATACATACAAGCCTCATGTGCATCTTAAAATTATTTCTAGTCAATGCGTTAGACAAAAGCCAATTTCCTCATCACGAAAACATTCCCCGTAAAATGCACTCACCATTAACACGACTTCCTTTTCGATACTCGAGAACACCATTCAGCAGGGACAGACACGAAGTCAGATGCAACTCATCGATATTGTCGCGAGCACCAATAGCATTAGATTTCCCACCATTATAAGATGATTTTTCAATGTGATCACCACCCCCATTAACTAAGCCGGAATGTGATAATTGAGAAGCGTCCTGATTGAGCAAGGGCAGTTTATCTAATTCCTGCACTATTTCTTCGTGAAGGCAGGTCCAGAGAAGATCTAGTTTTTCCCTGTGCACATCCTCTATGATGCGGCTCAGAGTTTCCGACACCACTTTTAGAGCAACAGATCTCCCCTCTGATTTCCAATGAAAAACAAGAAAAAATTATATTAAATTGACGCAGTTTGTAAGTGAAAGTACATAACTACGCAATTAGGAGTAAAAATGACAGCAGGTACAGGAGTCCAAAGTTTCTGCAAGAAATAGAAATCTTGAACATCCATACAAATTAATTGCGATGCTTACCGAAAACGACGAAAATCAGGAACATGAGTTCTGCAATCATATCAAAAATTAAGTACATGAATGAAATGCCTTTTCTAATGCAATACGATACGATCTTATAAAACCGCACGTACCTGAATTTTTTTTGGTCACACCAGACAGAACAGAGCGATCGAGCAGCAGTCTCAACAGAGGCTCCGCACGAGAGTGTAGACCAGAGGAAGGACCTCTTAGCGTATAACAGAAAAGAGCGGCGCATCCTGAAATCTTTTCCTCAACAGGATCTGCTTCAGCTTCTGCAACAATCTTACGAACACCTACAGATTCATAGACGGGAAAATAGGTTAGCACGCTGCAAGTTCAACTAATGTTCTCGAAATTAACAATTGCATGGTTCACCACCAACTTCTTTGAGGAAAGATCCGAATGACTCAAAATTGATACGAGAGACAAATCCTTAACATAACTCATCAGTACTGTCCTTCGAGAAATACCTTTGATTAATTGCTTCATGGAGGCATTTCGGAGCAAAAATGAGATAGCCTCTGCTGCAAATTCCTGCACATAGGATTTAGGATAATAACGCAGCCTTCTAGTCATCCTGTAACAACCAAAGATGAAAACAAAGTTAAAGGGAGTGATGTCAGCAAGAGTATTCTCAAAAATCAAAAGAAATTGGTGAAGGAACTGTACAGAATATGCGGAATCAAGAAAATGCTCACTTCAAGCAAGACGGGATATCATTTGTGAGAAGCTTGCTCAGATATTTGATGACATAGGAAATTGACGTGAAAACCTGTTTAACACACAGAACACCAAAGTGAACTGAATAAAAATATACAAAATGGTTCCACAAGGCTAAGATGTAGACATGAACAACTGCAGCGGGCAACGAAACATACGTATAGATAGGTTGACCTCCAAAATTAAAGATGCAGATTCTGTTGAGAGACAAAACTTCAAAACATACTAACGATGCAATTTAAAGATCCGCAATTTTCACCCTTGAAGGACTAAGCCAACAAATCTCTACGTTAGAATATGCCCATTTCAAGCACTTCCTATCCTAACGAACTGTAAACGAATAAGAAGATGGTGTTGTAGAAGCAAATACCTGTTCAATAAGATCTGGATCTCGGTCTGCCCCCTCTTTCAGCACGCATACACATGCGTCCAAAAAGCGAGGAATGAATCTGCAAAATTCAACACAGCTTGTGATGTCACTCTCAAAGTACCATCATAATCTGCAAAAAAAACTTGTGGAGCAGAATCTCTGCCCACTTTGACTATCTTAGAAAACGCTTCTATTTAAATGAATTGATAAAAAGGCAATAAATTTAGGAATACGGAAGTAAAAAAATCTCTACAAAACAGCCAACTAACGTCATCCACGTGCTTGAAGAGCTCACACGATACTTACGGTACAAATTCTTCCCTTAAATCGCGAGATAACAGCGCAATTAAACTGCACAAACAAAAACATCCATTCGCAGACAAATTATTCAGCAACACACTAGCATTGTCCATCTGAATGTTAGGAGTATATCACCACGGAAACTTGGTATTGTAAGAAATCGAACAGCATAGAGAGTCCTCGCTTACAACTCAATCTGCAAAAATGAGACCCAAGTTTTGTCCATCGATTCACTCACCTCATTATCGGTTCCAAAGAAAGGGCGGCACTCATGTGAACACGGGATAATAAACACTCCATTACAGTCTCCTTGTGGAATAAAAGTTGTGGTAGCGTTTGCACCACAGGCAGCAGCTGCTGATAGACGTCGTTGAAGTCTGCAGCACTGTTTAATTCCTGAATCCCCACGTTGAGACTATAGGTTAAACATCTCACAGTCAGACGCATGGCAACTTCGATCATACGATGCAGGATACTAGGAGACTAAGAGCCTAATAATTCGCAAAATATTAATTTGAATAAGTCATATATTATAATCATGAGATCATACAAAGTGGAGCCACTATCTAGAAAGGTACCACTTACCCTCCATTGTACAAGATTTTCGTGAAAAAAAGAAGAGCCTGCGGTAGGCTGAAACTTCACTGGTGCAAGACTGCGAAACACATCCACATCTACTTCCTCCACGCGAGTCGCAAAGTTCTTGAACTGCAAAGCACATTATTCGTGAAACCACGCAACTTAGCAGCAGTATTAGTGCGCAACAACAGACAAGACAATATTTAAATGGAATATAACGTTTAGGATTTAGGGTTTAAGCACGATGCAATTCAAACAGGGGAAGAAGATTGAGACAATCAATTCCCAAACCCGTACCACAAAGCGCTTGGAACCAGGACCCTTATTCAGACTTTTCAGCGGGCGCGACTGCTTGGACGCCATCTGCAAAACCTGGAAAAACCTACAAAGACAACCTATCTCTCTTGATCGTCAGGATTTCGTTCCCCTCTCTGAACCACCGGCGAATCTTCGATGAGTTCTAACACTCAAGCCCTCCAACAATTGAGCAGGTCCAGACACCTTCTAAGGTGCAAATGCGATGAAATGATTAAACCTAAAACCCGTGCTTCGAAAAGTAAACGAGCATAATTGTAATACGCCTCTTGAGATGCGTTCTACTGAAAGCGCATAATGTGCAATACGGAGCACAACAATTCCCTTCAATGCTAGGACAACCTTGGTAAGACCTGTGTTTTTTCTCCAAGTCCTTTAAAGCTTTTCCGCGCACCCTGATCAATCCCAAATTATCAGTCCGCGCACCCCCTGTCGGTCCTTGGACAAAATTTCCAACGGTGTATCTCTTGTCAAATTGTGCGCTCGGACACTTTGTGAGCGGGTTTCAAAATCTGTACTCGTGAGTAACAAGTGATAAATTCCACAAACGATCGAGTTGGGAGGGAGACGCCGCCTACAATGGCAGCAACAGGGCAGAAGCGGCTCCTCTTCTCACAGCCGCCGCTTGTCCCCTGCCTTCTCTTCTCCAAGGCATGACACAAAACACTAAACCTTAAGGTTACCCACAACCTTACTCCCCACCCCTTTCCACACCTGCGTCGTTCCTGGGTCTGCCCTCCTGCCAGCGTGGTGCCGTCCACCTTTGCCGTATTCCACGTCGGATAGACATACGCTGCTGATGTAAGATTGCATTCTTAAGCCTGTTGCTGCTGAAGCTGCCCAACTTCCTCTTAAATCTGTGTTTACAAGATGTAGAAAAAGGATTCTATGCTAATATTTTAATGAGATTAGTGAACGTTGTTTTATCTATCAGAAGCATGCGACTACATGTGAATGTTGGGTGCGTGCTTTTTGCTTTACACTTTGATTTACACTCAAGGAAAATTTATAAATAAAATAAATGCTTCATTAGTTTTGAAATTATGGAGCTGTACTACAGAAATTTTTGTTAAATGTAGAGCTAAAAAAAAGATGTTTCATCAATTTTTATTTGTAAGAAATGAAATTGTTAATTATTTGAGTTATTATGCAAAAAAGCCCAAGGGTAATGAATTCAAAAGATTAGTCTATCTAAAAATTTAAAAAAAAAAAAAAAAAAAAAAAAACAGCTTGTACCCAGAAATTGTTTTGTGTTTGATTGTATTGTCATCTGGAAGCATATATATATATATATATATATATATCATGTGTATTTTTTAAAAATAGAAAAATGTATTACAGGTAGATGCCTTAACATGGAATTTACACATGGTATTATTAATTCATAAAATTTAAATCATATATTAAGTATAGAATGTGTAATATATAACAAAGATTCTTTTTCTTCTCTGTCATTGAAAAATATTGTAATGATCCTAGAGAGTGTAAAGAACTGCATAACAAGCATAAAAATACTTTTAATAGTAACTTTTGCAATAATATAAGTTAGTTGGATAGCCATGGTCATTGATGGATGTAGTTGCATTTAATTACACATGTGGTACCAATCAAAATGATGTTTTACAAGAACACATAAATAACTTAAATTTACTAAGTGGTCAAATTGTTATAGTGAGTGGTGAGCATCTCAGGAATATCAAATATAATCACATCACATAATTAAATGGTAATAAAAAAGACAATTATTCTGTCTCTTAATTTTCATTTTTTTTTATTACGGTATCATCTTTTTAAGAAATAAAAGTTTATGTTTAGGCCGCATGATATATCCTTGGAAGCCTTGAGGTTGCTTCAATTTCCCTTTACTATATTTAGTTTAATACGGTCATAGGGTTTAGAGAGGACATGTGATTGCGCAAAACTAACCCATGACCACGTCCTCATCCTCTGTAAGATCACAGGGGATGAATGAAACGATATGGATGGATGATAGGAGTGATTGATGAAGAAGCTGGAGTTGCAGGTGCCTCGCGGGTGTCTCCGTCATCGCTGAGGTGTTTGCACAAATCCTGTGGTCATATCTCGAGGGAATCCGTTCCACGCCCTCACCGGGTTACCGGGAGGCCGCTTCAAGGCTTGAGAAAAAAGAGCATGTAGCTTATCAGTCTCACGGGAAAAAATTGCGTTAGCACATTGCAGCTGAATTGTCTCTGTCTGGTGAGTTCTTGCGAAGTTTTGTTCTTTTCCTTTGGATTTGTCTCCGTTGTTGACTGCTCCTCGCTGTGAATTTTGGACAAAGATGTTAGCCCGTGCACGTCCGCTGCGGCTGGTCACTGTTTCTGGAAGAATCAGACTTCGCTGCGATAAAAATGTCCGATGAGGCTCTCATTGTTGTGGACATTCTTTGTTGTGGCTACTTGTGGTGTCTACCTGCTGCTACGGTCAGAGTGTGTGTTTGCTGAGTAAGGAGAAGGGGATTAGGATTTCGGGATTCACGACGAAGGCAACTACGTTTTGATTGCATTCTAATATACTGTTTAGGTTATCTGATTTTGGTTAGCGAAATTTTGCTCACGAGTTGTGTAGACAATTGTGTTTCGAAGCTTGGTCGTTGTTGTTCCCTACTAATCGAGCAATTAGAATGTAGCCCGAGTTGCTTCTTAAAGAGTAGTAAATCATGGGTCGTTGTTAATTTCAGCTTAGTTTGCGCTTCCTCAAGGCAGTGTATAAAAATGGTACGTGTGTGACTGTTGTTACGTATTGTCGTTCACTTATTCTGGTCTTTGTGGTTTGAGTCTAAGGTGTGGTCCAAGGTGAACGTTCTTATTTTCGAGATTTCTTTGAAACAGAATGTCTGTGTGCTACTCTTCTAAGCGAGCTACACTTTTTACAGCGATGGCCACATCGGTTGCTACCACCGCGACCTATTGTCAACTGGGCAATGCGACTGAATTGTGCCGCTCGGTTTTTCCACGGAAGAGTTCCGGGTCTGGGTGTAGCCATGTGTATTTTGGAAGAAACTTGAGGTATGATGTCTTTCAATAAACTAATTCGAATGCTTGTCCTTACAAGAAACAGCCATTGATGTGCAACGGTTTTTTACTCTCGTGTGTCGTATGTGGGAATAGTTATGTATTTGAGAAATGAAATCATCCATCAGTAATTTTACTTTCCTTCTTGTTACTCTAAAGAAACCATTTTTGAATCTCCTTTACTTAAAATAGTTTCACTCCAATCCGCAGTAAAAGCTTGCACGCGAATTCGAGAGGTCGAGTGTGTTCGCTTGATGCAAAGAAGCAACGGGGAACATTTGAAGTTCGGTGTCAAGCCGCTAGCACCAGCACCGAAGTTGAGAATGATGTTGCCGGAGTGAAGCAGGCACCTGTTCTTCTGTTCCGAGTGGGTCATGGGTTTGACCTTCATCGTCTGGAGCCCGGACTACCCCTTATCATTGGAGGAGTAAATATTCCCCACGACCGTGGTTGCGAGGCCCATTCTGATGGTATCTCATTTTTATAACAACATCGGCAAGCCCTACTTTGTGTTAGTCAATTTGTTTCCAGCAATGTTCAGGACTTGTCCTGCCCGCAGGTTGCTGTTTCGTGTCATTTTCTAACATGCGAGCTATAACTTTGTACATGGTTTTCCGGTATTGATTTAGGCGGTTTTTGGATTTTTTATTATATTATAATTTATTATTTTTTACAGGGGATGTGCTACTGCACTGTGTTGTGGATGCTATCTTGGGTGCCTTGGGTCTTCCGGACATTGGGCAACTATTTCCAGACAATGATCCAAAGTGGCGGGGAGCTGTCTCGTCTGTCTTTGTCATTGAGGCTGTGAGTATCCTTTGTTTCTTGTCCTCGCCATGAGCATGCTGTTTAGTTCTCTCTCGCAGAGCATACTTATAGAATCCTCCAGTTGTCATGCCAGAAGAAGCTTTAACTAAATCCCGCACAGAGTATGAGGAGAATTTTTTCCCATTAAGTGGTTGTTACTCTGCAATTGCACTGGTTTGAAGAAGAATGTCTGTTAATCATTTGTACTCCTCCTTCGCGAGAAGATTGTATATCTTATTTTTCCGCTCCATGGGCTTTGCATGGTAACAGGTCAGGCGTATGAAGGCTGCAGGATACGTTATTGGTAATCTGGATGCCACTCTGATTTTGCAAAGACCTAAATTAAGCCCTCATAAAGAAGCTATCCGTGCGAATTTGTGCGAGTTATTAGAAGCGGATCCTTCTGTTATCAATTTGAAGGCGAAAACACATGAGAAGGTGGACAGTCTAGGTGAAAACCGGAGCGTTGCTGCACATACTGTTGTGCTTCTTATGCGTAAGTAGGCACTGCATATCTTGTATGTGCTCCACCATGGACACCGTAGAGGTCAATGCCCTTTTTCTTTTTGATTTATTCTGGAGGGGCTGTGTAATGATTTACATTTCAGCACAAATGATTGATTAATCATGCACAATGTATTCGCATTGTGCTAGAAACTTACGTTAGTTAGTTGAGGTCACTTCAGGGTTTAGTAGCTGAATATGTAGATGCTGCTATTCAAGAAATAGAATATACTTTTTCTGATTATTGCTGACTTGGTGTGTAGCAAAGTCATGTTATTCAAATATTCCGCCAATAACTGGATTTAATTTTCTGATTAGTATATGGACTCGTGACACTTCTCTATGAGTACATATGTTGCTATATGTAGCCTCCATGCATTTAAGCTAGAAGAAAACAAGCGTTCGGCTGTTGCTATGTTGTTGGTGCAACATTTTCAGGTACTTCTCCTACACAGTTGCATTACCTCTAACTAAGTTAGATCCTCTTATTGTCATTTTCTAACTACAAAACAAGCAAAGCTCTTAGGTTAAAGATTCGATGAATATTTCTAGTATGTCACTAATTTGAATCTTGGGTTCCTCTGAAAATAGAGTACCTTTGGACGGATCTGCCTGCAGTGATGCGCCAGCAGGCAATGATTACCTTGGTTTTCCCATCAGTATGATGCGCCTGGACTTTGATCAAACCGCAGTTATAATAGTATTTTTTATGAAGGCCGTTGCTGCATCCGAGGCCATTGAAAGAAGATAGTCGCACGGATTGTTGAGTTGCTTGGTTCAGAGAGGACTAGTCTTCGAAATCTAGGTCCTACTTGCTGAGCAGTGACGGATCTGGCTCGCAGGGTAAAGCCGCCAAGATGGTGGTGAAGTTATTGACGTACCTAGGGAGAACGTAGTATGTGAAGTTTGTCCCGGTGCAAATGAAAAAAAAAAAAAAAAAAAAAAAAAAAAAAAAATTGTACCCGAGATATCCTTCATTTCCCTTCTTTCTTATGAAGTATTGTGCACAGCCACTCACCCTAGTTAGTTATTTTAGCGTCTTCGGGATTTACTGGATTTGCCTACCTTTGCAATTGCTTGTACGTAATTTCAAGAGGCTGCGGTTGAATTTGTGCCTGATCAGGAATGACGCAATTTTGCTGAAAACTCCAAGGACAAGAAAATATACCGGAAAATTTCTTTCAGTGTGGTGAAGATCATTGGCCAATATCATAGAAATGATGAAAGATGGACGAGACTTGTCAAAGCGTAATTACCTTCATACTTTTCATCTTTGATGCAGTATATTGATCGGTATAAGTTTACTGATTCTCCATCTCTGTAGAGAATGTCCTTGAGACAGGTACATGCACAAAATTTTAATTCTAAGCCCAGTCTGTTTTCCGTCAAGTTTGCTCCTCAGATCAGTACTTCAGAAGTTGTACTCACTTGATTAATCTCCGTATGTTAATGCATTAACTTGCTACATTTTAGCTGCTGGCTTTTGGTGAGCAGAACAAGCGGGTCAAAATTCCACATGAGGGCGGTCTTAGCACAGCTGAGCATGAGCAGTGATCGGCGAACCCATAGGTGGTGCAGACGCATTGACTTACGTCTCAATTTCACATGATCAAGGCAGTCGTGGTATCTGCCCACATTCCGTGCACACCAGTGTCGATATGAAGGCAACTGCGGTAGATACAAATTCTGCTCAACGTACTAGACGATGACGGTATTTGCTAGTGACACCATCTAATGAGTGGAATCAACCTCTTGACGTACACAACACAATCCAACGTTCTGAAATACTGTTGTGGCTCCATCCATTGTTACAAAGGAACCTTCAAGGTGCATTGGCAATGTCACCGCACAGAGAATAGACATCCACGACAGTCCTCACATCCTGGTAATTTTACTGCCTAAGACTGTATACGTGGTGTCGTGTTTGCTTGGTGTAGGAGCTTGTCCTACGACTGTGAAGAAGGGGCAGTGCAACGTTGTTGGTCAAAGCTTCTCTTAGTCTGGATGTGCTATCTGGTAACAAGCTAGAGCTGTAATTGATTCCTCGAGCGCTACCAGACAAGTGAGGCACCGGCTGGCTATCACAAGAAGTTGATTCAATTCTTTTGCTCAGACCACGGTCTAATTGAGACTATTAATTCATAAGAATATCTCCTGCTGGTCTGACATATGATGCAGCTCTGTAGCCAATTCTCAAGTCTGTTCCTTCATGGGTAGACTCCAACTATGCGACATCGTTTGGAATTCTTCAACACTGCTCAATCAACGATGCCCGCTTCGAAAATGCGCATATTGACGTTTTCTGCACTGGTATCCCAAAATCAGTCATCATTTCAGGTACGCAATTCAGAGGAAGTTTTCATCATTCAATCCTGTGATCAAGCAGCTTATCTCTTCTTCCCTCACTTGACACCCTCGTTCTACTGAAGTGGAAACGCTTGCAAACCAGCTGATTGTTTCACCAAGACCTCCCAAAGCTATTTCGCTGAGACTGTCAAAGCAGTCATTCATCTTCCGCATCATTTTTCATAACTGGAGGTGCTCATGAAATAATTTCTCAGCACCAGTAAAAAGCCGCTATTCCTATCTAGATCCTTTGGAGCTAACGGATTGGTTTTCCTTTTTACAACTTGATGTGCAGGGGCACAGGTGGTGCCATAATCAGGATGAGTAAAGTCAAGAATAAACGGCGACATATCAAACTTCAAGCCTGATCCTGTGTATTTGCTTCCGGAGCCGTTTCTCCGAGCTCACCCTAAATACGTGTGAAAAAGAACGATATCGCCATCTACACCATTGTGCAAATGCAAGAGTCCTGCGAGAGGATTAGGTCAGGAGCCCAGACCCCTCATCATGAGCATCATGAGACGACGAACCGACGACTTCAACATGCTTCGGGTAAATCTTAGGTGTGGCTGAGAATTTGAACCATCTCTTCTGCTTGGCGACTTCCAACCCTGGGTACACCACAAACCCCAGCATGGAGATGAAAACACCGAGAATGATCGTCTTCAAGGATGCCAACACTAGGATGGAAAGGAGGAAAATTGAGGGAGGCAGCAGCAAAAGACTCACTCCGGCAGTATTGAGGGGGATGCAAAAAGGCCGGAGGAGATTAGGTTGCTGGACTCTGAGCCAGATGAAAGCCGCAAACTCCAATAACATACCAAAGCAGTAGAGGAAGTTGAGAAACTCGATAATCTCTTGGAAGGACATCCAGGAGAGGATAATCACACCTGTGGCGGAGCAGAGAATACCCAACAAGGGTGTGCCATATTTGGATCTCTGCTCAAAGATTTGAGGCAACAACCCGTTCTCTCCCATCCCGAGCAACTGGAATGAATTGCTGCTCATTTCCGCCTCAAACAAGCCCATGTTTGAGAGCGCCGCTGCAATTGTAATCCAACATTTCAATGGTGCGCCTCCGATGACAAGCGCTACGTCTGCCAGGTATCCATCTTCCCATTTCGCTCGGTCAAGTTCCACAGCCCCGGTTCCAGCGAGAAGCGGCACAATGTACGTAAAGGTTACCAGAACAACGGCCCATAAGAGAGCTTTGGGTAATGTTTGCGAAGGCTTGTCGACTTCGCCCGCCAAAGTGCTGACATTATCCCAATAATTCAGATTCCAGAACAGAATGTTGAGATACACCCGCCAGTTCATGCTCCTCAAGTCCATCACCAACCATCTCTGCATTTGAATTTTTGGGATAGCAAGCAAGCTGAATACGAAAAACGGAAGCAAGGTGAAGACTGCTAATGCCACTGCTGTAATTCCCACAATTGTCAAGCCTCTGTAATTGAGATACGTCAATCCTACGGTGGTCACTAAAAGAGCGGCGACTCGAGCAGGGCCTTTGGCAAACACGGGGAGCCCTCGTTTGAGATAATCTAAGAAGAGGACGGGGTAGAGGGCATTGTCCGTCACTCCGCTCATCCATTTGAGCCAACCTTCTTGGAATCCCCATAACGGTCCAAAGGCCGCTGATATCCACACCACAAAGCCTCCATTCTTCGGAAAAGCTGTGGCCAATTCTGCTGTCACTAAGGCTTCGGGGATGGACCACACGAACGGAACTATAATGAAACCAAGAAGAGCGAGAAGAGGTCCTCCTGCTCTCACAGAATCCTCCAGTCCGAAGGGACCACCGGACACTTCATAAAAGATTAGGGCAACCAGTGGCAGCATTGATAGCTTCGCAGCTGAGCCTCGCCCGGGGGAGCTCTGTTCCGATGGAGTCGGTGTATCCTGCCCTTCTTCACCGGCATTTATGCCAAATTCTTCACGATTTAGCGGGTGCGGTGCGACAATAGGCATGAGTTCCTTCATCGCATGCAGATTTTCGCGATCAGACTACGCTGTCACGCACCAAGGATTTCCAAGCGCATGTCCCATCATGGTTAAGTGCATGCTCTCCAAGTATCGTTTAACGCCGCTGGGTCGATTGCTATCACTTCCTCACGGACGTTGTCGCCGCTCACGGTTGATGGAAGACGAATCCTCGCCATTACGGTTCGGGAAACATGCGAAGAATGCTGAATCGTGGATGTGGGTCTTCCATGCTCGCACTCCAAACAGAGGCCATCGCCAGAAGCTAACCGAACAGACTGTGGTGAAGCTCTGACTTGGGCGCGTTCACACTTCAACCCCGATTCACACTTGCAAAAACCCCCCCCCCGAGCCCCGTCTATTAAAATTGCAGACTGACGTGGAAGGCTTGAATGTCTGGCCAATGTGGATGCAAAGTGTCGTGGTGCCCACGTGGCACAACCTTGGATGCTTGTGAATTGAGTTTACTTGCACCTCATCCAAGAAACTTGCATTTCTTTTGACAGTCTTTCGTTTTTTTTCCAAAAATACTTTTTTGCTGTTTAATTTTTTTGTGTTTGTGTACTTGTGACTAGTAATAGCTGATCAGAAAATTGTTTAAATGTCATTATTTCCACTTTGGAGTGAAATCATTTCATTCTGTTCGAACCCCACAACAAATATTTTTGTTCACAAGTCAATCCAAAAAATATAAATTGTTTCTACATTTTAGACAATGTATAATGATGTCTGGATTCTTTTTTTGAATCCAAAAGTTACTGTTTGATATAATATCACTGAATGTGTTCAAAAAATTCTTTGCAATGTTGTAGTTTTTGTTTAGTTCTCTGTTCTTTTTTCTTTTTGATGTTATTTTCCTGTTTATTTGCTGCTGTTCAACCATGGCTTGTTCATTAAATATATTTTCTACATATTATTCAAAATACAAACATTTCAAAACAGACTTAAAAAAATTCATGTTTCATTATTTTTCAAAGAATTTATTACTAGTACATGTTTGATTATTTATAGTGCTTTGGTTTCCAGTTATTTTGAACCACAAACCATCAACAATCATTCTAAAATGTAAAACTTCTATTTATGTATAAATATTTTAACTGTAAATTTTAAATTATATATATATATATATATATACATATTTTTATTGGTGGAATAATTAAAACATGTTTTATATTGAAAAAGTAAACTTCCACTTAATTTGATTTCTAATTCTTATTAATATTTAGTTTTTTAAGTTGGTTTTTTTACAACCAAATAAATGCTTTCTTCTACACTTTGTTATTGAGGACCTTTCTTTAGAGGGTGTCTATAATATTAAAAAAGGGCAAGTGGAACAAAAGAATGATGTCTGAGGATTGTAGCACTAGGGTGAAAAAGATTTTATAGACATAAATTATTACTCATAATAAATCTTAATAAAATTTATAACTAATACTTCAAAATAAAAAAGATATATATATATATATATATATAGCATCAAATATTATTTGATTAACATTGTATGTAGATATTTAAGATTTGTTTAATTATTCTATACAAATTAAGGTATCTTGTAATGGTTTGTAAGTATATATATATATATATATATATATACTAATCAATGTGTATTGTAATAGAGTTTTCAAGGCTTGGCAAATGGAGATGTGTCAATTGTATGTATCCTATTCTCATGGACTATCACAAGCCAATGTCCAAGTGGGGACAACAAAAGGTGTGGATACAAAATTGTTGCTCTCAAAGAATAATTAATAAGTCTTGGCAATGTATGTCATGCTTTTATTAATTTAAAAATAATTCCACTATTATACAACTTTTTTTCTTAATTAAAAAAAAAATAGTAGGTATTAGGATGTTTTTTTTCACAAAGTCTAATTGTTTTAATAAAAGTATTTAAATATTAGATTTAATTTTTAGAAATTTTTTATTAAATTTTTTTAAAATAAAAATTTAATTTCAATTCATTAATTAATTCTCTTAAAAAGTATATTTAAAAAATATCTAATTGAATCTTTAAAGAAATCTATATATGTGCTAAAAATCTATTTGCATAAGATATTTTCCTATCTATAGACTTTTAAAACTTTTGTGTACTTTTGAGTACTTTTGCATCACACATAATCACACTTTTGAACACCTTGCATTTATAATATAAGATACATATTGAGTTATGTATATTTTTAACAAGTTGAGTTTAAAGGAATATTTTTTATATATCATGTAAATTTTTAATTAAGGTTTTAAAATTTTATTGCTATAAATTTCATAGGCACTTTATAGTTGTTTTTGAAGTTTCAACCACAAAAATCACAATAATGTAGGAAAAAAAAAAAAAAAAAAATTGAGAAAAGATGTGATTCAATAAAAAAATTCATTAGTTCCTTATAAAACACATATTGTATTACCAAAAATACAACCAGGAGAGCCACCCATTATTTTTTTAAAAAAACTAAATTCTTTTGTAGAGCTAAAACTAATTTGAATATATACACACAAACACGTGTACTCAAGAGGATTATAAAATCGTGATCCAAGAGTGGCAAAAAGCATGAAAAAGAAATCTAGTGTAGGGAATAGATTTGTGTATGAATGTGCCGAAAACATGAATCTGGCGGAAACTGAATGGGATACTTGACTGAATGAATCAATACTCATGAATCATGAATCTTGACTGAATGCATCAATACTCACTCCTCCTCAAGACGTTTCTGATTTCGATTGAAAGCTGGTATATCGCTGCAAAGCTCAGTTGAAAGCCATGTCGTGCAGGTCCTGGTAACATTGTTTTTTTATGTAATTGGTTAACACGGTCGGAAAGATCTCTGAAGGCATCGATTTATCGATGGCTCAGTTCCTTGAATGAGGATTCTCCACCGAGGAACTGAGCCACCAACACATCGAAGCAACTAACGTTGTTCTGGACCAGGAATGGAAAGCTAAAATTGCTAAGTTTGGCTTTGCACACCCTCTTCACAGACGAGCAAATCCATCTGTCCACGATGCACATTGCTGGAACTATGAGAAGGACCTAGTGTTGTCGATCAGCCGGTGCACCTCAACTCAGAAAAACACACGTCCATCGCATTGGAGGATTCGAAGTCACTCACTATGCTTTCTGGTGATATTGTTCAGGGGTTGCATGGCTCCGGAGTATGGCACTCTCGAGCAACTCACAGACTAGGCTGACGTTTACAACTTTTGCGTTCTTTTACTCGAGATCGTAATTGGGAGGAGAAACAGATTTTGGTGCACCGTCGGATACAGCATGCCTATTAGAGTGGGAGATTATAATGCAACTGGATGGGGACTCGTGTTTTCCAGGATGTACTTCGTATCATCTTGCTTGGTTGTTTGATTGACGAACTCAGTACAGAGCACGTCGGCGATTGCGTTGGTTAAAACTGTCAGCAGATCCGACATAAGGGAAGTCTCTGAATGTAGGGTTGGAGTTTCTGTGAAGAAAATTGCCTCTTCTACCTTTTACATGCCAAGGTTTCTCTGCGCCAAGTGCATGCCCCTGGGTTGCACCGGGTTTTAAATGTTGCAGTGTTCTGCATCCAGCGAGTTCGAGAAAACGGCCATCCAGGTTCTGTGTGTTGGCGTTGCTACTCGGTGAAGAGAAGGTGGAGACAGTCATGAAGTATGTGCAACAATAATTGTTCACCCCTAAATGATCAGACTGGTTCATGTTTCACCACCTTAGCATTACCATCGCCTTCTAGAAAGGGGTTTATAATAGCAGAGTAGAAGGCTTGGCAGTATTGATCTGTAGAGAGTAGATTAGTACAGCGTCGATAAAGCTCAGACACCAGGGTTTGATAATTTCAGCTAACAAACCACGCCCTTATATATATTATCATTTATTTTAGCTCTACGACAATGCTTTTTTAAAAAAATATGTTTAACTGATAAACGAGTTTTGTTGAACTTGAGCTAAATGGTTCTGCAAGGTAGATGCTATTCGTCCACAACAATCATCTAAAAACACATCAATGACTTTGTTGTAATCTAGATCTCGTAGTGACATAAGTTTACTATGCTTTCAAAATTCTAGAATAATGGAAAAGACACAAAACAACAAAATCCTGTTTAAAAGCCTTAATATGGTCAAGAATTAGTCTTACATAGAATGTATTTAAAATTTAGTTGCGATTATGTAATTAAGCAACACTTAACGTAATAAAATAAATGGAAAAATTGTGTAAAAGCCACAATTTTCATCAGGTAGTTAATAAAATCATGGTTCTCTGTCTGCTGCCAAAGACGAAGTTTATGAAGTCACAAATGAACTCTATGCAAGATTAATCCTCTGAGTAGGCATTCATGTATGAAGACAGCTGCAAGTGTTAAGCTGAAATTCGGTGACTTGGTTCTGACGCTTACCTATTGCACAGAAAAAATATAAAACAGCAACACATTGCAACTGAAAAAAAAAAAAAAAAAAAAAAAAAAAAGACTCAAACTGAGAAAAATGGTAAAGTACATGATCGGCAATTGTCAAAAGGCCACTCCTGCCTACGGCAAACGCCTCTAAAGACCTGCTGCTGCGTGTCGATGAATCTTGGGACGAAGTACTGCTAAACTGTACATTGACAGTATGATCCCTATCATTGAGTTTGAACTGCAGGAATCCGGAGCAGCCTGAGCATTACATTAACAGTTGTGATCCGACGCCGAATGCTCGTGCTTCTACCTACCTACCCAATTTTCCACAAGTTGGTATCACCCAAGTTTGAATACCCAGATCTAGAGAGGATAAGCTTGTGGAGGAATACGAGATTCTTTGAACCTCGGTGAGACTGCTGTCGACCAAACCCAGACCTTACAGAGTAACAATCATCACCCGGATATAGACTGATTGATGGATCCACCGATTTCAATGGACCTTGGGAAGGACACACTACCACCAATAAATTTCACGGCTAGCTCTTCAGATCATATACTACAGGAGAAAGTAAATAACCACGATGGTTGGAGAATTTCTCGAAGTGGACAGAAAAAGAATCAGTGTGGTTCCAATTATGAAGAAATGGGTTCGTAAGGGAATAACAACCAAGGATGCTTCAGGGCCTCACTGGCAGTTGGTCGCAGAAGAGGGTTGATATTGAGAAGGTAGCCAACAAACTCCACAAAGCTTTGGTCGCCCATGGGTAGACGATGGGCTAGAGATGTCTTCTTTGGCAGCAGGTACTCGAATTGGTCAGAATCCTGTCAACAATAATATGTAACGCAATAAGGGAACAAGTATCATACGTGTAGCTAAAACATAATCACACATGATATAAGACCATACCATGTCAGTGTGATAACTCAAATCACAACGGAAAAATAGAATGTTACAAAACCTTTAACCACGAAGGATTGTGGCAAAAGAACTGGACTAGTGCATACACCAGATTCACAAGAACTTACGAAGTGAACTTTGCACTCGTAACGGACCTGGCAGAGCACAAAGAATGTGAACTGAAAACTAAGATTAATGAGGTACTAGAAATATATCCACAAGCACCAGAACCTTCTCAAGCTCAAAATAAACACTCAAAAAGATCGTACCTGATTCCGTTCATACAGCGTGTGGTTCTTGGTGAAGAACTTGTGAGTGTCTCGTCCCTTGGCTAAAAGCTCAGGTTCTATAGGACCTAGAATTCCGACCACCCGAGCTAATAGCGTCGCCAGGGAATCATTTTGGAAAAGTACCTACATACATCCACATATCAAACCTCATTAGATAACCACGTATTTTCAACAGCACAATTGCTGAAACGACCAAAACAATCGTGCAGTCACTTTTACCAAAGCCCGACCTTCATTCGGAGGTTGTTTGCAAATCAACAACAAATCTGTCTTTCTTTACCCACACTAAACGTTATCCACTTCCCGTCACCCATGAACAAACCGACCTCTAAAGATATCCTGCCCCCATACAGGGGTAAGCTTTCAAATATTTCCAGGCAACCACATGTCATAGACAATATAACCAGACCCATCACTCACATTTCCTGAGCACAGTTCTGCAAGAATGCAACCAAGAGACCACATGTCGATCTTGTAATCATAAGGAAGACCAAGAATAACTTCAGGGGCTCGATACGAGCGAGATTGCACATAAGGGCACAGATGATCTGTCTGGAAACAACTGCTTCCCAAGTCGATCACTTTGATCTCACACCGACTGTAACTTTTCACCAGAATATTTTCCGGTTTCAAATCGCAGTGAATCAGTCCCAAACTATGAATGAACTCCAGTGCCTCCAAACACTGCCGTGCGATGGACTGCACAGATATACATAACAGATCAATAAGCGATGCTTAACTCAACAACCGAGTGATGTTAAAGTAATGTTCAGTAAATTCCCGTTCTGATTCACTCAACGTCCACCCCAAACCACAACTATCCTTCAAGACTAACCTCTATAATTGCATGCCCGCTGCAAGTCTCTAGATTTCTCTAGTTGTGCAAGACATTCACATGATATAAACTTGTGTACGCTAGATATAGACATCTAGTAAGGTTCACTTACAAATAGAATAACAACACTGTGCTTATAGGAACAAAAGTATGAACAAGATCGGCATCAAGGATGCGAAATACACCTGAAGACGGGGCATCGTAAAATAAACCTCGCCACCCGATTCTCTGTTGTACTTGTGGAATTCGTACAGATTGGCTCGAAGTAACTCACAAACGATGAACAAATGCTCCTGCAATTACTACCACCAATATTTAACCTTCGTCCAAATGACCAGATATCAAAATTACATATGTAGTACAACCCAGCTTGCATGGTCCATCAACGTGTAGCACAAACGACACTGTTATTACCCGGTGGTAAAAATAATCGTAGAGCCGCAAGAGGTGGTGCTTGTCACCAGGGTCGTGCTTGTTTATGTACTTGAGAAGCTTGATTTCATCAAGACTCTGATCGAAGAAATCTTTGTTATTCTTGATAATCTTCATACATACATCCATTCCTGTATGCAGGTCGTGAGCCTGAATGGCTGTGCTGAATGCAGCAGAGCCTAGATACTCCGTCACATGATAGCGACCTGCAACAACTGCATTAATCACAACTGGAAAGTCTTTGTCTTCCTCAAACCCAGTCCTGCAAATCCAAGCACTCCGATCATAAGAATAGTGACCACAATTAACCAATTAATTGTCCAGCAGATGAGCATGGAAAGGTCCCCTCAAAACCTCGCCACAAAACCTTAACACGTAGGTAAATGAATACGCGTTAAGTGAATACGTGTAAAGGTAGCAAGCATAAAGTTTCATGCGAGCAACGACCTTCATCTAGCAACTTGAAAAGGTTTCAACAACATCCATCAACTTGGCAGCAATACCTGTTCTTTCGATGGATGATCTTCAAATCGAATGTCTCGAACTCCTCTTCTTCTGCTCTTATTCTTCGAATTTGCTCTTGCACTGCTGCGGCTTCTTCATCTTCGGCTGCGACAGCCTCAGCATCCCTAATTTTCTGGTTCACCTCCAACGTATCTTCTTCCTCTGCGTCCTGCTCTACTTCGTAATCACCTTCTCCTGCATTCTCATCCTGCACAAGCACAGTGACAATAAGAGAAAAATTTGGGCTGAGAAGGTGACTAACTGATATACAAGATGATGTGCAGGTTGATACAAAGCATCTGGCAGACCCACCACCTAACACTAATCCTCAGCATTTCTACTTGGTCTCGTAATTTCACCATAACCATGTGATAAAGCTCAATTATGCCAAAGACAAATTATGTCACCTTGGCAACTGTACTGCCATACCCAGCCGTCGAGCTCGCAGATCCAGTGGACCGCACGGACAGATCTCGATGGCCATCATTACGGGGACTCAGCATGGGCGAGGATTCATTGCTCTTGCGCCTCCAAGAAGCTAAAGGATCATCAGGCTCCGACACGCCATTCCCATAATCTGCTTCTTCACCAAGCATCTGACCAGTGCTGTCTCTAACAGACCACAACGACTTCCCTGAGTCTACTCTAGATACAGCTCCGATGTCCCCTCCACTCGTGGAAGGGGAGGGAAATGAAAATCCACCGAACCCTGTGGCACCAGCTGTCTCGGACTCCTTGTGCCGACGACCCTCACCAATGTTACTAACCTTCTCCATAGTGGAATTCTCCTTTTCTCGGTTCGGTGGCTGTAGGATATCCAAGGTCGAGGCCTCCCGCTCAACTCCACGACGCTTGTGACTCGCCCACGGATTGTTGTAATATTTAAGGATCAAGTCTTCTTCCTCCTCTTCTTCGTCCTGCTTCCAATTACTCTCAGGTTCATGTGCTTTTCCTCGGGCGCTATTCCTTAGTTGAGGTGATAAGCTGGTTTGCCCCAAGCTGCGATCACCGATCTCTCCTATATCTAAATCCCCTTCGCTGCTTTTCCCTAGTACACACTGACGCCTTGCACTGCCAAATTCTGCAACATCACTGCTGACCCCTACACCACCAAACCGCACTGAATCCACTCTGTCATCCTCCACTTCAAAGACATCATTATTTAGAACAGCTCTTCCATGGTTAGGTTTTTTGCCACCCCCCTCTTCTGACTGAGTTCCTTTGGAAGCATCAAAATTTTGCCACCTTGTCTCACTATCCATCAAAGGAACACCAACCGCGCCCAATAGCCGTGTGTTGAACTGTCCTGGGTCAAGGATGCGCGTAGCGTCGGCAATCTGAATCCACAAAAAGTTTGTTACAACAAAACAAACACACAAATAAAATAAAATAAAATAAACAACAACGACAACACAAGCCTTGTTCTGAACAGGCCTGCTCCTAATCACATCAAAATTACCAGTCCATGTTCCGTCAGAGAGGATCATTTAACTCAGCAAGCAGATAAATAACGAACATAAGCACGAGATTTGTCCTTAATATAGAGCTCGACTCCTGAGGGCATGGCCTGACCCCACTGGACCCGGTGTGCGACACCCGACTATAGCCTTTCTATACAAGATTCATCAGTCAAGGTGGATGCTGAAAAAGATGTGCCAAGTAAAGCCGAAAAATTATACTCCCGTCCACAACGTTTTCGTATCTACACTGAGGGGTAAGTTGACAATATTCATAACCACTAAGGCTTGGGAGTATGTTTCAGAACGGTCTGGTCTTTAGATAGTGCCTTCTACACAAGTACAAAGCTACCCTGTCCTACAACTTCGCACTCTACAGCTGTTTATCCTCCAGAGGGTGGATGTGACTATACCTGGCGATTAATACCAACATTATCTCCACCATCCATGCGCCCAAATACCTCACTCGTCTGAACCTCGTTAACTTCTACTGGAGTTTTTCCCTCTTCTCTCTCTGCCTTGTTGCGACAGGCAAGAGACTCCTCCCCAGAAAAGTAGGACTGCTAAACAGAGAGATGTTCATATTCTTAGTCAAGGCTGTCGAAATACTTTTCACGCCATATCCGTCCAGATAGGGACAAGAGAACGTCAAGTGAGTAGTCACGAAACTCATTCCATCACACGCGACTGAACCAGAAGGAAGGGACAACCAATTTTTAAAAAACCTCGGAATGGCACATTCGAGTCAATCTAACCCCTGCCCTCGACAGACCACCTTAGTTACTACTAGGTGCACAACATCGGAAGGCTCCGTACAATTCGCAAAGCCCTTCGCTTGTCAAGCTTGGAACCACTCAGAAAGCCACAAGTTGTATGAGAATATTAACTCCGCACAGAAACTCAACACGAAGAGAACAGGAATACACTTGCCTCTTCTTCGAGGACAGAACAACGTTCTTCCTCGTCCTTCTCGTACTTATCATAATCCTTCTCACGCCGGGAGCTACGTGCAGCTTCTTCGTTAGGGCGAGCTCGCTCATCATCACTTGGATAATCGATTTCATGTGCCAAGAACCACTCCTCGTCTTCTATTGGCTGCCTAAGGTACCCGGGATCGTCATCGTCCTCGTACGTATCAGAGTCCCAATACTCGTCCGCATATTCTACTGCAGATTCACTCTGCCCATCTCCTGCTGTTGCAAACCCAGACAGGAGCTCAGACTGATCCTCTACAATGCCATGGCTCACTGAAGGCCGAGCAGACGCAGGTATGCGCCGAGACCCTACAATTACGTACACAAGTAGTGGAAAACCGTGCATTAAAAACCAGGAGAACCCTTCGACATTAGCCTGCACGTAACGCTTCTGAAAAAATGTCTATCTCACAATACCTTCCATTTCAGGACATACCAATAATAGCAGAGACTATGTGATAAACATCAAAGAGCAGATGAGCGTGATTGAAACACAGGCTGAGAAAGCAAAACTCTAACCCAGAAACACTCAACACATACCTGATGAGGAGACGTCCTGACCAACAGGAACGTCAAGATACGACCCTAGTCCGAAGGGAATAGCGTTCGCAGTCCCAGCAACACTAACAGGTGACGAAGATTCAACACTCTTCTTTATCCCACTAGCATAATCATCCTGGACTGCTTCAAGGCTCTTGGCATCAATTGAACGCAACCGAACAGGTGCAAGTTTAGGAAGACCCTCCTGAACTGATCTAGGAGCTACACATGTTAATTTCCTTTCTACTATTGTGGAGCTCGGCCCTTCTACTGTTGACTGCTCTATTGTAGAAAACGTTTTCAATTCATCTGAAGAAACAGCTGCATACTGCGAACCAGCATCTTGTTTACCGAAAGCTTGGGGTACGAGCTCCTGCTTTGTGCCCGTTTGAAGCCGCTCAGGATATAAATGTGGAGGGATAATAGAAACAGTTTCCTTTCCCCCCTCCTCAAAACTCTTCTTCGAATCCGCTGCAAGCGAGACACTTGTCTTAATGAGTGGGATAGTCTTGATAGGAACTTCTGCCCACTCTGGACTTTTAGGCACGGTGAAGTTCAAACTTCCAGCGCTAACATCTTCTGATTTCGAATCAGTAGGAAGTGTTGCGTAAGCTTTAATCTCATCCCTAGGTGCCAGCTGCACCTCAATTGTAGATTGTGGAAGAAAACTCGCAGAATCTTGGACACCTGTGGATCGCCCATTGCTCTCAGTCTGCAAACAACATAACTGTCAATAAAATTGCTGCACTAACGAAAGAGCTAAGGTTAATTAACCATCGCTGCAAATCCTGCTAGTCGCGGATTAAATTCGAGAGCGAGAGCGAGAGAGAGAGAGAGAGAGAAGCAAGCACTGAAGAGGGCTACCACCAAATCTCTCTCTAACAAGCAACGAGGACATAGGGTACAAATGGACCACACGCTGGTGAAGACGGCTCTTCCAAACGAGGGAAAGGTCAGGATTAGTATTTCGTGGGCTCTGCTAATTTTGGAGAACACTCAAGGAAACGACCCAGTTTCTAGTCGCATATCTCGTCTTAAAAACCACAACCACGTGAACCTGTGGTGCAATGAAAACCTTCAGAAACACAATGTTTACCCATTTATCTGATTGACTTTCCACTTTCTTTGCCATTGCCACAACAGATCGAAAGCTCTTCTCTCGTTCAAGAGCGGGCTTATCAGCAGCCTTGGGCTCCCACCTCTGTGAACAGATATGATCTTTGTCAGCATCTGACTCCAAACAACACCTCCGATGCGGTAGTCACGGACAGATTGTTGCATTTCATAACACTACGTCGAAGGACAACGAAGACGAAACGGGATGTGCGCATCTAAATCGAGAATCAGTTCACCGAGAAAAGGAAATAACCGAGATACCTCATCGGAAAGACGCATTACTCACCCTCAATGCCGTTCGCTAACTCTCAATCTTTCTTACAGACATGATTAATCCGTAGTGTTCTGCTATGCACCAAAAAATTTCACAAGACCAAAACCTCAACAACATCACTGATTTCTTCTCCAAGAGCACCCCACCTGTTTCAGTGCATCTACTTTTCCCCGAGTTGCTTCGAACAGCGCTTGTGGGGGGTCTGCTTCTTGACCTGGTAATAACTCTTCCATCTGACTCGTTGGAGTAAACACTCCCCCAATGCAAGAATCAGAAGCATTCCCTGGGCTTGCGTTACTTGCTTCCGCCTTCTTTTGATCAGGCATCACCTTCTCGATGGAAGAAATGGCCCCCACTTCTGCCTCAGTCTGAAGGACAGTCAAGCCTCCTATTCTACCCTGTGGCAACAATGACAAGATAGCTGTTATGAAAAGTTTGACCCACATCAGTATTCTGTTGTCTAAAACTACGACCGTTAAGACTCTAAAAGCAGCTAAAATTGATTCCTTAAACAACTAACGCTTGCAAGTCCTGGTCATCGCTCTATTCCTTCAATCCAACTAGTGTACGAGATATTTCGTCAGGGAAGTTGTACTCGGCCTTCAAAGGCCTGTTCCTCATAGAATACCATAATCTCCCATGTTTCCAGGGAATGAGAAAGATTCTACACTAGCACAGGACAATAAATAAAATTACTTCACTTACCGGAGACTTCCTTCCCTCAATCATCTTCTTCTGGGAGATGGGAGAGGGAGAAACTTGTGATGGCGAGCTACCAACACCAAGTGTAGAGTGCAGCTTTGTAGGTCGTTCTAAATCCTTCACCTCAAATTCCATAAACAGCGGTTCAGAAACCTCCGACTTCGTCGATGACCGAAGTGGTTCCACATGACCATGGGGCTCCTCCTTGGCTACTAGCCTAAACGCTGCAGACGGTTTTACGTCTGTCACCAACTTGTCCTGCGCTGGTTTATTAGGCACAGCTTCCAATTCAGCATGTTTCTGTGTAGTTTTCTCTTGCACCGATTTGAGGCACATGGCCACATCAAGGTCCAGGTCATCGTTCAACGGTATAAGGTCTGGACCATTGGACTGCTGCCGGAGGCTGACCTCCTCCCTCAGGACTGCCTCTGCCCTAGTAAAGTGATGCTGGTGCAAGTATTTTAAAATAATACCGATGGTATCCGCCATTGTTATTCCAATGGTATGAGCACCCAAATGGCTCACGAGCTACGCCCCGTCCGGTATACCCGAAACTTTAACTTGTCATCTGGAAAGTCTTCACTGCAAACACTTATTTATTCTCTGAATAAAATTTCACTAACGCAGACGAGCCACCTGCTCCTTACTTGTCCATAAAAACACCACACTCAAGATCACACCATTACGTTCGACTCCATTTGCTTCACTCGATGATGTCAGCTCCTGAAAAGCCAGGTTTTAGTTTGAGTCAAACCAAGATAATATTTCTTCAAATCCGCAGTACTCATGCAAAACAGCATGTATTGCAAGGAAATAAAGAAATAAATAAATAATCAATCCTAAGGTGTCCGTTGAATAGCCAGACTGACAGACAGAAAGAGCTTCGCTGCTCCGGAAACGCAAAAACGTCCCTGGAGAGATACGAGCTAAAGAGCACAAGCACATTGCGTTTGAAGGAAAGAGATCTCCTTCTGCTTTCCTCTCCAATGATCAAACCCTAAACATATTTCCCGCAAAACGACCACACTACAAACGCGAAATAAACTCCAGATGCAAGTCTTCTGCATCGCCTGTAGCCATACCCTCGCTTCAAATCGGAAAAGTGACCCACTACACAATCTACCCTCTGTACCACAACAAAGAAATTTAAACCTAATCGACGTCTCGCAGTCAAAACAATCCCGAGATAAACGATTGCTTGCTTCATAGTACTCTCCGCCACCCGCCACCGACAGAACGGCAATCCAACCCAATAAACATGCCACTCGCTTAGGAGAGAAAAAAAAACTAATAAGTAAAAACAAAAAGCCGCAAAGAACCAGGCGATATCAATAGCGCTCCATGAACATTGTATCCTGGACATCGACACTGCACAATGCGGCTTCGACTCACCACAAAACACCTTCACGTCTCCAACACGTTCCTAACAAAAAAAAACGCCATCACTCCTCGCCAATCAAACACCGAAGAAACCGAAATCGCTGTTTTTGATCCCTAACAAACTTGACGACCCTATCCAGCAACCAGTCGCAAACTCGTCACCCTCCACCGCCTCAAAATGAGCACAGAAGCCCAAAAACAAAACAGACGATCGAAACGCTGTTCGCGACTCATCCCGACATCCCCAACTCCGCACACCATATAACCAACCACAAACACAGGGGAATATTCGTTACTCCAAACAAGCCACAAGCGAAGGTTACCGGTACACGCATACCAGCTTGCAAGAGCAACATCGCCATGGCTACATTGCACCGGGGATGATGCAGCGCAACGAGGTCGCAATGCGAAACAATTTCAACAACGCCATGTTCGATGATGATCGTCAACATCCATGCACACGCGCTACCTATCCATATTCATTTCCGCTTCTTCCTTCTGCCCTCGCACAGGAGATGAGGAATACCACCGATGACGGCAAAAAAAAAAAAAAAAAAAAAAAAAATCTGAGAGCACAGGGGTCGCACGACGAAGTTGCAAACGAGACACTAAACTACAACCTTGAAAGATACATGGGGTGACCACGGGAACCCGAGAGAGTGCAGTGACATGAAGAGAAACGAGACAAACACAAAGCTCCACAATAGAACGAGACGAGCAGGAGAAGGGATGGAGGGAGCCAGGGCAGGGAGGAGAACGGGTTTCCCTTGCATTTCCGTGGCTGGGCACCCTGCCCGGCCGGGCCTGGCCTGGGCTAGCTCCT
The DNA here is from genome assembly GCA_036785485.1 of Physcomitrellopsis africana. Lineage (NCBI taxonomy): Eukaryota > Viridiplantae > Streptophyta > Bryopsida > Funariales > Funariaceae > Physcomitrellopsis > Physcomitrellopsis africana. The sequence goes on along the minus strand of JAWRVF010000015.1, from coordinate 936,737 downwards.
CTCTTCCCAAGTAAAGGGATCGCCCGAATCCTGGAATTGGCTACCGGCCCTTCGCGTCTCCGGTTGGGGCGAGCCTGCATTGACAAGGTTGGGCTATGGTGACCAGCCCTCTACTCCTCAAAAGGGTTTTCTTCATGCTTCTTTCTCATTTCTTCGCTTCCTTTTTCTTCTCGTACACTTCTGAAGGTTTTTGTCTACGCTTCTTTCTCACCTCTACGCCTTCTTTCCTTCTTCTACGTTTTAAAAAAAAAAGGTTTTTCTCTTTGTTTCTCTTCACCTCTATGTCTATTGTAAGATGTTGTCTCATCAATCAAGTTTTTTTTTTTCTCTAGCACTTTATAAATCTTGCATTAAGCTTAGTGGCACCTCACCATCAACAGTACTACATGTTGGAATAAGACTTACAAACATCATTTTTTAATATAGTGTTGTGTAGCATTTTAGGTTGTGTAATTTTGTGGAGGCAAAAGGGAAAAAATTCACTTTTTACTTTACTCTTTAACAAGAGTTTATTAGAATAATATTAGTTTATGAAGAAATAGACATAATATGATATTTATTGATTGTTCAATTTTTTAATGAATGTTTTATAAAGTTGATGTGTAAAAAGCTTCACAAAAATACATTGCATTGGTTCACCTTTAGATGAATATTTCTTATTGGTTAACTTCTCATTACAAGAAACTAAAAATTGAATATATTTATGAGTACTATGCATATATTTCTAATATAATTACATGTAGCTATGTTATAATTTTGTTTCATACAAAAACAATTATTACAATGCACTACAATACAAAATAGTTTAATGAAAATGTATACAGAACTTGAAGAATTGTTATAAATTTCAAAAACAAACAATATGTTTATATAATCACATAAAAAATGAATAATTTGAATGTATTATTTACAATTGGCCTCTTCAAAATCATACACATCTCTCCTCATTGCAAGATGTAGCAATAGCCAACATTAGTATAATTGTTTGCTAAATAATCACATCAAAAAATGCTCATGTGTCAATTCTCCATCATTAAAAAGTAGATCAATTGAGAAATCCTTAAGCATGTACATACTCAAGCAATACAAAAACAAGACTTTGCTAACAAGAATCAACTTTGGAAAGAAACGACAAGTAATAAGATTATAAAACAAAAAATAAAAACAAAAAATAAAAACAAAAAATAAACAAAAATACAAAAGAAAAAGTAGGAACAAATATATGGAAGGAAGCAAGGGAAAACTTGGTGGTCTGCATATAGAAGGGAAGGGAGGCCACCCTTGCAAACATCGTCCCTTGCCAAGCCCTACTAAACCGAACTGTGAGCGAGAGCACTCTTCCGGGAGATGAGTCTGGCCATGTGAGCGCATCGTCGCCCGAGGACTGCCGAAATCCTTCCTATCCGCCCGCCTTTTCGTCGCCCCCCGGCACTGTTCCCTTCCCCCCGCAACCCATTGTTGGCTGGCGGGACGGACAACTTCCCCTCCCTCAGCGAAAAACCCACCCTCGCAGTTTGCTAACGCACCCACCATCGGCGAGATGCGCATCCGCACTCCTACATAGACTATGAGTGCTACTGCGACAAATCGATTTACCGCTCTCCCCCAACTAGTTAAAAAACTGGTTCCGAATATGCTCTTGGATGTGGGCAAAAATTAGTGAAAGGCAGCACCAGCACCACCACTGTGCTCTCATCACAGACACAGCAGATTACGACATCGGCTGCGTTGAAATTAGGCAGGGAACGATTCTGCCCTGTATGCAGAATCTTCGGAGGCGGTCTGCAATGGTCTTTCGCCGCACATCATGCAGGGTGGTGGGGGCCGAGGAGGCCCTTGCCCTGGCCCTCTCACCTCTCATCTGCTGTCGTCTTATCCCTTCTCCTCTGCCAAATTCCGGTTCTCTCCCGCTTTTCTGCCTCCTCGTCTCCTGAAGACGACGCCAAGGCTGCAGACAAAGCTTGTCTGTCATGATTTGGATGGGGGTGCCGCAAGTTTTTTTAATACTGGAAAATCGCTATCCCTGAGCCCCTTCCGGCATGCATCGATTGCTCCAATTTAAGAAACTGTTAGCATCCCTTGCAAACATGGTGGATCTGTTTGTTCTGTGTGACACATGAGCTTATGGTGCCCAGTGCTTCACTTCATTACGGTGTTGTTAAATTCTTCGTGTCATATCCCCATGTTGCAGAGTTTTGATGGCCGGTTTTGGTGTTGGGATAGATTTAGGCTTGTGCATGAAAATGTGACGATGGTTGTAAATCAAAGCAGAGCTTTACTGTGATAACATGTATTTTTAAAACCACATAATACTGTTTATGTTTTTGAATGTTTATAATGATACGTGTAGAGTCAATTTTGAATGTAACCATAGTTGATATGATCTTAATTTTTTATTTGTTGGTTATGGTTTAAAAAAGAAATATATGTTCATGCTTAAAAAGAATGGGTAGATTTTTGTTCTTAATTATAGAATATTAAAGATTGTCTCATTTGGAGAGAAGTAAGGAGAACATTATTAGTCACTAAAGTCAAAAGGTAAAATAAAACAATGTGTTTACAATATTATTTGGTGTCATGCATGAAAGAGACACTTTATCAAAGGTAGTTTGAGGAGACACTTTTCTTCTCTATTACATTGCTAAAGTGGGAGCTTCATTAAAAAAAATGGACTTTTAATGCCCCTAGGAGTGCATTGCAAGTCTTAAAGCGGCACCATTTTGTGATTTTAGAGTGGGTTTTAAGGGGCTTTGTACTCCCACATTTCCCAATAAGTAGGCTACACAAAAAAAACAAAAAGAAAGTTGTGCAACAAGCTCTTAAGTGCTCTTTTAAAAATATTCTAAGATACTCTTTAATACACTTTTACAAGATCTTGAAGAAAAGCTTAAGATTAAACCTATAAAATTTTGGATCTAAAATAAGAATACAAAATATATCCCAAAAAAGTTTGTAAAAAAATAGCATTATTAATTTGATAAAAAGAATGTGAAAATGACACTTAATTTTTTTTTTTTTGCAACTCAGTATTGTAATTGTATAGCATTTGACAAGCATTATATATATATATATATATATATATATGACCAAAATAACTAAGATTGTAAATAATAAATAGTAAGTAACATTTGCAAATTTTGATAGATTGTTAATTAACATGCATGTGACATGTAAAGTTTAGCAATTTTAATTTTAATTAAAATACTAAATACTAAATTTCACCGCCCAAATTTTTACAAAAATCTAATGTTGAATTCTCAAACCTATCTTAAAGTCCCAGTTTCTCATAATCTAGTAAAATTTGAATCAATTAACAAACCTCTCTTTCCTTTTTTGTAGATAATTGCCAATTGACTCAATGACATGGATATCTGAAAAATAATCATATGTAACACAAACCAGAGAACAATTCTTCTTACAAATAGCAGATATCAAAATCTAAATTAAATGTTTTTGTTTCCTTTGAATATCCTTGGACAACACCATCAGTCACAATTAGCCAATACAACTTATACAATTGTTTATGCTTTGAAACACAGTATCATTATAGACTATGAATTAGCAATTATATATATATATACATATATATATATATATATATAGGACTTGTTCAAACTTGTCTGGTGCTTTTACTGATGAATTTGTCATATCCACAACAATTCAAGCATTCAATTCAATTAATATGACTGTAGAGCTCGAAAAGTACCGAAAATTGGAAAAAAAATAATCACACACCTCCTCATGCTTAAATAGCTGTTTTAGATCTTACCATTTTGCTTTGCTTTAACACGTTTTTTACCTGTGAAAATATTTTACAAAAAGGTGAAAATATCAATTTTTATTTTCATGATACTACCTTTAATGTTTCCATTTTTCAATTTGTTTATGAAACTAGAAGAAATATCAATCACTTCTTTAGAAGGCCATTAATTTTCTCTACTAGGATTTAAAAAGCATTTTAATATTATAAGGGATTGAAATATAAAAAGGTCAAATTGTGGTTGGACCCTTAAACTTAAATCTTACCATGTATTGCTTTGGGTTTTGAATATTGTAGCAGAGAACAAAAAAATTTATACATCTGTACTTTTTCTTGTCATTTGTATTTAAAAAATCATTGTAAAAAAACGGTTTTTCAAGACTTTGTGTTAAAACATAAACATTTGTGCAATTATTTGAATTGATGTTCAAGACAAGATGAATGCAAAATTATTTGGCTCAGAAAAATGTAAAGTTATAACATTGTATACATGAGTGGGTAAAATCAAATTTTAACTAACCTGGAAGTCAATCTTAATAAGCAAAATTCACACACTATGAACCAAGAAAAGAAAAAGAAAAAAGAAAAAAGAAACAAATATGTGAAAGTTTAATTCTCTTTGATTGGTTCAATATCTGAATTGATCCTATTAGAATATATATATATATATATATTTGTAATACACATATTGTTTTTCACATTTTGACCTAAGGACCAATGGTCCTGAAAAAAATTGTTTGTATTGATATACATCAATAGTGACGTGTACCCCAACAATATAGTAAATCTTTATATGTATAAAATCTCAACCATGTCCTTGAAGAATTAACAAGTGTATACACACTTGTCAATTATTTATACTGAATGTTTAAATAATAGATGCACTAAAGTAAATAGAATTAAAAATGCATAATTGTAAAATGGATTGATTATTTGAAAATACTCAATTTTCATATCTAAAGCTTTTCTGTCTAACAAAACACCACAAACGGAGCTGTTACACTTCAAATGTCATGAATAAAAAATAGTACTGTTCTTTTTTAGCATTAAAAATAAATAAACTTACCTCAAAAACCATTAAATATATCTTCTACAATTGAACGAAAATATATATTTTTAATTATATGAGAAAATTTTACACATTGTCATGAGTGGATAAAATATACAAGTTTGAGTACTGGCTTCAGTTAAATATACAACATGTTATTCATATTAGTATAAATACCTCTAATGTCAGGATTAGTTTATCATATGTTTTTTACAATAAATGTTCTGTCAAAAAGTATTCATCAGATTCATATAGTTTTAGGATTTTTTTTTTTTTTTCTTCTACATGTATATTTTTTGTACTATAAATATAATTTTTGTATTATTTAACCTAAGTGTTTATCATGAAAACTATTTCTTATTAACATTACAACATACATAGCATATCATGTTTTTTGCATCTCTTTTAATGCTTTCTTTAGATGTTGTATGGCTTGATTTGCCATTGTAGAAGTTTCTTTTTTCTAAGTTTAATCCTTCTCATTTTGTTTCGGACCATTGACCATGACCTAAATTTTTCTACAGTTTAAACTTTGGTGCTACATTATTGAACTTGGTTACAAAGCAGTGACATTTTTATTTTATTTTATTTTATTTTAGCATTTGCTGTTGTTGTTATCTGTTTTTTGGGTTGCTCTTTATCAAAGAATTTTACAATCTTTTTAAATTTTTGCTGCAAATTTAAGAGGTTTTTGAGACTTGAATCATTCTTTCACAACTGAATTCAACAATATCATTAAAAAGTTTGCACCTTTTAATCATGTTAGACAACTATTGAGCCACATCATTTGTGCATAAATGTTTCAAACAAATCTGTTTAGAAATCATGTTATATTCAACTAGATGAATAAAATTGTTTATGAATTTTTTGTAATAATCAAGATTTGTTCGTCTTATTTCTAACAACTATTTCTAAATAGAAATGTATACAAATTTTACTTGTGTTTTTATTACACTTTTAAAAAAAGAAACACTCCAATCTAAATGTATTCTATATAAAAGCTTTTAGAATGTATAAATATTTTATTAAATATAGAATATATTAGTACTCAACTAGATTAAAATCATATTATTGATAGACCACAATAATTTGCTAGAGGTAAGTAGTAACAAGCTTTAGTTTCAAACCTTTTGCTATAAGGTTTCTTTGATTCTTGCGCAATGTCTTGAAGAAGTGATGAAGCACACAAAATTCTTCCACATTACTCTATGAAGATGTATCATTCTTCTTCCAATTCAATTGACAGTCTCCTGACACACAATTACTTTCTTAGAAAGACCATTCATTTAATTGCAAGGTCACTTTTTTTTGTTTAACATATTTGACAAATATTTTTGATAAAAATTACTTGATGATCTTCTTTCAAATTATCTTAAATTATTATCAATTCAATCTTCTTGTTATGTTCACTCTTAGTATCCTAAAAAATGCTCAATATTTTAAACTGTTTGGTTTTTTGTTTTAGAAAAAAATATTTTATTTCATATCTTTAAGTAATTTATGTATTCCATACACATATATTTTTTTCATATATATATTTTTATAAATTATATGTAAACTGTTTTCTAATGCAAGAATTCAATCATAAACCTTAAAGATTATCTAGTTTTTTCTAGTAGGATTACAGATTTGTAGCATTTTAAGCATATTATTTAATGCCAATTTTTAATGAAGACATCAAAAGGCATCAGTATGCCTGGACTGCATCATAATAATTATTTTAAAAAAATAATAAAACATACCGATTTCATTTTAAATGTTCAAATCATAAGCACTTCAAAGAGTTTTAAAAAACACATGATTAAAAAGTAACCTTTATGAATGATAATTTTCTAATACAGTATCATTTCTAGTTAGTAAATTAAATCTTAAATAAATAAAATTTATCTTCTAAATGATATTTTACAACATTTCATTTCAGAAATAAAATTTCAGTTAGCTCGAATGAAACACACAAATTAATCTTCAAATGAACAATAGAAGGAGATTTTCTTTGCTTGTGGGTACAGGGACCCGCGCAATCCCAGAAAGGGTAGAATAACCCGCCCCGCGCCCCGAAACACGCAGGAAAGTCCACGACAATGGCGGGAGGGTTCCACGTGGCGGAAAAATTACACGTCATTAGTCATAGTTGGCAATACCTTTCAACCAGTTCGCCCGCTTCTTAAATTTGGCGGGGGTCTAGGTTCGGGCCGCGTGGGACGGAAGCTAGGCTTGTGCGTCTAGTGTTGCTTTCGTCGTCGATGACGCATGCTTGCCTCGTCGCGCCATTGCTCACGCATTTTGCTCTTCTTAGCACTGCTATAGTGTGATGTTACGCCCGGGTGAGCAGCGGATGTGGACCAATTTAGATCAGGAGTATTGTGCGGAAAGTTAGACGGTGCGGACAAGGCGTGCGGCGGCTCTGGGATCTTGCCCTGATCCGATTGGAGGTTTTTGGTGTTGCTGTGAGGAGGGCATCAGCATTGTATTCGGCGATTCGTGGAGTCGTAGGCCGCCATTTACACAAGAGGGTTTTGTCGTCGGCGGGTTTATATCTTCTTGTTTGGATTGGAGGGAATTGGAGGGAACTGAAGGGAATTGGAGCGACCTGGAGCGATGACGCGTGGTCGGCGTCTGGCATCGCAGCTGGTTTGTTTTGTCGTTGATGTTTGTTTGCAAACTGACATAAACTGTGAATTTTGTGTTTCACTCGCAGCGTTTCGCGTAGTTTGTTGTTTGGGAATGTGTGTTGGAGAAGTTCAAGCAGAGAAGTGTTTTTTCCAGCTTCATGATGGTTTTCCTCGATTCGTTTGTGCTTCAATTAATTGACTTGAACGTGTATGCGTTTTCTGTGGTGAAATTTGTCATGGAGTGGTAGGTATTTTCAGCTCAGTGGATATGCGTGTTTTTTTCATTTTTCATTCTTCATTTTTTTCATTTTTTTCATTTTGTAACAAAACTTGAGGAAATCTATTTATGTCTTTTTTATGGATAAATTCTGGTGATGGTGCTGCCATGCTTGCATTTTGACCTTTCATCATGTTTTAACAGAATTGCATGATGTATCAATCCTGTGAAAACTTGACTGATGAAATTCTTAATCCTGCACCCTTTTTCATTTTCTTTCCTTCTGCAGATTGATCTTACCTGTTTTCTGTCTTCCGTTTTTCCGGTTCTGGAAGTGGCGATAATTAGAACTCTTATTTTCTTGTGAAATTCTCTGGTTTTTGAATTCCAAATCCATTTATTGAATGATCACATCTTCTGCTTCTTCTTCGTCGTCTTCTTCGTCGTCTTCTTCGTCGTCTTCTTCGTCTTCTTCGTCGTCTTTATTTTTTATTTTTAGTTTTTAATTATAGAATATATTTAAATATGTAATGTATTTTAAAAACAATTCTTGACATCAACATTTTACCTGGTTTGTGGGAACAGGTTCAAGGAAGTTTTTCATTGTCAAATGGTGTTCGTTCATCTCACAGTAGGGGTTCAGGGTTTTATATTTCGACTGGTGAACTCCTGCGTAGTGAAGCTAGACACATGTGTGAATCCGACATTGGAAGTAGCACTAGGCCGGTTGGACGTAGAGCATCGCATAGGAATGAAGGCAATTTTTTGAATAGGATTCCGAAGTTGCTGAGCTACTATGATGATGATGATGATGTAAGAGTGATGGATATTTCTAATAAGCATCGCTACTTAGACTATTCAAGTCGTCAATGGTTTGAGTTTCCAAAACGTGCCATGAGTTCCTCGGAACAAGCGGTGAAAACTTCTGATAACCAGGAGGTGAAGACAGCTGATGTTTCTCAATCTAATGATTCTGTCCGCCTGAAGCATCCACCATTGAGCCAACCACTTGAAGGAAATTTGATGCCTACATCAGAGGAAGAAGTAAGGAGTTATTCACTTTATAAATTTCAATTCTCTGACGTGTGTCCTCATACGCACTCTTCAAAAACTAGTTCTTTTACACATACCCAAACCTATTTCTTCTACGTGAAGTCCATTGTGTAGCTGTACCCACCTTTTTGAATGATCTGAATTTTTACGGATCAATCGGCGCTGTGATCGGTGAGATGGAGGTCATTGACTTGAAGTCTATGTAGGCGCTTTTACCCTGAATTGGACATCATCACTGTGCTTTTGGTGGATGTTGTGTAGATGTTGTTGCTTTCTTGAATTGAGTCACCTGAAATAGAAAGAGTAACACTTTTCGATATCATGTGTGCCGCTGTGCGGATGCAGTTTTGATTATGGTGGCAAACTGAATTTTCATGTTGGCTGATGCTTTCTGCCAATTCAATTAAATTGACCGCTCGTTATGGTTGAACATTTATGTAGGAGATGATTGCTCCTATTCTTTCAAGGCCGGACCTGCTGGTAACTCGCAATGTAGAGTGGGCCAATCTTGCTCTTGGGTTTGAGCAGGTAGGCAAATACGTGGCGAATTTACCGGTCATTTACATTTCCAGCATATTATTTGATTTTATGTCTGCTTGGAAAGTTAGCTGTTTTGATTCTAGCTCTGATATGCTAGAGATTCTAAATAGTGTTTGTGAATGAATGGTGCGGACACATGAACTTGTTGACATACTTTGGTTTTTTGCAGCAAAATAAATATCTCATTGTGGATCCTCGGGAGCCTGAAGCAGTGAGTCGTCCTTCACTCCTAAATAGGATGAATCTTGAATATGTTTTCTGCATGATACTGACTGATTTGCTACCCCGTCCTTGAATCGTGTTCTTTCATGAAGCGCAAATAATAAAACTTGGACAAGATTTGATACGTGTGCATTACATGGACAATTTTGAGCAAGTAATATACTGCAAAAGTTTATTTCCATTTGATGTTGCTCTGATTTCACGTATATGAACTGTGTGTTCTCAGCCCGTGGGATATATCGTTGAAAAGAGCAACGTGTTACTACGACAGGCAAGTGACGTTTCTTCATATTTTTATAAGCTTGTCCTTATATCAACAAAAGCAGTTTAACAAGATTCTCCTTGATCTTAAATGTTACTCCTGAACACTGATAGTCGTTCAGGATGTTCTCCTGGTTCTTATATTCGTACCGTATCAAACTGCATGATAGTGTTTGTAAAGTAAGCTTTTTCTATTTGATGTATTGAGCTACTGAGCAGGAATTTGCTTTCCACAGGTAATGAGGACCAGACGACCTTTTGTTGTATCCTTGCTGAATGCCAGCGGTGAAGAAGTCTGCCAGGTAGAGAATTTGCTCAAAAACATTCTCGCTGTTTTCTTGTCATTCTACTGTCTTATTAATTAAACTACACGTTTGTTCAGGCCACCACGATTAAACGTGAGCCGTACAGGGTTGAAAGATTGATCTGCAGTGTCTCTTTCATTGAATGTGTCGGGTGTATCTCAAGATGAAGTTTATTTCTCTAATACCGTGCATGCTTTGCTTCTGTGTTTAGGTGCGAAGACCAGCGTTCGTCATAAATAGCTCCATATTTGTGGAGGTCAATGGCAAAGTAAGTGTATCATCATCGATGAAAATTATAATTGCTACTGTCTCTGCGCCCCATGTTCAACAAGCTTTATTAACTGTAGGTTTGTTGTCGCGTGTGTATAATTGCGTGCTTTTCAAATCTGTGTGTAGGTTATCGGTGAATGTCACAGAAGATGGCATCTTTGGAAGCGTATATATGATGTCTACATAGGGTAAGAACTCTCCCAGGATTGCTAATCTATTAATTTGGTTTGTTATTTGAGCTGTCGGTTAGATATGCTTGCTTACCAAGAAATCAATAGCAGCACATGGCAAATGGAGTGTGGCTGCTCTGTCTGATATGACTTCACATGTATAAAATCTTATGATTATCTGATTTCAAGACGCATTCGCAATGCCTAAGAGTGTAGATTTTTATTATTTATTTATTTTTATTTTTGCAGTGATTGAGGTGGATTTTAAGAAATGAAATTGTTAAAATATCTATAATGGTTTTCAACTGCAGCTTGGAATGAAGTTAATGTCTCTTTCGACGCTTTCGCAGAAACAAGCAGTTTGCAACAGTGGAGAATCCTGGTTTTTGGAATTGGACTTTCACTCTGATGGATGATAGAGGAGGAGTGCTGGCAGAAATTGACCGAACTTGGCGTGGTTTTGGTTATGAGGTCATGTATTTCTGGTTTGGCGATGTATTCTTAGTGATTTAAGGAAAGTTTTGATTGATTGAAGTTCGACAATAAAAATTGAAGGGCACTTGTTTTGGACATACCTTGGTTTTGACCGTTGATGCATCTCATTTCGATAGCTGATGTTTTGTCGAATGTCTTTTTGCAGTTTCTGACTGATGCTGGACAATACGTGATAAGGTTTGGGGATGTCTTGCCCAAAGCAAGCATTCATCATGCCACTCCAGTATCAGATGAGGCAGTAGACAGGAAGCCGTTTTTGCTATCTAAGAGTGAGAAAACAGCTGCTGCAGAAATGCAAGAGTTGCAACAAGCTGCTGATCAGGTTTCTAATGTTTTCACTAAAATGGACTAATTATTGTGATTTTCTGATGTGATCTTCATCTCTTTCTTGATTGATTTTCCGGCAAACTTAGTCTTGCTACTGATGACCACTTTTCCACCTTTTATCCTTGCTTTTAGTATTTTCAGAGTAGCCGTAACTTCATGGTGTATATTTTTAAGAAGGATTTTGCATGAATATGGGTCGCTGTACGGCTGCGTTCATATTTTTAAAACTTGTGGACATAGAAAAAAAATTCTCTGAGATTCGAACCGGACCTCTGACTTAAGTTATGCATTCTGTTCTTTTGAAGTAGTTGCATTTGCAATGAGGGTAGACTCTATAGCTTGAGGTGTTCTCTGTTCGAGTGTCAGGTTGATGCGTTAAAAGTGGTCAGACCTTTGAGTTTGACAGAAAGAGCAGTAGCTTTAGCATTGGCTGTTTCTCTCGACAACGACTATTTTTCAAGGCACAGCCAGACTGGGTAAGCAGTTCTAATCTCTGCATACGTACTTTTAATTTTTTTTTCCAAAGCTGTCTGATCCAAACTTATGAGCAAGCTGCTTACTTCTGTCTTTAAGTTTATTAAATTTTGGCCTTTTGTGTTGGCGAGGAGAGGAGAATCTCCTTTCCCACAGTGTACTTTCTTGTGTTTTTCTGTTATAAAGCGCCAGATTGGCATTTAATGCAACTAATTAACTAACGTTGTTTCCTCACGCCTTGACTTGCCAGTGCTGGAATGCCTATGCCAATTCCTTTCTACACCTCTGAAACAGCTGCCACTGAAGACCCCCACCCTGAATCATCAAATGCTGGTATGAGTTGCCCTTCCTCAGATTTGTACGCCTACGATGTAGTGGCCAATCCACCACGTGGATTTCCTGCACTTATGATGATCTTTTGGCCTGTTCAGGAAGTGAGACAGGGTATGAAGTCTTTCCCAGTCAAGGTTACCAAGGTTCACATGATGGTAGCGCAGGACGAGAAGGAGAAACACCTGATGGCACAAAAGATGAGATGTTAGCGGACGATCCTTTCTTCGGCATGTTTGATGAGCCAGATAGCGGGGGCCAGAACAACGATGACCAATTTTTTGACGATACACCTGATTCTGGTGATAGCTGGGGATTGAGCGACTGGGGAATAGGTGATTCCGAGAGCTAGGAGGCATCAGGAAGCGGATTTCATCAGCGGTGAGGCGTACTAGCTTCTAATCTTGGATAGTTTAGGGAGAGGAGAGATTCTAATTTTAAAGAAAATAGGTAGTATCTAGAGACTTGCAGGATGAACGAGATTACGTTGTAGGAATATTCAGAGACCCCAAACTCTGCAGCAGAATGATAGAGTATGCCTGAGAATTGGGTTTTGTCATGTCTGACTATTCCAGCAATCATCTTTGTGAGTTGTGGCGCTTAGAAGTTAGTACCAGCAACTCTGCAGGAATTTCCGGTCATCTGTCAACGAGGCGTATGGAATGACACTAACAACCAGTTTTCAATGCAGTTTGGTATCAACATTGATATCAACTGGCTGTTTCACGCACAATATATTCTATATCTGACAGAGCAAAATCTTGTGAGTTTTTCCAATTTATATTTGTTTAAAATCTTTGAAAGTCCATACAAAAACATTTAGCTTTAGACAAATGATGAAGGCGGTCTCTATATCTAGTTCACTTGGAAAAGTCATGGTGCAAAAGCCTTATAAAGGTCCTTAGTTGGTGAAGAAAAACTCTTGTTTTGGAACCCTTGTGGTTTAGAGATAATACAAAGTGAGAAGAAGTTATGAAATGGACCAAATGATTTTCATATATAATTATAAGTCTAAATATATCAATTCATATTTTGATTCTAACAAGTATAATAGACATTTTAAAAAAAAACTTCTTATATTAATAGTTATTTATAGTAAAAATTATACTTATCAAATTTTTGTAAAACCACCTCTTGAGATGGGCCTATTACAGATTTTAGAGGACATCACTACTTATGTCATGTAGGAAAAAGTGCATTTCACCTTATCTTTTCTTCTCAATACCTTTGGGTTGATTTTCCTATGTATAAAGCTAACTAACTAAGACTTCTTAATTTCATCTAATCTAAGGATTTAAAAAATTTAGCTTCTCACCTAGTCCTCTAAGTATAAAGACCCCCTAAGACAACCTTGCATACTAACCTAAATTACAAATTACAATTTTTGCAAAAGAACTTTGATCTTTTAAACATTATAAAAAATACATATAATTGAAATTGAGAAGCTTCCTTGAGTTGATTTTATAGTTAGAAATATAAGTCCAAAGGTCCTAAGAAGAAAAAATGAGATATAATGCACTTTTTTCTTACATGGTATGAATAGTGTTGTCGCTTGGAATTTTTATTGGGCCCATCTGAACGAGGTGATTTTTAGAAAAAATTATAAAATTATCTTATAAAATATTTAAAATAACCATTAAAAAATCAAGTTTTTTTTATTTTAATACTTCTTATAATTGTTTAAATTAAGGTATGGATTAAAATATTTAGACTTGTAATTAAAAATAATAATTTAGTCCATTTCACCAAGATCCAATTAACATGTATACAATCATTTTGTGAAGTTGTGCAACAAATTATATATATTTATAATTACATCATGACCAAATTTCATTAACTATTAAGGTGATGCCAATTGTTTATGCAAATATTCATGTAATATCTAATAATAATTATGTTTATATCTATGTGTTCTTCTGAAATTTTTATTTTTAGTTTGATTTGCTGATGAATTTTTTTGTATAAGTACACATTATGTTTTCTTTGATGAATGGTCAAATATGCATTTAACAGTCTATAGTATATTCTACATATAGAATACCACCCATTAACATTTTGCATATTTATACCTACCTTTTAGGGTTAGGGGATTAAGGCTCAGTGAGTTAAAAAACTAATCAGTTGATCTTCCTACCCATCTGTTTACATTTTCACAAGTTGTAGTGGCATTAATGTCCAGTGTTTGCAGGAAACATTCTTTGAGTTCCACCCATCGTGAATATGGCATTTAATGTTATTTGCGTTTTATCTGAGATTGCTCATTGTTCCTTCAAATTCCTAGCTTAGAAAAAATAAAAAAAACAAAATTCACATATTGAGAATTACAAAGTCATAAGAATTGTAAAAAGTCTGTTATGCGTAGCATTATAGAAACAACTATTTTCTATTGATTATAAAGTTATTGTCTTTTAAAATATTATTACAAGGCTATGTTTTTCAAAAAAACTCATACTTAACTCATATTTCAATTCTGGTGTTCTTGCGGAAATAGGTCCCTCTTCACACGGTCAAACGCCCATGATTGCCTGCGTGTAGGTAAAACTACTGTGTGGTCACCTGAGGCGGCTGTTGACCGTGAAGCTGGGATGGTTTCACACCGTCTCATGAGTCTTGTTTTCTGCTCTGCCCTCTAAATAGTTTATTTATTTATTTATTTACATTTTTATTTATTTACTTACTTATTTTTCTTACTGCCCATTCATGACTGGTAAATGAAACCTATCAAGATGAAGCTTTTTGTTGTTCTCCAGCAATGCTTGATGAACTTAAAGTATTGCTTAAGATCAAATGCGAAATGCATCTGATTTACTTGCATTTAAAATTGGGTTTATAAAAATGAGTAAAACAATAGAATAAGACCAAAGGAAAACTGAGAAAAAGGTAAGAAGTGTCTTAAATTGTTATTGAATTATTACATTATTTGATAACTCAAAAACTTGTCCAGTTTTGTAACACATGATTGAATTTTCCTTTGAGATATTGTAACATAAGATTATCATTTATCCTTTTGTTTTCTGCTTTTCAAAACCTTTGAATCAGTAACTTTTTGAAATAAAATTCTAAATCAAAGGCTCCTAGTCATTTTAGACATAGTTTTAGCAAGTCAAACAAGTTTATATATCAAAGCAACATTTATTTATTTATTTTTTGTTATATTTTTTATATTAGTTAATTCTTTTAGCATTTCACTAGTTTATTTGTATTGTATTGGATCATATAAACCTGATTGCATGTAATAGATATTCAGTTTGTTGATAAGTGCATACAAATTGTTCATAGTTATAAGTTTCTCTTGTATATATATATATATATATATATATACACATACATAATAACTTAAAATATATATCTAAAAATAATTATATATATATATTACTAATGCCACCACAGTTTTTGCTATTGCCACCACAGTTTTTGCTATTGCCACCACAACTTGCCACCTACTTGACATATTTTTTTAGTTTTTTGATATTTCAATTTTAAAAAATTATTAATATTTCTAATATTTTTTTCTAATTATATAGAAAAATAAAATAAATTTTAATAAAAAATAATTAAAAATTTAATAAAAATAAGTTGTGGTGGCAATAGCAAAAATTGTGGTTGTATTAGCAACATCCGATATATATATATATATATATATATATTTGTATAAGACTCATATACTATATAAGTTAAAAATGATAATAATTTAAAAAATATATAAGTTATTATTATTTTATTTATTTATTTATTTTTAAAAAGTTTTTTTAATATAAATATATGAATATAAAATTATATTTTTTGGATATAATAATAGTTTTAAATTTTGATTATCTAAAATAGTATATTTATAGTTAAAGTTCTCTAACCAAGTTAAAGAACATTTATAATATATTAGTATGCTTTAAATTATTCAAACCTTTTACAAAACACTCTTTTTTAACTCAAAAATTATAAAATAAAAAAATAGGTGTAAAAGATCTTTTATAGTCTTTTAGAAATTTTAATAAAATATTCTATAGATATCTACAATATATTTTTCTTAAAACCTCTTCTAGAGCCATATGTAAGACCTATTTGACACAAGATAAATAAAGAAGCAATAAGATGTATCTTAGTCTTGTTAGGACAATTTTTAGAACATCAAGATACTATCTTCTTTTTAGTCTTGTGTCTAGTCTTGTGTCTAGTTTTATGTGTAATCTACTTTTTAATCTCTTGATTTCTTGATTATGCACCTTTCATACACATATACACACACACACACACACAAATATATATATATATATATATATATATATATATATGATTATTTATTATTAATATTTTATTATTATTATTAAAATCATAAATTTATAGGTATATATATATGCAAATAAATTCTAGTGAGATAAACAAGCCTTCCTATTAGTCCATATGTTATGTACCTAACAAATAAAGTTTTATACTTTTAAACTAAAAAATGCATGCACCTAAAAAAGACTTTGCATTGTGGATATTTTTGATAGGATAGGTTTGTACTAAAAGTCAAGACAAAGGCAATTAGATGTGCATCTTTTATTAAATTAATGAATTTTATTAAGATTGTTTGTATGCTAATGGCACAAGTTTCAATATATATATATATATATATAGTTATATAGTTATATCTATACACACATATATACATACACTCATCAATATATATATATATATATATATATATATATATAATAAAATAGTTTTTATTCTAAAAAATGCATAAATAATTTTTTTACATTATTTGAAGTATGTTTTGTATTATAAGTTATTATATTTTTTATTTTTTATTTTTTTATTTTAATTATCATTTTAATAATTGTGTTCATAATTTTTTTTTATTATATAGTTATTTTTAGAATAAAAAATTAGTACTTTAAGATAATATTAGGATTTTATAACTTTGTAACTTTATTTATTTTTTTAATGAGAAAATTCTATTAAGTTTTTTAATTTTAATTTTCTTAAAAGTTAAATTAAATAAAAAATTTAAATATAAATTTATTTTTATTTTTATTCTATAAAATTAAGAATATTAAATTTAATTAAATTTATAGTTAATATATAATTATTTTTAAAATTATTACTTTTTCTAGTGATATATATTTTTTTATTTTAGTTTTTTTTTTTGTGATTTTAAGTTTTACTTGGTAATTTTTCTAATTACATAAATATAAATATAAATATTAATGCAGAAAAATATATAAATTGATATAATATACTCTTTATATTATTTTTTAATTTTAAAGAATAGTAAATAGTATCCCCACATCTTCAAATACATTCTTAAAAGCTTATAAATACATCTTATGTTGCTATGAATATGTTAGTATTGCTTGATTATTCTTTTGACAATATTATTTTTAGATTGTTCTTACATTTTTGGTACAAGAAATTTTGTTGCAATACTTGACGTGCACTAACATAAAATTTTAAATAAAATACTACCTATATTTTTAACATCATCACAAAAATATTACATAATTTTAGTACAATTTTTTAAAAATAAAAATAAAAATAGAAGCAAAACTTTGACTATATATGTCACACATTCAATGTGGTATCTTAATTCCAACACTTAAATTGCCATAGATTAATAGCTTCTAAATATGTAATAGATAGTCATTTTTCAACATCTACATGTTATTTGATGTCATGAGTTACGAATCGTATTTATTCATGTATATAACAAAATCAAGCACATCGTCATCGTCACCTGCCTTGTTTTTCGACAAGAAGTTACCGAAATGTCGCTTCGTCAACACAGTCGTTGCCATCGCCGACGTCCCCGTCGTCATCGCTGCCATCGTCGTCGTTGTCGTTCTCGTCATCGTCGTTCTCGTCGTCGTCGTCACGGATATGAAGTCTGAGTGTGTGTTAGTACAAACACACACATCCACACACACACACAGTGCTGAATTGTGAGTATGGATTCCTTGTTCCTCGGGTTTCTAAGCTTCCCCTTCGCCGCGAGCATCGTTGCCTGGTACAGCAGCGACCAGACATTCGCTGGGGTTGACCCAAAAGCTACTCTACTCTCTGCCTTTTGATATAAGAAAGATGAGTTTCTGTTGCTCCGACCCGCACTGATTTGCCGATGTGGTTCCGTATCGGAGAAGCCATCAGGTCCAGCATGTGAGTGCAGCGAAGCTGACTTGAAACGACGGTAATGAAAATCCACACACACACACACACACACACACACAAAAAAAAAAAAAAAAAAAAAAAACAGGTTGTCGTTCTTGAGTTGGTAATTGAAAACGCCTAGAGCACGCAAAGTTTGACGATTCATGTGAACGGCCTGACGGTCCCCACGTGAAGTAGGCTCCTCATCGTCACCCCCTGTCGTCATGCTCCCCGCCATGAACTCGTCGTACCCGCACATTTCGTTCTCACCAAAAATGTGATCTCTGGGAAAGCCTTGGTACCCTCCGGTTGCGAGGATCAGGGTTTTGATTCCGAAGTCATGTGGGTGTCTTCGCCGTGTTGTGTGTTAGAAGATGCTGTGCAGGTGCAACAACTGTTCCAACGCTGTTTGCAAGTGTGACAATAGATGGTTGTTGATCGTGTTGGATTTGTCCTTAACAGCAATGCTGGTTATGAGCCTTGTTGTCAGAGCTGATAGTATCTCACTTGATTGATTGGTTGGTTGCTGGGCTATTAATGTCTACGGATTCAGCTGATCTGGACCAAGTTACAGTTTGATTTCCGATCGATGAGTTTCGATTGGGTATGTTTAAAGTTAAGTTAACCAAGTTTATGACAAATCTGCCGATTCTTTGCAGAAAGTGTGGAATTTGTAAATAAGTTGATTGCGTAGTTTTGGTTCGAACAATGCAGCTCCTAGAGGTTCTTATCACAGAATATTGCATTTTTTTTTAATGCATTCCATAGGAAGGAAAAGAGCAAATCATACAAGCCCTGCTGATTGGACGAAGTTTTCAAGAAAAATCTTCCTCAGTTAGCCAATTCGGCAATGAACTTGAGCTATATCTGGATGCGCGAGTGTGTATGTGTGACCGTGCACTAGATAGACAGAGAGAGAGAGAGAGCTCACTTGATAAGGATCCTAACTTATGCAGCTACCCAGAGGATTCACTTTGAATTGGTTTTCTTTACTTTTCTACCCCAAAATATTACGGAGTGGAGTATCTCACAGCACCCTTTCCTCTGTTACAAAAACTCCACGATCTGAAAGTCCGAATTGAATATCCGAATCTTCGGCGAACTTGTGAAAGAGAGCGCTGGGACGCAATCGAACAATACAAAGGTCCCAACTGTCATCTGCTGAGTACAGTCGTGGATACTCCCAATTCTATCAATTCTAACTTGCTGTAGAGAACACCGATCATCTCTCGAAGAAGCGACAGTCCCCCAGTCGATTGAAAATGTGCGGCGTGTTGGAATCTGGTGGGCTCACCTCTTCACATGCCTCAGAATCCAGAATGTCGTGAAGAGCTTTGGAGAAATCGACCCAGCAATGAGGAATTGAATCGCATTTGACCTGGAGGTCTTGATTGTTCATGAGAGGATCGATCAGTCATCTTTCGAACCAGTAAACTAGCTCCAGATTGTCCATTCAGTTTAGTGTCGTGAGGTTGCTTGGATTGTCATCTATCAGAGACTCGTCGTCAACAGGTTTTAACTCATTTGTGCCCAGTGAGAGTTCTCTTTTCGTCCTTAAGCTCAATAGGTGTTAGATCATTTCTGTCTCCGTTCGGGAAAGTGCAACTTGGGGTCGTACGTCAAGAAGGCCATTATGCTAAGCTCCAAGGAGGTTCACAGTAAAAGACTCTCTGTACTTCTTTTCTATCGTGTTCCTGATACCGAAGCTAGCCTACTCTCCTGCTTTGGGCCACAATTGTATGAAATCCACAAATTACTAGGAAACGCATGCTTGTTCAAAAGCTTTAAATAATCATTTATCACAGCCTTCGACGAAAGAAATACAAATTGAGTACTAGAACTGGAAGGCGATACCGCATTACATGGTGGAAGAGGAGGCATCTCGCATCCGGAAGCGACTACTTGGGACACTGAATCAATTCAAGGATGTCACCGCCATTGTTGCTCTCACTGTGCCTCACGCTTCTTGCTTGCCAATGCCATGGACAAGCACCCCTTAACGGTATGATACACATAAACTCCTGAATTTTAGAATGATTAGCTTCCTCCCTTTTCCGTATTGTATAAGATTGGCACTCTCAACTGATTGACTTGCACCGAGTAAGCTGAGAGACCAATTTGCATTTTATGAGCTAAATCACTTGACAAGCAGTCAAGGTGTCGTTAATTTTGCAGCAGATGTTAAGATATGAAGATTCCGATGACCTGACGATTATTGCAATTGCCATGTTGCTGTAACCGCAGACGGATACGCACAACAGTCTCGCACTTTGGGCATTAACTACGGAACACTTGGCGACAACCTTCCCAGCCCAGCCGATGCAGTCGCAGCTATCAAGGCAATGAAAATTGGAAGAGTGAAATTATTCAGTCCAAATGCAGACATCCTCATAGCGCTGGCGAATTCCGGTATGGAGGTCGTGGTGGCAGTGCCGAATGAGGAAATTGTCGCGGTCGGTGCAAGCCCCGCCGCAGCCACTGCTTGGGTTCGGCAGCACATCGCACCTTATTATCCTGAAGCAAACATCGTAGTCATTCTCGTTGGAAACGAGATTTTCACCGGCACAACCTTTCAATCGACATGGACATCTCTCGTCCCAGCGACCCAAAACCTTCACGCTGCGCTCGACAGCTGCGGCTGGTCAGGGCAAATTAAGATTTCCACCGCCGTAGCACTGGATGTACTGGCATCCTCGTTTCCACCTTCCGCAGGAACATTCCGCGCGGACATTGCCACGTCTTTCGTTCAACCTCTGCTCTCATTCCTTACCAATACAAACTCCTACTTGTTCGTGAACGTATATCCCTTCCTGACGTACTCCAGCAGCTCCGACATCAGCCTCAGCTACGCCATGTTCGCCAGCACCACGAACAACGTCGTGGACGGCGTTCTCACGTACACCAATCTCATGGACGCGCAGCTCGACGCAGTGTACGCTGCCGCAACCAAGCTCGGATTCACAAGCTTGCGCATCGCAATTGGTGAGACGGGATGGCCTTCTGCGGGCGACCCAACTGAAGTTACCGCCACAATCGACAACGCCGCAACTTACAATCGGCGTTTGGTGCGAAAATTTTTGTCCACAACTCAAACCGGCACTCCGGCCAGGCCCGGAGTGTTCATCCCAACCTACATTTTCGCTCTTTTCAATGAGAATTTGAAGCCTGGAGCCGGTTCTGAGCGCAACTGGGGCCTCCTCCACCCTAATCTCTCGCCTGTTTACGCAATAGACCTTACCGGCCAGATCTCTGACAGTCAATACAGCCCGAACAGCAACAGCTGTCCACTTCAGACAGGGTCAGGCTCATGGTGCATCAGCAATGCGAATTCGGATCCTGTCACTCTGGAGAATGGTTTAAACTTCGCATGTGGCGCAGATGTGGAATTTTGCACGGCCATTCAACCGGGTGAGAGTTGCTATCTTCCCAGTACTATTGTCAGCCATGCTGCTTGGGCATTCAATAACTACTGGCAGAAATACAAGGGCGCTGGCGGAAGTTGCTCCTTTAATGGAGCTGGCGTCGTGACCTCCACTGATCCAAGTAAGAGTCTATCAAGCACTTCAGAGTTAATTGCCGTTTGCAAAGTAGAATTTAGTTTGCAGATGTGGACGTCTTCAGAAGTAGACCCTCAATTAGATTTCGTGGGTGCGCTTTGGAGTTCAATTTTCCTGACATTATGCTGCTCAGGTTTTGGAGCTTGTGTGTTCCCGCACTAGTAAAGATCAGCTCTCAGGAAAGCATGGAGTAAGAGCTTCAGCATTAACACCACCAACCCTTCGAAGCATCAAATTAGAAGAAATCACAGATTGGGCACACACATTCTTTTACTACCTTGAACGTGACGTCGTGGTTCTATCGAACAATTTCATAAATTGCTGTCGACTTTTTTTTCTTACAAATTGAAGATTCATCAAAGTGGTTGATTAGGTGATAAATATGCACAGAGTTTACTAAATACGACGGCAAACTGATTTGTAGGCCACGGTTCTTCTGTAATCAACCTCACACTGTGAGTCTTTGGTCTTTTAAACCGAGTAGTTCAGTTCTTCATATTCAGTACGCATTCTAGCAGATTGAGAACTGTTAGTATAACGTGCAGAGCCTCAGCTTCTTGTAGGTGGTCGCAGCGCTAGATTCTCCAAATATAATCTTGTTCTGTGCATGTACATGTAAAGATGCATTGATACACTCCTCAACAGTGAGAGAATACCCTAATAATTTATTAACTGAATAGGACATCTGTTCGGGGATGCCGAGACCTGCACATGCGATGCTTGTGTGATAGCAACGGAGGAGGTGAAGCGTATCCTTTCACGTATCAGCAACGGCAATGCATGTCATGAGTGACATCATTCGGAGACGGGTACTGTCCTTCCGTTTTCACGAAACTGGACCACTCTCGGCGTTTCTAAGAACGACCAGACCCAGTAACGTCGGAAGTGATGGGCCCAAAGTTGTCATGTTTTGCAGGTGACTCTTATGTCCAGTACAAAGTAACCCTGATCTCGATCAGTGGACGAGTTGGTTTTGCACTCTTTGCTTGTTCGCCATCACTGGATCGACATGGGTAAAGAGCCCTATTCCAGAGGAGAGCTAGCCAAAGTGCATTCCATCCGACCCACGTGTTTTAATTCGAGCAGCGACTTGGTCTACACCGGCACTACGTCATGGCTTTTGCGAAGGTCTTGTGAACTCTCAACACGGATGTGACCAAAAATCATTGTTTAGAACTAAATTTTGGAAGCGTTAGAGTATAATAAACTGCTCTGCTTCATTGTTTATACTTATCTACGGCCGCTACCCATCCCTTTGAACTCATGGATAGTGGAAAAACATATTCAGCAACCATACAAGATTATTACTGCCCAAACAACTTTGGAAATTCACAGACTGGGCGTGGAGTGTACGCGGTCCTAGATTGTGTCTGTGGAAGTTACATTAGAAGTTTCAAACTAAAAATGCATGGTCTACAAGTTCCACGTCATTTGTATGAAACACATCAACCTCACGAGGTTTTGAATGTCTATGGATTCGAAGATAATTTAACGATCGACAAGCTTACTAATTCTTATGAAAGGGTCAAATACCCAATCGATATCATACTAACTAATTTGATGAGACCGCCACTAAACCCGGAAATCACATGGAGCGACCACTCCAAAGAATAGTCATTTCCCCTCTCTAGGTTGCATTCCAATTGCGTGGATGCATCATGGTGGGACTACCTTATATCATTACATCATAAGTTTTCGGAGTGAGGTTTTCACGTGACGGAGCATGATTCGGTGTACTCCTTGTGGGGTTTTGTATTTCGGTGCTATCCGGCTGCGAGGTAAGGTGTCTTCATGTCAAACCATGCAGAAGATTGACGTTCAGGCCAACAGAATCTAGAGAACCTTGAACTTGAACTGGAACTAGTCGAAAATGTTCCGACTTGCGCTGGATTCAACGCACCCTTTGATTGAGATGAGAGAGATGTGAACTTGATATGATGTGGCACTAGGTCAGGTTGTTACAAGAAACTCACAGTAGTGGCATCTTTTATCAGATTGTAACTTGCTCTACTATCCGCAATTGTGAAATACGTCTAGATCACATAAGCGCAAGATGTGTGGGTACTTGGATTCAAGTTTCACGCTTGAGCTGTGGGACTGCTTACAAGCTGAAGTTGCTGAAATGATCTCTGCTGAAGTTTTCGCATTCATGTAGCATGTTTGATACGGTATTAGCTAGGAGTAGGATAAAAACAATGACATAAGTTGGACATGAGTACAACCTTGACAACTCATTGTTAACTAGCAGTGGGATAAAAACAATAACAATAATGATAGGACATGAGTACAACTGCAGTTTGAATGTCGCACGAGAGCTGACTTGCAATGTGCACATCGTTGGCACCGGAGGGTTTGAACTAATCCTTCAAATACATGAGCAGTCGTTGCTTTACGAATTACTCGATTTGGCGAAATCCTTCAGGATACTTCAAAATGCTGCTCTTCCTGATAAGACCTGTAAAAGTGTTGTAATGAACTGGGAGATAACCACTCCCGAAAGAATGCCTTGCAACTAAAACGCTGATGAGGAATTCACTTTAAAGAGCTACTTTTCTGTAAGATAGAAAATGATTGAATCCACAAGACTCTGCATCAGAGTCCTCGAATACAACGGGGAGGAGAATACGAAGGAGAACTGAAGAGCGGACTCTCGCATGAAGGGGAAGAGGGCCAAACAAGGCCCCACGCCGTGAGTGGACGAGCACGAGAGGTAGTCTTTGACTCCTACTGCTGCAGCTTCTTCACCAAGGTCCTCAACCACGGGAGTAAACATTGTTGACAGAACTGACGTTCGGAGGCTTCCGCTCGGAGTCAGATTGGGAAACCGCATAGCCTGAACCATGAGTGCATTCAGATCTCCCATGTCTGTGAAATGCTTCCGGTTACTTATCGCAGTGTCGAAGTCTTGTGAGCACCGGGTTGCAAGATCCCAGAAGGATTCAGGCTCCGTGGTGTGGATAGTCCTCATCAGAGCTGCATGGTAGAAACCTGGCAGCCGCAGAAATTTCGATTATAACAAATTATGTGATGACGATTTAGAAAGACTAGTTTTGAGGATAAGGAATTGAAATTTTGGGGTATGCCCTTCCTCTATCTTGAACTTCACCCAGAAAGTTTCCATTCAGCAGTAACTTGAAACTAACTACATCCCACCAACTTGAAACTGAATCTGAAAGTGCTTACCAATGGTAGAATCTGGGAGAACAGGATGCAGTCGATTACGACATTGTAACAGCACGGTTGTTCCGTAGTGCTCGCCTCTGGGTCCCACCCGCTTGTATGCTGCAACAGTCTTGAGCGCTGCAGCGTTAATCGCGCCATGAATTGACACACTACGCTTCTCGCATTCCTGCACACAAATTACAAATTGAGACACCGTGGCACTGCATAATCTAATCACGTTACTCGAATGTGAGCATCTGAAATAAAATGACTTTATGCATTTTGCCAAGCAAATTCATTTCCTGAATATGCCTGCAACAATTTTCCTCTTCTGAAAGTTGTGGACATGACCTGTGATACGTGATCAGCATGGAAGTGCATCTCTACGAAGAGTGGTGACATGGAAGAAACTTGAAAGAAAAATACCTTGAGTAGCAAATCAGTGGCTTCAGCAGTCAAACCCGCGCGAAGGAGCTTGGATTGTCGAAGGCCTTCAGGGTTATCAAAGGGCAGATATGCATGTCGACGCGACACCAAACCATAGCCAACGACGTCCACACCGTGGGCCCAGAATGGTTTGTTCGCCTGCCCCGAAGGAATAGCATCTTCGATACAGGGCAGAAGCACCTCCTGCGGTTCTGAGAGCTTGAGCTTTTCAAGATCATCCTCCACGCCTTCTGGACTCTCTTTCTCGCTTCCTGATCTCTTGTGCAGAGAGCTGACAACCTGCTTGACAACGGTGGCAGCACTTGCCATGTCGGCGGCTGCGGCGTGAAGGCGAAGAATGAGAAGAGATTGAGATTCAGGAAGGAGGTAAAGCTTAGGTTCAAAAATCGGAACAGGACACTTCTGATATGGAATGTTTAGCTCGTCTTCTGTGATCGCATGCCACAGCTCCTGAGCCCTGTTTTCCTCATCGCCTTCTTCGTCACCCTGAGGACTCCAGACAATCTCTGAGACGCTCACACTCACTGTCTCTGGCGTCTGGAAGAAAAATTCGTTATCCACTTGCTCAATCGTAGACCTAAGACGGGGATGCAATGCAAGGACGTCGCGAAGAGCTGCTTCGAGATCGGCCATAGATATGCGGCGTTCAAAGAGAATAGAACTAATCGTAGTTCCTGTCCCTTCCTCAACAGCAGCTACCCAATTCGACTCTGTCCTACCGAGCTTTCTCGCGGCTGTTTGCACTACCATGCCCGCCATCGCCAGCGTCTCCCACTGTTCCCTTCAAAACTCCAAAATCTCCAAAACTATCTTCTCAATCACAAGACTTTCCCTGGATATATATACACGTAGTCGGCAGCAGTCGGAAAATCCCAGCTCCCACCCCAACGCTCAAAACTCAACACGCTTCACAAGATTCCCAGGAATCATTCATCAAGCACCCACGAGACAATTCGATGACGCAACAATTCTCTCCACCCCAACACACCAAACGCGCGTCAGCAAAGCTGATATGCACTAACAGAAACAGACAATGCGGCAAAACGACAAATATCAAAGGAAAATATCAAAAACCCTGCTCTTCTCGAACCCGCCCAACCTATCACCTGTTCATCACCATCACCACTCCAACTCTAACCCTCCTCTGCTCAACACATTGTGCCCAACCACGAGGAAAATCCACAAGCCCGCGACGCACAAATCCTCACCAAAGGCTCCCTGACGAGATCCTGACGTTTGACCACGTCTCCAATACGCACGCCAAAACAAAAAACATGGGTATTGATCCGCTGTGCTGCAGTTCGCCAACCAGCGTGGATTTAAGAAGGTACGAGGCCTCGTATGCTTGCATTTGGCATCGATCGACGAGCATCTCCAAAGAAGCGCGACTCCAGCCTGCGGCGGGAGCATGGCTCTCCGTGTTCGCTGATGATACCCGCCCTTTCACGGCCCTAGCACCAAAAGCGTACCCCCGCGTCCACCTCATCACATTAGCTGCCTTTCCCGAGAAATGCGCCCAATCGACTCCGTGAGATCGTTTGGTCGGCTGAGGTGGCTGCCACGCGGACTCCCCCTGGTCTCCATCTTCTTTTCATGTGTGTGTGGTTGTGGGTTGGTGAGCAACTTCTCATGGGCTTTGAACAATGGGTTACTCAACTATTGATGGCCAAGTAATGAAGAGTGTGGACATTTCATTCTTTATTCTCGGGATGGGACTCATGAGAGTGCTTTAGAATGTGGGCTCCTTCAATAAATTGAAATAAAATAAAAAGTGGTATTATTCTTATGGATAAATTTTGTTGCATTTGTGATGTACCTTGTGATTAATCCATTATTGTTTACCTTGTTTTAAAAAGGGAAAATAGTGTATATAGATATTATTTATTTTATTTATTTAAGTATTATATTCTCTTTTGACTCCCTATGCTTGAAAGTGGTAAGTTTGGTATATATATGCCTTTTTTAAAAGTTAAACATGAAGCTTTGTAAGGTCACCATTATCTATGGTTCCATTTTGGAAAGTAGTTCTTTTAAATTTTTACCCTTTTCTTGTTTGATTTTTTATACATATAGATGGTATTTTTAATGATGCACCCATCATTTATAATCTCATTTTTAAAAGGTATTACTCATATATTACTATTTCTTTTAATGCTTCACTTGAATAAGAAGTGGTCCTGTTACAATAATTCTTTTACAAAATAAAACTCTAAGCCTTGTGACATACCCTCCATCTACAATTCCATTTCAAAAAAATATTTTTCAGATATTATTATTTTTTATTTAATTTTATTCTACTATATAATTTTCTAATCTATTTGGTAACTTGGTCTTTGACTAGGTAAAGGAAAAGTGGGAGGATTGTAGGAAAACATGTTTAACATGGTTACAAAAAAAAAATTATTTGCACAAAATATGTAAATCTGTATATAACTTACACTGCAATAAATCATATGAAATCCTTGAAAAAAATACAAGTGTAATTTGCTATAAGATATTCATATTTAGTATACTTAGAAAGAAAAAGGAAGAAAGAGAAAAAAAAAACAAAAAAAAACATTATTTAATTCAAACTAAACTGAACATAATTTTAGATACAAACACTGATTACTCTAACCTTAAAAAAATAGTATGCAATTAACTTAAGTCTATCAATGATTTAAATTATGCATCAATTTTATTCATAAATTAAAAATCAAAACCAATTGGTTGTTTTAATTTGTAAATATCTGTATTAAGATATTCATAATTTAATACAATTTTTTCTAATGTAAAAAAGATTTAAATTTACAATAAGTTATTAGCTTAATAATTTTATTTATTTATCTTATTATAATTTAAATGAAAAGTAAAATTAGGATTATTGATGGTTTACAAAATTGATGGATCAATATTAATAGATAGTTTTGTATGTGTTTTTATTTAAGACTTAATAGATCACAATAAAGAACTATTAGGTTGTAATATTAGTCTTGTATTACTATTTCATGACAATATTTTCAAAATTGTATATATATATATATATATATATAATTTTTTATTATATTCTAAATTCAGTATAGCTAATTTTTTAAGATGTGATAAGGTTATGGTTGCAAGAAACTCATACCTTAAATTCCTTTGTTATGTTGTTATAGCAAAAAATAATTTTTTTATATTAATATATATATATATATATATATATAATCCATCATGTGACTTCATGGTTTGAAATTGCCTCAAGGCTTCTCCTGGCCAGTCCTAGTTTCTTTGCAATGGAGGATTTTGTAGCCTAAGCAAACAAGTTTAGATGTCCTCTTGCTGGTGCTGGTGGGATGCTAGTACCTTGTACGTACCGTTCACGGCAGCTAAGAGTAGGCTTTAGTGTTTGAGCCTTCAAGTGTTTGTGGTGTCATTAAGGTGGATTGATTTAATATTTTCCTATATAAATATTTGTATTTTTTTTAATCAATTTTTTTTATTTATTACAAAAGCTTTTGTACTTTTTAAACACCATCTTATTTATTTATGTTGTTTGGTAAAATTATGTAAACTTCTTAGTTATAATTTTTTAAAATTAAAATTTATATATATATATATATATATATATATATATTCACTTAATTTTGGTTTTAAAGATCATAAATATTACAAAAAAATTAGCCTTAATTTAAAGAAAAATAATATAAATATTACAATTGTAATTATTTATAATAACAAGAAAGTATATTAATTCTTCTGAAAATATTTCTAAAAAAAATCACATGAATTTATGTGCAAAAATTTAATAAGAGTTTTATTAATGTAATATTAAATTTATAAAATAAGTTTTTTATTTGTTTATTTTTTTTTATATTAATTATAATCTTATAAGTATATCAAACCATAAAAGAGTCCTATTATAAATTTTATTTAGCTTTTAGATTCTATTAGTTGAGTCTAGAATTTAGGCTTAATTAACCTTATCAAAATTCTATCATGTTAAATTTTGGCTTGTTATTTTTGTTCTATATCTTGTAATATCTAACATTGTCTTTGCTAAGTTTGAAAAATATTGCTATCATACAAATTAAAAAAACCAAATTTTCTAATGCTTTATAACATGAGTAATTCATAAATAAAAGTCAATCAATTTACAATCTTATCTTTGAATAATGCTATCTTGACTCAATAGAGATATTTTACATCCCAAATACCATGATGACAATATACACACAAAGAGACTCACAAGAAATGAAATTGGTCATTTCATGGGAGATCAACAACATGTAGGACTGTTAAGAGTTGAGATGTTTGAGTGCTTCTTGTCAGCATTTGCGATACAACTTCTGCAGTAGATTGTGCTTTTCTTACATCTTACGCTCTTGTTTTGTTTTGTAGCTCCATCTTCTAGAATGATGGTTTTTGAAAAACAGAAACTGGCTTTTCGTTGTATGATGAAGTAGGACGTCGATCCTCTGAATAATTTCTCACACATTCGTCTCCCCCATAGCTTGGTTTCTAGTTCTGAATCTCTGAAATCGAGATATGAACGTTAGAAATGTGACGTCCATGAACAGATTTATAAATCCTTCGAGGTTGAACGATACATAAAACTTGTGTTGAACGAATGGTATTTAATGCTGTCTCTGCCGATAATGGTCAATATCAGAGTTATGAAATTCAGACTTCGCAAGTGTTGTGGTTCTGGTTATGGCATTTCTGTGTCAACTGGTATTCAAATGGTTGAAGCCTGGAACCTGTCAAGGAATTAGCGGACTGGAGATGGGATTTCATGGTGCCAATTCAGAACCTAAGTTCACAAGTAATAGCGTGCCATACTTTTACGTCTTCATTACAGGAGATCCACGCTTAACCTTGTAGTTGCAGTTGTTATTTCAAAATCATACTACCTTTATAGTATATAAGTAAATCCTTAAAACTCAATGACAGATTTTGAGGAAGTGACAGCTGCAATTAAACAAGACCTTAGTTATTCCTGCAATTCCTTAGGACCATCTGTTACTGTGGAGGAGCTTATTTGTGCCAAAGACCCTGGAAGGAGCTACTTTGTATGCTAATGTAACCTTGTCATTCGTTTGACAAGTCTTTAAAGATAGGTTCTTAACAGTAGGAATCTTTCATGGACAAACATGCAGTAGATAATATTAATATTGTTCTTAAAACCCACAATTGGGTCGTATTGCAGGAGCTTGCTTTTACAGTTGCACCTCATATTGTTAAGAGCTTGTACACTCTGGAAAAAAAGCAGAACGTAGAGAAATGATATATATTGTAGAGCAGAGTTAAGAGAGGTTATTAATATGTAATCTGAGTATGTTCATTTTTATTTTGATCCCTAAGAATATATTATCCTACACTCCGAAATACTGATATCAAATTCTAACAAATGATCATATATAACGCCGAGCAATTCCTGCCTTGATTAGGGACATTGGAATTTGCACATTGAAAAGTGAGGACCAATGTTTAATCTTCCTTAATATGTCTGTATGTACAGTGCTCAGCTGGTCTAATCTGCTTAGAGAAGTCACGAATTCATGCCAGCCATGGCAACCATTTAATCTACAGCAAAAGTGTGCACGTGCCTTTGATTACAGGTGGGTGTAAATAGAGTCTCCATTGATAACTTTATGTGCTCCTCTGCTGTTCCTCCTGAACCACTCAAACAGCACCTGCTTCAAACATAATAAGGATGATTGTGTAGATATTCCTTATATGAAACCGTCTCAAGCAAAGAGAAGTGTTCTTATTGAGCAACTTTCATAAGGTGACTCAGAATTCACAGATAATAGAGCCACTCTCCAGTATACGAGGCTTCAGCCGTTTTAAGATACATCCAACTACTCCAAAGGCGTGGAATAAACTTACGGATTCGAACTGACTACAGTTAGGATACAAGGATTAGTGAATCTAACAGGTTTTCGTTAGAAAACCACTCAAAGGTAAGCACAGATAGTCGTGTTACTATCACTCGAATGATAAGAGGTGTAAAATTAGGCTGCATACCATCGCTAGCTTTTGCGAGGGTAAGAATTATCAGGAAAAGTTGCTCACCCACCACATTTTCCGTAAAGTAAATGAATCACCTTGGGTTGCTTGCACACAAGACAAGGTATTTAGGGGTATTCCCTCCCAAGTCGCTCTTTTAGATACATCATATAAAAACATAGTCTTGAGGAACTATGCCAAAAATACGCAAAAATTGTCTCATATGTTTCTCCGTCTACCAAATACTAATGTGATAATTGCCACTCGAAATGATTCCAAATGCAGAAATATATGAACCACAAACCTCTGAAACTGAGCCAACAAGAAATCAGAACCTTCCATGCATCTCAAGAACCCAGACCTAGACTCCAAATCAAAAGTATTCTGATGTTTTGAAACTTTATTGAGAGCAAGATCGTTCTTCAGGATACAAAGACATGTTTAGCAAATGCTCAAACCAATTATACTTCTTTGCCATTCTTGTCGAAAAATGAGGAAAGAGGTAGTGGCCCACCATCCTCACCTTCGCTATTGCTTCTACTATCTGAAGTAGTCTCAGATCGTCTTCTTCGTGACTTATGCCTCTCCTTCCTGTCCTTCCTATCTTTTCTGCTTTTCCGTCGATCTCGGTCTTTCCGCCGATCGTCGTCACTGCTAGAACTATCTGTTTCAGACTCAGAGTCGCTTCTACCACGACGCCTCTTGGAAGAAGACCTCTGCCAATACAGAAGGTAACACGTTGATGAAAAAAATACTGACTCTGAATTTTAGAGCTTGTGAGTGTTGTCGAAATAAAAATCGATGCTCGTCTTCTTCATAAAAGCTAGCAAACATACCTTTCTTTTCTTGGCAACTTTAAGCTTGTCTCTGTCTTTATCCTTCTTGCCTGAAACATGAAAATTAATTTACAAATTTAAAACTTGTATCTTGCGATTCAAGCAATGCACGTAGAATCTACCAGCTGACGTCTTGTAAATGGTGACCACACTTCGTAGTATTATCTGGTAATACGCAGCAGCGGTAAAAATGGATTTTACACAAACCAAGCTCAATCATAACCATAAGTAGAATCTCCAGAAATACTGAGACTTTTAAAGAGGTTGACCCCATTAACTTACTCTTTTTTAAACCTTTATCTCGCAAGGTAGCATGATTTGATCCTCTTGCCAGCTTCTTCGCTCGCTCAGCATCCAATTGTGCTCGATATTCTCTCATTAATTTAGCCTCGTCATCTTCAAGTTCTTCTTGTCTCCTAGCTTCCTCCTACAACATCGAAATCGCAGTTTTTCAGCACCACCTTCCACTGCCAGCTTGCTTTTTAAGGCAGTGAAATGAACCTAAAATAACTAGGATCCGCTGCCCAACAGATAATGAACAGCATATTTCTCCAATCTACACCAACTGTCTGGACAGGAACTAAATGATAATGAGAAGTACCTTCTGTTTCTGCTTCCAC
Source organism: Physcomitrellopsis africana (assembly GCA_036785485.1). Lineage (NCBI taxonomy): Eukaryota > Viridiplantae > Streptophyta > Bryopsida > Funariales > Funariaceae > Physcomitrellopsis > Physcomitrellopsis africana. Next base: position 903,935 of record JAWRVF010000015.1, on the reverse strand, counting down.
TCTTCCCAGGTAACCGTGTGTGAAGTTTGAAGAGATGCCAAACGTGCAGCATGCCACTCTGGTGAATGGAAAGATCCGTCCATCTGCGTCTCCCTTTGTCAGTAGCTCTCCAGGAAATACGATCGCTGTTTGTTACCTTGCTCATTTCTTTTAAACCTCGAACTCTCAAAAATAAAACCACATCTTCTAACAAGTCAACTCTGTAACTGCCCGCTATAGTAAAATTTCAGAGAGCACGGAAATATACTTCAAAAGCTGGAGAGAACAAAAGCCTCTAAGCATTGGAAAGTTACACCGAAGACAAATGACTACATGCTCTTAAAAGAATAACACAACCAGACGACGTGATCCTATGAGTACAGTGTCCAAGCCACTCTAAACAATATTTCGCCGGGCCCAGTAGTATGTCATTAAACGGTAGTTAAGCCTTTTTGGAGTGATAAAATTCTCACATATCCAAATCAACGACTTCTTTCATTTGAAAGAACAATCTCTTAAAATTGAAGAACACCAATCCAGTGCTCTGGTAATCAATGGTGTAGATCACGTATATTTGCTTGCAGGTAGAATATTGATTCCTTTCTCAAGGCTCAAAAATCCGAGAAAATGGCAACCCATGATAACGGTTTTCTACTAAGTGGCAATTTTCCATGAGGTTTCTGAAAACTTCCTTTTTCGAAAATCCATCATACGGAAGTCGAAATTCTGCTCCATCACTAGCTGAAGGACACACAATGAGCAGTCTGATACCCCTACATTGAACATAAATACGTGTTTCTAGCCCATGTAATACGATCCTAACAGTAAATTCCACATGCATAGTGTCCAATCCGACTGCCTATCATAGAATAGTGCCACAGTTCATAACCCGACCCAGAAATTTCCTACTGCAACAACGATAATCAGAGTCGAGGGTGGAAGAATACACACCATGCCATCATCAATCTCCTCGCCTGGACCGCCGGCAGCAGTACTTGTCCCCATTTTGGCCCGCTGCATTGCTTTGTACGCCTGATTCTTCCCCATGGCTACGAAATGTCTCTCCCTCCCTTACCCTAATTAATACCCACTCTTCTCGTCGCTGAATCTGCTTCTTTCTTCCCCTCCCCTCGACAAAGACCCTCAAATAACTACCTTAAACAATCTCTATACCCAATCCATTTCCATAACCTAAAACCCTAAATTACGACCTCTGTTGCAAAAATCCTGACCTAACAATCCATCGTGTGCAGCGAACTCCCGGCACAAAAACCCTCGGAAAAAAACAACTACCCTCACAAGAAAAAAAAGAAAAAAGCACAAATTAATCACCCGCTATCCAACTCCATCCCCAGTCCTCAGACAGAATTGTCGCAGTAATCGAAAGGAAACATAAAAATTCAAACAACCGAACCAATTGTCCGATTCTCAAGTAAAGAACGGCATTAGACTACAGCCAAAAAACCTACAAAAGAGAAGAAAAAAGCGCAGGAAAAGAAGGTTGTGGAGATGCAACAATTGAATTGGATTGGCAGGAGAATGAAAGAAGAATAAGTGTGGCAGAGAGGGAAGGCTGGCTGGCTGGCTGGCTGGCTATGGCGGGAGTAGGAAAGAGTTGCAGAAGAGAGAGAGGAAGAGCATGGCCATGATCACCACCACCACCCCACCCCCCCCCGCATCGAAACTGTGCTCCCCTATTCGCACTCCCCGTTCCCATGTTCCCTTCTCTTGTTCCCCCCACTCTCGTTTAAATTTCTCATCCAAAGCGCATTCCTTCATAGTTGGCTATTATATAAATATTGATGCTTATTAATATGAATTCAATAAATATAAATACTAAAGCATAATTATGCAGGTTCTTGAGATGGTGTGTTTTTTTCTTCAGAATTTATTTATTTAATATATTAGCACATTACAAGATGCAATTCTCTTCTTTTTAGTTTGTTAAGTGAACTTTCCATTCTGCATATCTTATATTTAAATGAATTTTGCAAATGTGAACCTAAGGCAACAAAAAAAAAGGTTAGAAAAATAGTGGGACTTTGAGTTTTCTTTTTGAGTCATAAAGGTTGTAGAGTCCAAGCAAACATTTGCTAATTTTTTTAGACATTATTTTTTTATTTATAACTAAAAATTCCATTGTAAGGCTCATTTATTTTGTATTAACGTTTTTTTGATGTACAATGATTTTTTAATCTTAAAAAACAGAAGACAAATTTTTTTCTAAAAAAAAAAATTGTTTATTTTCCCTTACCTTAAAGATGCTAGTATTAACACCATATTATGATTTTTTTTGAGAGTCTGCATCTTGTGCATATTTTGTTGTAAAATTTTCACAATGTAATAAGAATAAACTGGAATTCAAAAAAGAGATTTAGAATAAAGCAACATATATATATATATATATATATATATTAAAATTTTATTTCTTTTGGAGAAGTAGACAAAAATCGTGAATGCCTTCAAGGCTGTATTAATGTGTTGATATAACAAAGTGTTACAAATTCCTTCAAAAGTAGTAAATATTTAGAAAAAATATTTTTACTTATAATATATTGCAATTGACCAAATGCGTTATTTATCAACACAAATGCAGTAATAAAATCATAATCATATCTAGACTTGCTACTCTTTAAATACAACCAGTGTAGTATATTGACGTTTTAGTTTTTTGGTATATTTTTAAAATGAATAAATAAATAATATTTTTTTACTATCATAATAATTTTTAAAAATTATGATATTATAAATCATTTTTAAAAATGTTATCAAAAAACAATCCATTTGTGTATATGTATATATATATATATATATATATATATAAACAAATATACATCTATACATCTATTATGCAATTAAATATTTGTCTACCTTATTAAATATTAGTAACTTAGATATACTATAAATATTATTTTAACAAAACAACTATAAAGTTAAGATAATTTTAATATAATATATTAGATAATACATGTCACATATATTATGTAATTTTAAAAAAATTAGACACTCTTATAAGAGCTTTAGAATAACTAATTTCAAACATTAAATAAAAAATTATATATAGAGAGTTTTATTAATTAACTAAATATAATTACTTTTTTATAATTTTAGTATTAAGATTTATAATAAGTAATATAAAAATATTATATTTACAAATATAAATGAACTTTATCTTAATTATTAAATTATTAAATTAATTAAAAACCATTTAAAATATAATTTTAGTTAATGATGTGACAAAAATAATATTTAAAAATAAGTTTTAAAGTAACAAGTAATTCTCATTTAGATTTATAATATTCTAGTAAATAAAATATATTAAAATAAGGAGGAACAAATTAGATTGATATCATTTTTCTTAAAAATTAGTGTAGAGGCTCCTTAGACATAGATTATACATATAAATATCCTTGGAGTTTTTATGTAGATGTTGAAACTTTTCATAAATAATTTTAGACCCAAAATAAAAGTGTCTCACAACTTCAATACTTATTCAACAAATCTAATAGGCTTTACAAAGCTTCAAAATATAATTTTTATTAGCTAGTATATTTTAAAACTAAACTAAGATTAATCTCAATTTTTTCAATGTTTATTTAGTTTTAATTCTAAAATAATTAGTTTTAATTCTAATTTTAAAGTCTCTTGAAATGTGTTTTTTTTATTTTTTAAATTTTTCATATGTATGCATTTTTATAACAAATACATCGAAATTCAAGTCTGTAAAAAATATTTATAACTAGAAGCTTCTCTAACTATCTCAAAATCTACCACCAATGACCAATTCTATGCAAAAGAAAATGTAGAATATGAACATTATTAATTGTTTCTCAACAACTATGCCCAAAGTAAAAAGGTACCACATTATCTTTTTTGGTTAATTTATTTTAATTTTATGATTTGTTTTGGTATTAAGATTAAATATAATAATAAATATTTTACAATATCTGTTAATTTATTCTTAATAGGAATTTGTATTTTTTAATTAATATATTTATATTAAATTTAATTGATGAACTATTTTGCATCTATTTTTTAATTAAAAAATCTCTATCATTTCAAAAAAATTTAAAATTATGAAATAAATATCTTAAAATATTTATCAATTTTTTTTCTCTACATTGCAGTTATCGGAGTTTTTTCAATTCCTTATATTGCAATTGTTGGATAGTTATTTTTTCTTATTACAACTTTTTTTTTAGATCTTCTTAGCATCAACATCTAATGAGTATATATATGTATAAAAATATATATATATATATATATATATATTTTATTCTTAATTTTTGTACAACAACCAAGGCTAAAATTTAAAAATGATATCACATTTTTCTTAATGAATAAAGTATATTAAGCAAGGCAAAACAAAAATTATATCAAGATATCAAATTAAATGGTAATATCATAGATGGTTTATTTAATTACTATATATTAACAAAATAATTGGTATCTACAATATGTAACAAAAAATGGTAGAGAGTATATGCATTATTTAATTATAATCCATATCTTGTATTTTTTTAGCAATATCTCTTAACAATTGTAATATTGCTAATATATTGAGATAAAATATCAAATTAAAGATACAAATCTAAAAATTAGAGATTTATTTCAAATTACAAATCTCTTTTTATATATAGATATATATTTCAAAAAAAATAAATGATATAACCATTTCATATATCAACTTCTAATAAAATTGATTGGTTTTGATATTATGACAAATTGACCATATCTTATTACCAAATTTAAATAAATAAAGATTTTTTAAAACAATATTTGCAATGGTTTTTTGATGTTTTCAAGTTTCTTTTAAAAGAATTTTAGATAATGTATAGAATTCTAATGAATTACTTTCCAAATCCTATTATAGGAGTATTATTTTTAAAAATTCAAAAATATCATATTATATATAATATCTATAATTTATTTTTGAAAAATTATATCATATTATATTTTTAGATTAAAATTTATTTTTTTAATTTATAAGAAAATTTATTTGTAGTAAAAGAGTTGTCCAAATATTTTAATTATAATTGATGGTGTTATAAAAATATTTTTCTAACACTAATTCATAAGTATAGTATATCCATAAAATTTAAGAATAAAATATTAAAGATTTTATTTTTTTATTATTTTTGAGTAGAATAGTTTAAAATTAAAATATAAATTAAAATTTTTAAATGAATATAATGTAAAAATAAAATACAATATCATCAAAAGTTGTTATCAATGAAGAGTTCTTTTGTTTTAATTCTACATATAATAAATTTGTACAAGTTTTAAAAATGTGCCATTTTGGTTAGACAATCTACCATTATAAATTATATTTTTAAAAACTAAAATTTGGTAGGTTTGTCATAAAATACATTGAAAGAAATGACCATGGTTGTTTTAAAATAAGAAATATTTCACAAAGTTTACATGGTCAATAATGCAAAATCCTTAACTATAAACTATTGGATTTATATGGTATTATTTTCTTTTGATGCAACATTGAAGTATTTAAAAATGTCATTAGACAAGATTTATTGAATATTAAGACAATATACAATGTTTTATTTATATTGTATTAAAGATATACTCCAACAATCATGATAATAGTTTAGGATAAATATTGACATAAAATACATCAAATTCTTGTAATTAGTATAAATTATAATTAGAATATAAATAAAACTTAAATGATAATGTTATTTTATAAATAAAATGATATTATTAATTTAATAATATTTTAAAGTTATATTAAATATGATTTTATTATTATTGTTAGCTATTATTTTTAAAAAAAAATAAAATTTATAATAAAGTTCATTATTTATACTCATTTGTGGTGATTCTAAAATCTAATGCAATACTGGATGCATTTGTCACCATTAAAAATGGCCTGAAAATTTTAGTTTGATTTTGTATATAATATAAATAAATATTTAAATAAATCAATGTTTATTTATTGTATTTACAATAAAACCTGTATATTACAAAGATTTGTGTTGTCTAAAAAAAAAAAAAAAAAAAAAAAGAAGAATTCATACGATTAGTGATTTATCATATAAGTTTTACAACTTGTAAATTTGTATCTTTTTTTGAAGTATGAATCAGAAATATTTTTGCATAGTTTTAATTCAAATTGAAATAAGAGGATTTTTTTCTTTTGAATTTCTAATTTTATTCTTTATAAGACACATACTTTAGACACATCATTGTTTATATTTTAGAAATTTTATCTCAATCTTTTATGTTTTCTTAAATTTTATGATTAGATCAAAATATGATAAATTAATATGCTACTTTATTTAAATATCTCTATAGTATATATTAAATAATTAATTTTTTAATCTCTATTTTATTTTCTACAAAAAAACTAAGTTTATGTATATGCATTTATATACGCAATGTTATTGTTTGTTTATTTATTGCACTTTTTTGTTTAAAACTTAGTAAATATAGTAGTGTGATTAGAACATTAAAAATAATCACCACATTGAATATATTTTAATTATTTTCAAAATTTTATTAAATGAAACCAATTAAAACAAATATGATAGTTACAGAAGTTTGTTAATTTCCTACCAGAACATTTAGACTTTCTGAACCAAAATTTTAATTTTTGGAACAAAATTATTGTTTAAAAAGTAAAAAATTACAAAGAATTAATAGAACATGACAGATTCTAATTCATAAAAATAAATAAAATGAAATTCTATACAACACGAATAATAACAGATTCGATTTTCCAGAATATTTGACCACAAAGAGATGAGCTAAAATAAGAGAACACATAAAATTTATATCATACAAAAATAAACTGCTTAAAGACCTGACAATTACATAACATATTGTATTACATAAACTGAAAGAAAATCAAGAAACATGTGTCACATATGTATGCTGAAAATATTAAATATACGATTGAATGCCATTCATACTTGTTTCTCTGTGCACGGGCATGACCCTAATCAAGGCAACGCCACGTGTGACTGCTTCTGAAAAAGGAAAAAGCAATAACACGAGTACAAAAATATTATTATTAATCAAAGCTCATTGTTTATTGTTTGTTGCACCCACCACAGATTCTTAAATCCTTCCAGGTTGACAAACTTCTCTTCATCCATCTGTCTCGAACATTTAAATTCGTTCATCCATGCATGGTTTAAATGTTTCTGATACTGAAACAAATAAGTGCAAAGCTTTGATTAAATTGTCAAACTTTACTTGTTTTTGAATGTATATAAATTATTACTTACACCCAACATGTGAAGTGCCATTAAATTTCAATCATTTTACCATGCACAGAATAATTTCCGTTGCAACTAACAAAGTGCAAATTTGATGTCTGATTGAGTAAAATCCAGGCATTAAGAATAGCATTTTTGGGGGTTCATCAACTTTTTTGGGAAATAATTTAGTTGATAATTTAATGAATACTTTAATGATCATCCCAAGATGCTTCCATTTGATACCTATTGTAATCATTGACAATTTATATTTAAGTGGAGCTCTTCACATGACGATGGGCACAATGCAATAATCTCCTATAAGAAAGCAAAAAGTTTGTTCTTGAAATATACATGTGTATCCATGTATATATAATTGAATACATTAGAATATTCTATTTACTACATGATCTCAGATTGTGGATCTCTACGGTTTAAACACAATTCCAATTCAAAAGTTCAACTTCATATCCATTGTTCTTTCCTTCCATATTGAAACCCAAAGTCTCTTGAAAAATCTACAACTCTATAATTTGAGTTTCAAGAGGGGGAAATTGTTTCCACAATCATTCAAACTTTGTACAGTTCACAACACTTCACACTGCAAGAAGAAATAAAGTGCCCCTTTCCTCATGCATATATACCTCTCTCCAAGTTCTGCACTACATGTGGATCAAACCTCCAGAATGTTATTAAAAACATAGTAAATGCAAACCTTTTAATCATGAAAGATGACAGGTGGATCACCCCCACCAGCCACACATATTTAGAAAATGCACAATGCCAGGGTGATTGGCATCAAAGAACTGTCATAAAAGAGTCTTCATAGAAGGTGTGGGCTGTCAAGTACCTGGATGCCCACACTGCCTCGTTCCCACCACCCTCCAGTGCAGAGGCCCATCACAATTAGGGGGTTCATTCCAAATCCCAATATATGTGGGGAGGACAGGTCCCTCCCTTGCAGTGTGAACACACACCCCCTCATACCCCAGTATCATTTTGACTGGATTAGTTCCAAACAGGAAGCATGGGCTTGGGAATGGCCCAAACAGGAACAGGATGGCACAACCAGAGCATGTGAACACTAGCAGGGTAATTCTACACAGAATCCCATGGCAGCAGAGGTCCTTTTGCCATGCCATCTAGTCCCCCCCCCCACACCCCTTCAACTATGAACTCCCTCCCTTGCCCTAGATTCTGTTTGTACCCTGTGATGAAATTACAAATTTGGAAGCTAATGAAGTATGTGTCAATCACAAGGACATATACTGATCCTCCCAGCTCTTTTTTTTTTCTTCTTCTTCTCTTTCATACTATGGATGTTAACCTTGAACCCAAGTTCCAAATCCCACCATGCTGTAGATTCATGTTTCACTCGTTAAGTTACAATCAGATTCTGGAGAGAGGTCATTAGTCTGCACATGCACCTCATTAATTAGGCAATTTCCACTGCCTCCTGAAGTGGAAATTAAAGACCCCACCTGCCTACAGCTCCCCCCCACAAAAGAAATGATGCACACATGAGCCCAGAGAATGAGAAGTTCTTTGGCTGAACCCCGCCGGCTAAATATACAAAAAGCAAATTAGAGGGTAACCAATCAGGGAGTAACATGTCATCAAGTGTGACACGTCAAGGCTAGCGAATCAGTAGCCGGGGGGGGTGTTCCGTTTAGAACCCGCGCAGGTGGGAGCTTGGCAGTCTTCAGCCGGGTCTTGCGGGGATTCAATCCTGGCTTAGGAATGCTCAAATGGCTTGTGTCAGTTCGCTAATCTCGACCCTCGCACGAGAATCCTCGCCTTCGATACGTGAATCGCCTGGCGCACAAGGGATGGCCCAAATTCAGGATCCGCCAGGAGAAGAATGTTTGCTTCCTCCATTTGTTATCTTCTCAAAGATTTTGGTTAGAACAACAAAAATGATAGTCAGGGTTTAATCACTAACACTCATTACTTAATGTAGTCTCATTAACATTTACGCTTTTTTTTAAAATAAAGAAATGGTGAAAGTGTTTGTCGGAGGACGGGCTCGGGGAGGGGGGGTCTTGGGCTGGGTAAGAGTCTTGGGATGCGCAAGGGTGGTCTCCGCTAGGAAAACGGCTGCGAGGTTCCGCTCGCTGCTGCGGGGGCGCAGATCTGAATGCCGTATGGGACATGGTTACGCAATTTCCCGGGCTGTTGGGTTTGGAAGCTGGCTCCAGGTTCTCGGCCGAGTTTGCGAAGCTTGAATTTGTTGGTAGAAGGTACATCGGGAGCCTGTACACTGATAGAGACAGACACGGAGGAATCGACGATGGACGACGAGCATGCAAGCAAGGCGTGTCATATCAACGCGCATGCCTTGACTTCGGGAGCAACTAGCGGGTGATCTAGTACCGCAGCCGTGTGTAGCCGTGTGTTGTGCTCCCGCGTGGTGATCACATGGTAAGGTTATGTCGTTGCGGGAGTTTTTGTACTATTCCTGTGCTTTTGAGGTATTCTTTTGCGCCAGAGTGTCCTTTCGTCCCATGAGTACTTCATTCCCTTCTCTTAGTGGATGGTGACTGGTGAGGTCAAGCTCTGCCAGCTTTTTAATTTTCTGTCTCCCATTTTCGCTTAATTTGTCTTTTGCAGAATTTCAAATGGAAGCGTTGGAGAGTTCGAGGGCTGGAGAGCATTTCAGGGGATGGAGTGTAGATCTGTGAAGAAGAGACAAGCAGGCTTTGACTCTGAGATCGAGCGTGAAGTGAGCGGAGGAACGTGATTTTGTTTTGGGAGATTGTGGTGGGAACTTGGGTTGGCTTTTGAAAGCACTGTTGGTGGTGTGGATCTCGTCGCGGCATCCTTCGCCGTAGTTCCGTTTGTGGGTGAATTGGGCGGTTTTGGGCTGGGTTTGGATCGGGAGTTCGAGGATCATCGGTTCGAAATCTGGGGTTCAAGAATCTGGGTGGGAGGCTTTACCACCAGGGCGCTTGCAGGAGTTGTGTGATATTGGAACTGTAGAGGGCAAACATTGTGGCAAGGATTTGGTAGCTCTCGCTTGGATCTGTTGTTGAGAGGTGCAGAATTTTTGGCTATTAAGTTCGGCTGCAGATTAATGTATCAACCCTGCAAGCAAGGGTCATTAGAAATTGGTTGAGCGAGTTGGGTTGGTTGTGGTTCAAGATTTTCTTGCTATTTGGGATAGCATTTCTTATGAGACGGAGTGGACGGGGTTAGGGTTAACATGTATCATTTCTAAGCACTCCCGGGTTGGCACATAGTGCACGAATACTGAGCTAGTTTGGGGAATTCTAGGTTCAGGATTGTCAAGGCCGTCGGGTGGCAGAGAGAATGATGAACCATTTAAGGATAGTCTGTTTTGAACATCCATGTTCCTTGGGAAATTACAGAGTAGTCAGCGTTCTCTATTCGCCGCGAGCACTTGCCTTTTGAACAACAGTATGAACGCCTCAAAACGTACCGATTGCGTTACAGGGATAGTTTCAGAGTAATGAAAGCTTTAGTATCTGTTTGTCTTGCAACTTATAGCGTGGGCACAGTAAGTAATCGGCATTGGGAGCGGACACTAAATTCGCTCGCATTCCCCATAGCTAATCTAATTCTTCGTATTAGATGTTGCGGGAACTTGGGTTGCATGGTTCGAGCAGTTTGGTTTACGGTATGCCTCATCGCCGAGGCCTTGCTTAGTGAGGGGTAACTTTTCGGAGCGCTTGCTGGTGGAGCTAAAGCAGGATCAGACACAGGGTTTACAATGACAACAGCATTGGATCAGAGGAGGATTGTGTGATTTTGTTAAGCTGCTGTATAGAGGAGCTGAATTGGTGTGCAATAGGTGGGAATATAGCAGAGGATCGGTCATGAGCAATATCGGAAGCGTCATTTTCATGGTGAACTCTCATTTCCTCATGTTGTTCCATCGAGGCTTGTGAGGAAGCATGGGTGGCAAAGTTGGATCGGAGGATGAGTTTCACGAGACTTTGGAAGATATTACGTCAGCATCAAGTTCAGACGCTGAGGAGGGTGGTCGAAGATCCATGAGAGCACGTGTCGCCGGAGTTGCTCCGGCGACTAGCCATGAGCGTCCACCCATCTGGACACCTTCCTCATTTCATTCCAAATTCTCTGTGTGGAAGGATGATCCAAGTAGTATCACTGACCGCAGGCAGCGATTGTTCCAGACTTGGGGGATCAAAAATCTGAGAGAGGAGTCCAATACTGGCTCCGCAACTTCTTTGGCAAGCAAGAGTTTGTTGCCGGCAGAGAATATTAGGGGCGATCAACAGGTTGTCAAAGTGCCTAAAGGTGTCTCCTGTACAACTGCCGCAGATTACGATGTGAGTGAAAGCCATACCCTTTTGGCGGGTCCAATTTTCTAAGTTTTAAGTTTGACTGTTACGTTTCTTGCAGGTAACAGTTTTGGTTTCACCTGACACCTGAAATCTTCTCAGCAGACCACACACACACACACACACACACACACACACACATATATATATATTCCGCAATTTTTAGGGGATGTTTTACAGTTTGTTTTGCACTGGTTTAATACTTCGTGAGCTTTTTTCAGAAAGACTATCTGCCACTGCACCGCTACACCCTGTTCATTCGTGTAATGTTCTGTAGTTCGCCTGTATCAAAAATTTTCTCCTGCGTGTCGTGCGAGATACTCCTTTTCTCCTTTTACAAACACCGTTGATTGAGGTTATCTTTGAGGGGGTTGTCAACACTTTAAGGGCACGAGGCTGTGGATTTAAGAGTTGAATTGCTCCAAATTTTCCTATACTGAACCAACGCTTCAAATGTGAGGAAAGATACACGTCCCAATACACCAGGTGATTAAGAACAAGGTTGCTCACTATCGACTAGGCATAGATTTTATGACTCATGTTCTCATATTCTTGCTTATGCAGGAGAATTCGTCTCGTGGAGCATGTGATGGAGTAGAAAAGACAGCAGACCGCAACTCCGTAGGGAATAGCTGCATGAGTACGATCGACTCTGACAACAAGAGACTGCAAGAGAACAGTGGCGCGGTTTTGAGAGAGGGGAATAGCAAACCAGTTCCTGTACTCTCCAGATTAGGTCCAGTGTCAGCAGTAATTTGTCGTGATGGAAGTCATGGGATTACATTCAGGAGCTCCGGAAGCAGTCCCGACGTTAGTCCTTATCGAGAAAGTTCCAACAAAGTGTTGGCAAGCCCCGAGGGCAGCCTTTCACCTCTAAGGAATGGCTGCGCACACACGGAAGCTGGGGACCTACACCAAGTTTCCAGTTCTCAAGAAAAATTACCACATTTGTATGACACTGACAACGGCTATGAGACTAGAAGCCAAGATGGCCATAGTGCAGCTGAAGATTATGGCATGGACGATGTTTTGAAGATTAGAGACTTGGACAGTGGGAAGGAGTTCTTGGTTAACAGATTCAATAGAGATGGCTCGCTGCATATGCTCAGGGAAGTGGATACAGGTAGGGAGCTGACATTTGCAGAATTTGAAAAGGTTGTGGGGCTTTCTCCGATCACCCAGGAAATGATGAGGCGGCAACGAGCTGCAGAGAGTGGGATCAGTAGTGAGAAACATCGGTCGGGTAAAACCTCAGGGAAGAAGAAAAATGGTTGGCTCAAGTACTTTGGAGCGAAAAAGTCTACAAAAGAGAAACCTATCAGTGGAGGTAGTGCAAGAAGTGATAATCATTCGCTCAGTGGTGAGGATACCGATGGATCTTCGAAGGGAGAAAGACTTTCAAGGAACGGATCTTCGAAAAGAGGTAACTCTAGAGAAGGCTCATTTGCAGATTCAGATAGAGAGGGCTCTACGAAAGGCGGGATTCCAGCTGATGACTCTACTGGCCCTTCTTGGAGACAGCCCCAGAAAGTGAAAGTTAAACTTCGTCGGAAGTCTGTCAAGGATCTTTCAGACTTACACATGGGGCAGGAAATTCAAGCTCATGAAGGGGTGATATGGACTATGAAATTTAGTCCGGACGGACGATGCCTCGCTAGTGCTGGGCAAGACCAGATCATTCATGTCTGGGCAGTTATAGATCATCCATCCGTTTCGGAGCCTGGTATGTCCACTCAAAAGATTGTTGTCGAGGTGTTGTTTTGTGCACTCATTACAGCGCTGTTGATAGTATGGTGCTGGCTGTCTGGTTTTGTGGCCCTTAGAGATCGGGTTTTCCTGCAGATTCCTCTCATGGGCAGGAGAAAGGGAATTTGGCAAATGGCGGATTGGGCAAGGATAGCAGCGTAAGAACTAGTTCCAAAAGTGACAAGGAAGGGAGTACCAAGGGTGGTAAAGCTGAGAGCATAGAGGTAGATGAAGACGGGTGTACCAAGTCCGCTAAAGAAGGGACTACTAAGGGTGCTAAGGAAGTAAGTCTCAGAGGTGGAAAAACATCATCGCAACCAACGAAGGCTGGTCATTCTGACCAGGATCCTTTACCGAATCTCTTCTGGTTGTCGGAGAAGCCCATGTGCTCTTTTCATGGTCATACCGGAGATATTCTGGATTTATCATGGTCGCAGTCCAAGGTATAATTTGGTATACCAAGTTCATTTGTAGCTCTTTAGTATAGAGTAACCCTATAGAGTGTTTTACCAAGAATTACTAACATGCTGTTTCGCGTGGTGTCTAATTGCAATTTCGGTTTGAGCAATTAGTGTTTGGTTGTGTTTGGCAGCTTCTTTTGTCCTCATCAATGGACAAAACTGTTCGGTTGTGGCACATTTCGGAGGAGGAGTGCTTGCGGGTCTTCTCTCATAATGATTTTGGTGAGAAACAGTGTATTGCTACGTTTTAGTTAAATACTAATATTTTGGCATACATTGATTTTGATCGAACAGGTTTAACTATCTACTGTGGGTGATATGTAATTCGGGAGGTCCTGCATTTCAATTCACCACTTGAATGATCTCAGGGTTAATTTTTTAAACTGTGTCTGATCACTGATCTCAATCCACGTGGAATAACTGTACATTGCAAACATTCAATTTAGATTGGAAGTGAGGCGGGCTTCTATATTGCATGCTTAGTGTGGTTCCTGAGCAAGACTTAAAGAGGTTTTATTTCTTGAAATTTTTCTCTAACAGGTGTCCATTAACTTGTTATGGAATGCAGTCACTTGTGTACAGTTCAACCCAATCGACGATAGTTACTTTTTGAGTGGATCACTGGATTATAAGCTTCGTACTTGGAGCATTCCTGGACATCAAGTTGTTGATTGGGTTGATCTGCGAGAAATGATTACAGCAATCACCTACAGTCCTGATGGAGAGGTATTTCTACATTCCCTGTTGATTTACATTGTGCCTCGTCAAAAAAATTCTATGAGATGTTTGTTGGTGGTAGAGTATCTAATTAAGCATTTTGTATGGATTCCAGAAAGCAATTGTTGGTTCACACAAAGGGACTTGTCGCTTCTATAACACGGCAGGTTTGAGTTTTATCCCTTTTCGTGGGTTCAGTGATTTTTTAGGATGAGGATTACTCGTGGTGAAGATGTTCTGATGTTGAATCTGGAACGCTTATGCAGTTGAAGAGTTCGTTACGGAAGAGTTAACTTGTTTCATGTAGACTTCTGAAATAGTTTTATTGCACTGTGTAACACAAATGACATGGGAATTTCGGTTGCAGGAAACAAATTGCAGCTGGATGCTTCTATTGATGTTCGCACTGAGAACAAGAAAGGAAGAGGAAAGAGGATAACTGGAGTCCACGTAAGATATTGTTAATGGCGTTACCATCTTTTCCATGCTATGATTTTAACAATTGATACACTTTGACAGATTTAGACTGTAGTTCGTATTACCAATTTTTAGGTGATTTTGCTTCTGGATGTTACGTCGAATTTATTGCATGGATGCAAATTTTTCGGTTGACAAGCGTACATCGGAATTGCGATATTCGTACCTGACATCTCGTCATCTTGCAGTGTATGCCTGGGGATCCGCAGAAAGTCCTCGTAACTTCAAATGATTCTCGCATTAGAGTCTACGATGGTCTGGAACTTTGTGCTAAATACAAAGGTTTGTTCAAGTGCTCTGTGCTGATTTTAGTTTTTGGAGTAGTACAAGTTAATTTCTCCTTTCCTGGATATTTACACCTCTGAATCTCATTATTGATCTCGTTTCTAGTGCATTCAGTTACTTACAAATCACTATCACTGTTGCTATTTCCAATTTGATCATTGTGTTCACAGGCTGAATCTTTCTGGTTCATGGTTCTTAATATAGGTCTGAAGAATGTGAACAGTCAGATCTCAGCGTCATATACTTCCAATGGAGACTATATAATCAGCGCAAGTGAGGATTCAAGAGTTTTAATTTGGAGTTCTGATAATAAAGATCCATCCTCTGCCAAATCGCTTTATCGAAGAGATAAGCAACTGGCTTGTGAAGAATTTAGCTCTCGTTTCGTTTCGTTGGCTATACCGTGGCCGGGGTCTAGAACTGTTTCGAGTTATTCAGAGCCGGATAGTGGAACCTCAGCTGGGTCTGACAGGATTGACAGCGCACGTGCGGCTAGCGAAATTGATCCTTCTTCCCCTCGAAATGACGCTGGTGCTCTTGGCAGGGAACAGTCCGACGAAAAAATTGCATCCTCAGACAGGTTTCTAAGTTTTAGAGATTCTTCAGATAGGTTTCTAAGTTTTAGGGATTCTTCAGACAGGTTTCTGAGTTTTAGAGATTCCTCAGACAGGTTTCTTAGTTTCAGAGATGAAGTAGATGAAATGGATGAAGAACCTGATGGTGTTGTTCAAGAGGATAGCACGAGGTTTGACGATGTGAACTTCGAGAATCAAGTTTCTGTCTCAGTCGATGGCGAGGATTCTCCTCCTCCCCTGCAGTCGTGCAGGAGCTTCTTTGTTGACAGTGGACCCAATAGATCGACCACGAGATGGTCGGGAGAACAGCCTTCGGCATTCGGCAGTCCTTGGGTCTCTGGACCCGGCCTGATGCGCTCAGCTTCGCTGGGTAGTGATGAAGGCAGGCGCATTGTTGAGGATTCAAGCCCAGCCAAAGCTACTTCCCTGGTTTCTGCTTTGTGGGGTGTAGTCATAGTAACTGCAGGGTTGGATGGCAAAATAAGAACCTTCCAGAACTACGGTCATCCTGTCCGGTTTTGAGTAGGAGGTACATCTAGCATTTGATTCAGTGCTCAGGATGAATTCATTTATGTTGCAACGTCTTTATCCTTTTTCACAAGATCAATCACAAGTTGTGATTGTCAATTCTTTGTGCCTGCTAAGGTTTCACAAAATCATTTCCAGAGTAATATGTTCAATTGCTTTACTTTAGGAGTAATGTGTTTAAGCAAGTTTATGATACACAATACAATAATGATCCCAACCTTAATGCAGAACTCATAATAATTTTCAAATCCATCAATGAATTGGATGTTGTTAGACAACTGCAACTTAACCTATCCATTCAAACCAAAATCCGAATGGCAACAAAGAAAAATGTTGGCGAGATAGCAATAGAACACCTTTTCTTTAGAAGGAATGAAAAAAATTAGTGCCGTTCAGAACTTTGCAAAGAGATTTTATAAATTTGGAGATTTTCATTTTCTTTTTTGTTTGTTAGGACCAACAAAAAGACACATTACTATTTTAACACATTACTATTTTATTGTATAAACATTTAAGATATACACACGAACACTTTCCTTCCTTTCTTTCTTTCTTCCTATCGTCTTCTTCTATTATTCATTTTTAATTTTATCATCCTTTTTGTCTTCTCCTTTATCATTACTAGAAATCACAACAGAGCCTGTTGAGTGGTTTTTTATCAACGTGAGCACCAGTTAGGTTGTCTCGGAGAAGGTTTATCCGGATCTCGTGTTCCTAACAAAGCAGCAATTTAACGTCTGATAGTCTATCAGGATAACTCTTGTTATGCTTCGAATGATTCCTCAATTGTAAGTTTATTGAAACATTTGTTTATTGACATTTACCAGCTGTAGGCTTCATACTTTACGCCACATCAACTTACAAGCTGCGTTGCATCTACGTCACTGCTTGGTAACTTAGCAAAACTTCTACAAGTCAGCGTTGAGGAAGACAACTTGCAACAGAAGCGCAAGGTTAATTGGTGCCCATGCAACTGACACAGTACAATACCTCCATGAAAAATGTCCAGACTGATCAAATCAATGAATTCATTCAGGATGTGGGCTGGTCATCAGTTGAAAATTTATCTCTTCTTGCAAAGTAATAACCGAGACAAAACGGCAAGCCGTCGGTAAAGTACAGGATTATGGCTGGTTCAACCAAATCGCCAGCTGTGTATTGCTTGCCTTGCTCGGAACCTCTAGCACGCCGGTCTCTAAGAATCTCATTCTTGTTTTTGAAGATTTGGTAATGATCATTAGTTAATTTTTGATGCTACTTATTCAGGCAGAAGTATTTTAACACAGTAGATGTTACCAAGCATTCAATTCCTTATTTTAGCTGTTAGTTTTTGTGCTCATCGAGCTTTCTTACTAAAATATGTACATCCACGGCAGTTATTGCAAAATCCTCAACTGCTGGGCGACTCTCATTACGTCAGTCACGGACGTGTTTGACATTTCACGGGTTTGACAGGGGACTGTCATCACTGCAGTGCTTGAGTCAAGCCTGGAGGAATACGACCAAGTTTTTACAAGTTTAACGGAAGGGCAGCTTGTTTGAGGCGCAAAAAGAAGCCACTTACCAGAGTGCTCTTGAATCTGGGTGTTGTAACGAGAAAGTTGCTTGGAGTTGGTTTGCTCATTCGACTTGAACATATGTCGCAGTTGGGGACGGAGCTGATTCCGCAAACTACCAAGAGCAAAGGCATTCACATACCGCTCATGCACGGCAAAACCAGCCAATGAACCCTATTTGGCTCTAGCAGGGAAAGAATTCGTGACTCTTGCGGTTGGAATCCTTACCCTGCCCATCAGCTGCGTCACCAACCTTCTGCGTAAGAGTCACTGTTTCTCCACCGAGAGCAAATCTCATCGCAGTCCCTGCTCATCACTTTGCTTATCTCATCGCAGTCCCTGCTCATCACTTTGGGTCTGCATTCGCAAGCGATTGGCGATTCCAAAGCTCCTCGAATACAAGCAGGTCAACAAGCGTTCCGCGATTTGGAATAACATTGACAGCCTCAGCTTCAAGTCGTACATAAACATCTTTAGAGTTGAAAGTGCTAAGCCTAAATAATTCCTGTAGTGTGGTCGTAAATGGGCAAACTGCGATACCATTGAATTTAGGGGAGCTTGAGAGTTCACCTGGGATTAAATTGTGCAGATACAATGGTAATCCCCAAATGAATTGACGGGGACACTGCACCATCACAAAGACGCTCACAGATATGACGCTATTGTATGAACTGGGCTACTGGGACCCACAAACCTTGCCAGAGCTTCAGAGAGGGTAATAATGTGGGCTAAAAAAGCAACACTCAAGACTTATTCACTTACAATGCAAATTATTACTACTGTTTTCATCTCTCCCAGGTACGCTCAAGCTTCGGCTCCAACTAGAGCTCTCGTACAAAATTTTCAATGGAACTCATGACCATTGAAGCCAACTAAGATAATCGAAACTCTATTTTCGACCAGATATGGAGCAAGTGCCCCCGCCAGCAAAAGAAGACGAAAGATCATTAACAGGAAATAGGTAGCCACCAATTCTTAAAATACACCATAGTTATCTGCAGATTAGCAGCAAGTATTTTGTAACTGATGATCTTGAAATTTTTTTCCAGTATCAACTCCTTCGGATTGCTGCAGAAGCTGAAGGTGGTAATTACGATCTTCCTCGAAAGTACTTACCTCCGCATTGGTACAGATAGGATGACAATAGATTGGTTCATCATCTTCATTCCTTTCCATGTCTTTCTTCCATAGTAATAAACGTGTAGGATTTGCTCAGGATTCTTCTTCATGAGTCGGCATGAGAGGGAGCAAAGAATCAGCCCAGTTTTTAAAGACCGGAATTCCCCTGACCCGACTGACGCAAACTACCATACAGACCAAGCTCATCTGGGGCGGGGATTAGGGTAACTGAGGAAAAGAGCCAATGCCGACTTGCGTCCTAGGAGCCTTCCAATCTCGACCTCACTTCAGTACCATGAAAGCCCAAATCACTCGCTGTCGAGCTCCCTTGGACGTCGCTATCAAAGTCCCGCGAGTCAAGCTTCCGTCCAGAGTCGAGCATCCCTGACATTCTAATCCTTTCCTGGAAGTACCAAAGTATCATCTTTAGCGACGGAAATTGATGTTGCCAATCATAAACAGATAACGATATGACAACCCACTGCTTGTGAGCATGCCTGAAGTCCAGCGAGTGGGATACGATTCTTCCGAGGTATTGATTGCACCAACATCAGCTAGTCCATGCTCGGGGATAATCTATGCCAGATATGTAAAACCTAGGAAATATAAGCCCCTACACATGCTTCCTGTTAACAAGATCACTTACCTCATCGTAAGTGCTATTAGAGTTGGAACTGCCAGTTCCAGCCTATGCACCCAGGGTCCTGATTTTCTGTATTTACACCTAGCTCACTAAAACATGGCAGTTGCCACACGAGAGAACATTGACAGCAAGACTTTCCTACACATTGGGGTAGAATAACCTCCTTCTGCTTCTGAAAAGCTGCACACAAATAGATCACTTTGAAGCACAAAGAATTCACGTCACGCAGGCATCGTAAGCACTTTAAGCTGCATGTCGAGACCTCCGGACGAAATGGTGGACGGTTGGCGAACGACCCCAGAATCAATTACACCTTTTCCCTTCATAGACCCGTCCACTTGGAGCCCTAATTGAATTCTTGGCACCGTAAACCATGCCCAGAACCACGATATCGACCACGCGGTTGTCTACTACTGTGACCCGAGCCATTGCTGACTGGCTGTCCCTGCCCATTTGGAGTTCTGTAAACCCGTCAGATTATGGAACAGTCAGCATTTTCAACCTAACACGTTTCAAAATCTGTAAGAAGCACCAAAGCACTAATAATGCAATATGTGAAGGCTATTGTTAGCTGGTAAAGGTCAAAGCATACAAAATAATACATAGCATGCCAAAATTCTCGTCACTCGCACTAAAATAATCTTTGGTGATACCCGAGCAAAATGCAGTTTCAACGAAGATCGTGTATGAGATAATGTGCAGACTTGACAGTCTTCACTCTCATCAGTAGCGTCTGCTCCAACTATCTTCACAATCTTGAATCGAATGTTCATCTTCTTTTTGTGTTTGCGACACGTGGTGGTTGGACTTGTGCTATGGAAAGAACAGGCATTCCTACAACCGTAATAATTTGGAATCTCAGTTGTCGCTGTAGAGGTCGAGTTAGTAGGAGAGGGGGGTGTGTTGTGCAAGTTCAGGAGTCTGCCAGCTCCAAATGGGATGGCTGGCTTTGGGTCAACCAAGCCATTCTTATCAGCACTCATACCCTTATCGTCCATGTTTCTTACACTATCAAATATGTTGGAAATAGAACTAAGGGCGAAATGTTTATCAGAGTAATTTTTCCCTTTTTTGAGTGCTGAAGTGTAGGGCACACTGGGAGGATTACCGACAGGAGCTGGAAGAGAAGACACCATTCTGCACTCCAGCCTGTGAATCATGGTTGCCTCTTCTAAAAGTCTTATGACGCAACCAACAGGCAGGGTAAGAAACCCCATCAGTGTATCTACGAAGTCTTTCCCAGCCTCCAGACACAACACTTGCTGGTTGCCTTAGAGAAAAGCAGAGTGACGGGGATTTTCAGATCCGGATCGCATGGTGGCATGCAACAGTTAACGCAAAGCTTTTCTTCATCCGGATCCGCCATGGCCACAATAAGTTTCAGACCTTATTGGGGTTTTTGTCCAATACAGACATGAAGAATCACAACCTGGCAGACATTACGTGGCTCTAGAATAATGTTTTACATCGACCAGTGGTGCTCTTGACGCCATCCTGCCGAGGGTGGCGCCTTGTTTTAGGTACAACCGAGTCTAAGCCTCATGTTGTAAAAGTTCCACGGATGAGATTCCCCATAGTCGACTGCTGTGATGATAAGTATACTTGGTTCAAAATGAACTAAGACGATCTTCAACACGTTCCAGGCTCAAAATTAGTCGAAGAATCAGTACAAGAAAAACTATCCCTAATCATGAAGTAAAACTTGTGGGCTCACTAGTGCCATATTCATGATATCCGAAGACGACGAATTGGTTGTAACCAGACGCATTTTGCACCAATATATCCCTCCAGAGCATCATTGGAGCTCCTATACCCAAAAGTGCCGTTGATCTCAAGTATACTCATTGCAGCAAATACCTTCTGCGGCAAATAATGCCACCAACAGCGCCACTGCATAATACATTGAAGGCGAGAGTGCAATGTGCCACAGTTTCAGACAAGATTCTATGTATATACATACGGTTCCGGGTTCTAACGTTGTAGCTACCAATGCCCTTCGACATCTGGCAGATGGTCTATCGTAACCACCTCAACCCAATAGCAGGAAAGTAACGCTCATGTCAATTGAAGTAGGTCTGACAAGCGGCAATATCAATTGTGAACTTGGAACTGATAAGGGGTTTTGTTGACAAAGAGAGGTAACTCACGCTTGTTCAGGCGAAACGTCTAAACTGAATTCTTTGAGTCGCTTCATAACCAGATTTGGGCTCCATCCATTTGGCAACAGAAGACACTAAGTTGAGCTTTTTTCATCCGTGGAATTTCACGAGAAGTAGCAATAGCATGTAAGATGTCCTGCTGGGATGGACAAAATTTAGCCTACAAGATCACTAAAATTACCACCACACAGATACTTTAAAAGTATGCAAAAGGGAAACTCAATGCAAAGAGGAATATGATTGCAGTGGAATTACGTTACACAAAAAACTGAGAATTGAAGCACCACGTGATAGAAATTATTCACATATGCAAGGCTTAAGCCCACATTGATTACTTCCAATGAACATAACTAGAACGCGCCGTTAGAGCGCCCAAGAAGATCGCAGCATCAAGGCAGGAGTTTGCGACTGTTTATTTAAGAGATAAACTAAACCAGGTTGAAGTGTAAAAGCACGCCCCATGCTGAGCTTCATAAAAGCCTCCATTTGCAGTTGCATGTCACGACGTTCACCTGATAAGAATAAGAAAACACAAAAAAGACATAAACCAAAGTACGAATTCAACTTTCTCGGTCATCTAATTCATTATCTGAATACTTCTGGAGGTTGTGATCTCTTTAGTTTCTCCAGTTCCTTCACAAGCAAGTGCATATCATGATCAAAACAATTGTGTCAAAAAGTTAGGTGTGAACAGAGCTTAACGCTAAGGGCTGAGAAACACACCTAAACCGTGAAGGCCATCATCATCGTTTCCGCAGAGATCCACCTTAGAGCTCCCCACACATAGTCCCCAGCCAGCTGTTTTCCCGACAGTCTTTGTGAGGCTTACACCCCATTCCACACCGCTCCTCTCGGAATCACCAAGCCAATATCCTCGGTTAGCCTATAACAGATGGAGGGATATGGTTTAATATTCAGAAAATAATTGCAAATAAGATGATGAGAAGCCAACCTCAGTTCACTCCCACACTAGAAATGAGTAATGTCAATGAGCACAGAGAAGCCACACTGACCTGGGTCCATCCTGCGAGGCTCATGTTTGCACCTACATCTATTTCTCCAGCCAACGCAAGTGACTGCATTACACTCCCACGAGTTCCTGAAACAGTAACAATGTTTTGCTCAGGCTCACCGTAAGGTGATCCCCACGAAGCATAATTAGACACTCCAGATGGATTGTCCAACGATGTTCGGAAGTCATGAAACGATATGTTGTCCATGGATGTTCCACAATCTCGGGGACTGCTCATCTGCGGACTACTAGAGCCAGAATTTTGTTTACGACGAGTCTTGGATAGAATCAGAGGTCCCATTTCACTCCAGTGTAGTCCTCTAGAAGAAGGTAGTGGAGGACTGGGCCAGAAGCGATTAACTGCTGAGATAGAAAACACAGAGTTCTCCCATGGTTGAAACATGATGTGTGCAAGGGTGCTGAGACATAGAGGTCCATTATCAACCGGTCCGTCAGATGAGGATGAACCAATGCCCCAGCCTACAAGGTACTGGGACAATGATACAAGTGCCGAATCTCCCCTGAAGGTAGCTCCTAGAGCGGAACCCACACATTGCTGATACATATCAGGTCCTACTCTTGCAAATCGTGTCAATGCCTGATCCTGTAGACAATCATTTTCAGAAACACCTTCTCAAAATCTTGACCGTGAGATCTGCTTCTGCAATATCTGAATACTTGGTTTACTAGAAAGCATATGCTCATCATCATCGTTCTGACCTGTAAAGGATTCACAATCTCCGTTATGTCACTAACGCGAGCTCCCACGGGCGCAACCACAACATTTAAATCATCCGTAACTTGAGCATTGTAAACAAGCTTTGTGACTGAAATGGGGCCCCCAAGTATGCTGCCATCAATACCGGGATACCCGGCGGAACATTCCGTGATCATCGAATCCTTTTCTCTGTAAGCAGTCTCAAAAGTGAAGCGTACATCCATGCCTGTGTGAAGACCAGATTGCTCAAGCGCGGCCCGAGAATATCGACTACTTTGATCATCTAATAAGACGAAAGCCCCACCGACACACACTTCCCCCTTCAGCCGAGTCTTAGAAGCACCTTCAGCTGATGAAGATTGTGACATTGATTGACGTAAACCTGTATGAAATTCAAGCTTGTCCAGTCGCTCCCTCACTTTCATTAACTCGAAAAATACCTCACGCTGTAGTCTTTTCAAAGCGTCTGTCTGCATGAATCGTAAACAGAATTAACCAAAGCAAATCTAGAAACAACGCAGAAGGATGCATCTATCATGTGCTCCAACACATTTCATGTCATTAGTACCGATAATGCATTGAGGTTAATGGAAATTCTTTGTGTTAACCGAGACACTTTAAATGCAAGGAATCCCTCTTGGATGGTCTTTTTTCATGTGTGACGTTTAGAAACGATCTTCCAGTACAGCACTTCAGAGAAATGTAACAGATTGAACTGAACCTATGTCTTACGTTCACATTATAGGAAAGATAGCAAAGAACCGGTATAATCTGAACTTTGGTGAAGAGAAGAGCTTACTAACCGTGAGACAGTGCGTGGTTTTTGGCATGAAGTACAAGAGATCTTAGATTACAAACCTCAGAGCGTTTGGCAAATGCCTCGTCTCCATCTTTCTGCTGAATAAGCAGCGCCGCGTGTGCCGCAACCTCCTCCACCAACGCATCTCGCTGGTTTTCCTTTCCAATATAACCACCCCAAGAACCTGTTGATTTGAACGGTGAATAATCAAGAGCTCAATCTGGGTCAACAGACTGACAACTAACACCAGGAGGTAGAGACAAAATCGAAACTCCGTCAACCAGGCCAGCAACTTCCGTTCATTCTAGGGCAGGTAAGGCACATTGAAAACAGTGGGTTTTCCAGTAAATAGGATCTTTTCAAGACGTTCTGGTGACTGCCATTACTAAGATATGAACATTTAAAAAAATAATGTGCAGCCTGATTGATTATGCTTAAACCGCACCAGCCTACCCTTATCAGAGGTTTTAGAGAGCACACTTGCAGACGCTTCTTCCGCAACCCCAGGTCTCTTAATTCTTCCAAGTAACAGGTCAGCAAGGGGTGCCTCTCCATCTAATGCCTCTCCTGCCGCGGAGCTCAAGGATGCTAAAACCGGTGCTCGAAAATCTGGAGACCCAACAGGAGTTTCCTTATTGCCTTGCTCCTCATCTCCGCTTTCCTTCTTCTGTACCATACTTCTAGCATGAGTTCCATGACCGGGTGAATTGAATTTCCCGCTTCCGCTCCCGTCATCGCCACTACGTCCGTCCCCGCCCATTCCTCCATTTCCATGTCCCTTTCCGCCAAACCCATCTCCAGTTCCAGCATCACCTCCACCTCCAAACTCCAAAGCATTTGTTCCAGAATTCAACCCACTTTCCCAAAACGGCTGCCAAAAAAGACTACCTGTAGATGAAACCGCCAGAAGAGGATTCCCCAAAATCCTGTTCCCCCACTTACTCCGCCACGACTTAGATTCTCCACAGCTCTCCGCTGCACATTCACCCGTGTCTCCTCCATCACGTCCTGAGGACGATGACGACTGCTGCAATTTCCACAAACTCCTCGCACCTTTCTTCACTGACAACGACCTCCTGGTAACGTTGCCCAGATTCAGCTGACTAAACCCCAAAGCTCCACAGCCAAAACCCCCTTCAATTCTCAGACTCTTCGACTCAACAGATGACGGATTCAATCCAAAACCACCAATAAGCAGCCTACTGCTCCGAGGCTTCTCCACAAACCCCTTCCCCTGCAATTGCAACACCGGAGGGGAATGCTGCCACAACCCTAAACCCATGACACCACGGAACCCACCCAAGTATCTGCCACCAGATTCAAAATTCAACACCGGCAATCGTGCAATCAACAATCCCAGGTACCCAGGTAAAAAACTATACTGTCGACATCACCGTATTTAACCCCATTCTGTTCCAAAATTTCGTTTCGCCTGTCTCTTTCAAATTTTCTGCGGTGGTGTGGACAGCATCATCTGGTGATTCACCACATGGCCTGGTTTGCAACACATTCCTTGTAGATCTTCGTGACAATGTATTCTCCATCTGATATTGAATGAGGCGCTGCGCAATAGAAGCATTCGCATGAAACTAGCTCCCATTGAGCAGCGGCTTATCTATTGCGACAGCTGACGGCGTCAGTGGATTCAGGACATGGAGCGAAGACGAAGGCAATCCTCGCTTCAGTGGAGACACGGTCATGGGGCACTGTATCGCCGTGGACAGCATCCCGCGGGGCGGATGGATGAGTTTCGTCTATTCAACGATTCTGTGCACCTCACTAATAACAACGGAATGGCTTGATGAATGCCAGTCCAACACTTATACATACGTACATACATACATACAAATTAGTGGATGCCTGTACACTTGAGCACATAAATATTAAATTGTAAGGATTTATTAATAAAATTATCAAAAATAAAAAAGTATAAAGAAAAAAAATGATAAAAAATAATATGTATATGTGTATATATATACTGCAAAAGTCTATGGTAATGTAAATATATTTTTAAATTAGTATATAATGATCATGATAATTTCTTCAAAAATAGATCTATAGATGTATTATCTGAGTAAGATTCTATAATATATTATATTAACAATAATATATAAAGATATTCTACAAGATATGCATCTCTATTATTTGATATGTTTTCAATCTTAGCTATCTCTACTTAAAAAATATTTAGGTTTTTAAAAAAAAATTTAAAAAATTTCTTATTTATATCATCAATACCATCATTTTGTACTAATAAATTAGATCAATCTATTAAATTTTTAGATGTGTGTGTCCATTTAACTTACAATCCAACATAAACAACTTAAATTAAAGTTTTAAAACTTCAAGCCCTATTTATATGGGTCAAAATAAAATTTTGTTTGTAATGTATAAGTTGTGTTTTGAAAATCCACATCGAAACACTAGTTTGCTGCTGTCGGAACCTCTACCTTCTACAGTATCCAATAGTTTGCAAATACAAATTTGGCTTCTCAGTGACTCTGCAATGGAAGAAGACGCCTCGGGTTCTTCTCCTGGGCGCCGTTAAAGGGCAGCATCAAGAATCTCCGACTAGGACTTGCTAATAGAACCGCAGCACCACATAGAAATCTCTGCCGATCCTTGCTCGACTAGAGCGATCGGACATATCGACAACGCTCAGACTAACCTTCTAATTGTACCAATTTGCCTCACCAACATACACCCAATACCTTGGTTGCTCCGATTACTTGTCAAGGTACACACCAACTATTAAAAAAAGAATCTGACAATGAGGGGTTCTCACTATTCCAAAAACCAGATATGCCAATGGAAATCAACGTTGCTGTGGATACGTACCAGAACACCGGTACACCTTGTCGAACCAGCACCTTGCGGGTCGACCCCTTGCCTTCTGCGTCCCACTTCAGTTCTCTCCTAGCAATTCCAAGGTCGCTTGAGAAGTCTAATGATGTACTGGAGAGATCCCTGATCCAGCTATCGGATGGAGATACTAATTGGGACCCCGATCAGGTTTCGTGAGCATACAAGCACTCTACCGATCGGAGGTCGGGGGGCTCTTGCATGGACAAGGATACATTGCCCACACCCCTCCCACTTTGGCGGTCCAGCATGCTAATACAGTTGCCGAGGTGGGGGCTCTGTCAATTTCCCCGCCAATTTGCCCGCAAAACTATTCAAAGCCGTCTAGTCCAATTTATGTGGCTACAGAAAACCAGAAACGGGTGGATAACCGGTCACTAACAAGAGCAGATACCAGGGGTGCGTCCGATGTACCTCAACCAGAATATCAAAAAGTCATACTCGGCTCTTGGTCTAGATCAGATCAGGTGGATCCCGATCCGAATGTTGAGGATACTCGGGAGATACAGCGAGCGGCAAGCTATCAGCCCCCATCGAGGCTGGCTACTGCGCATCACTCTTTACCTCGAGTGCGAAGCTCTTGGATATCAGCACAGTTACCGATGCAGAGTCCCTTGTTGGGAAGAAACACCCCCATCAAGCCCAGATTCCAGAGGTTTTTTTTTTTTTTTTTTTTTTGACACAAAAATGGAGTAGAAAAAGTTCAACTGACTACTTAACCCCTTATACCAGGAGGTGGAGATAAGAGTACTAAGAACAAGGAGCATTTACTAAAGCAAGCTCATCTACACTTATAATCACCACATTGAGGTATTTTAGAGTTTCATTTAATTATTTTGTCATTTCTAGAACCAAGTATGTGTTTATTCATCCAAGAGTTATCTTATTGCTTGAGTAGAGAAGACTCATATTGCGGATATCTTTGTTAATTTCTTTTTGATAAATTTCCAACAAATTTGTCCATATTCAAAAAGATTCTTCTATATTATGCTTCTAGTATAGAATGTACTCCATACTTTATTTTCAAAATCAAACTTGTTTCTTTGAATCTAAATAATCCATAAACAAAGTCCTATCAACAAGAATCAAATCTTGCAAAAATATTTGAATCTAAAAAAAAGTGTTTTTGCAAAAATAACTTATTGCAATGTGAAGGATTTTTAAGGATTTCAATTCTAAGAATTGGATATTAATTTATATAAAAGAGAAGTGGCGCAATCCTACATGAGGTGGATTTGATGATAGTCCCAAAACCAATGGAAAATGGATTCAAGTGTTTGGAATTGACACATAATATAATGAATATTAATATTTGGACTAATTTTTTTCTTCTAAATATTAACTGCTATACCTTTGTACCATATAAGCTAAATAAATATAGCCTCTTTATAAGAACAAAGGTTGAAGCAAGTATCTTTCTAATTAAATTAAAAGTCTTAATCAAGAAGAGAAGTTCATTTTTGTAACACTAGATTAGTAGTATAGCTATTGCTTTGAAATAACTTTTTGCCAAGTTTGGCAAAATAAGTCATGAATTATTTTCCAATAATCCAAGGACATGATAGAAGATCAAAGATCAAATCGCTAATTGGGACATAGAAAAAATCAATGCCAAAAGCTCATTTTTTCATTGATTTTTTTTTTTAGAACAACTCTAATAATTTTCAAAAAATCTTTTACTTGAATCTCATTTCTTCTAAGTCTTGTTCAAGCAATTTTTTTTTTTTTTTTTTTTTTTTTTTTTTTTATCAAAGTATAGGATTCTAGATTGAATACCTATTCAAAAAAGCTTAATTTCCATGGGATAAGGTAAGACAAATCATTTATTTTCTTCTACTTACATATGACAAAGGGAGTTGAAATAGCACATTAGGAAGATGATTTGAATTTGATTTATATAATCTAATTCAATTATTGGATTTTGGAAGAGTATTATCATATTGAAGTATGTTTTTCTAAAAGGTTGAAAAATAAATGTGGAAGAAATTCTAAATAGAGCTATAAAATAGTGAGATGTAATATGTGGATATTATTTCTTTTGTAGTGAAAGGAATCATAGGTTTTTTAAAAAAGTTTTGATACAATAAAGACTACTTGAATAGAAAATTGTAACTTAATGGAATTTTAGATGAATTTCAATTAAAAAAAATTAAAGATTTGACCATAAAAAATAATTTTGCATATAATGAAAGGAAATAAGAAGGTTGAGTCAAAATAACTTATACATATATATCCAAATTTTTTCTATTTTTTTCCACGTTTTAGACATATTATTTTATTTGTAATTTAGAATGAGTGACCAAATCAAATCTGATGTCTAAGTTCCATAAGTAGTAGATTTAGCATTTATCATTCTAAATCTAAGAAATTGTTAAAAATTTTCTTGGCCTAATTGAAGAGCCACTAACATCTATTTGGACAAAAAAGCTTTGGTGGCTTCTTTTGAGTTGATGATGCCAAAGCCTCTTTCTTCACAAACTTTACAAGAAATAAGTCATGGTACTTTGGACCGAATTAAGGGAGTAGTATTTTTTCATAAAAAGTTTTTAATTATTGATTTAATTTTTCAAATAGCCTTTATAGAGCAATCCATATGACTAAAAAAAATATAATAAGGAAAATAAAATGTTATTCACAATAATAGCTCTATCCACCATGTTGATTTTGGCAAAGTACAAGTAGTTTAATTTTTTTGTCATTTAAAGGACACATTATGAATATATTTTAGATCAAGATATTTGGATGGCATTATTAACAAACAATGAAATCACAATTCTTAAATCTCAAGAATACTTGCGAAAGAGTGAAAAAAAAAGTATATATTTTTTTAAAATCTAACAATTTTTTTCTAATAGATAAGTAAGACATCAATCTTATTCTCCTTGTGATTCAAATAATGTGTTCTTGAACCATTTGCAGCATACTAACTTAGAAAGTCACTCTAGAGATCTCTCTCTTGTGTGATCTCTTTGGATGAGAAAAAATAGAAGTATCTCATCTTATAATTGGAATTATATTAAATCCCTCTTCTTCTTATTATTAATTATTAATTGATGATATACAGTGTGACTTACCTTCCAACACCAA
This sequence comes from Physcomitrellopsis africana, assembly GCA_036785485.1. Lineage (NCBI taxonomy): Eukaryota > Viridiplantae > Streptophyta > Bryopsida > Funariales > Funariaceae > Physcomitrellopsis > Physcomitrellopsis africana. The sequence continues at coordinate 873,670 of JAWRVF010000015.1, read as the reverse complement.
TCTATAAATTTAAAAATTACATTATATAATATGTGTAGATTAAATCATCTACCAAAAATCTTGAAACTTAAAAGTTATATTCAAAGTATTTTCTCAAAATATGATGTCTTTCTACTTCAAGAATACAAACTATGTAGTACAAGGGCTTAGGAATTAGGCAACAAATTCTAACCTAATACAAAATATCGAGGTAGAGAGAATTTGCCTCAAAAAAGCATTAGGCTTCTGGCTATTATTAATTTTTCAATCAAGTGTCAAAATAGATAAAAACCTCAAATTTATATAAATTTGTTTATAAAAAGGGCCATTACATTGAATACATAAGCCTCAAGTACTCTAAAATCTCCAAAATATAGCAAAATATATTAAATCCTTCACTAACCTTTAGGGGGATTTTTTTTTTAACTTTAACAGTGTTTATCTCTAAATTGGACTATCTACAAGTTTTCAAATTTTACATGAAGTATTGATGTACTTTTAACAACTACCACAACAAATTCCAATAATCAATTTGTTGTCAATCTTTAAATATTTCCAAAACCCTAATAGTAGCTTCAAACCCTTGTTTATAGACACGTGCATGCTAACTTCTTTATATCTCACAAATTATATGTTTAAATACCATGAAATTTTAATATGTAGCTTTTTAATATAATAATTCACCTTCTTAGAAAGTTTTGGACAAAAATTTATCCACAAGCTTAAGATATGGTAGAAATCATCACTATCAACAAATTAGTGTAGTTACTGCCTTGGAATTCAATTTGCTATCTTCAACTTCTAATATCTTCTTCTTTTAAATTCTAAATATAATAATTCTTCTATATAAGATGCAGGTCTTAAAATTATCTTTTGAACCACATCTTACAATCTCTAAAAGCTCTTGTATAATTCCTTGTATCTTCAAAAGAATGACAATAGGTATAATTTGTACACCTTAATTTCAAGCGTCTACTCCTCTCTCATAAAAACTCCAAATCTCTTGATTTTTACACCAAAATTATAATACAAAAAATTAACTTTCTAATTCTAATACTTAAACACTCTTTGATATATAACAAAATTCTTTGAATCACTCTTATTGATATTGTTTATAACTCTATTAGTATTATCAACATCTATACCTCTAATAAATAATAAGAATGTAGCTAAATGTGGCTTAGCCTAGTAGAATTACCTTTCTTTCAAATTTCTTATATTTTTGTAAGAAATTAGAATATAATAGAATATATATAAGATAAAAAGAAATAAAGAAAATAATTGGAATTTATTCAAATTTTACTTTTTTCTTATAGACTATTTAAAAAATGGTAATTTATTTAATTATTCCTAAAACAACAAAAGAAATAGGATATATGTACTTGCCAAGACTTATAGATTCTACATTAATTCTACTTTGTTACAAATTGATTAAATTCAAGATAATTAGAAATGAGATGATTGTGCTTTATTTGATCACTTTTCTATTGAATTTATGTTTCAACTTCAAAAATTTGAACCTAGATCTTCAAATTTCAAAATAAATATCTTCTATTTAAATAATCTTTAGATTCTTTAATGCATTAATGAAATTTGGACTTAATATAATAATAGAAGTTCTTTCTTCTATTATATAAATTTTTTATATATTTTTATAAGTCCTTCTATATTTGTCAAAAAATACCATTTAATATGTAAAATAAGTTTTTGTATATTAGATGGTATATCAAATTATAAGGTCAATTATAAGATGTCAATTTTTCTATTCATGCCAATCTTTAAGATACTAATGTTTAAACTTGTCTTAATCAAATTCAAGCCTATCTCAATCAATTTGAGGATTGATAATAAAAAGAAAAGTTAATTCAAGCCCAAATTAAATAGCAACAAATATGTAATAGTATTGAAAAAGAATTCTATGCTACTATCAAGAAATGTCGTTCTAAATCCATTATATTAGAATTTATAAATTCTTAAGGTAAGGTACAAAGGAACTTCCAAGATCTTAAAATATTTATTTTAATTTTTATTCTAATCTATACAAAACCAACAAGGCTCCTTTGAAACAAAAGATACAACAAACTTCCTTTTGAATAACATTCTATACAAAGTCATAGAAAGAATGAATGTTAATTAATTTATACCATTTAATTTTAATAAAATTAAAAAAATAATTAGAGATATGGCTAAACATAAAGCATCAGGTCTAGATGGCATTGGTATTAAATTCTTTTAGATATTTTTCCATGTCATATAAAATGATTATATTTCTATGATTAATCAAGCTTTAGCTATTGGTCGTTTCTTCTAAAGCATTATCAAAGGTAATATTGCTTTCATTCATAAAGATAATAATAAAACTATGTTGAGCAATTAAAGATCTATTATTATATTTAATACTTTTTTATAAAATTTATGTCAAGGTCATCTAAAAAATATTTTAATTTATTTTTGTAAAGATGATTCATCTTCATTAAATTATATTCTTTATTCTAAGATTTATATTAGATAATGTGTTAATCACTCAAGAGACCATAAATTAGTCCAAAACCTTGAAATAGCTTCTTTTTCTTTTAAAAATTGACCTCACAAAAACTTGCAACAAAGTATTGTCAAACTTTATGTTTAAAGCCTTAGAGAAACTTGATTTTATTAAACTCTTCTAACATATGATTAAAATCAGCTTCCTAGGAATAAATACTATAATTAGTATCAATATCTCTTTTACTAAAAAAATATTTATTAAAAGAGGAGTAGATAAGGATGTCCATTGGCTTTGTACTTCTTCATCTTGATTAATAAAATCCTTAACTTAGCTATTCAAAATGTGGTCAAATATCATCTTCTTCTTCGTATAAATATTTTTTTAGAGTCTTAATCATCAAGTCATAAGCCAATACACAGATGATTCTACCATCACTATCAAAGATAAAAAAAAAATATTTGTATCCTAGTGAAAATTCTCAAATAATTTAGCTTGGATTTTAGCCTCAAAATTAATTAGACCAAATTTGTTGTCTAATGGCAATATAAAAAATTTGACATATCCACATGAAAAAATTAATTTGAATGGGGATGGGCATTGACATCTCATATAAATATTAATAAGCTTCTAGAAACTGCTTTTAGAATCTCTTTGAATACTTATGATATTGATCAATTCTTAATCAATAGAATGACATACAAACTAGACTATAGGTGCTCTATCAAAATTAATGTGGCTATTATAGTAAATAATATTCTATTTTTATCTTTATACTTCTTTTTAGTCATATAAATTAGGTTGATTAAGGCTAATTGAAAAATTCAATTTATTATTAAAAACTTTTTGTGGAGCAATACTGCTTTTTTAATGCAATTCAAAGTAGTATGGTTGATTTATTGTAAGGATCATGATACTAGTAATCTTTGTATTATTCCAAAAGAAGCCATCAAAGCACTTTTATCTAAATAGATAATAAGGACCCTTCAACCTAATTAAGAAAATATTCAATAATTCTTTTAATTTAGAATGCTAAATACCAAACCAATTGCTTATAGGATATGGATATCAAACCTTGTTTAGTCACTCATCTCAAATTAAAAATAGAATAGTAGATCAAAAATATAAAATAAAATTAGAAAAGTATAGATATAAATGTATCAGTTCCCTTAGCTAAATTGTCTAATTTCTTTTTATAAATTTTGAAATCATTTTTTATGGTGGAATTCTTAATTTTTTAATTAATATTTATTTACAATCTCATCAAGCCATAATTTATTATCAAGAAATCTTTATTATGTCAAAAATCATTTTAAAATAATAATGATACTAATTACTACAAAAGAAATAATATTCATATATAAAATTTTACTCTGATATAGCTCTATCAAAGACTTCTTTTACATTTATTTTTCTAATTCTTAGAATTTTTTATTAAACTATGATCATGCTTTATTAAAATCCTAAGAGTAGATTGACTTATATAAATTAGTAAGAAATCTTTTACTAGAAGTGGTGTTTTATTGGTGAAGAATTAATAATATAATTCGATTGACATGTGGTCTAAATCTTGTTCCTACAAAGAAGTAATGTTAATTTGGCTTATATAGCACAAAAGTGTGATAAATAATATTTGGAGGAAAAAAAATCAATCCTCATATTAAAATTCATTAAGTTTTGTATCACCACCAAAAGCTGAAATGCATTTTTTATAATTTTTGAGATTTTCATCAAATCCAAAACATCTAGAATTAGACCACCTCTCTTTTGTATAAACCAATATCAAATTCTTAAAAAGCCTTCATTTAGAAACAAACCATTTTTATTACAACTTTGTAAATCATCAAATTGACTCATTAGTTGTTTTAGGATAAAATAATACATTTAGAGTATCAAAACTACAATTGTAAAGTGAAGATGTGTTTAAAAGATGCTAAATAAAAGAAAATAATATTAGTGAGAAAAAAATAGAGTCTTAGTTTGTCTTAGAGGTAATCATTTTAGTTGATTAAGTATTTTTTTTTAATTATAAAAATTAATATTTAATTATTGAGACTTATGTCTATATTTGCCTTCTATCTCTATGTACCACTTATTAAAATTATATAAATGTTACTTAGCAGGTAGAAGAAGCATGAGAAATAAACCTCATGTCTTTTTTGTTATTTATGTAGAAAATAAGATTTTTAGTTGATTTAATTTGATTTCATTATTATAAAAAAATCACCAAGGTAGAATCAAATATTTTTAAATTAAAATTATTATTTTAAAAATATCATAAGAATTTTTAGAATTTATTTAGAATTTATTTAGAATTTTTTAGGAATTTTTAGAATAATTTTGAAGACTTTGGTATTAATAAGTTTTACCACCTTGGGAGCTATTATGAAGAAATGGAGCAAGATTTGAAGGCCATACAAGGTTCTTAGGCTATTTGGATGTTTTTGAACACCATGGTAAAGTCTAAAATACAAAAAAGTGAGTTTTACTACTAGAAAATAGGAGGACCAACAACTACTATAATCCTTGTAGGAAGTGAAGTGCACAAGTCCTATATGGGTTGTGGTACCTTGGGTGTAGGTAGGAGGATAAGACTAAGGCCTCATGGCCTCTCCAAAATACTCTTATACACTACTTGTGAGCCTTGGTGAGATTTGAACTCATGATCTTTTAAATAAATTATCTTTGAGATAAAAAAAAAATTACTTAATTTTTCTATTATTTACCTTCTATCTTTGAACTATCATAACTTACTCATAGTAACTTGGATTTATATGTTTTGTACATCATTGGAAAGATAAAAAAAAAAAAATTATCTATTAAAAAGTATAACTTTTATTTTTTACTTTTATTTTTTATTAGATAAAAATATATTGACATAGTTTTGAATTGTGTACTTGTTTGATACTATTTACTTCATTTATTTTGTAGTTATTCTTCTTATTGTTCTTGCTATTTGCTTCTTTCACTTCACACCACCAATTATAAGCAACTCTTAAGTGAGGCCATCTTGTAATTTAGGTTGAGTGGTGAAATTTTATCTTGACAAACTTCATCTTTTCAATTTAAATCTTTTTGTAAGATTTTGTCTTTATTAAGAGGACTTTGTTTATAGACTATCTAAATTTTAAAAACTAAATTTGTGTATAAAAATAAAATATGGAGTAAACTCCAAACTAGAAGCTTGATTTAAAAAGATCTAACTAAATATAAATAAATTAATTTGAATTTTGTCAAAAAGAATCTAATAAATTAACTAGAATAAGAGACTTCTCTTTTTAAGTAATGGGATAAATCATAAATGTCTAAACACATATTAGATTCTTGATTTGACAAAGTAATTAAATAGAACTATAGAATATCTCAATGTGAAGTGATTTTATATAAAAGTATAAATGAATTAGTTCTAATATTTATTAAATATATCTTTTATTTGAATTAAAATAATTATACTATAATGATTATTAAAAAAATAAAAAAAACTTTTCAATCTTTTCAAACTTTATTATAAATCTTTTATTGTTTATAATAAGATTTCTTTTAATAAAAAAGATATTTTAAAATATTAATTATAAAATTAGTCATATTTTTATATATAAATTTTAGTTCAAATTATCTATATAAAAGTATAAGAATAAAATCTTCTAATATTTTTTTAAATTCTTGATAAGTTTTATTAAGAAAATAAAATAATACAATAAAAAATATAATATATTAGAATATTTATAATTACTTATTTAAATTTTTTATATAATACAAATTACTACAAAATCTTCTTTTGAATTTGTTTTATAATTCAAATAGATGGATTAGTATACATTAAAATAAGAATATGATAGATAAGTTTTTTAAATTATTTATATCTATTCTTTTTTATCTTTTTAATATTCAATTTTAAACATAGTTTTTTTAATATTAATTGAATCAATTGAAAATCCTAAAAAATTATAAGTAAATTTTTTTATAATACATTGTTAAAATCTTTTTAGCCAAATAGATTGTAACTATACTATTGCTAATTTAGAAATAATAATTAGTTATAGAATGATATTAATAAAATAACAAAAAAAGTAGTATCTTAGTTATGCATATTAATCATAAATAGATTATATGATAAAAAAATTGACTCTACATAAGGTGGACATAGTCAAAAATTATCGTCCAATTAAATTTAGATATGTCAATATTATTTTATTAAATATGGGATAGAATGATTTAATAAGACACTCATTTTCATCTAATAGAATGTCATATATAGCTTAATGAGTAGTAGAATTTTATAAAAATAAATTAAAATAAATTAAAGATATATATATTTTTCTTAAAATATTTTATTTTATATTTTGGAAGAAAAAAATAAGAATTTTTTTTAATAATAAATAAATATAATTTCTAAAGATATTTGATTTTATCATACCATAGGTACTAAATAAGTATGTTAATCAATGGAGTATAATTGCCAAGATTTTATAATTTGGTTAGTCTTTATAAAAGAAGAATACAATCTCTTCTTTTAAAGTGTATTTCAAGCAAAAAATGTGTTAAGATATATGACTGAAGAAAATTGGTTTACAATACTACTATCTACTAAAATAAAAATATATAAGATTGAGATGTAATTTGGTTTTTATATTTTAATAAATAAATTATAAAAAGATATATAAATATATCTTTTTAAAATAAAATTGATCTATCAAACACATATTTTGTAGGTTTTACAAAGATTATCATAAAAGTTGTTAGAATTAAAGCCAAAAATATAAAAAATAAAGAACTTCAACATATTTATAGTTTTGTGGAAAAATTAAATTTTAATCTTTATTCTTGTTTTTAATCTATTATACTTAAATTGATGAAGAATTTTATAAAATTTAATTAAAAAAACTCCTTTAAAAAGTTTATTATATAAAGAATTGGAAGGAATAAAAATTAAATAATATTTTAAATTTTATTTTTTAATAAAATCAAAAATATATATAATTTAAACCACATGCACGCAAAAAAGAAATATTTATTTGACTTATTTTGTATTATAGAGTTTACAATAAATATATAGAGAATTTAATCAAATAGAGATATTCCACTTAACACAAACTATGAACGTTAAATAAGCTAGAATCTATAATACATAGATCATAGGATTGAATATAAGTGCAACATATACAAAATCAAACATATTTTATATATAAACTAATAACAATTCTAAAAAAGTGGAAATCCTAGAACATATTCTTGTAAAAACAATCAATTTTTGTTGAGGATATTTCTTCTTGCTTTAAGTATTTTATTATTTTTTAGCCTTTATTTTGTAGCATAAATCTTTGGACAAGTTAGATTGAAATAAAATTACTTATATTTGACCTAAAAGATCATAATAATGTGTAAGTTAGAAGATCTATTTGGACTAATTTACAAAAATATGGATAAATAATGTAGAGAATTACATTAAAAAAGATAGCTAAACAACCAAACAATAGTACAAAATTTTTTAGTGGTTGGAACAAAACATAAATTAATATATTTTTGTTACAAAATTAAATTGATAATTTATATCACATTTCAAAAAGAAAAAGTTTAGATTATAGTTAGTAGGTAAAAGTTTGTAGCTGCTATGCTCCTAAGCTTGCTCTAGATAGAATGTTAAGACCTAAGTATTTCTTCTTTATTTCTTTGCAATGGTATTGTATTGGTACACCCCATTTGTTTCAATAAACAAATACACAAGAACAAAACAAAATCTTGTAACACTACAAAATATGATAAATATTCAATCTATCAAATTTTGCTCCACCTCAAAAATATCTAAAAGATTTGTTGTTTAATATGATGGATCCATAACTTATTAAAAAATTAAATTAAATTAAATTAAATTAACAAACAAAAAATAAATCAAAAGAACATTAGAAACATACACAACAAACTAGTACACAATACACACTGAACAATGAACTTTGCTTCTCACTAAATACATTAAATACTTACTTATAACACAAATCATATTTAGTATTCCTATATTTTGATTCCTTTGTCACAGTGAACTTTTTTTTACTACTATTCAGCATTAAGCAGGTCGCATTTTTCTAGCTGCAATTAGCGTTCTGAGAATAGTGAATTCAAATACAACAACATCAGCATCCACGTAATGAACGGGATATACAGATAATGGTTTTATGAAAGCAGCTCTTCCAAGGATATTCACTATGACTCGTTGCATAGCCCCCTGCATGAATCGACGTTTTGACAAAGAAATTCATCAGGAAAAGAGCAGAAAGACAAGATTGACATACATACGCAGACTGCATCGATAAGCTGGCAATGGCGAAGACGGACATACCTCGTTCTTGGGATCCGGTTGCAAGTTATCGCGGCCACTGTCCGACCAAAATGAATCAAAAACAATGTCCACTGTTTTCTCGTCCCTAACCACGTAGTCTCCAGATGCACTCAACCATCCTTCTCCAAACAATGGACTAAAGTACCGCGCATTGCTTTCGAAGCCAGATTCAGTTAGAACATACTGGAGGGGCCTAATTTTCGACACCAATATACTCGATAATCTGCAGAACAATTAGAAGGGATCACCATCCATGTAGCCAGTCATCAGACCGAGAATAGGTTAGTTGATTCATACATACTGAATGCATCGTGCCAAAACCAGGGCATCGTGATACCGAATTGACATCCAACAGGCAAATTCAATCATCTCACGTGCAAATGTGCGGAGCGTAGAAAACCTCCCAAACGCCATGCGCTTCAACGGATCTCAAAAAATCACCGTTGTCCTGTCCTCGACAACCACTAAGCTTTGTCACAGCATCAGCCAAGAGCTTCTTCGTCTCCTCATCCGCATACAAAGCCCAAGACACTTCCGCCAACTGTCCCGCACCGTCACTCCCATTGCTCAACAAAACCTCGTCAATCACCTTCTTCGCGTCCGCAATTCCCTCATCAACAGACGCCGAGGCAACCGCGCCCATCCTCCACTTCAAATCCACACCTCTACCAGCATTGGCCACACCGCGTCTTACTCCACAAGTAGTGAAAGTCGACCAGACGAAACCAGACGCCGGAACCTTTCGCAATTTTCGAAACTCATGATTGATTTGACAAATTTGCGAAGTACACGTGACCGTGTTCAAAATCAACCTCGCCATGGCCAGCGACGAGTCTGTCAAGCGGAGGTGCGGGACGCAGAAGTGTCGACGTCGCAAATCCACATGGATGCATTCGAATGAGCGCGTACATGGTCCGCTTTCGCAATGCCATTGCAACACCGAATCGCATTTCAGCCCGTGATTTTGTTTTCAGGGGACTCGTCCCCCATCCCTGGAGATGACGCCGTTCTCGTTCATCAAGTTCGTGGATGGCTCTCGGCGTTCGTCTTTCATTCGTCCCCTTGAGTGGATGAAATCATACCAACGTCACTTTGGGTATCATTCATCATATTCTTATGAGTTTGAATTTCCCGGTTGGATGTGGACGGGACACACCTGCCCCTTTCTGTTTGGAATCCAAAATATAATTTCTAATATTGCATATGTAAACTAAACATGACTGTATGGGCCCTTTTATTCAATAGTGGTTCTTCCTAAGCACTTACCTTTTGACATGTCTTGAGGATATGAATACATCAATCAATCAATCAGCAACTGTGCATTTGGATATGTATATATATATATATATATATATATAAATAAATAACGAAGTTTGTATAATTTAAGTTGATGCTGATATAATTTAAGTTGACGTTGGTATAATTTCATCATAAACTGAGCATACACTGCTCGTGAGATGTATATACAAACTTGTATAGATTTTACAAAGATTTCGGTTTATAACTTTACTTCTAAGGTCCCATTATTTTCAAATATATATATCAATTTTTGCAACATAACTTCCAAAAACAATTTCACAAAACATGTTCTTCTATAACTGTTTAAAGAATAACAGCAGTTAATAAACAATTCTAACCTACTATGTGCAAAAGAATTATAAAAGCTCTGATTCAAATAATTTGCTGTACACTTCTTGTGAAATGCTCACAGCACTAAATGAAAAGTTAAGTTGATTTGGTCAACAAATTTTTACAAAATATAGGAAATCAATTCAAATATTTCCTGGAAATGGGTTCTAAGAAGTTGTTTTTATATCCCATCAATGTTTGGCATTCTTAAAAAGTATATCAATATAATTACTGTTAGTCATTACTATTATTAAGAAATAAAACTAAAAACTTATGCAAAAATTCCAAAGGTTTGAATTAAAATCTCAAGTTTTTATGTATAATTTTACCCAACATTAGTTGAATATTCTTTTCATTGTATTGACATAAGAGTTTCTTTTTATCTAGTATCTCAACAAAAAGATAAATATCTTAGAATAATGTTTATATTTTGGTTTATTTTTTTGTATCAAAACTTTCTATATTTAGTAATTCACTGAATTAGCCTAAAGATTTATCCTACTAATTATATTTATACTTAAAATTTCATTACCACTTTTATTTCACTATCAAACCTAACAAAAAATACAAACATAAAAATTGATGATGTTTTGTTCAACATGGAAAATTTGGATTTCATTGTCTTTTAGTACTTTCAACAATAAATAAACAAGTATAATTTCAAAATCAATCTGATAAAAATTGAAAAATTTTATCCAAACACTTGTGTTCTAATAAAATAAAAAAATAAAAATATCAATGTAATATGACATTCTGACATGGACATGATAATCCATATATCAATTTGGAGATTTTAAAAAAAAGAGTAATGACTCCATAAATTTTTAAAGATTTTAACAATTAATAATTTGTTTTTCTGTTGAAATTTGCAGATTTGATTTCATCCTATTTATAAATACATTGAAAATAATTGGATTAAAGTTATTGCATTCTAATAATAATAAAAATTGGATTAAATTTATCACAATTGTTTAAGCAAATTAAAAGACATAGTTGAATTTTCACAGATTTTTGAATAAATTTCATGATTTTTTCCCCAAATTTAATTAGAATATTATAAATCAAAATAAAAATAAAATAAAAAAATGACATCCACAATATTGAGTTTACTAGTAATAAATAAAGCAGCTTTTGCGAGCCAAATGTATGTGAGGCTCCGGTGAAGCGATGTGGCGCGTGTCGGGCGTTCATCGACGCAGGAGATTGGATGGATGAGGAGCACTACCAGTAATCAACTAGTCATGGGATCGACCCCCGCCGGGGGACTCGCCACGCGCGTCCCTCGGATCCTAAGCACAAACGCCTTGGGAAACCTGTGGTGGGGATTAGAGGGAGTGATGGGATCGGATAGGGAGGCATGGTCGCCATGTTCTAGATCCTGCCCGGGACCGCGCCCTCGCCTCACTTAAAAATGCAGCAGCTCTGATTACTGCTAATCTAGAATCGCTCACTGCCTTCCTCCCCTTGTCATTCCAGTTCTCGCGCTTTAGCAGTGCCAGAGCACAAGTCCGTAGGAATGGCGTCCGCGGTCGCTTCCCCTGTGGTGGCCCCCGTCTCTCTGGCCGCAGCCTCGCCTGCTGCCGTCTCCCGCGACTCTACCTCCGTCAAGGCCTTCTCTGGTCTGAAGTCAGCTACCTTGTTCTCTTCCAAGGCTCAGACCTTGACCTCCGTGCAGAACGGCAGCCGTGTGCAGTGCATGCAGGTATACTGTCTTCAGGGAGCCGAGTTCACTATTCCTGGTGTTACTATCTGGTTCTCGTTTGACTAAGTTTCTTGTGTCGTATGATGCTGATAATGTCAGTGGAATGAACGCCGAAGTGCTGTGATAATCTTGCGATGAGTGTCTGCTGGCTAAATTACCGGTGAAATTGTGAACAGGTGTGGAACCCGATCGGACAGCCCAAGTTCGAGACCTTCTCGTACTTGCCCCCACTGACCGATGACCAGATCGCCAAGCAGGTGGACTTCATGATTCAGCAGAAACTGATTCCCTGCATCGAATTCGACAGGGTAAGTCGAAGGTCTACTAAACAATCCAAGTAGCCACAGCTATTCATCATACGAGAGTTTGAGTATTGGCACTTCAGAAATCGACCTCACTATGATGATATACTCCTAAGTCCTTAGCACTAAGTTTACGACTCGTCTGTCGAAGAAGTGTAATTAACTTACACAGTGAATTGCGCTAATGTGTTGGGCAGGTTGGATCTGTGAGCCGCACCAACTTCTCTGGCTCGGGCTCCTCGGGCTACTACGATGGGCGCTACTGGACCATGTGGAAGTTGCCCATGTTCGGGTGCACCGACTCTTCTCAGGTGTTGAGGGAGATCCAGGAGTGCAAGCAGTCCTACCCCAGCTGCTGGGTCCGAGTCTTGGGATTCGACAGCAAGAAGCAGGTCCAGATCTGCGGCTTCTTGGTTGCCAGGCCCAACTAGATAATTCAGCCGGGCTCATGATATTGTGTAGCTCCCGCTAGGATCTTGATACCAAAGAGAGACAGTCGATGATTCGGCGATTTTTGTCTACACTCGTGTACGTTATCACTGAAGCTTCGCAGTAAACACATGGGTTCATCTCTACCCTCCACAAAAGATTGAGCAGACAGACACATTAGAGGTGTTCATATGAAGATCAAGTATGTTGTATCCCGAACGGTCAACAGATATATGCTTGTAGCGATTGATCTTCTCAAAGAACTAAAGAACAGCAATAATATTAGTAACATTAGCAACGCAGAAGCAAGTTATGTCCATATCCAATCACCGCCACAGAAGCGCACCACCACATTTACTCCCGAACATATGCATGCCTGCTTCAGAACAAGTGTCAATTGCCATCCACTTTTGGTCTAGTGTAAGTACTATGAATGTACAGAACCTATCTGCAAACAAAAACCTCGATGTGCTGTTAATCCTTTGCAGCAATCGAACACGTGATCTTTTACACAACCATATCGTCACGTTTCAACCTACACCAATAGTTGCGACATGTGCTCTGTCCACCATTACAGAGTATCTCTCCCCAAATGTGACAATACATTGCGTAAGCATATTATCCACCTTCAGGTAATGTGGTCGTTGGTGCAAACTGAATGAAACAAGTCAGCAAATGTCGTAAGCGAGCATTTGCAAATTGTGACATATTCTCAACAATAATCTTCGAAAGTATGATAAACAATTAAAACTTCAATGTACAGAAAGCAAAAACGTTTCATCAATTCAGTAGAAATTTGTGTGCACAACACACCCAATGGTAAACTGTGGAAAAATTGTATTTGAACAAACCGTGACTTCCTTTTGAGTTTCACGGATGATAGTTTACTTATTACGGTATAGTAATTGTTGATTTGTATATATTTTATGACCAGGTATGATTCTTACTTGTCTACTTTCTTTTGGGAGCTAAGATACAATAGGTTTAATTAATCTTCAATCCTACCTTTACTTAGTAGTTTGATAATTTCTAGAAAAAAGTAATTCAAACAAGTTAAAGAGAAGTATTTGTTTGAGCACATTTTAAATTCCTATACTCCAAATATGCTGTCAAACACAAGTTGCTTGTTCCACTTTTACTTGGTACAACACATAGCCACGGACCGATCAAAAGCAAACAATGTAAATTTTTTAATCCATTACTTTATTCATTAATTCCTTGGAAGAATTTGAAGTACCTTATCAGCAATGAATAAGGATTTGCACCAATTTTTTCCCGCATGTATCATGTTTCTTCTTATTTCATTCTTTACAGTGTAGTCTGACCGGCTGCTTCTTGTGACAGTTATTTCTCTGCGGCAATAAACTTGAACATTAATGGGTTGTGTAGGTAATCATCAGTACCTCTAGATGAACGTAGTACCTTGTTTTCAACTTGTGATCTGCTCAACTAAGTGGAAGGTGCCTACAAGCACTATTTCGGCGTAATTCGGCGTATCTTGTTATTCCCAAGTCCACTTAGTGAAATATATCGTCAAAACATTGTGAACACCCAGAAGAAACTCCTGCATTGTATCTAGTCTTTGGATGGTACAAACTTACATAAAATTCCCATAGTTCTTTCACATTCTTCAAACCGTTTTGATTTTTTTTTACATTTTCTCAAAAACCTTGTTGCATGCAGAATTAGAGTGAAAAGCTATCCGAGGTTCAGAGAATGCCGATGACTTCCAAAGTGCTCAAAAGAACCCTTTGGTAACTCTTTATTCAGATGAGAGGTGACCGCACTAGGAACACTGCGCAGAAGAGGACTGGAATCATCCTGAAGATCTAGACCTCGCCAACAGATGTCGAGGGCTCCATAGCAAGCCAGAAACTAATAGGCCTTAGTAGTAGGGCGGGCAATATTTCTTTGTCATCAAGAAGATTCTAAGTGCAGGATCCAACACTCGGTACCAAAAGAATGCGCATGTGCAATAGCAAGTCTTGAGCTACCTTTCCCTTCCATTGCAGCTGGAACACAACGTAATCCGTTGAGTGAGCTATGATGAAGTATTGTCAAGAGAGTCCCCAGCTAAGATGCTTTGCAAGTCAGAGGAAGATGAACCCCTGCTAGGCCTCGGAGGTAAGAGGGAAGGAAAACCAGAGAAACTACTGCTCAGTCTATGATGACCACCAGAGGAGGACGACGGTATTGACCGTGTTAGATTGGCCATTGGTGACATAGGGGCAGCACTGATTGCAGTAGTGCCTCCTTCCCTCTCTCGTCGCTCCCTTTCCTGTGACTCCTTGAGCAGGAAATCAATCCACACATCTGCAAAAGACTGAAAAACAAAACCAATTCTCTTGATTTTGAGTTCTAAAATCTAGCGAGAGCCCCAGCTAACCCTCTAAAAATGGTCACCTACATCCATGATGTTAAAACATACTTGAGATATTTTATGTCAAGCTTGAAAGATGACTGGCAGCCATAAAGAATTCACCAGGAAAATAGCTGGCGTAAGAAAGACGCACCGAATTTTCACCAGGAGCAGCTCGTGGAGAAGTGTCTGAATCTGAGCTTCCAAGAATGCCTCCAACAATGCGACCTGGTACACCAAAAACACTACGAACCATCCCACCAGATCGAGCAGTTTGTTGCGCAAGCCCAACCCGCCTTTTATCCTCTTCCGAGAATCCCAGCATGCGTACCATAAGATCCAGTACCTACAGAACAATGACAGTCACATTTGAAGACACCTGTACAAAAGCTCTAGCTGAGAGCCAAAAAGAAAGTAGTTTTTGAAGTGATAGGAATTTTTGAAAATCAAAGCTGAAAGAGAAAAACTGCGATAATATCAATTGGCAAGTGTTATGGTTAAACCTCTTTGCTGTGATGTCTTTGAAAGTAAGTCACTAGTAGCTTAATAACAATACGCCTGCACAGGCAAAGAGTACAGACCTTTAAGTTAACCAAAGGACGTCCAAAATCAACACAAGCCGATGGTTCAACAGATAGCAACAATCTGTGAAACGCATGAAGTAAGCTAACAACAGAAGTGGTAGGTGCAAGGGAAGCATGTGCAAGAAATTCTAATTAGGAAGTAACAACTTAGTGAAATCTCCTGAGATTGTTAAACTTCATGGAAATCAAAAGAAGCAAAAACCAAAAAAGCAGGTAAAAAAAATATGAAAGATAAGATGGATCGGGCCGTCAAGAAATATCGGGAACAGGACCTATCAACATAGAAATCTGAGTCAGACGACATCCGATTGAGGCTTGTGATGGACTGCTCGAGTGCAGCACGGAGTTTTTGCACTTCTTGCTGCAGCTTGGGTGAATCATTCTTCAACTCTATATTCTGTGATTCAGCACTTTCCAATTGCTTCGTGACTGTTTCCAGTTCCTTGGATTTCAAATCAATAATTCCCTCTGCAATCTGTTCATCAATCAACACAGCTAAATGAGATCAAGCGACAGAGGACAAACATATGTGCACGAAACAAGACATTTTGAGGTCTAAACCAAGATGAGTCAATACTAACAATGTTAATATATACCCGTAACCTTTATACTAAAAACTCTAGAAAGCCCAATTAACGACCGTTGGCAACATCTCTGAAAGTAATTTAACAGCTAGTACAAGCAACTTTTAGAAAATCGTATAAGGAGGACCAAACAACTAATATAACCGCGAAATAAAGTCTGCTGGTTAAATTGCTACAACATCCTACCTTCAAATCCCTTGTCAGTCTGGTATTCAATTCCCTGACAGTACGATATTCCGATTCCAAACGCTCCTGAATCAATTTCATGAATATTACATGACCTTCACAAAGTAAAAAAAAAATTAAAAAACAAAAACAAAAACAAAAACAAAAAAAAACCAAAAAGTTATCATTAAGTCTTATTACTTGAAATATTGTGCTTCAGTTATGGCAGAGTACAAGAAATATCATTTACTTGAGCGTCACTTTCTGCATAGTATTGTCCAAGAGCTCTTTGAAGATTCGCAAGTTCTGTGTCTTTAGACTCAAGAACCTCAGAGCACGTAAGTAGATTTTGTTTTAGACGCTCTATTTTTTGATTGGCATCCTTTGACCTCAATTCATTTTCTCTAGTTGCCTGCGTCAGGTCATTTTGAGCTTTGCTTAGGGCTCGCTGCAATTGGCCAACACAATCTTCAGCGGACTTTAGGCGCGTTTCAAGATCTCCAATAAGAATATTGTCATTGTCCATCTTCTCTGATGTTGATGATTCCTGCGGGGTTATCTCATATGCATTAGAAATAGTAGCTGAATTGCATCAGTGTATACTCGAACACCTCATGCCAAGATACTCAAAATCTTGAGACCTAATCAATAGGGCCTGTTTTCCTTCCATTAGAGGCGAATGCATACAGGCCCTGTGCTCGTTCATGCCTGTAACGTGATCACATATAAAGAAGTTCCCATTGAACAGTATCTAGGGTTTCAGAGTACCATGTCTAGAAGATTTTGCCTTAATCTCCCCAAGTTCTGGAGTGCTTTGTCTCTCTCCAAAGACACCTCATTCATTTTTTTCGAAAGTGTGTCTCGCTCCAGCTGCACGTCTTCCAATTTCTTTGAAAGCGTCTCAGATTCCAGCAACGCATCCTCCAGCTTCTTTGAAAGAGTGTCTCGCTCAAGTGACAATTCTTCAAGTTTCGATCGCAACAAGCAGCAAACCTCCTCTGAGGATTTTAGTCGTTGAGACAAGGACCTCACCTGCCTCCAGAAACCAGATAAGTACAAGCAATACATATAGCAATCGCCACTAACAGAAGCCAATAAAATGACCTTGGCTTCTAAGACTTGATCTGAAGGTTTATGGGAGAGAGCGGTTTACACAACAAAATCTCCCTAAGTAGGTGCATGCATGTCACTATGTACAGTGAGTATGATAAAGGAAGCAAACTCGACTCATATCAAAGACATTCAAAGGATTACCTGCTCATCACTTGATCTTGATGCCTGTGATTCTTTGACAAGAGAATTTTCGTGTGATCCCTGCTCTTCGACTGTATTATCACTTTCAGTGTGCTCCGCCTTCGGAAGTGGCAGCACTGATTCCCCAGATTCACTAGCTGCCTGCGCTTGCAATCAACAAACCAGAAGCTGTCACATGTGAATCAATTAACATGAGCGACGCAAGTGTATTCGTTGAACTTGTAAGGTCAATTTCTGAACGTACGTAGTAAATGTACCAACATTTGGATCGTCAATAAACCAACTTACTTTGTCATTTGATGAGTTGCGTTTGAGCATTTGAGTCTCCGAAGTGTCAAAATGGTCTGAAATGATTGTATAATTTACCAAGACTTCTGCAGGAAACAATTCCAAATGAAGCAGTACAAAAAGTTAAGACGGTGCAAACATGGATAGTGTGTGTAAAAAAGCAAGCACTAGGTCAGCAAGGGAAAGGAAAACGCCAAGGATAACAAACCATGCAGAAATCCCCAATACTAACCAAAAGAGGTGATGCTGAAGGTCAACAACAGACACAAATGAGGGTTGAAGAAATAGAAAAAATTTAATCCACTCAAAGAAAAGATGAAAAAAGTGCTGGAAAACAATACAGATTATTACAAATAAAAAACATTAACATCAACATTAATATTTTATAATTCCATCTTCAAACGACACGGCAAAATTCATAGTATATTATTCAGCATCCTGAGATTTCCTTTCTGAGCACCTACTTTCAGGTTCTTTCTCTGTTCCTTCAATCAATGCTTTGCTTTTCTCAAGTCGCTCCCTGGGACCGCCCACATATTCATTCAGCTTCTCCTGCGATCCACACTTAGAATGAGTCTAATCTTATCAACCTTCACTAATCATTTACTACTAACTAACCAGTCAATATATCAGACGAAGGAAGCAAAAATGAAGAGACTCATACAACCCGATTTAAACAAGGAGACAAAGAAATTAAAAACGGACACAAAACAACACTAGTATGGTTACATTCTCTACCCTCCAACTGTTATGCTCAATTTGATTACATACTCAAATCAGTTCAAGATAAACAAGCTGTTGTACCTCGGTTTTGGCAGGTTAATATTCTAGCACATTTTAGAAAAGACATTGCTTTATGTGAAAATTATATGTGAGAATTTCGGTTACATTTGGCACATGTCAAAACGAAATAAGCGTATCTGTATTGAAATAAGGAGTTTCAATTTCAAGCTTTCTTGATTTAAAAATTTATAAAAAATAAAAATGCACAGTAATAATATTAATAATAATTCACGAATGAATGAATAGAGAAACAAATGAACGAGTAAGTAACAAAGAAGATGAAAAAGAAGAAGAAGAAGAAGAAGAAGAAGAAGAGGGGGCCTAAAAGATCATGGATCAGTGTACAAACCATACATTTCCTTCAATGAACCGTTGATCACCCTGATTAAATTTTGAGGACGAAGGATCAACCTGGATGCCACAATTTTGTCTGCTGAGAACTCCAATGGCTTTAAACAACACGGCCGAACCAAACGAAGGTGTCTGAAACACTCCAAACCCTTAAAAAGTAACACTAAAATGAAAGCCAACAGAAAACGAGCACTTCTAACTTATTTGCATAAATCAAAATCCATATGGACTGCTAGAGATTCAAATTACCTTTTCATTTAGTTCATGGCCTCTTACTGTTTCTGACAAGGCATCTAGCTTCGTGCTGTTGAGCAACAACTGCTCCTTCAGCAGCCTGTTTTCTTCTCGCAGGATTGAGATCTCTATCTAACAACATAAAAGCAACACGTCCAAGTAATAACGTTACAGAACCATACATTGTTTTGAGATTAAACAATACAACGTAGTTGCCATGAAGTACAAAATGTCTCGTGCTTAAATCCGAGACTGAAATCTTTCACATGCAAAGAAATAAACTCTAGTTTCGATATGAACTGCCTCTGTTTCACTGAGAGCATTTGACGGAGTTAGATATGGCGATGCCTGCTACTAGAAATATACGCTAAGGAAGCCAAAAAGAGAGGAAGAAAGCACAAAAGGTAGATTACAACAACGAAAAGGTACTCAGTAAGATTCCCTCCATTGAAACATGGTGAAACAAATACCATCCCCATAACGACTTGCCGATCTTTATGTCTTAACGACTATGATTAATTTTGACAAACTGACAATACAAATCGTGAATAGCATTGGCAATCATAAACTAGTACAAATTAAACCGGTAGCATTACTGCATGAGCTCTATTATAAGAAGTGTTATATATTAGAAAGCTTTTTACCTCTCTCTCTTCAAGAAGACCAGTGTACTTCGCCATTGCAGCTTTCACCTCGGTCTGGAGTTGATCATCCTTGTCTTTATAATAATCTAGCTGCATTTGAATCAGAGCAAACGAAATTTACCACACATTTCAAGAGAGGATGAAGTCATTCAGGGTTATACAGGATAAATCAAACACAGAAAAGAAGACATTTGCTCTTCAGAATCATCAGGACTGGAAATGAAAGACTAACGAGATTGCTGCGTGACTGTTGGTGCATGAGCTGGTGAAACAATTCATGAACTAGAAGAACTAGCAACTACAGACAATAAACCTTCGGATGGTTTTCAACCGAACATAATATAGATTCCGTTTTACAACTTAAAAAGGTAAAATTAGATGAGTACAATTAATAGAAGAAAATATCTCGCATTAAAATTTCACAGCTACCAGGCACTATTTCATAAAGATTTAGGTTACAACTGTTAGAAATCAAGATACACAGATACCTTCCCCAGATCACGTCATGTGCTCAGCGGAGGAAAATTCTCAACGAAATCACCCACAAACAAAAGAATGCAACTCGAGCCCATTATAACTACATCAAAATCTAAAACAACAACCCGAAAAAAACTCCTGCAAATTGGACCCCAGAAACCGCGAATCATACAGTGCCAAGCATACCTCGGTGGCATGAAACTCTGCTGGTCCGCCATCACCATCGCTTTCATGAAGGTGAGCCTCCTGCAGGTTACCAAGGTACTGACTCTCAACTGCGCCATCATCAAATGCACCCTCTCCATCAAGCTCCTCATCTGCATCCAACACATCCGAGGCAATCTGCGTGACACTGTCCTTCAATTTCTCAAATGTGCTCCACATTGTGGTCCCGCTTGCTTGAATCACGAGCTTCTCTTCCGCAAATCAGCCAACGATACGAGAACTACTCGTCCATGGCCCTCACGCACCCCAATCATTCCAGTCCTTCCACCGGGACCGCATACAAGCCCTCTCTCTCTCTCGCCGTCCACGGCTTCCACTCACCCAATCCGCATCAAATCTCGCTCGGTAGCGCTTAGATCCACCCTGCATGGATTAGAGTGCCGGGAGAGCGGCTCGATGCACGTGCAGTGCAAATGTGGGGATTACTCGTCAGCATTCCTTGCCTCGCAAATGCTCTCGTCGACATGGAGCGAACCCAGAGACGCAGACTTCGTAGGAGGACAATGCACATCTACAGATCCAGCGTTTGTATGATTCCGGCCCATGTCCTTGTAAGTACTTGGGTGTATCCGGTTGTCAATACGTTCACAGTCCGGTTCTCGGAGAACGCGGGACTTCGGTTTGGATGAATGAAAACGAGTGCGACCGACGATGCATCCTAAAATATTATGTGGAAGGACAATTAAAAAATGGAATTGGATTTTTTTAATTACATGAAAGTGAATTATTTTCTATCCTTGATTTGAAAGTATGAGTAATGGATGCAAATTTTATTCTTGAATTTAAATTATATTTCTTTAAAAAAAACTTGATTTTATTTTTATTTTTTGCAGCATGCTTTCATGCTGTCCATTTTAATGTTGATTTTGTGTTAAACTTACATAAAGCATAATGATTATTTGTGCACTTGTCTCATTCAACGTAAAGTATACACATGATGAAAAATTACACTTATTGTTAACTAGTAATGTCCTTAAAAACTCCACTTCTAGTACATAAAATTATCTCACTTCCATACTTATAATGAGGTAAACTCATCTATTATATATATTAAACACATAAAAAAAATATGCTAAAAATATTCAAATTAAATTATAACATTTTCATGTGTTTTAATTTTTAATTTTTTTTAAAGATACAACTTGTTCATTAAGTTTTTATCATTAAAATTTTTCCAAATATAAAATTAAGTAAAAAATCAAGTAAAAATCGAGTAGGTTTCACATTTTTTCGAACATGGTAAATATTCACTGCAAATCTCACGGCGGATTAGATATATATTTATATATGTATATATATATATATATATATGTCATTTTTACATTATCAACATATGCTCTAAAAAAGACTAAAGTAACTAACCCCATGGTAATTAAATCAACAGAAAATAAACACATACATACATCGTCGTTCCTACACTACATTCAAAAGTCAACTCCGCCAGCACACCAAATTTTACACAATGTTTTGAAAATCAAT
Organism: Physcomitrellopsis africana; assembly: GCA_036785485.1. Classification (NCBI taxonomy): domain Eukaryota; kingdom Viridiplantae; phylum Streptophyta; class Bryopsida; order Funariales; family Funariaceae; genus Physcomitrellopsis; species Physcomitrellopsis africana. The sequence continues at coordinate 851,386 of JAWRVF010000015.1, read as the reverse complement.
ACCAAAAGATGCGAAGTGGCAGTGGAGGGGGGTGAGACCACCAACAAACTTTTCCATCACCTACACATACTTTAAATGCTGCAGTGTGTAGATTATTTTTGTTTCATTCTAATACTTTACAATGGTGAATGTGAACTAGGTATGCTCAGTGGTACCCAGGGTGCGCTTCCACCAAGGAAACAGGACCTGTCGCACTGGGTGAAAGGCTGTAAAAGGAAATGGGTCCTTCACTATGACACTGCAAAACAAAGGGGTTGTAACAAAGTTGCAGAAAAACCTACATGCAAGATGTGCAGGAAAGGGTCTAGATGGAGACGCTGTTGGGTACTCCGCGCATGGTGATTCCGGGGCCAGATTTGTGCAAGAGAAGCTCATAAGGTAGTGTGCCCGCACCAGCTCGATGCTTGAGCTTCAGATCCCCGTTCCTCTCATGGATCTGCTTGTCCACTTCAGCCAACCGAGCTGAAAACCTCTTGAATGCGTCGATGGCCCTTTCATCACTTGTCCACTTGGTGTGGAATCCGTTGTATCCGAGGTACTCCTCGTCTGGAGAGTGCGTGGAGAGCGACTCCACGACCATCATCAACACCGTGGCTTGCTCCTGACTGGGTAATGTCTCAAGCATGAATTGGTGAGGATCCTGGAGTAGCTTCTGGAATTCGGGGTGTGTAGGTTCCGGGATTAGCCGCCGGGCCAGACACGGTCGGTTAGGAACAAAGCCGGCGTAATCATACTGGCCGAAATTCACAGCTGCGTGGTGTCCCGAGACCACCCAAATGAGGGTGGTCAGTATCTCCACCAGATCCCGTGGAGTTTCGAGTTTTGGCCACCATGGTTCGTCTTTCTTGTCCTCGTGACCTTTCGTCTGGATCTCCGTCCACCATTGCTGGAGCTCATCGTCTTTGAGGATGTTCTGAGAGTCGGAGTAGTACAAAGAGACGTACTCACGGACCCATTCCTCTATACTGGACCACACCAGAAGCCCGTCCGTGGCGAAGGGGTAGTCTTCAATCCGAAGTCGCAGACCATGGGGAGCATTCTCATCTCGCACAGCCATTCCTCTGCAGAAACTCAAATGAAGTCAATATATAGGTGTGTGAGAACACAACCAAGAGAAAGCGCCTCCGACACTGCAATCTTTCATCATTCCGCCTTATCGTAAGCATACCAAATTTGGAATTTTGTTCTGCATCCTCGTTGGGGGTTTCACACATCGTCAGAGGATACAAGCATTAATAGTTTCCGAATTGACCATGGGTGTTGAGAATGAGTACCTTCGGATAAGATCTTCAGGTAATGCCTCTTTGTCAAACCGCCATAAGAGATCATAGGCAACAGCACTAATCTCCAGCGCATACTTTCCCGGCGTGAAGGTATCTTCGATGACTCCACCTGCATTGATTAGGTTTTGCCTTGCGGCTGCGTTGATTTCGATGGTGTATCGGAGGTGCGGGTGGAGGAGCTTGGCAATCGGGTGAAGGGCGCTTAGTTTCCTGTATGTTGCAATTATGTACGGCTCTGTGCATGCATGTGAACGTAACCTGTGAAGCACATGTTTCCATGACCTTGTTACTCAAGTTCCGCAGTCTGCGGCTCTAAATCATAATCTGGAGGAACACAGGCGAACAATGTGAAAAATTTGCAGCTCACCAGTGGCTGATTAGTTGGTGATGGCCAGAGTCGTTTGTGCCAACGTGCAATTTGGCGAGCTGCCAAAGCCAGAAACTGGTGCCCTCTTTCCCGGGAGTGAAGACACGTTTCTTTACAATTGATCCAGGATCAGAAGGCGGCAAGCTGAGCTCTATTGCGACAGGCTTCAGGACTCCGTCATGATCCAAGAAAAACAAGGAGCGGGACGCATAAATCTTACGACCCTCCAAAGCATTGATTCTCTCAACATAGGGCATTAATATGTCATGGTAGTCCACGACAAAGAGCCTTTTGTTGTTCACGGCCTGGTTCAATGCACATGAAGCAGGTAAATTTGCAATACACTTTCTTTGCTGACTTTCTGCGCATCTGAGATAAAAACATTAGAAATCTAAAATTGATGGTCACTAGGAATCTAAAAACACCTTAAAGTCCATCCATCAGGTCACTCGCCTGATGCACCTTGCATTTGACTGAGAAACTTTACCTCAGCAAGTGTCAGGCCTTCCAGCTGACTCTCAATGTGCTCTGGTTTGATTGCTGACTTCTGGGGGCCATATTCCTCAGGATTGAGTGTACTTCGAGGCGGAAAATCCTGCATCGTAGAACATGACCAGACCGGTAATTGAATACTGGTTTCGACGGACTAAAACGAAAATAAGAGCCCCGCTTACGACACCGGTGGTTTTTATTTGCTCCAAGTTTGTGAAGCATCCACGAGGGCTCGACATGAACTCACCTCAAGGCAAGAGATCACAACGGGATTCACACCGGCCAAAGTTTGACGAGCGAATTCGTCATCGCGGATCCACGCAAACTTATCCTTCGAAAGAATCTTTGGAAGAGGGTATTTGAGAAGGCTGGTTGGGGTTGAGTCCGATTGTATCAATGCCTTGTAATAATCAGGAATTGGAAGACCATCTACGAAACGATTTCTCTCCTGGTCAGCAGCTCCAAACCCCTTCACAATGTCTGAAACACCAAAGGCTTTGGTTGCCTTCCCACGCAGTCTGCTTTTTACGTCCAGCCCATCTTGGTATAACTGCTCAATATCTCTAAAATCATCAAACTCTCCTGGCGTCGCGTCCAGTAAAGCCCTGACCGATGGCACCAATTTATGAACAAGGCCACGCAACTTGCTTACAATGAAGTTGGTTTGTTTAATTGGCTCAAAAGACTCGTCGCGAGGTACATATACCGCTTCTCCATTCGCGACCTTCTCCTCTTTCGTCGGATCTGCAACACCAGATTACGCAGGTTACCAGACTACCAGTTGTAGGTATTGTTGCACCGATTTTACGAATACAATCGAGTAAGTAGAGGAAGTACCAGATTTACAAGGATCACGCCCGCTGCGAACTCGGCGAGGATATGGAAATTGTTTGCCACCTAAAACGGAACGTTTAAGTTCGAAACACTTGTCAGGATCACCAAGGTCGTTGTAAACATCGTAATCATAAATGCGCTCCCAGCTCTTGCGCTTGAATTTGCCAATCCCTTGTAGCGTTTTCAATTCCTGTTCTCGCAAATCCTTCAGTCCGGGTGGAGTTTCCCAAGGCATGTACACCTAGACCGATAGTTCAAGTGAGTAGCTAAGTAAAAGTGGCCATAGTGGCCACAGAGTCGCTGGAGAGAAAAAGGGAAATGCTAACACGCATTAAAAGTTGGAAGGAATCCAGTAATTCAGAACAAATGCATCTTGTTTAAGATTCTCTAGAATACATGATGTAATCCTTGCAAGTCCAGCACTGTGAAGCGCAAGAGTACCTTATTGCTAAAGAAGACGCGTGGTTTAGGGTCATTACTGGAAGCCGCAATGTACGAGTGGCATGAGAAATAAACAGTTTCTGGTGGCATTTGCAGGGCGATAGACTCCAGATAAATTTCGGATTGGTGCGTGTTACGGATCAAAACAGCTCCTGGCTCTCCAAATCCCGCGTCTATGCTGAACTCTGCCGTATATTGCACCTTGTCAGCTTGCATTATTGCCTTCTCTGCCCAGTCCTTGATGAAAGTATCCTTACTTCGTTTGCCAATTCCGCTTGCTGTGAAGATCAACCCTAAACGTAGTCAGGTACCAAATCTTGACTCCTCTAGCTAACGTCGAGTGATAACAAACCTCCAAATAAGCTCCCTGGCAACCTTTGGAAACGATCGACTACTGCGATGATATTGCGATTTCAACTCACTGGACTGCTGCGTCAAACAAGTGAAGTGCGGAATACGATTAGTCGGTTTTTACCTGCACCGGTTTCGGCACTAACGAGCTGGAGGAAGATTTTGTTCCCAATCATATCGGAGAGAACATCAGCAGCGTCTATCATCTGCTCTACCCTACTAAGACGCTGTTTTTTGACGATCGTTATCACCGCTGTCACGAGCATGAGTCCTGCAGGAGATCGTGTCCTAACGGCCTTCGGTTTGGATATGGCACCTTCGGCGGTCGCCTCCGACGTAATACTTGCGTTGTTGTCACCAGTAGTGGTGGTGGTCGCACCAGTCAGTCGAGTCCCTAGAATGCTTGGGTAGCGGTGGCGTCTTCCAAGCCATGGCACCGACAGCACTAGAGTATTGACAAAATCTTTCTGCTTGTGCAGAACGGAGGCCCTGTTCAGTTTGGTGTGAGCTGCGAAAGTTGAGCCTGATACCGTGGCTTGCGCCATAGCTTAAAGACCTCTGACGTGAAGCCGATATTCAAATTAAGGATGCTTGCAAGTTATGTCGGACTGAGGCATTCGTGAACTGGAAAAACATGTCCTCTATAATCTTGGAATCAAGCCAGGGAATGATACCTCCTGGCACTATCAGAAGTACAGTCGATCTCAAGGAAGGGCTTGAGAGCAAGAAAATTGTGGTCTCTGAGCAAGTCACTCTGTGTGGCAAGCAACAATGATGTGACAAAGCTCTTACAGCACGAAGTGGAGTCAAGGTTAGCATCGTTCTCTTCTATCTGCAAGAAGGGTTCTATCAAACATCTTTGAAATCTCCTAGCAAACCACCAACCTTTCGATTTTGTTGATTATTTCTATCTCAAAGCTCTCGTGATCAAAATTTGATCCAAAATTGCTATCTACGTACAAAAGAATTCTAAGCAGGCAGGCGACTGAGATGCCAAGCAAACTACACAATACCAGACGCACCACAATTGTTCAAATCCCACACACACAGAGCAGCGAGGAAAGAGCCAATACAGTCAGTGCATGATCCCCAAATGAGCTCAACCTCCCCGGAGTTAACGAAGATTCCATCAAATACGTACCAGATTCCCGTATTGCCCGGTGGTAGCAGTCTAACTCTGAGCTCACCAAGATTGAGAACAAAACGATCGCATTCAAAGTCCGAGGCCGTCTCCGATCTTTAACCTTGGCACAATAGATCGTCCAAGCTAATTCACCATGTGCGCCCATGTAAGCAAAGGTAAAATCACGTACTGAACGAATCTTTACGATGATATTTATTATGTGCTCATTCAGTGTAGAGACTTGCAAGTTGCGACCATCCCTACAGTGGGACCCTGCATCATTTTTCAGTTCCCTTGCGACCAACAATGGTCCCGCGCAGACCATTTCTATGCCGAAGTTTGTGCACGTGCAACAACTCGTGCTCACCGCTTGCTCATATTTCTTCATTTAATATGATTTCTGAGAGTGGGTATTCTATGCCTCCGAAGATTGACTGCTTTCAGCTTTTAATATTCTGACGCTGAAACAGCTACCGATGAATACAGATGCCTTTTCAGCGACTGGATCCCCGTTACGTGTCCACGGTTGTTCTCTGTAACCCTCAGTTTCAAGAGAGATGTGTCTGTTGTATAGTTCATACGATATGGGATTCAAAATCCTTCGGATTAGTGATTACTGAGCCCTTACACAAGAACAACAATAGAATTCAATAATCATAGAATTTCAGGCATGAGGAAGCTTTGAGATTCCTTTCTATGCAGAGGCTTGGCTGTCGTTGAATATATAGCCTTGAGCCACAGGGACCAACATGCTGAGGTGGATACCTCTCAACATTGAACTTGCAGATAGAAATGAGTGAATCTTGAGCATGCGTGCAAATAGCACCATAGCACCATTCAAGGTGTGCATAGTGATAGTTTCAGACCATACTGGCTCCCTCTCACCTAAAAAGCTCAATGTCACAGCCAAATGTTTGTCTTCCATCGACTCTGCTCTAACACTGATAATCAAAAACCTTAAAATGAAACTTTATAACTGTATAAAACATTTCGCATAGATCCGAAGGGTAGCAAATAAAGAATCCACGAGTCGGGATCCATTAAAATACCACTAATAACCAAAACTGTTTATATACCAGATTGGATATACAATATTCCCACAAGTATTCTCAACCAGGAATCACTAAATTCTTCATTAGCGACCCCCTTTTGTCAAGAAACACTGGTTGTGTTGATTTGTTTCGAGTTGTCCCTACATGATAAAATTAACAGGGTGTTGTATGCAAATCAAGCTTCTTCCGACACACGATAGTATCTCCCAAAATGGCGTCTTTCAGAATAAAAGCAACACAATTCATAGCGTGAATGGTGCGCAATTGCTGTTCAGCAACCCAAGGTACTCAGAAATGGCATCACCTTCTTTGCTCACCTCAATATCATACTCCGCAAAAGAATCACCAGTAATCTCTCGCGCAATCTCTTCCTCCATCTCTTCATCGCGAGGATCAAGGTCCATTGATGCAGGGCTTTCAGGGGATGTGGAGTTATCAGGCAAAGATGCGTCGCTCGCGCTTGCGGCTGAAACCTCAGACTCCCGTTGCTTAGACTTGGTTTCGGGACCTTCACTGGTGGAGTCTTGCAAGTCTTGGATTAGTCTCTCAAGTGCCTGGGTAGTGTCAGTGGATCCTCGCAGCGCCTTCTTCGCTGCAATAGTGGAATCGTGAATAAACCCGTTAAATCCTGACTAGCTATGAGGAAGCCATCCATGTAGTTCTTAAACCTGGTCACAATTATGTATTTATTTTGTTTGTACGTAGGAACTATGGTACAATGATCTACCACTTGTTATGAACATGAATCTGCGCTTGCGTCTTCTAGAACTGTCCTAAGACAATGAAATATACAGATGCCTCTCAAAAAAAGAAACCCCATGCATCTCTGAAATGAGGACATTAGAATCAAATAAATAAAATGTCTGAACTTGGTAAACATTGTGGGAAAGTCTACATTACCTGGAGGAGTTCTAACCAACTACAAATGTTTAAAAATGAAATAAAAGCATTCAAAAGACTAAAGTCGTACAAGAGGTTCCAGTGATTACACCATGACAAGGTTATCAATCAATAATAGATATAAAAATAATAGGAAGTTACAACCGGGTATCCTATGTGTACCTTTATCTTTGCTAAAGCCCATTGACATCAACTCAGCAAGCGCTATACTGTCTACAGATTCTCGTTTATTTTCTCCCAAGGATGCCTGCATATACGAAGACTAAATCTTAATTTCATTAGCATTAAAATGTTAATAATCACACCTATATCGTCAATCGCGCCAAAACCAGTAATATTCAGGAGTCCCAGAAGGCTGAGCTCCCAACATGTCCAAAAATCAGGGTCGATCTCAATCTTTTTTCAGCTACAAGTGCAAAACACCGAGTACAGACCTGAAGAGTGGAATAGGATGTCGGATTCATCAACATTTCCAAAGCAAACTCCCTATTATTCTCACTCTGCTTCAGAGCCTCCGCAATTATACGCCGCTCATACCTGTCATGCCCACTCATCCATCCTGTCATGTACCTGAATGAGTCAGTAGATAATCAAAAGCACTTGACCATCATGTCAGTGCCCTTGATTATAATAAATATAAACCTACATGAGACTCACTGCTCACTGTACAAGGTACACAGAAAACGTCCAGATAATGCTAGTAATAAATAATAAGTTGTTAAGTCCCGGCAGTCCAAGCCGACCTGAAAAGTCATAATTAGCAGTAAAGTATCACATTCCCTCATGAACAGAAGCTTACCCCAAAGACGCCAATTCGTTCAATTTTGTTATGTCGACACCCTTACCACCTACAGTCTTTCCATACTTCTTTTGTTCTCTGCGGTAAACAATAAGCCAGACAACATTTGAAACGAGCTCAAACTACTGTAAAAAAAAATTCTCAGAATGAACGATACAATCTAAGCGCTAACTGTACGGTGATCATCGAATTAGATGTTTTCTTGAGGTTACTAACCTGCGCTCTGTTTGTCGACGTTCATCCTCCTCTGCCTTCTGCTGTGCCTTGGCTCGCTCGTTCATGACAAATTCAACAGCAAGTGATGCATCTTTACCTGATACTCGTAACGACCTGCGAGCCTCCTTCATCGAGAAACCCATTTGAGCTAGGGCTGCCACTTGCTCGTCCGAGATTTGCAACTGCGTCCCACAGAGAGTGTCAGCATGTATATAGTAGATAAACGACATTCAGATAAAGAGTGCACAGTACATGCTCCAGTTGTAGGGCACCTGCTCGAATTTCTCTTGAGCAGAGAGTAGGGAAGCCCTTGCTGCATCTGTTTGCCCACTGTGATAAGCAACTACTCCCTCTAAGAGCTCCAATCGAACGTATCTACACACAGCGTAAACGTCATGATTCAGGATCTTACCTAATGCTTAAGTTGACACGAAAATTTGAACATATGCACAAATACTTGCACTTGAAGATGCGATTTAAAATCCTAAGTGGTATTTCATGGTGTATTTCATTTCAATATAGAGGCACTTCGATTGCAAAAGAGATTTGCTGAAAGTATTGGAAAATCATCCTCATTAATTAGTTCCTGGAGTGTATTCATAATTATTAAAGAAGGCTTATAGGTAGGCATACAATGCAAGCTCTGGACAGAAGCCGCCTTGCAGTACCCGAAGTCGCTCAAGATTCGGACCATGCGAACGTTTCAAACCATCTCGAGCGCGAGCCAGCCGCTCTCTTGCAACAGATAAGCGTTCAATATCCCGTAACATAAACAAGCACCATACCGTGTCAATTTGAAGGAGTGCCACATTATCAACAGCCTGTGTTCAAGACAAGTCTTTTAGTCAGCAAAATTACCATTTCCAAATTGCGTAGAGAAGGTCCAGGACAACCCTGTAGTGCTCGTCCACGAAATCTAGTAAAAATCATACTGAAAATAGTGCTGATTAGAGTGTAAAGAGTAGTCACCTCGAGAAATTTTCGATCGCAAAGAGAAAAGGACTCCTGCCAATTTTGATTGCACAGAAAATGACTGTTACCTCCAACCCAGGAATGGGACTTGCTTCAGTCCGAATTAATCATACTACGCATGTTCCCACATGTTCAATGCTAAGAAAGCTTTTAAGATGATAACTTAGGACACCTGGCTTTAGTCCCAGCTTCAGAATCCCATTCGTAAGTGGACATTTGGTTTATAGCTAAAGGAAACTGAAAAAGTCTTCATTTAGGATTAGAGTTTCAAATAATCCGTTCCCAAGTAGCAATGCATGAGTGCGTTGCATACCTCTGACATCCCCAAGACCTCCAATGCTTCTTGGTAATTGCCCTGCTCAAGCATGCTCCGAGCCTTCGCATGCAACATAAGCCCCATCACAAGGGCCCTGTCATGATGATGCATCCAATTATGATTAGTTCCATTCGTATCTTTCAAGGAAAATGAAAGCATTGTTACAGTTGCTGAGTCAACAATTTCAGATACTAGGGTACTCTACCACAACTCTGGGCAGCCATGCCGTGTGCAGCAGGAGGTAACGCGTTCTTGCCAAAAACGAGCAAGTACCAGGGTACTTCCCTATCGACTGAGGTAAACACTGCATGACATAAAGTGAAGAGGAAACTAGAGAAGAACCTGCGATCGGTCTCTGAGTTGAATTTCAATTTTTCTCCACTCTGATTCTCTAACTGGAGATCAAATTCATCCGAAGGAAAGCTGCCATCATCGCTTCTCTTCGCCATAGCATCTGCTGCCGCCCTGGATTCAAAATATGACAAAAGCGATAAAGATTAGTCTTTTTAAAAATCTCTCAACGGGGTTCTCTCAGCAACTTCAAGCCGTACAAAGAAACGATTCCCAATTTACTAGCAATGTGGGTGAAGAACAAATATAAAAATCCCATCAGCTAAATCTCTCACTGGGGAATGACGCGCACCAAGGAACTGAAAATGCATTTGTGAGTTAATAGGCTTACTTGATACGCGCAAGTCGCTCGGCACGTTCCAGCTCTGCATCAACTGAATTCGTCTGCTGCGGAGGGGTGACTCTGGTCAGCAATAGCTTTGAATTTGGTCCAATTCCCAACCCTCGCAAGGTTTTGGGTGTATCGGCACTATCCACAACTTCGTCCTTAAGAATTCGACCTGCGCTAATCAGTTTTATAAAGTCCTTAGCAATTCCAGAATGGCTGGACACTTCGGTTCGTAGCTTCTCCACACTCCACTCATCCAGCGATACTTCCAAGGTACCTGACCACGCTCCTGCCACACGTAGCCGTACTCTTTGTCTGCTGGGACCTGAATCCCCTCTGCTGGGACCTGTCTCTGCCATAGATAAATCCCCTCTTCCGGCCTGCATGCGGCTCTAATTAACTGCTCCGATTGCAATTCTCCTTCGCCTACTTCACCACCACTAAGTATCAAACAACATCGCATATTACAAAATACAGGGACTTCTGAGCAATTAGAATCACATCTTCAGGCCACTGACATGCACGTGGATGACAAGTATTCCATCAGCAAGATAACGAATCAAGTATGCACGGGTTTAAGAAAAGACTATATAAAGAGAATAACTCCTAACCAGCATAAGATTCTCAATAATTCGTCCTCGTCTTTGAAACAATGATTATACCATGAAACTTATATTTATGTTGGATGAGTCAATCCCCACCGATTAGCGACGGCGAAGCGAACAACCAAATCGACCATTGATGCATCCACCGACTAGCAAAGACCAAGCTGTAGGGTAGCATAATCCCTACGCTTTTGGGTCTCGGTTACAAGTTAAATATACGAAATTGAAAATTGCGTGAAAATATGCAATGCAACAACTCACACCCTACCATACCGACAAGAAGCCGAATTAGGGTTACTAGGTAATGATCTCGACAGAAAAGAAAAGAAAAAACCTAACTTCCTCCCGACAGTGCATCGATAAACCCACATCCTCCGGATATACAATTGCACTGCTTGCCCGAGGTCGGAAGAAGATTCTATGCAACTGCGCGATTGAATGTCCTCTTCAACACTGACAACAGGTTTCTAAAACCACACATAGAAACAGTGCCCTGGTTATGATAGCCATCAACAGTAAAGCGGGATAATTTATGTATCATGATTGATCCTCGATCTCTTTAATGCAAGGCCCTCACTCAAAGCACATAAACACTCCCTCACGCCAGAAAAGACAAAAACGCTTCACACACGCTTCACGCACAACCCCATGCACCACCGCACCAATCCATAAAACCACAACGTGTGATGCTCTCGAAGTAACCCAAAAAAAAAAAAAAAAAAAAAAAAAACAATAAAAAAGAAAGAAAGAAAGAAAGAAAACATCAAATCCTCCCGACGTGGAATGATGCAATTTCAGAACCAAACCCCAGGCATGAGAAATCAATTTACGCTACATGAATGAAACTCCACTGCAATTGCGCTAATCTCTGAGTCGAAGCACGAACAGAATGGCAGTAGCCCTTACCGCCCTCCCCACCCACGATTCAAAACCTCCGACGATGAATTCAAGCTCCCGAAATCTATCCACCCCGAGCCGGCTTTCCTTGAATCAATCCTGCCCGTTTCTCAACTTCGCTTAAAAGACCATCGTCAAGACGACACGAATTGCGCGTTTTCGTGAGGGAGACGGATGGACTCGAGCTCACCAGGTACGGGAAAGCGTACGCAGGGGCATGTCGGTACAAGCGCGTAGGGGATGATGATTATTTTTGTTATTGCTATTGTTATTCATTTATACTTTTCCTTATACCCGTGTATGTACAGACCCACAACAGGCTCCCGATGCGATTCTCCACTTTTACAATTCCAACCCAAGTACTTTGTTTTCTCCTCACGGTTACTTTTTCAAGCGCTGCCGTTAGTTTGTTGGAGAATCGGTTGCGGTCGGCGACTGAGTCGCCATCGTCGGCGCCTTTCGTGTTGGCCGTTTCTTTATTTGCGGCAGGATAATTTTAACCTTGTCGGGCATAGTCGTCAGGGAGGTCGCAAGTCAAGGCCACTGTCCCTACTCATGGACTCATGTCCCTTCTCCTGCTCCTTTTCTGCTCCTTCTTCTTCACACCATGGCCTGAAGTCGGCGCTGTGCAATCAATCAAACCCCCTGACGAGCACTAAGCAAGCGAAACCAGAACGAAATGGATCCTTCCCTTCTCGTCCCTTCCCTGCCCTTCCCTGCCCTTCCCTTAATTTCTCTTCTCCGCAGGGAAGGAATTATTTTTCTTATTTTTAGTCGCATGGTTCATGTGAGTCCGGTTGATCGCGGAGCGCCCTAAAAGATCGCCCCAGTGTTCTTGCAATTCCATGATTTAACGCTCCCTGGCCCCGCCATCTTTATCCTCGGTTAACGTTTCTGCGAAGAAATTAGGGTTTGGGTGGGGTTGGAGTGGACGTGTGATGCGTTGGAGGGTGTCGCCGAGGCCGGTTCAACTCTCAGGAGGCTTGAGGAATATTTCTTTGTAGGCTTTGGGCGGTGTGTGTCGAACTCTTGCTTTGGCTCATTAGATTATAGTAAACGGTGCAGTGGAAATTTCCATAAATGGGGTTTTCTAATTAGAAATACAAATCGGGTTTGGATTAGGAAAAATATCTTTGTGTGCTAAGTCAGATATTATCATCGAATGGTGGGCTGTGTCTTTCCACTTTTCTAGATAATTTTTTACATGGCGTGCTTTTGTTTCTTTTTGTTTTGTTTTGTTTTGTTTTTTTTTTTACACAATGAATGGCTGTTAGGCATGGTCAGGCTTTTACAGTTGAGATTCGAACCATCAATCCTTTTTGGAACGTGCTTTTGTATTTGAACCTGGATTTTAAATGAGATATCCTTCTGGTTTCAATATTCTCTTTTTATATTTTTTGTATTAAATATATTTCTAAAAATTTAATATGCATTAAATTGAATAGTTTTCTTGAAGCTTGGTCATAAATTGAGTTGTAAAAAGGGTAAATATAATTCATATTATTATTTTGTAATGTAACAGTTTCTTAATTGATATTGATTGCAAATATTGCGTAAATATCTCTAAATTCAGTCATGTAGATAAATTTTGCACATGAAATGATCATCCACAAGGCTCAGTTTGCTCAACTTTCTATCCCATGTAAAATACCTCAATGTCTCTACAATGTAGTGATGTTAGTTTTGCAACTCTTTTCTTTACAAAATCTACTTTATGTTAAGTTGGATGCACTTTACATTATTTCATTACCAATATAAACACATTGTAAATTTTTGGAACTATCCAAATTGTTAAGTTGGATAAACATCCATCTTATAAAACTTATCTTCTCTAGTTGTTAAATCTAAGGATTATTTAACAATGGCTATTGATTTCTATTCTAAAAGTTGACCTTGACTTGGTAGAATTTTTTTTCTTATTTGTTTAATTATTATTAAAAAATAAAAATATAATTTAAAAAAATAATATGAGTGAAATAAAATTAGAATATAAAATTATACATATTATAATTATAATATAATAATTTTATTGAATAAATACAACTTTTAATTATATAATTATTGAATATTGTTGTATGTTTTCTAAAAGAATAATAAAAAAATAAAAAAATAATAATAATATAAATTTTTTAAAATATGTGTTTGATATATTCCATTTGATATGAACATATAAAAGAATTGCAATGCTTTAACTATTTATACTTTATATTTATATTAATTTAAAATTAATATTTTTATTTTTATTTTTATTTATTTTTGGTATTTTTAATAAAGCATGTGCCTAGTTTTGATTTAAAAAAAAATAAAGGATTGCATTGACTTTGAAGCATTATTGAAAAAATTACTTCTTAAAATTTTATATATGATAATTTATTATTGTTATATATTTTCATAAGTTATATTATAATTGACTATTATAAAATGATTCCTATTTTATATAATCTATATACATTAAAAAACAGAAATTCCATAAATGATTAGTTTTATTATATTTCTTTTTATCTTTTTAACATACATTTAGTTGTATTTTTATTTTATTTTATTTTATTTTAAATTTATAATATTCAACTTATATATTTAATATAATCTTATTTTGCTTCTCTCTCTCTCTCTCTCTCTCTCTCTCTCTCTATATATATATATATATATATATATATATATTTGTTTTAATTGTAAAGCAAAATTTGGTTTAGTGAATAATCTCATCATTTAATTTTTTTCTTTTATACTCTTTTAGGTGGTATAATATTTTTATTAGATGTTATAATTTAATTTAAAATCTAAGATTTATTTTTTTATAGTTTTATTTAATTTTCTAATAATTTCTATAGATAAATTATCCATATATTTTAGTCTTTAATATTTGAGCTTAAATTTTTAATATCTAAATTATGATTTAAATTATTTTTATTTTAAATTTTTATTTAAAGTCTATACAAAAGAAACTTTCATTTTGTATCATATTTTACAAGTTTTTGTTAAAAACCTAATGTCATGTTTGATTTAACATGTATATTTTTAATCTCTCTATTAAAAATTATTAATTAATTAAAAGATATATTACCAGGACATTATCCTTATGTTAATAAAATATCACCTTTCTTCCATTATTGATAGTATTTATATATAAAAGTGCATAAAGATTTTTTTTAAAATTTAAATTTAAATTTTTAAATACAAATATTATTTAATAAACATATTTTTATGCACTTTTATATATAAATTATGCCACTTTCATTGCTTCTTTCATTGCCAATACTATTGCCATCAATAAGATTGTATACACTTGTAAGAGAAGCTCAACAAGTATGATACATACAAATAGTATAAGTAGCAACTTGGTTACAACTTCTATAATTTTTGCGCTTTGGATTGTTGTCTTCATCTGCCAATTTGAATCTAAAAAGATCTCTATGTATTGAACTTCTAGAGAGTTGTCTACAAGTGCAAATTGGTATCAGATTAAAGATTTTGTTTATAATGTTGGAATAGAATATAGCAATTGCTTGCTTCATATTAACTTGTTGGTGAAGGAGCAAGTTCTTATATTTTTCTTCAATTTTGGTAAAAAATTCTTGTAGATTTATATTAGTTGTGAGACTTTGAAAAAGACATATTCTTTTAATTTTTAAAATTAGATGGTTTTAGAATTTTTAAACCATTTGAATAGAGATTTTAGATTAAAAATAGAATTTGAGAAGGAGATCAAAGGATTATAGCCTTAGAAGAATAAAGTCTTAATTAGTTTTATTAGAAAAGCTAAATGAAACTACAAGATTAAAAATTAAACTTTTTATAAAACTATTTGATTGATTTTTATGATTTAAGACTTGAATTAAGGTAAACAAGTAGTCAATTTTAAAATAAAAATATATTTTGAATACATTAGTGATATTAGTTTTGCTAAAAAGATACTATTTTGTGAATTATTAGGAGATCAAGTCCTAAAATCGAACTTAGAGTAGGAATGATTTTAGGCCTTTGATCTTATATAAGGATTTGTAATCTCAAGGGTGAAGATTTGGCTGCCACCCTTGGGATCTCTTGGCATGAGGATAAAGAGGCTTTGACAGCCTCCTCCTCTTTTTTTCCTTCCTCTCCTTTGGTGAAGCCCTACCAAAAATATTTTTGTGTGTTGATTCAATAAACTCTCCTCTTCTCCTATGTTAGCCTTAGATTTCTAGGCACCATTTGTTCTTCTCTTCATTATTTTTTACAAGATTTTTTGAAGATCTTTTTCTAATTAGTAGCTTTCCAATAATACCAAGCACCCTTAATTTGAAGTCTTGAGAAATTTTTGGTGAATTTTCAAAGTGAAGGAAGTGCACTGCCATTGGTCGAGGAAGACGCCGACTTTAAGAAATCATATTGTAGTGATTTTTTTTTCCTTAAAATTTAATGTATTAGGTTCACTTTGAGGTCTAATTTGCTATGAAATTTGATATATTAGTGGCTATTAGTTTATTGCTTGTGAAATTTGGTATGAAGAAGATATGTTAAGTTTAGTTTTTTTAAAAATAAAATTATTATTCTTGACGCGTCATTCAATTCTTGGTGAATTTTTAAGTATACAAAGGTCCCTTATCCTAGCATTAAAAGAGAATTATTTTTGGAATATTGTGTTTCATTGTCTATTTGATATTTTTTTAATGTGATTTATTTCAATAGAAGCATATTAAAATCTAATTTAAAAAAAAATTACTTTAGAATTTTAAAGCATCTTATCAATTATTATTAAATTTTTAAGTGGCATGGGATATTGCTACCTTCAATTCGGCCTTGGTGGATAATTTTTCTTTTATTAATTATTCTTTAATTATAATTTTTAGTGCTTAATCTATTTTATTAACTATCTAATTTTTTATTATCTTAATTATTATTAATCATAATTTTTACTTCTTTTATCTTAATTTAATAATTAATTTTGAGTTCTTAGCTTATTTTCATCTTCACTTTTACAACAATAATCTTTTGAATTTTTATATTTTTTTATTCTTTTTACTTTTTGAACTTTTTATCTTTTATATTTTATTTTTAGCTTTTATCTTTTATCTTATATAAGTATTTGGTCTTTAATTTTTTTTCTTATTATTTTTATCTTATCTTTTAATTTAATTTAATTTAATTTAAATTATTATTATTAATTTAATTTAATTTAATTTATTATTTTTAAATCAAATTATTGATTTTAATTTAAATAATTAATTTTAATTCTAATTATTAATCTTAATATTAATTACCAATCTTGATATAGCTACCACTATTGATAAAAGTTCATTACCTCAAGCTTATGTTTGTCACTAATAATTTGTTTAAAGGCATACAAGTAAGGTAAATCTAGTATTTTTAATAATATATTTGTAGAATAATTTATATTATTATAAGATTAAGATTTATGGTATTGCTCAAAAGTTTATTGGATAATTTTGGTGGTTGAAATCTTGTAATTTGATTAGAAATGCATAACAAAGAAGGAGTTGTGACTATATCTAATTCAATATAAAATAAAATATCCTCAATAGAATTTCATGTCAAAGTAGATTTATTTTTTGTTTATTCAAGAAGTGTGAATTTTGTCTCAAAACTTCTTCAATGATAATATATTTCTATTAAATATTTATAAGTTCTTATTTTCTATGCATAACAAAAAGATCCTATATCAAGACCTTTATCCATACATTGATTATTGCATGCTTATCTTTGACATAAGATGTTGTAATATGGCTTAAATATAAAAAGTTCTTGATCCAAGTTCTTACAAATGTTTTTTTATAAATTAGTCACTTATTTTTTAAGTATTTCTATATAACAAGTATTAATGATACTTTGATATAGATACATATGGTTTTATTTTTATCTTTCATTCTATTATAGTACAACACCTGCTATATCTTTATGAACTTGTCAAATTTATCATTGGCCATGGTGATGGATTTCTGTCATGGACATAAGATTTACTCCAATAATTATTTAATTAATATAAACCAATAGAAGTAGGTAAAATAAATTGATTTGATAATATCTAATAGAATAGCTTCCTAAAAGCTTCATAGATGTGGAATCACCTTTATACATGTCTATAGGTGATTGGTAGGTTAGAAACTTGGTCAACAAGCTAGCCACATAGCGCACATATTGAAAGCTTGTGGAATAAGCTAGCCATGTGTTGCACATATTGGTAGCTTGCGGAACAAGCCAAGTACGTGGGGCACATGTGGAAAACTTGTCGTGCAAGTTTGATATGTGTCTTACAAATTAGACATGTATATGAGGTCCTATAGAATACCGCCACATAGCTCTTAATTAGATAGTATTTATAGAGGCAAGAATGAAGCCTTCTTCACTCTTGTCAACTCTTTTCTTGCTTCTAGTCTAGATTCAAGAGTCTATAGTTTTCTTCTCTTGTGGTAATAGCCATTCTAATTTCTTTTAATATACATACTTCCTTACTTCTATTTTGTTATTCTTCTTAATAAAAGTTTCATATGTTTATTTACTTTCATTGAGTTCTTGTCCTTGACAGATTGATAAGAATACACATACAGTATCAGAGCTTTGTCTTTTCTTGATTAAGAGTAGATTATCCCTTTCTCTTGATAAGACATAAGCATATTAGAAGTTGTGGAGTACCCACTTCTAAATTGATACTGTTTCTAGAATTTCTTCTTTTGAGTGTGTTATTTTGCATTTCTTGAAGTGAGAGTAAATACCTTCCTTCCTATTGTATTAATATGGCACAACTTACGAAAATGAAGAGTGCAATGGCACAAATGCAAGAACAAATGAGAGAGCTAATGCTTATAATGCATCAACTCAGTTTACCACCACAAAGATCAACAAGATTAGCAGGAAGTGAAGATATAGAGATGGTTGGAGCTGCGTTGATATCTACACCAAATCATACTATCTCATTTATGATGGAGCACCATTCAAATATTAGAGAACCAAAAATTAGTTTGCTTGAGAAGTTTGATGGCACGAGATTTAAATTTTGAAGATTTATCAATCAAGTACAATTGGTAACTGAACTTCAACCTTAAAGTTATCCTACACAAGGATCTCAAGTTAGGTTTATTAGAATGTTACTTTTGGATTCTACTTTATAGTGGTTTTCATCTTTTTTTGAATGATATGATCCAATATTGGATAATTTAGTGGAATTTCAATCTATGTATGGAAAATATGATGTAATCTGTGTTGCAACTAATAAGATTCACATCCTACTACAAGACAATCGATCAATGTCATTATACGCTTCACAATTTTGACAACTAGCAACTGATATCAAGTGGGATGATATTGCACTCATCAACCAATTTCTCTACGGATTATAATATGAGATAAAAAAAATTAATGCTCAATTTATCCGATCTTCAAATATTGAGTCAAGCAATTGATTTTACTGTGAAGTTTGACAATCGACTTTTTGAGTTTTGATCTGAGAGTCATACAAGCGAGTCTCAATGTTATTATTCAATGGCAATATCAACATCCTCACAAAACGTACATTCGGAAGTAGAAGACATGCAAATTGATATGGTACATTTTAAACCTCTTACTGAACAAGAAAAGATTCGACGTTGTCAAGGAGGATTATGTTTATATTATGGAGAATCTAAGTACATTGCTTAACATTGTCCAAAGAAATGACACAGTTACAAAATAAGGAGTATAGTTGTCAAAGAAGATGACATGTCAGAAAACAAATTTGTCTAGCTACAATAGAGACCGTTGTCAAGGTAGAGAGAGTTTATTTCAAGAAAGCACTAGGCTTCTAGCTGCCATTAATTACTCAATCAAGATCCAAGTATAACAAAATCCCAAAATTTATATAAAATATTTTTTTATAGGACTATTACACCCAATATATAAGCCTTATTTCCTCAAACCTCTAAAAACATAACAAATGCTCCAAAACCTTCATTCTCCCGTATAGAGGGAATTTTTTTTAAACTTCAACAATCCATAACTTTTAATCCAACTATCCAAATCCACTCTAAATTTACATGAAGTACTGATGTATTTTTCACAACTACCACCACAAATTTCAACTGTTGATACATGACTAATCTTTAGATATTGCCAAAATCCTAGTAATAGCTTCAAACCCTTATTTACAAACATCCATGTACTAAATTCTTTATATCTCACAATCTAAAAGTCCAAATGCTATGAAAATTTGATATATAGCTTTTTAGCATAATAATACACCTTCTTAGAAAATTTGAAATAAAAATTTGTCCAGAAACTCAAGATATGGCAAATCCCATCACTATCAATAAAACGGTCTACTTACTGCCTTGGAATTTGATCTGCTGTCTTTGACTCTAAATATAATAATTCTTTCACTTCAAGTGTAGATCTTAAAATCACCTCTCTAGCTGCATCTTCCGATCTCCAAAAGCTTTCATACAACTCCTTCAATCTTCAAAAGAGTGACAATAGATACAATTTGTATATCCTAATTTCAAGCCCCTACTTCTCCCTCATTAAAACTCCAAATTCCTTGATTTTTATATCAAAATTGTAGTCCAAAAAATAAGCTTTCTAATTCTAATCTTTGAATTTCGAATTCTCTCCTCAAAGTCACCGACACCTTTATTCTTGTTGCAAGCAGCCTCCTCAAAGCCTATTGGGTATGACCATTGACCAATAGGAATGAAGAAGTTCACCCCTTGTCTTCATTCATCCTCACTTTGTCTTCATCCTTCCAAAGAGGCCTCTTTGTAGTTTAATTCTTCATCTTTAGGCCCCAACCTTCTCTCAAGGCTTTATACTAAATATTTAGGTTCTATATAATTTAAATCCCATAATCAAACTAAGTAAAAATCTAAAATAAAAATTCTTATATCAATTCCCTTTAATTTATTTTATTAACTATTTTTACATATATCTAAACCTATAAACATATTATGCATTTTGAGTGGATTTTACATATTGTAAGCAATTACAATATAACACCGTGTAGTTGAAATCTTATACAATTCATAATGAAGGTTCTATTCTCTCTTCAGAATCCTCTTCTTATTTTATAATAGATATATATTTAGGACCAAAAAACTACAGAGCCTCTGTCTTATTAGATTCAAGAGCCTCAGCATGCTTTCCAGATGAACAATTTGTTAAGAATTGTAAAATATCTTTAGTATGGAAAATTAAACTCGTACATGTAGAAGTCATAGATGGTTGTCTATTGTCTTTTGGAGATGTCACTTATAAAACCCGTCCTATAAAAGTAATAATAGATGGTCATAATAGCTACATAACCTTTAACATAATTAAATCTCCATCTAATCTAGTTATTTTAGATTTATCATGGCTAGAAAAATATAATCCTCAAATAGATTGGAATTTTTGTAGACTTGACTTTTCTCAAAATATTATTAAATATCCTACCGATTAAGTGAAAAGCTATAAGTCTAGTATAATAAAACCTATACTTATAGATACAAAAGATTTTATACACGCAGCAAAAAAAAGATCAACTTTTGCTATTTGTGCCACATCCGTTTTTGATGGTGGAAAGATTTTAAGTGGCATTCCAAGCCAATATCTGGATTATCATGATGTTTTTGAGATAAAAAATACAAATATTCTTCCGAAACATCGTCCATATGATTGTTCAATCGACCTCAATAAAGGAACTCAGCCACCATTTGGACCAATCTACAATTTATTACAAGATGATTTGGTTGAACTTAAGACGTATATTGACAAGAATTTGGCCAAGAATTTCATATGCTATTCTAAATCTCCAACAGGAGCTCCAATTCTATTTGTGAAGAAAAAAGATGGATCATTGCGGATGTGTATTGACTATCGAGGACTCAATAAGATCACAATCAAGAACAAATATCCATTACCTTTGATATCAAGACTCTTTGACCAATTAAATCAAGCTAAAATCTACACAAAAATAGATCTAAGAAGAGCATATAATTTGGCACGCATCAAAGAAGGAGATGAATGGAAAATTGCATTTTGAACCAGGTACGGACATTTTGAATATAATGTCATGCCTTTTGGACTTACAAATATACCAGCTGCTTTTCAACATCTCATGAATGATATTTTTTGTGAGTTCCTAGACAATTTTGTCATTTGCTACCTAGACGATGTTTTGATCTATTCTAAGAACGTAGAAGAACATGAAGTACATGTTTGTCAAGTATTACAAAAACTTAGAGATGTGGGATTGTATGCCAAGATGAAAAAGTGTGTATTTCACACTTCTTAAGTTGATTTCTTAGGATACATCATTTCAAATGATGGTCTTATGATGAATTCTAAGAAAGTCCAGACAATGATAAATTGGAAGATTCCAAAGATGGTAAGAGATGTCCAATTTTTTTTGGAATTTGCCAATTATTATCAGATCTTCATCAAAGACTTCTCTCAAGTTGTAGCTCCACTTACACGTTTGATCCATAAAAACAAACTCCAATGGAATCAAGAAGCAGAAGCAACATTTGAAGCTCTGAAGATATCATTTGTTTCTGCACCAATCTTGTATCGTGTTGACTTTTTCAAGGTACTTTTTTATGAAAACAGATGCATCAGATTTTGCTTTAGGTGCCGTTTTGTCACAAATAGGAACAGATGATAAACTTCATCTAATAGCTTTTCATTCAAGAAAATTTTCAACAACCGAGATCAATTATGGGATCCATAAAAAAGAACTTCTTGCAATTGTAGATTCCTTTCAAGAATAGCATCATTATCTAGAAGGCGCTTCCAGTCCAATCACCATGTATACGGATCACAAGAACCTCAAGTATTTCATATGGATATGCGTGTTGAATCGTCGTCAAGCTCATTAGAATATATCTTTGTCAGGATTTGAATTCATTATCACTTATTGGCCAAAAAAACAATAATGTTTGTCTGATGCCCTTTCTAGACGTTCTTATTTTGTACCAAAAGAAAGACATGCAGCTTTTGAGCAATAAAGAACGGTCCTCTTGAAATCGAAGCAATTTTATCTTCAAGCAATGAAATCAACATTGGCTGTTGATTCAACTTTTCTCAAGCAAATTCAGTCAAGTATGTCCTCAGATCCTCTTATTCATGATATCAAGAATAATTCTTCTAAGACTCATGATTCTTCTAAATTCGAGTTCAAAAATAACCTACTATATTTTAAAGGACACCTATATGTTTCAGAAGGAGAAGCATGTTTATATGTTCTTCAAGTACGTCATGATTTTCTAGTGGCAGGACATTTTGAATACAATAAGACTTTGAAACTTATATCAAGAGATTTTTGGTGGCCTCAAATGTGGAAGGCAGTCAAAGACTTTGTACAATCATGTGATATCTACTCAAGATCAAAGACTCCTCGTCATTGATCTTTTAGACTTCTTTAGCCATTACCTATTCCAAAACAACCATGGTCTTCTATTTCTATGGATTTCATTACAGATCTTCCAAGCTCAAGATCTTATGACTCTATATTTGTGATAGTAGATCGGTTTATAAAAATATCACATTTTGTACTATGCACAAAATCTATCACAAGTGAAGAAACAGCTAAGCTTTTCATTGATAATATCTATCGCTATCATGGATTATCTAAGGATATTATATCGAATAGGAGAACTCAATTTGTATCAAGATTTTGGAGAATCCTTTTCAAGATCTTAAAAATAGACATAAAGTTATTTTTAGCTTTTCATCTTCAAATTGACGGACAAACAGAGCACGTGAACCAAGTCTTGGAGCAATACTTAAGGTGTACCATCAACTACCAACAAGATGATTGAACAACTCTTCTGCCATTGGTAGAATTTACTTATAATAATATGATACATTCTTCTATACAACAAACACCTTTCTTTGCCAATTATGGTTACCACCTACGACTTGATATTTTTGACTTTTTAAAAGGTTATAATCCTATAGTAGAAGATTTGACAAATTGTTTGTCAAAGCTATATGCAATAATGAAGGTGCAATTAAAAGAAGTTCAAGAATGACAAAAAATAAATGCAAATGCATATCGCAAAGAACAACCACAATTTAATGTGAGAGATAAGACATGATTACTTTGTCGCAATATCAAGACTACTCGTCATTGTAATAAGTTGGACTATCGTAGACTTGGACCTTTTCCTATTTTTGAATAAATCAATCTAGTTGCATATTGATTATATCTATCGGAGTCCATGAAGATCCATCATATATTCCACGTATTACTACTCGAGCCATATAAGATAGTGGATATACAAGGAAGAAGACAAATGCCATGGCCTCCTATAGAAGTGGACAATGATAAAGAATTCGAGATTGAAGAGATTTTAGATTCAAGGCAACACCAAAATCGACTAGAATATCTTGTGCATTGGCGAGGATACGATATTAGTGAATGCACATGGGAGCCATCCAAGAATCTAGTAAATATATCAATAAAAGTCAATATATTTCATCAACAATATCCGTAAAAAGTAAAATAAAAAAATCAAGAAAATCTTTGCTATAAATCAAAGCAGATTCTATAAAGGTTTCATTCTACTTTGTATCATTGTTTGTTATTTCTTTAGATTTGTTTATGCTAAAGAGATGGATGATCAACAACCAACAAATTCAGCTCAAGAGCCATCATTTGCTAATTTACTAGATGAGATATTATGACTATCACAACCTTCAAGATGACGGAATAGAGATGAAGACCCTCAAGAATGTCATGTCCTTCCTCAGATTGATGGTGAAATATAATATGTTTGATATCACAACCTTGGACGAGACTCTCAATTTTTGATGATACTTTTAGAGGTAGTAACTACTCTTGATGGTGTTCCTAATGTTTTTTTTGAAGGGAGTTATGAAAGCCTCAACAATGATTAAATAACATGATAGTCCTCTCGCCTTGGTATGAGACATTATTGATGGCTGAAAGAACCTATCAACTACTTTCAAGGGGAACAAAGATCAAAGTATGTGGCAAGCACAATTCGACGTATCCTTGACTTCCTCAATATATAATCAGTGCTCTTCATGGAACTTGTACATAGAAGGGGAGATAATGTCATGGACATAAGATTTATTCTAGTAATTATCTAATTAATATAAACCAATAGAAGTAGATAAAATAAGTTGATTTGATAATATCTAATAGAATAGCTTCCTAGAAGCTTCATAGACATAGAATCACCTTTATATATGTCTATAGGTGATTGGAAGGTTAGAAACTTGGTCAACAAGCTAGCCACATGGCACACATGTTAGTAACTTGTGGAACAAGCTAGCCATGTGTCACACATGTTGGTAGCTTGCGGAAGAAGCCAAATATGTGGCGCACATGTGGGAAACTTGTCGTGTAAGTTTGACATGTGTCTTGCAAATTAGACATGTGTATGAGGTTCTATAGAATACCACCACATTGTCACGTTATAAATTAAAATATAGTGTGAAAGATATAAAGGAATGTGTTAGAATAAAAAGATTAAGATTAGAAGAAGAGAGGATGAAAAAGAGAAGGGGTTGTGGTTATAACCACATTATCTTGGAGGTTATAATGTTTATCACAAGCTCAAGGATGATAGGTAGGCCAAACTATTAATTTCCTGTTGAAATTCCCACTAGCAGTACCAAGTCATGAAGCCAAGGATTTCTACAGTGAAGTCAAGTGGATTTGAAGCCACGTCAACTCCAAAGTAGCTAAGAACTTAACCACACAAGCTTCTTTGACTTGACAGTGTAGGATGTAATTCTTTCTTTTTTATCTCTAATCTAATCTTAATTGTTTCTTTCTACTTATTAGATTTTTTTTCTATTTTATTTTAGATCTACTTTACCTTTATTCTCTTCTATTTTAGATCTAAACTTAAATGTTATGGGCTGAAATTAGAAGAGAAGTTGGTAGAAAAATGGTAGTAAGAAGATAGAATAAAAATTTACCTCAAAAAGTGAGATTCCTTCAAATTAATCCAAAAGAAAGGATTTAAGAGGTGGAAAGACATGGCTGAGGTGTCTCTTTGACCAAGGGAAGAAGGAAGACCAGGCCGGGATGACAAGAAGGGGTCGTGAAGAAGAAGAGAGGGGGTTCTTTTAGAGAGATAGGGTTTCTTTTTGATAGGTAGTATACGTTTTTGTATATAGAAGAAGCTTAGAGAGGATTTTAAGTAAAACCTTTTTTGTAGGTTTGTAGTAAATAAGATAAGGAACATATAGAAATAATTTTCATGTCTTTTGGTTAAGTATCAAGGGAGATATGAGTTGTCAAAGTTGCAGGTGTTTAAGACTAGGGCAGTGAGGTTTACTAAATTTCGGGCCTTGGCTCTTGAGAACCATTTGGACTTTAGAGGCAAATTTTGTTGGGGTTTTGTTCCTTATAGAGTTTACTACTTTGAATAAAAATCTTAAGTCAATATGATCTTTGAGCAAAGAGTTATGAGTGAAATTGTAACCGGATGTAGGTGAAAAGAGAAATAGAGTGAAAGCAGAATTGGGGTTTGTATAGGCAGAGTGTGTGTGTGGGTTTTTTGGGTATGAATGGAGTTAGGGAATGAATTTGAGTGTGAAATTCAATAGGCGTGATCTAAGCAAGTTAAGAAAGAAATGAGAGTAAGTTTGATATTCATTTATCTTATGAAAAAAATGTTATGCTCTTTCAAAGTGATAGGGGTCTATCTCTAAGTCAGTGAAGTTTGGGGGAGCATATCTTTGTGATCAAAGTAGCATTTTGAGTAAAATTTATTGGAGTTTGTAGATATATGAGTCTATTAAGTTGTGTAAAAAACTGATTGCTATTGGAGTTATGCTTAAAGAATTATGAGGAAATTTGTATTTGGATCTAGAGTTGGTAGAAGACAGAATTAAAAGAGAAGGGTAGAGTCTATAACTCTATTTCCAAGAGGAGTTTTGGAGCAAAAATTGGAGGATGTTTACAACATAAACCAAGCAACAAGCCTACTAAATTTCAATACTTGGGGTTTTGATAATGAGGAACAATGAAGGTGTGAAGCAAAGGGGGTCCAGAATCAAAGGCAGCATGGAGGAGTTTTTTTGACAACATGGTTCTCTCTAACCACATGAGCTATAATCAAAAGGATTATAAGGTTTGCTTCCTTACTTCCTTAAGTACTTTGAGTCCAAATTTTGCTTCAATTGATGTGATATCCTAGAATTTATGGGCAAATTTGAGGGCGGGTTTCTAAAGGCAGAATATGTTAGGGTTAATAAAGTATGTTTTTATGTAAATTCTTCAATTTTATGAACTTTATGAATCTCATCTTGCACTTAAGAAACGCGAGGCACAAAAGACCTAGTGTTTCTTAGGACTAAGACTCTCACCACGACAATGTAGCTCTTAAATAGATAATACTTATAGAGACAAGAGTGAAGCCTTCTTCACTCTTGTCAATTCCTTTCTTGCTTCTAGTACAGATTTAAGAGTCTATAGTTTTTTTGTCTTATGAAAATAGCTATTCTAGTTTCTTTTAATATACATACTTCCTTACTTCTATTTTGTTATTCTTCTTAATAAAAGTTTCATATATTTATTTTCTTTCATCGAGTTCTTGTCCTTTACAATTTCACATGTTAGGAACATACGCTTTGGAAGTTCACAAAGCCTTCTAAAATATTCTAGAGATTTTTTTATTTAGTAGAAGTTGCTTGAGAAGCTTCTTAGTTAATAGAAGTAATTCAAAAAGCTTCTAAGTTGATAGGAGCTACTTAAGAAGCTTTCTAGTTTGATAGAAGCTGCTCAAAAAGCTTTTTAGATAGAAATATATATTAAAGTCAAGGTTGAAGGGTTCTTCAGTCTTGACAATGCATCTCTTAGAATTTTAACTCACCCTTTTTGATTCTCTTTAAGTACTCATCTAGATAATTCAAGTTTTTATTGGTTTCTTCTTGAAACTTCTTTTCAATTCAAGTCTCTTGTTCTATATTCTTATATCCTTGATAATTTGTCAAGATTGCCTTTATTTTAAATATTAAAATTGGATCTTTTTTTTTAGAGAGTAGATTATCCCTCTTCTTGAAGGTATACTAATGCTTTTGAAGTTGCTAAATATCTTTACCTAAATTGATATTATCTTCTTATAGATTCATTATTTTTCTTTTAGAATGGCTAGAGGTCAAGATATCAATATGATCAAATATTTTGAGTCCAAGTTAGATGCCATCATAAGTGCTCTTACTACTTTATTACTATGATTATAGAAATTGAAGGAATTGTTGTAAAACTTTATAACAATATAATAGGACAGTCTTTATCCTTTGGTAGTGTCATCCATAAAATAACATCTATAAAAGTATTGTTTAAAGACCATAGTAGCCAAATTATGTTCAATGTTATTATAAATCCTTCAAATCTTGTTATTCTTGGACTTTCTTGGTTGAAAAAGCATAATCCATCTATAGAATGGACATTGCAAAGAATGACATTTCCAATAGAAATCCCTATAAGGAAACTTTATATAAAGTCATCAATTAATAAGCCTTTATTTGTTGTAATAAGGGCTTTTATAAGATTGGCCAAAGAAGGTACATCATTTATTATTTATGCAACTCTAATTAAAAAAGATATGATTTCATTGGCAAATATTCTAAAAGAATATAGCAAATTTTAAGATGTTTTTTAAAAAAAAAAAATGCTCATATATTATCAAAGTACCAACCATATGATTGTACCATAGATCTTTAGGAAAGAACACAACTATCTTTTGGCCTAATTAATAACCTTTTTCAAAATGAATTTTTGACGTTGAAAGATTATATTGATGAAAATCTTACAAAGAACTTCATCAATCATTCAAAGTCTCTAGTAGATGCATCTATATTCTTTGTAAAGAAAAAAGATGGTTCCTTACGTATGTACATTAATTATTAGGAATTAAATAAGATAACCATGAAGAATTGTTATCTACTACCATTAATCTCAAGACTTTTTGAATAACTTGGTTAATCTGAGATCTATATTAAGATAGATCTTTGTGGAGTCTATAACTTGGTATAGATCAAGAAAGGAAACAAATGGAAGATTGTATTTTCGACAAGGCATGGATATTTTGAATATAATGTCATGCCTATTGGATTAACAAATGCATCCACTATCTTTTAATATTTAATAAATGATAACTTTTGAAAGCATCTAAACAAGTTTGTAATGATTTATCTTGATGATATCTTAATCTACTTAAAAAAATCTAGAGAAACACAAAGAGCATGTAAAGTTGGTATTATAAAAGTAACAAGACATAATTTTGTATGCCAAACTAAAAAAATATGTATTTCATCAATCAAAGAAGAAATTTTTGAGATACATCATATCTACTGAGAGTTTGATGATGGATTCCAAAAAAATAGAGGCAATTATATAATAGACCATTCTAAAGATTGTAAAAGACATACAATGCTTTCTTAGATTTATCAACTTCTATCAGATCTTTATTAAGAATTATTCTTATGTTGCTACCCCTCTTACTTAATTGACATGCAAAGATAAGTTGGAATAGGGGCCTCAAATGGAGAAGGCAGTTCAAGATTTCAAGACAACACTTATCATAGCTCCAATCTTAATGCATCTAGATTTTACAAAGACATTTTACATAGAGATTGATGCTTCAAATTTTATACTAAAGGTTGTACTTTCACAAATAGATATAGATAATAAACTCCAATCTATTGTATTTTATTTTTCAAAGTTTTTTTGCCAAAATTAATTATAAAATCCACAATAAAGAGCTTTTTGCTATTGTAAATTTTTTTCAAGAATATCATTTTTTTGAAGGAACAATGCATCATATGACTATATATATAGATTATAAGAACTTAAAATATTTTATATTAACTTGGATTCTTAATTATTGTCAAGTTTGATGAAATATGTTATTATCTTGATTTAACTTTATTATCATATATCGGCCTCAAAAACAACAAGAATTATTCGATACTTTATTAAAGAGATCATATTTTATACCAAAGATAGGAGAGAAAATATTTGGTTAATAATATGCAACTTTATTGAAGCCAAAGCAATTTTATTTTTGCGCCACTATTAGATCGGCACTTATTAATTCTAATTTTCTTAACAAGATCTGTAATTGCAACTACTAATGATACTTTGGCCTTTGAAATCAAGTATCAATTTAATGAAAATATTAATAAGTTTAAGCTTAAAAAAATCCTTCTATATATTAAAGAATGTTTCTATATCCTAGAAGGACCAATATGACTATACATTCTTCAATCTTGCCATGATTTTCTAACTATGGATCACTTTAGATTTAACAAGACCTTAGAATTTATTTTCTAAGATTTTTGATAGCCTCAAATGTAAAAGGCTATGAAAACTTTGTGCTCTCTTGTGACATTTGTTTAAGGTTCAAAAATCCTTGATATCGCCCTTATAGATTCTTATAGTCCTTACTTGTTCCAAAATGGTCATGGTTTTTTATCTCAATAGATTTCATTATGGATTTACTACTATCCAATTCATTAGACAACATCTTTGTGGTGATTGATCGACTTATAAAGTTGGTATATTTAATTCTTTTTTATATTGGCAATAAAATATGGCTGCTTTAATAAAACATCAAGATGAAGCAGCCATATAATAAGTTGGACTATTAGAAATTATGACCATTTTCCATCTAGAAGCAAATTAATTCAATGGCATATTACTTAGAATTACTATCTTTCATAAAAGTACATCCAATTTTCTATATCTTTCTTTTAAAGTTTCATAAAGAATCATATGTTTTGAAAAGAATACAACAATTGTCACCTAATATTGAAATAAAAAATCATGAAGAATAGAAGGTCAAAAAGATGTTTGATTCACAATGAAGGTGATACAAATTAAAATATCTTGTTTATTAATGCAGCCATGATATCAATAAGCACATATAGGAACCAATATTGTATTATATATTGCCTTGTTTGAAAATGTGTCGGGCACCTAGTTATCCAGGGTGAGATTGCGGTTTACAAATGTTCAAGAAATCTTAATAGGTTTCATTCATATAAGAAGAATATGATTTAAATTTCAATATAAGAGTGCTTAAGTCAATACAAAGTATGTAAAAATACTCTTCTTGAAAACTTTAATCACATGTAAAATCCAATTGCTTTGTTACTTGTCACAATTAAGCAACTAAGATTTCTCTTTGCAAGTCCTAATCTTAGTTAGTAAACTTTAGTAAGCTATAACTCTTAAGCTAATCATCAACTTGATGTGAAATTTTGCATACAAATGCAAATATAAGTCTTTTATATGTTTAAAAAATTTCAGCCCAATCCAACTTATAAATTATAGAAAATCAACCAAAATCCGTATTAATGTCACTTGGCCACTAACTTGAAAGTTGATGTAGATATCTCAGTAGTAATTTCTCCTTCTCCAACTATTAACTTCAGTTAAAAATTGGTGTGTAGCTTGATCTTTAAGTCTTCTAATATTGTGCCAAATTTCACCTTGACTTGACCAATAGATCTTTAGATATTGTAGAAATCCTAAACATCCTTAAACTGCCAACTTTTGGTACTTCCTTGTACTAAAGATCAAAAAAATCATAATTGCACCATTAGATTGTTACAAATTTTTATTTAATCTTAGCACACTTAATCACCTATATATTGTCAAATTTTCAACTATAGATGTCACTCCAATTGCATAAAATAATCAAGAGTATTGGCCCTAATTTTATTGCATAAAAATCCAATCCTCAGT
This sequence comes from Physcomitrellopsis africana, assembly GCA_036785485.1. Lineage (NCBI taxonomy): Eukaryota > Viridiplantae > Streptophyta > Bryopsida > Funariales > Funariaceae > Physcomitrellopsis > Physcomitrellopsis africana. The sequence continues at coordinate 820,381 of JAWRVF010000015.1, read as the reverse complement.
ACAAACCTTGACTTTAGATAATGATTGCTAAGTTGTTTCAACAAACTTAAAGCTAGCTCTCCAATATTCATTGCTAATCTCCAAATGACTTGATATCTTGTCTTTTGTGGCCATTTTTGTAGTTGGAGGTCTGATTTTGACCCTATTCCATACACAATCAACCCCTAGGTATCAATCCAATTTATTCTAAGGATTTTTAAGCTTGATCCTATCCTCAACTTAATCCTAATATCAACCATATTAATTATTTATGTCTTTTATTCTAATTTTATTAACTTATGGCTTTTTAAAAATAGCAAAAGAATTTCTACAACCTAGAAGGAAAATTTAATAACTAACTTTTATCTATTAGCTATTAAAACAAAAAAATAATCTAAGAGGCTCTCATAAAATCTTTTTTAACTATCTCAAGTTCCTATTGAATGAAGATAATTGAATATTAAGTAGGAATCATTCTTGTTTATATTTTTCACCACATAAATGTATTATAATATGACACCAATTAAAATTCTTGCCAATGCGCTTCAAAAGGTACAAAAAATTTATTGATTCTATCTCCACAAATCCAAATATGTTTGATGATAACTTCTTGGTGAAGATTGGATTCAAAGAATACCTATAAGAGAAAAAGAGTCAAACTAAAGCCTTCATTAATATGCAGTCATTTGTTCTAAGATAAAATAGAATTATAGAAGTAAGTCAATCACCATGTCAAATCCTTAAGTGGTAAAAGATTTAGCAAAATAAGATTCAAAAGATTTACTTGCTACGTAAGCTTTGAATAAATTAGTATAGTTTTCATAGCCTTCAATTGAATAAAGTGAGGATGATACATTTCAGTACCAAGTATGACCATGGTTGGAGCTATTAGGAGCAATATTCAACTATACAAGTCTTGATTCCAATGCTTGAGTTTTAATGATATTGCTTAAGCTTAGAAAGTTGAATCCTTTTAAACCTAAAATCTTGTTTGGAGGATATTTTGAAGGCTACAATAAAGATCAGATCCTTAGATGGGATGTTTTAACAATAGAAGTACTAGCTCAAGACTATAGGCAATTTTTTCAAAGAATAATAAAACCTATTGCTCAAAAATAGTATTATATTATAACATGGCTATAGGATGAAAGAATAAAAGAAGACTTATATTATAGAGAAGCTTAATTAAAGATTAAATTATAAAATTACTTTAAAAAATATAAATAAATAAATAAAAAAGTAAAAAAATATTTAATATTAATATTATTTTTTTATAAAAAAAAACTTTTTTTTATTTTATAGGACCATAAACAAAACAAGATAAGATATATTAACAAAAATACTACTATAGATATTTTAAGATCAAAGTAAAAGATAATTTTTAATAAAAATTATCTAAAAAATCCTTGAATTGATACGCGGAGAGGGTTGGTTATGATCCAAAGTTCAAACTAGATTCCAAGATACAAAATTATGCACCTATGGAAAATAGGATTTTTTTATTGATTGAAGAGTGGAATTTAAGAGCAAACTTTAGAAGATTATTTTGAGTATTGATTTTAAGTGATTTAAATAGATATTGGCTTTGTAAAAGCTTTGCAAAATCAAGGTTCACTCAGATGATTATGATTTTTGTAAAATAAAAAAGGATTTATAATTTTGAGCATTTTGAGTATTTGATTATAGATCTATACGTCAAATTTTGTAGATTTGTGATTTTAGTTGTGTTTAGTGCATGCTATAAGTTTGAACTTGATATAATGGTTCAATTTAAGGTTATTGAAGTTCAAATGGGTTGGGATCTTGAAAATTCGATTTTGAGGGTCACTGAGAGTTTCTAAGATATCTAGCCATCTACTTGTTGGATTGAGGTGAGAATTATTTGTATAGATAGTAGACCAAATTTTCTATTAGTAAATAAATTTTGAAAGAAATTAAATGATAAAAAAAAAGACATTGGTGCTCAGAGATTGGCATTAAGATTAGAGAAGGAGGCCAACCTACACCTAAGTAAAGTTCTACGCTTATCTTTTATTTGCTAAATTGGATCTTCTTCAAAAAAATTGTACATGTTGCCAACTTAGTTGTTAAAAGGTATGCAAATTTTGAATTAAAATCAATAATTCAATCATTAGCTATTGAGGTTTTAGTCTGCTATAAGATTATTAGAATTTTATTAGAATTTGGCTAGGATTTATTTAGGATTTAGGATTTGATTAGAATTTGATTAGGATTTATTTAGGATTTTATTAAGATTTGATTTAGGATTTAATTAAATATTGATTAGGATTTAACTTAAGATTTGACTTAGGATTGATAGAATTTGATATAAGGTTTGATTTAAGATTTGATTAAGAATTGACTTAGGATTTTGAGTTAGGATTTGAGTTAGGATTTGAGTTAGGATTTGACTAAGGTTTGATTTAAGATTTGACTAAGATTTGATTTAAGATTTAATTATGATTTGATTAAAATTAACTAATATTTTATTAAGATTTTATTAGAATTTGATTAAAATTACATTAGAATTTGGTTAAAGTTTAATTAAAATTTATTTAAGATTTTATTAGGATTTTTAGATTTTTGATTAATTATAACATATAACTATATCTTCTATAGCTAAATATCTAATATATTTTCAAAAAAGATGATATATAATATGATAATAGAAAATAAAATATATAATTTCATTGATACAACATAGTTTCAACTTTTTATGTACATAGGAAGATTTCCAAAGGTATGAACTTTCTTTAAAACTTATTGCTAGAAAAAGAAGTGATATTAAAGACATACACTTTGAAAGCTCACAAAACCTTCTAGAACATTCTAGAGATTTTTTAGTTAGCGGAAGTCACTTGAGAAGCTTCCTAGTTGGTGAAAGTAGCTTAAGAAGCTTTGTAGTTAATAGAAGGAGCTTGAAAAGCTTTGTAGTTAATAGAAGGAGCTTGAGAAGCTTCTAAGTTGGTAGAAGCTGCTCAAAAAGCTTCTCAATTTGATAGAAGCTACTCAAAAAGCTTCCTAGATATGAGTATATATTGGAGTCGAGGTTGAAGAGTTCTTCAATCTTAACAACGCATCTCTTGGAATTCTAACTCATTTTTTTTTATATTATTTGTGTACTCATTTAGATAATTCAAGTCCTTGTTGGTTTTTCCTTAAAATCTCTTTTTAATTCAAATCTCTTGTTTTGTATTCTTATATCTTTGACATCACATTTATAAAGACATTCTTTTAAAAATATCAAATACAAAGCAACACTTTGGCATTTGGAAATATGCTTGGAATAACAATCATTAGAATAATTTCTCAATTAGTAAAAGAAATCAACTAATCTTGAAAAAAGTAGTTTCTAAAATCTTTATTTACTTGTTCAAAGATCCATGTGTAGTGTAATTACTCTCACTATTTATAAAGCAATAAAATATTTAAAATAATTTATTGATAGAAAAAAATTCTATTCTATACAATAATAATATTTGATACCTATTCAACATGATAATAATTAGAAGTAAGTAATAAGATACTTGAGACAATAAATACAACACCATCTTTTAGAATCTTATTTAATTGTCTTATATTTGGAATTGAGAAGATTGATTAAATTTAATGAATATTCTTTGGTAATTTATATTTAAAAAATTATATAAATTTATTATTTTTATTAATTTTTACATCAAGATTTATCTCTTTTTCAATAAGGATGTCCAACAAAGCTTCAATTAATTGCCTACCAGTAATAGTTTCTACATTTAATGTGTTTCCTTGGTCGTAGATGTCTCAATATACCACTAGGCAATCAATGAGGTGAAAGATTTATGCAACAAACTTGGAGGTATCACCAAATTTTAATAGTGTACTTATCATTTGCTTCTAATTTGTATTCATTCTCCTTGCCAAAAGATAGGCTACTATATTCTCAATTAGATTGTGGAAGTAGCAAGGATTCACAACTTTTAAATCCCAATCATAATTTGTTTTCTAATTTTTCTAAAAGATCATTTGATGGAAACAACTCATTCTTCTACTGATTGTATTCTTTAGCTATTGTTCTCTCATTCTAAGCTTTTTTATATGAATACAGATAAAATCAACCCTTTTTAGTTTTATATTTGGATGGTTGCATTTCTTCATGCATCCTCTCTTTTGGACCATATACCTTTCAGCTTTTGTAAAGTCTTTTATTGTATATTGAGCTTCTTCAAAAATCGTACAAGATTAGAGAGGTAGAACTTCAAACAACATTTTATTACAAGAACATGGAATCTCTTTTCAATATCCTAGAACTTATATGTATATCTTCAAGCAAATTAATAAAGAAAACACAAGCTTAAGAAAACAAACTTTTATTAATATTGGTAGCTATATAAATCCATTCTCATTATCTCCAATTCCATTAAACAAAGACAATAAAAAATGACTAATACAGATCTACAAGAGCTTTTTATTAGAATTGAAGAAAGATGTAATAACTTGCTTCTTTACCTACAAATTAATATGAAGAGAGCAATTGCTACACTTAATTCCAATATCATAAGCAAAATCTTTGATCCGACACCAATTTGCACTTGTAGATCATCTTTTGAAAATTGAGTAGAGACTCTTTTAGATTCAAATTAGAAAATGGAGACAACAACTCAAAGTACAAAAAATATGGAGGTTGTAACAAATTTACTACCTATAATGTACGCATGTGTCATGTTCATAGAGCTTCTCTAGCAAGTGTGAAAAATCTTACTAATAGCAATAGTATTGGCAATGAAGAAGGCAATAAGAGTGGTGTAGGCAAGGGTGATGAATTTAGCAAATAATATTTGTATTTGAAAGAAAAAGAAAGACTTCATGCACTTTTATATATATAATAATAGGAGAGAGGATGATGTCTTGCTAATATAAGAGTGATGTCTTGCTAACACATCCCATGTTGTACTTATCCTATAATTATATTATATATTAGTTTGTTTCTGCCTTCTAAAAATTACACTATTATACATGCACACACATTAAGTGTACTCAGATGCATTTAATGTGTGTGCATGTGTAATAAAAAAATTCATTAAGTGTACTCAGATGCATTTAATGTGTGTGCATGTGTAATAAAAAAATTCATTAAGTGTACTCAGTTGCACAATGTAATAGATTGATGGGCTTCAAAGAAAAACATGTAGAACTAACTTGTGTATTGGATCCTGGTTGATTCACTACTAATACTAATAGAAGAGTCTTGAGCTTCTAACCACATTAGTCATCCCTCAATAGTCTAATTATAACAATTGGATGTCTGTGTCTGACAAGTATGACCTAATCCTCTTTCACTATATTCAATTTGGGAGTTCCTGCCCTTATTTCACAACTCCATTCCCAAAGTCCTCATTTCTAAGTAAATAAAAATGAGTCCAAAGCCAGACCATCCTATCACATCCCAGATTACAAATTCCATAATTGGCTATATGAATTACATGTCTTAGAAACTAGCATCAACAAACCATGCACAAGACAAAAGTTTTTTGATCATATGATGAAGGCAAGGTTCAAGGAGTGTATCTATCAATGAATGCTGCCCTTGAAACCTGTGGGACTCCAGTCTGAACTGCATGGTCCTCTCTTTAACCCACATTTGAACTTTTATCCACCCTCAAGCTCAGTGAAGAGATGTATCAGTTTGTACAATGGGCTGAGTAAATAAAAACATTTTGTATATAAATCAATGCCATATTTGCAACATTCAAAAACATATCAGACATGCAATATAAATGCAAGTGTTCAATCAAAATCGCCCAAGATAAGATAGAATCGTATGTGTGTTAGTATCAATGTGTAAGTTTTATTAGTTGAAAAACGAAGTAACAAATGTGTTGCTACTGCAGTGCTGAGTTTGGGGACTCAACTAGCTGGGAGCAAGTAAAATGATGTGATCGTTTACAGGGCATCAAAGCAAATGAGTATGCTTCTCGTAATTGAGCTGGAACTAGCGTAGTTGAAACGGACAGGAAGAGATTTATGCACAGAAGATCCGAATCGAGTGACGTGAAATTAATGGAGTATTCTAACACTATATGTAACAGAATGCCTGCTTACTACACGACCCCTAAACTGAGTCAATAAATATTGTGAAAACTTTTCAACCTCCTATATGTACTAACATTTTACTGAGAGCATTATAATCATAATAAGAAACCCAGCTCGTAACGATTTAATAGAAAAACGAAAGAATGAAAAGTTTGAGACTGCATTGAAAAGTGGAAGGCAGTGTGGTTTTAAGCATGAGAGAGAACAGGTGCACGAAGACCAGTGAACGCCACTCTGCAATGGTCAGGAAGTGGTGGAAGATCCAGACTCTTCGCCAGCGACGCATGGTCACTAACTGATGTAAGATCGGGACTCATCGGCGGTGAAGCATGGCTATTAGGAGGTGACACAGAGCCGTTCGTTGGTGATGGTGACGTGCGACCGCTAGGAGGGGATGCGCGACCAGCTTTACGCTGCTGACGAATGATATGGCGAATCTCTGAGCCGCACAACTCTTCTGACGAGGAACGAGGCAGTAAAACAGGAGTTGGAGTATGCGCCCTGAAAAATTCACAACTTCATGTATAAAGAACAAATGCACATGTGAACTCATCGAAATAGACGAATATTATCACCATGCAATCAAAACAAAATGACCAAAGTGTGCCGTCCAAAGTATGTTATCCCATAATGATCCAATTCCGTTGCACAATGCATCGCTATTCTACTGTCTAACGTATGATCATCAGGCAAGCTAGAAACGTTTACACACTACCCCGTCTCAAAACTGAGCTCGTATTCATAACCTTGTCCTAGACACCATGCTCACTGTAACACCAACCTAACGAGGACCTGAAACTCCAGATGGAGTATTCATCGCTTCAACAGTCTTCACATTGGTACCACGGGCAACACCAGACCAAATCACTGAACGATATAACTGGACAATCAACTTCTCGTCAGCTTCATGTCGCAACATGTCCCATCACAAATGAGCAACTTGTAGTGGTCAAACTATCTGGTAAATATATCGCATGCTTGTACCGCTGACTCTTCCCTACAACTAAACGTCTTGGCAAGCAGGTGCTGAGTATCTTACTGTCGTAAACTCTCCACGATATACGACGCATAAAGGTCCCTGCAAAATGCACGTCACCATCCATTAGCCTCCACAATCGCAAACACGCCTAACAATCCACAAATAAACAGAAAAAACAACCAAAAAATGGCCCCTAACACCTCATCAACCTACGACTACCAACTGTGACATTCACCAATCCAACTCAAATCACAAATCAGCTTCGTACCATTCACAGTGCACCTTCCGAAATCAACTGCCATCCCTCCAACACATCTCAACAAATGAAAATATTGTATTCAGCATGACCGCTTACATGGAGTGGCTGATGGCTTGAATCGCAGCTTCGTGACCCAGGAAGTTATCCACCTTCACATCTTTGTTCTCATTCTTCTTGTCTGATTCACCCCAAACCCACTACTGCCGGTTACAAACGTCACATATCACCACAATCAAAAACATCTCCCTCTCTCACGTGCACAACTCGGACCATTATGCTCCTCACCACCTGACCTCACTCGGCACTTACAATCCTCGAAGAACCGCCGAATCTCCGCCAATCGGTGCGGTGGAAGCTCGTTGATGTCCTTGAAATGCCTGTACTCGGGGTCGTCGGCACACACGGCGATGATCTTGTCGTCCTTCTCACCCTGCATCCCGCACAGATTCCACGTTACTAATCCGCCGCAAACGCATCTACAGCCTCTTCCATGACACACACAGCCACACAGTGCGAGCGCAACAGCCTCTGACCTGATCAATCATGGGCATCAACCCAATGGCTCTAGCCCGGACAAACGATCCAGGCATCACGGGTTCCTGCAACCAACTCAGTCATCAGTGCTCCCGCAAAAATGATGCACGCCGCCTTCCAAGTCTCCAACAAATCCCATTACCTCCCCAACACACATGGGCCTGCATTCACCAACAACTACAATCACAAAATCCTGCGACCACCATCACATATCACACCCTTCCGCCGGCCATCGCGGCTAGACTCACGGACTTTAAACGCCACAAATCCAAGATAAAACCCATAAAAAAAAATGACTTGTCTACTGCGACCCATACTACTCACAACAAACTGCCACCGATCACACCGGAGCGAGGGATATGTTTGTCACCCAACCCAACCCTACACTACTCAACACAAATGCGGCATCTCCACAATCGGCTAATCAACCACGCTTCTCAGCACACCTCACACTTCACCCCGCACACTCCAATCAAACACGCCTCTTCTGCTCTCAAGTCATCCTACAGACGGATTGCGCACGGTCGTGTCACGAACTTGATTTACGCACAAAGGAAGCTACCTGCATGATGACGAGAACGTCGATGGGATCCTCGTCCTCGCAAAGGGTGCGTGGAATGAAACCATAATTGTGCGGGTACACCACAGACGAGTACAGGATACGATCCACCTGTAGAGCAACCGATGTTCAGAACAATGAGCGGTCGAAACACAGTATATATCTCGTCAACATGCGAAACCAAACCCCTTCAGACTTCTCCCTAACTAATCATTCACCTTCATCAGACCGCTCTTCTTGTCAAGCTCGTACTTCACCTTGCTCCCCCTGTTGATCTCGATAACCTGCACGTGCGGATCAACCTTGTCATCAACTGTGACCTTCTACACCCCTCCCAACTATGCTGAGGGACATGCTGCTGCGAAATTACCACATCTTACACACCCCACACCGTGTCCGGAACAGCTACTTACACAGTTGAAGATTTCTGGTGCTGCAGGCCCTGAACATCGCAATTCAACACACGCCAATTTAGAACCTCATCCTTCGGATACTTCCAACTACGACTTCCAACAATAAGCAATGCACACACCACGATCTACACCTATCACACCCTCTCCCCAACTCCGGCCAATTTCCACATCTCACCAACAATCCTTGCCCGGATAGGCACACATACCGATTTCGAGGTCATGCCATGGGTGTGCAGCAACTGTACGACGCTCCATCGACGACATAATGCGGCTGTTCAGCGGAGTTGCCTTGTGTACAGCAGATGATCCGTTCTTTGTTGCAACTACTGCGAACCCATCGGAAGGCATGATATCAGCTTCACCCCGAATCCCGCTGTCCGTATCTCAGGAAATCTTCCTGCATTCAACGAAATTCACAAAAGTACGTCAAATGGTGCAAAGCTTCAACTTCAGAAGTCCAACACAACCCGTCAGACACCTGGAGAATAGATCTCACAAATGCCACTCGAAAGGCTGGAGGGTTTATGGCCAACAACGAAATCTATGGCTTCATCTTGGAAGCCATCACTATCATTCAACTCTACAACATCCACCGACTCCGTATAGAGTAACTGGGAAGGAGGGGGTCGAAGCAATTGGACTAACGATGTTTCGGATCCGTCCCATCAGCTTTTCGTGTTGGATGAAGGGACGATCAAAGTGGAATGCAATGGAGCTATAACTGGCCATACACCCTTTTCAAATGATCTCACGACTTCGGCGAAAGGCCCAGCAACGCATAGCAATAGAATGTGCACATCGGATCACCAGCACTGAACGATCCACGCACACAACGCTGCCAGCAATGGTAAAAAAATGGGAGAATAAAAATCACACTTTGATTCTAAATTAACGCGCAAGAATCTGATCAACACTCTTGCAAGTCTTCGTACACGAACTTCCACTGCCCAGGTCAACACTCAAAAATGGACTGTTAATTTAGCCCACTGCTCCTCCTCATCAAAATTCCAAAGCGAGAAGAATGTTTTCCAACGACAGCGAACTCCTTCATATCCAGTTACATGTAAAGTTCTCCTGTCAAAATGTGACAAGAACCAAACCATTCTCCGTGGCCTATACACTCCCAACTTCCCAACATTCCCCAATGCCCCCCCAATCCAATTTTCAACTACAATGCCGTTGAAAATTGCACTCCAACTAGTCACACAAGCTCAGAGCGAAGATCAGGTCTGCTTACCCACACCGAATGCAGCCCCTCGCGCCCCTCAAAACTTCCAAACCGCGCTCACCGCGCGGACCTCCGACAGACGTCCCCTATCCTCGCAGCAACTTGATCAAGAGATCAAAAACAAGACGGAACTCGACAGCACGTAGCAAAACAACAAGAGGAGGCGCAGGAACGCGCGTGGGGGAATGCAATGCGAGAGCGGGTGGGGAAGGCAGGGGCGGCGAGGCAGAGAAGCGATGCGAGAAGGCGCACGTCGGAGTTGGCTGTGCTCGAGTGGATCTACGCTGCGCCATGCTCTCTAATAGAGCCCCCCGCGACGAAGACTCATCCGTCCCCAAGTCTTTATCATCCACGAATGAATGATCTCCGGCGATGTTGGATAAGCCGCCCGTGGCGCATTGCCAATTCTGTCCACGCCCCCAACTCCAACTCCGCGTTCGATGCGCAGCGCTGCGAATAGTTCTCCTGACAAATTCCTCGTCCTCAACTTCGTGCCTGAGCCCCCGGTTTAGTTGGTCCTCCTCGCTGCCCTGCCCTGCCCTGACCCCCCTGTCCTAGTGTTGATTTCATATGGAATCCCCCCCCACCCCTCCCTTCACCCTGCACTCTCTTGTACCCTGTTCCTCCCCTCCCCTGGGTCAGAGTGATTGCCACCTCTGCAATTTCAATGCCCATGTGTGACAATTTTTAGATACATTTTTTGCTGCAGCAGAGCTTCTCTTGTAACCTTGTGTGATCTAGCAATTCATTCAAAGAGACTGCCACACAATTTGAAAGATAATGGTCATGACTTAGTGGAAGTGGCATGGCACATCTCCAAATCATGTGCTGCCCTGCACTTCCATTGATTTGCTTGCATGACTGTAACTCAAATTTGAAATAGCTTCATTGCTGTAGTTATATATTAATTGCAGGCTCATAATAGAACATACATGTGCCTGCATGTGTCAAACTCTTGACTAAGGAAGTATTGATTAGTTTGTAGTTCATCAGACACTGCACATAATTTGACAATTAGGTCTTTGTTTCTGCCAACTTGAGATGCTTTGAGGTGCTGTGAGATGAAGATCTATCTTGTTATATATGTTCTCACATGTTCTATATGGTCTCACATGTTCTATATGTTCTGAAAAAGTATGACTCTTCTCAATTATGACCCAGTTTCTATGACTGAGACTGTGTGACTGCAGTACTTTTTTCATTAAAATCAAGGTTCAGGTCACATTGGGATTATTTCAACAAATCCCTGCATGGTGGAAGGCAATTGGGTGCAATATGGCTCAGTTGATTGTGTGGTAATGAGGCAGAAACTTGAACACAATGGAAACTAAGAGGATGCTTCCATATTTTTTCTAAAACTACTCACTGGTTTGGTAATACTGGCTACTGCACATTGTCCTGCCACAATCATAGGCAATCATATGTGAGTGATTGGTGGGCAGCTAAGGGTGGCTCTTCTCTGATTGTGAAGGATCAAACCTTCAAATAGAAAGCATTCCAGAACCACAACCATGGATGGGCCACATCAGCAGGGAGATGGCCAACTCAGGATGAATAAACCATCCTAATGGACACAAAAGAGAAAAGGGGTTGCCAACCAGCTTCTGCATAAAGAAAAAGAAATTGTATAATGTGGGTAACTTGGAAGCAAGTGCCCAAATCAGGATGCATAAAGAAATTTAACAATCATGGCCTATGATTTTCCTATACAGTAACCCCACTGTAATGCTGCCCAAAAGCATTCTACTTTCACATAGGTTTTTGGATGCTGATGGAGAGAACACCCTGAAAATGCCATTGAATAAGCCACATTTGTCCAAATTGAATGAACAACCACAAAAATGTTCAGGACTTCATTAAAATGCAACCCTGGATTTTATTTACCTAATGCATTGATTGAATGGAGGAGTTTCAAAAGACACCTCACCCCTATACCTAAGAGGATGGAAGTAAGGATACAACACAAAATAATTGTTATTACCTCTCAAACCGCATGTATTATCAGACCACATTCTGGTATTCTAATGTCCCACTTAATTACCATCTGCTCTATGGAACCTAACATCTCTTTTGCCATCCAGGATTTATCCCATCTTTTGAGAAGGAGAGTCTTGAGTGCTGACACTAAATTTTGAAGGCTTTGTTGAATAAAAATAATTTCCAAGCAGTTAGAATTTGGTGAGTTGCTGAAGCATTACCCTATCAGTACCTTCAAATACAAACAAAGATGTGTGTGACTGCTTTCATTAAAAGTCACCCTGGACTGAAACAATCATGCGAAGAGGAACAAAAGCAGCCCACATTATCCCTAATCCTTAGCAGCCATTAATTAGGCTTATAGTTTACTGAAATTAGAAGTCAGTTAGGGAGGTCCCTCCATGGGGCTCCAGGGTAGCTGGGAAGTTCGAACTTTCACAGGTTCTCTGGGTCCAGGCAATCAACCACTGTGGAGGGACCACAGAGGGGTGGGGGCAAAGGCCAGTTGAGCCTAGTGAGAAGCCAAAAAGTTGGCCAACATGGAGGTGCTCAGATTGGATAAATGCAAGCCAATGGACAGACGGCTGGCGTGGATGAACAAATGCCCAGAAATATGAACAAATTTGAAGGTGAGGGTATAGTCCAAATAGCATATTCCTAGCTCCCATTGTTATGGAGCCAACTGCCCTGCCTGTAGCTGGTGCTTCTTCCCTATAATAGCATTTTCAATAACCTTTGTGTATGGGAGCAGCACTGAGACTGAACCACATTGAAGCTTGGGCCATGGATTTCCTCTTCTTCAAAATGGGATTTAGTCCACATTATACTTTTCTGGGGGAGTTGCTCTTTGAGCATAAAACCTTCCAAGTTTAGTAGGGTGTGACTTTGGTAAATTAGTATTGAGATATGAAAAGATTTAAAGTGTGGCTCATTTTGATGGGTAGAAGAGTAATCAAACCTCAGCACAGGGAATTACTCACTAGCACCCCTCATGCTAGGGAATGACCAGGGTGATTTGCAGGATAACTACTTATCAATGGTTGGAAATTTTAGTGCATCCAAGATGTTAGCACATTTGATGACCTGAATTATCTTTTGATGATTTTTTTGAAATAAATTAAGTTGATCAATTCTGTGTAGGATAACAATGGCAAATGAGATTAGAAGTGCTAGACTTGGATCCTGTTAGTTCAACGGAATAATGTCACATACCAGATAGTTTAGTTTGGAAACAAAACATTGGGACCTGAATTGTTAAGGTCAGGAACATGTCATTGTACATGTATCAACCTGTAATGTATGCAAACAAGTTGTAAATTTCAAGTAATAAATTTGTAGAAAACACTTCTCATAAATGCTGTATATGTCACCCAATAGTCATATCTCATGTATGTTTTCTCTTAAAATAACTACTACAAAAGTCTCTTATTATGTATATTTTAATATTAAAAATTTTATAATACACTAAATTTTTTTCACCAAGGTTTCATAACAAGCTTGGAAATGAAGAATGCCTATATATTGAGGCAGTTCTCATTGGGTCTATGTTCTCAGTAGCATAATTCTTTGTTTGTATACCAAGCATGTGGTGTACTTGGAACCCTCTCTGAATTTTGCAAATAACTAATATCACCCTTCCACCCAGATTCTGGTCATGTGGGAGTATCCACAATATTTCCTTGCCCATTCTAATATACTTGGGCAGTTCATGCAATAAAGGAAGCTAATTGATGGGTACCACCACACAAGACACCCAATAAATGAGATCATGAGGTTTTCCCTACTCACTTGGGTACTTTTGAGGTATTCAAAGCAGAATTGCCCTTTGAGTTGCTTTAAAGCTCAAGAATGTGCAACCATTTGACAACCTTCATGTCTTTTCCTTGCAATGAAGGAGTTCACCACCTCCTTAAAAGCAAGAAAAAAAAGATAAAAGAAAAAAAAGAAAAAAATCATAACTTTTGAAGGTGAAAATTAAATGATAAGAAAGAACCTTTCTTGAATGATACAATGTTCTACCTTTCTGTTTCTGAGTACATTTTGCTTTAACAATTGCTTCACACAGGAAGCATAAAATAGAATGACAGTAGAATCTGGGATAAGTGCTAAGAAGTTGGAAAGCTTTTTGGCAAGGAGGTGGGGATAGGGATGAACTAATGAATAATGCCCACCTGTGACTGTGCTTTGGGGGAGTGCCAAGCTGGCACTGTCATGTGCAGTGCTGGAATAGAGGGAGCATTGGTGGCCACATACCTCTTGGGCTCCTTTCTTTAGGGGCCTCCATGCAGTGTCCCCAAGCCTCACAAACCATTGTTGGCTCCTGAATGCGTGTGTAGGAGGAATGACATTTCTTGAATGGCAATTGGGGTCATCCAATTTTAGTATGTCATTTCTTTCTTTTTCTTTTTTTTTTAAATCACTCATCCGAATCATTAGTTCAATAAAACTGTAAAATAAATAATTATTAAGAGAAAATTAATAATTTTTTTAAAAATTAATAAACACTAACTTAAGAGATTTAAACAAAATCCTATAATTCTTTAGCCAGGAGCACATTATAACAAATAAAACTACTAAAAATGTAAAATATAATAAAGTTATAAATATTTGATTTTAAAAACTCTTTACTGGTAACAATGAATGAATACTTGGATTGATAATGCCACTCTAGTTAAATCAAAAATATCATTTTAATTAAAATAGATGAAAAGTTTGTGGAAAATCCGATTTTCTATTAATATTGATATATCTCTTTTTGATAAAAATTTCTAAACATCAAAAGATTATAATTAGTTTTATGTACCAGATTTATTTGTAGACCCCTATTGTATATTATATTATAACTTTACAAAATAAAATATCTTAGCTAATTTTAAGTTTTATTAAGATGATGGTAATTGCTCCTAGCAAAAAAAATACAATTCTATAAAGTAAAAGTTGGCTTAGATTTCTAAAGATTTTTAAAATTTAAATTTTTATAAATTTTATATCTATTAAATTAAATTTAATTTCTTATTATACTAAAAAATATAATAAAAAAGTTATATTTAAAATCCATAGTATTAAATTTATTAATATAATTTATTTTAAAAAATAATAATTCTTAGTGGTAATATTTAGATAAAAGAACAAGCAAAAATTTGATTACTAATTAAACTATGGTATAAAATTTTATAATTTAATTAATTGACTAAATTTATGTATATTTTTAAATTAATTTGTAGGATAAATATTATATACTTTAATAAAATAAAAAATGATATGTATAAATAAATTATAAAATATAAATAAAAAAAATTCTAAAATATTTAGATAAAAATTTAAAACTAAAAGAAGTTAAATAACAAAATGTAAAAAGAGTGGATGAATTCTATTAGACATAATGTAATATAGACAATTGACATTGTATTATTAATTGATAAGTTGTAGCCACCATATTTTGGTGGTATTACCATTTAGTTGTCATAGCTTATTAAGTAGTCATGGAGTCTAATAAGATGAGCGTCTACATGTCAATTGGACCTCTTTAATTAGGCTAGTTGTTAGTGTGTTCATATTAAAAAGTCCACATAGTTAGACAATAGACTAGTAGTATAATAATTCAAATCCAAAGTTCATTTAATTGCAGCTTAGTTCTCTTATGTTCTTGTTGGTTAGGTGGTGAGTACCTTGTACTTACATATTTCTACTTCTATCCTTGAGCAATATAATTCTCTATTGATTTATTATATGGTATTAGAGTTGGGTGCTTTAGATTTTTCCTTCAATAAACTAAGTGATTTGTGAGGATTTTTTTGTAGGAAATTAATCTATTGATCAACTTTGAGAAAGTTAATTTTTTGTAAAAAAACTTAAGAAGTAGAAATTACTTGGAGCAATAAAAGTCCTTAAAGCAGCAAGTTGTTGGAGGAGTAGGTTGCCAGAGGAGTAGGTTGCCAGAGGAGCAAGTTGATGGAGGAATAGGTTGTTAGAATAGAAAGTTGTTGGAACAATAAACAATATTGAAAACACATGTTGCTTGTAAGAATATTAAATGGTGACAAGATTGTGGATTGCCATTGAAAATGTAGGTTGCAACCAAATACACAATCATTCTAGGAAGTCCTTGAGCCTTCACAAAAAAAATTTGAATTCATTTTTGAAATTTAATTTGATTTAGTCTTGGTTGAATGCTGATAATTTATTTAATTTTAAGTATTTGGACTTGAAATTTTTTAGGAGTGCCAATAGCATAATATTTTATATACAAAAATTAATTTTTGGTTTTTTAGAAAAAAATTAGAATTTTTATAAATATTCTAATAAAATACTATATAAATAGATGTTAAGCTTCACATTGATCCCATTTTTATTTTCTTTCTAATCTTTTTTCTTATCCTTCATATTTTCTTTATCTTTAAAATATACCTTCTATTATAGCAATAAAATATCACATCATAGAAAAATTTATTGGAGATAATTAATACTTCTATAAGAAAAGGATTAGATTCATTCTAATTGACAAGGAATTGTAGAAGGTTATATGTAAAAAGTACAAAAAATCTATTGAATTGCCCATAGATTTGACATAGTTAAAGATATGGGAGGATATGGATAAGCGAGCATTATTTACAATTTGCCAACATCTGTATGGTCTAAAGTTTATGGCTACAAGCAAGGCATCAAGTGTAACAATTACGTGGCAAAGTCAGAAAGAAGCATTCAAGGTTAAAAACACCTTAAGCCTATTATTCTTGATTAATAGATTTTAGACCGCACAAATAAATGAAGGTGACAACATTATTTGCACATAAGCAAATTATGGGAGATGGCTGAGTAACTTTTTTCAATTAGAAAAAAAATTTCAGATATACATTTTATCATGGCATTATTTGGAAATCTTTCAAAATTATATTATACTTTGGTGGTGTTGTTAGAAACACAACCTCCTATAAAGTTGACATTAATTATGTTCACAACTCAATTATTACAATAAGAATTTTACAACAAGCAATCTAGAAGGCGGTAGTAGTTGTAGAAAGAAAAATCAAGCCATATTCTCATATTCATAATCATAATCATATAAGATCTTTTTATAATCATAAGAAGGATGCCAAATACAAATATTGTGACAAAAAAGGTTACTATGAAAGAAAGTATTGGACCAAAGAGAAGGATATGAAGTCAAAGAAATTAAAATAGTCTTTCCAAAAATAATAGACTAATTCAATAGATAAGAAAGATCAGAAGAAAGAGGATGAATCTATCTTTATAGCTGCATTATTTATCACTATAAGTAACAATGATTGATATATTGATTCTAATGCTTCTCAATATATGATAAGAAATTGAAGTTGATTTTTAAATTACAAAAACTTATCACTGGGCCTTAAAGTTTATTTAGGCAATGATATTGGACTTGCCATCAAAGAGAAGAATAATATGTCTTTCAATTTTTAAATAATATTTTAAAAGATACACATGGCATTTTGTTTGTTGAAGGATTAGCCAAGAATTTACTTTTTATTAGCAAAATTACAAACCAAGGTTATGAAGTTAGTTTCAAAGCTAATATATATCTTATAAAATAAGACAATATAGTCATAAAAGATGTTAGATATGGAATCTTATATAAGCTATTAGAATCTTTGGATGAAGACAAGAAGACTTTATTTGTTACAAAGACAAAATAGATAATAAATAAGGCTAATCTTTGGCATTAACAATATAGATATTTTAGCATTTTAAGCTTAAAGAAATCTTATAAAATTATTTAAAATTAGAATTTTGTAAAGATATTTTTATAAAAAACAACATCATTACACTTTTCCAATAAAAGGTGGTACTTGTACAACCAAATTCTTGGAATTTATACATTTTGATATTAATGGTTCTATGAAGACAATATCTTATAGAGAGGCAAAATAATTTATCACTTTTTTTTGATGATTTTTTAAAAAAAACTTTTATATATTTTATGAAATAAAAGTGAAAAGTCTTAGATAACTTTAAGATTTTCAAGGCTCTAGAAAAAAAAACAAACTAGCTTAGAGATTCAAAAATTGCATAGTGACAATAGTGGTGAATATATATATTTAAAGCCTTTCAATAAATTTTTAAACAACATGGCATTGAACAATAATTTTTGATGCCTTATACACTTCAATAAATTGGAATTGAAAAATGTACAAATTGGACATTATTTAAAAGTTCAAATGCATAGTAGATAAAAGCCATCAATATGGCAATATATGTCTTTAATCAAACTCCTATTACAATTATAGAAGAAAAAATTCCTGAAGGAATTTGGTTAAGTATGAAATCTTAAGTACAACATCTTTGTATTTTTGGATGTGATACCTATATATATGTTTAAGATAAAAAAAATATACAAAACTTCATCTTAAGAGCAAAAAATATATATTTTTGGACTATATTGAGGATATTAAATGCTTTTGATTTTACAACATTTAAAATGGCTCTATTATTAAGAATTGTGATGTTAAGTTTGTTAAATGTGAAGACTTTAAATAAACAAAAGAACTTTTAGAGGCAATAGTGAAGATTGAATTTATTAACTCTTCATTAGATTTACAGAGTGATAGTGACAATGCAATCAAAAGATCTAGGCCATGATAACAATCATCAATAATCAATTATTACATCTTCATCTTTAATTTAAGAAATTCAAATACAAACTTGTACACTTGGACAATAACATGTGGCTTTAAATCTACCTCCAATCTTGCCTCTACTCCCACCTTCACATATAATGATGTATATACAAGCATATCTATTGGTAGAACAACAAGTAATTGACTAATCAACATTGGCTTAGATTTCTTCCAAGTTTATTATATCTTTAATGTATATGGCACATGTATTTTATATAAGCATTAAAAAATCAATTACTACTACTGAAACTATAGAAAAGAACGATATTTGAAAATAGAAGGAATGAATGGATTTAGAATATCAAAGTCTTATTAATAATAAAACTTTGACTTTGACATCTCTATCTATAAACAAAAAATCAATTGATTGCAAGTAGGTTTTTCAAATCAAATACAATATAGATGATTCAATAGAATGTTATAAAATAAGACTAGTTTTAAAAGGTTATGCATTGTCATGTTGTGGTTTGGCTATCATATCAAAGTATTATATATATATTTATATAATATTCTATTTATTATATAGCTAAGTAAAAACCACATCAGTAGACTTTTATTGATTATAAAATATTGTTAGATTGTTAATTCAAAAGAGATCTGTTTAAAAGGGCTATTATTAATATTTATACAACCTTATTTTTTTTTAATAATAATTTTGAGATTGATTTTATATTAATAATAACTTTTATATATTTTGAGTCACCTTTGTTAGACATTGGTGATCCTTAAATTCTTATTTTATTTCTTTTATTTGGTGTTTAAGACACATATTATATAAATCTTATTAGAAAAAAGACTAAAAAGGAATTTTTAGTATTAAAAAGAATAGTTAGGCTATTCATGTAGATGAATAGAAGTGGATGATAGAAATCTCTATTCCTATTGGCCAAAAGTCATGTCCAAAGGATTTCAAGGAAGTTGCTTGAGGCCTTATCAAAGATTAAATTTTTTTTAAAAAAGGATTTGAACATCAAAGATTAGGATCCGCAAGTTTAGATTTTTGGTTTTGGTTTTGATGTAAAAATTGAGTGATTTGGTATGGTTTTTATGAAGGAGATATAAGTGCTCAAAATTAAGGTATTGAAATTATATCTTTTGTCATTATTTTAGATATAACTTGCATGTATAAAAAATAATAAAGGATCAATAGCTAGAATTAAAAAGAACATTTTTTTGGCTACACTTTTTATATATGGCTTAATGAATCCCAAGCTAGGATGAAAGAGAGATTAGAAGTTGAAATCAATGCTTGCAACCTAAGGGCAGTAAGTGACCTTATTTAATTAGTGGTTGTATTTTGAATTATATCTTAAGCAATTTGAGAAGTTTTTAGCTCAAAATTTTTAAAAATGTATATTTTCTTGTTACAAAACTATAAACAAAATTTTTATAGTATTAGAATTTTGGATTTTTGAGATATGAATAAAATAATACTCGGGTATCTATAAACTAGGATTTTAAGCATTTCTTAGGATTTTTGAGATATCAGACAATTGGAAGCAAATCTATAGTTGGTTTTTTTTGTGATGAAGCTTAAACATATAATCTATATTTGAAAAAATTTAATACAAACTAAATATTTGGATCAAGATTTATTGAACTTTAAAGTTTAGAAAGAAATTAATCTTTTACAAGTGAATAAGCTATTAAAGGATTTTTTTATAATTCAAGTATTTTATACAAATTAAAGGGATTTTTTTAGAAGCCAAGACTTTATAAAGGTCTAAAAATAGATACATAGAGTTATAAAAAAAATTCATATGGAAATAAGGCTTTGAAAGGAGATTATGAATTTTTTTTAAAAGTTATTAAGAATCTAAATTATTAACAATTGGTTGATTATGATTTTATATAGTAAGAGGTGTTAAGAAATTTTCTACATGCCAAAGAAAAAATTCATATATAAATCTATTTAAACATAAGAGACTTTCAATAATATAATATTTTTTTTATAATATTGTTGTATTATTTGTCTTTTTCATTAAGAACAAATTATTTATTAGAATCTTATCAATAAGTTACAAGTAAATTCTCTACAACCATGTACCTAGTATATTTTTAGATTAAAGATCATGCCATAGGATAGTGCAAATATAAGATATTGATTATAATGATACTTTTGGTCTAATAATAAAAATGACCTTGATTTGTATACTTCTTGCATTGGTTGTAGTTAAAGATCTGGAAGTTTATCAAATGGATGTCAAGACAATATTCTTAAATAGAGATTTTAAAGATGAAATATATATGAATCAATTAGAAGGCTATATATTAAAGAATGAAGAATAATTGGTGTAAAAATTCTCTAAATTTTTTTATGGACTCAAGCAATTTTCTAGGGCATGGTATAGAAAGATAGACAATTATTTTACCTCTCAAATTTTAAAAAGAAGCCATGTGGATCCTAATATTTATGTGATGTAGACTAATAATGGATTTTTTATGATTTTTGCACTCTATGTAGATGATTTGATGCATGTATTCAATAATAAAGAACTTTTCTTGAAAATAAAGAAAAACTTAGCTAAAATTTTTGAAATGAAGGATTTAGAACAAATCTATCATATCTTAGGTGTGTAGATTATGAAAAATTGAAGGATTTATAAAATCTATTTTAATTAATAAAAATTTATAAAAAACATCCTTGAAAGATTTGACATGAAAGATTGTAAATCTTTACCTACATTTTTAGATTCTAGTAGCAAATTGTTAAGAGACATGAGTCCATAGATTCTTAAAGAAGTTGAAGTAATGAAGAAAATTCTATACTAAAATATAATTGGCAATTTAGTTTATGCAATAATAGGTACTTAAGCCAATATTCTATATCCAATGGAAGTTGTTAGCTAATATATGATAAATCCTAACCTACAATATTAAATAATTATAAAATAGATTTTACTATATTTATAAGGTTCATCAAATCATGTACTACAATATTATAGAAGTTCTTTAAATTTATAAGTAATTGATTATTATAATACAAATTATATAGGAGATATTGATATATAGCATTTGACCATTGGCTATATATTTTTGTTAGCTGGTAGTACAATTAGTTGGAATAATAAGAAGCAACTAATAGTTATATTATCTACCATCAAAGCAGATTATATAGCACCTATATATGTGACAAAAGAAGCAATTTGGCTTTAAAGGTTTTTTAGAGACATTGGATTTTCACAAAACAATCTTATAATTATTTTTAATAAATTTTAAATATATATATATATTTAAAAAATCCTATATTATATGCTTGTATCAAATATTTTAAAATCCAACATCACTTTTTTTGTAAAAAAATTGAGAGTGGTGACATCAATTTAATTTTTTAGAGGACTTAAGACATAGTTGAGGATATTTTGATCAAAGGTCTAACTTATGAAAATCCTTGCAAATTCAAGGAAATGATGAACATCATCAAATTGATTTAGTCTAATATGTCATTAAGTAGGAGTGTTAAAAGAGTCAATAACTTTTATTAGACATAATGTAATATAAATGATTGACACTGTATTATAAATTGATAAATTGTAGCCACTATATTTTGGTAGCATTATCATTTAGCTATTGTAGCCTATTAAGCTATTATGTAGTCTAACAAGACAAGTATCTATAAGTCAATTGGACTTCTTTGACTAGGCTAGCTATTAGTATGTTCACATTAGAAAGTTTATATATTTAAATAATAGAATAGTAATATAAGAACTTAGATCCAAAACTCATTTAATTATAATTTAGCTCTCTTGTATTCTTGTTGGTTAGGTGGCTTTATATTCATGTATTTTTATTTCTATCCTTGAGCAATACAATTCTCTATTGATTTATTGTAGTTAACAAAGTTCTTTGAAGTATTCCTTTGCCTTTAGAAAATTGCATTGTAAAACATTGTCTTGTTAAAGAATCATATTATTAATACCTTTGTTTTAATATCTCATAGTTTCCCTAAGTTTTTTACATAGAATCTTATAATAAATTTTTTCATTCATATTCCCTTTAATCTTGGTAAGATAATGTATATCTGAGGCAATTATGTAATCTTAAGCCTTAAACAAACTATCACTGTGCTTGACAATTCTTTAATAAGTATAATTGGACAATGCTTAATTCTTTTATTTCCAACATTAATATCACCTATCTGACTTCAATCAAATTATTTTAAAAATATAGATAATAAATAAAGAGGTAGTAAAAATTAAAAAATATTAATGTTGCTTTCTTATAGAAGAGGCTTCTACTTACTTTGTATGGCCATGAATAAGACAAAAAAAAAAAAAAATAAATAAATAAAATAAAATAATATAAACATCTTTAAAAAAGAATTAAGAATAGATTTTAGCAAAATTTACCTCAAAATTCCCGGAGCGGTTAATTGAATTGATATCCGGAGCGGACCGGTTGTGAACTTGGATCAAAAACAAATCCTTAGTAGATGGAGAGTCTACAATAGATGGAAAGTTCTTTTGCAAATTGAAGAGTGGAATTTAAGAGCAAACTTTAAATAGTTTTTTTTAGCATTAGTTATAAGTGATTTAAATAGATATTGACTTTGTAAGAGCTTTGTAAAGTCAAGGTTGTTTTGGATGATTCAAGTTTTTGTAAAATAAAAATAAGTTTATATTTTTAAAAAATTTGTGAATTTGGTAATAGATCTATGGGTGAAATTTTGTGGATTTGTGATTGTAGTTGTTTTGAGTGCATGTTATAAACTTGAACTTGATCAAATAGTTAGATGAAAGGTTATTGAAGTTCAAGTAGATTGCAATCTTAGAAATTAAGTTTTGAGAATTAATGAGGATTTCTAAAGTATCCAACAATCTACTAGTTGGATTAAAGTAAAAATCTACTAATTGGATTGAAGTATGTGTAGAAGTTTGACTTGATTTTCTATATATTTGTAAATTTTGAAAGCAATTGAATAATGCTAGAAAGAAATTAGCATCAAAGTTGGAAAAAGAAGTCGACCTACACTCAAGCAGAGTTTATAGATTATCTTCTATTTGGTGAGTTAGATCTTCTTCAAATTTTTTGTGCTTGTTGCCAACTTAGTTGTTGAAAGATGTCCAAATTTTGAGTCAAAATCAACAATTCAATTACTAGTTATTGAGATTTCAATTTGCTATAGGATGTATTAGGATTTAATTAGGATTTGATTAGGATTTGTTAGGATTTATTTGGAATTTGATTAAGATTTGATTAGGATTTGATTAGAATTTATTTAGGAATTAAAATTTAATTAGGATTAAATTAGGATTTTATTAAGGCTTAACAAAGATTTTATTAAAATTTTAGTAGGACTTAATTAGAATTTGACTATGATTTGATTAGGATTTCATTAAGATATATTTCAGATTTAAGATTTGATTAAGATTTGATTAGGATTTATTTAGGATTTAAAATTTAATTAAGATTTGATTAGAATTTTATTAAAACTTAATTAGGATTTATTTAGGATTTAAAATTTGATTAGGATTTGATTAGAATTTTATTAGAACTTGACTAAGATTTGATTAGGATTTGATTAGGATTTATTTAAGATTTCATTAGGATTTCATTAGGATTTGTCTAAGACTTGATTAAGATTTCATTAGAACTTAACTATGATCTGATTAGGATTTAATTAGAATTTATTTAAGATTTAAAAATTGATTAAGTTTTTATTAGGATTTTTTTTAGAATTCAGGGTTTTATTAAGATTTTAATAGGACTTGATTAGGATTTGGCTAAGATTTTATTAGAATTTATTTAGATTTTAGGATTTGATTAGGATTTTATTAAGGTTTGTTTAGAATTCAAAGTTTTATTAAGATTTTATTAAGGCTTGATTAGAATTTGACTAAAATTTTTTATATGATTTACTTAAAATATAGAATTTGATTAGAGTTTTATTAAGGTTTATTTAAAGTTTAAAATTTCATTAAGATTCTATTAAAGATTGATTAAGATTTGATTAGAATTTATTTAGGATTTGATTAGGATTTATTTAGGATTTATTTAGGATTTAAGATTTGAGTAAGGTTTCATTAGGATTTGTTTAGGATTCAAGGTTTCATTAAAGCTTCATTAAGATTTTATTAGAACTTGACTAGGACTTGAGTAGGATTTGAGTAGGATTTGACTAAGATTTGATTAGAGACTTGTTATGATTTGTTTAAGATTTGATTAGAATTTGATTAGAATTTGATTAGGATTTGATTATGATTTGATTATAATTCTTATTTTTAATATTTTAAAAGGATTTTTATTTTAATATTTTTTTAAGATTTTTATATTAATATTTTTTTAAGAATTCTATATTATTTTTTAATGATTTTTTTGGAAATTCTTTAAGATTTCTTTTGTTTATTTTTATTTATAATTCTTTGAAATTTAATTGAACTTCTTTAATATTTGATCATATTTGATAGTCTTTAATTGTAATTTATATATAAATCTATTAGAGGTATTAGGACTTAGTGTTGCATTTTTTTTTTTTATATCTTCCACAGCCAAGTGTTTGGTACATTCTCAAGCAAGACTTCAGATAATACAATAGTATTGCTTGCAATCTGTTTGCTTTGAATAAATTGAGCACTATATTAATACATACAACCATATTGGCCTTGCAAGTGAGAGTCATAGAAGCTTCAACTATAGTATTTACTTTACTTGTTATGATATTATACAAGGCTTTCTATTTGTTGGTATTAGATAGATTTGCAATCAGCTTGCCTTGACAGCAAAACACCTTAGAATTTGTCTTTTGTAAATTTGACTAATCATTATAGAGGTAATTCTAAGCTAAATTAATATCTTATGCACTAAAATCCTTGTTCAAAAATTATACAACTATATATTTTTTTTTGTCTTGTGTGATAATTAACATGGTAATAATGAAGCACTCCTAGTAAATATGACACACTTGTTAGTCTAATAAAGATGTATATGAGTGTAGGTAAAAAAAATACAGCAATGCTTTACAAAGTTAAAAAAAATAATTAAAATATAGTAATGAGTGAAGTGATATAATAATGATTAATAATAAAAGTTATAATAGTATTTGTAATAAATAACAAACAAGGAGTCAAAAAATTATCTCAATGAACAATACATGCATATATAAAAATTCTTCACTGATAAACTTATTTCATAAAAAAATTTAGAACAAAGACTATTGAACTATATAGTAACAACTTTACATTATTAGATCAAGTATCTATATATTGCTCTATTTCAAGAAAAAAATAAGCTAAGTCAAATTTAAAAACATTGAGATAATTTTTTGAATCATTATAGTCCAAACAATCTTTTTATAAATTTTTTTTTAACACTATATTAATACCTTAATCTATTATCATATATCAATACCTAGTTTCTTTATTAAATTGGTTTTAGCTTCAATTGATGAGTTCTATCAAATTATTTTTGGTTCTGTAATCTTTTTATATTTATTCTTTTAGAAGCAACATAAAATTCTTTTTGTAGCCTATCTAATTATTCTAGTAATCTTTCTTTTTTAATGCTATCTTCTATATATTAAAATAATCAAATAAAAAGAGTATCATATTAAGCTACTAGTGGATTTTGTTCAAATATCAATTCAATTGGCATTTACTTTGTAATCATATTATGTATTGTCTTATTAATCCATAATATAAAAAGAAGTAATCTTGACCAATATTTAAAAAAATTCCTATATTTTTTAATTAGAGCATGAATAATTAGGATATTTTTATTTATTTATTTTAAAATTTTTCTATTTTATTCTAAATTCTATAAAATAATCAATTTTAATCAAATTCCATACTTTACTAATAATTCAGAAGCTTTTGAAGCACCCAATTTATCCATGTCTATCTTCATTTTGATAATACTTTTATTTCTATATACAATATCTTTTAAAACAAATCAACATACAATCTCTATTATTTTAATTTTTAATATCCTTCTTTCTACTAAATCAAAGTTAACAAGTAATATATATGGAACATAATTGTGGTGGAATTTGAGATTAAGACAAAATACAAAAGTTGATGGATTTAGAAGATCCAAAGTCAATTTAATGCTATAAGAGATTCTTTTTAGAATCTTACATAAAAGATAATACTAAAATAAAGAAGTGTACTATTATTCTTTATTATAGCAATGCCATTTAATTGAAAGAAGAGCCATTTTATAAGATTGAATGTAAATATATGTAATAATTTTGCTTTAATAGTATGGCTCTCTCTCATTCTACTGTGTGCATCCTATCACATTATATTGCAATTACCAACATAACGATTGCTACTTTTAGTCTTGTAAGTGTCATACCTAGCATTATTGTCATCAAAATTGATAGCTCTTTTTTCTTCTTTGCAAAAGTACAATGTAAACCAATAGCTATAGGATTTGAATAGATACTGAGAAGATGGTGGTGATTGCAGAAGATGCTACTATTCTATCTACTATAACTTCTCCTATCAAAAAGAAAATAAAGCTTGTCATCTGTTCCAAGAAGGGCAACATTATTAAGATCTTAAAATACAAATTGTACTAGTTCAATAATATCGACAAGGTTATGGCCGTCTATTAGGTATCAAGAGTTAGATACCATGTAGTAGTAAGAATTAATAAGGTTAACTATACAAAAATATCAACCAACAACTATTCTCTTGACAAGCTCAAAAGAGTCAAGTTGGCACATAGCATTGATATACAACAAGTAACTTTGATAATAATTTACAACCTCCCAATTCAGTCAAAGCTTTATCTTTTCAATTGTAGTGGGCAATTCAAAAGTACAAAAAGAGGCATTATTGGATAAAAAAATATCACATGGTTAAAAAAGAAAAAAAATGAGGAATCATTAAAAGATAGAAATTAGCAAAGAATGTGAAAGAGAATATTGTTGAAGTGTAATAGGAAGCAGGAGTTTGGATTTCTTTTTGAATTTAGTTTTTTCTTTTTTTCTTTTTTTTTTTTTTTTTTAAATATATGTGTATAATATATATATATATATATATATATATATATATATAGAAATGGTTAAAATAAGAAAATATTAAGTAATATTATTTATTTTTTGGATATAAAACTTTATTATATTAATTTGATTTAAGAGAGTATGTATGTAAAAGTTGTTATGATTTTTTTTTATTGGTGGTCACAATAAGGAGAGGCAATAAAAGCTATGGCAAGAATGCACTATGTGCAAAAATACTTATTTAGGCCTTTGTTATTTTTAAAAAAAATTAATTTTATATATATTTTTTGAAAAAAAATATATTATTTTTTGAGTTTGGATTTCCTTTTGAATTTAGTTTGAGGTTGATTTTATGTTTAAATTAACTTTTATATATTTTGAATCATATTTATTAGACATTAGTGATCCTTAAAATCCTGTTTTGTTTCTTTTATTTGGTGTTTAGAACACATATTATATAAATCTTATCAAAAAAATGATTAGAAAAGAATCTTGGTATCATAAAGAGTAATTAAGCATCCATATAGATGAATAGAAAGAGATGATAAAAATCTTCATTCCTATTGTCCAAATATCATATCCAATGGACTTCAAAGAGGCTATTTGAGGCCTTATTAGGAATTAAGATAATTATTTTGAAATCATTTGAATTTCAAGGATTAAGATTAATAAGTTTAGATCTTTGGATATGGTTTTGATATAAAAAGTGAATGATTTGGAGCTTTTATGAAGGAAATACAAGCACTCAAAGTCAATGTATCGATTTTGTACCACTTGTCATTCTTTAAGATATAACATACTTATATAGAAAAAAAAAAAAAAAAAAAATGATCGGCAATTGGAGTTAGAAAGAACACTTTTTTGGCTATATTTTATATATACAACTTAATAAATTTTAAATTAAAATGAAGGAGATATTAGAAGTTGATGTTAGTACTTGAAATCTAAGAATAATAAGTGATCTATTTAATTAGTAGTTATGGTTTGAACTGTATCTCAACAAATTTGATAAATTTTTGGCTCAAAATTTTTAAAAATATATATTATCATATTACAAAGCTACATACAAATTTTGGTGGTATTTTGGTTTTAGATTTTTGAGATATAAAGAAAGTAGTCCTTAAATATTTATAAATTAGGATTTAGAGAACCTACTAGGATTTTTAAGATATCAAAAATTAAAAGCAAATCTACAATGGATTTTTTTTTTAATTTTAAAGTTTAAGATTATAAATTTTATTTTTAAAAAATTTGATAAAAATTAAATAGGTGGATCAAGAGATATTAGATCCTAAAATTCAAGAAAAAAAATAAAATCCTGTATAAGTGAATAAGGAGTTGAAGGATTTTTATTACAATTTGAGCATATTGTACAAATTAAAAGGATTTCTGGAAGCCAAGATTGTATAAAAGTATAAAGATTGATATATGGAGCTATAATAAAATTTTGATATAAAGATGAGTCTTTGAAAGGAGATTATGGATTTTTTTTGATAATTAATTATAATTAATTAATTATGATTTGGCATAGAAAAAGATGTTAATTTTTTTTAAATACCATAGAAAATATTATGTACAATCTTATTTAAATATAAAAAATTCTTATTAATATAATATTTTTTTAATATTCTTATATTTATTTGTCCTCCTTATTAAGATAAAATTATTTATTAGAATCTAATTAATAAGCTAAAGATAAGCTTTTTACAACTATATATCCAAAATATTCCTAAATTAAAATTCACAACATATAATAATACCATATACAAGATAATATTGTGCATATTTTGGTGGATGTAAAAGAAGAGGTTTGGATTGATTTAATATAGATTTATACTATTAAAAAAATAGTTTGAAGGATTCCTCTCTTTGAAATTGGAAAATATGATTTTGATGTGATTTGGAATAAAAGATTGCAAGGAAGTTTATAATCCTTGATGATAAATTTTATTTTTACATCCATTTGCCCTCCTAAACATAGAAGATGTATTGGATCTAAATGACTTCTGATTGACTTTAAAATCTACTTAATTATCATCTTGATCTGAAGTATGCAATCAATTTGAAGGATTCATTAGAAGATACTAGATCTCAAAAGCAATAGGTATCTTAATATTATATGATTTTAGAAGAGGGTGAAATACTCTAAGCAAGAAGAGAATCATTCTATGATTAAGGTATCAAGGACTATGTATGATGCTATAAAATAATATTATATTATATATTGTCTTGTTTAAGAATACACCTAAGTAAACTTATATAGTTGTCACATTCTAATGAAATCCTAAAAATATCTTAAATAAATTTCAATCAAATTCTAATCAAATCTTAGTCATATTTTAATAAAATTCTAAAAATATCTTAAATAAATTTTAATCAAATCCTAATCAAATCCTAAATAAATCTTAACAAAATCTTAATCTAATCCAATAGTAGATTTAAAACTTTAATAATTATTAAATCAACTATTAATCTTCATTTAAAATTTTTATACTTCTTAATCTATTAATTAAAAATAAGTATACAAAATTTTAAGGAATTTGAATTTATAGATTGGAAAAAAAGATCCTAATCATCTTGGATATTAGCCATTCAGCTTCTCCAACCTTGATATTAATCTTCCAATGTTAATAGATCTTTTTTGCATCATTCATATATTCTAAAATTTTATAAAAATATTAAAAATTAATTTAATTACTAGTTCAAAAAAGAACCATTTTAATCTAACTAGTAAATTATTCAAAATCACAAAAACTCTCATTAATCCTCAAAATCACAAAAACTCTCATTAATTCTCAAAATCCAATTTTCAAGATCTTGTCTTATTTAAATTCCAATAATCTTTGATCTTACTATTGGATTAAGTTTCAATTCATAATAAATATTTAATACAATTATATTCACAAATCTATAATATTTTATTTATAGATCTAATACAAAATTCACAATATGCTCTAAAATATGAATCCACTTTATTTCTTAATAACCACAGTCACCCAAATAGAATTTTGATTTTGTATAGCTTTCACAAAGTCATTGCAAATTCAAAAATCTTGAAATCAATGCTCAAAAAAATCTTATCACGTTTTCTTTTCAATCTCACTCTTTAATCAATAAAAAAACTTCTTGTTTGCCATAGGCACAAAATTGTGTGCATTAGAGTCTAGTTTCAACCTTGGTTCACAATTGGCCTTCTTTGAGTATCAATCCAAGATTTTCTTAGGTAATTTTTATTAGAAAGTATCCTTTATTTTGATCTTAATATACTTATAGTAATATTTTTGCTAATCTACCTTGTTTTATCTTGTTAATGGTCCTACAAAGTAAATAGAAGTCTTTTTTTTATAAAAGACATTATTAACACTAAATATTTTTATTATCTCTTTATTTTTTATATCTATATTTTTTTAAATAATTTTTTTACTTAGTCATCAAATAAGGTTCTTTATAATATATGTCTTCTTTTGTTCTTTTATTCTATAGTAGTGTTACAATACAATAACAAAAATTGCTAAATATTCTTTTAGATCAATTCTTCTTAATTATTTACTTAACAATAGAAGGTTGTAGAAGACAAACATCACCTTTAATTTGAATTTCTACTAAGGTTGTTAAACATAAAATATAAATTAGATAATTTATATCTTTATAATTAGTTGTATATCAAATAGTGGTGAAAGAAGACATTTGATGACTAATATTTTCTTGGATTCATTCTTATTACAAGATCTATCATTTAATGCATTTTAATTTTGTATTTATAATCAACTAAAAATTAGTTATACAAGGTTGATTATAAAAAAGAATTGAAAGTAAACTCTTATGAAAAATTAGTTACTCAAGGTTGATTATAAAGAGATACTTCTTATCTACTTGAAATAAATTCTTACTATGACAACATCTTTTAAATAAAGCTTTTAGATAATCTTTATTGCTAGGTTTGATTTCAATGATAATTATTACTAATTAACTACTATGTATTTTTTGATGTCTTTGTGGTTAAAACATAGTCTATAGTTTCTACAACAACCACCTATGGAAAAAAATCATTTCCAATCTTATAGGCGTCTTCATATTCAAAACAAGTAGGTCTTAATTTTCTTTCAAATCAAAGTAATAATATTACAGCTTATCCTACTTGTAATAAGCCACATTGAA
This sequence comes from Physcomitrellopsis africana, assembly GCA_036785485.1. Lineage (NCBI taxonomy): Eukaryota > Viridiplantae > Streptophyta > Bryopsida > Funariales > Funariaceae > Physcomitrellopsis > Physcomitrellopsis africana. The sequence goes on along the minus strand of JAWRVF010000015.1, from coordinate 788,629 downwards.
TAGGCTAATATTGGATTGAAAAGGAATTTGTATGATCAAATTGTAGAAGATCTCACCATACAAATTGTTAAAAAATACTTGATAAGGTCATTTCTTTGATCTTTTTTTTAAAAGATAATAACAACCAAGGAAGAAAAAATATGCAAAGAGTTAGATTTGTAAATCTTATTGTTATAAGTAGTCTAACAAATCCATACTATGACCACTCAAAAATTGGTCAAAATCATCATCTTCCAATGGCAATTTAAACCAATCGTAGAGTGATGTAAAGACCTTCATTACACAACCAAAACCAAAACTAATAACTACCATCTTTTTAAGATATTAAATATACAATGGCTCAATCTAATGTATCTTCTACATCAAATTTATCACCCCTTTAATTTAACTTAGTATAACTAGATAGTAAAAAGATTTTTTTAAAGAATGGATATTTACCTTCTTTTGTAGTGATTAGAAATATAAGTACCAAAAAATCATTAGACTTGGTATATCTTGTATAAGATGAAATATCTTTTGATACTTTAAAAGAATCATTTAAGTTTAAAGAATTGACAAAAATTACATAGGAAGTAGCTGAAAAATTAAAATACCAATAGCCACCTTTTTGAGTTGAACATGATATAAGAAGTCATGACTTTTTGATGTAAAAAGCCACCTTTTCTAATTGATTACGGCTTTTTATATCAAAAAGTTTTCAATTCAAATTTCAATAGAAAATAAGTGCTATCTAATATTAAATTATTAAACAAAATAAGAAGTTATTACATATAGAACCATGTTGAATCAAAATCCAAACATTGAAGCTTTTTATTTTTTAGTTATAATCTTACTAATTTTTTTTTATTATTATTATTTTGATAGATTATAATATTATTTTATATTTTATTATAAATTTTACTTAAAAACCATATCAATATTAAAAATAGGATTTAATATATTTTTATAAATATTTCTAGATGGTTACCATATGTAAATCCTATTAATGCATCTTAATTGGTAGATTTATTAAAAATAAAGTTTTTAACTTATTTAGATATAAAAATATTAGAATTAAAGAATCTATTTGATTATCTAAGTATTTATTAAGATTTAGAAGATCTTATATATTACAAAAATCTTATTAAAAAAAATTTTATGAAAACAAAATCTTAATAAATTTTAGAAGCAATTATCTTAATTGCTTTAAGTATTTTTTTAATTTTAATAATCAATGTTTAGTTATTGAGACCATTATCTATATTGGTCTTTTACTTATACATATTACTTAATATTAACTTATAAATATTAGTTATTAGATAGAAGAAGCATAAAAAATATATATATCATAATTTTATAACAATTCATATAAAAAATAAGATTTTTTAATTAATTTAAATTAATTTTATTATTGAAAAATCATCAAGATAGAATAAAGTAGCCTTAATTTGATATTAGTATCTTTAAAGTATTAAAAGAATTTTTAAAATTTATTTCAAATTTATTTAGAATTTTATTAAAAAATTTAGAATATATTTTCAAATCTTTGATAAAACTGATTTTACCAGTTTTGAAGGCCATTATAAAGAATTGGAGCAAGATTTGAAGGCCCCTGAAGATGCTTAGGCTAATTGGATGTTTTTGAATACCATGGTGAAGTCAAAACTGTAAAAAAATATATTTTATTAGTAGAAATCATAGTGACCAACAACTAAAATAGTACTTATAGGAAGGAAGGTGCATATATTCCATATAGGTTGTAGTACCTTAGATGTAGGTAGGAGAATAAGACTAAAGCCTTGTGGCCCTTTTAAAACATCATATAATACCACTTGTGAGCCTTGGTGAGATTCAAACCCTTGACTTCTTAAGTAAATTATCCTTGAGGTAAAATCTATTTATTTAACTTTTCTATCTTTTATTTTATTTTTTCAAATCTTCATAACTTATTTGTAATAATTTAAAATCACATATTCTTTATTTCATTGGAAAGATAAAAAAATTATTTATATTAAATATATATATATATATATATATATATATATTATCAAGTAAAAATTCAATGAACAGATTGTAACAAGTTTCTAAAGTATGTATTTGTTTTATTATATTTCTTTCACTTGTTTTGTCCTTCTTCTTTCCTTGTTTTTAGTGATTGTATTTCTTACTTCATACCACCAATTACAAGCAATTTTTAATTGAAGTCATCTTGTAATTTATATTGAAAGATAAAGTTTATCCTCAAAACTAAGTTATGAATTGGCTTTCATGTACAATTATTAATGGTGTAGCCACACCAATGGACAAAGTATTATAACTATTCTTGTCTTATCTTTGAATTAAGAACTTCCTTTGCTTTAAATTCTTGTTGATTATATACTTCAATATAAGTCACTCACGCTTATATTCTTCCTAATATGCTTGGTTTTTTATAAGGTCCTAAAAGAAAAGCATAGAAAACATGATATATCTTTATAGATGTTGGTAGTTCCAAATAATAATTAATAGGATAAAATTTATTTTTGAATTAAAAAAAGGCCTTAACCTTTAATAGTCCAATTTGTTGCAAGACCAATTAGTTTTAATATTACATCAAAAAAGCCATACTTTGTCATCTATATCAAAAGTAAGTTGTTTTTTTTAGAGCCTATCTGATGCTGCCTTATATTATTCTTGAACTTTGTCCAATTAGAGTTTTAAAGGTAAACATAGCTACGCCAATCAAATAACAAATTTTTCAAGTGTTAGATTGTTGGATCTAAAAGGCAGTAACATATCCAGCTTTGGATGATATATATAATTGGCATAGAAAGGCATTTGTTGAATGGAAGCATGAGTGGTGTTGTTGTAAGCAAATTCAGCAAATATCAAGTAAGAAATCTAATTAACTTATTGATAATTAATGGTACACCTCAAATATTGCTTTAAAATTTTATTAATTCACTCTATTTGACTATCGATTTATAGATAGAATGTATGCAAATGTATTACAGACCAACATGTTGATGAATTTATTATGCTATTTATCTACAAGTCGCTCATGAATCCTAAGTCTTAAAATACCGAAACTTACTTCAATAAAAGTATTTCTTTAAAATATTACCGTATGTTCCTAAGAGTCTCTACCATTTTTCCTATAAATAATTACTTGAAAATCCACTCATTTCAAAATCACTCCATCTGATACAAACCAATGTACCAGAAGTTTCTGAACTATAATATTATCATTAACCGACTTGACAGCTGTAACACAATCCAGGAAAAGATACAACCATACATACAATTAAAAGAGTCCAATAAAAGCATTTCAATATTACAGACCAACATGTGATAAATGCAGTAGGCAAAACAATTATAGTTGCACGTAAGTGTATTAGATTCTAAACAATCCACAACAGTTCAAAAATATCTCCATTTCATCATGAAAAGCTTGCAAAGAGTGGAGTCCAAAGAATGTTATGTCTTAATAAATTTAAATAAAAATCAGGCAAGCTAGAAACTATGCCGTCTCAAAACCGACTAGTAGTCGTAACCTTGTCCTAGACAGCATGCTCACTATAACACCAACCCAACCGGAACCTGAAACTCTAGATGGAGTATTCATCGCTTCTAACGAAGCTACCACCACCAAGACCAGACCGTAGCACTAAATGAAACAGCTGGACCTTTAACTTCTTGTCAGACTCATGCCGCAATATGACCCATCGCAAATGAGCGACTTGTAGTGGTCAAACTATCTGGTAAATATATCGCATGCTTGTACCGCTGACTCTTCCCTACAACTAAACGTCTTGGCAAGCAGGTGCTGAGTATCTTACTGTCGTAAACTCTCCACGATATACGACGCATAAAGGTCCCTGCAAAATGCACGTCACCATCCATTAGCCTCTACAAATGTAAACGTGATAAAAAAAAATATATGTACATACAGAAAAAGAACGCAAATAAATGGCCCCTAACACCCCACCATCGCACGACTAACAACTCTGTTACTCATAACCCAATCATACATCACACATCAGCTCAACAGCAATCACATTGCATCCTTCTAAACCAAATGCCATCCTCCAACACATCTCAACAAATGAAAATATTGTATTCAGCATGACCGCTTACATGGAGTGGCTGATGGCTTGAATCGCAGCTTCGTGACCCAGGAAGTTATCCACCTTCACATCTTTGTTCTCATTCTTCTTGTCTGATTCACCCCAAACCCACTACTGCCGGTTACAAACGTCACATATCACCACAATCAAAAACATCTCCCTCTCTCACGTGCACAACTCGGACCATTATGCTCCTCACCACCTGACCTCACTCGGCACTTACAATCCTCGAAGAACCGCCGAATCTCCGCCAATCGGTGCGGTGGAAGCTCGTTGATGTCCTTGAAATGCCTGTACTCGGGGTCGTCGGCACACACGGCGATGATCTTGTCGTCCTTCTCACCCTGCATCCCGCACAGATTCCACGTTACTAATCCGCCGCAAACGCATCTACAGCCTCTTCCATGACACACACAGCCACACAGTGCGAGCGCAACAGCCTCTGACCTGATCAATCATGGGCATCAACCCAATGGCTCTAGCCCGGACAAACGATCCAGGCATCACGGGTTCCTGCAACCAACTCAGTCATCAGTGCTCCCGCAAAAATGATGCACGCCGCCTTCCAAGTCTCCAACAAATCCCATTACCTCCCCAACACACATGGGCCTGCATTCACCAACAATTACAATCACAAAATCCTGCGACCACCATCACATATCACACCCTTCCGCCGGCCATCGCGGCTAGACTCACGGACTTTAAACGCCACAAATCCAAGATAAAACCCATAAAAAAAAATGACTTGTCTACTGCGACCCATACTACTCACAACAAACTGCCACCGATCACACCGGAGCGAGGGATATGTTTGTCACCCAACCCAACCCTACACTACTCAACACAAATGCGGCATCTCCACAATCGGCTAATCAACCACGCTTCTCAGCACACCTCACACTTCACCCCGCACACTCCAATCAAACACGCCTCTTCTGCTCTCAAGTCATCCTACAGACGGATTGCGCACGGTCGTGTCACGAACTTGATTTACGCACAAAGGAAGCTACCTGCATGATGACGAGAACGTCGATGGGATCCTCGTCCTCGCAAAGGGTGCGTGGAATGAAACCATAATTGTGCGGGTACACCACAGACGAGTACAGGATACGATCCACCTGTAGAGCAACCGATGTTCAGAACAATGAGCGGTAGAAACACAGTATATATCTCGTCAACATGCGAAACCAAACCCCTTCAGACTTCTCCCTAACTAATCATTCACCTTCATCAGACCGCTCTTCTTGTCAAGCTCGTACTTCACCTTGCTCCCCCTGTTGATCTCGACAACCTGCACGTGCGGATCAACCTCGTCATCAACTGTGACCTTCTAAATCCCTCCTAACCATGCTGCGAGATATGTTGCTGTGAAACTATCACATCCTGGGCCTAAAACCGAGTCCACAATTACCACTTCACCCCGCAGCCATGGGAATCGCCCCAAAATGCAAACTGCTCCACAATGTACACAACTTTTCTACACAAGGAAATGTTCCAAAATACGACCACACAACCCACAAAGAATCACCAACGCCACAAACACCCGAAACCACGACTGTCTTACATACATAAGAGACTTACACAGTTGAAGATTTCTGGCGCTGCAGGCCCTGAACATCGCAATCCAACACACGCCAATTCAGAACCTCATCCTTCGGATACTTTCAGCTACACTTACAACAATAAGCAATGCACGATATACACCTATGACACCCTCTCCCAGACTCGCGGCCATTTCCACAACTCGCCAACAAATCCTGTCGGTACAAGCCCACATACCGATTTCGAGATCATGCCATGGGTGTGCAGCAACTGTACGACGCTCCATCGTCGTCATAATACGGCTGTTGAGTGGAGTAGCCTTGTGAACAGCAGTTGAACCGTTCTTCGTTGGAACTGCTGCGACCCCATTGGAAGGCATGCTGTCAGCTTCACCCCGGAGCTCACTCTATGTATCTCGGGAATCCTTCCTGCAATTAAGAAAACACACGAAGGTAAGTCAACATGGTGCAAACCATCCACAGCGGGATTTTAACACCACCCGCCAGGCACCAGAAAAACGAATCTCACAAGTGCCACTCGAAAGGCTGAGGGGTTAATGGCCAAAGATGAAAACTCTGGCTTCGTCTTGGAAACTATCACTACCATTTTAACTCTACAACATGCTCCGACTCGATGTGAAGTAACCGGGATAAACGCGGTGAAAGCTACCGCTCAAACGATGTTTTGGATCCGCCGCATCAGCTTTTCTTTAAATTGGTAGGATCAAAGTGGAATGCGATGGAGCTACAACTGGCCGTACAACCTCCTCAAATGACTGCATAAGTAGGGCGAGAGGCCCAGCAACGCGTAGCAATAGATTGTGTCTATGGGATTACCAGTACAGAAAAATTCACGCACACTACGCTGCCCAAACATGACCCGAACTTCCAGAACAGAAAACAAGATACAATACTTATTTAACGTGCAAGAATCTGATCATCACTCTTGCAAGTCTTCGTCCACGGACTTCCACTACTCAGGCCAACACTCAAAAATGGACTGTTAATTTAGCCCACTGCTCCTTCTGATCAAAATTCCAAAGCGAGAAGAATGTCTTCCAACGACAGCGAACTCCTTCATATCCAGATACTAGTGAAGCTCTCCTGACAAAATGCGACAAGAACCAAACCATTCTCCGTGGCCTATACACTCCCAACTTCCCAACATTCCCCAATGCTCTCCCTCGATCCAATTTTCAACCACAATGCCGTTGAAAATTGCACTCCAACTTGCTACACAAGCTCAGAGAGAAGATCAGATCTGCTTACCCACGCCCAATGCAGCCCCTCGCGCCCCTCAAAACTTCCAAATCGCGCTAACCGCGCGGACCTCCGACAGACCTCCTCTATCCTCGCAGCAACTTGATCAAGAGATCAAAAATAAGACGGAACTCGATAGCACGTAGCAAAACAAGAAGAGGTGCAGAGACGCGCGTGGGAGAATGCAATGCGAGAGAGAGCGGGGAAGGCAAGGGCGGCGAGGCAGAGAAGCGATGCGAGAAGGCGCACGTCGGAGTCGGCTGTGCTCGAGGGGAGCTGTGCTGCGCCATGCTCTCTAATAGCCCCCCCACGCGTATTTATCATCTACGAACGAATGATCTTCGGCGATGTTGGACAAGCCGCCCATGGCGCATTGCCAATTCTGTCCACGCCCCCAACTCCAACTCCGCGTTCGATGCGCAGCGCTGCGAATAGTTCTCGTGACAAATTCCTCGTCCTCGTCCTCGTCCTCATGACTTCGTGCCCCGCCCCAGGATTAGGTGGTCCTCCTCCTCCCTGCCCTGCCCTCCCCTCCCCTGACCCCCAGTCCTTGTGTTGATTTCATGTGGAATCCCCCCCTCTCCCTGGTACCCTGTTCCCTCCCTCCCCTGGGTCAGTGTGATTTACACCTCTGCAATTTCAATGGCAGTTTCAATGCCCTTGTATCACTTTTTAGATACATTTTGGTGTGTACTAGCACCAGAGAAGCTCTTGTATGGTTGTGTGTTCTTGCAATTTATTACAGCAGACAGCCAAGGAATTTGCAATCCACTGGTCATGTCTTAGTGGGAGTGGTATGGGCACATCTCCAAATCATGTGCTGTACTGCACTTTCATTGCTTTGCTTGCACAACTCAAAATTGAAATAGATTGGTTGATGTGGCTACAGACCACTTCAAATCAAGCTGGTGTAAAGATATGTTATTACAAACCTGCTGGTCAAACTGGTGCATGTCAATTGGGTGCATTATTGCTCATTTATTTTGTAGAATCTGGAACATGAAGGAAGATAAGTGGTTGTTTCCTATAACTGTAAAAACAACTTGCTAGATCTATTATACACAGCACATATTGTCAAGGCACCATTATAGTCAATCATGAGTGATTAGATGGGCAGCAGAGGGTGGCCCTTCTCTGACTGCGGAGGCTGAGAGCATTCAACTTTCAACATGAAATCATTCTAGAACATCTACCATGACCTGGCCACACCAGCAGGAGGATGGCCAGCTAGAGATTAGTTAACCATTCTGATAGACACTAAAGAGAAAAGGGGTTGGCAACCAGCTTCCTCAGACAAAATGTATTGCACAAGATGTGTGCCTTTGAAGCAAATGCACCAAGTTCAACTTATAAATAAATCATAATATTGTGGCAGCAGTTTTTCCTACACACTGAACTCAGTGTCACCCTGCCCCAAACCATGCTGATCACAAAAAGATTTTTAGGATGTTGATAAAGAAAATGCCCTTAAAGTTTACTATGTACCAATGTGCCCATGAATACTTTCTAAGATTGAAGGAATGACCACACACTGTGGAGAACATTATTGAATTGCAACCTGACCATGCAAATATCCAGTTTATTAAATGAGTGCTGAGCAGTTAAGATGTGGTGAAGTACAAGAGCAAAGCCCCACAATAAATTTGAAGATGAGCTTTTGACAAATATTTATCTAGATCTAATCAACCAATGCTAATAGAAACAAAAACAGCCCGAGAAACCACTACTAAGGCTCACTGTTCACTTAAAATAGAAGACATCTACTGTGCGTGCCAGTGGGAGTGGGCTTTCCATGAGCAGTAGGCCGGCTGGGAAACAGGAAGCTTCATGGATGCTCAGGGTGGAGGCAATCACACACTACTGAGGAGCCACATGAAGAGGCTAAAGTCAGTGAGGCCCAATGAGAAAAAAAGTTCGGCAATGTGTGGAGGTGCTCAGATTGGAAAAAGGAGCAACCAATAAAGGGAGGGGCGGCAACGATGGATGGATGGATGGATGGAGGCCACTTAGAGTATGAACAGAAACAAAGGGTAGTGGATGGTCCGAAAAGGATATTCCCAGTTCCCACTGTTAGGGAGCCGGCGGCCCAACTCTGTGGCTGCAACTTCTTCCACAGTTCTTGCATCAGCTTTCCAAATACTTTACTGCAGCTTGGCAATCATGTGTACCCTTGCATGCAGGCAGCAAGTCCAATCCACAACAAATCTTGGCTGTGGATCCCCTCTGCTTCAGAACTCCAGTTAGTCACAGGTTTTGTTTTTTGTTTTTTGTTTTCCATTATCTGGCTTCTTCTCTTTTTTTCTTTTTTTCTTTTTTTCTAAAAATTGCACCCTATTTTTTTTGTTTTTGTTTTTTTTTGTTTTGTTTTGTTTTGTTTTTTTTTAATTTTCCTGTTTTCACTTATTTAATAAATATCATATTTGAATCACAATGGCAGGAAAGCCCTTTGCTATCAGTAAAGTAGGTTACAACAATGTAGAAATGGAGTGTCACATCCACAGTCCCATATTTTGTTAAAAATTAGGACCAAGTGGATGATTTTTTTGAGGTGTGGGGGATTTTTTTAACAATTTAATTATTTATAATAATTAAAAAATAATTAATTTAAGTAGTTAGAAAGTAGAGAAGCTTATCATGTGGTTTCTATTGATAGACACAGAGATTGGGAAATTTATGAGTTAGGATGCAGTAGTAGAAAACAATAGGGTCTTTGTAACAGAAAGTTTTACAAAAGAGAACAAATATATGGACTCTCAAGCTAACATTTATTACAACAGGTCCAAAGTAGATGATCCACTGTTTGGGTAAATTCAATGTTAGATGTGAAGGTGCTAAACTGGGATAATGTTGTATATGGCATGGTTGTCAATGAAGAAATTAAAGAATAACATAGAAGTTTATGTTTGTTTATTTAGGCATTGAAATCATAAAAGGCTTGGAGATTGAACAACTAGAGATTGATATAGATACCTACTATTTATAGTGATAGAAATGAGCTTTTAATAAGAGAAATAAAATTAGACAAATATTTTAATATTGATTAGCAAAAGAAGCTCCAATGTGAGGAAAATTTTTAGAAATTTTGGACAAGAATAAACTTGAATGAAACAACAAGCTTTGTTTATGTTTTAAAAATAGGAATTTGAAATACCAAAGCTTAGCAAACATGCAAACAATGATTAAATAGAATAAACAAGTAGTTTGATTAAAAACAAATAAAAGAAATAAAGTAAACAATGACATGAAATTTTGTGATTTGCTAATAGAATAAAATCAAAAAATTACTTGGAGATTTTATAAATAAATATTGTCAGATGTGTGTTTATGTTTTGATGATGCAATTCTAAAGTATAGAACTAAAAGAGACACCACACTTCATTATTATAAGAAATTAAAAAATCAAAATTTATATTTTATAAAAAAATAGATTTATTTTAAGAATCCTATTAATTAAAAGTTAATAATAATGAAAAAATTAAGATTAATTAAGTATTTTATGCACAATAATATTTTTAACATTAATTTCTTATTTTATCAAAATAAAAGTAAAAATAAAAATTAAATGTGTTTTAAATAATATAATAATTTATTAGAAATAATACTATTTTCAAGTAATATTTAAGATTTTTTATATCATCCACTTTAAAAATATTATCTTATATGATCCACTTTAAAAATTAGAATGAAAGAAAAAATATTTTTTTATATCAAATATACAAAAATAATTTAGATTATAAAATATAGATTATATAATTTTTGAAGTATATTTTTATAATATAAAGGTTAAAACTTATCTATATTTGAGCTAATATCTTATTTTAAAATGGATTTTTTTTTACTAACTTAATTTAATCATGGTAGTTGAAGATTATTTCATCTAAAGATATATTTGATAGAATTTATTTAAAAGACAAATAATTATCTTTTTTAAAATTTTTAAAAAAGTTTCAAAGAATATATATATATATATATATATATATTGGTGATAAAAAAATAAAACACATGATTATTTCTAATTCTTGAGTAAATTACTTAATTTTATATAAATATTATTAAAGACTTATAGAATTGAATATTTTTGTATTTTCTAAACATATCATAACTTTCTTATTACAAGATATTTTAGTTTGAGCAAAATAATGAATTTAGTACATAGTTAGTTATATGCCATCTAAATTTAAATTTAAGATAATTTATCTTATAATAGACCATGTTTTACAATCTAGACACATTTTACAAATCCAAATTGAATTGAAAGATTTAATTTTAAAAACAAATTTTATAAAAAAAAATTGGTGATAATATGATATAAGCTTTTATTGAAATAAAGCATAATAGAGGCCATCTTTTGGAATGTCAAGTAGATTCTATATCTCCTTCAACTCCAAGGACTAATGTAGCTAATGATAATAATCAAATCTCCTCTGTATACACATTCAAATTGATGCAATGATGTTGTCAAAAAGATTACCTATTATTATACATTTGAAATTACAAAAAATATCAATTCTTCCTAATCTTTTAAGATTTAGTAGATTTTTCAATGAAGATTCAACAACTCACATAGAATGGTTTGTAACAATATTAATCACTAATTTAGTGATCAACCACAAATATTATTTGTTATTATTTTTGACAACTTTGACAAATTTTGCATATACATGATATAGATCTTATGTAGAGAGATTATTTATTATATAGAAACAACTCCTAGCAACCTTCTTTTGTTAGTTTAGATATATAATTAGATAATAACAAGTCTTTTTGGTTCTTACAAACAATAGATAAGAATCCTTAAAATATAGTACCTTTTAGGCGAGGCAATTTTGTGCAATATGTACCAAATAGATATCAATGTTGTAAAGAAAAATATGTTGTAAAAAAAAAAGATTATACTTTTAAGATGATAGAAGAGTTGATATCTAATTTTAAAAAAAAATAAGGCAAGTACATGATATATTTAAAAATGAGATGATGATCATCATGATATCTATCAATGAACAAATGTCTTATTTCATTAACAACCAAAATCCAACTATAAAGCCTTAAGTACCATGAATTAGAAATTTATATCTATAGATTATGGTGTACAAAGTATAAATAAGTAAACTATATTATCCAATTTTGTCTATAATTTCTACAACAACTACTTATAAGAAAAAATCAATTATAGCCTTATATGCTTTTTCATCATTCAAAATAAATCGATTTTAGTTTTTCTTCAAATCAAAAAAATAATATTACACCTTGTCTTATTTGTGGAAAGCCACATTGAATAGGCCAATGTTTGATTGAAAATGGGGTTGTATGTTCAAATTGTGGAGGATCTTATCTTACAAATTGTTGTAAAAGACTTGATAAGGTCATTCTTTTTACCTTTCTTTTAAAAGATTATAGCAACCAAGTTTAAAAAATATACATGGTATTGGATTTATAAATCCTATTATTATAAATAGTCTAATAAACATATATTATGTCTACTCAAATAATGGTCAAAATCATCACCATCTAATGGTAGTTCAAATTAATCAAGGAGTGATGAAAAGAACTTTATCATACAATCAAAACCAAAAACTACCACCTTTTCAAGATATTAAATATATAATGGTTTAATTTTATATATCTTTTATATTAAATTTATTATTTCCTCAATTCAACTTGATACAACTAAATATTAAAAAGATCTCTTTGGAAAATAAATAAATAAATATATATATATATATATATATATATTTTTTAGTGACTAAAAGTATAAGTGCTAAAAAATCAATAAACTTGGTATATCTTGCAGAAGATGAAATATCTTTGGATACATTAGGAGAATCATCTAATTTTATAGAATTAACAAAAATTATATATGAAATAGCTAAAAAATTAAAACACCAATAACCATTTGTTTTAATTGAATCTAATGAAGAAGAATATTAATTTGTGTATAAAGACGGGCTTTGGATTTCCAATGTCTTTCCAAAACATCCAACAAAAAATAAAACCTTCAACCTTGTAAAATCTTATGACTTATGGCAAGATCTATTATAGATCTAGAACCAATATTTTTTTTAGGCAATTGATTGAAGTAATAGCAATCATCAAAAAAGATCTCAAAGAAAGAATAATTATACAAAGAAAAATTAAGAGTATAGAAAGAATAGCTAGAGTTGAAGTTGAAGATTTAATATGGAATATTATAAAAGAAGAAGAAAGAAAAAATGAAGAGTATGGACTTGTAGAGATAGATGTAGAAATTATAGATAAAATCATTCTTAAGGTCATAATAGATGATGGAAGTAGCATCAAATGATGCTTGAATCTACAATGAATAAATTGGAATTAAAAATTATTTATAAGGCAATTTTAAGGGTGAAATTAGATGATGAAAGACCTTCTCAATATTTAGGTCAAATTTGTGATCTTTGCATGTAAGTAGGAGATATAGATTACACAATATTATTTTATATGGTATGTTTATATGAAGAATCTCATAACTACCTTCTTTTACTAAAAAGATGGTTGAGACAATCTAAAGGAGTAACCAAGTGGAAGGCATCTAAATCATATTTTATTTTTAGATCCTTTGACAATCATACAACAACCATAGTATCTAGCCATATTAGACTCTAAGCTTTGGTTTCTTTGAAAAAAACTCCATTAAGTATAAAATCTAATCAAATCAATTTTATCTAGTCTAATTCAATTTTAAGTATTATTTTAATAAAATGTATTGATCTTGGATTATATGAATATGATGATGAAGGTGATTTTGCCAAATTGTTAGCAAAAAAGCCATGTGAGATAAAAGATATTTATATTTAATATATAGATGTAATTAATTAGTTGGAATTTCATGATGATTGCTTAGATCTTGTAATCTTTATAGATAATATTTATATAAATAAAGTTTTTAGCTTAAAAATTGATGGATCTTAAGTTGAAAACTTTGATAGTATCATAAAAGAAGAAACCATTATACCTTGTCTTTTGAAGTTCAAACATACACATCAAGGCATTGAAGTTGGATATAATATATTTACTTATTTATTAATATCTACAAATTAGTACCACAAATCTACTAATTTAATATATATAATAAAATAAGATTGAATAAAATTTTTGATCAACCATAATAAAAAAAGATCTCGAATATGTCAAGTTTGTATTCCAATTAGATGAAGGAAAATTAAAAAAAATACAAATCTTTGATTATGGAATATTACAATATATTTGTATGGTCTTATAAAAATTTGAAAGGTATTCCTTCTAGCATATGCCAATATACTATTTCACTTCTTTTAAAAGCCACATATATTAGATAAAAACATAAAAGGCTCAATTTTAAGATGCAAGTCATTGTGAAAGTAAAATTAGAGAGGTTACTTTAAGTAGGATTTATAAGATCAATAGAGATTATAAATTGGTTGTCTTATATTGATTTAATAAAGAAGAAGAAAAGAAATAAACATAAGGTATGTAACGACTATTGAAATTTGATTAAGTACATATAAAAGGATTATTTTTTATTATTTCTTATTACCTTTATAGTAAATGATGCGGCAAGTTATGACTTATATAGTTTTATGGATGTATACTTTGGTTACAATCAAGTATCAATAGTTTTTGAAAACTAATATAAGATTGAATTTACTTCATCTTGAAATTTTTTTGTATATGTGGTAATGCCTTTGGACTTATGTGATGTTTTTTCAATTTTTAAAATTTTTTTTAATAATAATTTAATTTAATTTAACTTAAAATATTAGATAGAAAAGATTTTCTTACACAAACTAATGGGAGTTGTTGTAAAGAGTATAAAATATAAATATTAAATATAATTCCAATGTACTTGGTTAATTTTCCTATTGGCTTCAATTCTATTCTATATACAATGTCTATCCTTAGTACTTTGTGAGGTTAAGCTCAAGGCATAGGTGGCAAACATTCTTAAGTAGTATTTTTTTTACGTTATTAATATAGCTAATAAAATTAGATCAAGTTATCATGATTTTATATGTTAAAAAATCTCTAATTTAAATCTCAATAAAAATTAGATATTATCCAATATGGAGCTAGTGAACTAAATATAAAGTTGCTACATATGGATACATCTTAAGTCAAAATCCAAAAAATCTTATTATTATTTTTCTATTACTCTATTTTTTAATAGATTATAATATCATTTTATATTTTGTTCTAAATTTTGTTTAAAGATTGCTCTGTTGTAACATAGCCATAGGATGAAAGAACAAAAGAAGACTTATATTATAGAGAAGCTTAATTGAAGACTAAGTTACAAAATTACTTTTAAAAAATAGGTAATAAAAATAGAGAGGTAGTAAAAATATTTAGTATTAATGCTGTATTTTTATTAAAAAAAATGCTTATAATTATTTTACAGGACTATAAAGAAGAGAAGACAAGATAGATTACTAAAAATACTATTATAGGCATCTTAAGATCCAAATAAAAGATAGTTTTTAACAAAAATTATCTAAAAAATTTCTAAATTGATACTCAAGGAGGGACAATTATGAACCACGGTCAAAACTAAATCCTAAGGTACAAAACTATGTGCCTATGGCAAATAGGATCTTTTTTTGTTGATTGGAAATCAGAATTTTAGAGCAAACTCAATAAGGTTTCTTTGAGCATTGGTTTTAAGGTTTTTGGATTTGTAATGACTTTGTGAGAGCTATGCAAAGTCAAGGTTTTATTTGAATGATTCTAGATATTGAGAAATAAAGTGGATTTGTATTTTTGAGCATATTGAGAGTTTTGGTAGTAGATCTAGGGATAAAAATTAGTAGATTTGTGCATATTATTATATTAAAATTTTATTGTGAATTTGAGCTTAATCTAATAATTAGATCAAAGGTTATTTAAGTTTAAGTTAGTTAAGGTCTCATAAATTGGATTTTTAAGATTAGTGTGGATTTTTGTGATTTTGAGCAACTTACTAATTAGATTAGAACGACTCTTCTTTGAACTAGTAGTTAACTTAGTTTTTAGCATTTTTGTAAAATTTTAGAATATGTGAACAATACAAAAAAGAGATAATGATATTGGAAGATTGACATCAAGATTGGAGAATGAAGGCGGCTAACACCTGAGAGGATTAGGAGCTTTTTCTTCTAATTGGTAAGTTTGATTTACTTCAAATTTTGTATGCTTCTTTTTAATTAGAAGGTTGAAAAATATACAAATTTTGAATAAAGATCAATAGTTAATTTGATAATTATTGAGGTTTTAAAATTGCTATTGAGTTGATTAGGGCTTCATTAGGATTTATGAGGGTATTAGAGCCTCATTAGGATTTATGAAGGTATTAGTATTTTATTAGGATTTATTAAAATATTAAGATTTTATTAGGATATTAGGATTTTATTATGATTTTATTAGGATTTGATTTAGAATTTGATTTAGGATTTGAATTAAGATTTGACTATAAATTTGATTAAAGTTTGATTTAGGATTTGATTTAGAATTTGATTAGGATTTGATTAAAATTGATTAGGATTTGATTAAAGTTTGATTAGAATTTAATTAAAGTTGTATAAGGATTTATTTAGAATTTGATTAAAATTTAATTAAAATATATTTAAGATTATATTATGATTATTAGATTTTTGATTAGTTGCAATATATAAGTGTATCTTCTACAGCGAAGTGCCCAATTCATTTTCAAACAAGACAACACATAATATGACATTGTATAAAAAAGATTATAGTTTATTCTATTTTTATAATTAATTCTAAATAGTTACCATATATAACTCCTACCATATATAGCTCCTACCATTACTTTTTAATTGGTAGATTTATTAAAAACATAGTTTTTTAATTGTTTAGATATAAAAATATTAAAATTAGAAGTTTATTTGATTATCTAAGTATTTATTAGGAATTAAAAGGTCTTATAGGTTACAAAAGTCTTCTTTAGGAAAAATTCATAAAAATAGAATCTTAATGAATCTTCAAATTAATCATCTTAGTTATTTTAATATATTTTTTTAACTATAATAGTTAATATTTAATTATTGAGATCAATATCTAATTTGGTGTTCTATTCATGTATATTATTCATTAAAAACTTATTGATGTTAGTTAGTAGGAAGAAAAAATATGAGAGAGAACCTTATGGCTCTTTAATGATTTATATAAGAAATAGGATTTTTTAGTTGATTTAAATTGATTTATAAAAAATCACAAAGATAGGATAAAATAATCTTAATTTGATATTAGCTATTTAAAAATATTATAAGGCTTTTTATAATTTATTTAAAATTTATTTAAAATTTTTAAAGAATTTTTAGAATACATTCTTAAGACTTTGATAAAAATGATTTTACCACTTTGGAAGGCCATTATAAAGAATTGAAGCAAGATTTGAAGGCCCCACAGGATTTTTAAATTAATTAGATATTTTTGAATACCATAGTAAAGTCAAAATTATAAAAAATATGTTTCACTAATAGAAATTATAGTAACTAATAGCTAAAGTAGTATTTGTAAGAAAGGAGATACATATATCCCATATGGATTGTAATGCCTTGGATGTAAGTAGGAGGATAAGACTAAAGCCTTGTGGCCATTCTATGACATCCTACAACATTACTTGTTAGCCTTGGTGAGACTTGAATCTTTGATTTTTTAAATAAATTATTTTTGAAATAAAATCTATTTATTATCACAGATATAATATTTATTCTATTAATTATTTAGTTAATATGGATAGATAGAAGTAGATAAAAGTAGGTTAATTTGATAATATCTTATACAGAAGCTTCATGGAAGCTTCATAGATGGGATTTCATCTCTATTCATATTTATAGGTGATTGATAGATTAGAAATTTGGCCAATAAGTTAGCCATGTGTTGCATATATTACTAGCTTTTGGAACAAGCTAAGTATGTGGCACACATTTGGGAAATTTATTTTGCAAGTAAGATATATGTCTTGTAAATTGGATACATGTTGGAGGATCTATAGAATTACTGCCATGTAGTTTTTAAGTAGATAATATATGTAGAGACAAGAGTGAAGCCTTTTTTACTCTTGTCAATTTTTTTCTTATTTTTAGTCTAATTTAGGAGTTTTTATATTTTCTAGTCTTTAGCAATAGCCATTCTAGTTTCTTCTTGAATATATATATTTTCTTATTTTTATTTTGTCGCTTTCTTTTGATATAAATTTCATTGGTTTATGCATCTTTTTAAAGTTTGTATTGTTTACAGATTGACAAGAGTACACATATAGTATCAATGCTTTGTCTTTTTTTAAATTAAAAATAGATTTTTTTTTATTTTTTTTAATTTTTTTTTAATAAGATATAAGTATATTTGAAATTATGGATTATTTATTTTTAAATTATTATTATTTTTAGATTATTATTATTATTTGATTTTTTTAAATATTTTTTTTAATATTTTTTAATTAAAAATAGATATCTTTTTTTTCTATTATATTATCATGATATAGCTTGTTCAAATAAAAAGCGCAATGGTACAAATACAAGAATAAATGAAAGAATTAATACTTGCAATATGTCAACTCAATTTACTACCACAAGGAGCAATAAGATTAGCAAGAAGTGAAGATATAGAAATGATTGGAGCTATTTTAATATCTACACCAAGCCATACTACTTCATCTATGATAGAATACTGTTTAAGCATCAAGGAACCAAAAATTAGTTTACTTGAGAAATTTAATGACACAAGATCTAAGTTTTGAGGATTTATCAATTAGATACAACTGGTGATTAAACTTCAATCTCAAAATTATTCAATTCAAAGATCAAAAGTCAAGTTTATTGAAAAACTACTTTTAAATTTTGTTTTATTATGGTTTTTATGATGTGATCCAAAATTAAATAATTTGGAAGTATTTTAAATAAAATTTTGATCTATATATAGAAAATATAATATAATTTATATTACAATCAATAAGATCTATATTTTGCGACAAGACAATTTATTAGTAACATTATATGCTTTACAATTTTGACAACTAGCAATTAATATTAAGTGGAATGATGTTGCACTTATCAATTAATTTTTCTATAAATTATAATAAAAAATAAAAAATTAATGCTCAACTTATCTGCTCCTCAGACATTGAATTAACTAATTGACTTTGTTGTAAAGTGTGACAATCAACTTTTTGAATTTTAATTTGAAAGTCTCATAAAAAAGCCTCAACTTTATTTTAATTCAATGGCAATATTGATATCTTTTCAATGTGTATATTCAAAAATAGAAGATATATAAATTAACATAGTATATTTTAAATTTCTTTCTGAATAAAAAAAGATTCATTGTTGTTAAGAAGGATTATGCTTATATTATAAAGAACCTAAGCACACTACTCAACATTGTCCAAAGAAATGACGCAACTATAAAATGAAGAATATAACTATCAAAAAAGATAGTATATCAAAAAACAAGTTTGTGCAGCTACAATAAAGATTATATAATTGGAATCTTATACGACTCCTAATAAAGGTCCTATTTTTTTTCAAAATCCTCTTCTTATTTTATAATAGATGTATATTTGGAACCTAAAAATTACTAAGTCTATGCCTTGCTAGATTCAAGAGCTTCAACATGTTTTTTAGATGAAAAATTTGTTAAAAGTCATAAAATATCTTTAATACAAAAAGCTAAATCTATACATGTAGAAGTCATAGATGATCATCTATTGTCTTTTGGAGATATTATTTATGAAATCCTTCCTATAAATATAATAATAGATGGTCATAATAGTTATATAATCTTTAATATAATTAAATATTTTTTGAATCCAATTATATTAAATTTATCATAATTAAAAAAATATAATCCTTGAATAGATTGGATTTCTCGTAGACTTGATTTTTTTCAGAGTATTAATAAGAATCTTATTAATCAAGTAAAAAGCCATAAGTCTAATATAATAAAATCTATATTTATAGCTGTAAAAGCTTTTATGTATAAAACAAAAGAAGAATCACTTTTTTTTTATTTATACTATATCTATTTTTGATAGTAGAAAGACTTCAAGTGGCATTCCAAGCCAGTATGAAAATTATCAAGACATTTTTTTAAAAAAAAAATACAGATATTCTTTCAAAGTATCATCTATATGATTATTCAATTCATTTGAAAGGGAGAACTTAGCTTCCATTTGGACCAATCCATAGTTTATTATAAAATGAATTGGCTAAATTCAAAGAATACAATAATAACAACTTGGCCATAAATTTCATGCACCATTCAAAATTTCTAACAAAAGCTCTTATCTTATTTGTAAAAAAAAAAATAGATGTACAGATTATAAAGGACTCAATAAGATTACTATCAAGAATAGATATCTTCTATCTTTGATATCTAAATTTTTTGATCAACTAAACTAAGTTAGAATCTATATAAAAATAGATCTACGAGGAGCACACAACCTGATCCGCATCAAAGTAGGAAATAAATGAAAGACTATATTTTGAACTAAGTATGGATATTTTGAATATAATATTATATCTTTTAGACTCATAAATGTATCAATTGCTTTTCAATATGTAATAAATGATGTTTTTTATAAGTTC
The DNA here is from genome assembly GCA_036785485.1 of Physcomitrellopsis africana. NCBI lineage: Eukaryota > Viridiplantae > Streptophyta > Bryopsida > Funariales > Funariaceae > Physcomitrellopsis > Physcomitrellopsis africana. The sequence continues at coordinate 768,169 of JAWRVF010000015.1, read as the reverse complement.
TTAAATAATTTTATTGTTTGTTATCTAGACAACATTTTAATCTATTCTAACAATGTAAAAGAATATAAATTACATGTTTGTCATATATTACAAAAACTTAAAGATATAGGATTGTATGCTAAGATGAAAAAGTGTGTATTTTATATTACTTAGGTTGACTTCTTAGGATACATTTTGAATGATGGTCTCGTGATGGATCTTAAAAAAATCCAAACAATCATGGACTGAAAGATTCCAAGAACAATAAGAAATATGCAAAGCTTTTTGGGATTTATCAATTACTACCAAATCTTCATTAAGAACTTTTCTCAAGTTACAATTGTACTTACATACTTAACTTATAAGGACAAATTTGAGTAGAGTAAAGAAATAAAAATATCATTTGAAGTTTTAAAGATAATTTTTATTTTTGCACTAATCTTGTATAGCATTAATTTTTCTAAGATATTTTTTGTGGAAACAGATACATTAAACTTTACCCTGGATGTAATATTATTACAAATAGAAGTAGATGACAAAGTCCACCTGATAGTTTTTTATTCTAAAAAATTTTCAACAGCAAAGATCAACTACAAATTCTATGATAAAAAACTTCTTATAATTATGGATTCTTTTCAAGAATTATGTCACTATCTAAAAAGCGCTTTTAGTCTAATCATTGTATATACATATCACAAAAATCTTGGGTACTTCATGTCAATACGTATGTTGAATCATTGTCAAGCTTATTATAACATATCTTTGTTAAGTTTCAAATTCATTATTATTTATCATTTAGAAAAACAATAAGGTCTATCTAATGTCATTTCTAGAAGTTCTTATCTTGTACCAAAAGAACAAAATACAGCTTTTGATCAATAAAGAATGATGCTCTTGAAGCCAAAGTAATTTTATCTTTAAGCAATAAAATCAATATTAATTATTGATTGAACTTTTTTCAAGCAAGTATAATTAAATCTTCTTGTTCATGATATTAAAAATAATTCTTTTAAGTCTCATGATACTTCAAAGTTTGAATTCAAAGATAATCTATTTTATTTCAAAGGATACTATGTTATTGTATTGTAATTGCTTACAATATATAACAATTAGTAAAAATACAAAATATGTTCATAAATTTTAGTATGTATTAGAATGCTTAATAAAATATTTAAAAAAATTGATATAAGAAATTTTATTTTGATTTTATTTATTTAATTTGATTATAGCATTTAAATTATATAAGACCTAAATATTTAATATGAAGCCTTAAGAAGAGATTGGGGGCCAAAGGTAAAGAACTAATCTACTAAGAGATTTATTTGGAAGGATAAAGGCAAAGAATAGATGAATGAAGGCAAGAAATGAAGTTCTTCATTCCTATTCGTCAATGGTCTTACCTAATAGGCTTTGAGGAGGCTATCTACAACAAGAATAGGTGTTTTGGCAACTTTAAGGATAGCATTTGAAGATCAAAGATTAGGATTAAAAAGCTTATTTTTTATATTATAATTTTGATATAATAATGAAGAGATTTAGAATTTTTATGAAGGAAAAATATGCCCTTGAAGTTAAGATGTACAAATAATATTTATTATCATTCTTTTGAACATTCGAGGAATTCTATAAGAGCTTTTGGAGATTAAAAGATGCAATTATAGAGATGGTTTTAAGATCTACATTTAATAAAAAAGAATTATTATATTTGAAGTTTTGAAAAAAGAGATATTATAAGTCAAAGACAATAGAATAAATTCCAAGGCAATAAATAGATTATTTTATTCATAGTGATGGTTTTTACAATATCTTAAGCTTTCAAACAAATTTTATTTAAAACTTTGTAAAAAGATATATTATTATATTAAAAACTTATAAATCAAAATTTCATAATATTTTAACCTTTAATTTGTGAGATATAAAGAATTTAATATGCAAGTATTTGCTAATAAGGATTTGAAGCTATTATTAAAATTTTGGCAATATCTAAAGATCAATAAAGAATCAATGGTTGAAATTTGTGGCGGTATTTTTTAAAAATATATTAGTACTTCATGTAAATTTTGAATTAAATTAGACACTTGGATTAAAAATTATGGATACTTGAAATTTAAAAAAAATTCCCTCTCTACGGGTGAATGAAGGTTTTAGAATATTTTATTATATTTTGAATGTTTTGAAGAAATAAGACTTATATATTAGGTGTAATAGCCCTATAAAGAAGTTTTTTATACAAATTTAGATGTTTTATTATTTAAACCTTGGCTAAAAATTAGTCGCAACCAGAAGCTCCATGTTTTTTTGAGGCAAATTCTCTCTACCACAACAACATGCTCTTGAAGCTTATCACAACTTTCTTGCAAAAAGATATTTTAAATATAACAAGACTTTGAAGCTAGTATTAAAAGATTTTGATAGCCTCAAATATAAAAGGTTGTTAAAAAATTTGTACAATTGTCTGATGTTTGTTTAAGATTAAAAATTCTTTCTTATTGACCTTATAAACTTCTTCAATTATTATATATACCAGAAAAACTTTGGTCTTTTGTTTTTATAGATTTTATCATGGATCTTTCAAATTTAAGTTTGTATGATTTTATACTCGTAATTATAAATCATTTTATTAAGATGATACATATTGTATTATGTACAAAATTTATCATAGGTAAAAAAAAATAGCGAAACTCTTCTTTGACAATATCTATTGCTATTGTAGATTATCAAGGGATATTATGTAATTTATATCAAGATTTTAAAGAATCTTATTCAAAATATTGAAGATGGATATAAAACTATCTTCAACCTTCTATCCTTAAACTCATGGACAAATAAAATGGATAAATCAAGTTTTAGAGCAATATTTGAGGTGTACCATCAACTATCATCAAGATGAATAGATAAATTTTTTATCATTGATAAAATTTGTTTATAATAATTTAATATTTTTTTTTACTTAATAAACTCCATTTTTTGTTAATTATGGTTATCATCCACGACTTGATACTTTTGATTTTTTAAAAGCTGATAATTTTACAGTAGAAGATTTAGCAAATCGGTTATCAAAGCTATATGTAACAATAAAGGCACAATTAAAAGAAGCTTAAGAATAACAAAAGATCAATATAGATGTCTATTGCAAGAAACAACTTCAATTCCATATAGGCAATAAGATATGATTACTTTGTTGTAATGTCAAGACTATTCATCTTTGTGACAAGCTAGATTATTATAAGCTTAGATCATTTTTGATTTGTAAATAAATTAATTCAGTTTCTTATTAATTATACCTACCAAAATCTATAAAGATCCATCTTATATTTCACATTGTTGGATGGCATGAATTTCTATCTGGAAATACACTGGGTATTTGGCTATGGAGAGTTTACTTGAAATTTGATGATAAAAATCCAACAAGTGATTTGTATTTAATAAAAAGATAAATAATATAAAAATCTTAAAAATAAAAAGTTATATATATAAACCCTCTTATATTCAAGTAGGTTTGTACAAAAAAGATTCAAATTTTCACACAAATCCTTCAAAACTTTATTCACCCACAAAGACTTTTTTTTTTTTTGATTTTTAGAGTCCAATAATTCTTGATTCAACTATTCAATTTTTATAAAATTTTCTTCAAAGCCTAGACAATCTTTTTAAATTTCAGTACAAAAAAGAATCAACCATAAATTTATTTTTGATTATCCGATACCTTAAAATTCCTAGCAGGTGCTTAAAATCCTAGCTCAGAGACATTCAAGTACTATTTTCCTTATATCTCACAAATCCAAAATCTTAATACCACAAATTTTTTGCACATAGTCTTGTAACATAAACATATATACTCTTAAAAATTTTGAGCCAAAAATCTATCAAATTACCTAAGATATAGCTCAAAATATAACTATTATTGGACATGATTTTTTGCCATGATATTGGGCATGATTTTTGGCCAATAGAAATAGAAACTTCTATCATCCATCTCCATTCATCCACATAGATGGCCTAACTACCCCCTTTTACATTAAAAATCCCTTTTTAATTTTTTTTTTTATAAGATTTAAATGATATGTGTTTTAAATATCAAATAAAAGAAATAAATAAGATCTTAAGGATCACCAATATCTAATAAAGATGACTTAAGATATATAAAAGCTATTATCAATATAAATCAATCTCAAAATTACTATCAAAAAAAAAATAAGGTTGTATAAATCTCATTATTAGTCCTATTAAATGGATTATTTTTAAATTAATAACCTAATCACATCTTATAATCAATAAAATCTATTGATATGGCTTTTATTTAATTATATAATAAATTATATATTAAATATATATATATATATATATATATATATATATATATTTTTTTTTTTCATATGGTAGCCGAACCACAACACAACAATGTGTCACTACTTAAGTCATACAAGATAATGTATATACAAGGAAGAAGATAAATACCATTATATCTTATAGAAGTGAACAACAATAAAAAAAATTTGAGGTGGAAGATGTCTTAGATTTAAGGTAGCATCAAAATTGGTTAGAATATCTTGTACATTGGCACAAATATGATATTAGTGAATATATATGAAAGCTATCTAGGAATCTAGCAAATGTATCAACTAAAGTTAATAAGTTTCATCAACAACATCCATTGAAATTAAGATGAAGAATCAAAAAAATCTTTATTATAAAATAAAACATGTTTAATAGAGATTTTATTCTATCTTGTATTATTGTTTGATATTTTTTTGAATTTTTTAGAGCTAGAGAGATAGAAAATAAACAATTAGTAAATTCAACTCAAAAGTTATCATTTGTTGACTTACTAAATAAGATATTATGACTATTACAACCTTCAAAATAATAGAATAGAAATGAAGATCCTAAAAAACGACATGTTCTTCCTTGGATTGATGGCAAAATACAATGTGTTTGATATCACAACCTTCAAAAAGACTTCTGGTATTTAGTGATACTTTTAGAGGTAGAAACTATTCTTGATGGTATTCCAAATGTTTTCTTTGAACGAAGTTATGAAGGTCTCAATAATGATCAAATATCAAGGTAGTCCTCCTACCTTAGTATGGAATACTATTAATAGCTAAGAAGATCTATCAACTACCTTCAAAAGAAACAAAGATCAAAGTATGTGATAAATATAATTTGACATATTTTAGACTTCTTTAACATGTAATCACCGTTCTTTGTGGAACTTGTTCCTAGAAGAAGGGATAATATCATGCATATAAGATTTATCTTAATAATTATCTAATTAACATGGATAGATAGAAGTAAGTAAAAATAATTTTATTTGATAATATTTTATAGAGAAGCTTCTTAGAAGCTATATAGATGTAATTTCATCTTTATTCATATCTGCATAACTTGTCTTACAAGTTTGACATATATCTTGCAAATTAAATATATATTGGAGGTCCTATAGAATGCCACCATATAGCTTTTTGATAGATAGTATATATAGAGACAAGAATGAAGCATTCTTTATTCTTGTCAAATCCTTTCGTATTTCTAATCTACTTCAAGAGTTTTTGTATTTTCTAATCTTTGGCAATAGCCATTCTAGTTTTTTTTTGAATATATATATTTTCTTATTTTTATTTTATTACTTTCTTTTTATACAAATTTCACTAGTTTATACATCTTCTTTCAGTTCATGTCTTTGATATTTATTTTATTATTTTATTTTTTATTTTTTATTTTTAAATCTTTATAATTTATTTATAATAGTTTAAAATCATATATTTTTTATATCATTAGAAAGATAAAAAAAATATTTATATAAAAACTTAATTTTTACTTTTTATTTTTATTTTTTATCAAATAAAAATCTAATAAACAAACTATGACAAGTTTTTGAAGTGTATATTTGTTTGATTATATTTCTTTCACTTATTTTATCCTTTTTTTTCCTTATTGTTGTTGATTGTACTTTTCACTTCACACCACCAATTATAAGAAATTTTTAATTAATGCCATCTTATAATTTAGGTTGAAGGATGAATTTTACATTCATATTCAAATAATTGATATTTATATATTAATAGTCTTTATATTTATTCATATCTATAATAATAATTTTAAGAATTGATTAGTTTCAACTTTGAAAATATATGAGCTTTGGTTAAGATTGAAAAGAAGGTATTTTTTATATTGAATGATTCTAGTTCTTAAATTAAAGATTTTATGATTTGAATCTTATTATTTATATTGTTATAATTAGATATGTACGTAATTTGATTAAATTACAAATGTCAAGATTGTTTTGTTTGGTTGTTATTGTCTTGTTTATCTATGTAAAAGATTACATCATAAAACATTCTTATTCTCTTATTTTGTTTTTTTAGAGAATGTGAAGATTGTTCATAATAGAATTGTGATACAACCTTAAAATTTTTGTTTCCAACTATGAATCAAAAGTCATATTATTAATTATATTTACAAACACTTCTAATTATTAAAGTTATTGTTTAATTTGTCAAAACTATTGATTAAACAAATGAAAGTCAAATCTAATAAATAATCTATTTGTATCTTAGTTGTTTATATTACATCCTTTAATTGATTATCTTTATTGTAAACAGATCTTTTAATTGCTTGTCCTAGACTATTATTATAATTGTTTTTAAAATTATTAAGTTAAGAATGGATATAAATTTAATTTAAAAGCTTATAAGAATAAAAATTTAATATTATTACAATATTGTAACATTTTAATTGTTTCTAGCATCTAATATGGTATATATATATTTTTATAGTTTAAGATTGATTTTCAAATTCTAATATTATAAAATTATTGCTCCATAAAAGTTCTTATATGTATGAAAATATTATAATACTTTGGTGTTAATTTTCTCATAAATAATATAATTGTGTTTACACTTTAACTCAAATTTATTCTAATTATTTTTTTTCAAAATTATATTTCAAAATTATAATGAAAATCTTAAGTATGAACAACATATTTACAAAAACTTATTTTATATTAAATAATTAATAATTTTAAAGTTTTTTTGTATTTTAGAAATTTACTTATATTCTTCATATATATTATATTTATTAAATTTTATTATTTATTATTTATAAATAATTTGTAATAATTTAATTTTTTGATTGATTTACAATATCAATAGTATGTATCTTAGATATTCATAAAAGTATTATTATAATTATATTATATATTTTTTTAACTTTAGAATTAAAATTAAAATTATTTATATATAATAATATAAAATTAGATAATATATTAGTTGTATTAATCTAAAAGATTTTTTCAACATAAAAAGTATAATTTTGTAGATATTACAAAATTATAGGTTTTTAAAATAAAAATCTATAAATTTCAATGAAAGTAATTATAACATATATACATATATAATAAAGAAAATTTGAATAAAATTAGATTTTAAATCAAATTTTATTTTATTTATATAATAACATATATTATATATTTATCTTAATATTTTAAATTTATATAATAATTGGTACATAATAAAACTATAATATAATTTTAAATAATAAGTATCATTTAAGAAATAAATAAATAAATAAATAACTCTCAGTCCATATATTCTAAGTAAGAGAATAATCTTGGTAATATTTAAAAATATGATTTTTTTCTTTTTAAAAGAATTTCAAATTTGATTTTAAAGAACCTTCATTATAAAATGCTTCAAGATTTCTTATGAAATGAACAAATAAAGAATGAAAAAAAGAATTTATTCAATCAATCTTAAATTATACTGTAATCTGATTAATTAGGTCTTGTCTTTTGGAATACAATACATGACCTCAAAGTCTCCTTTATGGTACGTATGTGGAAATGTTTGGACAGTGTGATTAGAAAAAGAGCAATAGGAATGTGCAATAAGAATGTGTAGTGTCTTTTTGGGATCTGGAATCTTTGGGATGTGGATTGGGAACTTGATGTGAGGGACGGGGTTTAGGGCTTTAGCGACTCGTCGCGTGTTGCAGAAGGGCTTGAGCTATGGCGAAGAGGCGGGGAGAGGTCGCTGCTTCGTATGCCATCGACGCATCCTCCAGTGCGGGGGAGGGGGCTTTTAATCGAGGGCCGGGTCGGCTCTTGACGGCCGATAGAGACCGTCACGACGGGCGCCAGCGGCATGAATGTCGACTAAATTTCTTGAAAACGGGAGCGGTGAGTGCTGCGGCAGGGTCGGCGTACGCAGAGATCGGGCAGACGAGGGTGATCGTCTCAGTCTTCGGGCCTCGGGAGAGCCACAAGGCCGAAGCCTTCAGAGGGATTGGGAGGTTGAATTGCAACGTCCAGTATGCGTCGTTCGCAACCTCGGTTAGGGGAAAAGCGAGCCAGGGTGCAGAGGAGAAGGAGTTCCCGGTGATGCTGCACAAGGCGTTGGAGGGCGCCGTGATGCTGCACACGTTTCCGAAGACGACTGTGGACATCTTTGCGCTTATTCTGCAGTCGGGTGGAGGGGACTTGCCGACGGTAATTTCGTGCGCTTCGATGGCGTTGGCTGATGCCGGCATCGCAATGTACGACCTGGTTTCTGCCGTTTCTACTGGCTACGTGGGCAAGGAGGTGCTCTTGGATACGACCTTGGAGGAGGAGAAGTGGAGCGATGGTGAAATGATGGTCACGTGTATGGCGTCCCGGAATGAAATCACCCAGTTGAAGATCACTGGACAGTGGCCTGATGCGACGATGAAGGAGGCCTTGAGTGTTTCTTTGGATGCATGTGCGAAGCTAGCCAATGTGATGAGGGAGTGTCTGAAAGAAGAACAAGCTGGTGTGGACGAAGACGAGTAAGATGTTCGACCGCATCCGACCAGCTTGAGAAACCAACCAAATGACTCCCCTAATTCTCGACCTGGTTTCGAATTTCCTCGTCTAAGTGAGTTCTAGACGTCTTTTGGGGTTTGCCCTGCCAGGAGGTGTATTAGAAATTTAGCCTGATGTCGAACATTCAAAGCTGTCCAAATGAGTAGAAGATAAATCAATCCCATATGCGAAGTAGAGATGTAGTTTGAAGTATGTCGTATCGTTTTGTAGGATGTCCTTAAAGGAGAGTACAAACATTTTGTAGATAGCTTTTCCATTCATCGCAGTTATAACTGTAGTGAGGACAATGGCACCACGATTACCACATACCAGTGTAAACTGCATGGCCCCTTTGAGACCTTGAATTGTATCAGTACTTCTCTGCACGAGAAAGAAAGATGTTGCTTTTCCTGATTAATGGGCGCTTACACTAGGTTCTGTGAACTGGAGGAGTCTGAATTACTGAGCATTAGTGGGAATCACTTTTTACGATTTCGTTCACTTTCAACTGCTATTGTTCTTCCAGAATCATTGGTTTTCATGCATATGATTGTTCTTCTGAATCTGATCTTAGGATATGTGCCGATTGTTAGATGTATGATTGAACCTATCAAGAGAACGGCAACACATGTAAGCAATATTGCAAACGGAAGAGTGTACTTCATCTAACTGCGAACCAGGTGATTGACATGTTGTGGGGTATTCCATGGAGTAGTTTACAATTTTACTTTCCTTTCAGCAGTAGTGGACAGGTGACATACATTATTTTGCAATTTTATTCGGTATTGTGTATAATTTGTGTTTAAGTGTTGTGTAAAAGAGTTAGTGTCAGCACGAGGAATGTGGGAACGGTCCGTTTTTCTGATTACGGCACTTGACAGACAGAGCCATTTTACAATTGCAAATTTCTAATTAGTCTCATCCATTTTCATTAGTCGTATGTACTTTGAATATGACACCAACTGTGAAGGTGTTAAATTTAAGTTCTTGGGAGAGCTAGTCATTTTCGACTCTCAGAATAATATTCTGCATCAAACTGTCCGAAAAACTCATTCGGGAAAGTTAACTACTCAACGAAATTGAGTAATAAGTAACTACGATGACGTATACCTTCCGAATGACATCATGCACTCAATTTAGTACATGGAACTAGAAAAGTAAATATCACAGGAAATCCTTGTGTTCAATAAGCGCACTATAGTAGATTCGTATGCTACTGACGTCAAATGCAACATGTATGAAGCATTTCAGCCACATATAACAGCAGAGAGACCATTCGGCAGTTGTGTTGCCGTTCAGAAAAGCTCAGCTGCTACCATTCTGCACTTCAGATGCCGTACTTTGGGGCGACAGGTCTGAAACCTGCCCCTCGATGGGCTCCTCTTGCACCTCTTCTTTCATAAGAGACTTTCTCTCCGAACGGAGTCTATGACGCAGTGACGAACCGCACATCATTTTCGACGATTCGGTTCGAGATATAGTTTTGTTAGGCACTGGAGCATGGGACCTGTAAAAAGAAGACAAAATTTTAGTTCATTATTTGCACTTCATTTAAGAAACAATTCGCAAGACTTACGTGCTGGAGCTAATTTCGCTTGGATAAGTGATTGACCTACACTACGCTTTATACCTTAATTTCCAGAACATATTTCGCAAATCCGTGAGTACAAATTATCAACAACTTTGTTCTACATGGTGCTAAATTGTATAACAAATAAGTCAACCTTGTATAGTGATAACAGTCTCAATAAATTATTATCTGTAACAACAAAATGGACTACGCATGTTCCAGCTTATGCTTATCCTTGACGAGATTCACAATCAGGATCAAAACTGATGTCGAGGGAAGAGAATAGTTCGATAAAAGACTATTATTAATAATAAAACACGTGCGTCGATATGACGATGTAATCACTCCACTACAACCATTTAAACTGATTTTTATTAGCCGATGTGTAACTCCACTACTTGCTACGGGATGTGTGAGTGCAAGGCTCTTACTGGCGCAAGCTCTCCACTATGTATGAGGCATACAAATCCCTGCACGCAACAACCATGATAATAAGTACCTCACACCAAATCAAGAGATAGCCTATGTTACTCAACGATTAACAGATAAACAGATCCCTCAGCTTGGATAAGACACTTCACTTCAAAAGTGATTTGGACGAGAAACGTAAATTAAAACGATTGCAACAAGCAGAAAAGAAAACGGCAAAGTTGAGTTGATTACATCGAGTGGCCGATAGCGGCAATAGCAGCCTCATGACCCAGGAATTCGTCAACAGCAACTGACTTGTTCTCATTTTTCTTGTCTGTCGAAAAACGAAGTGCCAGTGAAAAACATATCATACCCGCTTTAGCAAGAACTAAATCAAACGCACAGCAGGGAATATCATACCGTATCAATACATAAAAAAGGCACGCTTCACATATCTCGGTCCAAAGTTAGGACATGAAAAGACTTACAGTCCTCAAAAAACCGACGAATTTCTGCAAGACGGTGAGGTGGAAGCTCCTTGATGTCCTTAAAGTCTCTGTACTCGGGATCATCAGCACAGACAGCGATGATCTTATCATCTTTCTCACCTTGGTCAATCATGGGCATAAGGCCGATAGCCCGAGCGCGAAGGAAGCAACCAGGAAGAACAGGTTCCTGCATGATGACAAGGACATCGATGGGATCCTCATCTTCACAGAGCGTGCGAGGGATGAAACCATAGTTGTGGGGATACACAACCGATGAGTACAGAATACGGTCAACCTTGATCAGACCACTCTTCTTGTCAAGCTCGTACTTGACTTTGCTCCCCTTTCCGATTTCAATAACCTGTAAATGCATGCAAACTGCGCTCAGAATTCATCACAAAAAGCATATGGACTTTGTAATGTATTCTAGTACTCAAATGAACCAAATCTCAGTCTTTCTTAGTGCATGATGAAGTTTTGAAACTTCCATTTGGTATACATAAGCGCATTTACTCAGTGCGATCTGCAGTACCAAGGGAGTACTTACACAGACACACATACATATAAATAGTTCTTTCTCGTTCAATAAATGTGAACTAGAAAATAGAAGCAGAGAGAGAAAAAATACTGCTTCGGATGGTTTAACGTCACTTACACAGTTGAAAATGGCAGGTGCCTGAGGACCTGAATCGAAAAAAATCAGTAAAAAAAAAAGTTAATAAATATGTTCGATAGGCATTGTCGAAGATTGATAATGAAATCGTCGGAAAAAATAACTAATTTTAACTGAATGAAGATCGTATGCAGTGGATAAGCCAACAAAAGGTAATCGTACCGATCTCCAGATCGTGCCACGGGTGGGCAGCCACAGTGCGACGCTCCATACCGGAAAGAATGCGGGAGTTGAGTGGTAAGACTTTGTGAGTCGGCTCCTTAGCTGGAGCACCCGCATAAGACGACATACTTCTTAATGAGAAATGAGAAATATGAGAAAGTGAATAGCAATGAACCTTCAAATTTGAAAAAAACAAGCGATAACAAGAAGTCACAAAAAGTCTATTATTTAACACCAACAAGTGTGATTCACACTTAAGGCAAGGATATGTCCTCGAAATTGAAGTGTCGGACTTTACAAAAATACGACATGCATCACATCCCAGTGCAATCCGAACAACTGCTTATAGAACTGTGACTAGGCGTTGAGAATGCGTGGGAACGCTCCAACCAAGCACAATCTTGGTAACGCAATGCAACAAGAGAAGCGCACGCTAATCGTGATGCGCAAAAACTACGAGTGCAAAGAAATCACGACAATGACTGTCACAAGCGCACCAATCCGACACGCTCAGATCATACACGTATCGGATGAATGGTAAAACCACACAATAATCCCACAAGATGCCCGAATTCCCAACGTGGCTTAAAACAAAATAAAAACGCAGCATCCAATGCTACAGCGGAGGTACTAATCTCAGCTCTGGGATTTCATGTAAAGCGTAACTACGAAACTCGCATGGTCCATTGGGAGGAAACCTAGTAGCGCCTACATCTCAGAAGAAAATATGACTCAGCCTCACACTCAAATGAGTTCCAGCGAGACGACCAACAAGTCTCGCCCTGGGAAGGGCTTGATTAACAATGAGAATAATTTCAGATCTGCAAGGTGCTTCAGATTTCAATACATGGCTTAATGTAGCCCAACTTCAAATTACTTCGAACATATCCACATTCACAAATAACTCGTATTCAATTTCCAAGACAATGGAATGATCAACTTCCTGTCTTTGAGTAAGAAATGTGCAGGAATCTCACCATCTAAAACACTCAGAGAAACGATCAAGAACACAAATACTCCAATCAGAGAACATTTCCATGGTTTTACAAAACCTGATAGCACAATCCGACGAAAAACAAAAAAAAAAACAAAAAAAACAAAACAAAAGAAGAGGGGGAAACACAAAAATGGTCTTAAGCTAGAACATGACAGACACTCAACAGTTAATTCTTCAAAATAGAAAGCTAAATGCACTCTACTACCCACGTCGTCAGATCCAAGAAACCTTCCACTCAAGAATTATGTTCAAGAACCAACAAACGCCATAAGCAAACGCCACCCAACTACACACGCACACAACACCTAAATCTCGACATAGCCCACATTCCACCCCAGATCCATCCACTCACCTGGCCAAGAGCTGCCCCGTCGTGGACGACCTCCCAAACAAAACCAAAGAAACGAAAAAAACGACCGCTCCCACGCCGGCAGTTACTTCAGAAATCTTGTGCCCAACAGACCCACGAAGAAGGAAAGCTTGAAGTGAGGGAACACAAGAAGACACAAGCCTGCAGCGGAGGAGTGGCAGCGGCGAGGCTTATAGTGCACCCTTTCCGCGCTAAATCAGCGTTCTACCGAGGAGGGGGAGAAAACGAGTCCCCTGGCGTCGAAGCACTAGCAGCAGCCGCAGCAACAGATCCAGCCCGCCGGGCCTCACAGCGCGACCGCGTCCCACCACGCTTTCGCTGGCACGAGGGGCGCATCACGTGACCGACAGGAGTCGAACCCGGAATCGATCAGTCACTGCCCCATCTAAGATCGGGCTGGGGAACGTGCATGGAGCGCCTCGGACGCGTCCCCTCCCTTTTTCTGGAACGACCCTCCCAGTTCATCCCCACCGTCGATCTGGCGGCGCTCAGATTGACCGCGTTCTCGTCATGTGCAAATCTTGTAGCGTAATTATCCTCTCGAATATTCTTGATATGATATGGTATGAGTATTATATTCATTTGGGATTTGTATGAATGTCTTGAGAATACTAATACCCACTAGCATGTTTCTGTATAAAGAAACATTGTTGAGTCAGTTATTCAATGGTATTTGCAAATTCTTTGTTGCACTCCAATCAGCTACATATGTTTCTTGAAGATTGAACAACCAAATACTTACGTACATTTATGTTTTGTGTATAGAATTTGGTATATGTACGATGTATGTAATGAGTGTGAGTATGACTGGGTTGCTGAATATGACAAGCAGTCAAACAAGTAGGAGGTTGTTTTTCCAGACAAGTCTAAGAGTGTTCTGAAATTCTTATTATAATATTTTGGTGCTTTGAGATTTGGGAGCATCGTAGCTGTGATTTTCATAATGAACTCATAAAGGACTTCAGTGAGCTACGTTAGTACTTTGCACGCTTCCCATTTATTGAAAAATGAAATCTCCACATGTGAATGGTTTCAATCTTAAAGTAATCTCATAGCAGATTGTTCACTCCACAACATGCATACTTGTTCAAGACTTATCCACAAAGGGCCAATGCATGAACTTTTGCAAGATTTTTGAAAATGAAATGAGAGAAAGAGAAAATAAAATAAAATAATATATATATAGGACAAAAAAGGTGGGATTAATAGCTGTATCTAAACTCAACTCTCATGTGCTTCAATGTGGGTTTTATCTTATGGATTGGAGGATTATATATTGAAAGAGTATTTACTTGTCCTACCAAAAAGACATGCTTCAAACAATTTGTAGATTATGCTATGAACCTGTGAAAGAGGAATCCAATTACTTAAGTCTACAATTATTCTCAACATTAAGTGCTAATGCATTATTCACCTGCTCTTTATTGGGTGCTTATAGTTTCAAAGTTGTAGGGAGAACTCAAAGAAATGCATGGATGTAGCTATCAATGTTGGAAAGGTCGAAATGGTTTTAATTGAGACCTTGAAAACTACAGGCTTGCACACACGCACATATATATATATATATATATAATGTTATTTTTAAAACATAGTTCTATGAATTTGTGGATTTGAGCCTTAAAAGATTTTTGGCACAACCAATTGCTAAAACAATATAAACTATGAACATTTTTTCTGAGATCTGGTTTTCAAAAAATAGATATAAAAATATCACAAAAATTAAATATTGTTTGAAGCTAGAAAATATATTGTAGTTATTTGAAGATGTTTTCCATAAAAACTGTGATGATCATGAAGAACTTTAAAGATGCTAACAAGAAGAATTTATTTTCTTTTTCCCAGAAGATTGTGATGTCATTCAAATGCTTCATATTATCTAAAAATAAAATCTATAATCATATAATTCATGCACAAAAAAAAAAAAAAAAAAAAAAAAAACTTTTGATATGATTTTGCTCAGAGTTTGATTGATATTTACCAAATCAATGCAATAAGCTTTTAATAAAATATTATATATATATATATATATATATAGGAGAATATTAAATTGACCCACCTAAATTTAAAATTGATTCCTATGACTACTTCTTTAATTTGGGAATAGAAAAACTAATGAATTCAATGGACAACAACAAAGATGAACCTAAGATCCTCATTGGGAGAAAAGGATTTGGGGTCTCTCTAATATCACCTCATGTTTACTTTGATATTGAAGCATTCTATGGTACCCATTTCTACCACACACATAGGGTCACCATCTACCCTCCTCCCCTTCTCTTCCTCACTTATGTCATAAAGATGGTTGCTACATCTTCAGATTTGCCAAGGGATTAAGCCAAAATTAAATAAATAAATTTATTAGTTTTTCTATTCCCAAATTTGAGAAGTAGTCGATTGAATCATGGAAGTAAGGTGGGTTGATTTAAAACTCAGGTGGATTGATTATATATATATATATATATACATATATAATTTATAATGTAAATTGTTTGAATAATTATATTTTATATTATAATATGTGTCAATTAAATTTTGCATCAAAATTTTAAACCAAGTTCATTACTACATAAAAATAAATATTACAGTGGCTAGCAAATATTTAAAGAATAAATTTCAACAATAAAGTTGAAATTTTATATTTCATAATATTTAATGTGTAATTAAACATACATTCTTTTATATTTTTTAATTGTCGATGAATATTTCTGGTATATTTTTAAAAATAAATTTAAAAATGATTCATGACATTACCTTTATTATAATCTGTGTAGTATATTTAATTAAATACACAATTTCAAAAATATAAATTGATGTATATTAAAATAATTATTTACTTTATGTTTTTAATAAAACTAAAAGATTATGTTCAACTGGTACATCACTTGATCTTAAATATAACTATCCTTACTGATGTCATTACCTTACCAAAACAATGGATGATTAACATATAAAATTGACCTTGGACAAAACTCAAAGGAGAAAACACTCTCATGGATGCTCTGTGATTATGACCACCTCAGATCTTTAAACTTGATGGGATGTTTGGCAAGCAGAACTAGAGAGGCAATCCTGCAGTCCCAGAAAATACACACAGGAACTGACAGCACAAACAGCAGGAAAGAGCCCCATGAATGTTGGCCCAATGCAAGGATATGGTGGCAGCAGCATCACTTCCTCTGGATATGTTATGTGTCCCACAAGGAGTATACAAGGCAATAACCTTCAGTGGATAGACATTAGCTCCATGTAATTGTGGATGGTATCTCAACCACTGTTGGAGAATCTCACATGGAGAGAACCTTCTCCAGCTGACGTTTTGGCTCACATGGAAATGCAGTTGATCCCATCAGATTCATTTTCAATAATATAAGGTCATTTTTTTCAATCACTGTCCTCGGCTTGAGGACTTCCTGGCATATCACTGGACATGACGGTAAGGTTTTCAGCAAAAGGTGGTGATGTAAAAGGTGGTTTGTATTTGAGGATGGGGAAGACATAGCTTGAGGGACCATCATGGTCAACTGAAGGTGTGGTCATCTTTTTCCTGAACAGAGCTGACCTTTCAGCTGCTGAGAATGGCAGACAAGCTGACCAGCCACTGCTTGCTTTTGATTTCACAACTGCTTTTGTAGGTGAAGGAAGATTTCAAGCTTGTAGTGGCCTTTCTTGAATAATGGGCACACAAACTGCAAGGATGCAAATGGTTGCCTAGACTAGTTGGTGAAACTGACCATAAGACATGGTCTCTGCTTCCTTTGAGAAAGACCTTGTAGTGATGGGTACAAGCAAGTTCACCTATTTTTTTCAGCCTAGATCACTTGGTTTGTACCTTGTACTTAGTTCACTCTCTTTGCCAAAATGTACAAGGAAAGATCACAAGGTTGTGGTCAATGGGACTAATCAGTGATTCTTCAAACTGCTGCATGTAACATCTTTCTGCAAGAATGTTGGAGCCTTGCATAATGGATTACTCCAACTTAGGATGAAAACAAGAGCAGAGTTGCAAAACATTGAATTCACCATACCAGATCCTTCATATAAAGAGTTCATGTTTTTGAGTGACAGTTGCACACTTTTCTGTACAGTTCAAGGTTCACAATTTTATACAATTGAAAAATCTGCCTACAAGAGATAACAAACTGGAGTTTCATGGCACTGTCCAAATTACAGTAAATGGAGTTGTGGGCCAGAAAAGCCACTCATTCATCAATTCTTTTTTAGACCTAATTAAGCCTGCAAGTTTGATTGGAAGTCATACAGTGCTGCAGCTTGGGGTTCAAGTCCCAGTCATTGTTATGTTGGCTGCACTAGTATTGATTAGTAAACCTTTCAGCACCTTTTATTGTAAATAACTAATTATTCTTTTGCATTGCTTATAAACTGGTCTGGCATAATAACCATGCCCAAATTATAGTAAGAAATAAAGATAGGTTGACTCAATTTTGAAAGCAGGTATGACTATAGTGACAAATCAACATCCTGACAAATCATGTCACTTTACTAGTTTGACTGAATTCTCATGTACATAGTGAAAGATGGGCAGAACGAGGAGATCAAAATAACGTAAGTCATGTACAAACTTGAGACCCAATAACACAACTTAGCATAGGTCATTACTTGCAGAGACTGCCATGGTTGCCTCAAGAGAAGCTAGAGCAAAACTATACAGTTTCGAAAAAGCTTCAATACTGAGGCAATCCTTCCCGAACAAACAACCCTGGAAAGACATGGTTATCACAACTATCATGTCGTAAAGAATAGAATGGTTAAAGAATATCGAAACACGAACACAAAATTTGTGCAGCTTCTTCACTTAATAGGTAAAGATTTCGGGGTGGCGGGTGATACCTCCCCAATCAAACCGGTTTCCCCACCCTCCAGGTCCACGATCTGGGCCTCCTGATCCATTTTAATAAACAGCGGCATGGCAAGCACCAAGAGCGTTGTCCCCGCAACCCATGCCGCCTTGCTCGTGCTCCGCAGCATGTTTTGGCTGACCTGCACCGTGTTGGTGGCGACCTTGCGTGCTTTCTCAATGTACCCCAACCCGGAGGAAAGATTGAAGCTCACCGCTCTTCCCCACTTCTTCTCATTCCCACTGTCGGCCGCGATGGCCGCCATTGCAACGCTGAGCTCTCAAATCTCGCAAAATTCTCAAAAACTCCAACAGACGGTGGCGAATTGCAGTCCCTGGCAAGGTTCGTTCTCAGTGAAATTTGGACCTGAGGAAGTGCTGAAAACCTCGTTGGAATCAGCACCGGATGGAGAAGGAAGGGGTGTCAAGCCCAATCGCTCGGAGCACGACCCTGTCATCCCGCAACGGCAGGTCGGAGGATCATCGGCAGTATGCTGCAGCATCGCAATAAGAGAGGCCTTGCTGGGCCCCGACGCCCCGAGGGCCTTGGATCGGGCGTTGTTCCCAATGCTCTTGCCTGGCACGTTCCTTGCACGTTCCCCTGCTCCCCCCTTCGTCCCCCATGGCTTGGTGCCTCTGCCTACCTGGACATCCACGTCATCATTGGTGAAGTAACTTAACTATTCATTGAAAATTATATGACTTGTTCTTTAAATCACAACCCACAACAAAATATTTCACTTTATCTTCCTCTCTTCTTTTTTACAACAATTAAACTAATCACAACATATACAAATGGTAAAGAACCTAGAAAACTCAAGTTTCCTGTTAGAGCATTCACCATCCATTATGCGTCAAAGACAACAATCATATTGCTTATATATTCCTTCTAAGTGAAGGTCAAATTTGTCCATTCTTTGCAATTTAATCAACGTCCTTTTAGAGTGCTCATCATGCAACTTCCACCACAAGGATGTCCAAAACTAGAAATATGAGAATCCAATTTTAGTAGTTTTTCATGTATGGGACCACATGCACAGTCTGCTTCTATGTACTATTAGTAACCTGTGAAATTGCTATAGTGAAAGGAAACCATTGCTGCCATGTATAATCATTTGATGTCTTATTCTTCATTTAGAGGTTGAAATGAGCTGATGTCCGGCCGTATTTTAGATATCTGTTGAACACATCAGACCAACAACAGTATATAAATAGGAATAAGATTGCAGCCAACTAAGCACTTTTTTTCCAAAAGCACCTTATTATTTGACTTGCTTGTTATATATGCTATGCAATATGCTTTCTCTACTGTCGCTCTGTCACAAAGGACTTGGCCCTTGCAAGTGGATACAACTAGGTTCAACATTTGTCCTGTGATTTCAAAAGATTTTAGAGCCTTAATCCTGTGATGTTAGCCTGTTGCCAAGCTAAAGCAGTAGTCATCAATTAATTTAGTGTCTCCTCTCTAGCATGAACCAAATTTCTAAATGCCCGCCAAGTTTAATAATGGTTTCCTATTGTACCTATTATTGACCCCGCTGAATTTGAATAGCGAAAAGCATATTCTAGGCAGGTGATCTCTGGCATATTATATTCAGACCACGACAAAGTAAATTGAACAATGAACAAGAGTGATGTATTGTATTAAAAAAATTGTACAATACTTGAACTCTACAAAATGGGACAGAATCATTTCAAGCTATATGATACATTCTGAATGAACAGTTGCTCATAAAAAACTTGATTGTAAAACTTACTACAAGCTACTCTAAAACAACTAAACTCGTAGAATTGCTAAGGGATGCCGGCTACTGGCTCTTGGAACTATGCCGCTGGGTGTCATATTTTACGCACACATCAGCTGCCGTTTTCATCTGTCATTTAGTGGAAACATTATAAGTTATATGTGTCTTGTTAGAAACTTGAATATCAATCATAATATCTACGAACATCTGCACGAACTACGAAGACTGATTTAGAGTATAGAGGCATTGTCATGTGACGATATTTCTCGACTAAGACCTCGTAAATTGACTACGCACCAGCAGAAAAATCAACAGTACTAACATGACCACAATAAACAGCACTAATAATACATTGAGTGTACCTGGACAAGATTCACAAGTTGTTTAATCGCACAGCCAGGCAGTGCAATCGCTAGTACAATACCGTAGACTGTCCTTTCAGCAACAGCATGTCTTGCAACCTGCGAGATAAGACCGAAATCCTAGATGCATTAATAAATCTGTTTTTCATTTGTTGGGGACTAATGATACTCCAGAAGGGATAACATTTACAAAGAATCAAACGGGAGAGAACCAAGTGAGAAAAGTACCTCGTAAGGGCTTCCGATGTTTCCGTCAGCGGCAAGCATGTAGAGAAGTATATAAGCAACCTGATCCGCGAACATAAAACTATGATAAGTCTTGTTTCATTTCAATTTTATTACAACACATTGAAGCGAAGAGATGATTTAGTTTAATTGCCATTCGTCAGAATTAGATGATAAAAGACATAGTTTCGTCCACTACATTCGCACCTCAGCCCCAATGGCGCAGTATCCCATGAAGTAGCGATGCTGGTAGTACAGACGAAGAAGAGTGCTCTTGCTGTCACCCATGTCCTTATGACTTGCCTTGCTCGACAAGTGAGTGCTGCAAAAAAGACAATAATAATAATACACAACCCTTAATCGTAAATTTCTCGTACGTATCTAGTTTAAAATCACGATCTTTGTGGCGAAACTATAAATATTTAGACTCGCATGAGAACATACCTATACATCTGTAACCAATGGCTGGAAATGTCCAAAGCGAGAAGTCCAAGGAACAGTCCGTAATGGGACCTGATCAGGCATAAAACCAGAACAAACAAGCCTCAGAAAGTAAAGAACCACATTATTATCAATAGCATACGTGATACATTTCTCAAGCAAGAGAAGTAGCAATAGTTAACACTAAAAATTAAAGAAAATGAGTCTGAACACATTGCTTAAGTGTACAGTAACGAAGCAAACTTACTTGTAAAAGTGGGTCAGAAGTACCAAGAGTGCAGCAGTACTAACCCTAAACCAATATCAAATAAGGATCAAGAAGGTCAGCAGATTCTTTTTTCGAATATCTCACCAAGATTATTGCATTCTGCAGGAGCCTATCAACTGAATAACTCGGCTGAAGAACAAACTCGTGTACACCAACCAGAAACAGGAAACGACCCAGACGTGACAATTGGAATACAGAAAAAACCAAAGCAAACTCCATAAAAGGATAGCAAAACCACTAGGAAAGTTTATTACCTGTCAGTCACCATGTCTAAAACTGCTCCAAAAGTTGATTCTGTTGAAAGGCACACATACGAGTCTCAGAAACATGAGCACCAATGAAATAACATCCTTAGTCCCTTGCGCCCAACGGAGATGCCTTGAAGTAAAGAAACGAGCCACACTAATTTGTCTAGACAGTGCCCAAAAAGGAAAGTCATGCAAACTATGTTGGCAGCAAAAAAACAAATCTGCAGCAGCCAAAAGAATTCTTGAGAGCATTAGAAAATAATCTGCTGTTTAAGACGTTGAGCTGGAAAGTGCGTACTCTGGTTAAACATGCGAGCAAAGCGGCCATCAAGTTCATCGCATACGAAGCTGCAAAAACATATCAACCAAACACGTACCAAACACTATTAGGAAGACTACTATAGGTGATTCTGCAGGTCAGAAATGTCCAGGTCTGGTATCCGGAATACCTGCAAGGACTTTAGGCCTTCTACAAGCTCCAACTACCCCCCCTTACTAGGATGAATATTTGAAGTGTACTTATAATTTTTATTTCGACAGTTCTATTATATCTTTCGTAGGAGAAAATTCGTAAGATCAAGGTAGAAGTCTTCAAAACTAGGTTCATGAGCCAGAAACTGAAAGACACATGTTGTCGTTTGACTATACCTTGCAAAGTAGAGAATAGCAAACAGTTGTTTGTTTGTAAAGGCAACTCCAAAAGCTGCGACATTGGCGATAATCCTTGCATATCCTGTTAAAAAATTCCACGTCCATTATTGATGGACTCCAAATAAACTCAACTAGGTGTTTGAATTGATGAAAACCAATAATCTATATTGCACCTGGAACGTTTTCACAGAATGTATGGATCTGCTTACCAATAATATTAGGAATGTAAAGATAAATGGGCCAGCTTCTCTGTTTGGGTGAGTCCTCGATAGTTGAGTCCTCCATTGTTTTATATAACTTTCACACAGAAAAGAATAACTTGTATCCAATGAACTCCAGTCAATCCTCCAAAACTCTCAGACAGGAATTGAATATTTATAATTGACGAACCTGTACGAACGCATCAAAGAAAAAATGCGTGACAAGAAAAAAATAGTCAATCACATTGCTATGATGACTGAAGCTGAAATAATGGCGGTGCCACTTAAATCCTTAAGAATCCATGAGCCATTGAATATATTCAGGTTACCAACCATGCTTCAAACGCTTAAGCGTATCAATCAATAAAAGGATGTGCAAGATGGGGGTTTGATAACCATGATAATCGCACAGCGAAATTATACATTTCTAAATGTAAGGAAGACTCAAAAGCTCCAAGAAGCAATCACAAGACGACTGGACCTAAGGATTTCACAATCCCTAATTTTCTTGAACAGAACAATACCTTCCAACACCCCCTGTATATGAACTATCAGCTTAAAGCTCATGTGAATGAAAAAGAACATTCTACATCAACATGAATATCCCAAACCCTAGATAAGACATGGATTATCATTACTAGAAATCAACGAGTATGATCAAAAGGAGAAGTCCACCTGCACGTACAAAATACGATACAGCAAAAATGTTCCCTACATAATCCAAGTCAAATGTGTAATCCACAATTCACTTCGGATTGTCAAAACCATAGATCTGAGTCTCTTCCCCAGAAACACATTCAGCTTTCCAGCTAAAACTCAAAATGCACACGAACACCACCACCACCACCACCACCAGGGCCTACTCCAGCATCGCCCGCACAGAAGAAAAAGTCAAATCAGCCACACTCACGCTGATCGGGTACAGCACGAAGCGGAGCTTCGCAATGCCAACGAGCGTAACCGACCACTCCGCGAAACCACCCGTAAACCTCCAGAAAATAAAAATAAAAAATAAAAAAAAGACAAGAAATAAAAATCCTGAGCCGTTGTATGAAATCCATATGTACACGAATGAGTAGAATTCAAACCCACCTACAACGGAGATGTTCATAAAACAAATCTCCTTGTCTCTGTTGCACGCTCACAAACCACGATCGAGGCACCATCAACAGAAGCTGAACAAAGCAAAGACCAAAGGGCCGAGCAAATCCTCAGAGAAAAGAACGCTCCCAAAGTCAGGAGATGCGCCAGCTGGGCGTCGACCTGTCCAATTGATATCCGTCCCTTATGGAATCCTCCTACCTGCTTCCACACCCGGTTATGTGTGACTCAATGGCATGATACCGGTCCTCAATATTCTATTTATAGATGATCCTTGTTATGATCAGATAATACAGTATTAAGCCCGGGAGTCGAACACTAGGGGAGCCCTCGATGGGGTGGACACGCCTCGCATCGGCAATGAAAAAGCTACCAAGCGCCATCGGGAGCTGTCTGTTCTGCTTTGATTGGTTCGGAGCCATGATTTTGTGTTGACACTGGCAGCAAGCGTGTCGCAGAGGTTCGATGTTCACGGAATCCTTCCCCCCGCAGATACTTCGATTAGGATGCGATTAGATATCTGCTGAGAATCTGAATGCTCTTTTTCGTTCCTTCCTTGTTTGACACTTTCGTCGTGACGTAGTCGACGCTGGAAGTTGCATGCAAGAGAGGGCTAAGAGGGTGGATGGGCAAAAGTGATAGTGACTTTTCCTCCTCGAAAATATCTCCGCGAAGGTGGATAAACGAGATGTTCCATTTGGAGATTGACAAAGGAGTTTGGGTGCCATCTTCTAAGCGGTGGAGAAAGGACCGATTCAGGATCTCCTATGAGACCTTGATTACCCAAATTTACTCAATAATCTCCAAAGCGAGGAGAATTGATTCAGAAAAAGAAAGAGAAAAAAAGTGGAGTGTTATGATAGTAGAGGTTGTTTCAAGAATCAGCTTGGAGTCGCAAAAAAATTAAATTTAAATAGATCGAGTTTATGTATAAATGTTTTGAATTACAGATGAACATATTTCAAAGTGTAAAAAATAAAAATAAAAATGAAAAAGAAACAAGTCACTGATTCTAGATTATTTTAGTCCTAAATGTGATTTTTGTTTGGAGACTAAATCTATATATATATATATATATATATATGTACTTAAATGTTATACTAATCACCTTCATTACTATTAAATGCTATTTTATGGTAAAATTTCCTAAACACATCTCTCTCTGTGTATGTATACGTATATATATATATATATATATATTATGAAGCATTACCACAAAGAAGAATGTAGCTGGAAATCGCCACAAAAAAGAATCTAGGGGGAAGGAGGAATTTGTCGGAGGGAGCAAATTCCACACCCACCGTCGGGGATTGCGTCGCCAGGAAGAACGCAACGTCGCAAGTACACGGGCCGCTGATGTGGCACCCGCGATCGAAGGGCACCGGAGCCTGGAACACAGCATGGGACTTGCTTTCGGAGACCGCAAAGGGAAGCCAGGAGTGTCAGCCAATGAAGCGCCCGCAGGCGGGCCACGTGGGATCCGAAGGACGCCTGTGGCCCAAGGGCTTCCCCTCTCTTATCTTCCCCTTTCCCCTCGTCACTCCACTTCCCACATCGTGCTTCTGCTTCTGCTATTTCCCACGGCCGTGCATGGTCTTGCACAAACCCTCCTCGTTTGGAAGTATCCATCCCCGTAGCAGCTGCGGGAGCTTCCGATCGTCCGGGATTATGTGGTATGCCTCCCAATTTCCCTTGAAATTCACGTTTCTGGCATTGTATATCTGCAATTTGATGCCGATGTGATCAATTTGCTCTGTTTCTGCTCAATTTGATCTGACCCGGGGTGAACGTTGAGGAATTGAAGGATGTCGTGATGTGTTCGATTGGTGGTTCAGTTGAGAGCGGTTCGGTGAGTCGATGTTCTTCTTTTGGAATCAGGTCTGTGATGCGTTTGAGGTGCGTTTGTTTTTGGTTTGATTGAGGTCTTCGGATCATGACTTCGCCATGAGATTGATTTCGTGAGATTGATTTCGTGAAATTGGAAACGTGAGCTCTGCAGCTTCGTCTAATTCACTCTGGCAGAATATTCTGCATGAGATCGCACCAAATCAGGACTCTTGATTCGATCCACATTGCAGTTTTATGATAGTTCCATTAGTTACAGTATCTTGCAGCATCTTGTCTTTCGGAAGTTGGAAGGGAGGACTTGGAGAAGGAGAGGGTGAGGGTGACCGGGTGTTTTCGGTCTGAACTGGGAGCTGAGAAGTTTCGGATGGTGCGGTGTGTTGTATATTGAAACTTGGAAGCCTGAAGGTACCTTCCAACCGGGGAATTGGAAGATGCTCGTGAAGGCTTCACGATTTTGTAGTGACTTTGCCAGTGGTAGCAGAGCGGTCGTAAATTGCACATCATTTGATTGTTATTTGGTTAGCAGGTATAGACGGTCGAGTTTCTTGCATACGAAGTTATGCGAGTAACGATGGATGCAAGAAAGTCGCTCATCCTCTGTGCAAATACCATCAGTAATTTTTAATTTTTTTCAAGTGGAGGTTTCGTAGCTTTTCCTATTCTTTCTCGGACTGCTTTTACTGAGCCTTTGGTTTTTTTTTGTTGATAGCATTGCAAAGTTCCGCTTTGCACATCTCTCGATCTCTATGTCTGTGTGTGTGGTTGTGGGGATGAAGGAGTAGTCACTGGTGGTGGTTATCTACAGTTGAGTTGTGGCTACGAATTTGAACGACTTCGAATGGGTGCTAGAATAAGGATTCTATATCCACGATTTCACCATTTGGAAGCGAATTGGGGTTTGGACACTTGATTCAGAATACGCGAGGGATTAATTTGATGAATTGTGTAGTGTATGTGTGAACAGATTTTTATTTTTTTTATTTTTTTTAAAATTTCCTGTTTGACTTTTAGCAGCAATCGCACATTTTCCTAAGTGCCGTGGGTTTAAAAGTTGATTTCATTGCAGAGACTAGGATGAAGTTGCTTTTCGGTATTTTTCTTATCGTCCTGTTTACACGTAGGCCGTTTGCATGTATGGATTTGCCGGAGTTGTTGTTTGGTTGGTTGGTTAGCTGGTTCATTTTTTCGTTTATCTCGACCCTCCTGGTCTTCAGTGGATGCGATTTGTTGTTTCTTATTGTAGTTGCAGTGACGGACATTCAAATAAACAAATCTCGGGAACATGCGGTTGTATTTATTCTACACAGGTGTTGATGAAAATGTTTTTCAGTGGTAACTTCTATTCGCAAAGGAGATTCATAAGTTTGTTTGGATAGAGAATTGTTAATATTGAAAGTATTACAGGCGGGATGCATTGCTTGTGTGAAATTAAGGATGAGATCATCCTATTTGAGTTTTCTGCCACAGATAGAGCTCCAGTGCTGATTCAAGGCTACACACTAGTTCCCTTTTGGTTTATAACATCATAGCTGTGCTGATTCCTCACAAATGTGTATCTTAGTGTATTAGGTTTGGGGATGTATGACGTTACAGCTTTATACATCCTCTTGCGAATGTTTCTTTCATCGGAATCGATACGATGTCATGTTTTTCTATGAATGCGATTTTAGAATTGCCTTGAGTAATGTTTGATGACATTATTGTCCCAACTTATTGAATGCAGGTGTACAGGTCAGCGTAGTTGTATAGTGTAATTGGGCTTCAATCGAAATTCTTTGAATTGGAAACAGGAGATTGTACTTGAGGGCGACGAACATCAGAAAAACCCTGAGAACATCCAGATGGCGGCTGTGACACAGTCCTTGGTGGTTCCGGCAGTGGGAGCATCCCATGGCCAAATTCATAGTAGTAACAAATCTCAAACGCCAGCAAGGGTGGGTCCTCTAGGCAGGAAAAAAGCGCAGATTAAGAATTCTGTAGTACCCAGCGCAAGGTTTCAGTCGTTCTCTGGAATGCGTAAGGCTTCAGTAATTGATGCTTTGACTGTGAAGCAAGGACGAGATTTCAAATCCACTGTGGCAGCTGCGCTTGCGGTGGATAATCAAGAAGTGACCTCCAAGGGTATCATAACGGCAATGTTCGAACGATTCACTGAGAAGGCCATTAAGGTTATCATGTTGGCTCAGGAAGAAGCCAGGCGTTTGGGGCACAACTTTGTTGGTACGGAGCAGATTCTCCTAGGCCTTATTGGAGAGGGGACTGGAATCGCTGCTAAGGTGTTGAAGTCCATGGGTGTAAACCTTAAGGAGGCTCGTGTGGAGGTAGAGAAGATCATTGGCCGTGGTAGTGGTTTTGTGGCTGTTGAGATTCCTTTCACACCCAGAGCTAAGCGAGTCCTTGAGCTGTCACTTGAAGAAGCTAGGCAGCTCGGTAAGATTCATACCTATTGACAGCATTCTTTTTCGGAGCATGTGCATTGGAGGGTGGTAGTTTGTGGGTTGGTTGTTCAGTTCTGTTTTGAGAAATATTCTGTGTTGGCGGAGTTCTGATGTAAGTTTTATCATAATGTCACAGGTCACAATTATATAGGAACCGAACATCTCCTCCTGGGTTTGTTGCGGGAGGGTGAAGGTGTTGCCGCTCGTGTCCTAGAAAACCTCGGAGCAGACCCTAGCAATATACGGACTCAAGTGATTCGGATGGTTGGCGAGAGTACCGAGTCTGTAGGTGCTGGAGTGGGTGGTGGTAGCAGTGGCAATAAAATGCCTACTTTGGAGGAATACGGTACAAATTTAACGAAGCTTGCGGAAGAGGTGGGTTTTCTAGACATTCTATTTGTGTCGATTGTCAACATACAGATGCAAATCTTGATTTCCACGTTTCTGAAAATTCCGCATTGTAATGAATAATATGAAAATTTGAGTTAAGTATATCTTTTTGCTGTTATAGGGGAAGTTGGACCCTGTTGTTGGAAGACAACCGCAAATTGAGCGTGTGACTCAAATTTTGGGCCGAAGGACAAAGAATAACCCTTGCCTTATTGGAGAGCCTGGAGTTGGAAAAACTGCCA
The DNA here is from genome assembly GCA_036785485.1 of Physcomitrellopsis africana. NCBI lineage: Eukaryota > Viridiplantae > Streptophyta > Bryopsida > Funariales > Funariaceae > Physcomitrellopsis > Physcomitrellopsis africana. Next base: position 739,684 of record JAWRVF010000015.1, on the reverse strand, counting down.
TTGCTGAAGGATTGGCTCAACGTATTGCATCTGGCGATGTGCCTGAAACCATTGAGGGCAAGAAAGTTATCACCCTGGATATGGGGTTGTTGGTAGCTGGTACAAAGTACAGGGGAGAATTTGAAGAGAGGCTTAAGAAGTTGATGGAAGAGATCAAACAAGCTGACGATATTATCCTTGTGATTGATGAAGTACATACACTTATTGGTGCTGGTGCGGCTGAGGGTGCTATTGATGCAGCTAACATCTTGAAGCCTGCTCTCGCTCGTGGTGAACTCCAGGCATGATTCTGAATACTTCTGCTAAACATTAAACCTGTTTGCTAATGCTGGGTTGTCGTATTAGTATAGTTCATGATTAGAAATTGAGTTGTCTGAATATAATCCGATTGAGCACTTCCACACACACACATATATATATACACTAAAAATAGCATGACTGTCATAGTAGGGTTTGTCAATGTGTACTTCAAAAGTTGACATAATTGTGAATTATGATTGCTACAGTGCATCGGAGCTACCACTTTGGACGAATACAGGAAGCATATTGAGAAGGATGCTGCTTTGGAACGTCGATTCCAACCTGTGTTGGTTCCAGAACCCACTGTTGATGAGACCATTCAGATTCTCAAGGGATTGAGAGAGAGATATGAAATTCATCACAAGCTGCGTTATACTGATGAGGCTTTGGTAGCAGCAGCACAACTTTCTTATCAATACATCAGGTCCAATTCAGCATATGAATCTTATAAGATGTTTGGCTTATGTTTTAGCAGGAGGAAGTAGGTGTTGCATAGAATGTATGTTATTCGCACAATTGCAGTTAATCTTTTAAAGAACTAGTACTTGATCTTGGCTTTTTAGCGAATTATAGGTGCAAGGTATCTTCAATGGGATCTTTCCCTGTGATTAACTATCACTTGTTTACACGTGCAGTGATCGGTTTTTGCCTGACAAGGCTATCGACCTGATTGATGAAGCTGGATCACGCGTACGTCTGAGGCACGCTCAGGTAATCTCAATAATGTCTAACAGAGTTCATTAATGGGATGTTAGTATATTTATTTGTAGTCTAGAGTTCTAAGGAGTTATTTGAGAGAATGACAGAACACAGTGACAACGATTATGCTTTTAGATCATAATGGCATGCGATTTATTGATTTCAGAATTTTTGGAGTTTTTCACGTGCGTATGTGCACTTTCGCTTTGAACTGTCTCTTCCTTCTTTATCTTTGGTGTCGTAAAGATGCTTACTATATTTTGTCTATTTATTTGCAGCTACCTGAAGAAGCTAGAGAGCTTGACAAGGAGCTGCGCGGTGTCACCAAGGAAAAGAATGAGGCTGTTCGTGGGCAGGATTTCGAGAAGGTACTTGTCTTGTTTACATTTGCTTATCAGATATAAGGAAGACATGCTTTATTCGTCAGAGCTGTACGTTGAGAGTTTGTTACATATACAACCTGCAAAATGATGTTGCTGTGGTTATTCACGTGTTCAAAGTATACGTAAGTCAACTTTTAGGTCTTTCTCCCATATCTCTCTCTACCGTGGTTACTCAAATAATTTTTCTTGTGCAGGCTGGAGAGTTGAGGGATCGAGAAATGGAGCTCAAGGCCCAAATTGCTGCCATTACTGAGAAGGGCAAAGAGCAGATGAAGGCAGAGAGTGAGGCTGGTGATATTGGTCCTACTGTTGAAGAGTCGGATATTCAGCATATTGTTTCAGCCTGGACTGGTATCCCTGTGGAGAAGGTCTCTAGTGATGAATCTGACCGTTTGTTGAAGATGGAGGATACTCTTCATCAACGAGTCATCGGGCAGGACGAAGCTGTAAAAGCCATCAGCCGTGCTATTCGCAGAGCTCGTGTTGGACTTAAGAATCCAAACCGTCCTATCGCAAGTTTTATTTTCTCTGGACCCACTGGTGTTGGAAAATCTGAGCTAGCTAAGGCTCTTGCCTCGTATTACTTTGGCTCTGAAGAAGCTATGGTTAGACTCGATATGTCTGAGTTTATGGAGAGACACACAGTGTCTAAACTTATTGGTTCTCCACCCGGTTATGTCGGGTACAGCGAAGGGGGTCAGTTGACAGAAGCTGTTCGCAGGAGGCCGTACACAGTTGTTCTTTTCGATGAGATTGAAAAGGCACATCCTGATGTGTTCAACATGATGCTTCAGATTTTGGAAGACGGTCGTCTCACTGACAGCAAAGGAAGAACTGTAGATTTTAAGAATACGCTTTTGATTATGACCTCGAACGTTGGAAGCAGCGTCATTGAGAAGGGAGGCGGTGGCATTGGTTTCCAGTTGGACTACGGTGAAAAGGATTCAAGTTACAACCGAATTAAGAGCCTTGTTAACGAGGAGTTGAAGCAGTACTTCAGGCCAGAGTTCTTGAATAGGCTGGATGAGATTATTGTTTTCAGGCAGTTGACTAAACTTGAAGTGAAGGAAATTGCCGACATCATGTTGAAGGAGGTGTTCGAGCGATTGAAGAAGAAGGAAATTGAGCTTCAGGTATGTTTGGCTTTGAGGATCATTAATGATTATGGTACTTTAATTAACTTAATTATTTAATTATATTTCATCGATATCTTGCATTGAGGCTTTGTTGATTTAGATTACACTGACCTGTGGTGTTATGTATGCAGGTTACGGAGCGGTTCAGGGACCGTGTGGTCGATGAGGGTTACAGTCCTAGCTATGGTGCTAGACCTCTGAGACGAGCAATTATGAGGTTACTCGAAGATAGTATGGCAGAGCGTATGCTTGCAGGAGAAATTAAAGAAGGTGATTCAGCCATTATTGATGTGGATAGTGAAGGAGGCGTGACTGTGTTAAATGGTACTACAGGATCATCTTCAAGCACAGCTATCGAGGCTCCTGCAGGCATTGCCTAATGACCCTTGTAAATTTGAGACTCGAATTAGGTGACATTACCATCGTCCCACCAGGCCTAGGTATTGCATAGACTTTTGAGTTCCTAATGTAAACGGTACCTGAAGTGGACTTGTATTATTACGATAATGTTTGTAAATGCAATCCTTCATCTTTTATATTTCCCGTATTTACTTTTGCTGGTGATGGTGCACAAGATAAGTGAATTTACCAGGGATTGTACCTTAGCGAAGGCACTCTTTTTCTTGATCAGAGGAGTACATGTGTTAAGGATTATCGCATGGCCAGTGCTTTAAGTGACATTACCATGCTCATGTTTGTTTTGAGTAGGTTGGATTGGAAAGTCTTTGTACGCCCATGTCAGATGTTATGTCGGTGGTAGAATTTTAAATGTCTTGATTTACCTACAACTCATTTGTGTGTTCATATTGTTTATCAGCATTTTGCAACAGAACTAAACCTACAAGAGCAATCGGCCATGGTAGTATCTTACTTCCCCAATGCAATGGAACAATGTAAAGTGGATGTTTTTTGATAAGAGATTTGAAAGAACAATGAAAGGCATTATAATCCTATCAATCTCTAGCATATTTACCAATTGTGTTGAGTATGTGCTATTGGTCAATTAATATAGAATTTTTGTGCTAAACAAAAAGTGCATTGAAGGTGTCTAATCTATTAAGTATTATTTTATATATGATTATTAGTGACAAAGATGTTTGATAGTTTTACTAGTTCAAAGAAACAACTTTTCGAAGAAGAGAATTGTATATCTTGAAATATTATGGAAATATACATTCCAGTCTATTCAATATAGAATAAATAATAATAAAATAATTTCTTAATAAAGCAAGATTTTGTAAAACAATCTTCCAATTTTGATTTGCAAATAAATATCTTTTGATACTTATCATCTACAAGAGAAGGGATTAGGTTTAGAAATATCTTTTATCCATCATCCAATATTTGCCTACTATTCTTAAGTTTGGAGGCAAAGGCAAACAATGGACAATATATAGAATTATTTATTTACATAAATATTTAAATGTTTAAAATAGAGAGCATATGTTATGGAGGATGTTATACAATGTAAAGGCAATACATTATTATGTAGAAAATCCAAATTTAATGTTGGGTAGTAATAAAACTTTAACCTTCCCAATGCATTAACTTGTTTAATTATATTGTATTGTTTTAGCCCGAACTATACATTTGCTTTTCTTTCAAGGAGTTGCCAACTATAAGAGGCACACTAAAAAAATTTGGACTTGCCCACAATCTTTATTTAAATGTACATTGATATTAAAAATTTATCTTTTATAATTCATAGTCTTAGAATTGATTCCTAATAAAGTATCTATAAATATTATAGGTTACATCTTAAAACAAAAAGATTTCTTTAATGAACTATAAATGGATAATTAGTAATATTATCTTTAAAATAAAAAACTCAAAAATAAATTTTATTTCTAAAACCTCCATATTTGATTAAAAAATTTAAAGATAGAGAAAACAATAGAGACCATAGTCTATATAGTAGGAGTGAGCCATCTCACAAATAAGATCTCTAATCTAAATCCAAAAGTTGGTAACTTGTCAAGGATGTTGTCTTGGATGAGGTTCCATGCTTAAATCCAAATAGTTTGCAACTTGTCAAGTATGTTGACTTGACTATTATTTCTAATATATATTATATTGTTTAAAGTCCATATATCTTTATTTGGACTCATCTTCATCATCTACCTTGGGTTTTTGGAATAAATAGGCACCTAGAAGAAATTTGATCATGCTGAAATTCTTGATTTAGATGAATATCTACAACAAACATTCATCTTCAATGACAATGAGTTTGGTGTAGTTTCTTTTTAGCTATATACATGATGGTTTTAAAAAAATATATATGAATAACTAGTTTTTTTTAAGAAAAAAAAATTAACATCTTTAATAAAAAAAATTCTAATTATTTTTATAAAAATAATATTTTAACTATTTATATATATTATTAATATTTATTAAATATTATTTTGCTATAAATTAAATATATCATAACACCTTTATAATATATTATAATATCTTTTAGCTATTGGTTCTTTTATATATTAATAATATTACTTCCTAAATAGATCCACTGTTGTTATGACTAATATATTTAAGAAAAATCACAAATTAAAAATCCATTAAATAAGAATATATATACATACATACATATATACACAACAAGAATTTATTTTAGAGCAATAATATTTTGGTACCCCCCTCCAAACTCCTAGGTTGCTGCCCTTGGTAATACTACTAAGAACTTATCCCCAAGTTTCCAAGTTCCTAGGTTGAGCTCCTACCTTCTTGGTTGAGAAGAACCTTGAGAAGTACCAAAATATCCAAGAGGAGGTACCAAAATATTTGTGCCCTTACTTTTAAACAAATATTCTTCATATTGAGACATTGTAGCAAGATAATGTTTTTACTTTTAAAATGTAATTAGATAGAAAAAATCCATAAAGTAAATTTATTCATAAAAAATACTTTATAGTTAGTTGGTTCTATAAGAGAACTTTCAACCACCTCTTAGATTTTATAAAACAATTTTGTTCATATTATGCTTACAAGTTTTTCAGAATTTAAGAAGAGATTTATTAAATATGTTTTTAAGAAGCAAAGACATAGCCTTTAATTTTAAATTTTAATCTTATTTACTACTAAAAGTATTTTATCTAGTATAAACTTTGTATTTTTTAAAATTTAAGTGGTTGTGCCAATTGAGGTTCTTAGTTATTTTTGTTGCATTTTAAGCAATTTAAGCTTAATATACTCAATAATTATTATCTAAAATAATATATATGTCTTGCCATTAGAATAATTTAAACTACTAAAGATCTTTCTATTGAAGTTGATTAAAAAATCTTCATATATTTGTCAAAGAAAAGTAATTTAAAGTAAAATATTCTTTTTAAAAAAATATTAAAGTATATGATTTATATTAATAATTAGAAGTCAAAGATTAACTAAGATTCTTTTATAAATCCATTGGAACAAAATATATTAAAAAAGAAGGCATACTAATTTAAAGCTATTTGGATAAAACAAATAAAGCAAAAAATATATAAAATTTCTTTCTTCAACTTTTAAAGAATAAAATTTTTAAAAATTATATTGTAAGAATTAATATTTTTAAAATTATTATTATAAAATTTAGCCAAATACTATTTTTTATATAGACCAAATAAATATAATTTTTTTATAGATTATTATTATTATTATTATTATTATTATTTAACATCCATATTTTAACTAAGTTGTAATAGAAGTAAAATGATTTATACCTAATATAATGTGTAAGTCATTTCGTTTTGTAGTTGATACTAAAAGAATAAATTTATCTTTTTATAATTGTGCATCAAAAAAGAATTGAAACAAAAAGGAGTTAAACAAGAATACAATAATATTTCTAAATAGTAAAGGATTAGAAATAAGATAAAAAATAATTGAATTAAAAAATTAAAAAAAAACTAATTAAAATAGATAGAAGAAAAAACTTCAAAAATATATCATTTCAATATAATGAATATACAATTTAAATTGAAGTTATTATATTAGAACCCTATTAAATAAAAATCATTTTTGTAAAGGTACAAAAAACAAAAAGATAGTGGATTTTGGAAGTCTAACATAGACCTTTGGAATTTGAAGTATACAAAAAGAGACACTAAAGATTGATGTATAAGCCTATTTGTTCATCCAAGAAAAAATGACCATAGTCTAAAAACAATATAACATACTAATAAAAAGAGATAGATATACAAAGTAATTCCAAGTTGAAATAAGCATAATTGAATATAAAATTAATGTTTTATTTTAGAAAGAATGTAATTTTTTAAAAAATGATACACAATTCTAATTGTAAGAACACCAACTAAGTAAAAAACATGTAATTTGATCAAAGAATTATAAGCCAAAGATTTAATGAAATGAATCTTTTTAAAATGATCTACAATTCTTTTTTAAAAAATTACTCTCAAAAATTTTAAAAACAAAAAAATTCAAGATTTTTTTATAATGCTTTAATAATATAATGCTACAATTTTGAATAAAATAGAAACAAGAATACTCTCTTCATTTGAATTAGGAGATTAAACAAACATGTATATAAAACAACTACCAATGTAGTAAAGTAACTCCTATTTGAAAAAAAAACACAACATGCATAAAGAAATAAAAAATTACTAAACAATCAAGGACTACAAACATATTTAGAAATGTGTATAATAAAATTGTTTGCAAACCTTGTCAAAAATCTAAAAAATACATTCCTACCAACTATATTACAATCACATTTATCCTACAACCAACAAATCACTCCCTTCGTACTAACTTTCAAAAGAAAAAAAAAAAAAGTCCCACTTATTCTCTTCCCTTTCACTTAAATTCGTGAACTAAAGTCCATTACTAATTTAATATTGTTTCATGAGCTTCGTCAATTTCTCATGGCAAAAATCATGGATACCTCCATTTGAAATTATAAATAAATAAATATATATATATATATAGGGATTCTTTAAGGATTGTTTCCTACTACCTTCTTTGTACTCATTTTTTTCTCGAGAAATTTTAGAAAAGATAAGCCCTTTAAAACCAGATATCTGCCAAATCCTCCTTTAAACATTACCCAGACATAACTTCATAGGTACCTCCAATGCACAGTACAGTTCCACCGTATCATGGAAAGTCGCAATCAGGAAGGACGGGTTCATCCTGAAGATAAATGAAATAGACCACTCTTCAAAACTTAATGGCAATTCCCTGATTATCGTAACGACAACTTTACAACAGCAAAACCAAGGACCAGCAAGTCTGAAAGAAAGTAAGCTCTAAACGATCGCACAGACCTAAATTTCGATTAGGTTAGAAAGCCAACGGCGAAAAGCCAGCAAATTAATGTCATCAACGTCGATATTATGGCCTCCAGTATCACAAAGCACCGTGCAGACTAATAACGTGTCAGACACATATGGGCACCCACTAACTGTCACTCTTGGAATGCCCTAACTATAAATTACATGCTGCCCTGCAACGGCCTTCATATCCGCAGCCCGAGTTGCAAGACTGAACCGTAGATGCGTAGGGACAGTGCAAAGAAAACTCCCAAGGACAAGATTGCCCACAACCAGCACGCGCACGACTCAAGCTCCCAAAAGCTATACGTCAAGGTGAGAGACAGACCATCGCAAATACAAAATACATGCAGTCTGAATTTATAAATATCCCACTTCAAGGACGCCCACTCCCGGTCCTTCCACCCTAATCCTCAACCACGTACGCCCTACTACCACATAACTCCACTAAATCGCCCTCCATACTCCATCACCATGTACACTTTGCACTTCCTTTCCGTCTCTTCGCAGACCGGGAATCTCACCAACTTGTCCACCAGAGCTTCGTCCCTGTTCCTACTAACACAAACATCATCAACACTTAGGGTTTCCACCCCCGTCCCACGCCCGCCAACAAGCCCAGCGCCCGCACTCCCCTCAAATCTTGTCGATGTCTTCGTCCTCGAATTCCACGTAGTCGTCACCGCCACCGTCTTCCTCATCGTCCATGCCTCCGGCGATACCCTCGTTCAGACGCACGTTCTCGGGCAGCTCGCTGTACGCCTTCAGAAGCCTGGCCTCGTCCGGCTGGTACTTCAGAATCACGTCCGCCTTGTCGTCCTGGTAATCTCTCAGACCCACCAATATGATATCCCCCGACGCAATCCACACCTTTTTGTGCATCTTCCCCCGGATGTGGCACAGCCGCTTCGTCCCGTCGATGCACAGCGCCTCGCACCGCCCGTTCCCGAGCATCCTCAACACCTGCGCATACTCCTGCCCATCCTCCTTGAACACCAGCTCCCGCTTCTCGTCCTCCGCCTCGTTCTTTCCTCTCTTCCGATTCTTTCCTCCCTTTCCCTTATTCTTCGGCATCCTTGCGGCTTCTCCTCACGCCAAGCGCGACACCAATTCCTCAAACCACCAAACCCTGCGGTGCGTCCACTGGGTAGCGGTTCGCACACGGATCCGCACTCGCAGCCGGGCTGCACTAAGCCTGGACGAAGCTCCTGGCTATGATATGGCGCAGCACGCACCAAAGAACACACAGCGAAAGCGGACCGGGGGGCGGATGCCTGTGACCGCGTGATGAGGACCCGTGACCGTCCTCTGACCCACCGCTTAAAGCCCCACCGGGTGCACGTGACCGCCCCCTCCCCACCCGCCTTCCTTCCGACCCGGGGAGTGGAGAGGGCAGCCCCCACCACAATCCCCCACTCGCAATCACAGTCCTCCACGCACTGCATGTATTGCACGCGTGAATCAACCCTTGATTCCGCTACCGCATGGAGCTCATCAAGCTCTCAACTCTCTCCCGCGAGCGTGACCTCCGTTAGCGAGCTGCAAGTTTTGGGATGGTTCTACAGTGTGTCCAGTCGATTGTCAGGGTGTGATCCCGATTGTGGGAGTGCGATGCGGTGTTGCAAATGCTCGCATCGGACATTCCGGGTGCGTCCTCGGTGCTTGGGTTCAAACATGGCGATGGATCGTGGTGTGAGCCTGGCTGCCCATCTTGTCTTGTGGGTATGCGAACCAGTGCTAAGAACTGGACCATACCCACGATGTCAAGTGTCTAAGCCACGGTCGCCGCAGGGTAGTTGCGATGGCTCCGTGGTCACCCTAGTGATTACATAGCCTATTGCAGAATCTCCATGTAGCAGGGATCGAGACAACAACACCGCTAGTCGTAGATATGTCTCAATACCACACAAGTCGCAGAAGCATTTAATTTAAACAGGTATTCTGTACAAGAATTGTGCCGAGGAGCTGGGTTTTGGTTAGGCATCGTCACATCGGCCTAGTTTTAATCTCCGAAAAGGGGAACGGATACCTGAATCACCGATGAGATCAAATGCTATGGCTGAGAATACGAGCTACGATTAGAAATCCCGACAGAAGTATAGGGCGCAGAGCTCATTGATGACGTCGCCAGTGGAATTAAATGCTTAGAGGTTGCATTTCTTCATCACGACATGTGATGTACGTCTTTGTGATATGATGGTTCGTGAATGTTACAAACTGGACACACGGAAGGTGTTTGCTACTTTCTTGCAAGATTGCAAAATTGCAAGTCATTAAATTAATATCTTGCTGTAGATATGGTCACACAGCTTTGTGGTTGAGAAACCAGTTCATTAACATTAGTTCATCCATGATCCTCTTATCTGCGAGAATGGCAATTCTCTGTTTAATGAGACAAGCAGCATAAAGTAGCGGGGATCACCAAGATTGCGACGGCTTGGGATTAGGAGTCAGTGTCCTTGCACTGTGTTGGTTCCTGAACCGACACAGTTGACAGTAACGAGGGCCCTGGAATTGGAGCGTTCTGGACAAAATCAAATCTCGAAGTTATGTCAATGAAAACTACTGGGATAAAATCCAGTTCAAAATGCACGCGTCAATTGAAATATAAAGATGTTTTGTAAGTGATGCTGATGTCGAAGCTGCGTAAAAGAGGATCAGGTATATTGGCATGAATCCATATTCCTTACTAAAACTAAATGAAGCAGAAACCACGAGGATAGAAAGCGCTCTTCAAAGGAACGATCAACTAGTCTGCGTGCAAGAATTGAAACAGATTGAGAGCTCACCACCAGTATCCAAGGGTGTTGCATGAGTTCCTCAGGATTGAGACGTTGGTGCTTGTCCCAGCGCAGACAACACTCCACAAACGAGATAAACAAGTTGTCTTCGCACCCGATGGCAAACCTCATTTCTTTCGTTCCTGTGTGGCGTTTCCTGCCGCTTGAATTTGGAACAATCCTTGGAAAGTTTTCAGCATCTGTGCAATATAAGTTCTGTTCATCCAATAAAAACCTGGGTAGATCTCAAAGATTGAACGTTACCGACGTTTCTATTCCTTGATCTACATATTCAATCAACCAGACAAAATCTGAGCATACATTACGAGCCCTTTCAAGTTTAGGTTGGCACCGTACCAAAAAATAATTTTTTGCGAGTAGCCTCCTCGAGGATAGAAGCGGGAGCAGGACCCAGTATTTCCATCATGCACGCCAGCTGCTCAACCTCGTTCTCTCCAGGAAACAGAGGATGTCCTGAGCAACCATCAGTACATTATTGACGATGATTGAAATTCAACTTTCTTGACCTAGAGAATAACCAAGAATTCATAAATGAGTACCTGAGAAGAGCTCAGCAAGAATGCATCCAAAACTCCAAATGTCAATCATCGAATCATAAGGCAACCCTGCACCATTTTTCAATCCCCTTCACGTTAAATAAATGATCAGAGGCATCCGTAATTTCATAAGTTGTGCATAGATTCCATTTAACATCTGGGTTTGGAGCAAGAATAGTACCAAGAATAACTTCGGGTCAGCGGTAAAACCGGCTCTGTATGTAAGAGCAACCTGCAGGAAAAATGCTACCGCAATTTATATAAGACAGATCCTGGTAACCATGTAAGAAACCACAGTTTTCCGTAAATGGACGCGCAATCCTATCAGAATTAGGTAATTTCGACAAGCATTTATGATGGTTAAGAACACACATTTTTCGTCGGCAAAGCAACTAGATCCAAAGTAAATGACCACGATCTTGGACTTCTGGCCTGGCTGCTGCAACAAGATGTTCTCAGGTTTTAAATCAGAATGTATCACGTTTAGCTTTCGCAAAAAGCGCAATGATTCCAGTAGCTGGGTGGCGTAGTTTCTTATCAGAGGCATACCTAAACCCTGCATCTCAGTGTTTACGTGGTAATGAGATTCAGATATTCCCAAGGAATTCAAGTTATTGAACTTCAAAATCGTGTGTCATATATCATAGAATCCCAGCCAGCCCCAATATCTGCGTTGCATCTATAAAGGATACAACAGTGGCAGACCTGGAATTGGTTTCGCTTGATGACTTCGTAAACAGAGATACCGTGGAGAGGAAAAGTGATGCAGACATGGCCACGGAAAGAAAACGATTCGTGGATGCACACAGTATTGGTCTTGCCGGGCTCCTCCAGTGCCTGCTAGACGTCAATAATCATGCAGAGACTTATGTGAGAGCTGCAAACCTTGGGAAATGAGATGTACAATTTATATCTAACATTGAATCTGGTTAAACGACTTGAATTCCAGCTACCGCAGAAGGCATAATGTTTTAACTTCTCTATATATTGCAATGCGCAAGTCTTTATACCACTATCTCACCTTTCTAAAGCTTCGAAATCTTTACGATTTCTGTTACAAGGAATTTGAAAATTGATGTCAAACTGTACCTTATCGCGCAAATGTTCGAGGATCTTGATTTCCACCAAAGATTGAGCGTGGAAGCGTCTCTTGTTACGGATAATCTTCACTGCTCGCACCAAGTTGCACTTGTGATCTTTGCGTTTGATTACTTGGCCAAAGCTGCCTTTCCCCAAGATCCCAAGGACCTCATATGGGTATGCCAGATGATCGCGTTCTACCACCTGGTAGTCCCCTCTCTCATCGTCATAGCCTGCAGTTTCCATATATCAGCGCATTTGATACAACATCTCTTGCTCAAATAAAGAACAACACAGTTCTTGGACCAAATAAATGCTCGACTTCATGTGTGCCTTGTCAGCCAGTTTTTGGAAAACATCCTTGTGTTTCGTAATGCAACTTGTTACCGAGTGTTTAATACAACAATAAAGAATCCTTCTTCAAGGCTACTCTATGACTACGTATCTCTCACTTCGAATCATATCAGTGGAGAGGAAGACACGATGAATTGATCAAAAATTATTTTCATCAGGACTGCTTGAAGCCTGGATCTTATTGCTTTCAAGACCAAGAAAATAGATGTCAGAGTATTGGATAATTTCTTGATGCTCGAACTTTGTCAGACGTCCACAGTGTTTAGGAGCGAGTGCACTACCCACTGTGCCCACTTTCGATTAGCTGCTTCAAATGAAACTCTTCCCAATCATTTTCATTGACCAAGAAAATGAAGTTATTGATGTTGACAGGAGAAACAGCAGTTATAAAAACATAGCAAGCATGACGGATACAGAAATCATGGGCAGTGAAGTACTCTCGGGAGCATCGAAGGTTGCATAGCTAGCGGGATCAGATTTAAACGTATTGCTCCCCTGCAAAAGGACACAAAGCTTGATATTGCAATTGAATTTACTTTTGCATAGTGCAGTGAAGTTGCAGCTTTAAAGGTCTCTTTGAAGTTATCAAAATTTATGCTAGAAGTTCTAACATGATTCAACTGGTCCAACGAAAAAATTCACGTTTCAAATGAAAATCTAAGTCCACTTACCGCTTCACGTGGGACAGTAGAATGTGTTGAGGATAAATTTGGCAGTGATCGACCGACTCTTTCCGTGAGCATTTTTGGCCTTGGCACAGTTGGAAACTGTACTTCACCCTTCACAAACGCAGATATCTCCGTGTTCTTATCACATGGTACATTTTTTAAACTGAGATCACAGCGGAAAGTAACTCTATCAACAACACAGTAGAAATACATTTCGAACAAACGCAAACGTGCAGATGAAGAAAACATACACAGGAATGAAGACATGGTGTATCGTCACATTTTTTAAGGAAACAAAACATAAGGGTGAAATTCGATCACATGGTAGGTGATGTGTTCGTTCAGGAGCAACGCATAGAAGAAGAAATATACTTACATTCCTAGACTTCCTTGAGGATCAGAAATAGTAGGTCTACTATCTACAGAGCCAAGTCCCAATATACCCATTAGGTTAGAACCTTTCGTCTTCACTTCATTATTGTTGATGATTGCATGATCTATGCCCTTGATACCGCAGATCTGTATAGGAAATATTACAGACTTGACTAGGCCATACACGTACATCTCTATATCCCTATTCTTTGTTGCACGCTGTACTGATATATCTATAATGTGCTCAAACTCTGGAGAGATAAGTACTTGTATGATACTATTTCCACACATTAATTTAACAATTCTATCTCTTATCATCTTTAAGCTTACCTTATAAGCCTTCATCTTCTTACCATCAACAATCATCCTGAACACAACACCTTCATTATAGCTAGTAGGAGCTAGGTAGAGATTGTGTTTCTCCGCTATCGAGTACCACCAAGAGTCTAAGTTATGCTTTAACATATGACAGTAGGCGGGCGTGTACTATTAATTCCTTGTTAGACATATTGATTATTGTACTAGTTTATCTATTCTCAAGATTATTTCAACACAGATATAGACAATAAAAATATAGATTCGTTTGATGTAACTAAGCTAAAGAGCGCCCTTGAGGATGTTGGTGTCCAACTCAGTTGGGCATTGTGTCAGAACTTCATTTCAAATCTAGTGGAGCAAGTACCAGATCTTGAAGCTCACATCGACATTATAAACAATGTAGCATCAAATACCTTTCAATCTGCTGATATCTCCATTGTAATAGGGCCTACTTCGAGACCCTCTAGAAACGATACACAGACGTGTCAAAAGGTACTCCAAAGTGGAGCCAACAAGGATAGAAAATGTTCTCTTCCAAGAACTACAAACTCTGAGTTTTGTAAGAGACATTTGAACATGATGATGAAGTCTGAAGGACTCCCTAGTGATACTAAGCAAAAGCAGATAAGTAGCTTCCGCGATGTCATTGGTGCAAAGAGACAGCAAAAGAGATTACCAATAGAGATGAAGCTACGATCTCTCGAGGGCATGGAGGATGTATATGTCGATTTAAACACCAAACTTATATTTGCTGAGATTGACAACAAAATGATGGCCATTGGGCACCTGTATGATAATGAGATGACACTTTTGTCGAAAAAAGACATCAAAACTTGTGACCTTAACGGATGGGAATATAAACTAAATCTAGAATAAAAAAAAGTTTTTTTATGCACTTTTCGTTACTAAAAGAGATGCTAGCTTTTGTATTTGACCTTGTGTTATAAAGCTTCCCTTATTTTTATTATACAACTCCTGTATCTGGCTTTCTGAAAAGAGGTTCTCAAGTGCAGAATCAAGTGCTATTTGTTTTCCATTCTTCTCCAAATTATTTGATATGTACATCCTAAGTAACTTTGATGCAGATGATAATGATGATTGGTTATCTTTGACTTTGATACCTGTGACATCTGCACCTTGTCGTTTGAGTATACTTAAAAGCTTCATAAAGGAATCTGTAACATCTCTAGGAACGTCAAAAGGATTAACTTTTTCTTGTTGTTTCTTTAGTATTCTTCTATCAAGGAATTTATCTAGAGGCTTAATAATAAGAGCTTCAAAGTCTGCACTGCTGATGTTGTTAATATTGTTGTCACTCTTTAGCTCCTTAAGAAGGTCAACTGCTACAAGCATATTTCTGTTAACTGTTCGAGATACAACATACTTAATTTTTTCTTTGGAAAGAACTTTCTCTGGAGTATAAGTAAACACTTCTGATGTATCTACCTCTTCAACTTTCTGTGATGAATACTTGTAAGGTTTCTGTACATATGGGGGAAACACCTTCTTAGGTGCTCTATTCAACAGCATAGGTGTTAATGTTAATGTTTTGCATGTGTTATCCATATTGGTAAGTATTTATAACAAAAGTAGATGATATCTCTTTGTAGACACAATAAAAAATCAGTGATACTAACAAACAGAAAAGAGTCCGTTATATTATAGCTAGATTGGTGTTATATTAAACTTATTTTTCTCTTATCATTGTCAGAGATTCATATATACAAGACAGCAAACGCTCATTAGAAGACATAAACTTATCTCTATCAAGTCTATTTCTTGTTTCTAATTTGAATCCTATATCAATAAACTGTTCAATCAACTTATCCACATCCACTAAGTTTTCTATTTGATTTATTACAATGGTGTCAGGAATATGTATACATATTTTACTATCACTCTCTAGTCTAATGGAGTATGCTTCACATGTATACTCTTTTATTTTTCTTGTTTCAAAGAATTCTATAACATACTTCTTAGACATAATAGTACATAGGAATACACATCTGTGCTTGTCAGAGAGTGTCCTTTGAACAACTTTGATAAACTTTTCAATGTCGACAAGAGTAATACAAAAGAAATACGATAATGTTGTTATGGATCTTTCTAATCCCCTTAAGTGTTCCACCTTCGTTTGTATTACTCTTACCTTCTTGTTGGCACCAAGCCTTCTCTTGAGCTCTTTGATATTAGTATGAGAAGGATCTACACAGGTGATACTCTTATAATGATTCCACTTTGTAATGTCTCCTCCTAGTTCCGATCCAATGTCTAATAGGTGACCAGATCTCTTTCTCAAAAGTTATCTTTTGACATCATTGTGGTACGATCTCATCATGGACACTATCAGTCCTTTAAATATATTAAACATGTTCCTTTCGTCCCTTTTTATCTTTCCGATCCTTTCTACTGCTGCAATGGAATTAGGGTATATCTTATCTCTCCTTTCTCTTAGTAATGTTACGCTTTCATGAGAGTTAATTATGAATTCTGAAACAACGTTCTCTCTTGGTTCTTTGCTCTCCTGTGACATCTTAAGTTTAGAGTATATGCTCTCCGTTTTATTATATGCCATTAAAGTTTTCTTTTGGTACAATAGATCAACCGTCTTTTGAGGTTTCCATCTCATAACAGGGTCAAAGTAAGATTGTGAATGTGTATATATTTTTCATAACACGTTAAAAGGCAGCGACACACTTCTCATTACATTTATGATTCCAGCTCTTAAGAATGATGACAAGAGAGTACCCATAAAAGCATTCTTTGACTTCACCTCAGGCGTGATGAAGATGAGGCATATGTCATCGTATGTTGTTTCTGTTGTTGAACTTGTTAGTATGATTAGTACTACAATCTGTATTGATATACAACAGGATAATGAGGTCACAAATATAGAATTGTGTGCCAACATAATAGAGGAGAAGCCAAACTTAGAACTACTTTGTGACATTGTAATGAACAAGCCTAGGTTATCTAGCATCTTTTCATTAAGAGAAAAAACTATTCCAATATCTATGAAGGTAAAGTATTCTCTATATGCCAAGCTCGGTATAGTAACATTTAAGAGAGGAGAAAGCAAGACTATTACAGTATCATACATTAAGAATGAAGAACATATAGATAACATTATAAATCAAATCCTGCTTTTGCTTAGTACCTACAATGAAGTAAAAGACAAGTTTAGTAAGCTATATAGCATCATAGCTGAGGAAGAGAAGATGTCTAAATATCGTACACAAACGTTTGCCCTAAAAGAAGAGGTTCCAGAGTTGTTTGTTTCTGGATATGCAAGAGAGTGTTCTATTAAGCCAATAATAATTACAGAACTGGAAGAAGAAAAGTACAAGTTTGAAGGAAGATCTATTATGAGATATCCCAGGGATGGCCCATATTCAAGAATATATGCTTGTGATGTAGGATTTTTTCCAGGACTCAGAAGAAACAGACTGCCCAACAAAGATGTATTCGAATTCCTTCCTTGCTGTTATGCTACAGACCATCTTAAGAGACCAGAGTCTAACTATTACAAGTACATTCATGATATATTTGATGCAAACAGAAGTAACAAGAAGATAATGCGATTCAAGCCATTACATCCTTTAAAGGATGGTATAATTGATAGGGCTCCAAAAGAACTTCAAGAAATAATGTGTTCTACAGATTTGACAAGGATAGGTGTTAGAAGAGATAAGTCTTCTGTACTGTATTGTATGCCACACTATATCCCAAGAGAGAGTCTGAGCTTTCCTCCTCATATATGTCTCCAAGAGCTGTGGTATTTGACAAAAGAAGAGATACTGCTTAATGCAAGAGATGTAGACATATTCCTTCATCCAACGCTTTACTATAGAGCATTAGAGTATATCTTCTCAATAAACATATACATCCTTGATGTCTTTGATGACACAAGCGTGAGGATGTCTATACCATGCACTAAAGGACCATACATTTGGGAACACAAGTATGCCCAGTCTGTTATTGTCTTATGCTACAGAAATGTCTCTCCATATCCTCAGTGCGAATTAATAACGATGTCGCGTGGCGTGAACTTCTATCTAGGAATATACCGGATACCTAGCTGTAGAGAATTTTACTTAATATTTATTGGCTAAACTCTATTGAGTTATTTGTCCTTAATAAGAAGGACAAATACACACGATAATATAAGAAAAAGGTTTTGTATGATTAAAACCTCTTATTTTTAAGTAGGTTTGTACATAAGTTTTCTCTATGATATGTAGAAAATCCTTAAAAACCTTTTAAAGACTCATCTATATACCAAAGTCATATCATGGCTCTATACATCCATCTTTTACACCTCCATAAAGTCTTGGCTCCCAAAAACACCTTTAGTATGCACAAAAGTCCAAATTTGCAACAAAAACCCTTAAAAATATATTTTCCCGCAAAGGATGTTTTTCTTTTCGAACTTTAGAAAATCATATCTTCTGATCCAGCCGTTCAGTTCTCTTCAAACTTTCAGGAAAGGTAGAATTCATCTTTACACTTCATCACAAAAAAATTCAGCTGCAAATATACTTCTGATCGTTTGATATCTTAAAACCCCTAGCAGGTGCTTAAAACCCTAGCTCAGAGACACCCGAGCACTATTTTCTCTATATCTCACAAACCTAAAACCTTAATGCCACAAAATTTTTTTACATAGTCTTGTGACATAAACATATATACTCCTAAAACGTTTTAGTCAAAAATCTATCAAATTGACTAAGATATAGCTCAAAATGTAACCGCAAGTTAAGCAGAGTCACTTACTGCCTTTAGCTTACAAGCACTAACTTCAACTCGCAATATCTCCTTAATTCTGGCTTGGATTTTATCAATTTGTACATGAAAAGTGTAGCCAAGAAAGTGCGCTTTCCAACCCCAGTCACCGATCTTTGATTGCTCTCTGTATGCGCGAGATATACCTAAAAGAGTGACAGTAGGTCCAAAATCGACACCCTAACTTTGAGCGCCTATAACTTCTTCATTAAAAGTCAAAATCATGCAAGATTTGTACCTAAACCATACCCAAAAACCTAAACCTGATGACCCTAGCTACTGATGTTCGACTCCTCTCGAAAAACAAACCCTAACTCCTAATAAACCCTCGGGCAGCCTCCTTGAAGCCCATTGGGCATGATTTTTGGTCAATTAAAATAGAGATTTCTATCATCCACCTCTATTCATCCACATGGATGGCCAAACTACCCTTTTTACACTAAAAACCCTTTTCTAACCCTTCTTCTTATAAGATTTACATACTTGGTGCTTTAAGCACCAAATAAAAGAAGTAAATAAGATCTTAAGGATCACCAATGTCTAACAAAGGTGACTTAAGATATACACAAGTTACTATTAATATAAAATTAACTTCAAAAGTCACTACTAAAAAGAAAATAAGGTTGTATAAACCTTAATAATAATCCTTTTAACAGATCCTTTCTAAACTTGCAATCCAATCACATTCTATAATCAATAAAAGTCCACTGATATGGCTCTCATTTAGCTATATAGTAAATTGTACATTAAATATACATGTACAATTTTTTCACATAGTAGCCGAACCACAACACGACAACGGGTCATTGAAACGATGTACTGAGACAATTCAAGACGCAAATAACTCTTTGTAAAGATGCATCTAAGCCTAGACGATCTATAAAGCAAAAGATAAGCAAGGATGGAAAATGTGTATCTGCATTAATTACAAGTGGATGGATTCAGTGCTTCTGGAGACCGCTACATGTGGAGAGAGTAGGTTCAAATGAAGTATCACAATCTGTCTTATTACACGCTTAAAGACTTAGAGCCTACTTCGTACATGACCTATACATAATGTGCAAGCGCTGGAATGTTGTTAACATTAGGATTGTCAAAGCTGATATCTTCTTTATTCCTATGATAATGAGAGAGACATTCTCTACAGTCACTGAATTTACAGAATACTACTCATCTAAGTATCCTTTGTTATTTGGTGGTTGTGTTCTTACAGTCACCCAAGATGTATACAATAAGCTAAAGGGATGCTATGAAAGCTCGATGATACTTCCTCTGGTAGTATCTCCAGATGAGTTTATTAGGAGAAGGAATAATATGATTACTATTATTCGTAGTACAGATGATGAACAAATAAAGATTGGTATCGATAACTGAGTTACAAAGGAGTGGTATTGTATTGACATAGCTTTGAAGTCTCTCCCTACGAAACAATGGAGATATCGTGTATGATGTATGATTGGAGAGCTGGAGCAGATGATGAGAGAACTACGCTATACGGATTTGGAAATCTTATAACTGGAGAGTCTGTGACTATTAGAGTACATGATTTTCTTTTATACAGTTACGTACTTATGTCTGCCATGGGATCAAAGGTACATGAAAGGATGAACAAGGTATCTGAGCGGATCGGTCACAACAACATTGCCAAGACTATAATGTGTACTAGAAGACTGCTGAGATCATATCTTGAAGGTGACAAGAAGTTTATTAAGTATTATTTTTATAGACGAAGTACACTCGACCACTTTTCAAAGCTGATGAAGAAGATGGATGTAGAAGTATACGAGAATGACATGAAGACAAAAGAAATGTTTATTACTACTGCAAATATAAGCTACTCTGGATGGATAAAAGCATCATGTGCAAGTGTAAATTGTAATGTAAGATTGTGCTCTACAGATTTAGAATATACATGCAGCTGGAGTGCAATATAGACTATAGATCAAAGAGATGTTCCAAGGCCATTAATAATGTGCATGGACATAGAGGTATACTCATCTAATGCAAGTGCTATGCCAGATCCTTGTATAGAGAAGGACAAGTTGTTTATGATATCTATAGTATCCCAGAGATACCTTATGCATGATACATGTAAGAAATATGTGCTATATACTGGACAGTACAATATAGATGTTGATGATACAGACACAAAAGCATTCTCAACAGAAAGAGAATTAATAGAAGCATATTTCCTTCTTATCAAAGAAATAAATCCAGATGTTATAATAGGATATAATATATTCATGTTTGATTTCAAATACATTGACACTAGGCTACGAAGAAAGCTTATCAACTTGCCTTCAAGTTCTAGAGTTCAAGGAATTGGTACAGAAAGGATTGACGTTAAGTGGAGCAGTTCAGCATATGGTTTTAATGATTATGTGGTCATCGATTTACCAGGACGTACTGTCATAGATGTATACCAATACGTTACAAAAGAATATAAGTTATAGAGCTATAGCCTATCTTCTGTATCAGAGAAGTTTACTGGAAACAAGAAAGTAGATTTGCCATACAAAGAAGTATTTAACTTGTACAAGAAAGGAGACAAAGCATCTATTGAGACTATTGCAAAATATTGCATAGTAGATTTACTACTGACCATTGCATTGTTTGATAATATGAACATATGGGTTAGTGTGATAGAGATGTCAGCTATTGCAAGAACAAGGATTAGGGATCTATACACTAGAGGTCAGCAAATAAGAGTAAAGTCTCAACTGTACAAAGGGTGCTATGATAAAGGTGTTGTATTTGATAAGACAGAATCTTTGCTTGAGAAATTTGAGTACGAGGGGGCTATAGTATCAAACCCCACTCCTGGGCTTTATGAATGGTGTTCTTTGCTTGACTTTTTAAGTTTGTATCCTTCTGTTATAATAAGTCATAATATATGTTACTCAACATTTATCAAAAGGAACTCTAACTAGCCTTGCTTTATTGTACGAGTGTCTGACAAGAAGTCCTACATGTTTGCCAAAGAGCCTTTGGGACTAGTATCATCTCTGCTAAGGACATTAATATTAAAGAGAAAAGAAGTTAAGATACAATCCAGTACTGCTACAGAAATAGAAAAGATAGTTCTTGAAAGGAGACAGCTTACTCTAAAGATATCTGCTAATTCTGTATATGGATCTTACGGGACTCGTAACTCCTCATACTTACAGTTCATAGAAGGTGCAGAGTCCACAACAGCAATAGATAGATCCATGCTTATGTATGCATCAAGCATCATATCATCTAGATATCCTGTACAATTGGTGTACGGAGATACCGACTCATGTATGTTCACATCTCATACTACTCATAGTTATGAATCATGTAAGACATTAGCTGTACGTATATGCAGTGAGGTATCAAAAGAGTTCCCCGCTCCTATAAAGCTTGAATTTGAAAGTGTGTTTGAGACATTTCTCTTGATAACAAAGAAGAGATACATAGGATTTATAGCTGGCAAACACAAGATGGTATACTAAGGAGTTGTTGTATCTAGGAGAGATAGTTGTATGTTTCTAAAGCATATGTATTGGCCATTAGTAGAAATGATCATGAATTCGATATCATATGAGCACATAACAGAGTTCATTAGAGGTGAGCTACTATCACTAGTAAGGGATAATGTTCCCTTAGGAAACCTGTTGATCACAAAAACATTAGGAAAAGGATATTCCAGTGCTGGCACGCCCTTATTAGTATATAGTAACAGACTGAAAGACTTAGGTATAGAGGTTAGACCTGGTGATAAACTTGATTTTGTGTTTGTAAAGACTAAAAAAAATTTCAAATTACGAGGATACAAAATGTGTCCACCTCATCTTGTATTACCCTATGATCTCGAAATAGATTATTTATACTACATTAAAATTCATATCTCTAATCCCATTGATCAAATCCTACAGCTGTTAGGGCAAAGGTCTTTAGTGAAGGAATTTGCTGGTGCTATTAGAGGATTAGCTATGGCAGGAATCAACCCTTTTTAAAAAAAATATTTTTTACATCTAGATTATAATATCCTAACTGGACCCTCTAGTATATTAAACTCTTCATTGACTTTAATCGAAAACCACCTTACTTTTTGTTTTGAGTATATACAGTTGTATATCTGTCTTAGCCTACTAATGTTAAGCCTTTCTTCACTATAGTACTTAGTATTTTCTAGCTTTCCATGATTCTGTATCTCAGCAAGAGCTATCTTAGGTCCTACTCTATTGATCTTCTTATTATAATCTGTACCCATTAGAATGCATATATCTATTACTTGAGAGCGATTTATATTGAAGTGATTGTATATACTCTGTAACGTTATGACATCAGCATATCCTTCTGTCATGTCAATGTCCTTTATCAGGTAAGGACATCCAAACAACAAGCTGTCATAGTCGCTGCTCAGTACAGCATCTACCTCTCCTTTTTGGCACATATGAACATACGTAACATCTGCCTCGTATTCTCCTACTATACACATATCAAGAGATGCGGGAGCTTCCAATATGGTCAAATCTATACATTCAAAGAGTGCATCATAGTATTATTTTGCACTTTTCTCATCTGATAGATCATGTTGAAATGTCTTTTTCATTGTTGCTAGTATCTTCTTTGCTTCCATTTGCCTTTTCGATCGTCTTTTCATCTCTAATTATTTCTCAGGAAATGCCCTTCCATCAAACACAAATATACAGTAGAATTTATCTCTTAGGATTTCCATTGCCTTCTTTATTGTATCAATACAATATGAACCATACTCTGCTCTTTCAAACTCTTCATAGTTTAGTATATCATTAGCCTCCTTTAGAGAGAATTTCTTTCTTGCACGATGACGTACAGCACATTTGGACATAATGAACATCAGAGCATTAACATCAACAGCACTCTTCATATGTTCTATCCTGTGTATAGATACTCTTTGTATTAGTGGAGATAGCAACGTTGAAATTCCAACTGCGGACATGTTAGCTTTAGTACTGTAATCTTTTACCTTTCTACTGGACTGAAACATCCTTACATCTATCATGGGTAATAATGATATTATATCAATATAGATGTAATAGCGAGATTATTGTACATGCAAAAATGGCAAAGTTGATAGCTAGAAACATTGTGAAGGAGTACCTTGAGATCAATACCGGATTGTCATGTAAGGACCTTGAAAAGGGGGCTAGTATCATTCTAGTATACCTGAGAGTAGGTATGATAAAGATAGATAATGTTGAGCTTGAGAATGATAAGATAAAGATTATATGAAGGATATATGTTAAAGACAACAATGTGCTTCTTGCAGGCAAGAAAGGATCGTCTTCGTCGCCTCCGAACACAAAGTTAAATGTGATTAGAATAGAAATCCCCTCAGAGAAATTGAAAAGATTAATAAAGCTGTGATGATCTAGTCACTTATCTTTGCATTCCTATATGGATATTTTATGTAATAAATATACTACTGTTGTTTGATTGTATTGTGTAGTAATATAGTACTATGGCTTCTAAGTTCTTTAATTTGTTTCAGATTAAAGCGAATGCTTTGAAGAAGAGTACGACAAGATGGGCAGATGATACAAACAAAGATCATCACCCTTTGTCACAAGCTTATGTACATAACAGTGCTCAGCTGAGTAAACACGATATAGACTCAGATGAAGATGAAGTAGAACTGCCAAAGATAAGGTTTGATCCAGGTATGTTCAAACCAAGCAGTAAGGGAGACCCACAAGGTGCATCATCTGTGTTTGCTAACAGACCTATAGGTGCTCTTCTGCGACCTAATAACAATAAGGAGGTACATGTTCCTATGTTCAAGCCTGATACTCTTAGTACTAAATTTAAAGTTTCTGAACAGCAATCGTCTTCCCAAGACATATCAGCTGTTCTTGCAAAGCTGTCTCTAATGGAGACAAAGATAACATCTCTTATAGAGAGTAAAATGACATCCTTAGAGAGGAAGATGGATGTATTTGAGAAGCGCGTCATTGCTACTACGAGAGCTATTGAAGGCCTTGGCACAATTATTGAGACTCATATTACTAACGCTATCAAAGTACCACGCGATGACCTAGAGTACGTCATGGGTCTCATTAATGACTGTACTAAATAGAGTGGCAACTTCTTATTCACTCAAATCGAGGGGGTAAGCGAGAAGATTACCAATATGAGTAGCCACACTGTACCTGACAGTGCTGATGAAAGTGTACAGATTAACAGTGATGAAGTTATTGTGATCACCGCTAATAATCCTTATGATACTATGCACAAGACAAGTGCTGAGGAACTAACATCTATCATAGAGGGACGTACTGTATATGTCTGCTCCTCACTTAATGAGCTCAAGCGTGATATGAATATGGTAGATGAGACAGACCTTGCAGAAGAACAAGACACTGCTACCGATGATGTTTAAGTATCTCAGAAGAGCTAAGGCTTATACAGTATAAAAAAAAATATTTTTTTAATCTTTAACAGATGATTTTTCCTTGTAAAACATTGTAGATAATTCAAACAACATTTTGTAAGTGATATAATATTGGTTGTATATATAATACTTGCAGCTTGTTATAAGCATCGTAGATGTTGTAGGTGTCTTAGGTCATATAGATAAATAGAGTCATGTCTGACTTTAAAGCAATCAAAGATTCGCTGATGCAAGAGCTTCAAGATGGCCTTATAGAGATCTTGCTTCACATCAAGCAGCAGATCTTCAATGAACTAGTCGAGTACTTTAGTGGTACCAATAACAGTCTTCAAGGAATTAAAGCTCCAACGACACTCCCACCTGACTCTAAATAAAAGGCAATACTTTCTACAGGACCAAACAAAGGATCAAAGTATCCAAACAAGGCAAAGGACAGTACTCCTTTTTGTGGCAAGCACAAAAGAGCAATCATAGTTGATAAAGATGGTGCCATACAAAAACCAAAGCGTTGTAAAGCGATAGTTCACAACTATACACTAGACAAAAAGCAATGCGAGCGCTTTGCAAAGCCAGGCTCATCGTTCTGTGGTATTCATAGGAACTATCGCCCTAATGGTTTGAATACAGTTCCTGAAGCATTTGGCACTTTACACGATAGAGATGAGTCTATAAGGAAGCTTCGTGAAGCTCAACCCCATCTTGATAGACTAAAAGAAAAAAGAGTGAAGATACCTATACTTGATGATTGTGTGGCAGTACCATCAGTCCATCTAGACATGTTTGAAAGAAGTAGAGAGAACCTTGCCATGGAGATAAAGCAAGAGGTTGCAGAGTTGAGAGTAGTTGTAAAGATGAAAGAAAAAGAAGAAAAGGAAACAGAAGCAATCCTTGATCAACCCCCTACTGAGAAGCAGATAAGGAAAGCTGAAGAATCAGGAATGATTCCTTGGATATATGGACGATGGGGTATAAAGTGTAGAATGGTTGGTGAGAAAATGTATCCCATATTACCAAGTGGTTATGTCAAAGAAGCATGGGATGCTATACGATCTATGACAACACAAGAAAAATACGATTCACTCAAGGAGTATCAAGTTAAGCATCTTCATATTCACGAATAGAGGAAGATAGTGTCTATTGGTTGCTATTGTGCAAAAAGAGAAGACTATAGAGCTACGCTTGATCATGAGTACAATGAAAAGTATGAGCTAAGCATAAATGGAGGAGTACCATTAACAGACAAACAGAAGATGGATCTTATTGGACTTAAGATGAGAGCACATGAAAAAGACTTAAAGAAAAGAGATCTTCCTTATGTACCATTTGATGTTGCAGCTAAGATGCCCAATGAGATACTAGAAGAAAATATGAGGAAGAATAGAAAGAAACCTGAAGACTTCTTTGACCCATCAGATCATCCTTATTACGAAACCAATACAATAACTAAGACGATATATGTACACAACAAGTGGGACTCCCGTGATGATAAGATACTTGAGAAGCTTCAAGATGGACAGAGAGTTAAGAGGTCCACGTTTAGTAACAACTTAGTAATAAAGAATAAGGATAGTCCGTACGAGGATAAGACCAAAGATGGATACAACACCGATTGCTCTAAAGGGTCTGTTGCTGGAGATTACTTTCCAAGATTCATCGAATGTCTCACACCTAGATCTAAGAAGTTTGAAGTATGGAATAGTAGACAAAGATATTGATAGTGGTGTAGTGTATATCCAGAGCAAACGTCTGCTATGGGAAACATTATTGTTCACAATAGTACTAAAGTCAAAGTCTCTTTTTTCCTTTACCTGTACCAACATATGAGTCACTGATATTACAGTATGCAATATGAAAATCTTTTTTTTGCCATCTATATTAGAGACATACCTTGAATCTGATCTACAGCATCTATGGTGTATAAGTTCTTAACTAGATATTGCCGTAGAGATGATATATCCTTTACTCTCATTGTTGGAAACATATCCTTTGACCAAAACTTGTAAGCATCATACAATTACTTTACAGCAATTATACTCTTGTTTTGCTTTTCAACATTTGCATTTAAGAATTGCCCAAAGATATCATTGGATATACGAATTGCTTTGATACAATCCTTAACCTCACTAGGTTCTTCAAGGCCATGAATTATATACTGCTTGTACTCTTCTATGATTAATCTCATGAATATAGGAGCAAGCAAGGGAATCTTGTTGGAGAAGTTGATGTCCTTCAAGTGTGTCGTGAGGAGATCATGAGATGGTTCCATCTTGTCAACAAATGTTGACATGAATGGCATTACTCTGACTCTGCTCCATACTGCTTTATCAAACGTACTCATTTGTGGGATCTTGTTTGCAATAAGTACAAACTTTGTTGTCTGAGGTATAATAGTTCCTTCTTCATACAGCCCTCTAACGTATAGACTGTCATTTCCTGTAAGCTCTTTCAT
Organism: Physcomitrellopsis africana; assembly: GCA_036785485.1. NCBI lineage: Eukaryota > Viridiplantae > Streptophyta > Bryopsida > Funariales > Funariaceae > Physcomitrellopsis > Physcomitrellopsis africana. Next base: position 712,139 of record JAWRVF010000015.1, on the reverse strand, counting down.
AACACCAAGGTTAAGCTTGTCACCTTCATCAGGCTCCTGAACGAGAGCTATAAGTCTTCCCTTAAGCATTGCCAACTCTGGAATAGCTGCTGATGATTGTATTCTCTTTCCCATGAGCAGTGATGTTGGCATCTTTATTGCATAGTCTCCAAATGCTCGTTCAACCAGAGAAACCATAATAGTCTTTCTATTATTTCCAGATCCTGACCATATGGAGAATATCTTGTTTGCATTTCGTCCTTCTAAACATGATGAAACGAATCTCATAAAATATTTTCTTATATTCTTATTGGGGAATACTTTCGTCAGTAGATCAAGTACCTCATTGGTTGCTTCTGGATTACAATCAAGTTGTACAAATGGGATTTTGGTTGACAGGGTGATGTAGTCATCTGGTTCCATTTTTCTAAATCTATCTTCTCTAAAGTCGTATACACCACCTTTCATACCTATCATGTCTCGTTGAGAGTCCAACAGTTCTTCAAAGTCCTCTTTGTACAATATCCCGGCACAGGTGTACATTATCTTTTTTCTGTTGTCAGATGATTGTATAAAATCCATTATCTTAGTAGCAGGCTCAATGGTTTCCATATAGGACTCATATATATCTGTTATGAATTTATACATTCCTACAAGAATTTCTCTCATTAGTGATGCTCTAGAACTCTTTAGAGCCCACTTCTTAGTGTCGAAAAAATAAAGAGTTATCCTATCAAAGTTTGAGCATGCAAACTTGGTGTTGTATATCACACAAAATATCTTCGAAGTAATAAACTCAGGGTTCTTAGGACAAACACATATTAGATCTCTTACAATCTCCTTTTTTCTACCTTCTGAGCACTGTACATGGTATATATCATAAGGCCATATAGGTGACATCCTAGCATACACATCTCTCTTACCTCTTTCTTCAAGTTTTATAGTCCATGTTGAGCATTCTTCTACCATCGTACTGTAGTGCTTGCTCTTGTTACAGCTTAAGCCAAGATATTGCGCAACATTGTCAGAAGTATCACAAAGGAAACAAAACACCGCTTCTCCAACAGTGCAAGACTCGTTAGTTGAGAATGCAACATCACAGCTATCATCTTCCAAGGTTGTTAACGATGATATTAGCTTGTAGTCCGTAGATATTGTTGGAAAGAAGTATACGTAGATATCTTCTTCTGATGTTTTGAAAGCTATGGACATCCTGTGTACATCCTCTATGATATACTTTCTGTTATAAGTATCAAAGAACTGTAACATTGGGTCTTCAAAACCACCTTGGTTAAATCCAAAAAGTTTCACAAAGATTGATGCCATCGTGCTAGTGCTGAAGTACCACGTACGACTGCAACTGAAGAAATATTACTTCCTTACTTACTGGACATTATTACTTATATGTTGCAATACTAAATGCTTGCAAAGATGAGGAAGATGTATAAGGGAAAGATGTTCTATAATGCAATAAAGACTGGTCCATTAAGCTCCATCCTAACATGCAAAGATAGATGCATAGTTCAGCGTGTTGATGATGATGATAAGAGATACTTTACTTTCTTTGAAAGTTGGAAGTATTTTTTAACATGGTACAAAAGATTGCTTCCCAGTGAAAAAAGATTCTCAAAAGTCATAAGAGAAGGACCTCAAAGATTCAGACTTGACATAGATTGTCCTGCTAATAAGTGAAATATAGAAGCAAATGTCTTTGTAGAACATATAACGTCTGTCCTGAGGGGTGTGTTAAGAGAAAGAATAGATGTCCTAAAAAATATCTTATATAAGTAAATATAAGTCTAATTATATACTAACAAAAATCAAAAAAGAATCAAATTTTTTTTTTTATATATCTTCCTTCTCATCTTTTATCTTTAGTAGACTCATGTCAAGTGATGGAGTAGCTCTGTCTACTATTTCTACTATAGCTTCTGAAAGCTTACATTGTAGAGAAGCTCTGCTGCCAGACCAGAAGTACAAAGAGTCGAATAGTAAGGCAGGATATATGCGACAATGAATTCCTTCTAGAGGCTTAGGATCTATCTTCTCTTGCTTGGTATTATAGAAGGTAGTCCATATCTTTGAATCTTTGTTACTTATAATAAGCTTTGCATACATTCTCATTGTTGTAGTACCATCTTTTGTAAACTTCTTTAACGGGTGCTTGAACATATCATCTATTGTATCCTTCGACACTTTGATGCCAACTTCCTTTGAGTGCTTCATGATATACTCTTTACAACGATCGTATATTGCATGCACGTTAGCACAGAATGCATTCTCATTAGTATCTTTATTGTCCTCTATACCTATACTAATGCACATGCTCTTGCTTCCTTTGTTACTAGGACCTGAAAAAGAGTCATCTTGTATTCCAAATGAATAAAATATACATCCTTTTGGTGCTAGTATCAGAGGATACTATGTTCCATTCTCTGCTTTGTACGATATACCAACTCTTTTCCCAGTAGATGGAACTACACGTTTTCCTTTTGATCCAGAAGCTTGAAACGTATCTGTTACAGGTGTGAACACTATGTTCAAAGGATTCAGATCATATATAACTCTTCTTTTTGAGGCCATGACTGGTTGATATTGGTAATGTGAACTACAAAGTAGCATTATTTATCAGTTGACCACGTACATATCACTCTCCAATAGAATCTTGATCATAACATCTGCAAGCTCCTTCTTTGTTCTAGTAAGCATCCACCTATATAGTTTCTGTCTTGTGTTGTAAGGAAGTGGTAGCATACTATCGTACTTTGAACTTGTAAAGGTTTTTATAATATGTATTATTTTTGCACTTATGATGTTTTCTTCACTTGAGAAATCAGAGAATGTATGTCCTATAAGATCCATAATATTTGTTTTCTTAGTTTCATGTGAGAGTTGGTACAATAGTATATCCATCATCATCGATCCACTATGTGAATCTATACATCTACCTCTATTAATGCTTCTTAGGTCCTTGAGCGATCTCTCTTTGTTCTCAGACAAGAAATTACGTATCCTAAATCTGTTATCTCCATTGGAGAATATTGCATATATCTTATGTCTTGTTTCTATTATATCTCTAAAACGTTTTGACTTTGATATTATCTTTCATATTATGTCAAGTTCATCTTCTGCACTTACTGCTTTCCAAGTACCATCTAGTACTCTTGTCTTCATACATACTTTGAAAGACTCAGAAGATAGGGCATATGAATAATTGTCCTCTGCTGTTCTGTAAGATAGTATGTGATAATACCTATTATTAATATAATCGAAAGAGTTCTCAAAGAATAGACTAATAACCTTGTTGCCACTTAATATTGCTGATTCGAATAAGTGTATCTTTTGCGACATTGTCATTGACGATACGATGTATATAAGATCTCTTTTATTTTTGTATAGCACCTTTGTAAAGTAGTTAACATTCATGTTGGTACTTTGTTTAAAGCTTGATAAGTGTGTATCTCGATTGGACATAATAGCACGGTCCAAGTGTATTGTTCCTCTTACTTCTTTTATGCACGTTCCATTGTCAAGAGCAATACCTTTTCCAATTAAAGCCTTTACTACACTCTTCTTAATATCCAATAATGTACTTATAGTGTCTATTGAAAGAGACTCTGTTGATTTTGTAACGGTGTCTCGTATAGAGGCCTCTATATCATCACAGTACCATAAGAGATATGTTGATATATCGTCACCAAGTTCGCTTCTTATTGTTGTAGTATCAAGATTTAAGTAATAATCAACACAACAACTTCTTATAACATTCTCTACATCTTTTATGCGCTTTGATTTCTCCTCTGAGATTAAATACTTATACATGTCTATGCTTACAGATGGTACACACTTATCACTCCTGCTTGCAAGAGCTACATGTCTATAGACATGTATTGATCTTTCTTCTATCTTTAGAAGATTATGTGATTGACTCCTTACTGCTCTTCTAATTGCTTGTACTATTGTTGACTTGTTCCAATGAGGAGTGACAATGTGAACTTGTCTTACATTAGCCAAACTCACACTCTCTCCACTGATTCTACTACCAAGCAATACCTTAACATATTCTCCATATTTGTTCTTTGGAGATCTAAATCCATCTAATCTCTTCTCTAGATTGGAACAAGCAATGGTATCTCCTGTGTACAATGTGTACCGTAGACCCTTATCAATCTCATCAAGATTCTCGCCATCGTATAGCTGGTATCCAAAAAGTTCAAATATGCAGCTCATCATAATTAGTCCAGTTCCTTTGACTTCTTCACAGAACACAAATGCCAGCATTTAAAATAACATGTTATGAAAGAGTTATAAATCCTATGTATCTCTTGGCAACCAGTAAGCAGTGATGGTAGTCTGATAATCAAATCGCTTACATCTAGTACAATAAGAAATATAATAAAGAACGTGTATGTGAACAAAGGTGGAAATAACGCTCTAATGCTTCTAAGATCGTTACAGAGGATTGTTGATCGCTGGCTCCTTGAAGAAGGATTAAGCATAGGATACGATGATTGTATTAGCAAAGTTAACTCTATTGATGTACCTGCAGTAGGCGTAGATAATAAGAATATAGATGTGATTCTAAATAACATTAGGAATATAAGTCAACGAGCAGTAGTAGAATCCATCAACAATGATAATCCACTCCTTGCAATGGTAGAGAGTGGATCTAAAGGAAGCTTTGTTAATCTAGGACAAATATCTTCATTAGTAGATCAACAATGGATAAGAGGGAAGAGACCAGCAAGGGTGTTACCAGGTGATAGAGCTCTAGCATGGTGTAGCCCATACGATAATTCACTGCAAGGACAAGGATTTGTTAACAATTCGTATTCACGAGGACTTGATCATATTGAGTACTTTTTCCATTGTCAAGGAGGTAGAGAAGGGCTAGTTAATACTGGTGTGAACACTTCTGATGCTAGATACATACAAAGGCGTATCTCAAAGTCCATGCAAGATGTAATAACCCAATATGATGGTACTGTAAGAGATGGTACAGATATTGTACAGTTCTATTATGGAAGAGACAACTCAGACAATAGTAAGGTGTAAAAAAAAGTTTTTATGGCATTCGGATCATTCAAACATTGAAGTTATTCCTTCATCAGCTGATCTCTTTTGAACATTAATAGATATTGCCTTCTTGCTTTTACATTTAGGATAGCTTTCTGTACATTCTTCTACAATGGTTTCTGCTTCTTTTGAGTCTCTCTCGAGAAACATGATATTATTGATGTCCTTATAACAATTGATGATTGGTACCTTAATATTTCTTTTAGTCATATATTCAACATTAAACTCATACCACTTAACCATGTCATTATCATTGCCCTCTGGATGGGAAGAATTTATTATATCTATGGCAGATGAATTAGATGAAATAGTCACTATATTGAGAAGAAAAATAGATAATGGGATTATAATATTTCTAGTGCTGAATGATGTCCTAAGAGCTTTTTACGAAACACCATTAAGTAATGTGAGAGTAGTGATGCTTGGTCAAGAACCATACAAGGATATTGGCAAGGCTAATGGTTTGTCTTTCTCTGTTAATAAGGGATATCCAGTCCCTCTTTCGTTAGCAAATATATTCAAAGAAATATCTGATGAAGTAAAAGACTTTAACATACCTTTTCATGGTGATCTTATTAAATGGTGCAGGCAAGGTGTACTGCTTTTGAACTTAGCATTAACAACTGAGAGCGGACCGAACAGGAGTCACGACGTTTTATAGCAACGGTTTACAAAGACATGTATAAGACTATATTCTGCAAAAAGAGGAGTCATATTCGTCCTGTGGGAAAAAACTGCATCCACATTCGACAAGAAGATCGACACGTCAAAGAATACAATTCTTAAAGCAGCACATCCGTCACCTTTTAGTGCAAACAAAGGATTCTTTGGCTGTAACCACTTTAATACTATAAATAATCTTTTAGATATTCCTATAGATTGGAACGTATGAGTGTGTCATCGAACGATGAAGAGGATGCTGGAGTGTCATCAGACGCGTTACCATTCTCTATAAGACACTTTGACATTGGTCCAAAGATGACAAAGGCTGTTGAAAGGATACTATGTGGTATTGAAGTTCGTGATATGAATATAACACTTCTTGTTGCTGCAGCAGCTGTATTAGCAAGATGTGGAGAAAGAATAGACACACGATTTTCTTTACTTTGTAATGATGCTATTAATGATATTATTGATACTGATCCAAACATATCTAGTTCTAAGTTCTATGATAGGACTACGATAAAGAAGAACATCCTTAGATATTGTAGGTTTATATTATCTAAGTAACATGATTTCAATCATAAAAGAGATAATACAGAATAGAAGATACGTACCTGGCAGTAATACTGTTGAGTCCAATGAGACGATGGGACCATATGTGGGAAAAAAGAATGATCTTGTGGTGTTGATGGCAAGAGACTTCGTAGATAAGAGTCCCTTTGGAGCAGATACAAACATTCTTGCAAGGAAGGATATATCAAATCTTACACTTGACTATTACAAATCTGTACAAGAGGACATCATAGAGTTTGCTACTATAATAGTAATACCATCAGGTACTCTTGATATTTCTATATTTGAGGATGATATATCTGTATATGGTATGACAATGTTTACTGAAGAGGAACTCATATTCAATCCTACATGTAATGTACTTGTCCCAAGGCACTCTCTTGCATCAAGTTCAGAACTGCAAGAGATGAAGGAAAAATGTATATATCACAACAGCTTGCCAAAGATATGTGCTAAAGATCCAATATGTAAGTGGTACGGATTTAGGAGGGCCAATATAATAAGAATATAAAGAGATTACTGTGATGAGGTCTATTATAGAATAGTGATATAAAAAAGGATAAAAGATCTTTTTTCTATCTGCATTATTTTTTGCAAGAAGACATGGATTTCTATATGATAAAAGAAGTAACCTTAGTTTGGAATATTATCAACACAGATGGAAATACGCTCTTTGAAACTATATGTGTATCTGATGACATTCTTCTCGTTGAAAGATGTATTGGTGGATATCAGTGGTACAAACACTTCTATCCTGCTATGGAAATTGATAACACGTTAAAAGGCAGCGACACACTTCTCATTACATTTATGATTCCAGCTCTTAAGAATGATGACAAGAGAGTACCCATAAAAGCATTCTTTGACTTCACCTCAGGCGTGATGAAGATGAGGCATATGTCATCGTATGTTGTTTCTGTTGTTGAACTTGTTAGTATGATTAGTACTACAATCTGTATTGATATACAACAGGATAATGAGGTCACAAATATAGAATTGTGTGCCAACATAATAGAGGAGAAGCCAAACTTAGAACTACTTTGTGACATTGTAATGAACAAGCCTAGGTTATCTAGCATCTTTTCATTAAGAGAAAAAACTATTCCAATATCTATGAAGGTAAAGTATTCTCTATATGCCAAGCTCGGTATAGTAACATTTAAGAGAGGAGAAAGCAAGACTATTACAGTATCATACATTAAGAATGAAGAACATATAGATAACATTATAAATCAAATCCTGCTTTTGCTTAGTACCTACAATGAAGTAAAAGACAAGTTTAGTAAGCTATATAGCATCATAGCTGAGGAAGAGAAGATGTCTAAATATCGTACACAAACGTTTGCCCTAAAAGAAGAGGTTCCAGAGTTGTTTGTTTCTGGATATGCAAGAGAGTGTTCTATTAAGCCAATAATAATTACAGAACTGGAAGAAGAAAAGTACAAGTTTGAAGGAAGATCTATTATGAGATATCCCAGGGATGGCCCATATTCAAGAATATATGCTTGTGATGTAGGATTTTTTCCAGGACTCAGAAGAAACAGACTGCCCAACAAAGATGTATTCGAATTCCTTCCTTGCTGTTATGCTACAGACCATCTTAAGAGACCAGAGTCTAACTATTACAAGTACATTCATGATATATTTGATGCAAACAGAAGTAACAAGAAGATAATGCGATTCAAGCCATTACATCCTTTAAAGGATGGTATAATTGATAGGGCTCCAAAAGAACTTCAAGAGATAATGTGTTCTACAGATTTGACAAGGATAAGTGTTAGAAGAGATAAGTCTTCTGTACTGTATTGTATGCCACACTATATCCCAAGAGAGAGTCTGAGCTTTCCTCCTCATATATGTCTCCAAGAGCTGTGGTATTTGACAAAAGAAGAGATACTGCTTAATGCAAGAGATGTAGACATATTCCTTCATCCAACGCTTTACTATAGAGCAATAGACTATATCTTCTCAATAAACATATACGTCCTTAATGTCTTTGATGACACAAGCGTGAGGATGTCTATACCATGCACTAAAGGACCATACATTTGGGAACACAAGTATGCCCAGTCTGTTATTGTCTTATGCTACAGAAATGTCTCTCCATATCCTCACTGCGAATTAGTAACGGGTCATTGGAACGATGCACTAAGACAATTCAAGACGCAAATAACTCTTTGTAAAGATGCATCTAAGCCTAGACGATCTATAAAGCAAAAGATAAGCAAGGATGGAAAATGTGTATCTGCATTAATTACAAGTGGATGGATTCAGTGCTTCTGGAGACCGCTACATGTGGAGAGAGTAGGTTCAAATGAAGTATCACAATCTGTCTTATTACACGCTTAAAGACTTAGAGCCTACTTCGTACATGACCTATACATAATGTGCAAGCGCTGGAATGTTGTTAACATTAGGATTGTCAAAGCTGATATCTTCTTTATTCCTATGATAATGAGAGAGACATTCTCTACAGTCACTGAATTTACAGAATACTACTCATCTAAGTATCCTTTGTTATTTGGTGGTTGTGTTCTTACAGTCACCCAAGATGTATACAATAAGCTAAAGGGATGCTATGAAAGCTCGATGATACTTCCTCTGGTAGTATCTCCAGATGAGTTTATTAGGAGAAGGAATAATATGATTACTATCATTCGTAGTACAGATGATGAACAAATAAAGATTGGTATCGGTAACTGAGTTACAAAGGAGTGGTATTGTATTGACATAGCTCTGAAGTCTCTCCCTACGAAACAATGGAGATATCGTGTATGATGTATGATTGGAGAGCTGGAGCAGATGATGAGAGAACTACGCTATACGGATTTGGAAATCTTATAACTGGAGAGTCTGTGACTATTAGAGTACATGATTTTCTTTTATACAGTTACGTACTTATGTCTGCCATGGGATCAAAGGTACATGAAAGGATGAACAAGGTATCTGAGCGGATCGGTCACAACAACATTGCCAAGACTATAATGTGTACTAGAAGACTGCTGAGATCATATCTTGAAGGTGACAAGAAGTTTATTAAGTATTATTTTTATAGACGAAGTACACTCGACCACTTTTCAAAGCTGATGAAGAAGATGGATGTAGAAGTATACGAGAATGACATGAAAACAAAAGAAATGTTTATTACTACTGCAAATATAAGCTACTCTGGATGGATAAAAGCATCATGTGCAAGTGTAAATTGTAATGTAAGATTGTGCTCTACAGATTTAGAATATACATGCAGCTGGAGTGCAATATAGACTATAGATCAAAGAGATGTTCCAAGGCCATTAATAATGTGCATGGACATAGAGGTATACTCATCTAATGCAAGTGCTATGCCAGATCCTTGTATAGAGAAGGACAAGTTGTTTATGATATCTATAGTATCCCAGAGATACCTTATGCATGATACATGTAAGAAATATGTGCTATATACTGGACAGTACAATATAGATGTTGATGATACAGACACAAAAGCATTCTCAACAGAAAGAGAATTAATAGAAGCATATTTCCTTCTTATCAAAGAAATAAATCCAGATGTTATAATAGGATATAATATATTCATGTTTGATTTCAAATACATTGACACTAGGCTACGAAGAAAGCTTATCAACTTGCCTTCAAGTTCTAGAGTTCAAGGAATTGGTACAGAAAGGATTGACATTAACTGGAGCAGTTCAGCATATGGTTTTAATGATTATGTGGTCATCGATTTACCAGGACGTACTGTCATAGATGTATACCAATACGTTACAAAGGAGTATAAGCTACAGAGCTATAGCCTATCTTCTGTATCAGAGAAGTTTACTGGAAACAAGAAAGTAGATTTGCCATACAAAGAAGTATTTAACTTGTACAAGAAAGGAGACAAAGCATCTATTGAGACTATTGCAAAATATTGCATAGTAGATTTACTACTGACCATTGCATTGTTTGATAATATGAACATATGGGTTAGTGTGATAGAGATGTCAGCTATTGCAAGAACAAGGATTAGGGATCTATACACTAGAGGTCAGCAAATAAGAGTAAAGTCTCAACTGTACAAAGGGTGCTATGATAAAGGTGTTGTATTTGATAAGACAGAATCTTTGCTTGAGAAATTTGAGTACGAGGGGGCTATAGTATCAAACCCCACTCCTGGGCTTTATGAATGGTGTTCTTTGCTTGACTTTTTAAGTTTGTATCCTTCTGTTATAATAAGTCATAATATATGTTACTCAACATTTATCAAAAGGAACTCTAACTAGCCTTGCTTTATTGTACGAGTGTCTGACAAGAAGTCCTACATGTTTGCCAAAGAGCCTTTGGGACTAGTATCATCTCTGCTAAGGACATTAATATTAAAGAGAAAAGAAGTTAAGATACAATCCAGTACTGCTACAGAAATAGAAAAGATAGTTCTTGAAAGGAGACAGCTTACTCTAAAGATATCTGCTAATTCTGTATATGGATCTTACGGGACTCGTAACTCCTCATACTTACAGTTCATAGAAGGTGCAGAGTCCACAACAGCAATAGGTAGATCCATGCTTATGTATGCATCAAGCATCATATCATCTAGATATCCTGTACAATTGGTGTACGGAGATACCAACTCATGTATGTTCACATCTCATACTACTCATAGTTATGAATCATATAAGACATTAGCTGTACGTATATTTAGTGAGGTATCAAAAGAGTTCCCCACTCCTGTAAAGCTTGAATTTGAAAGTGTGTTTAAACATTTCTCTTGATAACAAAGAAGAGATACATAGGATTTATAGCTGGCATTGGTGTTATGAAAGAGCTTACAGGAAATGATAGTCTATACGTTAGAGGGCTGTACGAAGAAGGAACTATTATACCTCAGACAACAAAGTTTGTACTTATTGCAAACAAGATCCCACAAATGAGTATGTTTGATAAAGCAGTATGGAGCAGAGTCAGAGTAATGCCATTCATGTCAACATTTGTTGACAAGATGGAACCATCTCATGATCTCCTCACGACACACTTGAAGGACATCAACTTCTCCAACAAGATTCCCTTGCTTGCTCCTATATTCATGAGATTAATCATAGAAGAGTACAAGCAGTATATAATTCATGGCCTTGAAGAACCTAGTGAGGTTAAGGATTGTATCAAAGCAATTCGTATATCCAATGATATCTTTGGGCAATTCTTAAATGCGAATGTTGAAAAATACAACAAGAGTATAATTGCTGTAAAGTAGTTGTATGATGCTTACAAGTTTTGGTCGAAGGATATGTTTCCAACAATGAGAGTAAAGGATATATCATCTCTACGGCAATATCTAGTTAAGAACTTATACACCATAGATGCTGTAGATCAGATTCAAGGTATGTCTTTAATATAGATGGCAAAAAAAAAAATTTCATGTTGCATACTGTAATATCAGTGACTCATATGTTGGTACAGGTAAAGGAAAAAAGAGACTTTGACTTTAGTACTATTGTGAACAATAATGTTTCCCATAGCAGACGTTTGCTCTGGATATACACTACACCACTATCAATATCTTTGTCTACTATTCCATACTTCAAACTTCTTAGATCTAGGTGTGAGACATTCGATGAATCTTGGAAAGTAATCTCCAGCAACAGACCCTTTAGAGCAATCGGTGTTGGAATATAATCAGCAGGGTGTTCACGAAACCCTGCAGCTTCTTCCACCCTTCATCTTTAGTTTCCTCATTTGTCCAAAAATATTTAATAAGAATCAATCTAAAATTTACTTGCACGAGGGTGCAGAATGCTATTAAATAATAGATTTAAAGGTAGATATGTTTAAAAGAAATTTTTGGAATAAAAGGAGGTTGAAATAATGCCTTCATAAATAACTTTCGAGATGCAGTCTCTTATCTTCCAGATGTTCTCAAGAAAGCCCCGCATAGAAATGTCTATCTCGTCGGTGTAGGATCCCAAAACTTATTGCCACGAGGGCACTAGCTTTTGCCGCAGATTTTAGCATGCTGAACTCCTCAAATAGCCCTGAGGGCACAAGCTCTGCAATTTTCCGGAATAACACGTCCCGGGCAGATCGGTAGCCCGCACATTTAATTAGAAAATGTGCTGTGTCCTCTTCAGAGTGCCCACACAAGGGGCATTCAACAACTGCAGTCTCGTGGGCCTTGGAATTTAGAGACGAGGAGCCTCCCGCTAGATACGGTTTCAGTGTTCTGTCCGTGGCGCTCCGAAGTTCATTCTCCTCAACGAGAAGTGTTTGACTAAAGGTCTTCACCTTTGATACCACAACCTGCTTTGACTTACACAATGTAAACGCTTCTGCGTTCTCCCTCACTGGTTCTATTTTTCTCTCAATAGGATCTACAAGACCACAGCGGAATTTTTATTAGCTCCAACCAGCGTGCCAGAGAATTGATTCCCGAGACCGTGGATTATGAGACCTGTCAATGATACACGTATACCAGGTAGTACTGGAGCTTCGTGTGTGCTAAGCTTCAGATTCGATGTGCACACGTTCAAGAGCAGAGTAACTTGTTTTGTTACTCTGCTCTTGAACGTGTGCACATAAGACAGAACCTTGGTGTCCCTGGTTTTTTGACAAGGTCTCAACTGCAACATCAAAAGTGTGGATTTCGAATTAACGCCGTAGTATTGAATGCTTGCACCATTTACCGATTCTTGGTGCCCGTGGAGCGCACAATCTGAGTTTCCAGCTTCATGAAAAAAGGTGTGATATGCATCAAAATACGACTCCGAGTATACCGATTATACTGATACCGATTATACTGCTTTCGTGCTCGTGCAAGTCCTCCGTACCTGCAGCAGCTTGTCGCTCTTGGGCCGTTGCAGAATTTCCACTTGAAGTTAGATAGTTCTGGCATTCCACCAGATTCAACATTGGTGGCATCATCCTCTGATTCTGCTGTTGCACACTCTTAGCTCTCAGTATCCCCGAATGCTCATGACCCCCATTCGAACTCCTGGTTGGAGCTTCAGAAACTACTGTCGTCCCAAAATTCAACTCTAAGGATGTTGGTTTCCCCGAAAAGTACTGCTGCGTGTTTGCTCCAAATGCCGGAGCTTGCTTTTTGGCGGACTCATCCAGATACTCAATTTCGTCATTAGATTGAGCTACCCCCCTGCCTTGGCAAACGTAAATCCCAAAAGAAAGCGTACACTGTGATATGCTGCCAATCCGAGCGATGCAGGAAAAGCGTGTGAGATTTTATGAGAAAATCCAGAAATTTTACGAGTTATCAGAGTGCTGAATAGAACTGAGACGCGGGAAGGATTGCCTTTGGCATGCCTGAGACTCCACCTTCAGGGTGAACTGACGTGGTTGTGTCCGGAGATGTTCCGACTTCAGCTTCAAGTTCTTGTCAAACCGAGATTGAGTCTCTCTAACGCCCTGCAATAGGGGAATTAACTCCGTGGCATTGATTCCCTAACATCAAATTGGGCATGTTTAATTCAAAAGGCAATCTAATGTTTCAAAAATGAAATAATAGGGATTCTTAGGGTACCCACTTGATTAACTTTATGATGTATTTTAGACAAGTTTAAACTTGTATCCTATCAAATTTCAATAAGCATTAAAGATATTATTGGAACAAATCCTAAGAATAAGAAGATTATTAATCCCCAATATTGCATAGTAATTGTTGTAGGAGAAGGGTGGGAATTGGAGGTAGTTGAAACCAATCCTATTAGCTCACATCTAAAACAAATTATCATCAATTATAATCACATATCTATTAGATATTGGTTTTGCTTAGCCGCCAAATATAAGATCAAATACTATCAAGTGTTGGGTAACTCTAAAGGTTATAAGTTAAAAATTCACAAAACCAACAATAACAACCTTATTCCAAGTTTTCTACACAACAATCTAGATAGTTCCATAATACAATAAAAAAACAAGAGCATTAGTACAAACTATCTTAAAAAATATATAGTTTAGGCCTTGAGTTTACAAAGAAGCACTATTTTTCTTGCTCATCTCAAACAAAAAAGAATTGCAATGAATTCTTGGAGAAATCAAGCCATTAAAATATAAACAATCATTGTGCATTATATATTCCACAAACACAAGAAACAATTATTCATAGATTTAGGAACTATGCATAAGCTTAGAAAGTTTGGAACAAGACCACATCATTGATGTATAAGTTCACTTCTAATCTCCAAAAATAGGACCCATGTAGATATTTTCTTAGAAATAAGCTATATTTGCTAATACTCTTCCACTATAATTTAAAACTCTTTAAATCATCTAATCAATACTATGTAGATTATATTTTTGGACTATTTAGATTCAAAAGAAATAGATTTAAATTTAAAATAAAAAAATAGAGTGATACTCATATGAGGAAATTGATTTAGATAGGCCTACTCAAATATGGATAGATTTTATGGAAGATATTTGATAAAAAAATAACTAACATATCAAACTACAATTTTTTTAAAAAAAGGATAGCACATTAATAACCAGAAATATGATAGGAGCAAGACCCAATCTCACCATTACATGGAACTTAAGAGTACTACAATGCAGATTCATAATCCATAATAATATACAAATGTAGTATTAACTAGGCCCACACTTTAATATAGGTACTTTTACATCCGCCAACCTAGCTAAAGGATGTTAGTTGATCCTCCTTCTATACTTGTTTTCTACTTAATCAAAGCATTGAGTATACCCTGTTTTGTGTATATATAAAAAAATAAAATAAAAATAAGTAAGAAAACTTGAGAACTTCCCCTGCCCAACCGACTGAATTTGTTCCAGCGGTGTAAGATACATCAACTTATTCACTTCGACATGAGGCTGTCGGAGCAAGGTGACCACGGAGCCATCGCAGCTACCCTGCGGCGACCGTGGCTTAGACACTTGACATCGTGGGTATGGTCCAGTTCTTAGCACTGGTTCGCATACCCACAAGACAAGATGGGCAGCCAGGCTCACACCACGATCCATCGCCATGTTTGAACCCAAGCACCGAGGACGCACCCGGAATGTCCGATGCGAGCATTTGCAACACCGCATCGCACTCCCACAATCGGGATCACACCCTGACAATCGACTGGACACACTGTAGAACCATCCCAAAACTTGCAGCTCGCTAACGGAGGTCACGCTCGCGGGAGAGAGTTGAGAGCTTGATGAGCTCCATGCGGTAGCGGAATCAAGGGTTGATTCACGCGTGCAATACATGCAGTGCGTGGAGGACTGTGATTGCGAGTGGGGGATTGTGGTGGGGGCTGCCCTCTCCACTCCCCGGGTCGGAAGGAAGGCGGGTGGGGAGGGGGCGGTCACGTGCACCCGGTGGGGCTTTAAGCGGTGGGTCAGAGGACGGTCACGGGTCCTCATCACGCGGTCACAGGCATCCGCCCCCCGGTCCGCTTTCGCTGTGTGTTCTTTGGTGCGTGCTGCGCCATATCATAGCCAGGAGCTTCGTCCAGGCTTAGTGCAGCCCGGCTGCGAGTGCGGATCCGTGTGCGAACCGCTACCCAGTGGACGCACCGCAGGGTTTGGTGGTTTGAGGAATTGGTGTCGCGCTTGGCGTGAGGAGAAGCCGCAAGGATGCCGAAGAATAAGGGAAAGGGAGGAAAGAATCGGAAGAGAGGAAAGAACGAGGCGGAGGACGAGAAGCGGGAGCTGGTGTTCAAGGAGGATGGGCAGGAGTATGCGCAGGTGTTGAGGATGCTCGGGAACGGGCGGTGCGAGGCGCTGTGCATCGACGGGACGAAGCGGCTGTGCCACATCCGGGGGAAGATGCACAAAAAGGTGTGGATTGCGTCGGGGGATATCATATTGGTGGGTCTGAGAGATTACCAGGACGACAAGGCGGACGTGATTCTGAAGTACCAGCCGGACGAGGCCAGGCTTCTGAAGGCGTACAGCGAGCTGCCCGAGAACGTGCGTCTGAACGAGGGTATCGCCGGAGGCATGGACGATGAGGAAGACGGTGGCGGTGACGACTACGTGGAATTCGAGGACGAAGACATCGACAAGATTTGAGGGGAGTGCGGGCGCTGGGCTTGTTGGCGGGCGTGGGACGGGGGTGGAAACCCTAAGTGTTGATGATGTTTGTGTTAGTAGGAACAGGGACGAAGCTCTGGTGGACAAGTTGGTGAGATTCCCGGTCTGCGAAGAGACGGAAAGGAAGTGCAAAGTGTACATGGTGATGGAGTATGGAGGGCGATTTAGTGGAGTTATGTGGTAGTAGGGCGTACGTGGTTGAGGATTAGGGTGGAAGGACCGGGAGTGGGCGTCCTTGAAGTGGGATATTTATAAATTCAGACTGCATGTATTTTGTATTTGCGATGGCCTGTCACTCACCTTGATGTTACTTGGAAGGAGGACCCGCAGAGGTTACATCAATATCTTGCAATCAAGTGGCTGAATGCGTACCAAGTGCAGGCTTAAAGTCTGTCCATTTTGGACGCGCAACAATTTTTACCAACAGCCACTGAGATGTAGTACCTTGTAAAGAGACTTCTAGATCATTGAGTTCAATGCTGTTACAATGGCAAGGTCAAAGAGTATCATTTTATGAATATTGATTTTTATGTATTGTTGAAGGCATTATTCTGAACAATTCAACACTTTATTCTGAGCAATGAAATTAAGACAGTCATTCTATCAACTTGTTTTACAGTATTTGGATCACATTCTTGTTGAGGGTACTATTGTATATTTTACAATCACTTAAGTTGCCATCATCTTCTTAGTTCTTGTTTTAGTTTCATTTCCGTTTTTACGAAGATTCTGAATGGCACATGGTTCAGTTGCACAAAATTTTGCAACTAGCATAGATTTGTGAAGATGATTGTATTGACATATCTGTGTTAAAGTACACTTTGCCTTGGTCAAAATCTTTAGTCTTGACACATTAAAGACAGCTTATTTTGAAAAGTATGAATTGCTTACCAAGCTTGTTGCAAAGAACATTTTTGTCTGAAATTTACAATTTAGATTTGATTGGATGTCTTAACTTCATAAGTAGCATTGTTTGACTTTGTCCCGTAGGCAGACCGCACAATGTGATCATATTCAATGTCTACCTCCAATGCGTTCCTAAAGGTAAACCAGATTTGAGAAAAATCCTGTTGAAAACTTGTCTGGAACTTTGAGATTGTGTTTGATAATATATCTGAACTAATTCTTTCTTTACAGAGGGATGAACTTTTTTCACCCAAAGGGACTTTTTGAAATTGCTTTTGCCCTTGATGATTGATGAGTTATACGAAAAAGAGAAGACAATCACGCTTCCATTTGTTATACATGAATATACGATGAATTCAACATTCGTTACCAAAATAAACATGCCTAAATGATAATTTTAGATAAATAAAAAAAAGTAAATGTGTGAGGATAATACTGTATCACTGATAATTGGCCGAGCAGCAAAAAAGATCGAAAAATTTGTGTGTTATGTGATGCCCCAATTGCTGACCATGGATAATTTATCAACATTTGCCACTATTTTTTTTTTCTATTAATCTAATAATTAAATTGATCATAAAAACATGTCCTCAAAGAAAAATACACTTTTAGAAAGTTATACTTGTGCAGGCCATGATTAAGTTTTCTGATGGTAAAATTGAACCTTTTCCACAAATGTTATTAGCCTTCATCCATCATAGGCCATTTTGCAATTACATCAGCTTGTGTAATTTTTCATTTATTGTTTTGAAATGTAATGAATTTTTTAATATAATATTGTATACATATATATATATATATATATATATATATAAAGATAAATAAAATCTTAAAATACAAAATGGAATAACAATGAATGCAGCAAAAAGATAATACATACTCACAGTTTAATAAATTATTATTTGAGAGTATCAATATAATTTTATAAATTAAATTAACCAACACTGTGTAGTACAAAGTTTCAAAGTAATATTTATTACAATTTGTGTAATATTTGGTTGCATATAGTTAAATTAATACTAATTTTAATACAATTTTTGATATGCTACAATGTACTATAATCTTAAGAATTCAAAAGTATGTTGTAACTTATTATTTTTAATTTTTAATTAAAAAATCATATAATTTTCTTTTAAATTAATATTATTATTTTTACTTTTATAAAAATTGATTATTACTAAAGAAAATTTTAAGTTTTATGCTTATTTTAAGAATGCTCCTACAAAGTTTTTTTTATTTTTTATTTTTTATTTTTTTATTTTAAATATATCTCTAATTTTATTATAATTGTTTAAATTTTATTTATATACTTTTAATATTGAAGACTCCAACATTCAATCTCATATTTTCTTTTAAGTATCAAGTTTAATCTTCATAGATTCTTTGTTCTATTTTGATCAAAGATCTAGTAAACTCATATTAGGAGTTTTGTACATGAATATAACTTTATGGATGATCATTTATGTGGTGGCATTTAGATAAAGGATTCTACTCACTACCTCTGAAATATGACACTTTTGTACAAACAACTCTAAACTCAACTTTATGAATTGTTATCAATCCAATATTTAATGTTTATTAGATTTAGTGTAGTTCACATGATTTTGCTTCCTATAAGTTGCTCTTGAAGTTATCTTCGGTATAAGTAATTTTTAATTTTATAATTTTTTTTAATCTAAAGACTATAGAATATATAGAAAATAAAGATTCTTTGTATGTTTACAATCTCTAATTTGAAACTTTGTACATGCAAGAGTATTGTATTTTTTTTTTTAATAATTTAAATATTTATGTGTAATACCATATTAATATAATATGTCATCATTGTGGTTCATTGTTATTGGACTATCTTTATTGCTTTAACCACTAAGAATCAACTTTCAAATTAGGAATTAAAAGGCACTTTCTACCTAGAAGCCCACTTTAAAAGGCCATGGTTCAATAACCTTACCAAGGTTCCTTGCTTAGTGAAGAAAAACCTTCTTTTGGGAGCCTTGGCTTTTGAACATATAATAGTCTTTATTTTAAGTACAGAGACTAAACTAGATTAAAAAGTATGTACTTAAGCTAAAAACATATTTAGCATGAATCCAATTTTAGAACATTCTAGAGGCCATCTTAAAGTGCAAATAAATTTGGAAGAAATATTTGTGATTTATAATTTTGTGTAATAGTAGTGGTAGGAATTAATAGTAGCAATTGTTTTTAAATTGTTCTTGTTTTTGAGCTTCTCAATGTCAATTGCTTCAAAGAGAAAAGGTGAAGGAATTTGCTTAATAGATACCTAAAGAATGGAAATAATGAGCGCCTTGGAAAATCCAAAGCCTCTTTCAATGTGGTCACTTACAAGGTTAAATAGAGTAAGCCAAAAGACTATTTGTGATACTTAGAAGAAGAAAGATGAGATAAAACTATGTATTTTGTCTAATTCTTTACAAATTTAAAGTACGACAAAAAGAATTTCTAAGTTCAAATATGGATTTTTTTTAAAAAAAATTATATATGGATTGAAGCAATTTAACAATTAAAGCAATGAAATTTGCAATTGAAATGGAGTTGTATAATTTTACAAGAGGTTGAGGATGGCTTTTAAGATATAAGAATCAGAGAGGACTTGGCTTGATGCTTTTTGATAGTGAAGGTGCTCAAATTGACAAAGACACTTTATATTTATTTAATGCTTTGGACAATCTTTATGATATTATTAAAAAATATAAGCCAAAGAATATTTATAATATAGACAAGATTAGATTGTAGTTTTGACTTGTTCCTAAGTAATTTTTTCTATTCTTTATAGAAGATAAATCAACTCCTTGTGATAAAAGAAATCCAAAGAGAAGGTGACTTTAATTATTTGCACTTTTACAATTGGTTATCACAAGCTGCCATGCATAGTGATTGAAAAGGTAGCCATATCAATTTGCATTGTGGAATATACTTAGCTAATTTTTTACTTCAATAAATTTAAAAAAAAAAACTTGGATGGATAGATTTGTGTTTAATTTGTGGTTTAATATTGTCTTTGCACTTGAAGTCATGAAAAAGACATCTAAGAAAGTTCTCTTGTTGAATAATCCTCTTGGGTATAATAAAGCATTCCAAAGAAATGGAATTATAGTGGTTTTCTTTTATTCAAATGTAATATTGTAGAAACAATTGATAAATATAAGAATCATTGGGGTGCTAAAAAAATATTACAAGTATAGTTTGATGGAGGATTTATTGGACTTTTGTGACCTACTTAATAAAAATCAAAGAAACACTCAAATTTCAAGCATAAAAAATAAGGCAAGGAAGTGTCAGTATTACACAAGAATAACTTGCTAATTTGCTGGAGGTTGCAAAATATGTTACAAGAACTTAGAATGAGATATCACCAAAAACTATTTCAAATTCCTATAGAAAAGCAAACATCATCAAATAGTAGAAAGTATCCAATGTTAATTTGTCAAAGTAACTAATAGATCTTGAAGCTAATATAATAATTGACAACATAATAAATCCATTTAAAAATATAATTTTTATAATTATAAATCAAAAAATAAATGAATATTTTGTAGTAGATGATAAAACCAATAAAGAGTGGCAAGATGATCTACTCAATAATGTTAAAGAAGAATAAATCTTACTATGATTTTAAAAAATGAGACAATTGAATAAGATAAGAATGATGCTTTGAAGAACAACATAATTTAGTAATATCAACAACAATATAATTTTTTGGATATTATCAAACTATTAAAACATCTTATTGAATTGGAACCATAATTGAGATCCAATGAATTAATTGAAGTTATTTGAGAAGCTTTAATTGATAATTTTGTCTCAAGTATTGAAGATTTTTTATAATGCTTGACATGATCTTTGAAAGACATATAAAGAAATAAAAATCATAAACAATTAATATTGTTTGATATATTCGAAACAAAATAAAGCAACATCAACTTGAATTTTATTTTTAGTTATTTATTTTAAATACTTAATTTGGATACATTATCATATTATGAAAATATTGTATATATATATTTAATATATAATTTACTACGCACTTAAGTGAGAGCCATATCAATGGATTTTTAGTTGGATATAAAATATGGTTAAATTACTATTTTGAAAAGCGTTTGTTTAAAGGAGCTATTATTAAGGATTGTATAATTTTTTTTTTTTTTTTTTTTTTTTAATAGTGAATTTTGAGATTGATTTTATTTTAATAATTATTTTTATATATTTTGAATCACCTTTGTTAGATATTATTGATTCTTAAAATTTTATTTTATTTCTTTTATTTGGTATTTAGAATACATGTTATATAAATATTATTAGAAAAAAGAAAAAAAAAGAATCTTAATATCAAAAAGAATAGTTAGACCATTCATGTAGATGAATGGTGACGAATGATAGCAATCTCTATTCCTATTGGTTAAAAATTATGCCCAATAGACTTCAAGGAGGTTGCTTGAGGCCTTATTAGGAATTAGGGTTTTTTTTTTGAAGTCTTTTGAATATCAAAGGTTAGGATTAGCAAATTTAGGTTTTTGGATATGATTTTGGTACAAAAATTGAGTAATTTGGAATTTTTGTGAAGGAGATATAGGTGCTCAAAGTTAAGATGTCGATTTTATATCTATTGTTCTTCTTTATAGTATAATTTATGCAAAAAAAAAAAAATGCAACAAAGGATTGGAAAATGGGATTCAAGAGACTACTTTTTTTGCTATATTTTACATATACGGCTTGATGAATTCTAAGCTGGATTAAAAGAGATATTGGGAGTTGAAGTTAATACATGTAATCTATAGATAGTAAGTGATCTACTTAATTAGTGGTTGTATTTTGAGCTATGTCTTAAGCAATTTGATAAGGTTTTGGTTCAAAATTTCTAGAAGTACATATTATTATGTTGCAAAATTACATGCAAAATTTTTGTGGTATTAGAATTTTGGATTTTTGAGATATGAAGAAAATAGTACTTAGATGCTTATAAATTAGGATTTTAAGCACTTGCTAGGATTTTTTAGATATCAAATGATAGAAAAAAAATCTATAATTGATTTTTCTTGTGGTGAAACTTAAAGATATAAGCTACACTTTAAAAAAATTTGACAAAAAGTAAACAATTGGATTAAGAGTTATTAGATCCTAAAGTTCAAGAAGATATCAATCATTTGTGGATAAATAAGGTATTGAAGGGTTTTGTTATAATTTCAACATTTTGTACAAACTAAAGGGATTTTTGAGAGCCAAGATTTTATGGAGGTGAAAAGATGGATATATAGAGCTATAATAATATTTTTGATATAAAGATGAATTTATAAAAAGAGATTATGGATTATTTTAGAAATTATTGAGAATCTAACTTATCAAAAATTAGTTAGTTATGATTTGGCATAGAAAAGGATATTAAGGATTTTTTAGATGCCATAGAAAAACTTTATGTATAAACCTACTTAAATATAAAAGATTTTTATTAGTATAATAATTTCTAAAATATTGTTGTGTTTATTTGTCCTTTTTATTAAGGACAAACAACTTATCAAAACTTGGATAATAAGTTATAGGTAAATTCTTTACAATTACATATCTAATATATTCTCAAATTGAAAATCATGCTATACAATAATATACTTAATATAGTACATACTTAAAGCAAAGATTATTGTAGTATAAAGTGAGAAGAAGCCTCAAAATGACCAAATCATTCTTTTATTACAAGTCTAAACATGTCAATCCATATCTTGAGTCAAACAATTATAAAAAGTATAAAAAACTTAATTTTTTTAATACTTAATAAAAGTATTTTTTGACACAACTTCTTAATTTTTATTATAAACCACTTCTCTAAAATAGGCCCAATAGAAATTCCAAAGAACAATACTTTTCATGCCATGTAGGGAAAAAAAATACATTCCACCTTATTTTTTCTTCTTAGGGCCTTTGGACTTATTTTTCTAAATATAAAACCAATTTAAAAATATTTTTTAACTTCAACCAATTAAAACATTTAAAAGTTGAGGCCCTCACCTTGTCTTTTAAGTATAAAGTGCCCCTAAAGAAGATAGATTTTTGAAATCAATATTCATCCAAATAAACAATTTAAGTAAGTCTAAAAATTTCTAATATGGTTGCATAAGTTGATAGACTAAGTATAATTCCAAGAGGTGGTAGAATAACTAAAGGGGAAAAAAAAATTATTATTATTATTATAATTGAAATCAATTTCTTTAAAAAATATGGTGGTTTTAAAAAAAATTGTATACAAAAAACATTATAAACAATAGATGCCACTTGGAATTTAATTCAAGATTCTGTGGCTAAAGTGAAATGCTCTAACTGTGGCTAAAAACCTCTTTGACACATGTTGACTTCTAAAAAATAGAAGGATATTTATTTAGACAAAGGATTTAATTCATTGTCTCATACCTAAGATAGCAAGCTAAAAAATTTGTCCAAAACTTGAGCCTTATAGATAATAGTTTGTGAATTTGAATTTATGTGTAGGGCTTAGTTTGGAGATTGTTCTATAGAAACCCATTGCTCTTAAAATACCAAAATAAAGAAACACACTAAAATAATAATTTAGACCTACCTAAATTCTTGGTTTGTATGAAAATCTACTACAAATATTCATCTTCCTTCACTCTCAACTTGAAAATAATTTCACTTTGATCCAAATACATGCCAAGGTTTAGAGTATCACTGTCTTTCCTGTTTTACCTTACCCACTTAGTTCTCTGTATGCTAAATTTGTAGTAAAGATGCACTGGTTGCTGTGGTAATGGCCACCAAACTTCCAACAGCAAAACCTCTGACCTGCAAGTGTTAAAGAAAAAGGGTCCTTTCTTCAATGGAGCTCACCCACAATCCATTTAGGTTAAGAAAAGAACTGTATACAGCCACCAAATTCATATGACTCAATTCAAGATTCAGGACTCCTTGAACCCTCACAACAGTATCTGTGCAGACAAATGTGTCAGAGACTCAAAGGTCACCAGGTGGCTGCCACTCAGGGGATGACCTTAACTATGTGAAATGCTCTGTACCTGGCACTTGCCTCTGCTCTTGCAGTCCAAGTCTGTAGAGTGTATCGGAAATGCCAAGAGACTGTGCAAAGGGCACTTCTGTTAAGAAAAACAATTGTCTACAACCAGCATTTGTAAAACTGCAGCATCTAAAAGCATGACACAAAAGTCCTCATTTTATTTACTAGCGAAGGTGCAAGGATAACATATTCTTGAATTTTCAAACACACATGAATGGTTTGTTGAACTACAAGTATCTAAAAAGCACAAAAACTACAATAAAATGTTCAAATGACAAGATGAAAGATTGTTACAGACCTTACCTTGAGCAGAATATGGTAAAAAATTACACAACAAAACACATGGTATGTAAATAGATTTATTTGAGTCAAGGCAAAGATTTATCTTTGCTTGTTGAATTAGAAATATTTTTTTATTTGATTTGAGTTCTTTATTGTTCTACTTGGAAAATTGTCTGTCAAATAAAGTTCTAAATCACCATTTTTTCTCTTGTGATCTCACATCATATTTTGTAACAAAAATTGTAAATATACCGTCACAAAAAGAAATAACCATGGGCCTACATCCCACATGTGTATGTTATTATTCATTTTTATTAGTGAAAAAATATAAATAGATGTCATGAAAAGAATCATGATGAGCTTCTAATGTAAGAAAACATTTATATAAATAGTAGTCAAGTATATTTGAATGGAATGTTGATAATTAGTGTATGTCCTGCACAATAAATACGGCATATGCACTCATGTTATTTCACAATTTCTCATTGAATGAAGAGAATGATAGGGATCTATTTGTTTTCATTTCCTTTTTTTTTAAAGTCAGAATGGTCTTCATCATTATAAATATTGTAGACCACTGCATGACATGCCATATCTGCACAGAGTATGATTGCCCAACAGTATACACACAAAACAAATGGAAACATGAAAAAAACAGTCAAATAATCACACACACCAACAGCTGCATTGAGCATTGGTGTAAAGTTCCATATCAACTACTCTTCTTTTCTCCCCAAATAAGTTAAATACAGAATAGATTTTCAACCCAAAATCATACATGTTAAATTCAATAAAAAGAAATTTTATGTTCATATGGCCACAATTCCGACAACATTGCAAAGGAATAGATGAAATAGGTAATAGTACTGAAAACAAATGTTAATGTGAATGCTTATTTTTAATTCACATTCACTTTAATGTTAAATGTTAATGTGAATGCTTATTTTTAATTCACATTCACTTTAATGTTAAATGTTAATGTGAATGCCACATCCTTCTGTCAGAGTATCCTTACCTTGAGCTAAAATTGTTTGGATTGTTTCATTCACAGGACAAACGAAACGAATCTGTAAGAAAATTTACTTTTTTTTCTGGAAAGTTTTGATCTTTTCACTCTCTTTATTTTGAGGATTGCTTTTGAAACAAAACCCTGAAGTCAACCAACATTAGTTCATACCGTGAGTAGATATGCGCAAGATTTCATGTCATTAAGACAATGTAAGACAAGCTGATAAAGAGACGAGATCTTTTCTATTGTCATCGGCTTCCTTGAGAAGAGATAGTAGTCATGACTTGGTCACCCACCCACTGGCACCATAAATGTATGCCCTCTCCCTCAGTCACGCTGATCTGCTGTGCTACGTTTTATCTCCCATGAGAGACCTCCACTCCTCAAGATTGCTCACCATTGCAAGGCTCACAGCGTCGGAGGCGTGAACTCACAAGATTTCTTCTTCTGTTTGTTGTCGTAGAAAGTGTTACAGGGTCTACATCGGTCCGCTGCATGAAGTTCTGGATTTGAAGTGACTGTGCTATCGACTCTCAGTTGGGTTCATACCCAAACTTGGCTTTATTCTGGGCGATGCTTTTGAAGTGAAGGATTGTAAGTGAACATTCGTTGTATTTGGTGAGAAGCTCCTATTCGACTATCAGTTCGTTACAGCGTCGCAGGACTATGAGTTGATAATTGAGGCTTAGCTTTGTTTTTTTGGGGAGTTGCAGCTTGTTGTTTTAACGTGAGAGGTGTTGACAACTGTTGTAGGATCGTGGCATGCTAAATTGTGGGGAGCTGAAAAGTGGAGGATGGTTTTGCCACGTGCTGCTCGTCTCTCCTGATTACTTGTGTAGGGAGCTCATACTGGGTATGTCTCCATGCTCTGCACTTCTTAGTCCGTGTATTATATTTCACACGTTATGGTGTAATACTTAGCTTTTGAAGGTATCTAAATGTATCATTTTGTTCTCCTCGTGGAAATTCCGGACGTAGAATGGGTGTGATAACGGAGCTTACACAATAATAGATGGTTGTGTATCCCCTTGAGCGTTTAGGAGTAGGAACAGCCGTTCTGGATGTCTAAATTTCACGGTTGAGGGCAAACAGGTGGACCTCCTCAAAAGACCGAGGCCTAGCTCTGCAAACTGGCAGTTTCTCAACAGTGCTAAAACTGTATGAAAAGCTTTAAAATTTTATAAATAATTCTGAAATTAAACCAGGATTAGGTACTGAAATTGGACTACAAGCTCTAGTTTCTTCACAATTACTGATATCTTCCAACACAATGAAAACAATTATACTCACGTACCCAGTCAAGCCAGTAATTATACTAGCTGTTAGAGAATAGGTCGAGTGATTTACTCAAATTTGCTCAAGTGTGTGGTTCGATATTACAATAGACCCTCCGAGACTGCCACATGTGGATTGACCACGAAAGAGTATTGCAAATTTTACATTTTTTTTGCCAGCGTTTCCATTGGGGTGTACTGCCACATGCAATTGGAATAATTTTACCTCGACTATACATCCGAAGACTCTGCTGGAGAGTGATAGGATGATTCATGAAAGAGACGAGGCTTATTCGAAGTGAGTCAGTCAAGGTCCCGTGTAGAATGTTTCGGAAGCTAATCTTGTGCGGTCAGCAATTGGTGTTGACTATGGCAGCAACAGCTACTGTGCTGCTTATTGGGCAATTGTGCACTTTCAGGTCTCTAGTACAAATAGATGAAGTACTGGAACACGTCTGAAGTGCTTTGGACATACTTGGATTCCAAGACTAGCTGAATTCTTTGAATTATCCTTTTTCCAGGAATCTTCCTATTGTCGGGGTGTCATGGGGAAACGATCAAGCATCTTGACTGTATTGCTGCTGTTCTTGGCATCGACTGTAGTGTCAGCTCAGAGGCCAGAAGCCAATGAAGAAACAAGCTTCTTAGGTTTGACAACAGCTTTCGCTCTTTTTTAACACCTTTGAGATCATGGAAGTTTGTGTTGTGTGAGGGTATCCCAAGGATTCTGTGACGAATTCTCTATCCTAAACTTCAAAATCTTAATTCACTTATCACTACAGTTGAGTTGAGCATTCTTTCTTTGGTGCTGCTTAGAAGTCTCTTGAGCGTGGTATTCTGGTTTACGGAAGATGTAGAACTTGACGGTTCAATTTCGTCACAGGAAAATTATCTTCAAATGATTCAGCGTGCAAGGATGTAGATTGTCAGCAAGGGACCTGTTATCCAAACGACAATGCATTACTTAGTATCTTGTTTCCTTACAAGTGTCAGTGCTATCAAGGCTGGGCTACTTATGGACAACTTGTCGGCTTCCTCGATATCCCATCACTTCCCTGCAGCGTTCCAAACTGTAAGTGAATTTGCACTCTTTGCATGAGACATATCTATGGACTATCCGTCTCTTCAGGGTTGCTCTTGATTTTAACCTCCAATTATTTTAAGAATGTGAATCTACACTTGCAGGCTCTAGTCTGGTGTAGAGATTTCAAATTGCAGTATTCTTTGAAATTTGTTGTTCACAATGCAATATGTGACTTGTATCAGGTTCCTTGAATCTCGACTGCGCTGCAAAATCTCCTGCTCCAGCTCCAAGTTCTATTACACCTGTGACTTCTGCTAATTCGTCTGGTGAGCTACCATTCAATCTTCTGTTCATGTTCGAACTTGCAGTGGACTGAATAAACTGGTGATGTACAACCTCTACCTATTTAACCTCTAGTATTTTCTAATTTCCCATGGCATTGCTTGTTGCAGCATGCTTGGTGCCTGGCATTTGTGGACACGGAAAGTGTGAAGTCATCAGCACTAAGGACAGCCTCTTTCCTACATTTAAGTGTGTGTGTGACCTTGGTTATGCAAATGTGCTCAACATGACTGCTGGATTCTGCGTCTCTGATTGTAAGATACCAACACCTTCTGAGTTCTTTTATTTTTAATTATTAATTATTTATCTTCCTCTGTATTATGAGGTTTGTCATTGCCCAACTGAATATACCTTGTGATCACACAGATAGTGTGCAATACTCGTAGATTTCTCTGCATTTCTCTTGCAAATATTCCAATGAGGCCTATGGAGCGGCCTGCATGTTCGCTTTTCAGTAACCTTCAGTCCGCAGGTGCATAGTGCAAGGTTTGTGGTGGCAGTCTCAAGAAGTGTTGATATAAATTGCAGGTGAGATAAACGGAGATTGTAAGAACTTGAATATTACGCTACCTGGGTTAAGTCCACCCCCACCTCCCAACACACCTACGACACCAGCGGATCAAACAGGAAACGCAGGTACACGTCCAGAGTCTTCTCCTCCTAGGGCGTCGGAGTCTGTACAAGGGGGCTCCAGTCCGTCTTCTAGTTCAGGTCACTCTCTTTCCGATGTCTGACTACATTACTAATCGGAACTGCTACCATGTATTTGGATTGCACAAGTGCGCTGTGATGCGCATCACATTGACCAGTTTTGTTCAATGTTGGCAGGTTGCAGCGTCAAGTTGAATAATATTGGTTTCCATATCGCAGCGGCTTTACTTGTGGAGCGAGCTTTACTGAGCAAACTCTTCTGATCTGTGGCATTCGTACTCGTGTGGTATGACACGTTTTTCACAATCCAAAATGGCGGATACACTAATGCATCAGTATGTATTGGTTGCAATTAATAGCTGCTGAGTTGAAATAAAGCTCAGTTCCAGGTTGAGGTTTGATCGGACTTTCTGAATACTGAAAAGTTGGCGCAATTTTAACTATGTCCTTATGACACGTTATGTCTGTCACAAAGCAATGACACGTTTTGTTTTTCACATTCTCACCTATGGAGTGTTACAACAATAACACAATAAGCCTGAAACTCACCACTAAGCATGATGGAGTAGATGCCATAATTGCACACGTTGCATTCTGCTGTAAGCAAACTATTTTCTAAAAATGATGTCCTGGCCAAGCAACACATCAGAATGCTATTTTAAGCCTTGAAAATGAACAGGTTCTACCGGAAGGAAAAAATGATCTAGATGACTAAAATCAAAAATATCTATCAATCATCTACAAAGTGACCGAAACTGACCTGGAGCGAACATCATTACATAGTAGAGTACAATCACAAAGCGAAGCTGCCTTCTTAGAAAGTTGCCAGCCTTAGCGTAATTGAACACAATACATCTTCATTCTCCATTAAAATGAAGACAGGTGTACACCAAAGCTAACAGACCCCTGCTTACTGCAGTAAAGCGAAAATAGTTCCACACCGCTGTTCAGGCTCAATAACAAGGCATACAGACAATCAAGCAACTACAAGAAAACTTCTGCCACATGCAACGTACAACTATAGCCTGATGGTTGGACAGAGAATGCTACTCCACTTGAATGGAAGCTGACAAACAGCTGCTGCCATTGCTATTGCTGACAGCTTTTCGAAACGTCCTCCATGCACTTCGCCGTAAATAACTTTTACGTTAGTGCTCGTATTTGGAAAAGCCGGTCCTTGTAGTTTTGCCTCTGATTGACGAGGTTGAAAAGCATAAAACCAGTCCAGTGTGAACCCCAACGGCTTCTCCTCTTCCCAAACGGCACCTCCTGCCGCCGCTACCTACTCCTCTCCCCACAGAGGTTCTGCCAAACTGCTGAGCGAGCTAAGCAAGGCCATCAGTTTCCTCTAGGAAGTGCGGTTCCTGAACGACTGTATTGCACAGTCTGATTCTCACGTTCTATACTTCCTTCCAACCCCCGAAACCTCTAAGTCTGCAATTAACTGAACCATTTCCTCGAGATTGATAAAATTTTAATGCTAATTCCTTCAACGACAATGACAATCGGGGAGAACAACAAAGGACGCAACTGCACTCAATCTCAGGTAGAAAGGCAAATTCTTCCTCCACCTCGTCAAGACGTAGGCCAATGCATAAATGGAAACAGCATCCTCGCCTCTATCACCTCCCAAAACTATGAAACCTCTTTTGATAGAAACTTCGTCAAGGTACGGTCGACAACTAATTTTCAGAGCGCAAATTTCGCAAATAGGGCCTCCAGCTCGGTAGCCTCCGCATCTGATCGTGCCTGATAAGAGAAAGTTGTAGTTCAGTTAATTGAATGGTATCAATCTTGTTTCGACTTCCTCTCCGTATAACAAACATCTCAAATGAGAAAAGAATAAAAGAATAAAATAGGGTTTCTCTATAACTGTAGGAGAACAAGGAGATAATTACCTTGGATAAAAGCTCAAGCATTTTATTGAGGACTTTTAGCCTGTGTATAGCATACGCACTCGAGGCCGGCAGGCGTTGCACGCGCTCCACTTCCAATTTAACCAGCGCAATCTTCTGTGCGTCGTCCATCAAGCCAGTTGGGGGTGCACCAGACCCAGCACACCGCAACGAGAACTTGAATTGCACCACTTCAATTACTGCGCACAAGCTCACCTAAGCTCCTAAAAAAAACCAAGACCGCCACTTATGAACCCATCAAACAATTCCTCGTTGCTAATCCAAATTCAAGCCCTGAGAAACTAAACCCTACATCATGGATTCCACAATCACATCCACCGCCTACAGATCTATCTGAAAATTCCCAAAAATCTATACCTCTTACTACCCAACAACTCATCAGCAAATCACAGACGAAATCGGCGGCAACCCAGAACCCACCACATCAGTGCAGACGTCAACTCCCTGCGGAAAATTTCCCGGGATCAATGGAAGAAGGCGAGCTTCGGAACGAATAAGTTGTGCAGCAGACTGGTTGTCAGAGCCACAACTTTGGTTCTTTAGTGGTCATCTCATACAATTGCAATGAGGATGTAAAATACGATGTTCAGCAGCCACATATATTAATTTAGCTTTTGTGGAATAGTAAACACAATCACTTCCCACAGAGGTTATTAGTTCAAATTTGTCAAACTATTAACATAGCTTCCATTTTTAAGTTGATTCTTTCAGTATGTTTTAGAGGAACACTAGAACCACACAAACTAAGCATAAGTGATATAAAATAGTCTTCAGAATCAGAAGTCAAAAACAAATAATTTTGTCTTGATGGTGTTTCAATCTGTATGATTGATTTTTTTTTTCTTCTTGCAATTCTGAATGTATTAGATATGAAACATGAGTTTGGTGTCATATATGAGTGGCGAGTAACGAGTCTATGCAATTGAATAATATGATACAAGCTTTAGGGCGACTTGATCGTGATGTCTCATCCATATGTATATCCTTGGTTTTGACTTTGTATATTGGTTGTAGTCTACACTCTAAAGAATAGACAATAGTCCTCGGCAAAAGACTGATTCAATGCAAACTGCAAGTATCTTCAGCTTTTCTATCCAAAAATATGACTTGATGCATCACTTTCTCAGAGATGGGTTACAAGCTGCATTGCTTTAACAGAGCAATTCTATCAAGTCCTATCCGCTTGGCTCAAAATTTTGATGGTAGGGCTTGTCGGCTCCTGGTTTGATCGTTCGCCTCCAATTTTCTGGAACTTTCAGGTCGAAACTGCTCAAATCATATTGTTGACTGTAATCGTCAAAAGCTGTACAGGATTCAAGCATAACTTGAAATATTTTGCAGTCATTCATGGACGGATTAAAACGCCTTGTCGGGGTTATTCCGCCCCTTCACCATGATTTTGCATTAAGATTCCGTATAAGACCGGATCACAGCACTCGGTGACGATGCAGTGAGAAACTCCTCACTCCAAAATGACCACATATTTGTCTAGTAGTAAAACTAAGTCATCCGCCTTCATTTAGTGCAGTATACTTGTGTTAGTTCCATCTTCCGTTGCTTTGCTTGAAGTTGCTGCAGTCTTCGATCTCCGGGGTACAGAAGTTACTAGAGCCGGACATTGAGGTATAGTAGAGATATTTTTTCTCTTCCATCCCCTCATCGATTAGAGCTCTATCAATGGCACTGACAACAGCTGGCCCAGTCGACACGTTCTGGACTACTTGTTGAGAATATGCACCATCCTCGCAAATCTCATCTCTTGAACTTTCATGACCGTTTCCAGGAGCAGCAGGGTTTGCCGTCTTTTTAGTCGAGGGGCTACTCTCCAAAGAGACGCTGGCGAGGTGCTGATCAAGTCCACCGGTACCTGACAGATCTGTGAAGGGCAGCAGGGCTTCGGGAGCAAGAAGCACCTTGAGGGCTTTCCGGCTTCGAATCTTCTTGTGGGAACGGACCTTAGGTGTCTGAAAAAACTCCTCTCTCCTCTTCGTCCACAGCTCTTGATAATTCCTGTCTTTGGATTTTCGGGTAGCAGTAGGCTCCATGGGTAGCGCTCTTACGCTATCATCATCGTGCTGACTTGTTGTTGCAGGGACTTCACCACGCTTTGGATACGTCAGAAACTCTGCAAAATGTCCCTCACCTAAAGGACCATCATGTTGAGTGAGACTAGATGCGTTCGGTCGAACTGAAGCGACAGCTTGAGAAATATCTTCAGAGTGGATCACAATGGTGCGTTCAGAATTACAACGATCCTCACATTGAGGCAGCATCCCCGGGTTCCATGACTTGCCAGCTCTAGTACCACTGCAATCCTGCATTGTCTTTTGCACATCCTTGATGCTTGAACCTTGAGGCTCTTTACGCACCGCAAGCGTATTTGAGGCGATGGTGGTGCCTGCTCCAGTTGCAACAGCTTGCGCTAACGCAACCTTCTCGTTTGCAACCTGCCCAACCGTCCGGTTGCTTCGCCTGCGCCTACGCTGGAATAATGCTGTTGCGAACGCT
Organism: Physcomitrellopsis africana; assembly: GCA_036785485.1. NCBI lineage: Eukaryota > Viridiplantae > Streptophyta > Bryopsida > Funariales > Funariaceae > Physcomitrellopsis > Physcomitrellopsis africana. The sequence continues at coordinate 678,871 of JAWRVF010000015.1, read as the reverse complement.
CTTCGAATCACCGTCACCTGCCAACACAGTACTTGTCTCTTGAGAACTGCTCCCCATACGACCAGTATAGACATATGAAACTCATGAAAAATTCGTGATAAATCAACTCCTCAAATATAGACCTTTCACTAGCTTTTGAAGATCAAGGCAATTGGTCTGACCTGCGTGGCTGACTCATCACGCTCAACTTGCAAAGCGGCTAGTGATCTCCGCAAGTCCTGGCATTGCTGTTGAAATCTGCACACCACACGCTTACGTACAGTTAGGATGATGCACGATCCAACTGAATGTTTAAAAAATCTCAGCACAACTCAGAGAGAACCGAGATTTGAGAACTTATTTCAGTGATAAAGATAGTGGTGCGTGAAAGTGGAGTAGGTGCACACGTGAGAGGGCGCACGTAGAAGCGCAGAGTGATGGTATCCTCATCTGGTTGGAGGTAGCCTTCCTTCTCCAGAAGATCGATCCTGAAGAACTGGTAGTAACCCCAACACGCCCCCACCTGATCACACAACAGGGCACTAAAAAATGAGTTTCGACCTTAATCTTATTATCTTATGTGTTCGACATGCTTCAAGATCATTTATGAAGGATCATACATGATGATTCAGAATACAAAGCCATACACTAAGACTTGCCTCATAGTCGGAAGAGAATTTGCGAACGATGCGCTGGTTTGGACGAGTCCGGTGAAGGAGCTCTATACCATACTCGTAAGTTGCTGCTTCATTTCCGCCATCAACCATCTGATGCACAAGTGATCCAAGCCAAGATTGCCAGACGATTACACATCCCTACCCCCTCATTGTTTGCACAATATTGTAATCTCAGTGGAGTACTTTGTAAAGCTCTTTCTGGATTCTCGTGGAAGGATTGAATCGTCAAGGAAAAATACAATACCCTAGTAGTATCCGTGTGACTTGTGATTAGAGACTGACCTCCAGAAAGACAGAGAGATGGGTACCCAAAGAAGCGCCGCTGCCGTTCGGATACACCTGCCACAGGAGCACATTATAATCACGTGAGTTTAACCAAGACATATTTGATGAAACTCTCCAGTTTCGAGGACAATAAAACAGTTGGTGAACAAAGTTCAACTGAAAATAAAATGAAAATCACCTTCAGTCTCCATGTAATACCTGAACCACAGATGGGCTGCACATATACACAGACTGAACACCTCAGCAAGGACAAGATATCTCTTGGCTATGACAGAGCTTTTCAGAAGACCGAGTCTCCTAATCCTTTTACAAAGTTTATACACCCTCTCGTGGCAGCAAAGATGTTTTGCATATTGCAAGCAACACGAATTAAGGAACAAAAATACACAATATCATCAACAATTTTGGCAGCAGAAATGCAGGGGAATACACGTGCCTCACTGTACACAACATCTTTGCTCGACAAGGCTTCACTGGAACTCGGAGTGCCACCAGGAGAGAAAACAGTAGATCTGGGTAGAGTAGTAGTTTCCTTGTATTTCTTCAAAATGAGTTCTCCATGCTCGTACGAGGGAACAACCTGCAATACCGGAATGTCTGATTCTCTCGCATTACAGTACATCAAAGACTCCTGCAATACTCTACAAACACCATGAATTTTTGCAAACGAGATATAAAAAGACAATGAGGACCATGGATGAAGTAAATAAGGATACCTCTGACGTAAATTCAGGAGGAATTGGTGTGCACGATATATCCGACAAAGTGCGCGTTCGAATGTCCTGGAGATCCACAGTGCCACAAAAGTTGATTCTAGGAAATCTTATTTACAGTAAAATATCAGCTTACTTGATCCCATTTAATAACTTGACACTCAACGATGTTGTTTGCTGAAAACCATCAGTAACCATCAACGGAACAAAAGCGACAGAGAATGATAAAGACCAACCTGTAGCATGCGGCTCATGTTAGGTTCTTGCGCTATGAGGTCACTCTTTGGAATACTGTTCAGCTGTTGATCTAACTCGTGCAATATTGTGTCTAGAAGCTCCATCTGTATCCCAATGAATAGGTAAATTCCACAATTGTTTGTAACACGTGAAAAGGAGTCTAGATATTCCGCAGCAAATCAATTGACGACTCTTGATGTTCAAGACAGCTAAAAGGCAATGGCGACACAAAATCACAAGATTATGACGTACAAAGACTCACGGGAGCCATTGCCTGAGCATAAGGCATTCAATGAAAATAAATATTTGGGGCCACCAAAACGTTTGCTTACTTCTTGAGTCATAGAACCCTTTTGTGCGAGTAATGCCAGTAATTTACATTTGAGCTGCTCTTCGAGCCGAGACTGCATTGCACCAACCATCAGTTTCTTCTGCAACATCTCCCAAAGCACCCAGAGGAAAAATCTTCTACAAATCAAAAGATAACAATACTAAATCCGTAGCTCGAGTTATAGGAGATATAACAATTCACCTGCATCCTCTTAAAAGCCATTTGAAGCTCTGCTGCAGACTCGTCCTTTGCCTGCCAGTACATGGAAAAGAACATCCACGATTCAGGGATCACTGATCTCCACTGTGTAATAAGATTATATGATACCAAATGTCGAAATTTTCATTGTAATCTAGAAATGGTTCACCTTAAGCACAGTGTCGATGTTTTTTTCAACTGAAATCACGAGAGCGGAGAGTTCCTTCTGGCGCTTGCGTAGCCCGGCAGCTTCCATGCGAATTTTCTTCTTGTGACGCCCATAGGCAACACTCAACTTCTCAAACGTGTGATTTCGATGATCCTATGAAGCACATTGAATGCGTTCTCCGAGTTTTTACTCGTGGTTTGGCAAAAAATCAGGTGAACACCAAGTGCTGGTTGACACTTTAAACAGACAATATTAATCCCAAATTTTAAGACAAGGAAAGTACCTCAATCAGGACCGCACAGTCTGAGCATACGGGGACTGAGCATGTCGTGCAGAAGTAGAGAAAGGGACTGTCATGGGCCGGACAGTACTGCTATTTTCCCACCAATCCAACCACACCGAAGTACGCCAAATCAGATAACATCAACACTACTACGACTAGGTACAGAAATCAATTATGCATGAATGTACTTGTGAAATGAAAGGTTTTGAAGTTAAAACTATTACAGAGTCAACAAAAAAGGGAATCTTTAATACAAGGTTTACTCCCAAGTCCATAGGTTCAGAATGTGGTGTAATCATCCAGGAGGGAATGAACAAAAAGTTAGAAGGAAAACTGGGCCAACCTTTTCTATTGAACTGTCACCTAAATTCCCTTTAATCTTCTCAACTTCCTGCAGTACAACATAAAAATAATGTTCTCAGGTCTCCACAAAAGTTCAAAGTTAGGACCTACATTTGAAGGACATTGGTTGACTATTTTCCACATACAAAATACGATTCACTGCATACTCATCTGTAGCTGTAAGTGAAATAGAGTATCTTTACCAAGGAAATCTCAGAGATAAATCGACAGCTCACGAGTTGCGATAGAAGGAGGGGCGCACGGCAGTGTGGGCACTCTGACTTTTGATCTGTGAGCCATCTCTGCGAATAGAAAGAAACAAATCAATATCTAGAAATTAGGTAGTAGTAAAGTTGTTCCACAAACTACGATGATATTAAGTTCCATTCTGGGGGCTCTGCAGACACCTCTGGATCATGACGGCACTGACCTTGATACACGACTGGCACACCAGCTTGGAACAACATGGACACAGCTGGGCATCCACAACCTGAAGAAAACAGAAAATTGTGAGACTAAAGAATTGGGAGCTGTTTTTTAACTCCTTACACTTGACTAAGGTGTTGGCTATTCATATATAGAGAAATTGTCTTGAGATTCTTGCTTTGGATTTATCTTGTTAATATTTGAATCACAATAGAATCATAAGACGCAACGATCACACGCTACTGCACTTCAAGAAAAATCATAGCCCGAACCTAAACAACAAGACAGACGAGCGATGGAGCTGCACACCTTTCCAAGACAGATGAAGCACCGAAAAATTTCTGCCAATGTCGACGATGAGTCATTGACGTTGCCAGCAAGGGCGGATGTGGCACCATGACAACCCACAAAATCCGCCGCTCGTTGATTCCCCACTTTCTCATCGTCGGATGCCTCTAAAGAAACCGGTTCCCTGATATCAACAGATGGACCTGTTGCGTTTGTGCGGTCGACAGTGTCTTGAAGCTCTGTCGCCTGGGAAATTGCAAGTAGCTGCTCGTTTTGGGGCAGAAACACCTGCTGTGATACCGCAGAAGTGACGGGGTGATGCACGAGCGTGGATCCAACTAAGCAGAGCCTCTGCATATGCGCTTGAAACTCAACATGAGATTTCAAGTTGCACTAAGCAATCCGAACAAGAAAAAATAATAGCAGCCAGGCTATCGGGTCAGTCCCTGACCAGGAGTTAGGAAAATTCTCAATCAAGTATAGTCCGAGTCAGTTGTGACCACAATCGAAATTTCCCTTTCGCCTTAAGTCGGGACGGTCACACTATAAAGGCGCCGTAATCTAATCTCTCATTAAAATACAGCTCTCTCTCTCTCTTTCTCTCATTCTCTCGCGCCATCGCCACGTTTAGATCAAGACGGCGGAATATGTGAGGTAGAAAAAAGTAGTGGGCGGTCTGCAACGGAAGACTAATTCCACAATTGCCACTGTACGCTGGGATTCTGATCTTCGGTACCAAAAGCGCCCATTGCCAGAGCCATAAACCCTGGTCAGCCAACTTGAGTTTCTATAACGCTCGCTTGAGAGTTTCGGTTACTCAGTCCCTCCGACTAAGAACATTGAATTGCTATACAAATGAACATTGGAGAATTGTTCCAGGGTAACAAAGATGTCCTCCGAAAACGAAGTACCACAAGAAAAGATATGGCGACGGAGGTATACCTGGACAGGTTCACTGATGATGTTTCCCCGCGAGTGGTGATGGCTGCTGCTGCTCCAGGCGCCGTGGGATCGAGGCCGGTGCCTCCCCCGGCTGCCAAAAAAGAAAGAACCGCAATCTGTGCAATCGTAGTCCGGAGCGCGGGTTGGCGACACTGTGATGATAGGGCCAGGAACCAGGGGATTACAAGTACTGCTGTGGCTGGAACTGGAGCTTCTACTTCCACCGCTTCCTCGTCGAATGGCAGCCGCATCCATTGCGACAAACGCAATCTAAATTTGCGAGGAGAGTGTGACACAGATGGACGCTCTTAAACGGATATGGACATACCCATTACCAAGAGTTCTACTAAAAAATTAAAGCACATCCATGGCTGTGCAAAGGATCGTCAAACCCATTCTTCTCTATTCAAGGGAACGAGAAAATGAATACAGTAATAAAGATTTTCTTACTAAATCGGCTGTGGTGGTGAATCGGCGCTGATTCAAACGAGTTGCAGCTAAGACGACAACGCAAATGGTAATGCAACCAACTAAGAGAACCTTCTGTGGTCTATGCCTATCCTCTCAGAGTGCCACTCTTGATCGTGCAGCTCCTCTCCATGCTGCGACAACTTGGGATTTATGAATGCGAGCCTCATGGGGGACAAGAGCTCTGACATGATAGCATTGCGACAGATTTTCTTAATAATCTCACTCTCGCTTGCTCCGAAAAACCTTTAAAAACCTCAAACTATAATCCTCGACTACAGATCCACGATCAATACCATAGGTTCACTCCGCCAACCTCATACGCATTACATCAATCCGTAAGGACCCACTCAGCAGATACGCCCGAAGGTGAACAGGATGCGACTTGGGTTATTTGGACAAGTAATAGAAATGGCTCACGCCCGAGGAATCGTGACCGAAATGTGGCATGTAGCTGTGGAAAGCTATGATACTATTGTGACCAGCGGATCGCATAGCTTGCTTGCTTTTCAACAAAATAGAAAAAGCAGACGCTGACTTCACCACAGTAGCATCAATCAAACTCAACTGCCTCATGCCTTAATCCTCCTTTCAGGGTCCGAAATCAGTTGTCGTCAAAGACAACGAGCACTAACAGTGAATAGCCATGTCGCCTTGTGGGCCGCAGCCACACAAATACTGCACGGCGCTCTGGTCGCAGAAATACAGCACAAGGACAGCCTGCCTGATTTAGAAACAGTAATCACCTCTCCGGAAGATCCAGCAGTCTCCTTTGTCGCGGTAACTGCATCAAAGCATACTCTGAGGGACCCAACCTCTACAGATCCTCCTCCGATTCCACATTGTTGATTCTACCACCAATGGAAAGCACCCGAAGACTACTCCTAATCACCCCCATAATCAGCACACACACACCAGATGAGGACGATGACTTCATCAAAGTCAAGCGAACCCTCGAACCCGGTCCAAACTAATGACAAGTAAGAGGAGCATTTACAAGGATTCTGCTCGAATCTAAACTTACTAATCTGGTCGTTAAACTCCTGATGGGTAATATTCATGTATATTATAAGCCAAAGTGCATCCCAAGAGGCTGAATGTCAGGCGCATTTGGAACGCTCCAGTTGTCGTTCACGGCACCCGGTCATAAGTGATTCTCATTCTCTGTAGCCTGACTCCCGGACCTAGAACGATGTTAAGTTTTTGGGGTTACTCCAATTCTCTCCTCCATAATTTTGTGCTTGTCCATCGATGCTGCAAATCCTGCTCCTGGTGCATCTTCCTTTTTTTTCTTTCTTTCTTTGTATATATATATATATATATAGATATATTTATCAATCTCCTGCTCCTGTGGCTTTTTGATTCACTTCACAATGGCCATGAGTCTTTTCATGAGAGTATCATGAAATTTGTCAACTTGCCCGAGAGTCTGATGACAACACAGCAGCCTACACGCAATGTGTACTTATTGTGAGAGTGCGAAAGTTGCCCAGAAAGGAAGGAATCTGATGCAACCTTCTCAACTCCTGACAAATTTTTATTAAAAACGCACAGCCAAATCTTTCAAGCAACAAGCTTGAGCCCCAAAAAATAAATAAAACAAAATAAATAAATAAAATCACAATATTCCAAGGGGCGCATGCGTGGATTGCAAAGGTAAGATGCTTAACATCAAGATGAAAGCTGTGAAGTGAAGCGGAATTCAATTGCGATTGAGAGTCAAAGTGGTACTGGAAAACACACATGAGGGGGGTGGGGGCAGAGGTGCTGAATGTGTGGAGGTGGGTACGTTGTAGGCGATGTTGCGGAGGTGATAAGTAAAGCTGTGGCGTCGTCCTTGGAGCGTTGTCAGGTCGCAAGAGCGGAGGCATCGCAGTTAAAATGGCAACCTTCACAGCGTCATCGCCGCTGCTCTCTCGACTCGCAATTCCTGCAACGAGCTCTGCTCACAAAACCTGCATTCGCTCTGCAATTCAGGCAACTCTGCTGCTATTTCTTTTGCAAAAGCTTCATAAATTTCAGGTTAGACTAACGCAGACTTGAAATGCTCGCTTCATTTGTGTGTGTATGTGTGTACAGACACACACACACAAACGATTCGATTCACCATGTGTACTGTGAATAAGAAATAGCCAATCCATTTTGAAACGGTACTTCGTGAGATTAAGCAATATATATATATATATATATATATATTCTTCTTACTTTTCATATTGTTACAGTGATACCGTATTCGGATGTTTTCACAGTACTTTGGTCCTGTGACGACTTTTCTTTGACCGTGGACAGGATGATTTTGGTGATTAAAATGGAATGATATGCTTTGGATTGAAGACGGAGCACAATTAATAAACAAATTGAGATGATTTTATCTATCTTTTTGATTTTAATTTGGGATTCATGACCTTTAATTGATTGATTACAATTTCCTTTATAAATTGTACAACTTTATATTTCTGCACATGAAATAATGGTAACCAAATATGATATAACAATGTCATATGGGGCACATAGGGAAATATGAGCATGGTAAATGTAAATAAATTGTACCAGATAGACACAATAATCAAATGGGGAGAGCTATCATGGATAACTATTCAAATACATAAAACTATTATTTGATATATATATATATATATATATATATATATATTTTCAACAACTACTTTAAAACTTTAAGTTAAAAAAAGTTTACACCATTCTTTGTAATTATTATAAATTAAACTGAATATTTTGTTTTAACATATGAAGCTTATTTTTTTCTTAACCACATATCATTGTGTATAATATACAAATACATCCATTTAGGAATTAACTTGCTTCCTCATTTTGGTGTCATTTATTTTCACAAGAGCAAGAGAAAGAGCAAGCATATTCCAAATGAGAGTGAAAGAGAGGGATAGCCCATGTTCCTGCTTCTGTAAGGCATTCAAAATTTGTGAATAAGATAGGCAATCAAAGCAAAGGGTCCTGTATAGGTCAACATCCAAAGCAGTGCTTCTGTCCACATCAGCCAAACCCAACAGGCTCCTCCACCATACAATACAACTGTTAATAGCCAATGCCCAGGTGGCACCCCAGGTCTTGTTCACATAGTGTCCCTGCTCATACCATGCTGTACCCTCCCCTATTGTTATTGCCTTTTGATTAGAGACTTGGATTCATCTTATCCCCTTCCCATGTAGCACTTGGGCCATTTTCAACATACTGACTGGGTTGGTGGGCAATGCTCATTCAAAATGGGCTTCAAGTGAGGTGCATGACACTTTGAAAAATAAGGCCACCTTGCTGTCCAATTGTGTGATTGGGGGAGTACCTTTGTAGCATTGCAAGGAATGTGTGTTGTTGAAGACCATCACAGCACCCCATTTTAACTCTTAAGTTGCGATGTAACCATGGCCCCCATTTTCCCCATTTGTTTCATTTTTTGCTAAATGTTGAACATGAAAAAACAGGAACTTTAGTGTGATACCAAGGTACAAGAAGAGTTTTACTTTTTGGAGCATTATTTCATCACAGTTAGGCTCATTTTTAAACATGTGTTCAAAGATTTGAAATTACATAGTCAAATCAAAGGAGGACATTGATAGATAATTCATTATCAAATGTTTTTTTAAAAAAAATAAAAAATAAAAAATAACAACAAGTGTGACTGAGTTGCTTGACCTGCCTATTTGCCCTTGTGTTTTTGCCATTGCAAATGCAAATAGTTAAATTGAAGAATTTGACAATGAAATCCTGGAATCACATCAAATTTTTATCTTTACTGCATTAAAGTCTAAGTTTAGGAAATTGAGATCAATTCTTAGTGTAATGATCTAGGAAATATTATCATCATTATTACTGCTGATGAGAAGGGTATTTTTTGCTCTTCACTAGAATCAAATTAGTCTTAACCTCACATAGAATCAGTTTTTAAAGATTTTCTTGACATCAAGATTTGTCTTTGAAAACATGAAATCAACAAGAGCAGATTCTATTCTCATGGTCAAGAGGGGTCAAATCTCATTATGATGTGCACACATAGTACAGCTCTCAGATACGTAAAATAAAATAAAATAAAGAAATAAATCATTATCCATGGTTGTGAATATTAGTGCAACGCTAATTTTCATGACTGCTTGTCCTTTTAACATGGGACGAACCAATTTGCATCGCATTCTATGGATGAAGGGTCTTGATAGAATGGGACCTTAGGGTGCCAGTGGACCCACAAACTCTGGTGTTCATCCCAATAGACAAACAGCTTCATTCAACAATAAAAATAGAAAGCATTGATAATCAAACAAATATAAATGATTGGATGAATTTAAATACACATTTGATTTTTGTTCATGACTCAATGATTTGAATGCTTGAAAGGTGCCCATGACATCTTTTTCATTCATTATGCTGTCCATTTCATTAACTTTTTTATTTACAATTTAGGGTGATAATAGCCATATTTCTATCTCATAATCAAAACTCCAACAACCCAAATAAAGGATACCATGGGAACATAACAAATCAGCAAAAAGAAGAAGAAGAAGAAAAAAAAAGTTGGATTAGTGAGATGAATGAGGTGGGGGGTTCCTCCCAATATGGACTATTTAATTTTAATATATATTTTTAAAATTTGTACAAAGGGGGTTTGTACAGATAAGAGAGAACAAGAGCTACAAATGTTTTCACACCCTTCTATACTGACAGATATTGTTGCAGTATAGTGTAAAAGAACCATAATGCAACTATGGGTGTGGGGACAATTAGGATTTGTCCCATCTCCAGAGTAAAATTGGCATTGAATTCTGGTTGTTTTTCTGTTCTAACTTTTGATATTTTCAAAAAAATGTTTTTTTTTTTTTTTTTTTTTTTTTTTTTTTCTTCCTGTCTCTGTATTCTATACAATCTAGCATGGCAATGATAAGGTAGGTCAAATGTGAACCCTATGACCATGGGAAAGGAACAAGGAGTGGGGGGTCAGACATGAGTGTGCTGTTTTCACAAGCTGGGTGTGTGAAACACAACATCAGAATGTCCTGTTCTATCTAGCATCATTGTTGATTCTGTTCTCATGCTACATCTGGACTCCCATTCCTGCCACTGTAATGCACTTATCCATTATGCCACAATACAACAAAGTAAGATCTCCTTCCCTTTCTACTATGAGAGGACAAGTCATTCCTCATTTTGCATCACTACCCTTTATTGTTATTCCCATTGTTGATTCCCACAAGTACATGTTCCTTTAAAACTGAGCAATTTTTTATATGAAAAAAAGAGAGAAAGAGAGAAAGAAAAACAAAAAACAACAACAATAACAAAGTGCAAGTAGAAGTAGAAGAAGAAGAGTTCATCAAAAGAAGAGTCACAACATGGTGGTCTCTTGGGATGTGCATGTTGTTTGTTCAATTATTCTCTGATGTTCATGTTTTATCTCTAGCTCTAATCTTTATGTAATTGTAAGATTAATTTCTGTGTAATTTCTAATTCAAGTTTGACTCTTCACTGGAGAAGTGTTTTTCAAATCCATTCTAGTTCTAGCTTGATTCTAAAATTTAAACACTTTTCAGTTACATTTAAAAAAATAATGATTCAACTGCTTCATAAACTTCATCCTGTTATACTTACAAATTTGTAAGTATAATTATTTATAATAATAGTAGTCTTAAGATTTTAGAAGTGAATTCTGTTGTTAGTGAGGAGTCCTTGAACAAGATTCAATATTCAAGAAAATAATTCTACAATTTGTGGTGAATACATTTTAAGATTGTTGCTGTTGTTGTTGTTATTAATATTATTATTTTGGAGTATGCAAATATTTACTATTCCTGTTGAATTTTACGTTGTGTCATAATTTATAAGCCATTTTTTATCTGATTTATTTTTAAAAATATTTCATTAGTGAATTAATTTACATGCCAAAAACATATCAATGTGAATCATATGACGGCTGGAAAACCTCAATCACTCCAAATGCCAAGTATTATTCTACTTCTTTCCCTCTATTTCTTTGAAATTTAACATCAAAACCCCTCAAAAGATTAATAGTACCACTTGTTAGGATATCTAAAAAATAAGTTTTAACTAATAATGTCACATCCAAACTTATAATCTAGAATGTGTACGTATATATGTATGTATGTATGTTTTGCATTTAACCAACATACCAATCTTTTGAAATCTCTTTCACCTTGAAAACATCAAATCTACCCACTACACTTTGAACCAACTATTTTTTTTTGTTTTGTTTTTTGTTTTTTTGTTTTTTTGAATCTTTTAAAAACCTCCTATATTTATACACTTGTGTTATTTTATTTTCCAACAAGAAGATTTATGAACATAGAAATTTTAATTTGTATTGGCAGCTAATTAAACAGAAATAAATGTGATTGTAAGAATATATATATTTATTCTCCCTTCAAACATTGGATCTAAAAATATATAACTAATTATATGCATCAACATGATTTCTAAAACCCTAAAATTTTACTTGCTTTTTGCTTATGTTTGATTATGTTAATATTTAATAACAATTTATACATACATACATTATCAAACTAAAATATTTTTCTGATTTTCTAAAATATTTTTACAAATCATATTTTATTTTTTAAAGAATGTACAATTTTCTCCCAAATAATTAATCTTCAAAAATTAATAACCCCCAATAATTAATCAAAATTTTAAAAACCAACTCCATTCTATGGTGCATAATTAGTAACCTCTGATTTTTAATAATTAATTGATTTTTATTGACTTTTATTAATTAACAAAGGTAGTTAATAAATGCCATGTGGATGGTAGGATGACATGGCTATACAAAATTAAGCAAGGCAAGGCCACATGGTTGCCATGGTAGAAGTGAGCAGTCTAGATTGTAGGGCCTTGGCAAAGATGATTTCTAGCTTGCCTTCAACATACCACCTCTAATGATTAATAACCTCTAATAATTAATAGTTTTTCTTGCAACAGATGATATTAATTAATAGAAGAAACAATATATTTAAAATTTTGAAAATTGTATATTTAAGAGTATTGCAAAGGAACTAATTGTGGTTGAAGTTAGTTTATATATATATATATATATATATATTTAAAATTCAAATAGTTATTACCATACTTAATTTATCATTGCTAAAATTAATTCATTTTTTTAATTAAAAAAAATTATAACTTTAATGAATACTAACATATTTCAAAAAAAAAAAAAAAAAAAAAAAAAAAACTAGAAAGGCATCATTTTTCTTTGATCTCATCAACAATCTCAATAATAAGAAAAATAATGTGAAATACTGAAATGGTTTACAACACTTCTTAATATGCTCATGTGAACATATGCCTTGACCGTATGCCATGCCTATGATCTCCCTCAACAATGATAAGTGGGCTTAGTCAATTGCAAAGTACAACTTTGAATGTTGGTCAATCATTACCTTAAAATGCACTTATGGTCACAATTTTTCAGTCTTGCAATTCATTTTATTTCTTCGACTAGGAAGAGATGTTAACAAAACGTGCTTTAGTAAATTTTCACTCCAAAATGAATCCTCCATGCACACCTTCAAACATGTGTGTAAGTTGGGTGCACTCTGGCAAGCTACAGAAGGCAACGTTGCAACACTCGCTGTGCAATCGGAGCAGTAAATTCTCCCTAGCACCAACTCTTTGTCCTGTTCTAGTCTGGAACTTGAATGCTGTCCTCTCAAATCCATTGATATCAGTTCGCTTCAATCCCAGTTGGTAGAAAATCGTGACCAGTGAAGGAAAATCAGCAGCAGTCTCTCACATCTAAGGTATTTGATCAAATACTGCGCTTGATTGAATGAGAGACACACAGAGAGGGAGAGAATTTACTCCAGTTTCCACAGTATCTCGTAAGGTGGTGGAATTGTTCCAGCCGGACAATCCAGTATTTACTTTTTTCTTTGTTTTTCTGTCTGTATCTCTCCGACACTTACGCATTTCTTCCAATTTTCGGCACTCTCCGGAACACAACGCGAAGATAAGAGTTCATATATGGTTCATGAGATTACTGCAGGTTACAAAGCACAGTGAATAACCAGCTCCAGAGGGAAGGCACGACTCAAATATGAAAAGCAGTGCCTAGGACTGGTGATGGTAGCAAACATCACCTGCCAACCACGCCAACAGTGCTGCTAAGTTTTATTTCGTTTCGACAAATCGAATAAAAGAGAAAGAAGGAAGAAGTAAAGAAGGAAAGCTTTACATGCAGGAAATCTGCTCGAAAGCCAAGACAGCCTCCTTTTCCCGAGAAAGGTCCCGGATTGCACATCGGTTGGGATTCAGAAATCATGGAACTAGAGCCGATGGTATGTGTGCCCACCTTGTTGAAGGGGTCCACGGAGAGCAAGACGAAAAACTGTAATGATAGGCCGGTGATCATGGTACCAGCGCCCTCGTCAGTCAGAACTTCAACAAGCAAGGAATGTGGGGCGCGGCCATCAATGATATGTGATGCACGTATACCCTGAGCATGGGACCGCACATGGCAATCGACCTTGGGGATCAATCCCCCCGGAAACAACACCATCGGCAATGAGCTTGCGCATCTCCTTGATGTCCACCTCGTGCACGAGAGTGGTGCTGTTCTTGTGGTCCAGCATCACGCCGTGTGTCGGTCATGAGGACTTGCTTCTCAGCACCTAGGAACACAGCAATCTTGCTTGCTTTTTTATTGGCGATGGGATTGTGGGCTTGTCCATAAGTGTCCATTGCAATGGTGGCAATTACAGGAAGATGTCCGTTGTTCGTTTTCCTTGAACAACAGTTGTGTCAATAGAAGTGTTTTCTCCAACAAAACCAAGGTCGCTGCCAGCGGCCCTGGCTGTGATCATCTTGCCAGCTTTGCCATACTTTCCCTCAGCGCAACCACCGACTGGATTGATAAGCGAGATAAGAGACTTGTTTACCTGGAATTAAAAATAATGCAAGCACATGTAGGAGATGACTTTAATTAGAAAAGGTTGTCACTCAGCATCCACATGGAGGATTCTAACGTTACGCAGCGACTACTTAACCTCGTTGACATTCAAACTTTACTACATGATCCTCCCTCATAAGCTCATCATCAATTATGCAGAACTCTATGCTGGCTTATTATCTAATTTCGTCATCTAACAGAGATTTTAAATAGTCAAACAATCAAAAAGAAGCAAAAAGGACCCAGAAAAGAAAAGAAAAGAAATAATGAACAAAGACAAGCTTAGCTTTGGCATTGACGACTCCTCACAAAGTAACCCCAAATCACAAGCCTGACTTGTTTCTAACCTATGTTAGGCAATTCTCCCACGTACACAAATTCATTGATCTCCTCTTATAATTTGAGCCAATTCCACTCAACTTTGCGTGCATAGGCTCCTGTGCAACCTGTAAGAGAATCGAAATCACAAATCCTCACAGAACTGTGAGAAACTTAATTAGCGTGAAGTTGGATTCGTCAGAGGATGTACACCTTGCTGAAAAGAGCCATCTCAACGACTTCCGTGGTTGCCTCATCGGTGACGTGCAAATCGTTCTGGAAGTGGGGCTTGATGCCGAGCTTGTCAAGCTATAGTTTTGATGCCAGGGCCTCCTCCATGGACGAGAACACATTGAATCCCGACACAGGTGAGTAGCACCAAATCCTTGATGGCACTGTCCTTCAAGGACTCATAAACTTCATGGCTCCCTCGCCAAGTTTTACCACCACTGTACTCTGAATGAAGGCATTTATTGAAACTCTTTGGGTAGGAGCTAAATCCCTGCATAATTTTTTGTTATCACAATACTACAAGCCTATAAGGAAACCATGGCCTGAAGCTAAAACCTCACCTCCAGAGATGAGAATTCCCAATAGTGCGGCTCACAAAATGCAAACCCTGCAATGCATACTCTGAATGCTCCGCATGTCCACATGGAGATTGATGACTCTCTGATCTACGAGTTGTTAAAAAATGATTCTTGAGCTTTCATTTTAGCGCCTGGAGCTCGTCATATCCCCTGCAACAAAACCTGCTCAGTAACCTAGAGGTAAAAAAAAAATGTTTAATATTGCATCACAAACCAGCTAGACTTTCGATCCTGGATCCTTTACGAATTCAGATCTCTGACGTCGGATTGTGGGAATGTATTGAGAATTTGTCAAGAACTAGTGTATGTGGTGCCACGTTCAAGTTCCAGCTACACTTTTACAAGTGCGAAAGATGGTGCATTGTTGGAGTGCCGAAATGTTCTTCTGCAATACATTCTAGAAGACATCTTGCAGAATGGGTTAATGCTTGAAAACTTGAGGTTTAACAAAGTCGTGGAATCCTGCATATTTCTCATTGCAGTTGGTAATTACTTCCTTGACCACTTGGTATGCAAAGATTCCTGATTAAAAACAGCTGCTTAACGAATAAGTGCTGAACTGATGCCTTCGTGAGCTTCCAAGTAGCATATTCAATGCATTTGAAGAGACAAAAAACAGACGGCGAAAGCAAACAAGAAAGAAACCAATTTGAAGAGAATTTCCATCGGGTACTGCCTGGAAAACCTTCTCCTTCATGAGCAAGGAAGTTGTCACTGTTCAACCTGGAATGCATTTGGAATAAGAGTATATTGATACGAACCCTAACTCACGCGGATCATCTGCATGAAGCTTCATGTTCAACGTTAAAATTCAACACACATGAGCATGTGAAGTAATAGCAATGGGGATTTCAAGTCTCCAACTTCATTATAGGAATATTATAGATTAGACGCCCAATCTTGATCCAAGCCATGTTCCGCTTAGCCATGGCGACTTTCTTTCCACGAGAAAATACATACACCTGTCCTGTGCCTCCCGCACCTCTAGCAGTCCTCTAACCTCGTCTTAAGTCCTGTTGCTTGAATCACGAGGAAAAATCTCAAAGTACTACATGCTTGATGTCAATGAAATCCAATCCCATCGACGCTCTAATGCACAAATAGACCATTGCTAGCATCATCGACAGCAAGCCCACATTCTTACGACAACTGATGAACATCCCTGCGTTATTTGCCAAAAGATAACACACTGATAAACATCTAGAGACAACAAGGTTCAAGCTCTACTACTTAATTGAAGGAGGAAAATATCCACTTGCTTAGTTACTCAATCAATGGAATGTGAAAGAGGTATAATAGAAAAACTGGAAAACCATTTGAATGCTATGCGTCTTAGCTCTAGTGATTCCTACTTCGAACAGCAATTTAGTACCTTGACCATGAGAACCAACACACGAATTCTTAATTCCTTTGAACTCCGCAAGTTCTTCTGTTTGGACGTGCCAGACGTCGAACTCAGTGTCATAACAACACCTATGACAGATTTGTGGTACTAAGATGACTACCTCAACGACAAGCTTCACTTTGTTAATATATATATATATATATACACATACACATATATGTATAGATATATATATATATATACATACACATATATGTATATATATATATATATATATATATACACATATATGTATAGATATAATTTTTTAAAATGAATTTTAAAATATATTATTTTGTTGATTACATTGTACTGTTTAAGATAAGAAATTCTTAAACAACCAAGTTTAGCTTTAAAAGAATTTAATCAATATAGATATTTGTTAAATTATTTTATTTAATAAACTTATACATTTTATGTAAAAAATTTGCACAAGTTTTATATTATATTAGTATTTATGATGAAGATCCTTTATAAAATTAATTTTAATATTTTTGTTAAGTTCTCAAAAGAATAATACTAGTTCTTAAGCAAGTACCCTAAGGGACCTTCTAAGCACATGAATTTGATTAATTATATCCATCAAATATGATATTAAATATGATCTTGATTTTATGAATGTTGCATATTGTTATTCCTCTACAAGTCTTTTGTAAAATGCAATGTGCATAAGTTGGTTAAGTTTTAAATTAATGCCATTGATGGATAATTTTAATCTTGTATTGATTAAATAGAAGATCTATTCAAAATGTAAGCAATTAATAAAATTAAAATAGTCAATTAAAAAAATATTTTTAAAAAATTCATTGAAGTTTTCTTAACAATTTGTATTTATTCTTTACATTTAAATTTTATCACTAATTTTTTTTTATCAAAGGATTGTAGAACTAGAATTTTATAAATCTATAATTGTGTGTGTCTATTTGCTTAAGCAAGAATCATAAATTAATAATTTTTTAGGTTTGATCTACTGGCTACATAAATTTTAGCAAGAATTATAACAAGTGGTTGAATCCATATTTTTATGATTTTTTGAATAAATATTATAAATTAAATATATAAAAGTAAAAATTATTGAATTTAATAATATTATTATTTTTTACAAAAATATTCATTTTCACTTGCATTTGGACAATATATGCTCAAATGAACAACATATTCTTCATGGCCAAAGATAAAAACATTAATCAATTATCTACGCAGTATACATTAATTGAATATATGATAAGGCATGCTAGCACAAGAAACAAGAAAAAAATAAATAAGTAAATAAAATGGCTGCAAAAAGAACGAATATACATCAGTAAGTAAGAGATGAGAAAGTAAGATTAGAGATGATAAAATAGGCACGTTATAATTTCATATATATTGTGCCTATTTTATTAAATGAAATTACATTTCTCCTCCTAAGATTCATACCTCTTATCCAAACAAATATTGAACGAGAACAATCAATCCTATGCAAAATCATTAAAATCCAATAGCACTTAGATTTCACCATATACTCCAAAGAATAATAATAATAATAATCATAATAATAATAATAATAACAACAACAACAACAACTTTCTTTTTTCTTTGTGCACAGATTTTTGAATGGTCTGTGAGGAGACAAGTTGATCAATTGCATGGAAAACCATTATTCTTACAGAATCATTCTTCCGGTAACTGTAACAGAAATACCTGGTATTGGCAACTTTACGGTGAATCGCTGGCTAAGAATCATGACATTTGAATGACAAGCATTCACATTCACGGCCAATCTTGCTCATCAGATGTGATGTATATCGAAGCAATTTATGGGTGCAAGGAGGAGAAGTAAGCAACTTCATTGGATAGAAGTTTGGATGGATCGGTGGAAGGGGAGCTGCATGAGATCATGACGGAGGCTTTGGATGGATTACTTGTAGTGCTTGTCCAAATTTGTCGCGTGAAACAGTCTGGGTCGGCTAGTCTGGCTGTTTCAGTGGGTGGAATGTTGTTTTTATTTTTAAGGTGTTTTTGAGGTTGTTTGTGTGAGATTGCTGATGTTTTAGTAGGTTCGAGGTGGGTGGATTGCTTCTGTGTCGATATTCCGAGGTGGGTTTTCATGGACAAGGTTATGCTCGGTGTATAGGTCGCTGAATTGGAAGTTGTGGAAAGGAAGGAGACTGAGTTGCGCTGAGATGGGTGATTTTTTAAGAGTGCGTTGAGAAGGGTTTTTCGAAAATCGGGATTTAGGGTTTAGCGGTGGCTTCATGTTGTGGATATCTGCGCATGTTGTAGCGTGCCGTGTGGGTAGCGCGGCAGATTGTTGAGAAGATGGCTGCTCAAGGTTCGCCGAGCTTGGTTGGGATGGCAGAAGCGGATGTGGGTGGTGGCGGAGTTGGAGCCCCCCCTGCTGACGCTTGGCTACAAGCGTGGCGTGCAATTGCGCCGCAGTGGGAGCAGATGCGCGCTAAGGTTAAGGTGAGTGGCTTTGCAGAGTGGCAATTTATCTGCATTTTGTCTCACGAAGTGCCAAAGTTTATTCAACGATGGTACTACATGTGAGTAGAAATTATTCCATCGAGCAACAATCGGAATTTGACATGATTTGGTTATCTACTTGTTTACTTCCAATTCTCTGAAGCGGCTTATAATTCAAGAGTAATCTTGTTGTAAAAATTAGGTTAGGAGCTTGAGTTTCTACTTTTATCGTGGCTTTCATCTTGCGGTGGCCAGATAACCTTCCTTGTGGGTGACGACTGCTTTCATGTCAATTAAAAATTGATTTTCAATTATGGTTTTGCATCGCAGGGTTTAGGTTTTAAATGTAATTAAAATGGAAATGTCGCTGGTTGAAAGGCTTTAGGTCAGATTTTTAATATTTTTCAGCCTTTGTTGGGTGCTTTAGATATTAGATATCGTGAATCAGAGTTAACTTGTCGAACTTTGTGTGGATGGCTGTGGTTTTACAACAGACAGTTCCAGACGTTCCAATACTGAGAGTCAACCAGATTGATGCTGCAAGACTTGATGTGGAGATGACCGCTATGCTCAAGGAGCAACTCAGTAGAGTTTTTTCTCTGTCACAGGTATGCTCTTTTCTCGGTATGCTCAATTATGCTTTTTCCTACTGCTGTATACCTTAATCAGCAAGTAATTAGGAGACCAAGACCATGTCGGGATGGAAGCCCTTTTTACTTCCTGTTATATGCTTTGCTCTGTATGACATTGTCGTGATATGAGGGTGTACTATACTCTGCAGGAGGTTAACGTATTTTCTTTTTTGCAGCCAGGTCTTCTGTTACGTTATGAACCCGAGCTGAATGCTTTCTTGGAATTTCTGGTTTGGCGTTTTTCCATTTGGGTGGATAAGCCAACTCCTGGAAATGCCCTGATGAACTTGCGGTATCGAAATGAGCGCTCTTTTACCACATACCTAAAATTTGGCAAAGGTCAGTCTACAGTGTCTTTACTTAGCATCAACGATCCATGTGATTTGTGACCTCCGCTTCTTCGTTAGTTACTGCTTGGCACCTTTATTGCCCCATTGACGTACCTAATGAGCCAATCTTGCAAGCAATTTAGTGCCTGGAGTTGTGTGATCGTGGGCAACTGTGATGCTGATATCTTGATGTTATGTTTCTCTTTTTTGAGCAGTGAGGACAGGTTTGGAGGGTGCCGGGTTGACAAAAACACAGAAAATTCTTTATTGTTTACTCGTTGTGGGAGGTCGCTATGCATGGGCCCGCCTCCAACTCATATCTGCTTTCCAGCGTTGGGGAGACCGGCAAAGGGTAAATATATCCGAAGCAGAAAGGCCCAACTCTCGAATAGCTGGAATAACATTGAGATTGATAATTACATCATTTCTAGTTGCAGGAAATGAGTTGTAGCCACCTGGCTTGTTTTCCGCAGCAGAGGCAATTCCAGTTGTAGAAACAGTGATTGACTCGGTTACCAACTTGCCATGGCAGGCATCATGGGCTCGTCGTGCATGGTTGCTGTTGCAAAAAGCAGAGAGTTTGTATAAAATTGCGGGATTTGCCAACCTTGTTCTGTTTCTTCACTCTGGAAGGTGGGTCCCTGTTTCTCATACCTGTGTCATCTTGAAAAATGTCTTTTTTCGGTTTAGCTGACTTCGATGTGAGCATTATTGTTTTGGCAGCATCTGGAGTCTAACAAGTGTTTCTGTTGCAGGTATCCAAGCACAGTGGAGAGGCTTTTGGGAGCCCGTTTGGTATATGAAAAACCTGATATGAATCGGGCTGTTAGCTTTGAATACATGAATCGACAACTTGTTTGGCATGAATTCTCTGTAAGCATTTTTTTTGTTTTTTTCTCTTCGATCTACATTAGGACTTTATTTTCAGGGATAGTGAAAGATACTAAGAATTTTAGATTGTATAGTTTGGTCGATACATGTTATGTTGGCAATCTTGGACCTGTGTTGTGCCTAATAACTTTTTCCAATGTTCTGCTCCTCACCAATCATCATTCTGTGTATGCAGGAATTGCTCTTGTTGATCCTCCCTCTTCTCAACATGATGTCTATTCGGAAAGTTCTCATGTTTCCCTTCTCTACTCAAGCCCCTGCATCTAGTCTACCTGAGGATGCGTGTCCAATATGTGAGGCATGCCCCATCGTGACCCCCTACATGGCTCTTCCTTGTTGCCATTTATACTGTTATTATTGCCTTAGAACTCGAAGTCTTTCCGACAGGAATTTGAAGTGCACACGTTGTAGTGTCAGTGTAGTGGCCTTGAAGCGATACCAAGTTGAGGCAGGTTTAGATGGCTCTGGTAGCACTGATGCAGCCTCTCAATGAAGCTTTATTTTTAGATCGTTTGCTTCTTTACCCTCTTATTTCCACTTGTACACAACGCACTTTGCAATAGTCTTATTTTAGTGTGTTATATGAGCATAAATTTATCTTTCATTGTCTCTTGTTTAGACGTGCAGTCTTCCTCCTGTGGATGCTTACTTTGCTCCCTCACATTTCCTAACATAGTGGTAACGTAGTTGGAACAGTCAGCCTTGGATTAGTTACATTGTTCACTATTGGTCCTATTTTTATCATGTCCTTAGCATCATCATTGTGGTGATGGAGTCTTTCCCACCCCCTCCTTGAAAGAAGGGACCTAAACTACACATGCATCTATTTTGCA
Organism: Physcomitrellopsis africana; assembly: GCA_036785485.1. NCBI lineage: Eukaryota > Viridiplantae > Streptophyta > Bryopsida > Funariales > Funariaceae > Physcomitrellopsis > Physcomitrellopsis africana. The sequence goes on along the minus strand of JAWRVF010000015.1, from coordinate 657,185 downwards.
TGGGAGGTTACTATACTGGAGGTTGCAGACTTCAGTGCCAAATCACATATGTTGGAATTGTTTTTAATATCCTTTATTCTTGATAATATAGATGTTTTCTTTTCTTTTCTTTTCTTTTCTTTCTTTCTGTTTTCTGTTTTCAAATCGTAGACACTGCCTTATTTTTTGCTTTATTAAATTGTGTTTCTTGTGACTGACTATTCTTCAGTATAATTAGGTGAATCTCCTTCATCACATTTTATTAGATGTCCACCATATGTGAGAATAGGAACCAACAAAAGAAAAATTGTATCCCACTTAATATAATTACATTAGAAGACATTAATTTTGATGTTGTATCTCAAAGTTTTAAATCCCAGGTACCCATTTATAATGTAGATATACAACTATTATTACTTCTTTTCAAATCTCATGTTATTAAGAATTTTGCTTCTAGCTCTTTATATAACTTTCCATATTTTTTTCTTTGGTTGGTAAAATACTTTTAAGATTTTATAAACAACTTCTTCTAAAAATTTCATCATGTAAAAGAGATTTTTATATAGAGTTTGCTTTAAAAGTTTGCATAGAACCACCTTGTTTATCTTGTGGGTTGTGATCTTTTTTACATCTTGTTGTAATTGTAAAAATGATTTGTTTTATATAAATGCATTTATTTCTCACATCTTCTTGACTCTCTTTGCATTGAATTATTGATTTTGTGTTCTAAAGTGGTAAGTTTTATTTATAATACATTCTCCAATTCAGACAAAAAAATTGGTTAATGCATCAATGCCCTTGTATTGATGTGTAGAATTTTAATTTCTATTATTTTTAATTTTGAAATAAAGTAACAATTGTATCCAAACATGAATGAATTACTGTGCACTTAATTAAGTTACTGGACAAAAATGAAATTTAAATAAAATGAACAAAACTAGAACCAAATGTATAATTTGTTTTAAACATATATATATATATATATATATATATATTACATGATACAAACCAGTTACTGTTTCGTAAAAGTAAAAGTTTCAAGATTTTGATACAATTCAAATTGCAATTTCATTTCCTGCTCAAGTTGATATAGTAAGCATGTCCAAGACACAATTTCGAAGCCTGGAAAAAAAAAAAAAAAAAAAAAAAAAAGAACTCACACACACTAAACAGGAAACAACATTAAGCAGGTGAATAAACCCCCATTCCTTCACAAAAGATTTTATAAAAAACATAAAAGAAAAAGAAAACGAAAGAGGGTGTATTCAGGCCATCAAAGCGCAGTCGGGCCATACGGGCAAATGCGTGAAATGGCTTTAATTAGTCACAGCAACGGCACACTAATCACAGGAAAATGGCCCACCGAGCCATCGGAGTTGTCACCGAAATCTCGTTGCAGAGTGACGGGGTTTATGGGTGCTAATCCAAGCAGGACACAGCCTTGCCCGGTCCACACGACCGTTGGCCTTCAAGGGTTTCCGTCTCTTAAGCCTTACAGTGATGTTCTACTGCACACTTCAATCTTCAGGTTTCTTGTTGCCTTTCAGTTTTGTTACCTCTCCATCTTCTAATTCTTCCATAGCCCTACTGCTTGCCCATCTCAACCTTGTCCGTATTGGTGTGAGTTTGAGCCTTCCTAGATTGCGCCTGATCTGCGTGTTTGTGCTCCGAGAGTTGTGCTTCGAGGTCGTTTGTGTGAAGGATTTTCTGGTCGGTGCCTTTGTGTCCGGTCGATGATGTTGTGGTGGCTTACTGTACGTGGGTTCCTGCGTTCAAGGACGAAAGAGTGCGTAGAGGTCCATGCGACAGTACTCGAGTTCGAGATGCAAGAGTTTTGCAGAGGATAGGTCATTCCTTGAGTTTTGCTTGCGCAGGTGGTTGTCTAGTGCAATTTGGGTTGGTACCCATTTGCGTTTATTTGGATTCGGTTGATTTCTGTTGAAAGAGTGCTGCCTATTTGCTTCGTTTTGAGAGGGCTGTCTTGGTTTCTTTGAATTGTGCGGTGATGACGATAGTCAAAGTCCAGCACGTGACTCAGGCGGCGTCCGAAGGATTGAATGCCAAGTTCTCCGATCTGTGCGATCCTCACGATCTCTTGAATGTGCGCACTTCGAAGAGAGATATTTCCAAACTCGCAGACAAGTCCAGAGGTTCAAGTACGGCAATGCGACAGCTGCTCAAACAAGAGAGAAGGTTGTCCGTGTCCTCCTCTGCCGATGGTGACGCTTTGCTTATGGAGTTTTTGCCGCTCTCGAAAAAGCATAATCTGTCCAATGGCCGGCATAGTTTCAGCATCTCCAGGACGGGGAGTCCATCCCCGGCCTTACAATCCCCTTGCAGTACTCCACGGAAGAGGAGCCGTGGCGTCACGAAAAAGCTTCTTAGACTATGCAATATGGGCTCCAGTGGTAACAAGTATTTACAACTGCCAGTCTACTAAGTTGAATCAAACTCAATTGGAAATTACCGTTATAAAGTCTACGGATCGTGACTGAGCTTGGCTTTGGGTAGCACTTTGTACCAAGAAGCTGCAGGTTAACTCCCTTCATTCTGAGAGCAGAATGCGGATGGACCATATCCTAGCTGCACATCTGAAGTGGTTGGGAGAGCCCCGGGCAGCTATACCCAGCACTTTAGGCTGAAAAGCCATTGCAGCAATATCTGGAAGCATTTAGTCTATACATGCAATGAAGCTTGTACAGTCGTGCTATACACAGTTAGCCAATGCCTGATTTATGTAAAGTTTAGAGCGCCATCATAGCAATGTAGCTCTTCGAAGGATACAGCGCGGTTAAACTGCACCGACGTAGATCACGAACACAATCAACTTTTATCGGCTTAAGGCTGGTTCAGTAGGATTTGGACTCTACGAACTTACTTTAATTAACCGGGGCAGATATTCTTCGGACATTTGTACAAATCTAAGATTTTAAATAGTGGCAATTCATGCACTTGTGTAATAATCTTCGTTGGGCTTGTTTGAATTCCTGTACAGTACATCCTGACTCGGCCTGTTCTATCCCTAGCTACCTCTACACCTAGTAACGAACTGCAATCCTTGGAAGCATTCATCGGTACGCAACAATAACTCGAGACGATTGAAATTGGGAACAATAATCAACTTATACAACCTTCACATTTTGGCAAACCAATATGTATTCGGGTCACAAATACCTACAACATGACGGGGTTTGTTAGTCGTTGGGAGCCCCTATGTGACCCCTGTAAGGAACCTACATTCCTACCATGGTCAGGGATTACTCACACACTTCTCAGTCTTAGAACAGACATCCAAGCCGAAGCTGTAGGCGTGTGTGCAATCCCGTAACCAAGGATGGAATTAGTCCCTGACTGCATCCACTACAAACAGAAAACTTCCTACTCCCACGGAAATCGCTACTTGAGTGAGTAATGTCCGTCCACATATCTGAGTACCGTCGCACAAAGTGACTAACCTTGTGTGTAGCCAAATAGCATTTGCTATGGACATGGACTCTAGATGCTAGCTGAATGAATCCCTCTCGAGATCATGATCGAGGTAATCTCCCACAGCCATGAACAAAATATCCTCCGACTGTTCGGCGCGATGAGGAGGACAGACGCTTAGAAGGAAGCTGAATCAACGTGAGCGAAACCAAACCTTGCCTTGAGTTTCAGTGGAGTCCATCGTTCCACAACTACGCATTCATACACAAGGAAAAAGCCGAATTGAGTAGGACAAAATCCTCGATAAGTCGCAGGAATATTCCTCAAGATTGGAAGTGCACGGCTCACCGAGAGGGTCACCAACTCAGATGGCGGCGGAAAAGTATTTGCCTCTGAACTTGGTCATAAAGTCGAAATATCAATGTATGATCAATGTACGAACATGGCTTCAGGCCACAAAGCTAAGGAATTGAACTGTACCATTCTCTGTGCAAGAGAGAGAGAGAGAGAGAGAGAAGGAGAGAGAAAGAGGGCCCAAAATGCAAAGCATGTCATTATTCAGAAGCGGACACCTCCAGTGTCGTTCTCTTGAGCTTTGTCCCCCTTTCCCAACTTGGTGCTTATTGTCATCTGCCGTGGAACAAAAATCACGGCGGAGGAAGGGGTGGTGCGACCAGGACCTCCATTGAAGAGAGCCTACATTGCAACGTAGACGATGCCCCCCACAACCGCAGCAGGTGTGGCACATCTGCTGTGCTGCATTTGTATGCTCCACGCTGCCTTGCCATTTGATTCTTCTGCAGGAGTTTGCTTGAGCGACCCACAGAAAGCTCATACTCCAGATGCAATCTGTATGGAAAGATGCACCTTCTTTCCATGGTTTCCAAATCCTAGCTCTACAAGCTCCACTACAATAGGTAAGGTGCAAAAAATACAACGGAGAACAGAAACTTGTTTGGGGAAATAAAATTGGTAAAAACATCCACAGGTATGGTAGAGGAAAGACAAACTCTTAACCCAATTGGTATAGTTCATGGCAATAACATAAATGAATTCAAGAAAATTAGGAATTTGTATTTGTATGCAGGTTCAAAATTTTCAGAACAATAATTTAATGTTTTAGCAATAAGATTCAAAATTTCAGGAAAACAGTAAATTCAAAAAAAAAGTAAATAGATTTCAAACAGACTTGGTGTATAAATCAATTTGTATTGGAAAATTATGTCAATGTTTGGTTTCTCTGTAACCTTTTCTTGTATTCAAGTGGTTTCATTAGGTTTTAAAAATGAAATTACTTTTTCAGCAAACCAATATGGTGGTATAATCATTCTTATTTCAGAACAACATGAAAATGGTTGGTTGTTACTTGAATCAACTGAAATTTCTGTAAAATGTTAGAAATTTGTGTCAACATTTCATGATCAGTCTATTGATAAATGTCCATAATCATAGTATTTTCAACATAATCATTTTATTGTTAATTTTTAATGGCATTAATTTTAGACATAGAAATCAGTACACTAATATGATACACGTATTTAAAGAGTTAATATTTTTTTAAATATAAAATAACATGGTGCAAAATTTATTAATATGTTCGATACACCTTGGTGAAAATTTGTTAGTATAATTCAATTTTTAAATATATATGAGCACATAAAAGTAAAAACAAAAAATCATTTGTTCCCAGAAGTTTTAAATTCTTATTTATTTTAATATATAATTTTAAAATCATACATATATATATATATATATATATATATGTATATATTTTAAATCTCTCACAAAGCCAAAATGTCAGTTATGCATCAAATGTACAGATTTTTTTTGATATTTAACTACTCTAATTCGGAAATACTAAAAATTTATTTATTACAACACTAGTTATAAATTTTAATTGTAAATCAGCATTTAACATTAGATTCATAACATACATATACACATTTGCAACGAAGAAATGTGTTATTAATCTAGTTATTTATATACTCATGCTCTAGTCAATCTACGAGCTTTACAGCATTTGTCATTTGATTTAATTTCTCTTAGTTTAAGATCAACCCCACAATTCAATACTTGAAAACAGCGGCGCAATCAAAAGCATTTTGCTCACAATATCCGAAGACAAACCATACCGAAATTCACAATTACTGTTTACTCAATCACAGCTGGGATACTCATGGATCACAATACTTTTTTTTTTTTTTTTTTTTTTTTTTTTTGTTCTTATTGCTTGAGATGGTCGGATACGTTTTGGGACATGCAACAATCCAACAGCATGTTCCCGTGTGCACAACCCCGAAGGTGGATTTCATTATCAGAAAAGATTCGCCGTGTATTCATCCTCTTCTTCTTCTATTTCTTATTATTATTCTGATAAGTGTCCTTGCAGGGGCGGAGCTTTCGATGCGAACTGCTCGTCCCGGTGTTGGTTTGTCATGGTGGATCTCGACACGGAGTCAGGATTACGCGATTGCATGAATATCTGCTGGTGGATGCCGAACCACCCACAAGACAAACATCGCAGGAATTTTGCCGCCGGTGGGAAAGAGGGGCTTGGAATGGACTGCAAGGGACACAATTATCGCAGAGCAGGGCTTGGGGGGCCAAACTTGTCTGTAAAATCTGGTGCCGGAGGGGAATGCTAGACCACGCAACAACCGGACGAGCGCCATCCTGGTGAGACGTCGTCGTCGTCCTCAACTTAATGAGTCGCTGAAAGCGGTGCGCCTGTTGCATGGAGCTCAAGTTATGGGAGGGCCCAGACCTTGTCAGCTTCAATCTAAAGACGCCACTAGCGTCATCGCTGTGAAGGCGACATGGCCGGCGTTGGGTCCCTCGAGGTAGGGGCAGATCTCCCTCGTCGCAGGGAGATCCACGTACAAGGGGTAATAGAATCGAATCGTCGATCCTGGAATACCCCCCACTATCGGCGGAATTGCTTTGGCACTGATATATCGTCAGGATGGTCAGCCCGAAAATGATCACGTACTAGGCGATCGACGCAAATTATTGCGATTCACGACATGCCTCAGATTGCGTAATGGAGCAGCTGCTACGTCGAGACTTGCGCTTGCCATGGCTTTCAGGATGCCAAATGTGGCATGCGAAGATACCAGAATCTAGCTAAGTGTTGTAAATGTTCAGGGATGTGCACCTGATCTTGCAGTGGAGAAATGTGTTGCAATGGTAGCGGTTGCAATGAAGTGGTTGAAGTGGTTGCAATGGTAGCGGTTTCGATTTCTTGTGATGGTATGTCGTAGCCGCGGGCGCATGTTATATACGTTGTCAACGACCTCATGGATTGGCGACGGTTTGCTGGGAAATCGGTCCAGCCTCCAACACCATCATGATTTTTGGAGTAGAACTGCCTCGGAAGCAGGCGGGACGTGATGAACTTCCACATGTGCTATTTCTCACTATAAAGAAACAAGAGACGCCAATTGGAAGCACAAGCAGAAGTCGATTGTTTATCGTGTCACATCTTTGCTCTGCAGCTGGAAGTCATCAAATTCTCTTCGCATTCTGAGTTCTCTCATTGTACTCCCAGGCGTGTAGGTGCACAATTGACTATGTATCCCAGAAAGGATTCTTGGAAGTCTGGGGACCTGCCAGTTTATCCTTCTGTGCAGCTGGGAAGCATCGCTGGAGAGAGCCTTCGGAAGAGGAGCATTTCTGGCAAAGTCCATTCCAAGGAGGCTCCTCAGACGGTGTTGATCATCGGCGCTGGTCCCGCTGGCCTCGCCACGGCTGCCTGCTTACGGTCCAAGTACTGGATCCCCTCTACAATTCTGGAGCGGGCAAATTGCAGCGCGCCGCTTTGGAGATACATGACATACGATAGGCTAAGAGTGCATCTTCCGAAACAGTTCTGCCAGCTTCCGCTACGCCCATTCCCAGCAGCATATCCGAAGTACCCGACGAAGAACCAGTTCATAGCTTACCTCGAGGACTATCAGCGGCACTTTGGAATCAGTCCAGTGTACAATGCAACGGTGACATCCGCGGAATTCTCAACAGCTTTGGGTTTATGGGTGGTCATAGCGGAGCAGAAGTTGGAAGACGACTGCGAAACTGTGACGTATACGACTCGATCGCTGGTTGTGGCGACTGGCGAAAACGCGGAACCTTACATGCCTGATCTATTCGGATCGCGCAAGTTCCATGGCGTTATCAGCCATGGATCGACTTATCGCAATGGGGTCAAGTACAAAGACATGAAGGTCCTGGTAGTTGGAGCAGGAAACACAGGGATGGAGATTTCGCTCGATTTGGCGAAGTTCGGAGCCAAGCCGACTCTCGTAGCTCGAAGTAAGGTATGTTACAAGTTTCGAATGAATTTGTTTCTAAGCACAGAATTGATTATTGGCTTTACATCTTATTGTCTCATTGTCCTAGTAATACATAATTTGCGTTCCCTAACCTTGGCGAGCGGTTGAGTTAAATTTATTAAGCAGATTTAGTAACAACAAATTCAAATTATTATCTAAGGAAAATTCATATTGCAGTTTCATGTGATGCCTCGAGACCTGTTTGGGCTTAACATTTCGGCCTTTCAAGTAATGTTGATGCTTTTGAAAGTGTTCCCGGTCTCGTTTGTGGACAAACTCCTCGTCATCTTCTCCAGGCTTACGCTTGGTGACACCGACCATTTGAACCTTGTTAGGCCCAAAGAAGGCCCACTGAAAATGAAGGCCAGAACAGGACACACACCGGTCTTGGATGTGGGCACAGTGGCCGAAGTAAGGAACGGCTTTATCAAGGTAATGTTGGAATTCTGTCATGTTCTAATTGATGGTTTCAAGAAAACTTTACAGCCATGCCTTCCGGTGACGTTGCATGTTGACTAGACATCTTATTCGGTTGTTTGCTCCAGGTTGCTCCAGCAATTGATCAGCTAACGAAAAGTGGAGCTAGGTTCGTCAATGGCGTCGAAGAGGACTTCGACGCCGTGATCATGGCTACGGGCTATACAAGTAACGTCTACAAGTGGCTCAAGGTGCAAACCAACGGAGATCTACTTCTATCCTGTGCCCACCTATTTCAATTCATTTCTCGTTGTTTGGATCAGCTGTATTACAAAATCTATGCAGTAACAAATCACACAGTAGTATTCGGCACCCGCAGACCGATTCTGCGTGTTTTAGACAGTATTGCCAGTATTTGATGGAATTCAGGATGTGGAACTAATGAGAATTATTTGTATTTGTCAGGGTGACGGCATGTCTGGAAACGACGGGTTTCCGAAGAGACCATATCCCAACGGATGGAAGGGCGAGCGAGGCTTGTATGCGGTCGGTTTCGGTAGGAAAGGTCTGATGGGATGCGCTCATGACGCAATTCTAGTGGCGGACGACATTGGTGCACACCGCAGAGGGTGCTTCACCCCTACCGGGGATAATGACAAAACTTATTGAAAAGTTTTTACAAATTTTTTTATACAAATAAATAAATAAATAAATAAAAACTGTGAAAAAGAAGTCACTCGTAGAAAGCAAATGAGTGTTAGCAAAGATTTACAAGAATTTTGAGTGGTTCCGCTTGCAAAGATTAAAAAGAGTTTGTGTACGTTTGTTTATTAGGGCGAAGATGACCAATCAGTAACCACAATACATTTGTTACCCTTGAGAGCATTAAAAGAACTAATGAAAATTGAATGAATTAAGTGGAAATGTACTCTTCCAAAGCAGTTGTCTACAAAATTTGAGAATTTGTCATCATAACCAACGAAATGTACATGCTAGTGAGGATAATCTCTCATCTCAACACGTGTTTTAAGGTACCACTGGTATAGTGAGCAATATTGAGACTATTCTTCTGTACACTTCACTTTGCCACTAGACTAGTGGAAGCAATTTTTGATCTACCAAATTCGGCCATGATCAGCTACAAAGTGGATGTATTCTCTTCTTGTACCTAATTTAATGAAGTGGACTTGGCAAAAGTTTATAATCATGCATTTTGCTAAACATTCTGACCATGGTGATTGATCATGGCCAAATTTTTCGAAGCATGGGAATGATTGTTTAGTAGTACAGTGCAATGATTACTCAAAATGTTTCAACAGCACCTTCTGTTCAATGATAGTTACTTGATGATACAAACCCTACAGCCATTGATAATGTTGAAATAGACTCTTAATTTAAGCACTGCTCTATCCAAAAACGCTAAATCATGGAATTGTCAGAAAACAAAGGTTCAAATAGCTTCAGCACTGCAGCGAATGCTTGACACAAGGTATTACATTATTTGAATCCATTTCAAGGTCCCCAAGCATACTTAATCTCGAGAAATGATATGCACTTCCACAACTGCCCTCGTCAAGGTTAAGTCATTTCTTTTGACGATACTGGTGAGCCCACCATCAAAAATTGAAATTACCGCATATCAAACCGAGTTTAATCAGTTCCATAAACAGTTGTGGTGACCAACAAGTCCTGGAGACTACAATTTTGCAACGATCAATAGCTGAATGCTTGGCACAAAGTTTACTCCACAGCCAACGCTTCTCAAGTTCCACCTCAAGCCTTTCGTTGATCGTTAGTTAGCTTGACTGCAAATCCTCACTCTCCAAGACAGATGGTAGGGAGAAAGAGAGCTTATGGTCCTTCCAGATACCATCCTCTAGATATTTCTCATAAAAAGTCGTCTGGCCAGTTTTGCGGACTGCTATGACTGTCATGCTTCGGGTTCCGTAAGGTGGATTATCACTACATACAAAAATCGGGCTAAGTTTATGCTCATCCGCTTCTGACAAGCCTGTCTTTGGTAGACGTGAAATCTCAGCTCGTGTACTGTCCGTAAGTAATTCATCTATTAAACAATTTTCTGGAATCACTTGGTCAGGATATTTAGATAACAGAACCTCCATCTTTTCCTTTCCACGAAGAACTTTTGGCCACGGAGTGTCCAGGTTAGCATTGCACAGACAATGCAGACCCGATGAAACCTGATCACATATTAAAATCCATCAGCAAGGCTAGTCTTATAATATGTACAGGTTCAGAGGACTATCCATAGAAATACCATCTCGATTCACTAAATCAGCATTTACACTAATTTTCCAACCTTGTTACTGTGCCGACTTGTAACATTCAGGTTCGGAAACAAAAATTGTATCCTGGCAGCACTCAAAAGGATAACATCTACTTTTATGTGGCCAAATTTCTAGGTCCAGCATGGTAAGCTTTGGATTCCTAAAACCCATACAAATGCATCACTGTCATTATGTGGGACGCAAGATCATGTATAATTCGGCGAGCGAAATTTCAATTCCATAGATCTAAAAAACTTAACTGGAAAATTTTATACTACATGTATGACAAGGTATGATCATTTCAAGATTCAGACCTGCTTGACTTCAACGGGCTGTCCGCGGGGCCGATTGGACAGATACGCCATCTCTTTGGTGTTCATATCAGCAACGATTAGGTTAAACCCATTATACTTATCGGCTCGAGCAGCGACCTCCTCCAGATACGCAGTGGGAGATTTTGAGCTTTTCAAAAACAGGGTTGGAAGCTGTCCTCTGCTCACTGCCCCCGGTATGTCCTTACCAGGCTCACGAAAATTGGTTAAAAACGCGAGACGCCCAGACTCAGAGATCGCCAACCATGTGCCACCTGCCTGTCCATCCCGACCACCAATAATCTGCGGCTGCAATCGAATTCAAAACATAAATTGTCATCTCTCCACGGACATCTTCACAAGGCAAAGCAAGGCTAAGCGAACCTCACCAAGTACGTAGGAAAAAAACAGAAAAGAAAAGAAAAGAAAAATACAATCAAGCGCAATCTTGATGATTACCTCGCTTGTTACATTGACTACGCAGTACACGGTGGGGTAAGTAACAAATAAACAAATGAATTGCGACATATTTTTTGACGAAGTCGACATACGTGATCTCTCCAACGATGGGCAGGGAGCGTGGGGCGGGAGTGAAACTCGTCCCGGTTGAGCGCCAACAGCAACCTGTACTCTGCATGAGCTTCCAGCAGCCAGAACGCTATACACATCTTCGAATTACCAGAGAAACAAGAGTGGGTAGAACAACGAGAGCAGACGCGTGCGAATCGAAGGAGAGTGGAAATAAGAATGTGGAAACAGGAAGAAGCAGACAGAGGCTCCACACCGAATCCGATGAGACACAGCCCCGAGGCGAATTTTGCTGTGGCACGTCTTTCAACACGATGCGGCTCGCACTCCTTGAAAAAAACTTCTGCGATACTCTTGCCACTCCGACACAATTCACATGTATGCTTGACAAAGCTTTGATTTGCTTGGTGATGGTGCGCCGCCCTTGACCGAAGCCCCCCCTTCGAACTCGGGCCTTCCCATCTTATCCGCCGTGACTTGCCGAAAGAAGCAAAACCTCGCTTGCAAAGGTCCAACACAGACTCACCGAAAAATACAACCACAACAACAACCAAACAAACAAAACAAAAATACTTTACAGGATTCCAACGTTGATTGACCAAACTCTGTTTATTTGGGTTTGTGTATTATTAGAAAATCCAAAGTCAAACTTGTGAATTTTAAATAAATAAATAAATAAAAATGGATGGCCATGTTAGTCACTTTGTAATGGCACTTTGTATTAGCAATTGGCTACTGTATTGCAATTTTTGAACCAATTTGCATCATATAAAAAAAATATTTTATTCATTGGTATAATTTCGTAGGAGTATTTTTCAGTGAAATAATTTCAATAAAATTAGTTGACATTGTTTAATTTTATTGATTTAGGGTTATTCAAAATTAAAGTACAAAATATTTGGCATGGTACTAATGAGATTTTATTGACTAGTATTCAGTTGTTGTTGTGTTTTTTTATATCGATGAATACAAAAATTGAAAGACATGCCCACGTTTGCAAAGTTTAAATAAAAAATTACTCAAACAACTCAATTGCTACATTAGAGCTTAATGCAAGGAGATTGAATGTTTTAAATTCAAATGTATGTGCATGTTTTTTCTTTTTCTTTTTCTTTAAAAATTATCTCCATAAAAGTATGTAATTTTCTACACTATATAAGTATTTTGCAAAAATTGTTATGTCTTTAGAGATACAAGTGTTTTCCAATTGTAAAAATCATAATGCACAAACATGAAATACAACATTTTAGAAACTACAATGAAGAATAACTAACATGTACTATGCCAATAAAATTGAAAGATTCAAATTATCAAATAATGATTAAAAAGGCTATTTGAAAAGTAAGGCATAAGTCCAATTTGAAAATTGTAGCATAAATCTTATCATCAGAAAAGAAATTGTCTTCAAATTGTAACTATGTAATTAATCTTGAAAAATGCATTGGATGAAAAAATTAGATGTTATTCTCCATCTAGCAATTGTTAATTGATTGTGTGCTCATCCACTAATCAGCCACTCAGTCACTAGTCAACATTGCCTATCTTGCCCACTTCCTTCTCCATGTCACCTACTCATGATGTGAGACTTTGCTTGTGAGTATTACAATGCCCTTTCACCAGAGGGAAAAAATAAAATAAAAATGAATAAATAAGTGATGCAAATTAATTTAACTAATCCAATTGAGTAATCATACACCAACAAGTGAAAAACAAGTGATAAAATTATTCCGGCAATTTATCTTCACTTTCAGAAATTATGAAAATTTAAAATATAAAGTCACTGAACAAATCAAAACAAAACAAAACTAGTATTATGTATGAAAAAAGAAGGAAAGCAATGTCTTTGTTTTTGGTTACCACTGTCTAAAGATAAGTATCATAGAATGAATATATATATATATAGGCTGTTTAATTTTAACAATTAAAAGATGGTGTTGTACAAAACAAATCACATAAACTAGTAAAATCGAATCAAACCATATATTTCTTGTAAATAAATAAATAAATAAAAATAAAAATATATATATCATAAGGAAAGGATAAAGCCCTTTGTGATATTAATGCTGAAAGTTTTTATTTGTACCCAAAATAACTTTTCTGAAAATAAAAAATGTATAGCATTATTACAGTATCACACTCTTCAACATAATTATAAATAAAATTCAGTTCCTGATCATTGATGTTTTTTGGTTTTAAAAATTAATAATTTCTTCAAAGTACGATTAGCATCAAATCAAATAAATAAATGTAAGTTCTATAACATACCCTGTTTTTGTTATATAAATAAAATATAAAAATGATAAAAACTGTGCAATTTTTGTAGTTCAATGTCTATGTTGAAACAATTCTTTTATTCTTTTTCTAACACAAATATAAATGATTGATTCTCTTGTTTTGAGGGATTTAAAAAAAAAAAAACCTTGCCCTCTTGAAATTTGGGACATGAAATTATTTTGCACAATTTTGTAAAAAACATTAATGAAATAGTTGAAATCATGGTTAGCGTGTTGATACAAATATTTTAAGATTTAATTGAAAAAAAATTTATTCAAAAAAATTCAATTCTTATCATGCATATAATGTAAGTAATTTCATCTGCATTATAATAGTTAAACTGAACAGTCTACAATTTTGCTTAATGTATGTCTCTTACGTTTCTAAATATGAACAAAATAATCATGAATAAATTCCAAGGGAGTGATTCTACCTGTCAAAAGTTTTCCTCAGAGATTTTTCAGGATCTAATTTTTTGTGACAATATTTGGTTGATTTAGCAACAGTAACATTGCCCTTATACTGTGACAAGAAATAGTTCCAATCCAAAACACCGCTCAGTTGATAAGAAAAATTACGATAGTAAAGAGGATTTCAACTAAAATAGTTTGAGAACTCAAGGAAGCTCAACATCTTCACACTCGTTTTTTTAATAAAACATTAGGATGAATCTAAGAACGCACGGTTAACGGTGTCCAGAATGAAGGCTTGAGAAGTGCTTTGATTTAAAGAAGTTTTGGCTCATTTAGTTACATCCGAAGCTGGGAGCCGAAGCTAAGGCTCACTGCCGAACCGTAATTAGGGCTGGAAGGTTTTTGCAGCCGCTCACGAGAGCAGGGGTTTATGTCGGACGGGGTTTCGGTGATGGAGTCTACGGAAGTATCTTCTGATGAAGTGAATCGCTTGGAACCGTGCATCAATATGCTCACGTAATTTTTGAGCTATTATCGATTTGTCATAGATTTATAGAGGCGAAGCGCGTCGTGTCCTAATGGCGAGAAAGAAGAAAGAAAAGCAGTTGTCCCACAAGGTGAGTTGAATTTAGCTGTCACGTCGGGGTTTTTGATGTGATAGGTTTTGTAGGTTCAGATGTGCCGAGATTGACGTTGTAATGGTTGTGGTTTTTCTAGAGAAAGAAGCAGCACGTAGGGCTTCATGTTTCCTCAGAGCTTAGCTTCGGTGAGCGCGACGAGAATTTGGGCAACGCGGACGGAATTATTCCTCGATTTAAGGACGGTATGGAAGTTGATTGCTCGAACATGGAGATTATATCAGGGCCGAAGAAGAAGAAAGAGAAACAGCTCTCTCAGTTGGTGAGATAGATGGATGCTGTTCATTATGTTTATGACTCGAGTATGTTGTGTCGCTGGATTCTGCGTCCCGTCTTTCTATGTTTTTCATTGATTCTATCAAATTACCGTCTTACGCTCTGCAGGAGCAAGAGAAGCAGGTGAAATTGAGCAAGAACATGCAGCGGAAGCTCCGCAGACTGCAGGTTGGAATCTGAATCGTCGTTTTCTCGTCTTTAATGCTGCTGAAGATTCCTTGAGCATGCCAATTGTTGTAAAGTGATTAATTCCGTAATGTTACAGAGCAGGGGATTCTTATTTCTCGCATCCGGAAGATGAAATTGGGGTTACTGGACTGTGCAGGAAGAGGAGGAGAAGAAGAAACTTCGGGTCCAAGTTATGGAGACTTTACAGTATCCTTTTTCGTAGTTACGGTTGGGGAAGATTCTGTACATTCCGCTTAGACCTGTGATATTGGATCGTCAGGTCACCATCGCACTTAGTGAATCACTCTCTTATGTGGTGAAACTTGTTGTTTCCTGTTCCGACATGTAGAACTTCAATTCTACTTCTGCAAAAATCTCTGTCCGGAAATGTGAAATGTGCAACTGCGGTTGTCCTTGATTCATCGTTATTAGGAAACATAAACTGGCGGATGATAAATTTGGTCTGCTTCATTCTTCTGGAACGCTTGGGCAGGTCTGAACACTCGACCTCTGTTTACTTTCCGTTGTAAAGATGTTTTATGGTAGGTTTTATTACAGGTTTTGTTGATATCAGTAGAAAACTTGATCTTGATTAAGGCCCTCTTTTAGTTTGGTTGGTGTATTTTTGAAGTTCTGCGTATTTGGGCCCCTTTTTCTCCAGCTGGTTGTATTAAAGAGTTAACCAGTAAATGTAGATTGTGACCTCGTGTCGTTGCGAGGTGCTGTTGGGCATTTCTCAATTTCCTATTTTGTGTTACCTTTTATTGTATGCGAAAGGTGTTTGAGATACGAATTGCTATGAATTTTGTTTCTGCTTATATCCTTGAGATGTAAGGTAATACTGAAAGAAGGGTAGCGTAATGTAGTGAATATTTCTCGTTAGCAGGAGGAAACAATGAAAGAGAAACTTCAGCGAGCAATGAATTACAAGCGAGCGGGGCTTCCGGTACCTTCGGATATCCCTTTGTTTCGAGAAAGACCTGGTGATCAGCATATTGACCAGGACCTTATGGAGGGAGAAAAGTCTGAGCTATTGAAAGGAGGTGCTTTAAAAATCAGCAACAAATCTTTCCTAACTAATGCGCAAGCCGATAAAGGAGTGTTCAATTCAAGCAGCACTGTAGCATCTAAGGGTTTGAAGAGGAAAAAAGATGATAGTTGTATCGGAACAGTTATGGTAGGAGACTATAATCAAAGTTTAGATGTTAGTACACCAACTCGGAGGACTGAAACACACTATGGTGGAGCCTCTGATACTAAGTGTCAGGACGATTACGACGAAGAGGTTCGCAAGGGAAATCACGAATTGACCATGTCAGTAATGTCTGGGAACGAGATAGTCGCGTCTTTTCCAGAAGTCGAAAGTGCAGAACGTGTAAACCCTGATAAGAAGAGTAGGAAGAATCTTCTACCAGAGAACGCTGCTCCAATGCTCGATATTTCGATGAGTACTTCCGTGGAGCCAAGTATCTCAGCTTCTTGTATAAATAATCCAGATTCCTATGAAAACTCCAAGAAGAAAAAGAAGAAAAAGCAGAAGAAGAAAAAGGAAGAGGAGATTGTTGAAGCTACCGGTTTAGTCGATGATGTAGATAGAATGGTAGAACTTGAAGATTTTGATAAAGCAGCAGTTTCTGGTGCGGAGTCTAAGGGTGTCCTGTCGAGTTTAAGACCTCAAGATGTGTATCTTAAAGAAGCTCTCAATACTCAAGCCGAGAAAGCAGATCTGAAGCTTCGAAAAGTAGTAGTCCCAATAAGTCGACCAGAAGATGTTGAGAGGGGACGGGAAAATTTGCCGATAGTCATGATGGAGCAGGAAATTGTAGAAGCCATCAGTGAGAACGATGTAGTAATAGTATGCGGTGAAACAGGTTGTGGTAAAACGACTCAGGTCCCTCAGGTTAGTCACGCCATATTGATACATCTCCACTGTTGGAATGCAAAGATTGTTGGTGCTTGTCTTACTTTGGAGAAATTGTTTTTGAAAGGAATGGTTTATCACCCCACTCATTCCGATGGTGGACGGAAAGAGTCAAGTAAAAGTGTATGCTGGTAATGATAGCTTTCGAATCCCCCAACGCTGAGATGCTTTTAGTCAGGACACAATGTCATTTTATAGCGTTGTGTTTATCTTCTCTTCAGTTTTTGTTCGAGTCTGGTTTTGGTTCAAGCCTCTGCCCGGAGAAGTCAGGGGTTATAGGAGTCACTCAGCCCCGCCGGGTTGCTGTGCTCGCAACAGCCAAGCGTGTAGCATACGAGATGAATGTTGCATTGGGACAAGAAGTTGGGTTTCAAGTACGCCACGACCGAAAGATTGGAATCAACAGCTGTATCAAGTTTATGACTGACGGAATTCTTCTTCGAGAAATCCAGGTATACGAGAGGAAGTTGCTGAAGAATATTTATGGCAGGGTTCAGTACTTACAGTTGTAAGTTTTTGTAGTTGTGTGATCTAAGATTCAAATTAGCTCCTCGTTATAACTTAATTTCTGCACTGCACATTTTGATGATTTAAAATTTTATTTTTGACTTGATTGGCACAGGCTGATTTTCTTCTCAAGAAGTATTCCGTTGTAATCCTGGATGAGGCTCACGAAAGGAGTCTAAATAC
Source organism: Physcomitrellopsis africana (assembly GCA_036785485.1). Lineage (NCBI taxonomy): Eukaryota > Viridiplantae > Streptophyta > Bryopsida > Funariales > Funariaceae > Physcomitrellopsis > Physcomitrellopsis africana. Next base: position 639,528 of record JAWRVF010000015.1, on the reverse strand, counting down.
AGACATTCTCATCGGCATGCTTTCACGCATTTTGCCCCTCCGAAAGGTTTGATTCATGTGCTACATCTGGTTTGTTGCATTGAGTTTGCACGATTGAGCGTGTTCTCATGCTTTTCCGCAGTTGTTTTGATGTCCTGTTAACCATGCTCGTTTTTCCAGTCGCTTTGTTCATGTGTCTCCTTTATGAAGTTAAACCTTGATAATTCTTTCAATTATTTCTCTCATTAGGCTGCTGTAGAGTCAGGGTTCAGGACTTGAATTTGTCCCGCTTCATGAGCACTGAAAATGTTATTGTTGCTGAATGGTTCGATGAAGATGGTCGGAATTTGAGTGCACATTTGACCACATAGAGACATGGACGATATGATGCATTTGTATCACAGAACACGACCATGTCCTTGGTACTTGATCGTGCACATAACAATTTATTGGCATTTCTCTACCAACTCCAACAAAGTTATGCTGGAGTTTGGTCGTTCTTGTCTTGACATTATACTGCTCGAAGGACCTACCCGAAAACTATTTTAAGACATGCTTAGAAAAACTCATCTGCGCTGGAGACATTTCAGGATCATATTTTTCCACCAATTTGTCTTTCACCAATTCCTGCAAGTGTCCTCTGAACACTTTTCAGAGAGTCCTAAAGTTCTTCAGATGTTCGGAGTTGCAGTTAAATCTATTGTTCTCTGAAATTCCTCATATCCTTCTCCTTCGAATTCTACGAAGGCTTGTCCTCATGGTAATCGCGCAGGTTATTCTTATCGTTTGATTTTGGACTGTTGCAGAAAATGTACGAAGAGTACTGCCAAAAGATGGAACAACTTAGATCTATTGGCAGCATAACTACTTCAGAAGCCCCTGTAATGCCACTAAAACTAGTGATAATGAGTGCAACTCTTCGAGTTGAAGATTTCACATCTAATCGCAGAATGTTTCCACTTTCCCCTCCCGTTATCCAGGTCCCAGCTCGACAATTTCCAGTTACTGTACATTTTAGTGCGAAAACAGAGCTGCTTGATTATGTTGGCCGGGCACAGAAAAAAGTATGTGCGATACATCGGAAGCTACCTCCGGGTGGCATTCTTGTGTTCCTGACAGGACAGAGGGAGGTGGAATATCTGTGTCGTAAACTACGCAGAGTATTCAAACCAAAAAACAACAGTGGACAATCTAAGGTAGAAGGTTACATAGATGCTTTTTATTTTCTTATTTTTTTTCTCTTATCATGCTTTGCTCCCTTGATGGAATTGCTCAAACGAGGCTTGGTTTGTTAATAATTTGGATGTAAAGCTTTTCTTTCAAGTAACCGGAAGTATTGATTTTCTCAAAGTGCTGATGTTAAGAACTCTGCCATCATTGGTTATAAAAAAAACTTTTATCGCAGTCAGACATTGGATTATGAATTTTCTATATGGATTGAAGTTGACGGCATTCACTTTTTCCCATAAAAGAACACTTTCCTTCCACAGCACCTTTGAGTACTGTGATGCTTCTCCTTGTTGGAATTCCTTAGAATAAGAGTCTGTTTTCACCATATGCAGCGTTTTATTTTACAGGGTGAACCAGAAGACCCTTCTCAGAAAACAGATGTTCAAGGGCTGAACTTAGAGTCTATTAGTAATGCAATGGATGGTCATCTAGACAGAAGCGGAGGTTAGTTCTTCACTGATAAATTTGCTCAGAATTCTGTCTACTCGTAGGTTAGTTTAATACCTTATGCCTACGTGAATGCTGAGATTATTATTTAATGCTGGTCATAGTTGTTGCTGTTAATTGTAATAATTGAGTTCATAAATGTTTTGGTTCTACAGTAAGCTGATTCTTGGATTAAGCTTGGTATGTCATGATTTGACAGTCTGACCACATTGTGCTACCTGTATTGATTCAGGGGGCGATGACAGTGGCCTTGGTGGTATTGCTGAAGTTGATGAAGACGATGGGGAAAAGGGCGAGAATGGAAATTTCTCGGAGAGTGACAAGGAAGATTTTTCAGATGATCGTGATGAAGACAGTATAAGTGATAGCGATGAAGAAGACGTTGTAAATCTTCAGTCATCACTAGACGCTGTGGAAGATACCAGGATAAAAGATGCAGATGTATATCAAACCAGAACAAGCTCAACAGAAATTGGGAATGATAATATTCTGACAGCTAAGCTAGCTCAGAGTACTGACCCTGGACCTCTGTACGTACTGCCTCTGTATGCCATGCTCCCAGCAGCTGCACAATTGCGCGTTTTTGCACAAGTTCCTGAAGGTGCGCGACTTGTTGTTGTCGCAACCAATGTAGCAGAGACGTCCATTACTATACCTGGGATAAGGTGAGTCACGTACAACAGCGAATATTACGCGAATCAATACTATGACGATTTTCTTACAGACGTCTATGTCGCTAATGAGCACATGACGTAGGATCTAAATTCCAGTTGCATTGCTTCTGGTTGCAGTTGGTGAATTTCGAAAACATCACCATTCAATGGTTCCGTTTAGTCAATTTGGCTGCATCTGTCTTTCATGGATTTTGCTGCATCCCATGTCGTATTAAATGTTACTGGAATATTATGTTATAGGTATGTGATAGACACTGGCCGGTCCAAGGAGAGAGACTTTGATCGAGCCAATGGAATGTCGAAGTATGAGGTGCGGTGGATTAGCAAAGCCTCAGCAAACCAACGTGCTGGTAGAGCTGGCCGTACTGGTCCAGGACATTGCTATCGGCTGTATTCATCTGCAGTATTCAATAACATTTTTCCAAAATTTTCACCGCCTGAGATTAGCTCGGCACCTATTGAAGGAGTAGTTCTTGTGATGAAGCGCATGGGGATCTCTAAGGTTAATTCTTTTCACTTTCAATGCTTATGTCATGCATTTCATAGAATGTGAATTGAATAGAGGTCAACTTTCAAACTGAATTGACAGTTTTTAACAAGTTTGACTGTTTCTATCCAGGTTATCAATTTCCCATTTCCTACTCCACCAGATAGACAAGCCCTCTTGGAGGCCGATAGGTGCCTGCGAGCCCTCTCTGCTCTTGGTCCTGATGGCAATTTAACTCCGATCGGTAAAGCTATGGCGGTTTATCCAATTAGCCCTCGACATGCAAGAATGATATTAGCAGCTCTGCATGCATCTCAGGGTATGGATGGAAGAGGACATATTGTGGTCGCATTTGCAGTTGCAGCAGCGGCTGCTTTGAGCCTTGAGAACCCATTTCTTCGAGAATCAGGTATTTGTTTAATGACCAGCTAATCCTTCTTATCCTCAAGATGTAAGAAGGCTGTGAGGGCTCTAAAGCAGAATTGGACTTACACTAGCATAAATCAGAAGAAGAATCGGATGTTTGATTCTGGTGGTTTATGCAAAAACAATGAGTATTAATCGAAATTGTTAATTTCTTTCTGAAGCCCAAGTTCGGATGGTACAAATTGTTCCAGTTATTTGTGGGAAAATAGAACCGAAATGAATTGTTTTTTTCATTATGCTTGAACATTATTATTCGCTTTTCATAGGATTATGTTGGAATACTGTACCATACTAGCAACATCGCATGCTACTTCATGATCTCGTGGGTATAGTTTGATTACCCTTCTCTTATGTAATTCTTTCTTTCAGGCATTGAAGTAGAGGACTTGGCGATTGTCGGAGCTGAAAGGAACGGTAAAAAATCATCTGCGATGAAGACCTTGGTAAAACCAACAAAAACTAAAGCTAAGGACGGTGATTCTGAGCTCACAGAAGAGGAGAAGAAGAAAAGAAAGCAGCGGCGAGCAGAAGCTGGAAGGGCCCATGGAAAATTTCGAAACACTAACAGCGATGCGCTCAGTGTTGTCAATGCACTTTGGGCCTTTGAAAAATCGGAGAACAGTGAGCAATTTTGTGAAGTCAACTATCTCCATGGGAAGACTATGCAAGAGATGGCAAAGTTACGCCAGCAATTGTCCCAGCTAGTGGTGCAATACAGTCTTGATGCTGGTGCACATGTGAATGAACAGCATGGCCTGAAAGACGAACCTGGCCTGACAAAGGATTACCTCCTGGAATGTGAAAAAGCCTGGCACTTGAAAGATCAGCCAAAGTTGAATATAAATCAAGAAATGGTGCTTCAACAGGCAATTTGTGCAGGTAAAGATCTTGGTTGTTCTCCTTTACTCGAAAATTGACCTTTTCAGTGATTAGTTTGGCTAGGTATGATTGTATTTGTTTTGCCTTTCCTTATTTGTGTTCGGCTGGGACAACAGCCCATAGCGATATCATCTGATTCATGGGCTTGGGCAGGTTGGTCTGATAGGGTTGCCCACCGACTAAGTGCACGAGAACTTGCTTTGATACCAGAAGAGGTTGGAAAACGGAAAGCAGTCAGGTGTGATTTCTAGATTTTTTTCCTTGGATGATTCGATGTGTTTCAATATCTACTGGTTAGATTCAGATGATCTATTTATTCACATCGTTAGTTCGGAGACCTGGAATCATACGTTTCAAAGTTCTGGTAGGTAGGAAATTCTGTCAATTGTTTTTGTATTTAGTTTATATGTAGTGCTGTTTATGCCTAGTGATGTTGCGAATAGCTCCCGAAGGTCTTACTCGAGATAAAATAACGTGTTCTCAAGCGCTATCATCCATAGACATATGGATGCAAGTTGAATGCGCTACATATTAATTATCCTTGCATTTAACTGTCTAGGTATCAAGCATGTGCAGTGGAAGATAATGTATTCCTCCACCCAGCATCAGCGCTGGCCAAGGAGGCTCCTGAGTTCGTCGTGTATAACGAGATCATCTCAACAGGCCGACCTTACATGTGGGGTGTGACAGCTGTTAAAGCGAATTGGTTAGTGTCACACGCTACTCCACTTTGTACGTTTTCGAAACCAGTAGCCGATCCACCTCCTTGGTACGACCCTTCATTAGACACAGTAATGTGTTGGGTTTTACCTTCCTTTGGGCCACATCTTTGGGAGCTACCTCCCCATTCTATACCACTAAATAATAGCAAAGCAAGAGCTTCTGTGTTTGCAGCTGCTTTACTGGAAGGTAAAGTAATTTCTTCCTTTCGTTCCTTGCTGCCCCATTTAGCAGCGGATCCAACAATAATCGTAAAGCCAGAGTCACATGGCCAAGTTAGAGTGGGAGAACTATTGCACAAGCTTGGGACAGGGTTGGAGACAGTTGACTCACGAAAGAAGTTAGCTAAGGCTTGGCAAAGGGACCCTATGTATTTGTATTCAGAAGTTCTTGCCTGGGTGCAAAATAAGGCACATGAAAAATTTAAGCAGATATGGAATCAAGGTCAACAAGAAGCTGCGATAGATGGGACTGCGTTTCATAGTAAAAAATCCAAGAAGCGAAAGACGTAAGCGTCGCGTTTAGACCTATGGGTTGGTAATTAAGGTGTTGGTGGAGTACCTGGTGAGCTTGTTCTTACCGTGATCTTTCAAATCCTCAATCGAAATTGCTAGGGTCACACTGCTGGTTCAATGACGGTCGCTTCAATCTGACTTTAAGACAGTCTTGTGACAATGATATGAAGTGACATTGGCCGCTAATCGCACAATTTATCTTACTCTTGTGAAGCAAGGAAAACCTTTGGCTTCAGAGAAACGGTTAAAATAGGCCCCAGGTTGGCTGAGATTCGTGCTGCAATTGAGCTGGGGCTAAAAAACGTTCACAAGGAACGCGAGCGAATTGGTAATACAATTGAATGTATAACAGTATTCTATCTGTATGTAAGCGAAGCAGCTATTAGAATATGCTGTACCATCCGCATCTTATCCCTCGTAGAATATGGTCACTAGAAGTTAAGTTGTATGTATAACACACACTTCACGTGAAAGCAGTATTACGTTGCTTAACGGTGATGTCAGCTCATTCTTAAGCTCTCTTTACCAGCTTCGTTCGATTATAGATTCATGTAGTGTTATTCAGTGGAAAACTCCAGTTTTGTTCGATTATAGATTCACGTAGTGTTATTCAGTGGAAAACTCCAGTTTTGTTCGATTATAGATTCACGTAGTGTTATTCAGTGGAAAACTCCAGTTTTGTTCAACCCCTGAATGGTATACTTGATCTACTAAATGAAGTAGACATGTTTATGTCAAAACATTGCACAAACATTTATAAAAGTTAGATCTCAACTGTCATGCATATTGCCTCGATTTTCTATTTGCCTTGAAATTGGAGCCGTAGACCAGGAATGTAACATGGTGAAGAGTCCTTGGGGTGCACACATGCAACAGACCGTGCGAAATAGGGAATTAGCTGGTATTGAATAAACAGAGAATCCAAATTGCTACCTTTACCATAACATCTAAATACAAAATTGATACCTACTTGTTCAAAAATGACATTGGTTATAAAAAAGCTGGTTGTGTTTATTCCTAAATTATAAATTTCTTACTGTAAATAAAAAAACTTCCTATTTGATGTTTTACCAAAATTTTGTAATACTATAAAGATAATTAAAATGTACATTGTTGTCAAAAATGCAGACATCCAAAATACAAGCTTATTCTAAAATCAGTAAATTTATAAAATTATAACCATACTTACTTAATATAATTCATTATAAATACTCTACTTTATAATGAAATTATAAACAATAATACAAAAACAAAATATTTCCATATAAACAAAAAATTTGACATAAAAAATTTAGACTAAAAAAGAAACCAACACTAAAAGATACAATATGCAATTTATAAGTATTGTATTATATTGTATTATGTTGTAATGATCAAATTTTGGAATTTTATTTTTAGATCAAGCAGAGTACTAGACCATTGTATTCAACAACTCTAACGTCAAAAAATGGCAAATTTACTTCACCAATCTTCTTCCAAGCAAAGGTGTTTTTGTTTACTTATTTATTTGTTAGTTTATTTTCTGCCAAAGCATTGTAATGGTGCTCCAATTGTTTGAACCAACCCAACAATTTTGTGGTTTATTTCTCACAACAAATAATTTGTGACGTGTCAAATTGGAATACAACCAGAGTTTGATCATCCCATAACAATCACATGACCATTTTTTTACAATTCGACAATTGATTTTGGCACTTGTTTTTAGAATCCACCACACTTTTGGTAAAATCTTAAAACATCACTTTTTTATTTGGATTAGCCATATTCCACACAAGAAGGCCATTTGTTTTCCATCCACATTGAATTAATGTTGTTGCACCATAACAATTGCACTTATTTTTGTAGCTACTACCATATGTACAAACTATCCTCAAGCCGCTCCAACCAATCTTATTCAATATCTATATTCTTTGGTTTGAGGTCATGACAACTACTAATGCTATTAATAATACCTTTTGGCAACTTCTACTTCTTGTTCTTGTCATTATAAGACTCATGTATATTGCCTTTTATACTCATAAAAATAGATAGTCATCCATTCAAATCAAATTGTTTGAATGGCTCAATTAGTGGCACCATTTCATCTCATTGAATAGTAATATGCAAAACTGTCACTATTTCCATCTATTAGAAGAATATGTGTTTGATTGTCTATACATAGAAGGAATTGAATGCTTTCAATCTTAATAATGAAATTACAAGAAAATAAGTATATATATATATAATCATAAAGCTTGATTTGTTCAAAAGCTCCTTATGCAATACAAGTAATCACATTTAGTTCATGGCACATTGATCATTGTACTTTGGAACAAGCTTTTGCAACAATCTTAGAAAAATTTTATAAATACTTTTAGGATGTGGATAATAGTGATATAGATTATGTATGCTTATTAAATCTAAAAGCTACAATTATATGAAATGACAAACAATTATTTCAAATGTATATTAGATTCTATATTAAAAATTCAAAATACTTGTCATGGACATGAAATTTGTTCTAATAATTATTTAGTTAATATAGATAGCTAGAAATAAATAAAAGTAGATTAATTTAATAATATCTTATAGAGAAGCTTCCTAAAAACGTCATAGATACGGTTTCATCTTTATACATGTCTATAAGTGATTGGTAGGTTAGAAACTTAGCCAACAAATTAGCCACATGTAGAATTTGTTGGTAGCTTGTGAAACAAATTAAATACGTGGTGCACATATAGAAAACTTATTTTGTAAGTTTAATAAGTGTTTTATAGATTAGATACATGTTGGAGGTCCTATAAAACACCATCATATAGCTCCTAGGTAGATAATATATATAGAGATAAGAGTGAAGCCTTTTTCACTCTTCTCAACTCCTTTCTTATTTCTAATCTAATTTAAGAGTCTTTGTATTTTTTTACTTTTTGACAATAGCCATTCCAGTTTCTTCTTAAGTATGTATGTATATATATATATATATATATATATATATATATATATATATATATATATATTTTCATATTTTTATTTTGTCATTTTTTTTGACATAGATTTCATTGATTTATGCATCTTCTTCTAGTTTGTATTCTTGACAGATTGACAAGAGTGTATATACAATATGAGAGCTTTGTCTTTTCTTGATTGAGAATAAATTACTCTTTTTTCTTGATAAGACATAAGTATATTAGAAGTTGTGAATTATCCACTTTTAAATTAATATTATTCTTAGATTTTTTATTTATTTTTTGAATATATTATTCTGCAATGAGAATAGATATTTTCTTTTCTATTATATTATCATGGCAGAGCTTGTTGAATTGAAGAATGCAATGGCACAAATGTAAGAGCAAATGAAAGAGTTAATGCTGATAATGCATTAATTCAATGTACCATCATAATGAGCAATAAGATTAGTAGGAAGAGAAGATATAGAGATGATTGGAGCTGCTTCAATATGCACACCAAACCATACTACTTCACCTATAATGGAACACCGTTCAAGTATCAAAGAATCAAAAAATAATTTGGTTGAGAAGTTTGATGGCATAAGATCTAAATTTTGAAGATTCATTAATCAGGTACAATTGGTGATTGAACTTCAATCTCAAAGTTATCCAATTCAAGGATCACAAGTCAAGTTTATTAAAATATTACTTTTGGATTTTATTTTATCATGATTTTTATCTTTCTTTAAATGACATGATCCAATATTGGATAATATGGAGGTATTTTTAGTGGAATTTTGATCTATGTATAAAAAATATGATGCAATTCATATTGCAACCAACACGATCCATATCTTGTGACAAAGCAATTGTTTAATGATATTATATGCTTACAATTTTGATAATTAGTGATTGATAACAAGTGGGATAATGTTGCACTCATCAATCAATTTTTCTATAGATTGTAATATGAAGTAAAGAAATTGATGCTCAACTTTTCCAATCCTTAAATAGTGAGTCAAGCAATTAACTTTGTTATGAAATATAACAATTGGCTTTTTAAGTTTCAATTTGAGAATTGTACAAGAGAGCTTCAACATTATTATAGTTCAATGGCAATACCAATGTCTATTCAATATGCACATTCAAAAGTAAAAAATATATAAATTGATATTGTAAGTTTTAAACTTCTTATTAAATAAGAAAAGACTTATCGTCATCAAGAAAGATTGTACTTATATTATGGAGAATCTAAGCATAATATTCACATTGTCCAAAAAAACAACACAACTACAAAATAAAGAATATAACTATTAAAGAAGATAATATGTCAAAAAATAAGTTTGTCCAATTATAATAGAAACCATGTAGCTAAAATCTTGTATAACTCCTAGTAAAGGTCTTATTTTCTCTTCAGAACCTTCTTTTTGTTTTATAATAGATATGTCGTTGGAACCTAAAAATCACAAAGCCTCTGCCTTGTTAGATTCAAGAGTCTTAACATTTTTTTAGATAAAGAGTTTGTTAAAAATTATAAAATATCTTTAATACAAAAAATTAAATCCATATATGTAGAAATCATAGATAATTATCGATTATCTTTTAGAAATGTTACTCATGAAGTACTTCTTATAAATATAATAATAGATATTATATAATCTTTAATATAATAAAATCTTCCTCTAATCCAATTATTTTAGATTTATCATGGCTAGAAAAGTATAATCTTCAAATAGACTAGATTTCTAATAGATTTGATTTTCTTGAGAGCATTAATAAGAGTCTTATTAGCCAAGTAAAAAGCCATAAGTTTAATATAATAAAACCTATACTTGTAGATATAAAAACTTTTATAAATGTAGCAAAAAAAAAGATCACCTTTTGTTATTTATGCTACACCTATTTTTGATGGTGGAAAGACTTTAAGTAGCATTCTAAGCCAATACCAAGATTATCAAGATGTTTTTGAAAAAAAAAATATAGATATTCTTTCAAAATATTGTCTATATGATTATTCAATTGATTTCAAAGAGAGAACTTAGCTTCTATTTAGACCAATCTATAATTTATCACAAAATGAGTTGGCTGAATTCAAGAAATACATTAATAAAAATTTGACTAAGAATTTCATTTGCTATTCAAAATCTCTAGCAAGAGCTCCTATCTTGTTTGTGAAGAAAAATGATGGATCACTATAGATCTATATAAATTATCGAAGGCTCAAAAAGATTACCATAAAAAATAAATACCTTCTATTTTTGATATCTGGATTTTTTCATCAATTGAATCAAGCTAAGATCTATATAAAAATAAATCTACAAGGAGCATACAATTTGGTCCATATCAAAGAAGGAGATGAATGGAAGACTGCTTTTTGAACTACGTATGGACACTTTGAATATAACATTATGCCTTTTTAGTTACTTTTCAATATCTTATAAATGATATTTTTTATGAATTCCTAAATAATTTTGTTATTTGTTATTTAAATAATATTTTAATTTATTCTAAAAATATAAAAGAGTATGAATTATATATTTATTATGTATTATAAAAATTTAAAAATATAAAATTGTATGCCAAGATGAAAAAGTATATATTTCACACTATTCAAGTTGACTTCTTAGGATATATCATTTTAAATAATGGTGTCATGATAGAACCTAAGAAAGTCTAAATAATCATAAATTAGAATATTTTGAAAATATTAAAAAATATATAATATTTTTTTAGATTTGCCAATTATTACCGAATCTTTATTAAATTTTTTTTTCAAGTTGCAACTCTATTAACAAGTTTAATTTATAAAGACAAACTTGAGTAGAATAAAGAAGTACAAGCAAATGAAACAAATGGGAGTAAATGACAAATTCCACCTAGTAGCTTTTTATTTTAAAATTTTTTCAATAATAAAGATTAATTATAAAATCCATGATAAAAAAATTCTTATAATTATAGATTCTTTTCAAGAATAGCATTATTATTTAGAAGGCACTTTTAATCCATTCACAATATATATAAATTATAAGAACCTCAAATACTTTATATCAACACTCATATTGAATTGTTATCAAGCTCATTGGAACAAGTTTTTGTCAAGATTTAAATTCATTATCACTTATTGGTTATGAAAATAATAAAGTCTATGTAATATTCTTTTTAGATGTTCTCATCTTGTACTAAAAGAAAGAAATTCAGCTTTTGATCAACAAAGAATGATCTTCTTAAAGCCAGAGCAATTTCATCTTTGAATAATAAAATCAACATTGACTATTAATTCAATTTTTTTTTAAGTAAGTCTAATTAAGTATATCTTTAGACTTTCTTATTCATGATATTAAAAACAATTCATCTAAGTCTTATAATACTTCCAAGTTTAAATTCAAAAATAATCTATTATATTTTAAAAGATCCTTATATATTTCAAAAAATGAAGCACAACTACATATTCTTAAGAAGATGTCACAATTTCTTTATAGCAGGACATTTTAGATATAATAAGATTTTGGAATTAATATCAAGAGATTTTTGGTGGCTTCAAATGTAAAAGGCTGTTAAAAAGTTTGTATAATCGTGCAATATTCGTTTAAGATCAAAAACTCTTTGTCATTGATTTTATAGACTTTTTCAACCATCACCTATATCAAATCAATCTTAGTCTTTTGTATTTATAGATTTTATCATAGATCTTCCAAATTCAAGTTCATATGATTTTTATTCATAATTGTAGATTATTTCACCAAGATGTCATATTTTGTACTATGTATAAAATTTATTACACGTAAAAAAATAGCTAAATTCTTTCTTGACAACATCTATTGCTATCATAGATTAACAAAGAATAATATATCAGATACAAGAATATAATTTATATCAAGATTTAAAAAAATCCTTTTCAAAATATTGAAGGTGGACTTTGACAATTTTGATTATCATCTATGACTTGATATTTTTAACTTCTCAAAAGCTAATAATCTTGCAGCAAAGGATTTGACAAATCAATTGTTAGATCTATATCCAACAATGAAGGTTCAATTAAAGAAAGCTCAAAAATGACAAAAGATTAATGTAGATATCTATTGCAAGAAATAATCTCAATTCCATGTGGGCAATAAGATATAATTACTTTGTTATAATATCAAAATTATTTGTCTTTGTGACAAATTAGATTATTGTAGACTTGGACCATTATTTTTTATGAATAAATGAATACAATTGCTTATCAATTACACCTACTAAAATCTATGAAGATCCATCTTATATTTTATATGTCACTACTCAAGTCATACAAGATAGTGGATATACAAGAAAGAAGACAAATGCCATCGCCTTCTGTAGAAGTGAACAACAATAAATAATGTAAGGTGGAAGAGATCTTAGATTCAAAATGGAATCAAAATTGGTTAGAATATCTTATATATTGGCGTAGATATGATATTAGTGAATGTACATAGAAGTTATCTAAGAATCTAGTAAATACATCTACAAAAGTCAATATATTTTATTGATGACATCTATCAAAACTAAGATAAAAAGTTAAGAAAATCTTTGCTATAAAACAAAGCAAATTCAATAGAGATTTTATTCTATCTTGTAGCATTGTTTGCTATTCTTTTGAAATTTTTAAACAACCAACAAATTCAGCTCAAAAGCTATTGTTTGTTAATTTATTGGATGAGACATTATGACTATCACAACCTTCAAGACAATAGAATAAAGATGAAGATCTTCAAGAACAACATATTCTTCATTGAATTGATGGCAATGTATAATGTATTTGATATTACAACCTTAGAAGAGACTTCTGGTATTTGGTTATATTTTTAGAAGTAGGAACTATTCTTGATGGTATTCCAAATATTTTCTTTGAAAGAATTTATGAAGGCCTCAACAATAATCAAATATTAAGATAATCTTATCGCCTTAGTATAGAATACTATTGATGGCTAAGTAGACCTATCAACTATCTTCAAACGAAATAAAGATCAAAATATGTGACAAATATAATTTGACATATCTTGAACTTTTTTATTATATAATTACCACTCCTTATAGAATTCTTCCTTAGAAGGAGGAATAATATTACAAATATAAGATTTAATCTAATAATTATTTAATTGATATAAATATATAGAAGTAAATAAAAATAAATAAATTTATTAATATCTTATAGAAAAGCTTGCTAAAAGCTTCATAAATACAACTTTACCTTTAATCATATCTCTAGGTGATTGATAGGTTAAAAACTTGGCTAATAAGCTAGTGTCAAGGACATAAACTAAAATAGATGCGTAAATTAGTAAAAAACTATGTCAAAAGAAAATAACAAGATAGAAATAAAGAAGTATGTATATTCAAGAAGAAATTGAAATGGCTATTGCCTAAGATTAGAAAATACATGAGACTCTTGAAATAGACTAAAAACAAAAAAGGAGTTGACAAGAGTGAAGAAGGCTTCACACTTGTCTCTATTTATACTATCTATCTAAGAGCTACGTGGCGGTATTCTATAGGACCTCCTATACATTGTCATATTACGTGTTGTCTCGTTTGGGAATGCACTGGGTACTTGGCTGTAGAAGGTAAAATATTGTTTGCAAATATTCAAGAAATTCTAATAGGTTTCACCCATATATAAGGAATATAATTTGAGCTTCAATTCAAAAGTGTTTAAAAACACTCCTCTTAATAAAATCAACCTTACATATACCCCAATTTCCTCGTTTCTTTTATAATTAAGCAATTTTTATTTTTGTTTATAATCCCTAATCCTAATCAATGAGCTTCAACAAGCTATAAATTTTAATCGAACTATCCACTTAGTGTGAAATTTTGCACACACATGCTGGTATAAGCCTTTTACATGCTTAGAAAAATTTAGCCCAACCCAACTTACAGATTGCAAGAAAACGCCCAAAAAGCGCACTGATGATACTCGGCCGCCAACTTGAAGATTGATGCAGAAACTCCAGTGGTGATTTCTCCTTCTTCCACTATTAACTTCAGTTCAAACTTAGTATGTAGCTCAATCTAAAAGTCTTCTATTAGCATACCAAAAATTACATTGATCCAATTAGTGGATCTTTAGTTATCACAGAAATCCTATCCAACCCTAAACTGCCAACTTCTGACAACCCTTTGATTCAAAACTCAAATATCTCCTGATTGCATTGCTAGATTAATACAAATTTTTGTATACACTTAGCACATCCAAAAATCTAAATAATATCATATTTTGAACTATAGATGCTTCATAGATTTTACGAATGACTCAATAATGCAAGCCATCATTGTCTTATATAAAAACCCAAATCAGCAATACAAACCCTAATTTTGAATAGTGATTGCTAAATCTTCTAAAACCCTATGGTTGCAAGCTAAATACCCTTGGAACCCCTTTCAAGCTAGCTATCCAATTCTAATTGCCGATCTTTGAATGTCCTCGTCCCTTGCCTTTGGCAATCATTTTTTGTCCCTAGAGGTCTGATTTTGACCCTGTCGCATACCCTAGGGTATCAATTCAATTAATTTTAAGGATTTTTAAGTTAAATCCTATCCTCAACTTAATCTTAGTATCAATCATAATAACTATTTTTCTTTTCTATCCTATTCTAGTTAACTTATGGCTTTTCAAAATCAATAATAGAGTTTGTATAGCCTAGAAGAAAACTTTAACAATTAACTTTTATCTCTTAGCTATTAAAACAAGAAAATAATCTAAGAGGCTTTCATAATCCTTTTCTTAAGTATCTTAAGTTCCTATTGAACTAAGATAATTAAGTATTAAATATAAATTACTCTTATCTATACCTTTCACTATATAAACGTGCTACAATACGACAACGTGTCTAATTTGCAAGACACATGTCAAAATTGTAAGACAAGTTTTCCACATGTGCGCCACGTAATTGGCTTGTTCCGCAAGCTATCAATATGTGTGACACATGGCTAGCTTGTTCTATAAGCTACCAATATGTGCAACATGTGGCTAGCTTGTTGACCACGTTTCTAACCTACCAATCACCTATAGACATGTATAAAGGTGATTCTGCATCTATGAAGCTTCTAACAAGCTTCTTTCTAAAATATTATCAAATTAACTTATTTTATCTATTTCTATTAATCTATATTAACTAGATAATTATTTAAATAAATCTTATGTCAGTGATATTATTCTCTCTTCTAGGGACGAGTTCTACAAGGAGCAGTGATTACATGTTGAGGAAGTTTATGATACGTCAAATTGTGCTTGCCGTGTACTCTGATCTTTGTTCCTTTTGAAGGTAGTTGATAGGTCCTTTCAGCCATCGATAGTATTCCATACCAAGACAAGAGGACCACCTTATTATTTGATCATTGTTGAGGCCTTCATAACTTTTTTCAAAGATAATATTTAGAATACCATCAAGAATAGTTCCTATCTCTAAAAGTATCACCAAACATTGGAAGTTTCTTCTAAGGTCGTGATATCAAACACGTTGTATTTCACCATCAATCCGAAGAAGGTCTTGAGGGTCTTCATCTCTATTCTGTCGTCTTGAAGGTTATGATAGTCATAATGTCTCATCAAGTGAATCAACAAACGATGGCTCTTGAGCTGAATTTGTTGGTTGTTGATCTTCCATCCTTTTAGCATGAAAAAATTCAAGGAAATAACAATCAATGATACAAAATAGAATAAAACGTCTATAGAACTTGCTTTGTTTTATAGCAAAGATTTTTTAAATTTTTAATCTTGATTTTAAAAGATGTCGTTGATGAAATGCATTGACTTTTGTTGATGCATTTGCTAGATTCCTAGATGGCTCTCATATGCATTCACTAATATTATATCTATACTAATGCACAAGATATTTCAGTCAATTTCGGCGCCACCTTGAATCTAAAATCTCTTCGACCTCAAATTCTTCATTGTTGTCCATTTCTATAGGAGGTGATGGCATTAGTCTTCTTTCTTATATATCCATTGTCTTGTATGGCTAGAGTAGTGATACATGAAATACATGATGGATCTTCATAGATTTTGATAGGCATAATTGATAAGCAATTCGATTTATTTGTCCATAAATCGAAAAAGATCTAAGCCTACAATAATCCAGCTTGTCGTAAAGATGGATAATTTTGATATTACAATGAAGTAACCATACCTTATCGCCCACATGGAATTGAGGTTGTTCCTTGCAATAGATATTTGCATTGATTTTTTATCGTTCTTGAGCTTTCTTTAGTTGTATCTTTATTATTGCATGTAGCTTTGACAAACGATTCACCAAATCTTCTACCGTAGGATTATCAATTTTTGAAAAGTCAAAAGTATCAAGTCATGGATGATAATCGTAATTTATAAAGAATGGAGTTTGCTGAGTAGGGAGTTTGCTGAGTAGAAGAATGTATCGAATTATTATAAGCAAACTCTACCAATGGCAAAAGAATTGTTCAATCATCTTAATGGTAGTTGATGATACATCTCAAATATTGGTCTAAAACTTGATTTACTTGTTCCGTTTATTCATCAATTTGAAGATAGAAAGCTAAGGATAATTTTATATCTACCTTCAATATTTTAAAAAGAGTACTCCAAAACCTTATTATAAATTGTGTTCCTCTATTTGTTATAATATCTCTTAGCAGTCCATAATAGCGATAGATATTATCAAGCAAGAGTTTAGCTATTTCTTCACTTGTAATAGATTTTGTACATGGTACAAAATGTGCCATCTTGATAAAACGATCTATAATTACGAATATAGAGTTATATGAACTTGACTTTAGAAGATCTCTGATAAAATCTATAGAAATAGAAGACCAAGGTTATTCTAGTATAGGTAATGGTTGGAAAAGTCCGTAAAATTGGTGACGAGGAGTTTTTGATCTTGAACAAATGTCACACAACTATACAAAGTCTTTAATAGCCTTTCACATCTGAGACCATCAAAAATCTCTTGATATTAGTGCCAAAGTCTTATGATATCCAAAAAGTCCTATCGTAGGGAGGTTGTGATGAGCTTTTAGAGCACGTTGTCGTGTTGTGGTTCGGCTACTATATGAAAAAATTGTACATGTATATTTAATGTACAATTTACTACATAGCTAAATGAGAGCCATATCAGTGGACTTTTATTGGTTATAGGATGTGATTAGGTTGCTAGTTTAGAAAAGATCTATTAAAAGGATTATTATTAAGGTTTATACAACCTTATTTTCTTTTAGTAGTGACTTTTGAAATTAATTTTATATGGATAATAACTTATATATATCTTAAGTCACCTTTGTTAGACATTGGTGATCCTTAAGATCTTAGTTTATTTCTTTTAGCTTCACCTTTAGCAAGTAGTATCTCTTATAAGAAGAAGGGTTAGAAAAGGGTTTTTAGTGTAAAAAGGGTAGTTTGGCCATCCATGTGGATGAATAGAGGTGGATGATAGAAATCTCTATTCTAATTGGCCAAAAATCATGCCCAATGGGCTTCAAGGAGGCTGCCCGAGGGTTTATTAGGAGTTAGGGTTTGTTTTTCGGAGGGAGTCGAACATCAGAGGCTAGGGTCATCAGGTTTAGGTTTTTGGGTATGGTTTAGGTGCAAATCTTGCATGATTTGGACTTTTAATGAAGGAGTTATAGGCGCTCAAAGTTAGGGTGTCGATTTTGGACCTACTATCACTCTTTTGGGTATTTCTCGCGCATACAGAGAGCAATCAAAGATCGGCGACTGCGATTGAAAAGCGCACTTTCTCGGCTACACTTTTCATGTATATCTTGATAAAATCCAAGCTAGGATCAAGGAGATATTGCGAGTTGAAGTCAGTGCTTGTAAGCTAAAGGCAGTAAGTGACTCTGCTTAACTAGCGGTTACATTTTGAGCTATATCTTAGTCAATTTGATAGATTTTTGGCTCAAAATTTTCAGGAGTATATATGTTTATGTCACAAGACTATGTACAAAATTTTTGTGGCATTAGGGTTTTGGGTTTGTGAGATATAGAGAAAATAGTGCTCGGGTGTCTCTGAGCTAGGGTTTTAAGCACCTGCTAGGGGTTTTGAGATATCGAACGATCGGAAGTATATTTGCGGTTGAATTTTTTTCTGGTAAAGCTTAAAGGTGAATTCTACCTTTCCTGAAAGTTTGAAGAAGACTGAACGGCTGGATCAGAAGATATGATTTTCTAAAGTTTGGAAAGAAAAACATCCTTTGCGGGAAAATATATTTTTAAGGGTTTTGTTGCAAATTTGGACTTTTGTGCATACTAAAGGTGTTTTTGGGAGCCAAGACTTTATGGAGGTGTAAAAGGTGGATGTATAGAGCCATGATATGATTTTGGTATATAGATGAGTCTTTAAAAGGTTTTTAAGGATTTTCTACATATCATAGAGAAAACTTATGTACAAACCTACTTAAAAATAAGAGGTTTTAATCATACAAAACCTTTTTCTTATATTATCGTGTGTATTTGTCCTTCTTATTAAGGACAAATAACTCATTAGAGTTTAGCCAATAAATATTAAGTAAAATTCTCTACAGCTAGGTACCCGGTGTATTCCTAGATAGAAGTTCACGCCACGCGACAACGTAGTCGTGTTGCGCTTTCTACAATATATAAACATCCTTCGAAATAGAACAAATCATTTTTGAACTCAAACTTGGAAGTATCATGAGACTTAGATGAATTATTCTTAATTTTATAGACAAGAGGATTTGAAGACATACTAGACTAGATTTGCTTGACAAAAGTAGAATCAACAGTTAATGCTAATTTCATTGCTTAAATATGAAATTACTCCAACTTCAAGAGGATCATTCTTTATTGATCAAAAGTTGAATCTCTTTCTTTTGATACAAGATAAGAACGTCTAGAAAGGGCATTAGACAAACCTTGTTGTTTTCCTGGCTGATAGATGATAATTAACTCGAATCTTGACAAAGACGTGCTCCAACAAGCCTAGCGATGATTCAATATGCGCGCGGACATGAAATATTTGAGGTTCTTGTGATCCATACACACGGTGACTGGACTAAAAGCGCCTTCTAGATAGTGATGCCATTCTTGAAAAGAATTCACAATCGTAAGAAGTTCTTTATTATGGATTTTGTAATTGATCTCTGCTCCTAAAAAATTTCTGGGAACAAAAAGCTACTAGGTGGAGTTTGTCATCTTCTCCCATTTATGATAATACTACCCCCAAAGCAAAGTCTAGGGCGTCTGTTTTCATAAAAAATGCCTTGAAAAAGTCGATGCGATACATGATTGGTGTAGAAGTAAAAGTTGTCTTTAAAGCCTCAAATGATGCTTCTTTATTCTACTCGAGTTTATCCTTACAAGTTAAGCGTATAAGTAGAGCTACAATTTGATAAAGATTTGATACTAATTAGAAAATTCCAAAAAATATTGCACATCTCCTATTATTTTTGGAATCTTTGAATCTATGACTGTTTGGACTTTCTTAGGATCTATTTTGAGACCATCATTCGAAATAATGTATCCTAAAAAATCAACTTCAGTAATGTGAAATACACACTTTTTTATCTTGGCATATAATCATGTATTTTTAAATTTTTGTAACACACGATGAACATGAAATTCATATTCATGTGTGTTCTTAGAGTAGATTAAAATTTTGTCTAAATAGCAGACAACAAAGTCATCAAGAAATTCACAAAAAACGTCATTCATAAGATATTAAAAAGCAACTGGTATATTTGTAAGTCCAAAAGGCATGACATTATATTCAAAATGTCCATACCTTGTTCAAAATACAGTCTTCCATTCATGACCTTCTTTGATGCGTACTAGATTGTATGCTCCTCTTAGATCTATTTTTGTATTAATCTCGATTTAATTCAATTGATCAAGAAGTCCAAATATCAAAGATAGAGGATACCTATTCTTGATGGTAATTTTATTAAGCCCTGGATAATCTACATACATCCGTAGTGATCCATCTTTCTTCTTCTTAAGTAAGATAGGAGCTCTTACTAGGAATTTTGAATGGCGTATGAAATTCTTAGCCAAGTTCGCATCAATGTATTTCTTAAATTCAGCTAATTCATTCTAGGATAGACTGTAGATCAATTCAAATGGAGGCTAAGTTCCCTCTTTGAGATCAATTGAGCAATTATATGGATGATGCTCTGAAAAATGTCTCCATTCTTCTTCTCAAAAACATCTTGATAATCTTGATATTGGCTTGGAATGCTACTTGAAGTCCTTCCACCATCAGAAATGGGTGTAGCATAAATAGTAAAAGATGATATTTCTTTTGCTTCATTCATAAACACTTTTGTGCCTATAAATATGGATTTTATTATATTAGGCTTATGATTTGTTACTTAACTTATGGGACTCTTATTAATGCTTTGAGAAAAGTCAAGTCTATAGAAAATCCAATCTATTTGAGAGTTATATTTTTTTAGCCATGATAAATATAAAATGATTAGATTAGAGGGAGATTTAATTATATTAAAGACTACACAACTATTATAACCATTTATTATTACATGTATAGGAAAGATTTTATGAATAACATTTCCAAAAGATAACAGGCAATCATCTATGTCTTCTACAGATATAGGTTTAGTTTTTTGTATTGAAAGTATTCTACGACTTTTAATAATTTTTTTATCTAAAAAACACGTTGAGGTACTTGAATCTAATAAGGTAGAGGCTTTGTGATTTTTAGGTCCCAAATAGACATCTATTATAAAACAAAGAGAGGATTCCGAGGGGAGAATAGGACCTTTACTAGGAGTTGTATAAGATTCCAACTACATGGTCTCTATTGTAGCTGGACAAACTTGATTTCCGACATATTATTTTCTTTGACAGTTGTACTTCTTATCTTGTAGTTGTATCATTTTTTTGGACAATGTTGAGCAGTGTGCTTAAGTTCTCTACAATATAAATACAATCTTTTTTGATGACGACAAGTCTTTTCTTGTTCAGTAAGAAGTTTGAAACGTATCACGTCGATTTGTATATCTTTTACTTTTAAATGTATGTATTAAGAAGACGTTGATATTGCTATTGTATTGTAATAATGTTGGGGCTCTCTTGTGCGGCTCTATGATTGAAATTCAAAAAGCCGATTGTCACACTTCACAGCAAAATCAATTGTTTGACTCAATGTCTAGGGATCGAGTAAGTTGAGCATCAATTTTTTTATCTCATATTGTAATCCATAGAAAAATTGGCTAATAAGTGCAACATCATTCCACTTCATGTCAATTGCTAATTATCAAAATTATAAAGCATATGATATCACTAATTGATTGCCTTATCATAAGATACGGATCTTGTTGGTTGCGACACAAATTGCATCATATTTTCCATTCATAAATTGAAATTCCGCTAAAAATGCCTCCAAGTTATTGAATACTAGATCACGTCATTCAAGAAAGGACAAAAATCATATTAAAGTAGAACCTGACAGTAGTATTTCAATAAACCTAACTTGTGATCCATATGTTGGATAAATTTGGGATTGAAGTTCAATCACCAGTTGTATTTGATTGATGAATCCTCAAAACTTAAATCTCGTGCCATCAAACTTCTCCGGAAAACTAATCTTAGGTTCTTTGATGCTTGAATGATGTTCAATCATAGGTGAAGTGGTATGGCTTGAAGCAGCTTGAATCATCTCTATATCTTCGCTTCTTGCTAATCTTGTTGCTCCTTGTGGTGGTGTATTGAATTGATGCATTACGAGCAATAATTCTTTCATTTGTTCTTACATTTGTGCCATTGTACTCTTCATTTCAGCATGCTCTATTATGATACCACAATAGAAAAGGTAAAAATGTCTACTCTCATTATAAAATAAAATACTCAAGAACAAAAGAAAAAATTCTAAAAATAATTTCAATTTAGAAGTGGATAATCTATAACTTCTAATATGCTTATGTCTTATCAAGAAAAAGAGGTAATCCACTCTTAATTAAAAAGAGACAAAGCTCTGATATTGTAACTTCACTCTTGTCAATTTATCAAGGATTCAAATTAAAATAGATGTGTAAGTTAGTAAAAAATTATGTCAAAAGAAAATAATAAGATAGAAATAAAGAAATATGTATATTCAAGAAGAAACTGGAATGGCTATTGCCAAAGACTAGAAAATACATGAGATTCTTAAACTAGACTAGAAACAAGAAAGGAATTGACAAGAGTGAAGAAGGCTTTATTCTTCTCTCTATCTATACTATCTATCTAAGAGTTACGTAGCGGTATTCTATACGACCTCTTACATGTGTTTAATTTGCAAGACACGTGTCAAAATTGCAAGAAAAGTTTTTCATATGTGTGCCACGTATTTGGCTTGTTCTGCAAGCTATCAATATGTGTGATACATAGCTAGCTTGTTCTACAAGCTACCAATATGTGCAACACGTGGCTAACTTGTTGATCAAGTTTCTAACCTATCAATTACCTATAGACATGTATAAAGGTGATTCCGTATCTATGAAGCTTCTAAAAAGCTTCTTTCTAAGATATTATCAAATTAATTTATTTTATCTACTTCTATTATTCTATATTAATTAGATAATTACTAGAATAAATCTTATATCTGTAACAGTTAGCCACGTATCACATATGTTGGTAGCTTATGAAACAAGCTTAATACATGGTGTACATATAAAAAACTTATTTTATAAGTTTGACAAGTGTCTTGCAAATGAGACACATATGGGAGGTCCTATAGAACACCACCTCATAACTCTTACATAGATAATATATATAGAAACAAAAATGAAGTCTTTTTCACTCTTGTCAATTCTTTTCTTACTTCTAGTCTAATTTAAAAATCTTTATATTTTCTAGTCTTTGGCAATAACCGTTCCAATTACTTCTTAAGAATATATATATATATATATATATATATATATATTTTTTATTATTTCTATTTTTAAAATTTTTTTTGACATATATTTCATTGATTTATGCATCTTCTTCTAGTTTGTGTCTTTGACAATATCTCATACAAATGTCTTTTTTTTATCAACATTTATATAAGAATATTATAATGTCTTTTAAGAACAATAGTCAAACCATCTAAAAGCATGATATGAAAGTCCAAACCTTTAATCCACTTTGTTAGAATTGGATTATCTAAACCTCCAATATCTAGAATAAAAAAATATATATACAACTCCAAAATTAAAAGTTACATTAAGTGTCCACATATAAGCCAAATATAAACCAACCAACAACAAATCAAATTGCAAAACAAGCCACATTCTACATTCTACTATCCTTGATACCAATCATAACTATTTCAAATGCCTTCAAATCCAAATCCACTTATTGGGCTACATAGATCCAATCCTTGCAACTTTCTTTTTTAATGGAGATCAACCTATGTTATATGGTCGCACCACCCCTTCCTCCGCCGTGATTTTTGTTCCACGGCAGGTAACAATAAGCACCAAGTTGGGAAAGGGGGACAAAGCTCAAGAGAACAACACCGCACCAATCCTGAACGCCCTACTGGAGGTTAGTGCATGATGTCGACATTCTGTGCACTTCCACCTTTCCCACTGCAGCCTGGTACCGCTGCGCAACAAAACGGATGGCCTTCCGCACGCCCTCACAAGATGCTCTTCCAGCGAGAGGCACGTGCAGATTAGAGTTACGTGCTATGGCATGAGAGCTGTGAGCATGGGTCGTTGATTTGTTTGAGGCGGTCGACGAGGAGGCCAGCGAGGAGGGAAGAGGCTTGGCTTGGGACGGACTGGAAGAGGTCGCGACGAGGGATGATAAAATGGAGTGGGACGAAGAGGGAAGCGAGGACGAGCGCCGTCGGAATCGGTGCTGGGAAGGGCAGGATGCCTGATCCTAGGGGTGCCGAACGGGGTGTGCCAAAGCAAAGACCCAAAGCCAGGTGATCAGGGTGCAGCGTGGATAATCTGAGCATGTGCTTGGTTTCCTACCATGTAAAGTATCCACGTCTTTGTCCGCTGCTGAGGGGGTCTAATTCCGAGAATTCCCAGCTTGCGAGGGGCCGCAATTGCTGTTCGGGCCCGATTACCTTTGTAACGCGCAGCTAGAGGGAAATGACGAGACGCTCGCTACTTCCAGAGGTAGGCGTTGTTTGGGGCCGAGGCCGATGTCTGAAAGTCGAGGTGCGCCCAGAACGTCAGATGATTGGTCCTGGAGAGTTTGGCTGGTCCGGGGGTGTCGGGGTGGAGCGGGTCCGGCGAGGGCTGACGAGCAGAGCTTGTGCGTGGCAGTGCAGGAAAATTCCAGGGAGAGGATCGGACCTGTGGTTTGACCGGCTGCGTGCGGAGGATATCTGGAACCGTGGCGACGGCCGCCGGAGTGGCTTCATGAATGCGTTGGTCTGTGTGCTGGACCCGGGTCCGTGAGCGAAGTGAATGGGAACAAATCTTGTGGTGCTGTACTTTTATGGTGTCAGCAGGGGCTGTGTCTCCTTTCCGGAAGATGCCATTTATTACGTGGAGTTCATGTGGGTGTGGCAATCGGAGAGGTCTTGAACAAGCGTCAACCCTGAAGCTTGGCAAGGGGTGTCGGCCGCGTTCAGGGATGCGTTCGCGTGCTGTACCACAAGCGGCTGTTGAATGTAGATGTCGACGGGCAATGGGAATGCAGCGGGAGAGGGGGATGCTGCGGGACGTGCACGTGAGCAAGCGGTGGCACGTGAGAACGAGGTAATGAAACCTGTAGCGTCGTGCGGAGCATTCTGCCCATCTGGTGCCGACCACTTCACCTCCACGTAGGCTAAAGGTCAAAATATCATGGGTTGACAGGCGCAGTGAGGTATTTGTCCAGGGTAAGAAGAGCGGAGAGCGGCCTTGATTGGTCGTCATGCTGCCGCGTCGGAGCACCGTAGAATGTGGATGTGCACATGTGCTTGCGAAATTGTCATTGACGGTTGTGTGGGTTGAACAGGGTTGGTTTGGATGAAGTACAAACCCAGTGGTGCCGACATTTTCATC
Organism: Physcomitrellopsis africana; assembly: GCA_036785485.1. Lineage (NCBI taxonomy): Eukaryota > Viridiplantae > Streptophyta > Bryopsida > Funariales > Funariaceae > Physcomitrellopsis > Physcomitrellopsis africana. The sequence continues at coordinate 614,303 of JAWRVF010000015.1, read as the reverse complement.
TGGTGAGATGCCGGAGGAGCTTATTTTAGGCCATGGCAGCACATCGGGTCGCCTTTCCGAGGCGTAGCGACAGAACCATTGATTGGCAATTGTGTGCCACGTCGGGGTGTAGGTCCACCATCGGGCTGGAAAGGCAAAAACTCAGCGGCTTCAGTATCCACTTCTCAGTCAATGTCCAATCTGGTAATCATTCCAACGAAGTATACAGAAGCATCGCGAGAATGGCAAGAGGACAAGTCAAGGTTTGTACAGGGCAGCCAGTCTCACCGGAGCGTTTAGCAGTGGGCAATGACTGTAGTCAGTGTGGACAAGATGGCCAAGCTCCTCGCTGCTTTCGTAGCTGTGCCCTCGTCGCGGTCGTGGTGTCAGCAGGCGACGCCGACTCCATAGGCGACTTCTGTGTGGGCGACTTGAGTAGCAAGATCACCATCAATGTCCTGGTGCACAAACCTTCGGCGACGGCTGTGGCAGAGGATTTCGCGTTCAGGGTCTTCCATGCGGACAGAGACACCAACAACGGGATCAGCATTGCGCTTGCGCCAGGGTTCGCCGGCATCAACTACCCTGCGCTGAACGCCCAGCGTTTCGCGTTGGCCAAGTTCTACTACGCCAAGGGTGGGCTGGTGCCCCCTCACACTCACCCCAGGGCCGCGGAGGTGATCTACGTGGTGAAGGGGGAGGTGCACGTGGGATTCGTGGACACCGCCGGCAAGCTGTTCGCAAAGACCTTGAAGAGGGGCGACTTCTTCTTGTTACCCCAGGGATTGGTGCACTTCCAGCGGAACTCGGGCAACAGGCGCGCCGTTACAATTTCCGTGTTGAACGGACAGAACCCCGGCGTTCAATTCTCCACCGCCCTGTCCGCTTCCACCCGCGCTATGGGGACTGACATCCTGGCGAGGTCATTCGGCATCGACAAGGCGCAGGTGGAACAGATAATGAAGTCCCAGCGTGGCGGTTAAGCTGGTCTTACCCGGGTTGTCGATCGGTTCATGGGCAAGATGAGGAGCATCAGCGTTCCCGGCATCCAGATTAGGCCCCCCGTGAAGAGGGGGGCATTAGTTCTCACACATGAAAGCACATTTATTTAGTTTTTTTTACTGTTGCCGCTCCGTTGGCGGCCGCAGGCCTCAACTTTGTACAACAATAAATTGCCAGAGGCTTCTGAAACGTCAGACGAGTTTTGCACGAGAGACTGGTTTGAGAGCATGGGAACTGGACTAGGGGGGTTGTGGGCTGTACGTCGCTCGATGCATCGTCGGCGAGCGTCGTGATGGGCGCGACACTCAGCCGGGGCCTGCAGTCTTGTGTGTGTGGGGGTGTGTGATGGTGTGTTTGCGGGTCGCGATGACATTCCCGAAGTGACCGAAGGGAACAGGACACGCAGCGAAGCACATAGTGTGCTTGGCAGCCTTCCGCGGAGATGTGGATTCCAGTCTGGAGAGACGTCGTGCACGGTGGCGGCTGTGGTGGTGCGGAGGGACGCGGTTGGCACGGTGTCGTCGTCGCTGCCGTGGGTGAGGATTGTCGAGGTGAATGCGACAAACGCCGTTTCGCGATCGCGAGCGTGCCAGGGGAGTGGGGGACCAGGCAGTTGCGTAGTTGGAGCTCATGTCCACAGAGACGAAGCGGGACTCATGTGGCATGGAGGAGGGATTGACGTGCGCAGTGACGAAATGAAAACCGGATAGTCCCGAGTGCACTCCTCCCGCCTCTGATTGCGCTGTCTCCCAACTCTCGTCCGACGAGGCCCACTCCACCAACGCTCGCTCCACTCTCATAACCACGTGACGCATGTCCGCATCGGACCATGATGTGTGAGGCTTTGAATCCGCACTCACTTGTGACCTGCGTGCAGCACGCTGCGAAAGAGCGGGAACGGAGTTGACCAACGAGGGGTAATTCATTCTCGCGGCTCACAATCCCGAGCTGTGGCAGCTGCATACAAGAGGATGCGCCAATCGACGATCAGACGATGAATGACGAGAAGGGAGTCGCCCATGAAACTTTTGCTTTGGCAGTTGGAAACGACAGGATGCGCGGATCCAGGATTAGACGACGAATGAGGGAGAGGTGCTCCTCCATCGGATGTAGTGGTTTTCGTTGTCGCCGTGGCTTTCGTCGTTTCTCCAGGCTGGTTCTTCTTTTCTCGTGGTTAATTTGGGGCGCAAGTGATAGTGTGAAGGGACAGCTGGGGAGAAGCCAGCGATTACTTTGGATGCGCAGAGGTTTGAAGCGGGGGGCCACCTGCGTGCATGCTGCCCCTCAGGCGTGGTGATGCTCACGGAACTTGGTTGGAGTGATTTTTGGACACTAAGGATCACTTCTAGATTTTATCACCTGTACAGTAAAATTTGTCAAGTAAAATGTAGCACTTCGAATTTCCTTACATCGTTTCAGTAAATGTAGAAAAAAAGTGAAACTGATAAAACTAAGATTACCTTGCTAAATAATAGTATTTTCTAATGACAAGCAATCATAGACACCTACATCGATTGCTAATCAATATAAATGCACAACATTTTTGTCAACATAAAAGTTTATAAAGTCCTTTAAAAAATCAATGACAATGAAAGAATTGGAGTCTTACCATACTAAAAACAAGAAAGTTGACAATATAACTAATAATCAGAATTTAATACTGATGCTTTAGCAAGTGCATCCAAACATATATGTATTTGATTTATTTCTAAATACATTTCATCAACAATACACTAGTTGCTCAGAGCTTATTATGTAAATATTGTAAGCACGTGTGGTCATACAGTGTTAAAAAAATTTGACAAACAATTACAGTCTAAATAATCCCAAGGTAAGTAGTACAAGGACCTAAAAATCATTATGCTTTAAGGCTAAGTTGCAATGTATGTCAGTATACTACTAACAACTTGAAAATAAATATGCATACAATAAAGCAATGTATAATATAAATTTAAAACAGCTTATTTGTATTCCAATCTTGATTCAAGACTCTTTAGTTTCTTTATAATTGATAATAGCCATTCTAGTTCCTTTTCTATCTTATATTTATCTGTTCTTTGTGTACTTTCTGTCTTTTAGTGTCACATGAGTGTGTTGTATTCTCAAAGTTTTGTCCAAATTCATATCCTTGACAAAATATTTAATCAAAGATAATTAATTTAAAGTTAGCAAATATTATAAGCACAAGCAAGTTCATATACAATTAGATCAAAGATCTTTGATGTAAATTAGAAAAAAATAATGACATCATAAAAATATTAGGAATAGCTTTAAACCTCAATTTAGAAATCAATAATATAAAGAGATTTTTGGTGGAAAAAATAAATAGCTAATGAATCTATTTGTATAGTATAAAGATTAATACTAATAAAAGAAAACATATTGATAATGCATGAATTAAAAAAATCAACTTAATTCCACCATTTTGATACAAGCTTCTTCAATTGATAGAAGTTTAGACAGAGCTAATTATATAAGCTAAATATATTATGTTACACATGCAAAAAACTTCCACCTATTCTTTTGCATCTCCTCTCTCTTCCTTGCTCCTCTTGTCTTCACTTCTCTACCTTAGATCAAATAACAATCAATGTATTATTATATGTAAGACTTATTTTATTAATATATTTCTATCAAGTTTTACAAAAAGTTTCAAAGATTTGAAGACAACCACTATTGCTTCAAACCAATATGTACATAACTTGATAATTACCAAATAAAGATATGCTTAGTTTAATAAGCTTATAAAATTAGTAAAAATCAAAAAAGTTATTTCATCATCCTCTTCAATAACAAAGCAAATAAATAAAATTCTTATTCCAACCACTTTATATATAGATATATCAATAGTCCCATTTGTAAATTCTATGATTATTTTTGACAATGCCATAATCTTAATAATGAACATATTCTTGTCACAATTGAAAAAATATTAATTAAGCCACCTTTTGATAGATTACTATTTATGATGTATAAATATATTAAACAAATATAAAAAGATAAAATAAAATAAAATAAAAATATTTAATTTAAAAGATAGAAAGTCAAGATAGTCAACACATAGAGAAGAAAGAATAGTTAGCTAGCATATTTCCAAAATAATTCAATTAAAAAAATGTTCAAAATGTGTGCCAAATTTTTTAAAAATTAAAAAATTATAATCCAATTGTGTGATGAATTTGAAACTAACAAATTGTCCATAAAGTAGATATAAGGCCCAACAACTTGGATTAAATCATCTCAATAAAATCTAATCTAGAATTACAAAAGTTATCCTCTATTGCTTGAAAGCTCAACATCTTAAACCACCAATTAGATTTGTTACCATCAAATGATATATACTTTTACAAAAACAAAACTTTATAAGATTTTCAAATGGAGTGCAAACACATGGTGATGTGAAGATGGTCTTTAATTACAAAACAAATTTTGAGTTGGGATTGTGGATAACGGCCACAAGGGTGGAAACACATGCATGAAAGAACCATATGTGTATATGTATCAAACCTCAAAGCACACCAAGGTGCGCAAAAATATTCCCGACTCTGTGTCTGGACGACGACGACGACGACGACGATGACGACTTGACTCTTCAGATTGATATGGTCGTTGGACTAGGGCTCAGGCGAGAAGGGCAGGTCACGTGATAGTTTTTCCGGTTGGAGAGGTGGGTGCGTGTGATTAGGGTTTTGATCTGCTGGCTGCCGTGTGGAGTCATGAAAATCCTACATATTGCCCACGCTGCCATGGCTCTCCGCACAGTCACGCATTACTGTCGTCGGTGGGTGGGTGGGTGTGATGGACTTGAGAGCTGGCGGGGGAGCCGGTGGGCTCTCGCGTAGCGGCGAATGCTCAGTCCCCGATGCGACGATCTCCCTCCATCATGCGGGGCGACCGTGGTCTAGGTGGTCGCAGCGAGTCGAATTTGGTTTGGTGCGGGCTATGATTGTTGGGTTCAGGGTCGAGTTGTGCGGCCAAGGATGGTTACCTCTACGGGCGTTAGTTGTGGGCGGTGCTGGGACCTTGTTTGACAAGGAGAACCTCCTCAGCATGCCTTCTGCATTTCTGCGACGCTGCAATGTAAACTGAGGCTTTCCTGTGGGTGCCACGGCGTTTTAAGTGTAGGAGGTTTTTGTTTGTTTGGGTCTGATCGCAGTGTGGTGTGATGGCGAGGCCGTTGATGAAGATGACACTCAAAGCTTCTGATTTCTGTGATGCTCAAGCTATCACCATCTTTCGACTGAGGCTTGGTGTGTGGGGGGAAGTTAGGCTGGATGAAGATAGAAAACATAGACCTGTTGTGAACGTTTTGTGTTGAACAAACATGCACTACCAACCGACAGTCTTGTTGGGAGACTTTTTGTGGGGTTGCTGGTTTGTGAGTAGTAGAGTCGACGGGAGCAGTGTTCTTGGCGGGGTGCTGCTCCAGCATTGCGGAGCGGCCGTGGCATCCATGCGATGCCGTTGTGGCCGTAGAGTCCTTTGCTAACGTCGAAGATCGACTCGTTCACGGGAGGAAGCCTCAGTGTATTCGTGTGCAGAGGATTTAGCAGTGAGCGCGAGGTCGCATATTCCATTGCCCTGGGGAGCAGCGTCGCTGCAGTTACTCTGTGGGACAGACCATGCCACCTGCAGCGAGGATTTTCGTCTTGTAGCGTGTGGGGCGTGCGTAGTGAGGAGGTCGATGATTACAACCGTTCAGAATACCATCTTTCGGATCGTAGGCACTTTCGGGTGGTGACGACACTGTTTTGCATGATGGCCTCATGGACCGGAATGGTCATAGGGGGTTGGGGGGGGGGAGTTTGTGCGTCCTGTACGAAAAAGCAGAGGTCTGTGATGGCGATTATGAGCTAATCTCTCGTCAATTGCAGGTAGAGCGTAGACATCAGTTTTAGGTGGTGAGCCAATGTTTGTGTGATGGCAGTAGGTTCAATCCATGGTGCTAGATTGTCCAATGTCCAGGGTCGGCATTGTTGTTGGATTTTGGCTTTTGGGGTCGTACAATGCGCGCGTGAGTTTGCATGCCCGCTCCATGTGATGTGGTGAGCACGCCGATCTGAGGCGGATCCATGCATACTTGTTGCGCGTAGGCGGTGCCGATAAACCTATTTGTTGTTCGATTTTCCGCGAAGGGACCGCCTTCGAACTGCATCAGCAGTGGATGCCTTGCCGTCAACGAGCCCAGCCGCGTGTCGGATTGGCTGATTGGACCTAAGCGGACATTGAGAGAACATACATCGAACTTAAGTTGACCTAAGTTGCGCTCAGTTGACCCGATGCGAACAATATGAAATGATGTATATATATATATATATATATATATATTTTTTTTTTTTTTCTCAAAAGAAGTTCTTTTGATTTTGTAATGGTTTTGCAAAATTTACGTCGTAAATTAGGATGATGATGCCCGGATTGATTGTTTATCTAGCCTAACTTGTTCATATCATGTGTAATATGTTTAAATAGAGTCACGTAGTTTTGGATAGAAAATGTGTCTAAATGCGTTCACACAGATTTATATGTTTGTAATGTCTATTTTCTTGTTTAGTCTTGGTATCTTTGAAAACAAATCACTAAATATGAATTCTTGTTTAGAATATGTGCAAATTGAAGTCTTTGAACAATTGTAGTCAAAAACATTATTGTCGACTTAGAGCCATTGCTAATGGCTTATTTTAGGTTTCAATAATCTAATTCCTTTAAATACAGGATGATTTGACCTAAGCAGACATACATGCCCACACGGAACGCTTGAACATGTTCACTATATAATCGGAGTGATTAGATGTATTTGGGAAAGTGGTAACAACTTCATTATTTGTCGTGACAGAGAAGTACATGAGCGTTTGATGTCGGTAAAGTGTTTAAAGCTGAAGGCAGGATTAGAGAAAATGTGGTTTCGAAGTCTTTCTTATTAAGATTTTATGTACTTTGGTTGTTTTTGATGTATTATTTACACTGTATCAGTAATGGAAATTGTTTTGTTGACGAGAAATTGTTTATTGGTTGTGTTGAAGACATTTTTTTTAATTAGTTAGACTGAAGTGCGTTGGATGATATTCTTATGATGATATTCATAATAAGCCATGAGAAAGTGGCGTGTTGTTAATGTAATGTACTTCTACATATATTACTTTACATATATGTCTTGATGTATCTACTTAGTAATTGGTATTAAATTGTGATTGTTAGTTACATTGTCAACTTTCTTGTTGTGAGTATGGTGAGACTCCAATTGTTTCTTTGTCCTAGTTTTTTTAATGTATTTGATAAACTTTTTTATTGACACAAATTTGGTGCACTTAAATTTTTCTTATTTGAAATACAAGATTTTTAAGCAATGTAAACTATGTTTTATCGATTTTTTTGACCTTTTTGGATGTATTCAAGTATGTATGTAAATTGGAATTATTACAGTTTATTTCATAATGTTGTAGGACAAGTGATAACATCTAGAAGTTGTGCTTAGAAAACAATTTGACTACATTTGAACTTACTATTTGTAAGTTTAATGGAAAGTTCTATTCAGTTTAATCATGCTTGTTTTTGTTTAAGATATGATGACTCGGATTCATGGATGGGCATTTGATTCTGAAGATAGACAGTACTTACTTTTCAAACTAATTCGTATTCAAAGTAGGGGATGTATGGAATAGGGGGTGTCCATGCAATAAAAGGGGGGTGGTCAGCTAGCAATATCCTTGTTTTATTAAGATCTTATTTATCGATTTTGTTCTGTCATTTTTTTTTCTATTATATTGTATTGAAAAAAGAATATTGCTGCTTTTAATTGTATTTCCTTGGTCTGTATGTATCTTTTGTCATATTATTTGGTTACATACATTTGTTTGCACTTTGAATATTCAATGTGTTTTGAAATATCCATAAAATAGTTTACAATATGAGTATTGATCTTTTACAAATGTTAATGCTGTGTTGTAACAATTCAAGGAAAAATATTGTTAAATGTTTGGAGTATAAGTAACAAACTTGAATCAATGAATTTCATTCCATGTTGCAGAAAGTGAGCGAATCCGCTCTTTAAAAAATCTTGTACAATATTTAGAGACACTAAATAACTACTTAGCATAATACTAACATGTAAGTTTTTTGTGTAAGAATAGAGGATTCCTTTCGTGACGGGTGGGCAAGCGGAACTGAAGGGATGGGTACTATAGCAACCAACCGCAAACTGCCTGTCTAAGCGCCTATCTAAATGCAAGCAGCACCCTCCCATGGAACGCGTACTGTACAGGGCAAAATGAAAGGAAGTAAAACAAACACCTGGTATACAAAATGATCGCGCCATTTAAACCACCGCAAAAGTACTTGTGTTGAATCCCCCTCCGGTTCTCCAAAAATTTGTGCCGTGCTTGGATCGAACAACTGGTGATCGCGCTTGGTACGTGATGAGGAAAGAAGAGCATGGAACCTAAACCTAGCACATGAATCTCTTCAAGTAAACACCTTCGAAACCTACTGAAATTTGTCGACGATCTTCAGCCGCCTTCCTGGATGTGCAATGATCGGCACACTGCATTTCTACGCCCGAGAAGAGCCCCTTAAACTCCTGATCATAGTTTCCTCCCTCCATGATAAGTTCATGAATGTCAAGTGCACTGAAGAATGACAGAGATTTCATTTTTATACATACAGTACGAGAGATCTATTCACGTTCATTCCAACCGAATTCAACTGTCATTTGATCCAGTCTTCTCCACTAGTAACCTTTCAGCATAATTTCATGAGAGTTTCTGAAGCAGGTTCGGATCTGACGCTGTTCCAAGCCATAAGAGGCTCCCAGTAAACCTTGGCGTCCACAACGCCACTCACCCGTTTCGCAGCCCACCATAGAAACGGAGAGACCATGGCTACGTATATCCCAATCCCCAATCCTCTCGTTATGCCGCTGGCGTAAAAGGGTGAGCCCATAGTGAACAGAGCTCCAATACAGCCAAGCCAGGGAGTCAGAACCGGTAGATCAGGAAGCTGGAACGCAGTGATCACAACAGTGAGGAGACAGAACGAGCCCAGAAGAAAGACTCCCCAGCCCATGAATGGGTGCACTGTGGTGGGGATCATGTAGAAAGGAAGGAGGAAGCTGCCAACAACTAGGGCAAGGATGATGAGTTTAATGGCCCAAGGGTGGCACAGTTTCTTTTCCGCACAAGGGCCACGACCGAAGCAGGAGATTCTCGACATTGAGCTCTTCTCCGAGCACGCATATCGCTGCCGAATGATGAGCGCCAGCAGCATATTGAAGATGTAAAAGAGGGTTTCAGCTATGAGGACGGGGGTCTCAGTTTTGTACCTGCACCCCACAGTGTTGTGCTAACACTGTAAGTACCCTTTGACGAGCCCGTTGGAACCATTTTGGCTAGGTGTAACACCTCAAAATGAAAACACCTAATTGTTGTCTGGCATTTGCGCAAACAAGGTGAACACTAACACTTCACTTATTCTAACAAAGTATGCAGCAATTGACGTTTGAGATTGGGTAAAACCATAATTTTCACCGACAATTGTAAGACTTGAAGTAGCGCGCGAGAAAATTTCACAGAATTTGTGGCTTGTACTCACCCTATGGTAGCTACACGCTTTTCATGCCATGAAAGTCCCAAAGGTAGTATTGGCCATGACCACCAATACCATGGTTTCAACATGGGAACGCTAGGAAATGTGATGACGCTATTCGGACCACATGGGATTCTCCATTTCAGCTTCAGATCTGCACGTAGTTCATAGCAGTACACAAGTTACTCAAACCTGGCCAAACCAATGTACGCCAAAATCCAACCGTGGAGGTAAATTCTTAATTCATGCGGAACAGCCAACTTTCCCTCGAGATTTCCCTCGAGAGGTTAATGTTCAAAAATATGTCTTGCAGTTATTAAATTAGACCGGGTCATCTCAGATGCTTTGGAGTTGTTTTGATGAGACTTACAAAAGAATGAAGCATCCATTTGGTATCCGAGTGGAAGTCGGAAAAGACCGTCGAGTCTTGAACCGTTGGCAGGAGGGTGAAACATGGGACGGTCGAGAAGATCGGTGAAATGACTCATCAAGAAGCCTTGATCTGCTCCATCACTGCTCTCTTTACCAATACTAATATCATGCATCATGTTACTGAAAGTTTCATTTGATGGCTGCAAATCATACAAAACCAAGGAAACATTCGTGTCAGGTTTATTGCACGGACGACTGTCTGACTTACAACAATGAGCTTGAATAGTTAAAAAGAATCCCACGAATAAAATATGAAAAACAACAAAACAAAAACAAACAAAGCTGCAGATTGCTGCAATAATGACACGAGAAGGGTTCGGAGTAATATACTTACCTGTAGAACAAACAGACCAGTATGGAAAATGCACGGATTGATGAAAGCAGCACAAAATTGGCCGCACTGGAAGAGCTCGTCCGGGGCTCGGAGAAACAAATTGTCGGCATCGAGCATCACCACCCTCTGGTATTCCGTCAGACTCCAAGCATAGATCTTGTTCAATGTAAACAGAAAGCGTTTATCGAAGTTACGATAATTTATGTACGGGTTTTGAATATCATTCACGACCAAAACCTTCGCACCTTCATCAGTTCTGCAGATAAAATGGAAGGGTCAGTTAACAAGACTATATTACGACCGCTGGCACACTATTTCCCTTCAAAGTCAGCTTAATAAAGACTCTACACCCTCACTGAGCAGCCGCCAACTTGAATAGTACCCACTCCGAGCCCTTGAACAATCTTACACCGACTCTATTCTATTCTATTTTTATTTGAAGCTTCGATAGGTCATGTTCCTGCTTGGGGCTGAGAGTTTAGAACCCTCCTTTAAAGTTAAGAGCAGCACCCTCTGGAACTTATTAGTTTCGCGATACATATGGATTGAAGAAAGCTATCAAGCGAGAAAGAGGAATGAAACTCGTGACACCTAAGGTTGACAAAGATTTCAACTCAAAAGTATAGGCAATGGTCAATGAGATATTGAGCGCTGGCACCGTGTAGCTTACAGTGTCTTTTTCCATTGCGGGGGAACGCTTTCAGAGGCGATGACAATAAGATCCGCGTCCACTTGGAACCGCACCAACGTCCCCAACATCACGCGGGCGGCAATGTAAAATTCGTAATCGCGAGGTGTGCCCATGTATAACATTGTAGCATAAGCATTTGCTTTCAGCATTCCTTTCAAGGGCGCATGGGCTGCCTGGGACGAGAATGCTGCGCCTGTCAAAAGTATTGACACCCAGAAAAGTGCCACAGATAATCTAAACTGAGCTGTTTTGCCATTCCGGTTCTCCATGGCTCTTCCTCGATCGAGTCTCTGCGGCCGCAACAGGATCCTTTTCCAATCGTCCAGATCCCGATACCCACGTCACGTAAATCTAGATTGTGATTGTACTTCAATTGCTCAATGTCTTGCTCATCTATCTAAGAAGGGGCAAAAATTATAGCTCCAGCACGACCCCGGCGTGATCGTTTCCTGTTGTGGTTCCCAAAAAGTGGAAATAACCTCTCATCAAGACGCCACCAACACAAGAAGGTATACAGCAGATTACGAGAAGTTCGCTGCAGAAATTTTGTCTCCAAATCTTTAGAGACAACAGCCAAGATTCTTCAGACTACTTTAGCAGTTAGACACCGAGAGGGCAGAGAGAGTGTCTCAAAGTCTTGCGGAGATCTCTACGATTTTTTTCAAAGCGAGAGGCGGGGCATTGTTTGGGGTAGTCAAGCAGGTCACAGCGTCATTTCCCTCCAGCCATGGGCCGTCATCCTCCCACAGATGGGAAGAAGGACCGACTAAATCGTGATTGTAAATTCAAAATGTTCAAAACTCTAATATGAAACTCCCAAGAAAACGTCCCCAATGCGCACACAGCAATAGTATAACCAACAAAGCCGATGATCCATGAAACAGGTCGCTCGCGTCTGTTCGAGTTCCGAACTCCCTCAAGGTAGGCAACGACCGTGCTAGATACGTGAGCATGGAATGCAACACTATCACCCAACAGCGTGAACAGAATCACATGAACCCTCTCATTCACTGCCTAAACGTCGACACTCGCCTCTGCAATCTCAGCACATACAAAAAATTAGAACTCAACTAGAAACTTAACCCGAGTAGTGCGCGGGAATTTACTTCTGATCCAACACAGCTACATCCTGAACAGTTGCAGCCCGAAAATATCTGCAAGAAACAGACCTTCGCGCTTGAAGGAAATGCAGGCAACCCATTTCCTGGGATCAACCTCCTCCAGTCTACGTCGTCTGAACTTCTACCTGCCTCATTACCAGCCTAGCCACTAGGAAAAATTAATTACGTGGAATCAAGAGCTGATGAAGAAAGGCAGGTTGCACGGTTTCGACCTGGACTGATTCGTTTCCCCAAAAACGCATTACTATCGTCCTCAGTCAAGCCGTCAGCAAGAACAGGGAAGGTGGGATCGACACTATTGATGGATGGAGGTTCAACCCATTGAGAATCAGCTTGGAGTGCCGCGTCAGAGGTACTTACTGCAGTCGCAATGTCTTGCAACTTGCAAGGAAGGTAGGCACGGGATTTAAGCCTGCCTTCGTGCGCCTATGGTGGGGAAGGTACCCATGGAATATCGATTTGGTGGATGGGAAGGGAGTCGATGCCCACAGTATAGACTGCCATTGCGCTGTGGTCCTCGACCGATTCAAGCGATCTGGTCCTGCACGTGGTTTCTTTCTTCTGTCGGAGATTCTGGGGTCTTCGTGTGGATGACGAATTACACTCCAAAGCTTTCGTCCGTCTATAGACCTCAGACTGAGAAAACGAGGAATCGCGCCCCATTTGCACATGATTTGGCACCATTCAACGTGCGAAGTCTCTTCAGATGGAAGCCAAATCGTTTAATTCTCGAGAAGCGAAATGTATTCACACCGATTTGTGTAGTGTGCCCAAAAAAAAACCCATGATGATTTGTCTGCAACTTATCCACTTGTATTGATGCCGACTACAGCAGCCACATTCATGAACGTGACATTCGATGAGGATGAGAAACACTGGTTTTGCGGGGTAATTGAGAAAACGCATAGAGTTCAAAAAATACAGAAAAAGTTACTATTCCAATTCATGAAGATGTCAAAAAAGTGGTAAAATGGTAGTGGCATCCCACACTGCAACATGAGTTGAATTCCTCATCTCTTTTTCCGCGCGAGGGATCCTGGAGACCAGAACAAAAGAATACACCCACATCATGTTGCGTTTGTTTGCCTGCAGCATCCGTCGAGAATTTCTCGCAACTTACCGCGTCACACTCTGCGGGTAAAAACGTGTAGGTAAATTAACCCTTATGTAAAATATTCTGAGTAATCTGCCAGAGCATCACTCCGAAAGTCAAATTTAGCAATACACCTGAAATCCTTCAACTTGTGCGCCGTGCCGTTTGCAAGCTTTGTGATGCTAGATTTCCACATGTCAGATTCAACTCTCGTCGTGAACTTCGGCCCACCTTTTTCCAAGTTTACAGGAATCCTGCACGCTGCTCGCAACCCGCTTGCTTGATCTCATAAAAATTAAGAAGGGGTAAATATCATAAAAATTAAGAAGGTAAACATCACACCGATGTCGGGATTCGAATCGCCAACCCCTTTTGGAACTGGTTAGAGCACTTGGGTCCAACCCAGCCATCATCCAGTAGTTCACTGCGGACCGAAATATCACAATAGTGTTCAATCACGTAAATACCCAAATTGACTCTGAGTCGTCGGCAAAAAGTTTACTACGCCGGCAAAGTCGTCTCACGCGCATTCATAAAAAACGGCAGGTCTGGGAACAGTCACGCGTAACCTTGAAAGAGTGAACGGAGAGAGGCTCTTTCGGAGTAGCCTCGCCCGGGGCTGAGGTTTCAACCAGGAGACTAAAAGAGGTGCCGCAAGTGGACCCGCAAATGGGAGCAACACGAGGACCAGGAACACGCAGGCACCCACCCATACTATTAGCAACTCCGAGCTTATCTGGAGCTCAGTTGGGGATTTGTATTCACTTTAAGAGAGCCTCGCCGCGTCTTCCGATTTGCTGGTCGCCAAGCCTGGGTTTGCCCGGGGACGGGCGGTACGGGGCGGGGCCAAGCTGGGCCGGGCTGGGCAGGGCAGGGACGCCCTGACGTTGCGTGCATCCACATGGCATTCCTTGTCCCCCCTCATGCCCCTGACGTCACCACCACCATGTTCCACATCGGTGTTGCCCGAGCCGGCAAATGGCACGGTAAACGGCGAAACGGATGTCGGCATTCTTCATTCATCTTTCTTTCCATGGATTCTTGTAATGAATTGTTTTTAAAATAAAAATTAATAATTAAAAAAAAAATCCACAACACTCTTAATATTTACTAAAAAAAAATCGTATTTTTAATCTTTGAATTCCTTTGAAATATCAGGTAACGAATTAATATAACTGTAAAAATTCTGACACAAGTTACTGGCTCCATTTAAATTTGATGAAAAAAATTGCCAATTTTAAATAATTCACATTTATCAATATTCATTTTAAAAAATAAATTAAATTATTACCTTGATATATATATATATATATATATTTATACATAATTTGATAATTAATATATATATATAAATAATTTGATTTAAATATAATAAAGAACTTAAAAGTATATATATGTATATATATATATATATATATTATTGAACTGATTTGAATTTTTCTAAAAGAAAAATTATGTATTATAAAATAAGAATAAGAATAATAATAATAATAATAATATAAATATTAAAAGAATATATAAAAATATAAATATAAATATCCATGATTTTTATTAAAATATTTTTGAAGCAAATGCTAATATTTTTTTGAATAAATAGAAGTATATAGAAGTAAAGAAAAATATGTTAGGAAAATAATATCTTCTTTAAGAAGCTTTGAAAAAATTTCTAAGATAGAGATTAGATACTTAGATTTTTATAGATATGCCACATGGCTATTAAAACTTGTCTTATAAGTTTTATAATTTTAGAAAGTCGTATTGGAAGCAATCTATAACTTGATGCTGAGGTCATAAGCCTTATGGTTCCTAAAAAGCATCCACAAGACTTTTTTGGCAATTAGTATATGTAGAAATAAGACTAACTTGTTATACTTACTATGTTTAAGAAATGAGTGAATTATATCACTTTTTAAAGAATATTATTATATTTTAAAAATGATAGATTGTTTACTTTTAAATTAATATATATATATATATATATATATATATATTTATATTAATTTCTTTCTTAAAAAGAGTAAACTACCTCTCTTTATAAAAAAATATATTTGATTTTAGAGGTTGCAAAGTACACTTCTCTAATTTGACTATTGTATTTGTTAGTGTTGTCTATCATATAAATAGTGTCATATTACATGAAGTCTTGTTTGAAAATGTACTAGACATTTGGCTGTAGAAGATAAAAAGAAAATTATAATAAGTCCTAAAATCTCTAATAGAATTATATAAATTATAATTAAAGAATAATAAGTATATTCAACTATTAAAGAAGTTCAATTAGATTTTTAATTAATTATAAAGAAACATAAAAAAATCATAAAAAATAATTATAAAATATTTAAAAAATATTAAAATAGAAATCTATTTATAATAATAAAAATAAAAATTATAATAAAATCCTAGTCAAATCCTAGTCAAATCTTAATTAAACCTTAATAAAATCTTAGTCAAATCTTAATCAAATTTTAATCAAATCCTAATCAAATCTTAATCAAACCATAGTTAAATCCTAGTCAAATCCTAATCAAATCCTAATTAAATTCTAGTCAAATCTTAATCAAATTATAATCAAATTCTAATCAAATCTTAGTCAAATCTTAATCAAATCTTAATCAAATCCTAGTCAAATTCTAATCAAATCTTAATCAAATTCTAATCAAATCCTAATCAAATCCTAATCAAATCCTAGTCAAGCCCTAGTCAAATCCTAATCAAATTCTAATGAAATTCTAATCAAGTCCTAATCAAATCTTAATTGAATTCTATCCAAATTCTAATCAAATCTTAGTCAAATTCTAATCAAATCCTAATCAAATCTTAATAAAATTCTAGTCAAATCCTAATTAAGTCCTAATAAAATCTTAGTCAGATTCTAATCAAATCTTAATCAAATTTTAGTCAAATTTTAGTCAAATCCTAATAAAATTCTAATCAATTTCTAATAAAATCCTAATTAAATCTTAATCAAATTCTAATCAATCTCTAATCAAATCCTAGTCAAATCCTAATTAAATCCTAAATCCTAAATAAACCCTAATAAAATCCTAATTAAATTTTAAATCTTAATCAAATCCTAATGAAATCCTAATCAAATATTAAATCCTAAATAAATTTTAAATAAATCCTAAATAAACCCTAATAAAATCTTAATTAAATTTTAAATCTTAATCAAATCCTAATGAAATCCTAATCAAATATTAAATCCTAAATAAATTTTAAATAAATCCTAACAAATTTGAATCAGATCTTAATCAAATATTAACAAATCCTGACAAATCCTAATTGAATTCTAATCAAATCCTAACAAATCCTATAGCAGATTGAAACCTTAATAACTAATGATTGAATTGTTAATCTTAGCCCAAATTTTGCATACCTTACAATAACTAAGTTGGCAACATGTATGAAAAATTTGAAAAAGATTCAACTCACCAAATAGAAGATAAGCTCAAAAATCTCCTCAAGTGTAGATTGTCTTCTTTTTCCAACCTTAATGCCAATCTTCCAATGCCAATCTTCCAATGCCAATCTTCCAATGCCAATATCTTCTTTTTTCACTATTCAATTTCTTTTAAATTTCATTCACAAATGAAAAATCAAGGCTTCTACCTACACAAATAATTTTCACCTCAATCAAACTAATAGATTGCTAAACTTTGATTTTGATGATCAATGAAGATTTCTAAGATATTTAGCAAAACATTGATCATCAAAATCCAATTTTCGAGACCTTGGCCCACTCGAACTTCAATAACCTTTCATCAAACTATTAGATCAAATTCAAACTTATAGCATATACTCAGCACAATTACAATCACATACTCACAAAATTTTACTTGTAGTTTTATAACCAAATTTACAAAATACTCAAAAACGTAAATCTTTTTTTATTTCAGAAAATCTAGAGTTGCTCAAATCAACCTTGACTTTGTAAAACTCTTACAAAGTTAATATCTATCCAAATCACCCCAAATCAATTCTCAAACAAATCCTCTTAAGTTTGCCCTCAAATTTGATTCTTTGATTTACTAAAAAGCTCTCCATTTATTGTAGGTATGCAATTTTGTGCCTCAAGGTCTGATTTTGACCTAGGTTCTCAACTAGTCCTCTTTGAATATCAACTTTTGAAATTTTGAGGTAAATTTTGCTAAAACCTATTTTCAATTTCTTTCTAAAGATGCTTATATTATTTATTTTTCTAATCTACTTTGTTTTATCTTATTTATAGCCATACAAAGTAAATAGAAGTTTCTTTTAAAAGAAGATAATATTAGAATCTTTTAATTTTTATTATTTTTTTATCTATTATATATATTCTTAAGATAATTTTCTAAAATACTTTCATTTGAGCTCCTCTATAATATAATTATTCCTATCTTCTTTCATTTAATAGTTATATTATTACACAACAATGGAAAAAAAAAACAAACTATGAATGTTACACTTGATCAAAGCGAGAATAGATTTACAACTATTGTGGATCTTCACAAGCCTTTTAATACTCTTTGAGCAAAAATTTCATGTATTAGAAATCTCAATTACAAAAGTATTATTGTTATATTTATACAAAAAATCAATAATAAGATTCAATATTTAGGACAAAAAATTATATAATTAAAAATATATATATATATATATATATATATATATATAAGTAAATAAACTTCACAAGTCTTGCTACTACAAGTATAAAAGAATCAAAGATTAGTTTGTTGAAGAAATTTGATGGAAAAAAATCAAAATTTTGAGGATATCTATTTTGAGGATATCTAGCTCTTTATAAGATTATATCCTTCTTGATATTATAATAGAATCATTCAAGTAAGATTTATAAATATACTTCTATATAGAAGTACTCTCTCTTGATTTTCACCTTTGATGGAAAAAGATTCATAACTTTTATACAATCTAAATTTATTTTTGGAAGTATTTACAACCTTATTTGATGAAAGAAATCAAGAAATAGTAGGAAAAATTCAACCAATGGTCTATTGATTTTTTTAGCTCAAATTTTGATTATTTTTATTATCTTTGTTTAGTTTTAGTATTAATTTAATCTACTTGTGGTAGAAATGATACCAAAAGTATTAGATTTAAATGTAAAGCTTTTTAAGGCTACTAATTGGTAGCTAATCAATCTAGCTAATATGTAGTTATTAGTAATAAGTTAGAAAGATTGCTACCATAGCCAATTTTAGGAATAATTTAGAAATTTCTATCTTATTATAATAGAAGAACTATAACTTTTAGATGTCATAATTAATTATTTTTTTTATTTTAATGATAAATAATTTCTTCTTAGTGAAACATTGAAAGATTATTTTTCTATCTCTTCTAATTTAATAAGTTAGTATACTAAAATATCATATTAAAATATAAAGAGATTTAATAATTTATTTTAAATATAAATTTTCTATGCTTCTAATCCTCATAAGTATTATATTTTTATATAAATTGAAGTATGTGAATAATTAATTTTAACTAAAAAATATATTTTAAATATATTGGTGAAATTATTTTATAAAAAAGTTTTTTTATGATTCATTTGATGGCCATCAACCTTAATCTTGGATTTTGATTCTTGAATTAATTAAATCTATTAATCTAAATTAGTTCTCTTTGGAGTTTAGGAGTAGGGATGTAGCTACCACCTTTAGGTCTTATGACACTAGTATAAGAGGGCTTATGTGTTCATGTTGCTCTTGTTTTTTTTTTTTTGCAAATTTTCTTTCAATAAGCGTAGATTCATTAAAAAAAGATTGATAATAAAAAAATTTGTTGGTATTTAAGTATAAGAAAGTCTGCAACCATCTTATTGCTATTTAAAATCTAACTATCAATTTTTTAAGGCAATATTGGAGTGACCATTTGAAATTTAGAATTGAGATTTAAAAAAGTGGTATATTTTTAAGTTGTACTTTTAGAAAGACTTGGTCCACTTAATTAGTAGCTTAGAAAAAAATGTGGTATCTAATTAAATAAAAAAGAATCTACTTCCAATGAAATTCTATATACCAATTTTGAAGTTTGATATTTCTCAAAACTTTTGGAGTTTGGAGCTAAGATTAAGAAAAGTGGTGTGTCTTTAAGCTGTGCTTTTAATAAGACTTTGTCAACTTAATTTAAAGCTTAGAAGAGCTTATGATGCTTGATTAGGTGAGAGGGGATATATTACTATAAGAATTAAATATATCTATTTTCTTCAATTTTTTCTTAGATAAATTTAAATCTCATTGCTTAATTTTGAGAATAAATTTGAATAGAAAATTAGAGATGATATATGAATGAATTTTGGATAAATAATTGAATTCTTAAATGAATTTTATAAATAAATAGAATTATTAGATAAAATCT
Source organism: Physcomitrellopsis africana (assembly GCA_036785485.1). Lineage (NCBI taxonomy): Eukaryota > Viridiplantae > Streptophyta > Bryopsida > Funariales > Funariaceae > Physcomitrellopsis > Physcomitrellopsis africana. The sequence continues at coordinate 594,720 of JAWRVF010000015.1, read as the reverse complement.
TTAAATTGAATGTGGTATATTTATATAGATGATAAATTAAAGTAACATCCATTAGATAGATTAGAATGAATATTAAGTTGAATAGATGTTTGTAACTTAGATAATTAAAAGGATAATAATTTAAATTGGATTAAAAAATAAATTAGTTGATTTAAGATAATTATATTTTATTAAAATTTTGTATGGAATTTTAAGCTATTCAATTTAAATGTGCTTGTTTTTTTCTCATAGGTAGTAAAAATAAACTTCAATATTTGGAATAAGAGTCATATTTAGCTACTATCTATATTGTCAAATTCCAATAACTTCCTTGTAATATGGATTTGAATCATAAAGCTCTTATTAATTTGTTTTGATATGGCTTATAAAATAATGTCAAAGATCTATTGTTGATAATATCAAAAGATTTATTAGAATAATTTATCACTCAAGCAATTACATGCAATAATCAATTCTTTGAAAAGTGCCTGGAATAAATATTTGATTGGAGAGGAACAAATCAAGTAATGACAATAACTTCCAAGTTTTCAAAGATCTATTCATTAGGGTCAAAACCTCTGCAGATTGATACAACTCAATTCAAATAGTTAACACTAAAGAAAAAAAGATAAAAATTATTATTAAAAATTTTATTTATATTATAAAAGAATAGGTCATAAGGTACAAGAATATTGCATCAAATCAATTAGATTTAATGAAAATAATAAAAATTAAAACATAAAAAAGTCAAATAATTAAAACATCAAATTATAGAAGGGACCTTATAATTAAACAATTCCAGATGACAAACATCAAATACAAGTCTCATACTATTTTAAAATCCCATATTTTATTTTAAAATTCTTATAATTATTAAAACTTCAAATTGTGAATTTTTAACTCAAGTGCCTTTAGATACCAAAGCCTTAACATGTTTTATAAATAAAGACTTTGTATTACAAAAATAATTAATTCTTTTAAAAAAGATCCAATTAATTCTAATGGAAGTTATTAATGGATGACCACTTATATCTGGAGATGTTATAGAAGAAACAAAGCCATTAAAAGTAGCATCAAAAGATCAAGTATCTAATATTGTTTTCAATATCTTTCAATGTCTTTCAAATCTAATGGTACTTGATTATTTTTTATTTTTATTATATAATCTTGATATTAATTAAAAATTATAAAAACTTATTATAAAATTTAGTCTAAATACCAATAAATCATCTTAATCTTAATTTGCTAGAGCTAAGGCATTTATACAAGCTATATAAAAAGAAGATCTATTTGTCATTTATGCATTAGTAAATCTTCATTCAAATCAAAAGTTATAGTAGAATCTTAAAATAATATATAGAATATCACAATGTATTTGAAAAAAAGAATGTTGATATATTACCAAACATTGGTCTTATGATTGTGCAATCAAACTTCAAGAAGGAACTCAATCTTTATTTGGACTAATTTATAACTTATTGTAGAATGAACTTGCTTCTTTGAAGGAATATATTGATAAAAATCTTGCAAAGAATTTTATTTAATTTTTAAAATCTCTGACAAGTGTACCAATTTTTTTTGTAAAAAAAAAAGATGGATCATTGAAAATATGTGTAAATTATTATGGACTTAACAAATTGACCATCAAAAATTGAGATCCTTTGTTTTTGATATCAAGGCTCTTTGATCAACTAAATAAAGTTAATGTCAATATTAAAATAGATCCACTAAGAATCTATAATTTAATATATAATAAAAAAATAGATAAATATAAGATTATATTTTAAAATAGATATGGCCATTTTGAATATAAGATTATATCTTTTGGACTTACAAATGCTCTACCTACTTTTTAACATTTGATGAATGATATATTTTATAAATTTTTAGATAATTTTATTACATATTATTTAGACAACATTCTTATATATTTTTAGAATATAAAAAAATATGAACAATATGCTTGCCTTGTACTATAAAAACTTAGAGATTTAAGATTATATATAAGATGGAATAATATATGTTTTATATAATTTAAGTGGAATTTTTGAAATGTATCATTTCAAATGATAATTTGTAAATAGTTACTAAGAAAATATAGATTATTATAGATTGGACATCTCTAAGATTTGTACATGGTGTCAATGCTTTTTGAAATTTATAAATTATTATAAGATATTTACAAAGAATTTCTTTCAAATTGTTGCTCTATTTATATGATTAACTTCTAAAGACAAATTGGAATGGAATAAAGATGCAAAAATAGCATTGTAAGGTTTAAAAATAATATTTATCTAAATTCTTATTTTATGCTATATAAATTTTTTTATAAAAATAAATATATTAGATTTTATATTAGATGTAGTTTTATCACAAATAGATATAGATGATAGACTTCATCTTATTGCATTTTATTTTGTAAAATTCTCAATAATCAAGATAAATAATGATAATTACAACAAAGAACTTTGTGCTATTATGGATTCATTCTAAAAATGACACCACTACTTAGAAGGCGCTTCTTATCTAATCACAATTTATACCAATCACAAGGATCTTGATTATTTCATATCAATAAGTATCTTAAATTTTTACCAAGTCCATTGGAACATATCTTTGTCACAATTTGTATTTAATATTATATATGGTTTTAAAAAACTATAAGGCTTGCTAGATGCCTTGTCTAGAGGTTCTTATCTTGCATTAAAAGGAGATTCTACATATGATCAATTATAGGCCATCATTTTAAAACCAAAGCAACTAATCTTTGAGTTATTAAATCAATAATTCTAGTAGATACTACTTTTTTTGATGAAGTTTATTCAAGTATGTTAACAAATAATATGTGCTATTTGAAATAATTTCTTGTATTTAAAATAATATTTATATTGATTGCATTTAGAAAATATCCTAAGCATCCAAAAAATAGGATATATATTGAGTTATAAAAGGCCCTCCTTCTATTCCTCTTTCTACCAAAAAGAAGCTAGAATAATACCTTTATTCACCATTGGAATCTCTACATGGCTAACTTTAATTATATGGTAAGCAAGTCTATTATATTATCTATATTAACTCAAAAAATTAAAAGATATTTCTATAGAAATTTTTATCTTGGCTTGAATTTTGTCTATAAAAAAAACTAAGTTTCAATATAATAAATATCACACTTTAATATATGTTTATCTATTAAGCACATTTTATATTCAATATTTTCAAATATAACTTAAATTTTTTAACTATTATTGGTTTTATTAACATACATGCTGTATCCACTTTTGTATTCATCTTTTCTAAATAGACCTTATCATTAATAATGATATTTCAAATATAATGATGTTTGATATCTATGTATTTTTTTTGAAAATAATATACTTGATTCTTTATCAAATATATAGTACTTTGATTGCCATAATATAAAAAAAATTGATCTTGTACTAAATCAAATTTATTTGTAAGTCTTTTCAATCATATTTCTTTTTTAGTTGCTTTCATAATAACTATATAATTTAATGTAATTATTGAAAAAAATGTGATAGATTACAAAGTAGACTTTTAGCTTAAAGTTCCATCAACCATAGTAATGACATTGTCTAAATTTCTAGCAAATCAACAGCAACAAATTCTATACTATTTTTTTTCTCATGTTTTACATCAAATATGATATAAATATTTATAATATTTTTAGATAGAAAAGTATCTATTACATTGCTTTCTAATATTTTTTCTATAGACTTTCTATAAATTTAATAAATACACTCATAGCATTTAAAATATCTAATCTAATATATATCATTGCATATATAAGACTACTTACTATACTTACATATAGAACACTAGAAATATATTTTATTTCATCTTTAATACTAGGACATTATATTGAAGATAACCTAAAATGATATATTAAAGGAGTACTTACTAATTTTTCTTTCTTCATGCCAAAATGCACCAATATTTTTTCAATGTATTTCTCTTATAATATCCAAAGTATTTCTTTCTTTCAATTTCAACAAATATTAATACTTAAAATTTTCTTGGCAAGTCTTAAATATTTTATATCAAATTCTTCATTCAATTGTAATTTTTATTTTTTTATATTATATTTTTTTTATTGCAATCAATATATTGTCAACATATAATAAAAGTACAATATAATCATATGAGCTAGCTTTTAGTGGTTATTTGAAATATACACAACAATCAAAATTATTACAAGTGTATGTTTAATTTATCATATAGGCATCAAATTGCTTATACTATTGCCTAAGGCTTTGCTTCAATCCATATATAGATTTTTCAATTTGCATATAAGGTTTTCTTTTCCATGTCTACTAAATCTTTGATCTTAATGCATGTAAATTTTTTCTTTTAATTTTTTATATAAAAAAATAGTAGTAATATCTAATTGCTTAAATTATAATAATTATAATAATTATACCAATACTATCAATAATATCCCTTTTCTTAAAGATCACTACCACCACCTTGTCAAAGATTGCCTTAGAGCAAGCTTTAGCTTCCTAGAAATTAGACTCATAGTCATTACTAATCCAATAAAATGCAACTCATAATATTAAGTGAGCTAGGAGAAATCTTGCCTCAAAATTAAATAACTTCCACAGATAGGCAGCAGATCCCCTTGTATAAAAATGAATGCCATGCATTTGTTACAAATCATCTTCTAGTAAGCTTAGGCTCCTTGAAAAGTTGACTTGGAATGGCATATTTTTTTTAAAATACTACCTTTAAATTCTCCTTAATACTCTAGATCTTACCCTTCAAAATCATAGCTTTAAATATAAGGGATAGTAAATCTCTTGTCACCAAAATGGCCACCAAATGTTATGAATCAATGCTTGTTGGAAGTCTAACTTGACAATACATTGGATTTTCAAACATGAACTTCTAACTTTTTGTGGTCCATCCAATCTCGTCGTTCAAAGTTGCCACTCCAAATCCAAGGGGCAGGAGACTCCTTGATACCAAAATGGCTGCCACCACCTCGTTATAGCACGAAATGGGATGTGTAATAAATTCTTAGAAAGAAAATAAGAAATCCTACAACCTCCTAAAATTTTAGATCCTAATTCTATTCCTATTAGAAGTTATCTACTATCAAAAATAGCCCACAACCTTAGGAAAAGATCCCACACACTCCGAGGAATTTTTTTTCAAGGACTTTGCTACAAAAAAAAAGAATAAAAGAGAGAAAAAAAACCACCTAAGCCATCTTATCCTAGTACAAGGCGGCCCAAGGGTGGTGGCTATAATTAAAGGCCAATTTAAAATCAAAGGTCCAAAATCAATTCTATCTTAAATTCAACTTATAGGTTGGACCCTCTTACCATAATTCACAAAATAATATTTTTTTTACAAAACTAACACCACTAACATGTTCAAAACATGCTGTTATCTTTAAAATAACTATTTGCTTGTTCAAATCTATCTTCTAAAATATAAAAATTAATTACTTTATTAATCTATCTTTCTTTTTGAAGTTGATTATCTACATGGTAATTCTTTGGATTGAGATCATTTGGTCTATATCTGTCACAAATGTAGAATATAGACTTGAAGTTTAAACAAGAAGTTCAAGAAGAACTAGCAAGAACTAGATTAATCAGATGAATACAAGAAACAATAACAGAGAGGTGAGCTAGAGCTTCAAGAGATGTGTTGTCGAGATTGAAGAACTCTTCAGCCTCGATTCCAATATATACTCCTACTTAGGAAGCTTTTCAAGCAGCTTCTACCAACTAGGGAGCTTCTCAAGCAACTTCTACCAATTAGGGAGCTTCTTAAGCAACTTCTACCAACTAGGAAGCTTTTTAAGCAACTTCTACCAACTAGGAAGCTTCTCAAGCAACTTCTACCAACTAGGAAGATGCTACAAGGCTCTAGAAGATTCTAGAGAGTTCTAATAATCTTCTAGAATGTTCTAGAAAGTTCTGATAAGTATGTCCTAGACATCACCTCCTCTTCTAGCTTCGAGGTCTCCGAGAAGCCATTTGAGATGTATGTTCACAAATGTAAGAAATCAAAGATTTGATGCATAGTCTCTTCAATGTATTCCAACTATTGTTCACAAGGCAGATGATTTGTGGGTCCTTGTAGCCATCGGTAATGACCAATATCTTCCACTTGAGACCATGCCTAAACTTCTGTGTCTTCATTATGAAAACGGCTTGAAAATATTGCTTTGCCACTACTTACATGAGCTCGTTCAACTTCAAAGACAATCACGAGTGATTTGCTACTTAGTATTCTTCGACGTCTTCTTGGCTCTTTTAATTCTTCATTTTGAGGTCGACGCCATGAGCTACTTGGTTGAGATGGCACCACTAATACAATATCCACATTCTCACTAGCCATATCTAAATACACCTGAAATTAGATATCTTGATATTATAAGAAAGTAAAACGCAATAAGTTATATTTTAATAAGACCTAGATCCTACTTATATATATTCTTTTGGAAAAGGCTTTATCTTCACGTTTTATTAGTGGCCGACTTTTGATTTATCAAGATGTCGTCAATGAAATTCTTGTACTTTTTGTGGTGTATTTGTTATATTTTCTGCTGGCTCCCAAATCCGCTCATTTATATCATAACCATGCTAGTGAATCAAATATTCCAACTTCTCCCATCTCCGTTGCGAATCAAAGACTTGTTCCACCTCATATTCTACCTGGTCCTTGATTTCAACATAAGGTGGTAGTGGCTATATCCGTCTTGATAAAGTTGATTCACTATAAGTTACTAAAAGATAAACATGAAAAACTGAATGTACCTTTATGGATGTGGGTAGTTTCAGTCGATAAGCCACCGGATTGATTTGCTCCTAAATGCAGAATGGTCCCAACCTCCTATAATTCAACTTATCACAAGGTCGAGTGATCTTGATGTTTCGTCACAAGAGCCAAATCTTATCTCTAATTTGAAAAGCAGGACAATCCTTCCAAAATTTGTCTATAAAAGCTTTATACAAGTTTTGAGCTACTTATAATTGAAGCTTCAAGGTGGTCTGGATCTCCATTAAATGCTTTGCAAGATCTTCAACTGCTGGATTTTTATCTTTGGATTTACCTAATAAATCAAGTTTTGGATGATATCCATAATTTGCAAAGAAAGGTGTTTGTTGGGTTGAGGCATGGATCAAATTGTTGTACGTAAATTCCGTCAATGGTAGATATATAATCCAATTGTCTTCTTGATAGTTGATCACACATCATAGATATTGCTCCAAGATTTGGTTGACTTGCTTTGTTTGACCATTGGTTTGAAGATGGAAGACAGAAGAGAGTTTGATATCTATCTTTAATATGTCAAAAAACAACTTCTAAAACTTTGATATAAATTAAGGTCCTCAATTTGAAATAATGTCATCCGATAAACCATGATATCAATATATATCTTATCAATAAACAATCTTGTTGTTTCTTCACCAAAAGTTGTCTTTCTGCATGGAACAAAATGTGTCATCTTTGTAAACCAATCTACCACCACGTAGATAGCATCAAATGTTGCAAAAGGTGGCAAATCTATGATGAAGTCCATAGATATTGAAGATCATGGTTGCTTTGGAATTGGCAGAGATTGTAAAAGCCCATAAAGGCGATGTCAAGGATTCTTTGATCTTGAACAAAGGTCACATGATAGCACAAAGTTTTTCACTATCTTCCACATTTGAGGCCACCAAAAGTCTTGAGAAATAAATTCCATTGTTTTATTGAATCCGAAGTGACTTGCGGCTGAGAAGTCATGTTGAGATTGAAGAATACGTAGTCAAATTGGTCCTTCCGGAATGTATAGTCGATCTTCAAAATATAATAATCCGTCCTCAATCTTGAACTTATCTTTGTCAAAGCGTTGCTTCACATCTAAGACTAATGAGTCTATAGTTGATGCTCTACGGACTTGTTCTAAAAAATCAGCATCAATTGGTATGATCATAGAGGTGGTGCAAAGGCAAAACCGTTCTAGTTGTAGCAAAGTTGTACAATGCTGATCAAATGCTGCATCTCCATATTTGGGTGCTAGATATGATCTCCTCGATAACGCATCTAATAATCCTTGCTGCCTTCTTGGTTAATATGTAATGATGAAGTCGAATTGGGATAATGGCATGTTCCACCGATTTAAAACTCAAGCTCTTGTGAAATACTCCAAATTCTTGCGATCTGTATATACAGTCATTGGATGTACAGCACCCTCTAATAAATGACGCCACTCTTGGAAAGAATCAACAATTGCAAGCAATTCCTTATCGTGAATTTCATAATTGATTTCTATTGCCGAAAACTTCTTAGACTAGAATACAACCGGGTGAAGTTTATCATCCTTTCCCATCTGTGATAATACAGCTCCTAGCGCAAAGTCAGAAGCATCTATTTCCAAATAGAAGGCCTTTCTAAAGTCGGGATGTACCAAGATAGGAGCTATTGTAAACGTCGACTTTAACTCTTGAAAAGCCTCTTGTGCTTGGATACTCCACTCGAGCTTGTCCTTTGATGTCAATTGTGTTAATGGAGCTACAATTTGTGAGTAGTTCTTGATGAAAATGCAATAGAAGTTGGCAAATCCAAGAAAACATTGCACGTCCCGTATTGTCTTTAGTATTATCAAATCCGTTATTGCTTGAATTTTTTTCTAATCCATCAATAATTCTTTGTTCAAAATGATATAACCAAGAAATTCCACCTTAGATTGATAGAACACACTGTCGTGTTGTGGTTCGGCTACTATGTGAAAAAATTGTACATGTATATTTAATGTACAATTTACTACTTAGCTAAATGAAAGTCATATCAGTGGATTTTATTGGTTATAGGATGTGATTAGGTTGCTAGTTTAGAAAGGATCTATTAAAAGGATTATTATTAAGGTTTATACAACCTTATTTTTTTTTTAGTAGTGACTTTTGAAGTTAATTTTATATTGATAGTAACTTGTATATATCTTAAGTCACCTATGTTAGACATTGGTGATCCTTAAGATCTTATTTACTTCTTTTATTTGATGCTTAAAGCACCAAGTATGTAAATCTTATAAGAAGAAGGGTTAGAAAAGGGTTTTTAGTGTAAAAAGGGTAGTTTGGCCATCCATGTGGATGAATAGAGGTGGATGATAGAAAACTCTATTCTAATTGGCCAAAAATCATGCCCAATGGGCTTTAAGGAGGCTGCCCGAGGGTTTATTAGGAGTTAGGGTTTGTTTTTCGAGGGGGAGTCGAACATCAGAGGCTAGGATCATAAGGTTTAGATTTTTGGATCTGGTTTAGGTGCAAATTTTGTGTGATTTGTATTTTTTATGAAGAAGTTTGATTTTGGACCTACTGTCACTCTTTTGGATATAATTCGTGCATATAGAGAGCAATTGAGGATCGGTGATTAGGGTTGGAGAGAACACTTTCACGGCTACACTTTCCATATACGGCTCGATAAAATCCAAGCTAGGATGAAGGAGATATTGGGAGTTGAAGTCAGTGCTTACAACCTTAAGGGCAGTAAGTAACCCACTTACATAGTAGTTACATTTTGAGCTATATCTTAGGGAATTTCATAGATTTTTGGCTCAAAATTTTTAAGAGTGTATATGCTTATGTCACAAGACTATTTGCAAAAATTTTGTGGCATTAGAGTTTTGGGTTTGTGAGATATAAGGAAAATAGTGCTCGGGTGTCTCTGAGCTAGGGTTTTAAGCACCTGCTAGGGATTTTTGAGATATCAGACGATCGAAAACAAATTTTCAGTTGATTCTTTCTTTTAATAAAACTTTAGAGAATTATCTATACTTTGAACTAAATTTTATAGAAACTGAATGGTTGGATCAAGAATTATTGGATTCTAAAGTTCAACAAGAAATAGGTCATTGCGGGTGAATAAAGTTTTTGAAGGGTTTTTGTGGAAATTTGAACCCTTTTTGTACAAACTTACTTGAATACAAGAGGGTTTATATATATAACTTCTCTTTTGTGAGATTTTTGTATTATTTGTCCTTTTTAGTGAAGACAAACGACCTGTTGGATTTTTGCCATCAAGTTTCAAATAAATTCTCCACAGCCAGGTACCCAGAGTATTCTCAAATAGAAGGCCACGTCATACGACAACACATTTCTCTAACTTGGCGTATAATCCTGCATCGCAAAGTTTTTATAACACCAACTTCATATGACTCTCATATTCTTGAATATTCTTGGAATAGATCAAAATATCATTGAGGTAACAAATAACAAATTTGTCCAAATACTCTCAAAAAATATCATTCATCAAATGTTGAAATATAGCTGGTGCATTGGTCAATCCGAAAGGCATGATATTATATTCAAAATATCCATATCTCATCCAAAACATTGTCTTCCATTCATCTCCTGTCTTTACTCATACAAGATTGTAAGCTCCACAAAGATCTATCTTGGTGTATATTTTGGCTTCACCAAGTTGCTCTAAGAGTCCAAATATTAATGGCAATGGATATTGATTCTTCATGGTGATCTTGTTCAAGCCTCGATAATCCACGCACATTCGTAATGAACCATCTTTCTTTTTCACAAAGAAGATAGGTGCACTTGTTGGAGATTTAGAATGCCGAATGAAGTTCTTCGCAAGATTCTTTTCAATGTAATCCTTCAATGCTGAGAGTTCGTCTTGTGATAAATTGTAGATTGGGCCAAATGGTGATTGTGCTCCCTCTTAGAGATCTATAACACAATTGTATGGTCAATACTCTAGTAGTATGTCAGCATTCTTCTTCTCAAAGACATCTTTGAATTCTTCATACTGCTCTGGAATAACCAAAGTCAGAGTTCCATCTTCTCGAGCTGGCGTTGCGAAGATGACAAGAGATGTATTATGCTTGGCTTCCTTCATGAAGGCCCTTGTACCTATGAATAAGAATTTATTTCTAGACATTATCTTAGCAGATTCTACCATTAAGGGTTTTGTTGGAAATGTTACTTTCCGCAACTTCCAATCTATCAATGGATTATATTTATGAAACCAAGATAGCCCCAAAATGACTGAACATGAAGAGGTCTTGATAATATTAAACACAATGCTACTTTCATGATTTTCAAGACGTACCTTCAACAATTTAATTTCATGAGTAACATCGCCAGAAGACAAAGGTCGGTCATCTATGACTTCTACATGGATAAGCTTTGGTTTCTTTACAACAAAAAATTTGTGAAGCTTGGCAAATTCTTCATCTATAAAGCAAGTAGATGCTCCTGAGTCTAGTAGAGTATCGGTTTGCAATTTTTGAATACCAAGAAATAAAAATATCATAAAGCAATGAGAAGGTTGAGTTGAGAGAAAGTAAGCTTGATTAATTTGGGGTGTTGAGATGTCTAGCCGCACAATCCCTATTGTGGCTAGGCATCCTTGTTTTCCTATATACTTGTGTTCTTGAGTCTTATTGTTCAAGGCGTCTGTTTTCTAGGACAATTTCTGGCTTTATGGCCTATCTCTCCACAATATAAGCACAAATTTTGCTCAAATTGTCGCTTCTTTTCTTCAGCTATGAGGAGCTTAAAACATACCGTATTGATTTGCATATCTTTTGTTTCAGATTGAGCTTCTACACTCTTGATAGGAACAGCCGAATAGAACTAGTTTCCTTGTAGATACCATATAGCTCCGGAATAATGGTCTTGACATTGTTGAAAAAGTCGATTGTCACACTTCACCACTTGGCTGATTGCTTTATTGAGTATTTGAGGGTCGGATAGAGATAGCAATAAATCCTTTACATCATCTTTGAGCCCCCAATAAAATTGATTCACCAGTACTTCTTCTCCTCAGTTGATATTACAACCAAGTTGTCTGAAGTCTGATGCGTAAACAGATACGGAGCGTGATCTTTGATGTACAGAACGAATCTTAGTAGTTGCCCACCAAGTCTTATCATGCTCTCCAAATGCCTCCTCAAATGCTTCTAGAAAGATCTCAAAATCATTCAAGATAGAAGACCTTTTCTCAAATAAGGGGGCAAACCAAGACAAAGCTTGTCTAGTAAATAATATCCTTACTAATCCAATTTGCAATTCCTCGATTGAATAGCATTTTGATTGCAAGAATGTTACCAATTGAATTTGGTTTTATAAAACCACAAAATTTTGATTAGGTACCATTAAACTTCTTTGGAAGACTGATTCAAGATTCTTTGTATTGCGGTGTAATCAAATTTTCATGTTGAGATGTAGATGGTAGTACTTCACTAGCTAGAGGTGGTTGTACTATAGTCTGAGCCACTCCCACTCTTATAGCTCCCGGGAGCTTATCAAAATTTCCTTCAATTTCAGCAGTTCTAACTGCTAGAACGTTAAAGGCATTGATGATCATATCTAACTTTGACTTCGAAGATTCTACCATGTTAACGTCTTCTCTACTAGCCATATTAAGTAAAGAAGAAGGAATCAATATCGGTCCAAGGAAGGGTAATCTGCAACCCTTAGAACGCTCAAGTATCTCCTAAGAGAGAGGTAGTCCACTCTCTGCCTCAAAGAACTAAGCTTCGATATTGATAGAAGGGCAATCTTGATAAACTGTCACGGACGCAGAATATAGACTGGAAGTCTAAACAAGAAGTTCAAGAAGAATTAGCAAGAACTAGATTAATCACATGAGTACAAGAACAATACCAGTGAGGTGAGCTAGAGCTTCAAGAGATGTATTATCCAGACTAAAGAACTCTTCAGCCTCGACTCTAATATATACTCCTACTTAGGAAGCTTCTCAAGCAGCTTCTACCAATTGGGAAGCTTCTCAAGCAACTTCTATCAACTAGGAAGATATTAGAAGGCTCTGGAAGGTTCTAAAGAGTTTTAAGAACCTTCTAAAATATTCTAGAAGGTTTTGATAAGTATGTCCTTGATAATATTTGCCTAAAACAAACTAAAAAATCAATCTTGGTCCACTAAATAATTACCAAGATTTTAAATATATAACAAATTTTTGGCAATTTAGGTCTAATTTAAAAATAATTTTTAGAAGATTTTTTTTTAAATTTTTTTTTAAGATAATTATATAAAAATTACTATTCTAAGATAATTCATAATAATCTTCTAAATTTCATGTATTTTAATATGGTGATTAAATCACCAAATAAAAAAAATAAATTTAATTTAAAATGATAATTAAATCCATAGAAATGCCACTACTAAGTTAATTCTATCAAAAAGTATTACTTCTAATTTCCATAAAAATTTTAATATATCATAATTTTAATCACATGAAAAAAAAAAGTAAATTTAGAAAATTAAATAAAAGATAGAAATAAAATATTTGGCCTAACAATTAGGTTAATATAATAATTTAAGGATGTTAAAAAGTCTTGAAATCTATAGAGATTTTAAATATTTTAAAATATAATTTTAAAAAAGAATATTTAATTATCTCCATATTATTAATTAAAGGATTATTTTTATTATTTTTTAATATTAATAAATTATAAATATAAAATAAGCTAAAAAGATATAATTTTATTTCTTATTTTACTAAATTAAAACTAATATGGTTAAATATGAAGAAATATTAGTAAAAAAATATAATCAATTAATAGAGTTTTTAGTGATGCTCACAAAGAATCACCATTTTATATAACTAGAGTAAATAATGTGCTTAGATTGCCAAATCTATTCAAAATTTTATTCTTTCTTTGTGACCTTTATAATCCTTAGATTAATCTTTCTTATTTATCAAATATCTTAGGTGTAGTTTAATTTAAGGTCTTGTAAATACTATCTAAAGGTTCTAAGAATATCAACCTTAATTTCAAGAATATCACATGTAATTTAATTATCTTTTCTTTATATTATATTATTATCTATTAATCTAAATATTTCATCAAATTTTACATCTTTATTCATAATAATATTACTTGTACTTGGATTTCATACTCTATATCCATTTTGAAAATTTTCATAATTTAAAAAGTATATTTTTTAGCCTCAAGATTCAACTTTGATTTTTTTTTTGTTAGATATAAATATACAATAGGCATCCAAAAATTATAAGCATTGAATAATTTTCAAGTCTACCACTCTATATTTCAATAGCAATAGATAGAAAAAGATCTATCAAAAGACTAGCAATATTGATAACTTCACTCCAAAATCTCTTCTTCAATGCAACATTGTTTAACTTACTTCATGTTTTTTCTAACACACAATTTAACTTATTTCATGATATATACCTACACCTTTCTTGAATGATTATTAATAAAAAAAATAAACAAAATATTATTTTTTAACTTTTGAAATAACTTATGTAAGCTTCCATATATTTGAATATATATAGTTTAATATACTTTTAGTACAATGAATATCAATAATAAATCTTATACTATTATTTTTTTTTAAAAACATAATATTTATAAAATCCTATCTTGTAAGAATGTACTCCCTTCAAGAGTTGGAGCTTATAAAGTTCTATTAGTCTTTTCTTGCTCATATGATTCAATTGTGCATGCTACACTTATATCATATCTATTAAATTTTTTTATTGATTAGATACAATAATAACTATACTTATGATAGTATTTTCTACAAGCTTATATAGATTTCCAATCTTCTTGTTCTTCATCACCATACAAGCTTTTATGGAAACTTTCAAAACTTTGCCCTTAATTATCCAATTATAATCTATTAAGTCTAATGCACTTGGAGAAATTAAGTTCTTTACTATATCAAAAATATACCAAGCATCAATTAATGTTATCATAATTTCATCAAAAAAATTGATAAAAACTATATCAATTCTTGTAGTCTTGTATATCATATCATTATTTTATTAATAAAATTCTACCATTATATAAAGTATAAATATAATATTAATATTTTTAAAAATACATATAATATGATCAATTAAAATCAAAGATCTTAAAAGTTATCACTTTTTATTATTATGATAAAGATATTTTTAAATTTTCTATTTAAATTTATAAAATTAGATTTTTAAAAAAAATTAAACTTTGTCTATATTCTGATTTTTTTAAAAAAAATCTACATTCTATTTTAGAAATTTTATTTTTAAAAATTTATAGCACTTGATCTTTGATTTATCAAATCTAGCTTTAACTTCATCAAATTAAGACTTATTCATATTAGAATGCCTTTATTTTCATCTTCTAATTAAATATCAGTATTTAAAAATTCATACAAAATCTTATGAAGATATTTAAGTAATTCAACTCACTTGTATTCTCTTTTGTATGCAAAGTATACAATTGTTGTTTTAGGTGTGGTCAATTTGTTATCAACTTTATCATATGTAATTTTTTAAAATTTTTTATAGATATCAAATTCTTATTAATAAAATATAAAAATTATTAAAATATTTTTTTACTAATAATTATTTCAATTTTTAATTTTTCTATTAGAAATTAAAGTTTTATCTTAATTTTTAATTAATAATAGCTAATATACTTTATTAGCTAAAAATTGGTCTTTTATAGAAATATTTTGTATCTTTTTCAAATTAATATATGTAGTATGATGGATTTGCTTACAATATAATCAAAGTTATCTCCATGGAAGTTCTAAGGAAAGATTAGGGCATCATTAGAGCCTCTTTTTGATAAGCAACGGAAATAAAATGTACTATCCCTTGTAGCTCAATATATACTCTATTTGGTGAGTAATTTGGATATTTTCTAGATAATCTTTGAGGATTTTAGCAACTCTAGTGCTATATAATAATTTCTTTTAACTTTAAATATTTTATTAATATATATATATAATTTTTAAAATATAAAATTTATAAAAAAAATTTTAAAATATTAATTTTAAAAAAACTATAAAATAAGCCTTATTTTTTAAAAATAATTAGATAAAAAGAATTTATATATATATATATATATATATATATATACATAGTTATCTCTTCAATAATTAATCTTCCAAAAACTAATAAGTTCTAATAATTGATCAAAAATTTAAAAAGCAACTCCAACTAGAATTTAGGTATCTAGTGTTGTATGTTTTTTTGAAAATTAATAACCATTAATAATTAATATTTTTTTCTAATAGATAAAATTAATTAGTAGAGGGATAGTTTTATATATATTTATATATTTATAAGTAATTTTTTATTTATTTTTTTATTACATATTATTATTAAGATTTCTCACAAAAATATATAAATATATGTAAAATAAAATTTTATAGTTATATACTTATAAAATAAAAAATATTTAATTTTAAAATATTTATTATAATATAAAATTATTTTTTACTTTTATACTATTATTTTTTATATTAGTAATTTAAAATAAAATATTTTATAAATTATTATTATAAACATTATTATAAATAAAATATGAAATTATTCTAAATTTTTTTTGATACATAAAGATATATAAATTTAAAATGTGTTAGTATTTTAAAATAAAAATCATGTTCATAAATTTAAATTAAATTTAAAGCATATATAATAATAGATAAGTATAATCAATATTATATTTATTAAAATTACTTTACTGTAATTAATCAATAAAATATAAAAAAATGTTTTATAAACTAATTAATTAATAGAATGTAAAATTAAATGTAAAGATTTCTATAGATATATAAAAAATGAAATTTTAAGAATAAAAATCACAAAGGATTATTATATACATGTAAATTCTAATATATATACATGCAAATCAACTTAATTAGGATTTAAAAAGAAAATCAAGTATGTCTCTTTATATTCACCTATAAATATGTATATAGAAATAAATATGTTTTATCTAGATTGACTTAATTCTACATTAATATATCTATTAAAATAATACTTAAACCTACTAATTCAATATATTGATTTTTGAGTATATTAAAATATACTGAAACAGTATTAAAAAAAAATATTTTGTCCTAAGGCTAATTATAATATTAATATGCCCTATAATAAAAAAATTTACAAGTATCAAGTTTTTATTTATTTTTGTTTTTTATTTTATTTTTATTAAAATATTAAACTATGGTACATAATATAGTATAAAATATTGTGTTTTAAATTATAATAATGCAATAAATTCTACATAATAACAATAATTTTAAAAAAGACTTCCATAAAAATATAAATAATAAATAAGATCAATAAACAAAAAAAAGATAGTAAGAAAGTATTAAAAAAAATACTAGAAAAGTCTATAAGATAGTATAATATGGAATACTTTATTAAAAAAAGAAAAAGAAGTTGTAAAATTAATTAATTAATTAAGAGTTTGATAGTAGAAATCCACTCTTTGTATACAATTTTAGAGAAATTTTAGAAAAGTTTCATAGTAATACAAAAAAACTTAGAAATTAAAATATTAATATTTTATAAATTTAAATTGATTTTAAATTTAATTCAATTTATCTATTTTTTTATTAAGTTGATTTACATATAATAAATAAAAATTATATATATAATATAAAAATCTAAACTTACTAATATTTGATATGAATATCTTTTTTTTAGGCCTACTAACAAATTATTGCTCATCAATTTTGTTTGCATCTTTGCTATATTAATGTAGTCTTGCTAGACATGTGATAAGTATAAAAGATTACTTACTAGTATATATTTTGCAATTTGCATAAGATTTTGCAACTATCTTCAAATTTATTGTCTAATTGATGGTTGTTGCACATTACAAATAATTATAATTTTAGGATTTATTACATTGACTTTGTATTTTCACTATTCTAAATTATATTAGTTATTGCATGGTATAAATCTAAGTTTTTAGCTTATAAATTTTAAGATATCAAAGGAAAAATAAAAAATAAAAAAAAATCTATAAATAATTAATAATTTTAAAAAAATAAGTAAAAAAAATTAATTTTATTTTTTTAAGAATAAATTATGTTATTTTAGTATATTTTTAGAATATAAAAGTTATTTAGAATTAAAAAATATATTTCTAAGATTGCAAAAGCTACACAATTTAAAAATATAAAAATTTATAAATTTAATATTATAAACTTATAGATAAATTTTAAAATAGTACTTAAAGCATACAAAGTTTAGTGAAATCTTAATAGATATTACAAAGAATATTAATTAATAAAATAGTTGCTTTAGAAAAATTTGATTAGAAGTCTAAACAATTATCAATTAATGCAATTGTGCTAGTATCTTTTATATTATCTACATATTTTTTTAAATTATTTTTAATTGGTTAAAATATTATCTTTTAATCACTATTTATATTTTTTTTAAAAAATAAAAGTCTTAATTAAAAATATATATATATATTATATATAAATCTTTATAACGATGGCTTATTTATTTTAATTATTTATTTACATTATAAAAATATTTTTTAAGCTTCTAATTTACAATCCTCCATGTACAAATCTTGGCTTCAAAGACATCAATTCGTGACATTTTGTAAGGTTATAATCTTTTAATATCTTATATTTTAGATGATAACATATCATTATAGTAAAAAAGAATTAATCCACTTATTAATCTTTATAAGGTTATAAATATTTTTATTATAATGATATGTTATCATTTATAATATAAGATCTTAAATGGACTTCTATTTCAATTAAGATACAAACAATTATGAAAGATGTAGCTATTTATTATTTAATTATAATTATTAATATAACTAGATTTATAACTAATTATAAAAAATACAAACAATTAGATATTTGAAGATGTTTAAATGGAATTTAATTTTGTAGATACTATTTTTAATATATCTTATAGGTATGCTTTATTGTTGTAGTGGTTTCCTACAAATCTCTTAATATAAAGCATAATTAAGACCTTGTATAAAATAATAATAATTACAATAATTAGATATAGAAAAAAAGATATAAATAACTTTTTGTAGATCAACATTAATTGTAGATTTGAAGATGTTTGTAAATTTTGAGTCAATAATATTTTAAAGTTGGTAATTTTTGTATTGCAACTTTAATAGGTATATGGAAATTAGAAGGTGTTATATAATGTATATGAGATTTAAATAGAGTATGTTTTTATCCATGAAAAGTAGAAGATAAAACTACTATAAAGTTATTAAAGTGAGTAGCAATCTTGGAAGATGACAATAGTGCTTGAAATCAAAATCAATTTTATTTATAAGATTAAGGTAGAAATTGCTTATTTTGTTGAATACATATTCAAGGCGCTATTAAATTCTAAAAATATTATATAACACAATGTTATATTTTATATAAAATATAATATTTAAAATAATTTCTAATAAAAAAGTAAAAATATAATAAAGATATTAGTGATTAAAAATATTTAAATTAGTATAAATTAATTATGTACTAATTTTTGTACTTATTATTTTTATTTTACTTTATTTTTATAATTTATTAAAGTAAAAGTATGATATTTTTTATTTTTTTATTTTTTAAATTTTATTAGAGACTATTATAATAGTTAAAATAATAAAATAATAAAGACTATTAATATAAATAAATATAGATATGATTCTTAAACAAAACGATTATAGAATAGTTAAATCTAAAATTTTAAACTATGCAAAGTTAACAAGGATATTTAAAAAAAAAAAAAAAAAAAAAAAAAAAAACCAAAATATATATAAATTTTTATATTGAATAATATAACCAAATAATGCTAAAAACCTTGGTTGTTAATTTTATTTTTTCTTTAAAAGGTTGATGAATTTAAGTAATTTTATATTGTAATATTGAGTTCTTATTATGAATTTTATAAAGCATGTTTGTGAATTGTTAGAAGATTTTTTTTGATTATGTATCAAAATTTATAAAACAAATTTTTTAATAATAGATTTTATTCATTGTTGATGGTATGTTAGAATTAAAATTTGAGATTTTATGAAAATTAGAATTAAGACTAGGTTTTGAACCTAAGAATTTTAAATTTATTTGATTAAAATTTATAATTCATCCATAATATAGTTAGATTTTGTTTTGTTCATAGATTTAAGAATTAAGATTTTAAATCCTTTAAAGATTAAATAAGAATCTAATTAGTCTTTAGATATAGAATTTAAAATTAGTTCAAATTATTATTTCTAATAATTAAATTAATATATAATTATAAATTTATAATTTATATATATAGTTATCCATAATTAAGTTTAAGATTTTATTTTCTTTAGAATTAAATAAAAATTATTAAGTAAATTTAAATTCTTAGCATTTAGATTCATTCAAATTTAGGAATTGATTAGGATTAGATTGAGATAAAAATTTGATTAGAATTAGATTTAAGATAGAATGTGATTTAAAATTTTGATCAAACTTAAGTTTCATTTGCATGGTAGATTATACAATTGAAGAACATTTATATTAAATGTTCATTAAGATATTTTAAGTTATTAAATTGTATTGAGTAAGTACTAACTTGGTTGTTATTTTATTAACTATAAGTAATATCATGTATAAGATTAAATCAATAAGAAAGTTAATATTAGAGCCTTAATTTATTTTAAAATAAAAATCTTCTAAAATATTATAGATTAGAAAAGTTTAATCATTATTTTATTATAAATTTAATTTAATAAGAATAAATTTTATTTTACATAGCACAATTAAAATAAAATAATACACACACACACATATATATATATATATATATATATATATATACATACTCTATAATAGAATTAGAGATTGAATATCAAGATTTGTGATCTTTAGAAGTTTAAAGATTTATTTTGTAGAATCCATCTACTAAATACGGCTTCAAAATGTTTATTTTTCCAAAACACCAAGTTTTTAAAAAATTTGTTCTACTAGTTTTTTTACTTTCTTGTTTAGAACAAAACCAACTTTTGTAATGTAATTTTTAAAAATATCTTCAAACAAAAAATCTAAAAAATTACATATAAATTTAAAATCCATTAATTTAAAAAAATTAAAGTTGAAACTTTCTTACATCCAAAAAATCTAATGGATGTTTGAAACAACACAGACATTGGGAAAAAATGAAACCAAAAACAAAATAAAACATTCTCTGTTTTAGCGAAAAGGTAACCCAGTGTTGTCCAAAAACAAAACCACTCAAAAAGGAAACAAAATCCAAATTGTTGCTTAAGAACTTCAATAAATTTAACCAAATCAAAAAACGAAAGTATCATACCTGTTGTCCAAAAGAGATACCTCCGTTTGTCCAAAAACAAAACAAAACACAAATCAAGCTGTTTTCCATTCACTGTTGCGTCGCTTCTGATACGGCAAGCCTGCAGCTCTGATGGTGTCGGCAATTCCTCCCTCCAAATAAAACACCTGTCCTCCTCCCCTTCAAGGCACTTCTTGTGCGTGGCCTGCCACACATGCCGTCATAAAGAAAGGCTTCGACGGTCGGTAGCATATAGGCCCGCCCTAATCTGAGCAGCTTATAATGTGAGGATGAAATATAAACTGGTCATTTTCCAAGGTGCCAGTTCAGCACTTCTGTTGAAACGTGCTACATCAGCGGGGTGAACTGTGAGAAGCAAATTTCATTATTCCGCACAGCTTTCAAAAGCCTTTGGACATCAACATGTGCCGTAGGAGCTGATATGGAGTTGGGTAGATTGAGCTCCGGGGATGGTCATTCACCAGTGCTCGGCAACGTCACCGACACCATCAGAGCTGCAGGCTTGCCTT
Organism: Physcomitrellopsis africana; assembly: GCA_036785485.1. Lineage (NCBI taxonomy): Eukaryota > Viridiplantae > Streptophyta > Bryopsida > Funariales > Funariaceae > Physcomitrellopsis > Physcomitrellopsis africana. The sequence continues at coordinate 573,166 of JAWRVF010000015.1, read as the reverse complement.
ATCAGAAGCGACGCAACAGTGAATGGAAAACCAAATGGGTCACAGGTGGTTTAGAAAGATACGGTTGAGGCTGCAATCGTATCCTTGAGACCATATCCTCACTGGGTAGCTCGTCGTGAAGCATACGGATGCCACGGATTCTAGTCAAAAGCTTATGATTCGGAACCGGCACCTATTGATAAAACCATGCCAAGCTCGCAGGTCAGTCATGGTAAACTTTCAGCCCTTCCGTCCCGCTCCAAGCGACGCATCGTCTTGGCACCAATCGATGACTTCGTGGTGGGAGATTGGATGCGTCAGCACCAGCAGCGGGGAGGTTTGCGGGGACATCGATATCAGACGACGCATAGACTCATGACCTTTGGCATGCCGAGCTCCCTAGTACTTCACTCATGTCGAATGAGCCAGAAGGTGCTCTAAATCCACACCAGTGTGTGTGGTCTGGACTGTCCGAGTGAATCCTCGAGCAGCAGCTGCCAGACTCCCCGACACTACCAGTCGATTTTGCAGCTCTGGCAAAGTGCGCGGTCAAGGCATTCCTGTCGAAAACACCGGAACATATACTTTGGCACAAAATCTAGCAATTGGTAACGGTATCCCAGAGCGGCCATAATGAGAGAATGCATCTCCATTCACATCGGTCAGGCAGGCATTCAGGTGGGCAACGCCTGCTGGGAGCTTTACTGCCTCGAGCATGGTATCCAGGTGAATACTTGTATCTCTTTCTTTTGTCACATTCTTTTACGCCTCATTCTAATCGACTCGAGAACTCCTGATTCTGAGCCTATGCTGCCTACTCATGCCCTGGTCAAGTTCCATGTCCAATAATTGTCTATCCAAAAGTGAGACAATACATGCGGTTGAAGAGGGCATGGATATTCATCGCGTACTGAATCGAATACTCGTGCAGCCTGATGGACAAATGCCATGCCAGCAACAATCAGCAATTGGTGGAGACGATGCATTCTGCACCTTCTTCTCGGAGACGGGAATGGGCAAGTACGTCCCACGAGCAGTGTTCCTGGACTTGGAGCCCACAGTGATAGATGAGGTCCGCACAGGCACGTACCGCCAGCTTTTCCACCCGGAACAGCTTATCAGCGGAAAAGAGGACGCTGCCAACAACTTCGCGAGGGGCCACTACACCAGTACGCGGTCCATTGATCAACATTGTTCCCTATCCGCTGCCTTCCCATGTTTTTTTCCTTCGAACTAGCTCCCCATTATTGCAACTTGTCATTGGATGTGGGATATTCTGAGGTATTTCTAATGATTGGATATGTTTGCGACGTCATGCGGGGTTCGGTTCGCATCATGCTAGTTGGAAAGGAGATTGTGGAGGTGTGCTTGGACCGCATACGGAAGCTGGCAGACAACTGCACTGGTCTGCAGGGATTTCTTGTGTTCCACGCCGTGGGTGGTGGAACTGGCTCGGGATTGGGTTCCTTGCTGTTGGAGCGGCTGTCAGTGGACTACGGGAAGAAATCGAAACTAAGCATGACTGTTTTCCCTAGTCCACAGGTCTCCAATGCCGTCGTAGAGCCTTACAACAGCGTTCTGTCCACTCACTCACTCCTTGAGAACACAGAAGTGGCAGTGATGCTAGACAACGAGGCAATTTACGACATATGCCGTAAATTCCTTGACGTTGAGCGTCCCACATACACCAATTTGAACCGTCTTGTCACCCAGGTATGGTCTCCCATACCATTTATATCAATCAAACATTTCTAGCATCTCTTCTGTTCCACGCTACTCTACCTGTATTTTACAAAATTACAAAGCAAATGAAATATGAGGGAAACCATCAGTAACAGAACCACGGCATCCAACAGGTGGTGTCGTCTCTAACTGCGTCACTTCGATTCGACGGCGCCTTGAACGTGGATCTCACCGAATTTCAGACCAATCTTGTGCCCTACCCCCGGATACACTTCATGTTATCCTCGTATGCCCCTGTAGTCTCATGCGAAAGGGCATACCATGAGCAGCTCTCGGTTGCAGAAATCACTAACTCCTGCTTCGATCCAAGCAGCATGATGGCCAAGTGTGATCCCAGACACGGCAAGTACATGGCCTGTTGCCTAATGTACCGAGGGGACGTCGTCCCCAAGGACGTCAATCAAGCAGTAAGCACAATCAAGACAAAACGAACTATTCAGTTCGTCGACTGGTGTCCCACTGGATTCAAATGTGGTATCAACTACCAGCCGCCCACAGTCGTGCCTGGTGGAGATTTAGCAAAGGTACAAGATATCGGAGATTAATCTTCAGTTATGTTTGTAATTATCTCTGCGTCATGCCCTAGTTCGTGTTCTATCGTAGACCGATGTTTTTTTCGATCATTACTGGCAGGTGCAAAGAGCGGTCTGCATGATTTCTAACACGACGAGTATTGCTGAGGTGTTCTCTCGGCTGGACCACAAGTTCGATCTCATGTATTCGAAGCGGGCTTTTGTCCATTGGTACGTTGGGGAGGGCATGGAGGAGGGAGAGTTTTCCGAAGCTCGGGAAGATTTGGCTGCGCTAGAGAAAGACTACGAAGAGCTGGGTTCAGAATCTAATGACGATGAAAATGACCAAGCGAGTGAATACAATCCGAGGAATGTCGTTGGTTCCGGATAGAGATATTTTTTCACCTTGATAAGGACAGTAAAGTTTACTCTGTGTGCTTACTCAAAGGTTCACACGATTACACGCTGCATTTTGATAGGATTCTGATAAGAAAGACCGTCAGAGATGCTGGCGGGGTAATGATCAAGTTTTCCACCACTCGTGAGAATGTAATAGGCGAGTCCAACACGGGCCCCTCCAACTTTCTATGAAAATCTAGGATCTTTTTACTCATGTTTTCAGCAAACCCACTAATCTTGTTATCCTAGTTCATGTCCTATCACGAGAGCAACCCCCCAACCACTCGTTAACCTGAATCAAAAAGCAGTCCATGACAGCGAGATCTAGAAAAGGTGAGGCAGGAATTTAACCAATGCAACAAATTCTGTAAATGTTTTGAATTCAAAATCATGCCAATGAATGAGCAACATATGAGTGTTCTTTTCCTGATATCTTTTGCAAAAAGAGGCACTAAAAGTTAGGGGTGGAAGAAGATAGTCTGACAAGGCAACCGCCATTGGAAGAGATAGAGGCTAGCATTACGACGAGTTACGGCAGTTGTAAGCTCAAATTTTTAATCAAGCTTTGCAGCTCTTGAAATTGACCATTGAAATCCTTCTCAAAGTTTTCCAAGATCTCAGGTAGAATCCCTTGAACACGGCCAGATTCAATCCAGAAATTAAAAAAGCATGCATCATCTTTCAATTCTTTGCAAGTTACAAGAGTCTCGACCGAAATGTCTGCTTGCACATAGCTTCAAAGAGGCACTGACCACAGCTCGCCGAGGCCATGGGGATGCTACAGTTGAGCTTCCGACTGTGGTTTCATTGTCTCAAGCATAAAGGCAAGAAACTGGAAATATAAGCGGCACCTGAATAAAGTGAGACCACCGCACAAACTACAGGTTTAGGGTATATGGTCGCAATGAAAGATTGTTAATTAGTTTGGCTCCACCGTGTTAGCTGATCTTCCACACTTCCGATGTGCTCGCTGTTGAAGTGGGAAGTGTGCTAAATGCTGAAATGCCACGAGTGCAAGTCGGCAAAGGTTTCAGCTTTGCTGCCTGACTCTCTGGAGCCCCTTTCTGGTTCTGATTCTTCCTTTCTGGGAGCAACAAGCAATCACCGAGCTTTCTTTCGACCAACCAAACTTCCATGTCCGGATTGGACTAGACTTCGATCCGAGTTTCGAATTTGTTATCCTGGGCTATCCGATCCTTTGTTTTCAATATGGTCGGCCGGAAGCTCTAAGCGCAGACAGCTGAAACTGATACATTGAGGTTCATATTTTATTTTATTTTTTCTTCTTCTGACACAAACTGGATTTACCCGTTGCTTACATCAAAAGAAATCAAAGAACATTGTAGCTTGATCCTAACACCCATTGTCAAGTGGGCACAAAAGTAAAGGATCTTCAACGTTCAACATTTATATTTGACCTACCAATTGATTTCATTAGGTTCTTAGATTCTTAGATTCTTAGATTATAAAGAATTTTGGTGTTCCAATAGATAATCATTGTTTGTTTAGAGTCTAAACACATTTTTTACTATATAGGATTTATCTTAACACCTAAAAAATATAACATTGATGTTGAGTTGTCTTCTTATTTTGGTATAATTTTGGTTCAACAAAATATGATTATATTCGATAAGATTGGACCAAATCGATTGACATCAATTGATTTGGTTGATTTGGTTGATTTGGTCTAATCTTATCAAATATAATCATACTTGTCACTTTGAATTTTTTTTTCAAAAAAAATTAATATGATTAATATGGATATTATATATGATTATTATAGATAACTTTTATAAATATTGATAGGAATTCTTTATCATAACATATTTTTTATGTATTTTATAAAAATTATTTTTTAAAAAAATTGACTTCTAATTATTTGATATTAAAAAATCATCTTTTTTATATTTAAAATAATATTTCTTTATATCATGTTGTTTTAAAAAGCACAAAATCTTTATGTTTCATTTGTCATATTTTGTATTAAAAATTTATATTTTATATTAAAAAATAATTTAATATATTTTATAAAAATATACTTCTATTCTTTTTAGATAATTCACTTTCTTATTAATCATATTTTTTAACAATTTGATGTATTTTATCTAAAAATAAGGAATTTATTAGAGATTTTTTTATTATAACTATAATTTTTATAAGAATATAATTTAATAATAAATTCATTATTTTCTATAAAATTTGTTAAGTAAGATAAAGCCATATATAAATAAAATAGAATTTTGACATATGTACACCAATTTAGTTTAATCTACCTATATGGATAGAAAAATTATGTATTTAATAATATTATAGATATTATTTCTTTTTTTGATTTATATAGCTCTAAACTATTGATTTTTATAAAGTAGGAATATTTTCACTTTACATATCTTATATTAAGTATTTAAATGAGGCATGCATTTCTATCAAGTAAACTTGAACTATAAATTTCACCCTCCAGGCTCTTTAATATATCCTTGAACATAAACAAGAGTTTTTTTTTGTAAAAAAAAAAATCAGTTAATAATTCAAGATAAAAATATATTTATATATTTAAGATTATAAGATTTTTTATTTTTTATTTTACAATGCTATTTTTTTAGGCATCTTTGTTTATAAAATAATTTTAAAGATAGATTTTTTAAATTTTCTTTCAACAACTTTTATTTTATTTGTGGATCTATTTTATTGTTTCTCTTCTTCTTGTTCTATAGTTGTGTTTAGTATTTGTAAAGTTTGTCTCCATCTATTTTATTTGTTTGTTTGAACAAGAATAAGTAAATGCACCTTAATGTATTGAATCTTGTATGTCCAATACTAATATGGCAAGTCAACATTATTGATTTTTAATTTTCATTGCTATCTTATACATGGATGTTGTTGAAATGTTCTTTTTTTCTTTTTTTCTTTTGCAATCAACCTCAATATACCTACTCTCATGTAAACAAGTACACTCCTTGGATGGCTTAAAAATCCACATAGATTTTCTTTATGATTCAAATTTTTAAATGATATTCAAGTGCATTATCATGTTGTGGTTTAGCTATCATATGAAAAAATTATACATATATATTTAATGTACAATTTATTATACAATTAAGTGAAAGCCATAACAGTGGATTTTATTGGTTACAAGATGGGATTAGGTTGTTAGTTTAGAAAGAATCTATCTAAAAAGGTTATTATTGAGGTTTTTACAACCTTATTTTTTTTTTTGGTAGTGACTTTTGAGGTTGATTTTATATTGATAATAGCATTTATATATCGTAAGTCACCTTTGTTAGACATTGGTGATCCTTAAGATCTTACTTACTTCTTTTGTTTGGTGTTTAGAACACATATTATATAAATCTTAAAAGAAAAAGGATTAGAAAGAAATTTTTAGTGTAAAAAGGGGTAGTTAGGCCATCTATGTGGATGAATGGAGATGGATGATAGTAGTCTCTATTCCTATTGGCCAAAAATCATGCCCAATGGGCTTCAAGGAGGCTGTCTAAGGGCTTATTAGAAATTAGGGTTTATTTTTTGAAGAGAGTTGAACATCAAAGGCTAGGATCAGCAAGTTTGGATTTTTAAATATAGTTTTGGTGCAAATCTTGCATGATTTGGACTTTTTATGAAAGAGGTATAGGTGCTCAAAATTAGGGTGCCGAAATTGTACCTACTATCTTTCTTTTAAGCATAACGTGCGTATACAGAGAACAATAGAGGATCGGCAACTAGGATTGGAAAGAGCACTTTTTTGGCTACACTTTTTATATATGGCTTGATAAAATCCAAGTTGGGATAAAGGAGATATTTGAAGTTGAAGTCAGTGCTTGTAAGCTAACGGCAGTAAGTGACCCCGCTTGACTAGTAGTTATGTTTTGAGCTATATCTTACGCGATTTGCTAGATTTTTGGCTCAAAATTTTTAGGAGTATATATGTTTATATCACAAGACTATGTGCAAAAATTTTGTGACATTAGGATTTTGGATTTGGAAGATATGAGGAAAATAGTACTCAGGTGTCTTTAAGCTAGGGTTTTAATCACCTGCTAGAGTTTTTGAGATATTGGACAATTAAAAAAAAAATTATGGTTGATTCTTTTTTTTTTTTAGTCAAGTTTAAGAATATTATCTATATTTTGGAGAAAATTTTATAGAAACTAAATAGTTGGATTAAGAGTTATTGAACTCTAAAGTTCAAGAAGAAATAAGTCATTGGGGATGAATAAGGTTTTGAAAGGTTTTGTGGTAATTTGAACCTTTTTGTATAAACCTACTTAAATATAAAATATTTTATCAATAGAAATTATCTTTTGTAATATCTTTGTGTTGTTTGTCCTTTTTATTAAGGACAAACCACTTATTGGACTCTTGCTAATAAGCTTCAATTAAATTCTCAACAACCAGATATCTAATAAATTCTCAAATAGAAATTCACGCCATACGACATCGTTTATATTGAAGACCACTCCCAATTTTTAATTCAATTTTTTCCATTTGCTCATTTCAATGAATTTATGTGAATAAATTAAATATTAATTCCAAATTAGCATAGTGTAACTAAATTTCAAAAATTCATAATAATTTCATCATAGCTCCAATTCAAGTGTTTTAAAAAAACATTAGAAAGTTAGCAACAAGAGTTGCAAGAATAAAATATCCAAATAAAAATCAAAATGAATTCAAATTACTAATTAAAAGTTCAGCTGCAGCTTATTAGATTTCTAGAGAATTGAATCCTACTATGTAGCCAAACTTGCAAAATTCATAACTGATTCGTTCTAAATCTGATTAGAATGTTCTACACAGCATTGAAAAGCTAATGATCAGATCTATGAATATAAAATATCAAACCACAAATTAAAGCAATGTTGAGTGATAGATCTAAGTTCAACATACTGCCTCCTAGATTTTTTACAGATGCAACTCCTTCTATTCGGAAAGTAGAATTTGGAAGAAATAAAAAAAATTATTTAATCTTGCGACATTTGTTTTAGAACAAAGACTCCACATCATTGATCCTTTGGACTCCTTTAACTTCTATCTATTCCAAAGCAACCTTGATCATCTATTTCAATAGATTTCATTATTAATTTTTCAATTTCAAATTTTTATGACTGTATTTTTTATAATAGTAGATTGTCTTACCAAAATGACACATTTTATATCATATATAAAAAAGATTACCTGTGAAGAAATAGTTGAATTCTTTTAGAATAATATTTATTGATATCATGGACTTTCAAGTGATAATATATTTCATTGTGGACCTCAAATCATATTAAGCTTTTAGAGGACACTCTTTAATATATTAAAGATTAATATTAAATTATCTTCAATTTTTCATCTTCAAATTAATTGAAAAATGGAATGTATGAATCAAGTACTTGAATAATATTTATAATGTACTATCAACTATCACTAAGACAATTGAATAATTTTTTTGTTATTAGTAAAAAATTTATACAATAATATAATATATTCTTTTATTCAAGAAATTTTATTTTTTATCAATTATAGTTACCATTCATAATTTATTCTTTTTATTTTTTAAAAATTAGAAATTCAAAAGTTGAAGATTTGGCAAGTAGAATGGAAGAGCTTTAAACAATAATTAAAAGAGGCTCAAGAATGACAAAAAATTAACACATATGTTTTTAAAAAATAAAAACCTTTATTCAAAGTTGGTGATAAGGTATGGTTACTTTGTTGTAATATCAAGACTAATCAATCTTGTTACAAGTTGGATTATTAAAGATTTAGTCTATTTATTATTCAAAAATAAATTAATCTAATAATATATCAATTGAAATTATAACTATCAATAAAAATTTATCATATATTCTATGTGTCTCTTATTAAATCTTATATGACAATCAATATACCAAGAAAAAAATAATTACCACTACTTCTTTTTAAAATAGATAACAACTAAAAGTTTGAAGTGGAAGAAGTCTTGGATTTAAGGCAAAGCTCAAATAAATTAGAATATCTTATACATTATGATAGATAAAATATTAATGAATACACATAGGAGCCATATGAGAATATAGCAAATACATCAAAATTTGTCTATGCTTTTCATAAATGAAATCTATTGAAATCAAGGAGTAACCATTGACAATAAGATAGTAAAAATAAAAAAGAAACAAGTTCAAAAATCTACTTGTAGAATTACTTTACAAACATAGAGAATCAATAGTCAATAGATTCAACTTAAGAATTGTCATTTGCAAAATTATTAGATGAAGCACTTGGATTGTTTCAACTCAAATGGCATTGCAATCATGATGAAGATCCTTAAGAAAGACATGTTTTTTTTCAAATAAATAGTAAAATATAATATATTTGATACTATAATCTTAGAAGAGACTCTCAATGCTTAGTGATATTATTAAAGGTGGATACTATACGTATTAAATATAAGATGTATTATTTGAAAGTAGTAATAAAGGCCTCAATAATGATCAAGTAATTGGTTAGTTATTTTGTCTTGATATGAAATATTATCAATGATTGAAAAGACCTTTAAACCACCTTCATGCAAAACAAAGATCAGAATTTGTTGCTAATATCATTCGATGGATCTTAGACTACATCAACTTATGAAGCAATTATACAACTCCTTGTGGAACTTGTCACCTAGAAAAGAGGATAATATAATAAATATCCATATTCACTAGTATCTTTACTTGGATAAGTAGAATTTAATAGAAGTAAATAAAAATAGATTAAATTATTGATATGCTGTTGATATCTTATTGTGAAGCTTCTTAAAAGCTTTATAGACTTTACATGTATTTATAAGTGATTGATAGTTTGAAAACTTGAACAACAAGTTGGTCACATATTGTACATATTAGCCACTTATACTATAAGTTGGCCATGTGGCATTATTGAGATGAAAGGATCTTGTATTAAGAATACATTGGACCTTTGATTGCCACTAATTGCTCAAATCAAATCCAAAATAAAATAAGGCATTTATATATATTTATATAAATCTTAATGAATCAAGGATTTTACAAAGAAAATAATACATTTAAGTTCCTACCCTTCACTTCTCTCTCTTCTCTAACTTTTTCTAGGTCTTCTTAAAACAAAGTCTATAAACTTCTATTTTTTTTCTCCTTTCCAAAAACAAGCTTCCTATTTTTAAGTATAATTCTCTCTCAAAATCCTAAATCCTAAATTCTAAATCTTAGACTTTAAAGTTCAAATCTTAAAGCCTAAATCTTAAAGTCTAAACCTTAAAGTCTAAACCTTAAAGCATAAAAATACAAAAAGTGAGGATTTTCAAAAGAATGATGTCATTGTATTATAGTCACCGCCAACTTATAACTCCTACCATTATAAAAAGATATATATATATATATATATATATATCAATTTATAAAAAATATGAGTATATAAAAGGCATGGATGTCACATATTATGCTACTATTAAGGGAGATTCTTTGTTCCCACCTATAGGTGACAAGTCACCCAACATAATCTCCTAATATAAGTATTATGAGGCCAACCCTCCAATGATCCTCAATAAATAAAGTAAAGAGTTTGAAAAATATAACTCCTTCAATTATATCCTATTGATAATAGAGTTTGAACTTAACACCTCCTAGGTGTCATCCCACCATCCTACCAATCACCCCAATTTCAATATTCCAAGCCGCTACTTAGATATCTCAAACTTAAAAGAAAGGAGTTATATTACTAAAGTCAAATCCTTTCTACTTTAGAACCTTGCTACCACTAATCTAAGTATTTTTTTTATACTCAAATTTTATATATTTATTTTTTAACTTATTCAAATTATATCTATCAAATTTTATCCTAATTGAAGATTCCAACTATTAGTTATACTCTAAAAATCCAAAATCCTTTAATTCAATGTCAAGTATATGTAAATTTTGAAGAGTCTTGTCAATACCTTTCTTGTGTTCTAATCTTATTTCAAGACTTTTTAGTTTCTTTGTATTTAGCAATAGCCATTTTAGTTTCTATCTTATATCTATCTTTGATTTGTCTACTTTTTCTCTTTAAGTGATACAAGAAAGTATTACATTTTCAGAGTTTTATTGTGATTCATGTCCTTAGCATCATATTTCCTTGATTAAAATATTTTAAATTTATTTCAATAATAGTCAAATAAATTTAATATAGAATAAATTTATAATATAATTAAATTAAAAATTCGAATTAAAATAAATACGAATAAAATATCTAATTTAAAAATAAAATTTAAAATTTAAAATAAGTAAAACATGAAATCTCATGATTATAAATTTTTTAAATATTCTATCAATTTTTTAAAGATAATATATTAATATCTTAATTCTACTAAGTTTTTTTAAATATTTAATATTTAAAATTAATTTTTATGATTAAGATTCAAATATTATAAAAAAATAAAAGACAAAAAAAATAGTATTAATGGTTGTTTATATATAATTATATTTTAATATAATAAATGGCTATATCAACATGATAATAAATTATTACCTATTTTATTTATTCAAATAAAGAATCAAATTAAATTTCTTATCTTTTGCTAAGTATATATCATTGATAATTGAATTAATTATTACTATCAGTAGAACATTTTTTATTTTTTGTGTTGTGTCAATTATATTTGGAATAATTTTTCAAGTGCTTATTGATATTATTATTACACTAATAAATCAGACGTTCTAACTAACCTTATAAAAACTTTAAGTATAAGAATTTTTTATTTTTTATTATTTATCATTGTTAATTTTATTTGAATTTTTGTATGATATTAATGTTTTACATATCACTATTATATATATATATATATATATATAAATTAAGAATACAAATCAACATATCACAATGATCTAGAATTTCTTACCATCAAAGATTTATAGATCTTAGAACCTCAGTGTCATTTTGCAAAATCTTAAAATAATGTATTTTGAACCAATACAAATTGGATTAGATCAGTAATGATATTTTCATTTTTTGATATATTTTGCTTTGAGTACTATCAAAGTTACTAGATTTTATCAAACATTACAGTATGTATTCATAAACTTCTAAATATAACATTATAATTCATATATTGCAACAAACAGTAAAATCAAAAAAGTCATTGAAAGTGCAAAAATTAACTAGATTTAAATTCAATTTTTAAGCTTCCTATTGTAATTTTTATATTCAAATCAGATTTTTCATGCAATATTATTTAATTTCTATTAATATTTTCATAGTGGTTTAATATATATACACAGAAGTGTAGGTAAAATTTTTGAATCTATAAATTATATAACTTCACACCATATTGATTATTATTTTATTATAATTTATTTCTTCTTTAATAGTAATTTTTTCTCTTTTTCTTGTTGTATTACATTAGTTTTTAAAGAACTTATTCTCTTTTAGAGATTTTGATCTATAAGAGGAATTATGGAGCATTGAAAGATCACATGTCTTTTCAAATCAATTTTTAAATATATTCATTTAGTTATTAACAAATAAATTAATATTTACTCTAACAAATATTAGACTTTAGTGTATTTAGAAACAATACTTTAAATAATTTATAATAGTAATATTATTAAAAATCAAATACAATTGGTTTATATGCATATATGTTGAACTGCCATTATAATTTTAATTTAATATATGTTAATTAGCTATCATCTTTATTTTAATATACTGATTTTTTATTTGATATTTAAAAATATGTTTTTATATTTTATCATCAACTATTACATATTAACTATATCAATTATACAATACATTAATATTATTCTCATATGATGAATCAAATAATTAAATAAACATAATTATTTTGTTTTAATTTTTATTCTTTTCTTTATAAACATAAATAAGTAAATAAATCGTTGTAAAAAATTTGCAAATAATAACTAACACATAGGCTTTCAGTTAGCTAATCCATTTTATTAAAATATAGCATATACCAGGATAGCATATGTTTATTTTAGATGTATATTATAACATTGAATAATGTACAAATGTTTTTCCAACTTTTTTACTTAATTTCATAAATTACTTTTAACAATACTCTTGCAAGTTTCTATATTAAAACTGCACACATGCACCAAAAGAAGCTTTTCTCAACAAAGTAATATTTTAATTTCCATATTTTACTTATCTTTTTTTATGAAGTTTCTTTAATGATGAAACTCAATGATTCAAGAAAAGTAAACTTTGACGGCAGATTGATATAATTAAAGAATAAAAAATTAAAAATGAATGTATTCTGAAATCAATTTGCATGACATACAATTGTTTTATAAGCAAGACCTCAAAAAGGCAACATGACCAGCAATTTTCCAGCACTCTGATATTGTAGATTCAATTTCCCATACCATGATGTTTAATGACAAAAATTGAAGAAATTATTTTTATTATTATAATGTCAACAACAACAAAAGTAACAAAAATTAAAGATTAAAAATGAAAAAATTTGTGCAATATGTGGTCCATAAATAATCCCTTAAACCCATTAGTATCTTTAATACAGGTGTCACATAATTTGAAAAACGTAGCCATGTTCGACTCTGGATTGGTGCGTTGACCACCGGCCAAAAAGTCAAAAGCCATCGTGTGGCTCCGGGTCTACGCCCAAGCCCTGGAATTGATACCCGGAAACCACCATTGCGGTGAGGATACGATCGAGATCCGGGGGATAATAGTACCACCACGGAGGTGGGTCCCGTAGACATCGATGATGTGGCTTGTGAGTTGGCTTTCAAGAGCCTCACGGGACTGTGTCTCCTCCTTCAAGGCAATTCCAGGCTCTCACCTCCGTCCGCGGGTTTTAATCCACAGGCGCCGAGATATTTCCCCACTTCTCTGTACGGAACCCACGTGTGATTTTTTTACTTTGCGCTAGACTTCTGACACGTGTACGTGGCCGGGAGATTTTCTTCGGGCGGTTCGGGCGCGTGGGCCTCTCTCTATGCTGCGCGACTTTCTCGTTCGTATATAGGCGGGTGGATGGTTTCCAATCTAGTAGATTGCGAGCTACACACTTTGTTGATTGGAGTTTGGACAGTATCGCTGATTTGTAGCCGGAATATGGATCGAATTGGTAATTCAGACAAAGATTTGGGGGTGTTCTGAAGCTGTAGTGTGATTTTCGTGCTTGATGAGTTGTTTGAAGGGGATGCTGTTGAGTTTTACACTGTTGAATCGTGGGCGACTTGTGCTCATTCAGTGATTTGCCGTGAAGTTGTAGAGCGAATTAGAGCTCATAAAGAGGTGATCTTGCAGTTGCTGGCTGTAGTGAGATCGAGGGGGATAGTACTTGAACGATAGAGCTTCATACGGCGTGTCGAAGAGGACGGTTGTTAGGACGAAATGGCGAGTCGAATTAAAGAGGGGATTAAGGAGGTAATGTTTGCGTGTACTCTTTCACAGCTTGCGCGTCGTTGTTGATTATGAAGTTTTTTGTCAGATTTTAGCGATGGTGTCTTGTAGAATGTTTGTGAGTTTTCCTCGTTTCTGCTCTTTACATGCAGGGATTACTGGTTGTGTGGTTCTTAGTATGTGATAGTGTAAAGGTTAAGTTTCCCGTGATTTTTATCAAGTTTTTCTGATATATATTTGATGTATGTGAGTGCAGTTATTTTCCAACAAGGATGATGACGACTACCGCAGCTCTCACCACCAACAGCGAATTCTCTCCAGCCAATATGGACACAACACCGCCGTCCCAGTTTTGGAGTTGAAAGTTCCCATGTGTTGCGATAAATGCCAGGAGAAAGTTAAGGAGGCGCTAGAGGAGTGCGATGGAGTGAAGGACGTGATTTGTGACCAGTACAACCAGCGAGTGACCGTCACAGGCTTCGTTGATCCCATGAAGGCGCTTCGCAGGGTCAAAAAAGTGAAGAAGAAATCGGAGTTTTTCAATGACGGCACCTACATCAGGAGGACCAGCCATCCAATTGATAACGGCGCTCAGACTCTTCACAGCCGTTCCGTGCATCTTCCCGTAAACGGCAAAGTTCAAACACGCTACACATCGAACCCGTTGATCCGAACGCACTCAAATGGTTTCGGTCGGTTCCCACACGAAGGGAAGATGGCGGCCATGGCGCCCATCGTGCACGCGCCGCCGCCCGTGACTTATCAAGCTCGCCCGCTCGTGCGCTCGAACTCCTACGGCAGGAGAATGATGAGCCGCCATCCAGCTTACGACGACAGGAGAGACAGCGCACTCGTGCCCGTGAACTTTCAACGGGACTTCCAGAGCATTCGTCGCATGCCCTCGTTCAAGCGATACCGCAACCACGATGCAGAGTACATCTCCATGGGCGACGAATTTCGCCCCGCCATGGCAGAGACTCACTACGTCCCCCTCCGCAGTCAGCGTCCCGGGATTCTTCGGCCGCAAGTTTCCTTCAGTAGGCTGCCGGTGACGAACCCTCACTACTTGAAGCACATTGAATCGGAGTACTATTAGGTGATCGTTAATTACATACGACGAGTAAATTTTATGATCAAAATAGGCACAGGTTCGGCGTGTACATTACACATACAATTGCAGTGATGTTAACTGTAGACTGCATGGTATAAGATGGTAGGTACTGTGAAATGTAACAAGGTTTATAATCAATAGTAAACTCAATTTTTGGTAGGGTACATGAATTCCTGTTGTTCAAGAAAATGTGATATGAGGATTCTGGTGTGCAGTGCTTTTATTTTAAAAAAACAAGTTAATGCGGTTTGTGAATATCGAGTGTGAAGGATCGTCGTTTTTAACATAAAGTTGCATGTTCCACATTGTTTGTGGTCCTGCGGACCAGTGTGTTTTTCGTTTCTACGTGGAAAGCTTTCGTACAGTTTGTCAAATCCAAACATAAATGACAGTTGGTATTCAACTGAATTTTAAAAGATGAATATTCTGAGTAGAAAGCAGTGATCATTCTATTTGGAGTTGAAGAAACGCAAACATAAAATGAGGAAGGTTAGAGATCAATTGAATTGGATAGGATGAGTACTTAAATTCCATGAGCATTTAAATGGGCATGTCAAATTTTAAATTGTTTTATCTTTAAATATAAAGAAAGAAACCATATTGTTTTAGTTTGGAGATACAATATCAATTTAAGTCTTAATATTCAACATAAAGGGTAAACAAAAGAGAAAAAAAAAATATATATATATATATCTAGTTATTATGATTTTGACAAATTATTTATAAGGACATTAATATAAATAATTTTAATTTTTTATTAAAATATATTATCTTTTTTATAGTTTTGTAACAATATTTGCTATTCATGATTTGTTCCAACTATGTAAAACATTGGTAGGAAGATTTTATAGTTTTTTATAAAAAAATAAAATAAAAATTTAGTGTATTTTTTAGGATATTTTACTATAGTTAATAAAACATATTTTTATTGATTATGCCAATTGAACCATATATGCATGAATTCTTTTGTTTGCTACAACTTTAGCCAAAAATTGAAAATCAGTTGTTTTAAGTTTTAAGTTGAATCTCAAGACTATATCGTTTTTCACTTTTCCTATTTTTAAGAGAAATATACCAGCTATTATTCTCAAGAGAATTTGCTTTGATACTTTCCGTATTAATCGCCTATTTAAAAAGATTGTGGTTGTGAGTTAGGTGGGAGAGAGCTATGAGGACGCAAGGTTGCTACTCCTACAAATTATGACGTGACATGTTTGTGGAGGCACAGTAGAGCTAACTTTCTCAACATGAAATGAATCACAGTTTTCAAGGTCAAAAATCTTCAGAGCTGTGGATTGGTTTCGCCGGAGCACGAAGTACCATCGCTGAATCTATGTCTTGGTACCATTTCTCGGGTGATGCACGTATGTAGGTTCATAGCTACGTGGAGAATCTAGCCACATGTGTTCCTGTTCGGAGGACGTCATTCTGAGAATTCAACGTCAACAAAGTTGAGCAGTCACGTTTGAAGAGAAAGAATGTGCAATCACCGCAACACAGTTCCAGGAATGTATATAGTCAGCCTCCAACCACTAGAGTTCGTGACCTTCAAGCGAGGTAATATTAGTTTACTAGTAATCAGATCAGCAAACTTGAGCTTCAATGGCGGTAAGATCAGGCACAAGTAAAGAAGATTAAAGGTTTCCTGTCCGAGATCAATGACCAGGGGCCTGTAGAGATGGATGGCATTCTGGGAACGTATGCAACAAGATACAAGACCTCACAACATGCACACTGGCTTTGGTACATTTTTCAACACACGCATGGAGAAATTCCTCACTCAATAAAGAACGCTACGCTAGCCAACTGCCGACTTCTTCATTGCAGACCTCAGTTCCAAGTATACTATCCCTTCGATTGTAGGTGTCACATGCACCCATGATCACCCTGCCTTTGACAACTCTAGCTGAGTAGTCCTCAAAATCCCCCCTACTCGTTAGCAAAACTAATACTTGAAGCTGATAACCTACTTCGGAATCATGTACGAGTAACTCACGTAATATCCATGCTGCCGATGAGGAGTGGGAGAAACTACCAAGAATTCAGAACTAGGTCTAAGCTTTCAATTTTCTAGAATAAACAATGTACATAGGATCACTCCTGCCGGGATTGGGAGAGATGTCCAACGCCTGCGGAGGCTCAAACCCACCTGCGTAGTGAAAGTATGATCCCACAATCATAACATGGTCCACGTCGCCGGTGGATGTCCATATGGAAATGGCTTTCGTGAAGAAGCACCGGTTTGAGAAGCTCATGGCCGCCAAACCTCCGGGTTTCAGAACTCGGTGCATTTCCTTGAAAATTTCCAGGGGCTTGGTCAAGTAGTCTACGCTGACGACGTTGGTGATTACGTCGAAGGAGTTGTCTGCGTAAGGAAGGGTTGGATCAATGTTAAGATCTCGGACAACATACTCCGTCAAGACTTCGTTGCGTTTTAGCTCTTCTTCGTTGAGACCTAGGCCAGCGATTCGCTCCTGCTTGTAGCCTTTAGGGTAATGGCTGATCCAGCTGCTGCACATGTCGAGAATTGCGGTGCCGGGGGTGTTGGACGGTGGGAGAGCAGTTGAGTAGTACTTCATGAGCGCCCGAATTGCAGGGTCGTCAATATGAGTGACGAAGCGGGGTGCATCGTAGAAGACGGTATCAGGAGACCTGCAAACACCGACGCTCGTCACCAACATAATCACAAGAACGTACGCGGCGAGCTGACAAGCCACAAGTTTGGTTTGCAATCTCGTACCGATCAATCAGAATATATCAGACACAGTGTCCAAGCATCACCTCGCAACGATTAAAATTGGCTCAAGGACCTTTAACCAGATGGGTCGACGACTGCAGATGTAATTGGGGGAGAACGACCCTAGTCGAAAACATCACGACAACCTGTCAACTACGATGAACCCCTGCCGCACTAGGAGTAATCTATCTCTACAAGTATCAACCACAGCGGGAATGGGGTGTTTCTCGTCTGTAGTATGCATTACAGTTCATATCCGCAAGAATTTGGTGGTGAAGAAGATGCGCCGTATTTTTCATTCTTTCGGCCTATTCGCACACACAAAAACATAAGCAATCCAACCAAAAAATGGGTGTGGAGAGTCACTCGTCGTAGCGTGCGAAATCTTCTTTCGTGAAAGGAAACTGCTCTGGCCATTGCACTTTTTTCAAAACCTCCTCCGCCTCGGCCACTCCCGCGGCTTGCGCCCTGGCCGGAACGCTAAACATCATCCCCAACATCTCGCCAACCGCCGCACCCCCCTGCAGGCCAAGAAGAAACCGCCGCCTTGGGACAGAAAGGAAGCCTTTGTGAAGCTGGTGCAAATTTCTCGCTCCACTATTACGTGTAACAGCACATTGAACCCTCTCGCAGCTCGAAGCTCCGGCCTCCACAGCTCGCCCAGCTCGTGTCACGTTCATCAACGCAGCACCCACCGAGGTGGCCGTCATTCCCAGGGCTCTCGTCATGCCCAAGTATTACAATCCCACAGCAATTCCGAGCTGATAGAGACGATTCTGGCCGAAACTGTATACTTCCGTTTTGAATACGAGGGTGGTCGTGCACCAATTCGTGAAGTTCGCAGCATTGCGAGGATGAGCTTGATGCCGTGGCAACGTAAGCGTGGCCATCCTAACGTTCTTTCACCACAGTGCGTTCCTTTGGGATAGGATAGCGGGAAGTGGGATGAATCGGCACAGTAATTTGCTGAGTTGGCAGAATACGTGGCTCGGAACCTGTCTTTTGTCTTCTCCTCGCTGCTGAGCCTATGGACGCATCCACAGAACCGTCACATTTGTCAAATCCTGTTTTCAACTCCATCACCACAGCTATTTGGGAATCTCTGTTTCACCGAAGAAATCTTGACTAATGCGGGGTAACAGCCCAGTTGAAATTTGAGTGCCGCTGCAAATATTCGAAAATCCTACAGCCCACATATTTATTGTTGTTCTCCCCTCGTCTTTGAGGATGATATTGAGCCGAGAATTTGCAGCCTGGCATGTTCCCTGCATTTTTGAAGTTCGGATTTGAACTGTAAGAGTTGAAGCTCCGTTTTGCAATAGTTTGAGCCACTGGTAGCTGCGTCATCAGAGGGTTCAAGATTGCTCTCTGATTTTATGAGTACTGATTGAATTTGCTAAAGTGGCTTGCATGGTCACCAATCTCATGGCTTTAAAATTCATTTAATCATTCTCATTCACAAGCCCCAAGTCCTATGCGGTTGGTTGTATCTACTCTCTTTACAAACTTTCAGCTCTCATAAAATGTCTTTGGTCCTGGTCCTGTGTTGAGCTTCAACGTGAGTGTTAAGTGTTCTGCAATATCTTGGCCTTAAATGGATCTCATTCTTGTATTTGCTAGAACTCCGGAGTGGGGAGAAGGGGTAATGCTTGTAGTTAATACCTGACAGGAGGTTGTGTATCCAATTGGGGATGACATTCTTACGGACATTGAGTCTATATTGATTACATAAACAGGATAGGAGAGTGTGAAGACACTTTTTTGGGTTGAACGGTGTCCTGTTTTGCATTTCGCAGAATGGGGGTGGTGACGCCGCTCATCACGAGCAGCGGTTATTGTTACAGCAGAAAATGATGCACTGTATTAACTTTCTTCACCAACATGTTGTGGATCAGACAAGGTCTTCCGTAGGTTCAGAACACGTGTAGCAAACATTTGTTACTAATACTACAACATGACGCTGGATGGCCAATTTCCGACCCTGATTCCTGATGCTAAAGCAACATGGTGACCCGCACGTTGAACGTGATTTGCTCATGCTGCTTCGCTTATTCAGCGTTGATTGAGGTTTGTCCAGACCCTACCTTAGGATATCGATATTGAAACCCGTGGACGAAGCCCTGTTGTAAGTAAATGCTCAACATACGAGGATACTTAATCTAACGGCTGAGTTGCTTTGCTACAGAATGAGCACCCATCTTGTCATAATAAACTCTTCAGGTTCAAAGCAAAACCTCATGCACTAAATGTCTTGTATCTCAACCCATCTGTAGTTGTGTGCTCCTTAAACGGTCAACAGCAATCGATCAAATCCTCGGAGCAATTTTTTGCGGCCGCTGATGCCAAAATTTTCCAAGTTTAATTTCCGGGATATCATGAAGTGTAATAGCAGTAGACAGATTCTACCCAGTTTTAAATACTATTTCTTTAACCTGTAGGTCCTTCGGAACAAGCATAATGACGCTCAGCTTTTCATACAAAAAGAAGGATTGCCTCATCAACTTGAAATACATGAGCGTGCAAGTGCTGATTGATGCTTGTCTGTCACGCCTCCCTTCAATCACGCGATGGAAACTCTTCTTTCCCGTTGCCCCCCCCCCCCGACCCCATTCCTGGGGATATTTCCGTCATTCCAAGTCCCTAACACCAAGGAGGGGGAAGCGTAAAAACGTTAAGAATCCCATCCCATGTGGGAATAGAAATCATCCTGTTCATTGCGCCCACCGATTGCCAACTGCCACGTCGATATCCTATTCTCAGATATTTTTGTTTAGTAATGCTCAAATTTTGTCACAATCAACATTAAATGTGGTGATGCATTCGGGAAATAAGAAGGCTGGATTGTAGCCGACCTCGGAGGGTTGAGAATTCATTGTAGTGCACAGTTGTGAAGGGATCGAAGCAGATTTGAGAAGCTTTGTTGCCATGGCGGGTCGAGGAGTGCTCTTAACGGTGCTTGTAGTGTTTGGTCTTGCTGGGTTTGTCACCTCCTTGCCGTTTGGGGACGTAATTCAGCAAGTGACGGACGGTGTGCGTGTCGATGGGAGCGTGGAGCAGTTTGCGCATGCACTACTTGGTGCGGAGAAGCAGTTCGAGAGCTTCATGAAGGAGTTTGGGAAAGTTTACCACACCGTGGAGGAGTATGAGCACCGCTTCAAGGTGTTCAAAAGCAATTTGTTGAGGGCGTTGAAGCACCAGGCGCTTGACCCCACGGCCAGCCATGGCGTGACGATGTTCTCTGACTTGACGGAGGAGGAGTTCACGACCCAGTACCTAGGTTTGAAGCGGCCCTCGGCTCTTTCCACCGCCCCAACTGCAGAGCCTCTACCCACCGGTGACTTGCCGCCCAGTTTCGATTGGAGAGAGAAGGGTGCCGTTGGTCCCGTGAAGAACCAGGTAATTGGTTTGATTGCTTGGTTTTCATGTAACATCTTTTCACCGCGGTTGAGATCGTATGGCTCTGTTGTTTGAAAAATCTTGCAGCGTGTTAAGCCTTGCACGTTGTTGGCTGTGGTGCAAACCTTGCGTCTTTTCGCATGATGCGGCATCGTTGAAATTACTCCTAGCTTAGAATTACAACATTTTGTAAGGTGATTCCGCTTATGTTCTTGGTGTGTGGCTGAGTCTTATAGGTAGGGCTTCAGTTTCTTCGTTGTGTATGTGCTATTTGTTCGGTATGTGGGAAATCTTAATCATTTTATCTCTTTGATGGTATTTCTTTGGGTTGTTTGTCTTCGAATTGAGCGTCACCTAATGGATCTTCTGTACGCTCAAATGTTGCAGGGAAGCTGTGGTTCTTGCTGGGCTTTCAGCACGACGGGTGCAGTGGAAGGCGCACATTTTTTGGCCACTGGAAAGCTTCTGAGTCTAAGTGAGCAACAATTGGTGGACTGTGACCATCAGTGTAATCCTGATGAAGCACAAGCCTGCGATGCTGGATGCAGGGGTGGCTTAATGACAAACGCTTACAAGTATGTTGAAGAAGCCGGAGGCTTGGAACTGGAGTCTGACTACCCTTACAAGGGCCGAGATGGAAAGTGCCAATTTAACTCTAACAAGGTAGCAGCTAAGGTGTCAAACTTCACCAACATTCCCATTGACGAAGACCAGGTGGCTGCCTATTTGATCAAGAGTGGGCCCCTCGCTAGTAAGTTTCTCTACTAATTTCCTATCACCTTTCATTCAAGTTTTAGTGCTGTTGATGCTGCCGTCTTTCATATACACACAGCTGTGTAATTCTTTCATGCTATCCGAAGCCTCGGAGGTTCCGTTGCAAATATTTTTCTCATTTGAGAAATAGAGTGTTCGCGTTTGGGATTTTGTGAAGTTAGTCATTATCAAGTGTCTCCAATTTAAGTGGGGTGCCCTTGCAATTAATATTGTGAGAGCGGTGATGATGAAATTATAACTGGACCGCTCGTGAATATTTGTTTTGTGCAGTTGGCATAAATGCCGAGTTTATGCAAACTTACGTGGCTGGAGTGTCATGCCCCATCTTTTGCAACAAGAGGAACCTTGACCACGGTGTCCTATTGGTTGGTTATGCCGAGCATGGATTTGCTCCTGCACGCCTTGCTTACAAGCCTTACTGGATCATCAAGAATTCATGGGGACCAATGTGGGGCGACAAGGGCTACTACAAGATCTGCCGTGGTCACGGAGAGTGTGGTTTGAACACCATGGTTTCTGCTGTGGCTGCGAACGTTAATGTGTAAATTATTTCCTCATCAACTTTGAAAGCTTTTGATTCGTCAATTGAGTCCAAAAATTGACAGCACTAATCCCATGCTTGTGATTTAGGAATTCAGTGAGAACGAAGCACTTGGCTTCCAACACAGTCTGCAGTCTAGAAATAGCATTTATACCTTAAAATCGTAGTTGTAGCAGTTGATTTAGGCTGGGCAATCATATTTGCAGTATCAAACCCTCAAACAATTTAATGCTGGATGTTGATACCCAGTTGTGAGTGTCCTCTATGCATAATGTACAGTTTATGAAAAAATCTTCCTATAATGTAGAAGACAATTCACTATGCAAATGTGGACTAATGATATAGTTTCTTTACTTTTCAAAATGGTAGTTTTGTTTTGAGATTGTACATGTTTTGAGGATTGAGTGTCTTATAAAATATTTATGTATGTCTATTAATTGTGCAAACTTTAAGTGTGGATAGACTAAACGTATGTGGTTTATATGATTTAGTAAACCTAAAAAAGTTATATAATAGTTTAATTTTAATATAAACTATCAAAAAAATTCTAAAATCTATATATTTATATTTATATATTTATAATAACATTTAAAGTAATTTTGTATATAAAAGGGAATATAGAGTATCATAGTTGTTACAAATGTATATGAAGTTGACAAGAATATTGTAACCATGGTCTTGGTAAAGACATCTCACACTATGATTAGATCAAAAATAAAAATCACAAATAATATTTTTAGTGAAACTTGAGATATGTCTTTAAGTTTTATTAAAGAAAATAAAATAAAATAAAATAATTATGAAAGTATTATGAAAAATTATAAGTACAATAAATAGATTAAAGATATATAACATAAGATTAAAATATAAATTTTAAATTATTAACATTGAAAATTACATTACATTTTAACATGAAATTATATTTAATATTGAACAGTAGTTTAGATGCAAATATAACAAGTTGATATATTTCTTTTTAGTGTAGTTTTGAACCAACATCACACCAACAATAATATTTTAAAAATTATATTTATTGAATTCAATAATACCATTTAAGAATTAAATGTTTTAATTTTCTTTTGTTGTAGCATTTTAACAAGTGCTTAAATATTTGTAGAGTCTATATATTGTCAAAAAATTATTACAGACAACACCTATTAGGATTAGATCAAAATCCATTCCATATATATAAATATATATAGGATTCAACTCGTTTTAAACTTGCATTATTTTAAACAAACAAGTAGAATTTTTATAAGTAGGATGTGATGATTTTATAGACATTAAAAATGCAAGAGAAAAAAGATAAGTAAAAAAAATTGAATATTCTTAATAAGACTATTCAATATATATTTTTAATATACTAATTGAATGTTTTATTAACTTAAATACCATAACAATGTATAGAAAGCACTTGATTTGATAATATATTTTATTTTGATACAATTCAAAGGTCAAATCTTAATACAATGATATATAAAATCCTAAATCCAAATATTTTATTACAAGATCCAAATCTCACTGGTTGCTACACAAATTGCATCACGTATTTCATACATAAATAAAAAATTTGTTAAAAATATATCTATTAATATTAAATATTATTATTTTATAAATAATGATAATTTTTTTTTAATCCACTAATTAATATTTCAATAAATCATATTGAAGATGTTATAAATTAATAATATTATAATTAGAATTTAATAAAAAGTTTATTTATTTAATATCATGGACATCTATAATTGTTAATATATTTATTTGGATAAATAGAAATACATAGAAGTAAGTAAAGCTACATTAAATTGTTAATATCTTGTTGTAAAGCTTTCTAAAAGTTTCATAGACATGGATTTGACCTTGTGCATATTTGTAGGTGATTGGTAGGTTGAAAGCTTGGCCAACAAGTTGACCACAGGGTGCACATGTAGGAAACTTATTCTACAAGTTAAACATGTGTCTTGCAAATTAGACATGTATCATGTGGCTCATAAGGCGTTACTATGTAACTTCTTAGTTAGATAGTATATATGGAGGCAAGAATGAGGCCTTTTGTTAAAACCTTTTTTTGTTCTAGTTTAGTTTTAAGAATCTCTAGCCTTTTTATCTTTGGCAATAGTAATTTCAATTTCTTCTTGAACATATATATATATATATATATATATATCTTTTGCCATCTCTCTTTAATATATGTCTTACTTGTTTATCTACATCTTTTGAATTCTTGTTTTTGTCAAATTGACAAGAGTATACTTACAATATCAAAGTTTTATTTTTTTTAATTAAGAGTGGATTATTCTTTTTTCTTGACAAGATAAAAGCATATTAAAGGTTATAGATTATCCACTTTTAAACTAATATTGTTTTTAGAACTTTTTTCTTATTTTTTTATCTTTATTTATCTTTTCTCATAAGTGATATAAGATTTTTTTTTTTTTTTTTTTTTTTTTTTTTTTTTTTTTTTTCAATAGTGTAATTATGGCCAAGTTTGCAAAAATGAAAGGTGCAATAGCACAAATGAATGAATAAATCAAAGAATTACTATTAGCAATGTATTAATTCACTTCATTATCACAAGCACCATCAAGATTGATTGGAAATGAAGATTTAAAAATGATTAGAGTTGTTTCAACATCTATGCTTGTACCAGTAATTTTTTTTATAATAGAATATCATACAAGCATCACTATTATTATCAAAAAATAAAAAATTATCTTATTTGAGAAGTTTGATGGTATAAGATTAAAATTTTAAGGATTTATCAACCAAGTATAATTGGTGATTAAATTTCAACCTCAAAGCTACTTAGGCCAAGATCATAAGTCAAGTTTATTAGACTATTATTTTCAAGTTCTATCTTATCATAGTTTTCATCATTTCTTGAAAGACATGACTCAATATTAAACAACTTGGAGGCTTTTTTAGCAGAATTTTGATCCATGTATAAAAAATATGATGCACTTTGTATTGCAGCTAATAACATTTGAATCTTATATCAAAAAAATTGTTCAGTATCACTATATGCTTTATAATTTTTACAACTAGCAATTGACATCACGTGGAATAATGTTACACTTATTAGCCAATTTTTTTATGAATTGCAATATGAAATATAGAAATTGATGTTGAACTTATTTGATCCTGAAATATTGAATCAAACAATTGAATTTGCTGTAAAGTATGATAATCGACTTTGATTTGAGAATCATTTAAATACGCCATAATGTCTTTATAATTCATTTTCTACATCAACACCTTTTCAATATATATATATATATATATATATATATATATCTTAAAGTGGAGGATATATAAATTAATGCAATATGCTTTAAATTTTTTATTGAACAAAAAAAATCTCAACATCATCATGAACAATTATATTTATATAGTAGACAATTTTAACACACTATTCAATATTGTCTTACAAAGTAATACAATAATAGAATGAAGAACATGGTTTTAAAAAAGACAATGTGTCAAAAAATAAATTTGCTTAATTATAATAGAAACCATGCAACTGGATTTTTATACAACATCTTTTAAAAGTTTTATTTATTTTTTAAAATCCTCTTCTTATTTTATGATAGATATTTGTTTAGGACCTAAAAATTATAAAATCTTTGTTTTGTTATATTTAAGAGCCTCAGTTTATTTTTTAGATGAAATAATTATTAAAAATCATTGAATACCATTAATAAAGAAAATTAAAATGATACATGTAGAAGTCATAGATAGTCGACTTTTGTCTTTTAAAGATATTAATTATAAAATCATTCTTATAGATGTAGCAATAAATAATCATAATAGCTTAATAATATTTAATATCATTAGATCTCTTATTTATCTAATCATTTTGGATCTATAGTAATTAAAAAATATAACTTCCAAGTAGATTAGATCTCTTGTAATCTTGATTTTTTTAATAATATATCTAAAGATATCTCCAATCAAGTAATAGATCATTAATCTAAAATAACCAAATTGTTATTTGTAAGAATAAGAACATTTATGTATGTTACAAATAAAAGATCATTATTTATTATTTATATACCATCTTTTTTTGATGATAGAAAGATATCAAGCAATCTTTTAATACAATATAAAAAATGTTAAGACGTGTTTGAAAAGAAAAATGTAGATATTCTATTAGAGCATTATATTTAAAATTTCTTTTCTGATCTTCAAAAATAGGCTCAACTATTATTTGGACCAATCTATATCTTATTGCAAAATGAATTGGCTTAACTTAAGGAATATATTAATGAGCATTTAGCCAAGAACTTCATATGCCATTCAAAATCTATAACAAGAGTACCAATCTTATTTGTGAAGAAAAAAGACAAACTATTGAGGATGTTTGTGAATTATTAAGGATTTAATAAGATAACTATCAAAAATTGATATCTTCAACTTTTGATATTTGGATACCTTGATTAATTAAATCAAGCCAATATCTATAATAAAATAGATCTATAAAAAGTATATGACCTAATATATATGAAAGAATTTTTAAATAATTTTGTTATTTGTTATATAAATAATATTTTGATCTATTCTAAGAGCACAAAATAATAAAAATTTAGAGATATAAGATTATATGCCAAGATAGAAAAATATGTATTTTACACAACTCAAGTTGGTCTTTTGGGATACATCATTTCAAATGATGGTCTTAGGATGGATCCAAATAAAGTCCAAAATATCATAGATTAAAAAATTCTAAGAATATTAAAAGATGTTTAATATTTTTAAAAAAATTTATCAATTATTATTGTATTTTTATCAAAAAAATTTTAAAAGTTACAGCTCCACTTATATGTTTGACTTGTAAAGATAAACTTAAGTAGAACAAAGAAGTTGAAGCAACAATTCAAGCTTTAAAAATAGCTTTTACTATAATATCAATCTTATATTAAGTCAATTTTTTTAAGCTATTTTTTATGAAAACATATGCATCAAATTTTATCTTACATATAATATTATTATAAATGAGAGAAAATGACAAACTTCATCCTATAGCTTTTTATTCAAGAAAATTTATAAGAATTGAGATTAATTATGATATCCACAGCAAAGAACTTCTTGCAATTATGGATTCATTTTAAAAATGGCATCATTATCTAGAAGGCGCTTCTTGTCTAGTGATAATTTATATTGATCACAAGAGCTTCCAATATTTTATATCAACACGTGTTTCAAATTATTGCCAAGCTCATTGGAGCATGTACTTGTTAAAATTTATATTTAATATTACATATTGGCTAAGAAAACAACAAGGTTTGTTAGATGGCTTATCTAGACATTATTTTCTTACACCAAAAGAAAGAAAAATATCTTTATGATTAACAACAAACAATTCTTTTGGAATCCAAGCAATTTCATCTTTGAGCTATAAAATTAACAATGCTAGTTGATTTAATATTTTTTGATTAAATTTATTCAAATATGTCTTTAAATCCTCTTATATATGACATTAAAAAAAATTCTTCTAAGTCTCATGATACTTTTAGGTTTGAATTCAAGGACATTCTTTTCTATTTTAAAGGATATTTATATGTTCCAAAAGCTGAAGCATAATTATGTGCTCTTCAAGCTTGTTATAATTTTTCTACTATAAGATATTTTGGATATAATAAAACTTTAAAGTTAATTTCAAGAGATTTTTGGTGGCTTAAAATATAGAAGGTAATAAAAGATTTTGTACAATCATATGATATTTGTTCAAGATTAAAGATCTCTTGTCATTGATCATATAAATTTTTTTAAACATTACCTATATCAAATCAATTATGATCATTTATTTTTATATATTTTATTATAGATCTTTTAATTTCAAATTCTTATGATTCTATATTTGTAATAGTTATTAGGAACATATACTTTGAAAGTTCACAAAACCTTCTAAAATAGTTTAGAGATTTCTTAATTAATAGAAGTCGCTTAAAAATCATCCTAGTTGGTAGAAGTAACTTGAGAAGCTTTGTAATTAGTAGAATAAGCTTAAAAAGCTTCCAAGTTAGTAGAAAAAGCTTAAAAAGCTTCGAAGTTAGTAGAAAGAGCTCAAGAAGCTTCTTAGGTAGAAATATATATTAGAGTCGAGATTGAAAAGTTCTTCAGTCTCAACAACGTATCTCTTGGGATTCTAACTTAACTTTCTTGGTATTATTTATGTATTCATCTAGATAATTTAAATCCTTGTTGGTTTCTTCTTAAAACCTCTTTTTGGTTCAAGTCTCTTCTTTTGTATTTTTATGTCTTTGATAGTTTGTCAAGACTAATTTCATCTTAAATGTTAGAATTGGATCCTTCTTATTAGAGAATAAATTATTCCTATTTTTGAAGATATATTAGTACTTTAGAGATTGCAGATTATTTTCTTTTAAATTGATATTTTTTTATCACAATATTGATACTTTATCCCTCTTGTGAGAGAGTGAATCATCCTTCTCTTTAAAGATCTTAAAGCATTTTAGAGATTACAGATTATTCTCCTCTAAATTGATATTATCTTTTTATAGATTCATTTTTTTTTCTCTTAGAATCGTTGGAAGTCAAAACATTAGTATGATTGAATCTTCTAAGTCCAAGTTAGTCCTCATTATAAGCACTCTTACTACTTTATCTGCTAAGATTATGGAAATTGAAGGAATTATTATAAAACTTCATAATGACATAATATTTGAAATATTATAATTTAGACTGCATCCACCTCCAATTTTTGCGCTTAAAGATACAATATTACTTATGTTGTGCAAAAAAAATCTACTTGTTCAACAATGTAAAGAGCTTCAAATTAATCTTCTAAAGAAATATGACAGTACACATTTGAAGTTCCAAGGATTTGTCAATCAAATTTGATTAATAACGGTTCTATAAATTCATACTTATTTGATAGAAGAATTATGCATTGGATTGGTTAGCACCTTACTTATAAGACAAGTATTATCATGGTTTGCTTCTTTATTCAAAAGAGATCACCAATTTTAAACAACTTTGAAGCTTTTATGGAAGGATTTAAAAAATATAAAAATGCTTGTTGGATAATAGTTAAGATCTTAGCATTGTATTACGGACATAAGATTTATTCCAAAAATTATCTAATTAATATAAATAGATAGAAATAAGTAAAAGTAAATTAATTTGATAATATCTTATCGAAAAGCTTCGTAGAAGCTTTATAGATGCAGTTTCAGGTTTATACATGTCTATAGGTGATTGGTAGGTTAGAAACTTAGTTAATAAGTTTGCCACATATTGTATATGCTGATAGCTTGTGGAACAAGCTAAGTAAGGGCACAAACAAAAACGCAGGCTACTGGGGTATAACACACTTATAGAAAACTTGTCTAGGAAGTTTGATACGTGGTTTACAAATTGGACTCGTATTAGAAGTCCTATAGAATGCCACTATATAGCTCTTAGATAGATAGAATATATAGAAACAAGAATAAAGCCTTCTTCACTCTTGTCAATGCCTTTCTTGTTTTTAATCTTGTTTCAAGAGTCTTTAGTCTTCTTGTCTTTCACAATAGCTATTCTAATTTTAATATTATTCCATTTATAAATAATTTTTTATTCTTTTAAGAAACACAAGAATAAATTGATATTTTGTTCTTTTATAATTCATGTCCTTAATAATTTGACAAGAGTGAAGATTTATTATTCTTGTTTTGTATTTAAGAAGTGAGTGGATTATTTTATTTTTATTGTTGCATTTGAAGATTATGGACTATCCGCCTTTAAATTAACATTCTTTATTTTTTAATCTTGATTTTTTTTTTCCTAAAAGATAATAGATCATCTTTTTTTGTAAAAAATTTTATTTGATATTAGAGGTTATAAATTATCCTCTTCTAATTTAAATTGTAGAATTATTAAATTGTCTAAAATAGAAAAAAAGATCATAGATGCTACACTTAATAGGAGTGAGAATAGATTTACAACTATTGTAGATTTTTAGGAGCTTGTCAATATTCTTAGGATAGAAATTTTATGAATCACTAATACCAATTATGGAAGCACTATTGTTATATCTATGGAAGAAGTCTAGAGACTATGCCAAAAAATTGTACAATTGGAGGAAGCAAGTAAAGCAGCCTCACAATCAAATCCAAGAAATCTTGCTTCTACAAGCGTGAAAGAAGCAAAGATTAGTATGCTTGAGAAATTTGATAGAATAAGATCTAAATTTTGAAGATTTTTCCAACAAATCAAGTTATATCTAAAATTGCATCCTTTCCAATATCCTAATGGATTTATTCAAGTTGGATTCATAG
This sequence comes from Physcomitrellopsis africana, assembly GCA_036785485.1. Lineage (NCBI taxonomy): Eukaryota > Viridiplantae > Streptophyta > Bryopsida > Funariales > Funariaceae > Physcomitrellopsis > Physcomitrellopsis africana. Next base: position 542,349 of record JAWRVF010000015.1, on the reverse strand, counting down.
GCACACTTCTATTTAGAAGTACTCTTTTTTTATTTATACTTTTGATGGAAAAAGATTTATAAATTTCTTATAATTTGAATTCATTCTTCAAAGTATTTATAGCCATATTTAGAAAAAAAATTGAATGAAGGTAGCAGAGACCAAGTTCTTATTTTTACAATAAAAATCACAATCAATCACAACATATGTTGTAGAATTCCAAAATCTTGCTTGTAATGTGGAGTGGAACAAAAAAGCCCTTATCAATTAATTTTATTATAGATTGAAGAATAACGTCAAAGATTTGTTATTAACAATGCCAAAAGCAGACTTTTTAGAATAATTTATTGCTTAAATCATTACATATAATAATTGATTATTTGAAAGGCATCAAGAATATAAATTTGATTAGAGGAAAATAAGTCAATTAATAATAATAACTTCTAAGTTTTTAAAATTTTATTTAACTAACCCCAAACCAATGCAAACTAATATAGTACATTTTAAACTTCTCATCAAATAGGAAAATATTTGACGTCATCAAGAAGATTTATACTTATATTATAGAGAAGTTAAGCACATTGCTCAACATTGTCCAAAGAAGCAACACAATTATAAAATGAGGAATATGATTGCTAAAGAAGATAATATGTTGAAAAATGAGTTTTTCTAGCTACAATAGGAATTTTGCAATTAGAATCATGTGCAACACCTTGTGAAGGTCCTATTTTCTTCTGAGATCCCTCACCTTGTTTTATAATAGATGTATTTTTAGGACCTAAAATTTGCAAAGTCTTTGCTTTATTAGATTCAAGAGTCTTAGATTGTTTCATAAAAAAAAAATTCATCAAAAAACAAGAAATATCTTTAGTCAAGAAAATTAAGTCTGTACATGTAGAAGTCATAGATGATTATTTATTATCTTTTAGAAATGTTATCCATGAGACTGTTCTTTTAGATGTAGCAACTAAGGGACATAATAGCGTAGTAATATTTAATGTGATTAGATCTCCTTCCAATCCAATTATTTTAGAATTATCATGGTTAAAAAGTATAATCCTCAAATAAATTGGATTTTTTGTAATCTTAATTTTTTTTATAGTTTAATCTAGGAATTAATTAGTCAAGTAAACATGCATAATTTTAATACAATCAAACTCTTATTAATAGGTACAAAAGCTTTCATACATATGGCAAAAGAAAGATCATCTTTTGCTATATACGCCACACCTATTTTTGATGTTGAAAAGACTATAAGTGGTATTCTTAGTTAGTATCAAGATTGTCAAGACATTTTTGAAGAGAAGAATATAAGTATTCTTTTAAAACATCAACTTTATGATTGTTCAATTGATCTTCAAGAGGGAATTCAACCACTATTTAGACTAATTTATAATATATCAAAAAATGAGTTAATTGCACTCAAGGAATATATTGATAAGAACTTGGCTAAGAACTTCATATGCCATTCAAAGTCTCCAATATGAGCTCCTATCTTATTTATGAAGAAAAAAGATGGATTGTTGCGGATGTACGTAGATTATCAAAGACCTAACAAGATCACCATCAAGAATAAGTATCCTTTACCTTTGATTTTAAGACTTTTTGATCAACTCAATTAAGCAAAAATCTATACAAAAATAGATCTATAAGGAATATATAGCTTGGTATACATCAAAGAAGGTGATGAATAAAAGATTGCATTTTGAATTAGGTATGGATATTTTGAATATAAGCTCATGCCTTTTAGACTTACAAATACATCAATTGCTTTTCAACATCTTATCAATAATATTTTTTGTAAGTTTCTTGATGATTTTATTATTTTTTATTTAGATGACATTTTGATTTACTCTAAAAATATAGAAGAATATAAATTTCATATTTGTCATGTGTTATAAAAACTTAGAGATGTAAGATTATATGCCAAGATAGAAAAGTGTGTATTTCATACTACTCAAGTTGACTTCTTATGATACATTATTTTGAATGATGGTCTTAAGATAGATCCTAAAAAAGTCCAGATAATCATGGACTAGAAGATTTTAAGAACAATAAAGAATATACAATGCTTTTTGGAATTTGCCAATTACTATCAAATCTTCATTAAGAATATTTTTCAAGTTGCAGTTCCACTTACACATTTAACTTGTAAGGACAAATTCAAGTAGAATAAAAAAGGTCTTATTCATAATACTAAAAATGATTCATGTAAATCTCATGATACTTTCAAGTTTAAGTTTAAAAATAATCTATTCTATTTTGAAGGATATTTATATGTTTCAAAAAATGAAGTATGACCTTGTATTCTTGAAACTTGTCATAACTTCCCTATAGTAAGATATTTTGAATATAACAAGATTTTAAAGCTAATATCAAGAGATTTTTGGTGGCCTCAAATATAAAAGGCTGTTATAGAATTTATACGATTGTGCGACATTTATTCAAGATCAAAAAATCCTTGTCATCAACCTTACAGATTTCTTCAGCTATTATCTATATTAGAACAATCCTAATCTCTTTTCTTTTTTTTATAGATTTTATCACGGATCTTTCAAATTTAAGTTCATATGATTTAATATTCCTGATTGTAGATTGTTTCACTAAGATGGCACATTTTGTATCATGTACAAAATCTATTACAGATGACAAAATAGCTAAATTTTTTGTTAATTATATCTATTACTATCATAGATTATCAAGAGATATTATATTAAATAGAGAAATAAAATTTGTATCAAGATTTTAGAATTTTTTTAAAAAAAATATTGAAAGTAGACATAAAACTATCTTTAATTTTTCATCCTCTAACTAATGAACAAACAAAATGGATAAATTAAGTTTTACAACAATATTTGAAATATACCATCAACTATCATCAAGATGATTGGACAACTCTTTTATCATTGGTAGAGTTTGCTTACAATAATTCGGTACATTCTTCTATGTAACAAATTCTATTTTTTGCCAATTATGGTTATTATCCATGAAGATTCATACTATATTTTACGTGTCATTATTTGAGTCATACAAGATAGTGGATATATAAGAAAGAAGAGAAATGCCACCGCTTCTTATAGAAGTAGACAACAATGAAGAATTTGAAGTTGAAGAGGTCCTAGATTCAAAACAGTGTCAAAACTAGCTAGAATATCTTGTATATTAATACAGATATGATACTAGTGAAGATATATGGGAGCTATCTAGAAATCTAGCAAATACATGAGCAAAATTCAATTTATTTTATTGATAATATCCATCAAAACTAAGATGAAGATCCAAAAAAATCTTTGCTATAAAATAAAGCAAATTCAATAGAGATTTTATTTTATTTTATATTATTATTTACTATTCTTTTGAATTTTCTAATACTAGAGAGATGGAGAATCAATAGCCAACAAATTCAACTCAAGAGGTATTGTTTGTTGACTTATCAAATCAAAAATTATAACTATGATAACCTTCAAGATGATGGAATAGAGATAAAAATTTTCAAGAATAATATATCTTTCCTTAGATTAATGACAAGATATAATGTATTTGGTATCATGACCTTTGAAGAGAATTCTATTGTTTGGTGATACTTTTAAAAGTAAAAACTACTTCTAATGGTATTCCAAATGTCTTCTTTGAATGAAGTTATGAAGACCTTAACAATGATCAAATATTAGGATAGTCTTTCTGCCTTGGTATGGGACACTATCGATGGTTGAAAGGACCTATCAATTACCATCGATGGGAATAGAAATTAGAATATGTGATAAACACAATTTAGTATATCTTGGACTTCCTCAACATGTAATCACCGCTCTTTGTGGAACTCATCTTTAGAAGAGAGGATAATATCATGGATATAAGATTTATTTTAATAATTATTTAGTTAATATGGATAGATAGAAATAAGTAAAAATAAATTAATTTGATAATATCTTATAGACATAATTTCACCTTTATACATGTCTATAAGTGATTGATAGGTAAGAAACTTTGTCAACAAGCTAGCCACATGTTGCACATGTTAATAGTTTGTGAGATAAGCTAAGTTTGTGGTACACTTATACGAAACTTATCTTACAAGTTGGATACATGTTTTATAAATTAGACCCATATTGGAGGTCCTAAAGAACACTGCCACATAGCTCTTAGATACATAGTATATATAGAAACAAGAGTGAAGCCTTCTTCACTCTTGCCAACACTGTCGTAGTAGAGAGAATTTGCCTCAGGAAAGTATAGAGCTTTTAGTTGCCACTAATTACTCAACCAAGATCCAAATATAACAAAACCTCAAAATTTATATAAAAGCCTCCTTTATAAGGCTATTACATCCAATACATAAGTCTTATTTCCTCAAAATATTCAAAATATAACAAATACTCTAAAATCCTCATTCCCTCATAGAAAGGGAATTTTTTCTAAATTTCAATAATCCATAATTTTTAATCCAATTGCCCAAATCTACTCAAAATATACATGAAGTACTAATGTATTCTTAACAACTATCACTACAAATTTCAACTATTGATTCATAATCAATCTTTACATATTATCAAAACCCTATCAATGGCTTCAAACCCTTCCTTACAAATACTTATATATTAAATTTTTCATATCTTACAAACTAAAAGTTTGAATGCTATGAAATTTTGATGTAAAACTTTTCAACATAATAATATACCTTCTTGATAATTTTTAGATAAAAATTCATCTAGAATATCAAGATATGGCAAAATCCATCACTATCAATAAAATGGCCTACTTATTGCCTTGGAATTCAATTTGATATCTTTAACTCCTAATATATCCTTCTTTAAAACTCCAAATATAATAATTCTTCTATATTAAGTGTAGATCTTAAAATCACCTCTCTAGATGCACCTCCTGATCTCCAAAAGCTCTTATACAACTCCTTGTATTTTCAAAAGAGTGACAGTAGGTACAGTTTGTATACCTTAACTTTAAGTGCCTATTCCTTCCTCATAAAAATTCCAAATCTCTCAATTCTTATATCAAAATTATAGTAAAAAAGACAAGCTGTCTAATCCTAGCCTTTGATTTTCAAATGCCCTCCTTGAAATTGCCAAAACCCTTGTTCTTGTTGTAGGTAACCTATTCAAAGGTAGGAATGAAGAATTTCATTTCTTTCCTATTCTTCAAAGATTCTTTATTGACCAATAGGAATGAAGAACTTCACTTCTTTCCTTCATTCATCTACAATTTATCTTCATCCTTCCAAATAAGCCTTATAGTAGTTTAATTCTTCTTCTTTGAATCTCAATAGCCTCTCAAGGCTTTATATTAAACATTTAGGTCCTATATAATTTAAACGCCATAACCAAACTAAGTAAAAATCTAAAATAAATTTTTTTATACTAGCTCTTTTTAATTTACTTTTCTAACCATTCTAATACATATTAGAATCTATGAATATATTATATATTTTGACTTGATTTTATATACTATAAGCAATTACAATACGACAACACCTTTTTTGTTCTTAGTCTTATTTCAAGAGTCTCTAGTCTTTTTGTCTTTTACAATAGCCATTCTAGTTTTAATATTATTCCATATTTGAATGATTTTCTATTCTTTTGAATAACATAAGAGTATATTGATATTTTTTTCTTTTATGATTCATGTCCTTGATACATTGTGGCAAGAGACGCTCTTTGTATCAACTTATGCATCTGATTTTAGGCAATTAGTGTACAACATCAATTAAAATGAAGAAGCTTTGATGAATCAATTCTATTGAAGATTACGAGATGATGTGAAGGATTTATTATTATTGCTTTGAGATCTACAATTGCTCAATGAAGCCACCAACTAAGCAATGAAATATGATAATTGATTATTTTAATATTGTCAAAATCAACATTTATAGGCTTCAACAAGACAACATGCAATCTGACATACTCTTGCTACATTTAGATTGCTTGACAAGCAATCTAAATTTATATTCAAAAATAGAAGTTATATAGCTTGATGTGATATATTTTAAACCTCTTAGTCTACAAGAAAAGAAGCATTGGATAGAAAAAGGTCTATGTTTATATTGTGGAGAGGAAGGTGATAAGTCTCACAATTGTCTAAAGAAACAAAATCAATGTATGACCAAAATCAAAAGTGCAATTGTTCAAAAAAATAAAAATATTCAACAACAATAGGAACTGTATAATTGGACAATTCAACATTACAAAATTATTCAAATTTCTCTCTTTTTACTCAACCTATTGATTATTTTATAATTCTTTTGTGATTTGGCCCTTAGAAACTTTAGGCAATCACCTTATTAGATTTAACGCCATTTGCTTATTTCTTAAATAAGGCATTTGTTAAGCTTCATAAAATTCTTTTAGTACAGAAATCCAAACATGTTCATGTAGAAGTAATAGATAAATGACTCTTATTGTATAGTAATATTATCCATGAAACAACGCCTATAGAAGTGTCATTTGAAGATCATAGTAATCAAATTATATTCAATGTTATTAGGACTCTTTTATATCTTGTTATTCTTGGATTTTCTTCATTAAAAAAGCATAATCCATTTATAAATTGGAGGTTGCAAAGAATGACATTTTTAATAGAAATTCCTATAAGAAAACTTTATAAAAAGTTACAAGTTGGTGAGTCTTTATTTATTGGAAGAAAGACCTTCATAAGATTGGCCAAAGAAAGTACAACATTTGTTATTTATGTCATTCCAATTAAAGAAGATATGACTTCATCAACAATTATTCTAAAATAATATATCAAATTTCAAGATGTTTTTTTAAAAAAAATGCTAATATATTATTAGAGCATCAACCATATGATTGTACTATAGATCTTCAAAAAAGAATACAACTACCTTTTAGCCTAATTTATAATTTTTTTCAAAATCAGCTTTTGGCATTAAAAGATTATATTGATGAAAACTTTATAAAGAACTTTATCAGACATTCAAAGTCTCTAGTAGGTATATCTATATTCTTTATGAAGAAAAAAAATTGTTCCTTATATATGTATGTTATTATTGAAAATTAAATAAGATAATGATAAAAAATTATTATCCATTATTATTAATTTCAAGACTTTAAAAATAATTTAGCCAAGCCAAGATTTATATTAAGATAGATTGTTGTAAAGCATATAACTTAGTATAAATCAAGAAGAGAGACAAATGAAAGATCATATTTTAGATAAAATATGGACATTTTGAATATAATGTCATGTTTTTTGGATTAACAAATGTACTTACTATCTTTAAATATTTAATGAATGATATATTTCAAGAATATCTAAACAAGTTTGTGGTAATTTATTTTGATGATATTTTGATCTATTTAAAAAATTTAGAAGAATATGAAGAATATATAAAATTGATATTACAAAAGCTACAAGATGCAGGTTTATATACCAAGTTTAAAAAATGTGTATTTTATTAACTAAAGATGGAATTTTTGAGATATATTATATCTATTGAGAGTTTAATTATGGATCCTAAGAAGGTGGAGGCGGTTATGTAGTGGATCATTCTAAAGATTATAAAAGATATATAATATTTTCTTGGATTAGTCAACTTCTATTGGATTTTCATCAAAAATTACTCTCAAGTTGCCACCCCTCTTACTCAATTAATATACAAAGGCAAGTTCGAATGGGAGCCTCAAGCATAGAAGGCATTTCAAGATCTCAAGATAGCATTTGCTATAGCTCCAATCTTGATGCATCTAGATTTTATAAAAATATTCTATATAGATATCAATCTTTAGATTTTATACTAAAGATTACACTCTTACAAATGAATATAAATGATAAATTCTATCATGTTGTATTTTATTCTCAAAAAAATTTTGCTATTGAAATTAATTATAAAATCCATAATAAGGAGCTTCTTGCCATTGTAGATTTTTTTCAAGAATGGCGTCATTTTCTTGAAAGATCAATACATCTTGTAATTATATATATAAATCACAAGAACCTATACTATTTTATATTAGCTTAGATTTTTAATCACTGTCAAGCTTAATGGAATAAGTCATTATCTTAATTTAACTTTGTTTTCATTTATCAACCTCGGAAGCAACAATGGTTGTTCAATGCTTTATCAAGGAGATCATGTCTTATAATAAAGATAGAAGAGGCAGCATTTGATCAATAATATATAATTTTATTGAAGCTGGAGCAATTTTTCATTAGCGCTACTATTACATTGACACCTACTGATTGTAATTTCTTCAATGAAGTATATGCTGCAACCACTAATAATGTTTTGACTCTTAATATCAAGCGTTGTCGTGTGGCGTGATCTTCAATTTGAAAACACACTATGTACCTAGCTGTAGAGAATTTATCTATAATTTATTGGCAAGACTATATTAAATACTTTGTCTTTAATAAAAAAAGACAAATGATATAATAATATTACAAAAAAAAAATTAAAAAGAATCTTTTAAAACTATTTGAATATAATAAGGGTTCATATAAAAGATTCTTAACATCTTTTTTTATAAATTCACAACTAATCAATTAATGATAAATTAGATTATCAATAATTTTTAAGAAAAATCTATAATTTCTTTCCAAAATTCTATCTTTATATCAAAATTTTATTATAATCCCATATATCTATTTTTCCACCTCCATAAAGTCTTGGCTCTTAAAAAACTCTTTTATTTTGTACAAAAGGCTCAAATTGCAACAAAAACCATCAATAGCTTATTCATCCACAAAAACTTATTTCTTTTCAAACTTTAGAGCTCAATAACTCTTGATCTAGCCATTCAATTTTTATAAAATCTTCTTCAAAGTACAGGTAATATTCTAAAGCTTCACCACAAAAAAAAAAAAAAAAAAAAAAAAAAAAAAAAAATCAACTATAGATTTATTTTTAATTGTCTGATATTTTAAAAATCCTATTAAATGCTTAAAACCTGCCCTTTGATTGCAAGCACTAACTTCAACTATCAATATCTCCTTCATTCTAGCTTGGATTTTATTGAACAATATACAAAAAGCATAGCCAAAAAATAAATAAAGTGAGTGAATTAAGTATTAGAGTAGTATTTATAATGTATCATCAATTACCATCAAAATAATTAGACAACTTTTTTATCATTAATAAAATTTATTTACAATAATATAATATATTTTTCTACTTAAAAATCACCATTTCATACTAACTATGGATATTATCAATAATTTGACAATTTTGACTTTTCAAAAGTTTATACTCCTGCAATAAAAGATTTGACAAATTATTTATTAAATCTATATACAATTAAAGGAAGCTCAAGGATAATAAAAGATCAATATAATAATCTATTTCAAGGAGTAATTTCAATTCTTAGTTGGTGATGAGGTGTAATTACTTTATCATAATATTAAAACTAATCATCTTTGTGACAAGTTGGATTATTGTAAATTTGGACTATTTTTCATTAATAAATAGATCAACTCGGTTGTATATTAATTACATCTATTAGAATCAATAAAGATTCATCTTATTTTCCACATATCTCTTTTTGAGCCATATAAGATAATGGACATATTAAAAAAAAGACAATTGCTATTTCTCCCAGTAGAAGTTGATAACAATCAAGAGTTTAAAAATTGAAAAAGTTTTGGTTGAAGGTAGTGTCTAGATAAATTGAAATATCTCATATATTGGTATGGATATGATATTAATAAAAATACATAAAAATATATAAGAATCTAATAAATATGTCAAAACTTATTTATTTTTCATAAACAATATCCATTGTAATCAAAGATTAACTATCTAGAATGAAATGGTATAAATAAAGGAGAAATAAATTCAAGAATCAATTTATAAAATTTCTTTGAAAATATGAAGAATCAATAGCAAGTAGATTCATCTCAAGAATTTTTATTTATTAAATTATCAAATAAAGTACTTAGATTATTTCAACCTAGACATCATTACAATTGTGATGAAGATCCTTAAAAAAAACATATTCTTCTTCAAATAGATGACAAGATATAACATATTTGATACTATGATCTTAGAAGAGACTTCCAATACTTAATGATACTATTAGAGGTGGATATTATACCTAATGGAATGTAAAATATATTGTTTGAAGGTAATTATAAAGGCCTCATTAATAATCAAATAACTGAGTGGCCTTTTTGCTCTGATATGAGACATTATTAATGGTTAAAAGGACCTATCAACCACCTTTATGTAAAACAAAGATTAAAATTTATTACTAATATCATTCAGCACATCTTGGACTTTATTAATTTATGAAACAATTTCACTTCTTATAGAACTTATTGCTTAGAAGGGAAGATAATATCATAGACATGTATAATTATTAATATATTTATTTGGATAAATAAAATTAAATAAAAATAAATAAAAATAGATTAAATTATTAATATCTCATTACAAAGTTTTATAGATGTGGATTTGACCTTATATGTGTTTGTAGATAATTGGTAGATTAAAAGATTGGCCAATAAGTTGGCCACATATTGTATATATTGGCATATTCACATAGTGCATATATAGGGAACTTATTCTACAAATTAGAATAAGTTTGATATATCTTGGAAGTTGGACATGTGTTATATGATCTATAGGACGTTGTCATATAGTTCTTTAGTTAGATAATATATATGGAAGTAAAAATAAGGTCTTTTTTATTCTTATCAATGCCTTTCTTATTTCTAGTTTAATTTCAAGAATATGTAATCTTTATATCTTTGGCAATAGCAATTTCATTTTTTTCTTGAATATATATATATATATTCCATCTTTCTTTGATATATATCTTGCTTATTTATTTACATCTTTTATATTTTTGTCCTTAACATTTAATGAATCTAAAAAATTATAACATATAAGTATTTAATTTATTTAAAAGAATAATTTTATATTTAATAATAAATATTATAATAATTAATAATATTATTATTTTTTAAAATAAAATAGTTATTTAAAATAAATAATTTAAAATATTGGTTTTAATAGTAAATAAAATTGATATATTATAAACATCTATTTATTTATTTTTATATTTATACTATTATATTTTTATTTTTATAAATTCTACAATAGATATAAAAACTATAAGATACTAAGATAAAAATACTTAGTCCATGAGATTATAATATAAAAAATATATTGATAAGATTAAAGATGGTCTTAGTCTCACTTTTATGTATACTTGTTGGCAAGAAGGCTACAAAGATACTTCTTAAAATTCACAAGGCTTGTAGACCAAGTTTCTAAGCTATAAGATTTTTTTGTAGTGACTTTTTAGTAGTATAAAACTTCTTAAAGAAGTTATTGTAGCTACATGGCACATTTATAGATCTAATATATACTTATTCAAATTAACCTTCTTTAATATTTTATAAAAAAAATATTATTTATTTAATCTATTTCTATCTATTCTAAATTATTATATGTATTTAACTAATATATATATATATATATATATATGTATATATATATATTTATAAATATATATTTATAATCTTTTATATTATTTAATTAATTATAAAAAAAATATTTTTTTTACTTTTTTATATATTTTTAATAAGTATATTAAAATATTAAAGTCAAAATCTATCATTTTATATACAACTTTTTAAAGATGATTAAAATATTAAAAATAAAATACAAATTATTATTATTATTATTATTATTAATTAAAATATCAAAATTATAATAAATATTTAATTTATAAATTATTTATTATTTTATTATATATAATATAATTTTAAAATCCTATAAACTATACAATCAAAAAGATTTTTTCTTCTTGCAATTGGATTATATGTAATTTGTTTGTTATTGTAATCTTTATTATCTAAATATAAAATAATTGTTGTATTATTAGTATATAAAAATATTCAACTTAGATTTTATGTATGGTACTTATAAGGATTGTGAATTGTTACTTTCTCCTTTTTCTTTCTTTAATTATAAAAATAAAAAATTAAATCATTTATATTTGTAAAAAATGTGTCAATTTTATTGTAATGATATTTAAAAGAGTGGTTTCTCACAAAGCTTGAAATCACACAAATTAAGTTTTAACTAAGACTATCAAAATGATATGCAAAACTGAACCAATTTTTGAAGGAAAAAGAATTTGGAGATCATTATTTTGATTTGTATGCAAATAAACAAAAAGCTGATACACATTGTGTAAGAATATTCCACACACCGACCGGTTGGGTAATAGATTCCGCCCCCAGAATCCTCAAGAGGATGAGATGCACACATTGGGATGCATTTCTACCACCCCTAATTGGAAGCACAGTCTCCTAATCTTGGCATGGACGACAACCGGGATCGAACCCATTGGGAACGTTGGGAACCAGGTTTAGGGTGCGGATGAAGACAGTGTCAACCCTCGTTAGTCTATCCGATGAATAATTGCAGTGATGGATGTTATGCGTTGGAACATGCTACTTCCGCCGACACCCATTGGTTCCGAATGAGAGGCCAAGAAGGGTGCGTCCTTTGCGGCGTTCCCCACATGAGTACACGCCAGATCAGCACTCATGAAGCACAGAATTCTCCTCTAATTTGCATGAGATCTCGGGCTCTGTTACAGGTAAAATGCAGTGCGTGAAGTCTACGCAAATCCAAATCTGCCACGTCACAGATACCCTGCGACGCGCTAACATGCAACAAAGAGGTATGGCCTTCCATAGCAGTGCTGGGGCAGAATCACCACTCCTACCAAAGCATTACTCTGTGCCCCACGCCAACGAAAAAGCACACCCAAACTTTTATTCAGCCTACGTGGGCGAGGATGGATGAATGAGAATGGCTAAAACTTTTTCCCTATCTGTCCACATTTTTGCCTAGTCAATGGTTTCCTACTTTTTAGCAGGCCAGTCTGTGTTATGGTGACTAGCAAACAACGAACAACCAACGAACGAACGGAAACGACAATGTTATCCTCGTCCGACCTTTTTCTCGGGTGGGGGAGTGGCGTACCGGGCAGCCCAGAGCTTACTGCAAATGAGACAATAAGTTTGGTTTCTAAATTCTACGCGGGCAGGGGGCAGCCCGGTCTCGGGCTGTGTAGCCAGCCTCGTTTCCCACCGCTGCAAGGAGGGTGTAGCATTTGCCTTGCATTTCACTCCCAGCCTTGAGGACGGAAGAAGACTTAAGGCCCCGTCACGACCATGCCCAGTCGCAAGCGAAGCTCGCAAGCTCAAGTTGATAGCGGTCAATTTCACGCAGAACATTGCAGTCACAACAGCAAACGCTCGCAATCAAGCCATCTCACGCCCTCCTTCAACTCCTCTCATTCTTCCATCGACCTTTGTTTTTTCCCCTTGAATCTCTCCTTTCTCGGAAGTGTCGCTCGCAGCAATGCTTCCCGGTCTGCCTCTGTGAGCAAGCGCGGCTCGTTTCTCTGAGGTGAGCACTGGCTGGTTGCGTTTCGGAGTTTTGAGTGGACCAGTCGTGAATCGTGGTGTAGAAAAGAGGAGAGGTGAGTCGAACGTTTTTGTTAGGGGAATTTGGAAGCTGAGAGGGGGTTTGATTCGTGGGGAAGGGGGAGTTAGGAAATTAACTTGGGGCTGATTCGGGGTTGAAGTGTGAGAGGAGGTGTGTGTTTCGTGGTTTTCGATTCCATTTCGTGCAGCGCCACGGGAATCTGGTCAGCGATTGTTTTGGATGCTTGGTGTCGGTGGGGGTAGAATCGGTCCGGGAACCCTAAAAGTTGTGGCGCTTTAGGAGGGGGCAGAATTGTGTGTTTTTGAGTTTATGTGTGTGTGCAGGCGCGCTTGTATTTGCAGGTTTTTAGGAATCTAGTATCGTTTTGTGTTTGTTGCGGGCTGTAGTTTATTTTGTCCGTGTTTCGTTTTGGTGTGTGGGTTGGGATGTTGATTGCGTTGTGAAGTGGCGATTGATTGATTTGGTGTGTTTTTTCGAGACCTTCTCTCACGATATCTGAAAGATGCGCTGTCCCAGTTGCTTTTGATGATCCAGTTTTGACGAATTGTTGCCTTGTTTGGTGATGACAGCAGTATCGGAAATAGAGCAGGCCAATTGACAACCTGCGATGTTTGGATCCAGCAGCCGTAAGTTCCCCTTCCTCTCTGATTTAGATATTGCAGGTTCAATGGTAGGAATTACGTTGTGGTGGTTGTAAGTCGATACTCGATGATTAACCTGAAGAATGCCGAGGTTGTGGAAATCAGTCTCTCGGCTAAACTTGCTCGATCTGTGTACGAATTGTCACTTCCTACAGAATCTTGCTGTAGTTTGATGGAGTATAAGTAATCCATTCCTTGCATCATTCGTCCATTGCATTAGGGGATACTATCACAAGTTTTTCTACGAAGTGTGGTGATTTAGAGAAGGTTATGTTCTATCTCTCCTCTTTGGCACTTCAAATTTTGTTTCGACCGGCATACCTCGTCTAAAAATTCGGACGATGCAGCTTGAATAACCTCTTTACTACTGTTATCAAATCTCCAGTTTCTTGGTTCGTGGATCATCTTCATGTAGGGTTGGTAACAGCATCGGAAATTTTGGTGGTAGATTGTACACGATCTTTGTGTATCACGTCTCCATCACTCTAACATATGCTTTGCAGTCCTCTCCAGAAGTTTCCAAGCGTTTCTTTGTCTCGAAAACTATAATTTCTGACACGTGGTCTTGATTTTGTGTGTTTGTTCAGCCTTTGGGGCAACAACTCCGAGTCCATTTGGCGCTCCTGCAGCTGCCAATCCTTTCGGTGCAAATCCGAATCCCTTTGGAACCAACACTCAAGCAAACAATCCATTTGGGGCTAAACCATTTGGCAGCACTACCCCAGCATTCGGAGCACAGACGGGCAGCTCTTTGTTTGGCAGTGGCACATCAACGGGTGTTTTTGGAGCCACTCCCACACCGACTTTCGGGGCTTCGGCTTCCTCATCCGCATTTGGGGCTTCTTCAACAACACCTGCGTTCGGTAAGCAGTTAATGTCATCTTCTAATTTAGTATCTTCAGTGATTTTTGTTTAAGGGTCGACACGTATAAGGAGGCAGTTCTCGATGGGTGATTGTAATTTGAGTTTTTGCATATGCAGCGAGCACTAGCTTTTTGTAACATTGTTCTGTTATATTCAACCATGCGTTATTGTTTGTTCTTCAGGAGCTTTTGGTCAACAAAAGCCTGCCTCGCCCTTCGGCGGGTTCGGTACTACACCAACCCAACCGAATCCATTTGGATCGCCGTCTTTCGGACAGTCACAACCAGCCTTTGGCAGCCAACCATTCGGGTCCACTACGCCAGCCTTCGGTGCTCAGTCCACTCCTGCGTTTGGAAGCACGACAACTCCGCTGTTTGGAGCATCGACGCCTGCATTTGGTGCAGCGTCAACTCCTGCCTTTGGTGCAGCATCAACTCCAGCATTTGGGGCGTCGGCTACCCCCGCTTTTGGGGCGTCATCGACTCCTGCTTTTGGAGCGTCGACATCGACACCTGCATTTGGCGCGTCAGCTCCGGCATTTGGGGGTAGTTCGGTGTTTGGGCAAAGTACGCCTGCTTTTGGTGCAAGTACGACACCAGCTTTCGGAAGCACACCAGCAGCATCACCGTTTGGGGCTTCTACTGGGAGTGCGTTTGGTACCAGCTTTGGGACATCCACTTTTGGAGCTCAGCAGCCACAGCGGGTTGGAAGCAGAGTGACACCTTATGCGGTAACCAATGACACAGACTCAGGGGTTGGAGCTCAAGCAGGAAAGTTTCTATGTATATCTGCTATGCCTTCTTACAAAGACAAGTCATTGGAGGAATTGAGATGGGAGGATTATCAAGCCGGGGATAAAGGTGAGCATTATTTCATATTTGCTTTTGATTGGCTTAGGAAAACACATTTCTAGACACAACTAATTGGTGCAGAGTTTCAAGAGTGTAGTATTATGTAGAACTGTGATACTAGTGTGGGAAATGTTTTTTTCCTGGCGCTGGAATCGATGATCTTATGTTTTTGTGCTTAATTTGCAGGGGGACCAAATCCAGCTACCGCTACACCAGCTGCTGGTGGGATCTTTGGAAGCAGTCAGCCAGCCACATCCAGTCCGTTCGGAGCAGCCACTACTACCTTTGGGGCAGCAGTCCCTAACCCCTTCGCCTCCAGTACAAGTCTATTCGGTGCTTCCAAGCCTGCATTTGGTACCAGTACCACTCCTGCTTTTGGAGGAACGTCCATGCCGGCATTTGGCTCTACCCCTTTTGGAGCATCTGCACCAGCGTTTGGGACGGCAAGTTCGTCGCCAGCATTTGGTTCATCTCCAGCATTTGGTTCGTCTCCGTCTCCGTTCGGGCAAACTCCGGCATCTGCATTCGGGAGCACAACCTTTGGAACATCATCACCTTCATTGTTCGGATCGAGCAGTCCTGCGTTTGGTGCAGGGTCAACTCCAGCATTTGGTGCGGCGTCACCATCAGCATTTGGTGCACAAACAACTTCTGCGTTTGGAGGTGGTTTGTTTGGGAGCAGCCAACCAGCGAGCAGTAGCGGAGGACTATTCGGAGCATCAACATCTGCTTTTGGTGGGACGAGTCCTGCACAGCCTTTTGGACAGCAAAGTCAACCAGCATTTGGGTCAAACCTCTTTGGAAGCTCAAGCACTCCTGGTTCCATATTTGGTGCTCAATCAAAGCCAGCAGGATTAACGCAATCTTCGGTATGTGGGTAGTTGGTTACTGTTTTTAATAGCTTTTTTCCTTGTTGATTTAAGTTGTGTTTTTGTGAGTTAAGAGTGATTGAGGTGAGACTGGAAGGATGTAGATGTATCTTGGGTACGTTTTGACCGATTTTGTGGAATGTTTGATCGCAGTCGTCCTCTATATTTGGTGGTTTTGGATCAACTCCTGTTGGACAGACGCCGAGTACTTTCAGCTTTCCTTCAAGTTTTCAAACTCCACAGCAAGGTATAGGACAAAATCCTTCGTATTTTTTCTTACAGATCTTGGTTTTTTGTGTTGAATGTATGCTCTTTGCCCTTGGCAGATTTATGTGACATCCTTTGTTGTTTTCAGTAGATGAAAGTTTCTCGTAAACAAATTATACTTCCAGGGAAGCAATTTATGTTGGACAGAAATTATCGGTTCTCGGGGTTCTTTGGGTGTTCCACATGAATTTGATGACCTTCTGAGAGAGTCCTAGTAAAGGTGCTCTAAAATTTGTAGGCATCTTCGCAATTATCTACTTAACTTTGGTGTTGTGTTGTCGTTCTAAACGCAGGGGCAGGGAGCGGTTTTGGCGGTACGCCGTCCCCATTCGGTCAGCAGAATACATTTGGCGCACAACAGTGAGTGGTTTCTGTTGCTGATATGACATGTTTGCGTTCTTAGGAGTGCTGTAGATTTAGAATAGGTGCAAAAGAGATGAAAGCAGCAGTATGTAGTAGCATGGCCTCCGTTTTTTGTATGAGGGGTATGGGTTGGGTACTGTATGAGGTGAAAAATTAACGGAATCACGATTGAGTGTCGCTCTCTTAGTATATCTTGTTGAGCCATGTAAGGTATATTGATCTTAGATTAATGGTATATCGTGGTGTAAAGAACAATTGACTAATTTTGCAATAATTAATATCTATGCTACCCGGTTGCCTCCTTCTGACCCTGAAAATGTTTTGTGCTTGCAGACCTACTCAGAATGCCATTACAGCCATGCCAACTCCAGTAACCAACCCTTTCGGCACTCTTCCAGCAATGCCACAGATAACAATTGGCCGGAGTGCTGGTTCTGGTCCATCTGTGCAATACGGAATCTCGAGTATGCCGGTAGGTTTTGATTTAACGATATGGAGTTTTCCATTTTTTGCTTAGCGTTTGCAAGTGTGATTTTTGAAAAGTTTTTAATTTTTAGCTTTTTCTGACGGTGAGAATATTGCCTACATGCAGATATCAGAGAAGCCAACTCAAGTGCGAGTGAACACTCTGTTAACCCCACGGCATATCGCACAGCGTTCCAAGGTTCGCATGCACGCACGGCGATATCATCCTAAAAAGGACAGTGCAAAGGTGAGATTATGTACTTTGCTCTACATCCGATGCTCATCATACCTACTTGTGTGCATTCTTTTGAATTATGTTGTTGTTTGATAATTTAAGACGACGAAGTGAATAAAATCAAGGACAATACAGCTGGCAGGTTTAAGCTGTTATTTCTCGACACATGTTCTTATTTTGTCGTTGCGTCTCACAATGTGGTGCATTTAAGGTTCTAACACCTTTCCACTATGTGGCATCTGTAGGTATCTTTCTTCAGTGATGGTGATGAAGCTCCTTCAACTCCAAAAGCAGATGTCATGTTTGTGCCACGGGAAAACCCACGCTCGTTGTTTATTCGGCAGCCAGAACCATCCCCTGTGGCTGCGGTGAAGAGAGCACCTGACATCCGAGAGTTAGCTACACCTGTACAAAATGATGGTGAGTCTCCCTCCATCTCTTTATTCGTCAAACTTCCAGTAAGTTTTATGCAGTAAGGATTTTGGCGATTTCTAATTAAGACATACTTTTAGTATCATTACACTGTGAAAGAGTATTTAATGGCAAATATGTCCTTGTGTACGGACATTTTGTCTATAATATTGGTAGGTTTGATGTGTGAGATTCTGCAATTGGGCAGAAAAATGTAACTAGATAATATAAGATCTAACGAAAGATGATGGCAAATTCTCGTATGGATGTTCTGTTCACAGGTCCCCAGGACAAGGAACGGGAAACAGTACATGCAGACTCAAATCCGTTTCTACTTCCAGAAAGTAATCCTCTATACTAAATATTATCGACTTCAATGCAGCAATATCATTGAGGCAGTTCACAAATGTTCATAATCACCTGAGTGGGTGTATCCAACATCTTACACAGTCTGTTCGTTTCAACTATCTGTCACTCTCAGGTCCGCAAACCAACTGGAGGAATCCAGAGAATGCAAATGGAAACGGAACCGTTGAAACCCCGCCAGTATCGCAGGTTAAGTCCACTGAGAGACCAACTGCAAAATATGTTTCAAAAGCCGACGGATTCCGCGAGGAGCACAATCACCGGGGAAATGGCTACATTTCTATCACTGGTAAGTCGAATGTGGTCTTATTACGAGTAGAGTTTCAAGTCCTTAATTATTTGGTTGTATTTTACACTTCCGAGCCTCGAGTTTCGAATGGTGCATGATCACGCTAATATACTGTGATGGCGTTTCAGGACACCGAGCCGGCGAAGCTGCAATTGCCTATGAGCATGGTGCTGATATAGAAGCGATGATGCCGAAGTTACGCCATTCTGATTATTTCACGGATCCAAAAGTTCAGGAACTGGCTGCGTTGGAACGTGCAGACTCTGGATACTGCCGTAGAGTGAAAGACTTTGTAGTTGGTCGGAAGGGTTATGGGCAAATCAAGTTCTTAGGTGAGACCGATGTGCGGCGTTTGGATTTGGGGAACATTGTTCAATTCAACAAGTGCGAGGTGCTTGTGTACATGGATGAAACGAAGAAACCGCCTGTGGGGCAAGGGTTGAACAAGCCCGCGGAGGTGACGTTGCTGAATGTGAGGTGCATTGACAAGAAGACGGGGCAGCAGCATACGGAGGGGCCAGAGGTCGAGAAGTTTGAGAAGCGGTTAAGGAAGAAAACGGAGGAGCAGGGGGCAGAGTTTTTGGGGTATGATGCGGCAAGGGCCGAGTGGAGGTTTAGAGTGAAGCATTTCAGTGGATATGGTCTGGATTTTTAATGAGACGAGGGAGATGGTCACGAAGGCTTTCCTTCAAGAGTGCAGCTCTTGTTGTGGCAGGTCAGCTCCCTTGGGTCCTCAACCCACATTTGTAAATGAACTCGTATCTTAGATTGTAAGTGGTATATACAAACGAGAGGTTTAGTTTTGGACATCATGAAACTGATGTTAGTTTGAGGATCACGGGAGGTTGTGAAGGGATTCTAGTTGAATCATATTGGAGTGATAGTTGATTTTCCCTCTGCTGAGGTTTTTTCTTTTGTGAATGTTGACTGGTCAGGGACTTATCATTTTAATGACGTAGTAAATGGTGCTAAGGATGATGTAGGTTATTTCAGATGTTTGTTCACTGTATGATTGCCGGCACTTTAGCTGCTTGTCCCCTTTTAGAAAGCAATCAGGTTAACAGACCCCACGAAACGGGGTTTGAAATCTGGTGTGAGCCTTATATTATCCTGTTTATTTTAAATCATTCAAGACATAGAAATATCGAGATATACTATGTAAGTTGTTTGCTGGTACCTGTTTTTCGACTAAAATGGCTTGACATCAGAATGTGGGTGAGCATTTACTCTAAGGTATGAATTGTTCGATGTGGGTGAAAGAAAATATATAGTTGTCAATATAACTACCAATATGAGATTTAAGCATTTTTGTAAAAAACAGTTTAGTGTTTGATACAAAAGAGGAAGAATTGAATCGTTTCTTTCAAAAATGAACAAAAACTTGAATTCTCAGAACCAAGTTGGATTCAAAACATGCATACAACCTTGCAGCAATGTGTAACACGTGTGCATTGAATTAGTAATAATGAAATTATATTTTACAGAAACCAATTTGAGCACTTACTGGTAAACAAGCAATGCACAAGTTGAAATCCATCTGAGAACCAGGAATACTGAATGCAATTTCCAACTCTATTGCACCTGACTACATGTGTTATAAATAGGAAAATCCTAAAAGCGGATATCATGTATTCAAAATTATTTAAAAGTATATTTCAAAAATAATTAAAAATAAAATAATGTGATAAAAATCAACATTCCCGTCTAGAATTTGATTATAAAAATCAGATGCTAGTGCAAGTTTGGGGTATCTTTCATACTAGTTTAATATCTAAGAGAACGTGAAACTTGCCTGTATATGGGCTTTAGTACCATTAGCAACACTTTGTTATTACCTGTTTACTAAGTAACAACCATTTGTACTGGTTCTATAGCTGTCATCATCGCAAAGTTCTTTGAGTGCATGAACTGAACCAAATGGATTTAATCAAATAAATACACAGTATGTCAGCTGATCAATTGCCATCCTTCATCTATCTACTGTTCATACATGATACAACCAGTTCAGGCTAATGTTCGCTAAGAAGTGTATCTTATGAGTTCGGGAACAGCAGTAAATGGTTCTGCTCTTATCCACCATCTTGAACATATGCTTACCATCTCAAGTTCTCAATTGCAATGTTCCCTTCCATCAGCTTCTTGCATGAGATTCCACATGTTCAAGGTATTTTGCAGATGGATACAAGTCTCGGCCAAGATTAATGCACCTCATTTCAGCAGTGGGAGATGACAGTTCATGTTAAAATTGACATTGTATTCTATTACATGTCTGTAGAGGGAGTGCAATCCAATGAACACCATTGCAATAATTCTGCACTTCAGTCGTGACTAAGTCACGTGAACATTACAGATTTGAAGCATTGACACAACCTGCTGTCAAGTAAATGAACATGGAAACACGAGAATAAACATGAACAGTGTGTCGCAACTGATCTGGGTGAAACCTCATGAGGCTAGAAACTCGATATTTTAGCTAACTCCTAAGTAGGGATAGTAGAAGCTGTTTGACACTTGTAGTTAGAGGGAGTTAAGGAAGTGCACCTCTTTCATGATCGTCTGGATGGATGCCTCACCGCAAGTTACGGTGCTCTATCTATTCTTGTTCATGGTCTTCAAATCCACTCAAAATATTCACCTGTCATTGAAGATACCCGGTGGATAGAGTGAGATCTTCAGTGAAGAAGTAAAAATTATGAACTTAGCATACTACTTAGATCAGAATATGGAAACTGTATTCTCCTTGAATCCTTACGCTGAAATTGACAATCCACCTACATAATCTGCCTCCATAGCGTCAATCTCAGTTTTGACATGGATCAGCACCAACAGTTACAAGCTGCCAATGACGAGTAACGACCTAGAAGAGCTTGACAAAGTAAAAAGGACTTGCAAATTGCTAGTCTTGGTATTCCTCCTCGACTGGACTCCATATTCAATGTAGCGCTTTGTAACTGAGCAAAAATTCCTCGACACCCGCAAGGTTTAGCCTACAAGCTCACAAACAAGTCGGTAGCAATCTCTGATTGAAATTGTTGCTCCATTACGAAGAGGAGATCAGAGAAAGAACATGCCAAGTTATTGAGACTCAGAGTACCCGTCTAATTGACATACACCCAACAAACACAATAGATAACTTACCGGTGCTAAACGTTCTTCAGGATACTTGGTCTTCTCATATTTTTTTCGCTGCCTGTTCATACATACCTCAGGCTTAGAAAGGGCTACTAGATCTGAGCACCTTTATATGCTTGCAATCGCTTGACAGGAAGGAGCAGAATGTGAGTGCAAAATCAAATTATTTTGAATTCCACATGCAAGTAGGTGCTTAACAAAGCTCTTACGCAGTGCAATCTTAAAATCGTCATTCAAATGTCAACAGCAACTACGTCTTCATTCTTATTGTGGATTATCATTCCGTGTCCAACCCCCAACACTCGGAAATGAGTACGATTACCGTCCACACACCTGGACCTGATAATTACTTCAGTTAACCGTGCTAAGTAACTAGAAGACCAATATGATAACAACCAACTGTTAAGAATTACACATTCAATTAGTGTACTTCACATCGACTCAGTGCAGGGGGATCCATATATTCGTGGCAAGTTTCCCTGCTACCTAGAAAGCTCGGACTTCCACTACTTGGAAAGACCGTGACAAACAAAGGTTTGCAGCAATTTATCCTAACTAATGGATGTGCACGTTCGAGGAAACATATTGCAGGATGAAGTTCTCATATGCTTACCCAGGTTGCGCAGCGACTAGAAGGGCAGATATCTCATCATCACCCCATCACTATCTAGAACTGGATAAGAGCTATAATTTTGAAAGTCAGCATACAGGAAGTGCTGAGCGGAAGTGCGTCAAAAGAAAAAAAGCTTCGTTCTGTGGGAATTCTGATCGGATGGACTGGAGTGACAGTTAAGAGAGCAGCAAGTTGCATTCGAGCAGCCGTGGCTTGCACAAACTCTCATCGTAGTGCACTGATATTCATGAAAGCTCTATCTAGATCAGTCATAGGTGCTGCATTCAAATATCATCAACACATTAAGAGCAATAATTTCCAGCACGAAAATGCTTCACTCAGTTCACTCTGCATTTACATATGTATTCAACGTGCTAATTGTTTGTCCAACAACTTTTAAATGGACAGAAAGAAGAATCTGTAAGAGTAGGGAATCTTTAGCAAGGAGATCATTGTGTGTTCTGTCAAATCTTCCGTCAATTTTTTGGGCTTAGGAGTTATTCAATACAGTTGGAGAAGGATAGACAATACCCAGGAGATCATCATTTGTTCCGTCAAATGTGGTGTCAAAATAATTGCAATCCAAAAACAGGGGTGGTGATGATGACCGTAGATCAGGGACATGTAATTCTGACATTCTTCTTTGAGACGGATTATGTGGACTCTTCTTAGTGCCGTTCTCCACATCGTAGCTCTAGTTCAACCCATCCCGTGCCATGATACTGTCCCGTCTCTGCGTTGCATTTTGTGGATCTGATGGAAATATGTTCTTCTCCTCCATCTCTTTGCCTCTATTTACACTGGGAATTAATGAATAGACATCACTCTAAACAATATAGGTTGGTGGTTGGTTAGTGTTTAGGACCACAAAGACCACTTCCCTGTTACCGGATTGCAAAACAGTTCCATCAATCCGGTACCTGGAGAAAGAAACATGATTAGTGAAAAGAAAAATGATAACTTATTATAACAGGTGACCAGGAACTTTGTAAAGAATTCAAACTCCTTCCCAGATAATTTCCATTTTCAAAAATGCATTTTCAACTAACTATGCAGAAATCCTCGAATGCCTCGTCTTCATCAAGTGGTGCAGAATCAAATAAGCATCAATTAAAAAGATGAAAATTTGAGCACAAATTGGACACGCGTAAAGGGAACTTACACTAACCCTAAAAATTATCGCATACTGATATTCAAACACCAATCAAGGTTGTGAATTCAGTGCATGTGTTCCCGACGAGCAATGAGGTCTTCAATGGACCCAGAAGCTGTCACTCTCTCTGGAACATATTGCATGAAATGAATATTCAAAATAGCTTTCAAAACACTAGACCATACACGCATTGGGATCTAAGATAGTTCTTCAAAAAGACAGTTGTTACAGAATATGAAGCATCAATCTATTTCTCAAATCATGCATTATGAATGAACATCGAAGTCGGGCTCCAACAAAACCATCAAAGTAACAACAGATATATCACCCGCCACAAAATCCAACACTTAAAAACAGGAGTGTCAGGCGATTGATAACTTCAAAGCTAGTGATTATCAAGTATTAATAAGGAAAATAATCGCATACAATTTAAATTCTCCTTGTGTGTCACATGACATTTTAATACAGCCACGTGAATGTGATAAAATCTCCTTCCACAGATGAACAGATCTTGTTACAGGACCTGTTCGATGAAAACCACTGGTGAACTTTCAAAAGCTAAATGCTGCACAAAATATACAGAGGAGGGTATGACTGCAAACTGGAATTGAATGATGAAAACAAAAGGAGTTATCCAAAAAAATGAGAAGAAGTCGAATGATTCTTGAAGTGCACGAGTTACTTTGAAGAATCACCAGTTACACTTTGGACAGCAAACATTATGCCTCACTCCAGCAAAGTCCTGTTCATGAGTGGAAATTCTCATATCACAATCAGAGCTACATGAATATCGACATACAGTTAAAACATGCATCACCGTTCACTTTCGGGACTTGGATTAAAAATGCTAAAACCTACTGCCGACTTTATGCCACCAAACCCGATGCCCACAACATTACCAGACAGGGGAATCTCGGACGTGAATTAAATTTTATACCCTTCTTAGTTGAGGAACATTGAATTGATTTTTACCATACACCTCAAGTCTTGTAATCAGGACAGTAGCTTAAGTACAGACTGGTTGGATTGACAGGGAACTGATATACACATAACTACAGAATATTCCCAAAACAATATAAAACAAGAGAGATGTAACGTTGAATACAACTATTGTTTAATAAAATAAATGAAAGAAAATTTACCATGGCCTCGCTCTACCTCCGTCTCAGTATCATCACACTCTTTACCGCCCCTGTAAAAGTCAAGCCAAGAACCCCGTCCCTGTAGCTCCACCTGAATCCTGGCAAACGAACTCCGTGAAGCAGCTGAATCGAAGACGGCGTGACATTTGGAGCGTCATCCGGAGAAGAAGTGAAGTCGCAGCAATAATGCCCCGGTTTGTTTGCTTCGCAACATAAATCGTCGTCTCGCATTGATGGATACCATCCATGAATGGGGGAGGAAAACAATTGAGGATGATGAAGACAAGAAATGCAAGAAGCGCAAGCTGCCAGGAGCAGACTGAAAGAGAAAGACACGAGCGACGACGATGAAAGAGACTTACGAAAGGGTCCGCTCTGAAGAGCAGGCAAGCAGGGATAGGATCGTCTGTTCAGACTTCGCACTGTGTGACCTTCCCATTAGATGAGATGCCTGTGCCAACTCATCACTTCACATCTTGCTCATTGCCTCGTCCTCCAAAAGCAGAGTTCTATATCAAACACTACAATCGTCAAAGAAGACATACCTGTTGCCATGTCCATTTGGAATGGCATGAGCAGCATCGTGTTTCCGTAACGAAGCAAGAAAGAAAGAGTGGGATCAAATTGAGTGGCAAAACTATGTCAACGACTTGAATCAGATGGCTCAAATTAGACTACTCTAGTAGCAACGGAGAGAAAATCACAGAACCTGGATACATAGCCTACCTTCCTTCCAGATTCAATTGCTGGATTGAAGGCATTGAACCTTGTGTCCACAGTTGCGGAAGAGATCCAGTGTTGACGCCATCCTCATTTCCAAGGGTTTTATCGAAAGTGACGCTGTCTTGCTTCTCCCAGTCATGGAGAGCGAAGGATGGGACGCCATCTCAGCGAAGGAGGGCAAAGATATCTCCACGGAGTCGAGAAAGGATTGTCATACTGCTGTTGGAAGCAGAGGAGAAAAGCACTTGGACTCTCCGGTGTGTGCAACGACGGGGATTCGGGCAGTTTCAGATCATAATATACTGGTGCAAACAAACAGCCTCGGAATGAGCCATGGCCATGCTTCCGCAGCCCATGCGGTGCGTTGTTGCGGGGTGGTGTAGGCTTGATTTCACCGCGCCGTGTATTTGCCGAAGTGTTGATTAGACAGTACGAGGATCCAATTTGAAAACACGATTCCGGTGACAGGTCACGAAGCAACTCCCGCAAATTTATTTATTTCATTTCTTAAATTATCAATGATTAAATAATTATCCATTTCTTTTAACAGTTCGGAATTATCTAAGAAAATTAAATAGAATACTTAGAGTTTGCTATGAAGGATCATGTGTGATTAGTGTGAGTATATATATATATATATATATAGATATATATTGTATAAAGATTTCGTATAAAGACTACAATACGTATATATGTACATATATAAAGTAAGTGTTATGAAAGACAATATGTTTTTGTGACTTTGTATAACAGGTAAAATTCAAATTTATTTTTGTTATTTACATGTATTTTTATTTGAATAATATTTTAAGAATAAATTTTTGATATCTAATCCATTACTTTAAGTGATAATATTGAATCCATTTTGTTTTTTTCTTTAATTTTACAGAGATTTACAATTATGCTGTGAGATAATAATTTTTAAGAAGTGCAAAATAAATTAAATTTATAAAACTTATTACAAGAATTGTATTGAAATAAATTTATAATATGAACTTTATTGTATATTTTTGTTTTTAAAAACATCCAAGATTCTAAACATATCTTAATTTTTAGAATAACACTGAATAATGTAATTTTTTGGTGGATAATTAGTAGAAAAATATATTTTGTGGTAGCATAAACCTTAATGCTATAAATTCTATATTTAAAATAGTTGATTTAAAATAAATAAATCACCATGTTTCTTATAGAAAGTGGAGCAGATTTTACTTCAAAAAATAAACATGGGGCATAAAGAATATTTTGTTAATTAACAAAAAATATTTTTATATTTATTTTTATAACCAAAATGATAACTTTTGTTTATAAAAGATATTTTTAAAGAAAAAATAATGACTCTAACATATAAAAAGAATTTACATAGGATTTACTAGAAATATCTCTATAATAAAAATCTTACACAAATACAATTTATTTTTTGCCTTTATTCTACTCTTAATTTACCTAGACAAATTGTAGTAAAAAAAGTAAGCAAGAATTGGTGTGCAAGAAATAAGCAAATTGTTATGCTCTATAGAAGTGTTTGATATTAGAAAGTCTTAAAATTATTTTCTTAGAGTTTTTTAAATTCTTTTTTGTTTGTTGCAGTTATGGAAATTTTATAAAATACTGTAAAGTAACTATATATTTTTAAAAATAATTATAAATAAAAAACAAACCTAAAATAGAATACTTAATTTGAAGACTATTATTCATATTGTTAACAAAAAATAATTTAAATCATTTTTTAATAGAATCTAATTTTTTTGTCAAATTATAAAATAAAATACTTCACTATTACATAAAAATATTCTAAAACAATAAATATCAAGTACCAAATTTTATTGCAGTGAAAACAAAACCAGGGATATCCACAATTCTTTTTTTTAAATGGGTAAATTTTTCAGCACTATAAGACCATTCTATTGTGATACTCATACATTTGCTTAAAAATTTTAAAAATATATATTTTTCCATTACACATATATATAAATATTTTTTGAGTTTTAAAATAATGTATTAAGTTTCTATAGGATGATATTTTAGGAGCAAGAAAGTATTAAATAATTTGCAATGTCATAATTAAGAATATTAGTAGACAAATACTTGTTAGCAATTGTATTCTTTTAATAACATGTTTTTTTAATTTTTTATACAAAACTTTATTTTAGTATATCTTTTTAAAATAAACACACATATATAATTTACGTAACTTAATTTCTCATATAATAGTTTCACTATGAATCATATTGTAAATAATGTTGTCCACCTAAATTTACTAATAGCTATAGATTTTTTTTTTTTTTTTTTCTTACCTACTTGTTAAGAATATAATTTAATATTCAATAAAAGTATAGTAATTAAATTTTTAAAATTTCAAAGAAAAAATTTATATTTAAAACAAAAAAAAACACCACAAATTAGTTAAAAAGAAATACAAATTAGTATGTGAGTCAAAAAATAAATAAAGTTTTTTCTTTTGTAAAATCTATTAAAACGTAAATTATAAACACACAAATAAATCAAAAAAAATTGCATTTAATTTAATACTTACTGAAATACTTGTAAAATTCTTTAAAAATTTATAATTCTAAATATAGTCTTTATTATTTTTTTATTAGCAACAAGAGATTCAAAAGTATATATTTCTATCTGTGTCCAAAACAATCAACATTGTAAATTTGTTACATACTACAAATTAATATTTTTTCAAAACTGATCCTTCATAATTTGCAATAACTTTTTAATAATAATGATGATAATAATGTTCCATCATTCAAAAATAACAAATTATATAATTTTCGTTTTCCTTCATTTTATTTTGGATATCTTTATTTATCAAAGTGAAATTCGTTTGTATGTGTTTTATATTAACCAAGTTTTACATTCTAAGCTGCACTGTCTTTTAGAAAATAATTTTTAATAATCTAAAAATTTGATATAAAGTTTAAAATTTTACTTATTAAATTTATCATTCTCTTGTTAGAAAAAAATCATAGAAAAAACATGTTGTACCCACTTTTATTTCTATTTCATTATATTAATGTTTTTTCTTGTAATCATTTCTAGTAATATTTATGATATTTTTTTATCAACTCTTTCAACTATCTCAAATCATAAAGATGTTTAGTATAATATTACTCAACAATATACCTAATTTTGACAATGAACAAAAATTAATAAAACGGCTCTAAAAAATGAGTTTATATAAGTTTAATTATATTTCATAGTTAAAAATTTAAATGAGTTGATTTTTTGAAATATCAAATATATTTTATCATATAATATATTATTAAATATATTTTAATTTAAATACGTATATATATATATATTTATTTATTTATATATAATAAAAGAAAAAACATTCCAAATTTATTCCAGGCAGAGATATTTGGCTTCAATTATATACTTAATACAGTAATATATAGCTCTGTCAAATATATTGCAACACATCAACGTGAGTAAAAGGAGTGTGAGTAATTTAAACATCATTAAAAAATTGCATAACTAAAGATTAACAGTATGTGAATCACTATAATATTTTCACAGTCTATCACAACTTTCTTAAATTTGCTTTTGCCGCAGAGGACTCAAAAGAAAGAAATGGATGATAAAAAAATTAAAAATTAAAAAATCCAACAAAAGAGAAGTATGTTACCCAATTTTTAATAGAGTATTCATACCTCCATCAAAAAAATTGGTACCAGGGAACTCTTTACAAATCCGCAATGCGATTTCTCAAAACAAATGAAACTATCTATTTTATTTCATAGGTAGGTATACCAATTGCAAGTCAACAAAAGAAGACAAATCCTTGTGCAAAACAAAGATCTTAAAGTGACTCTTATCCTGGGGGAGAAGCATAGATGCTCTGTCATGAGCATTCCCACATTCCAAAAAAACCGCTTTAAAAGATCCCCTAAAGTACTTGACTCACACACAAATGGCTCCACAGGATTCTAGCAGTTTGGAACAGAAGTTAAAGTATCTGGTCCACTGGCCCTCTAATGGAAACGAAAGAGAAAAGATGGACCCAGGCAGTGGAGCCAGTGCCCATGAACAACGGCCCACAAAACACAGCAAGGCTGCAGGATTCCTCTGCAACTGAGACCAGCTTCTTCTCACACATGGTTGCAAGCAAGCAAGCCCTGGTTAATCTGGTCCCTGCAGTTGTTGAGACAGTTGGTTGCTAGCTCTCACCGCCAATGGAGCTGGCTGGAACCCATTTCGTGATGCAAACTTGATTGCTATGATTTCTGGTTTCTTCTTCCAGAGCGCAATGCAATTGAAGCAGTTAAATTTGGTACTCTATTGCTTTCAATAGATTCTTTGTTGTGATGTGCCCAACTCCTCGTTTCACTCATTCTAATTTCTTCTACCAATCCAGGGATACGTTGCCTATGCTTCAAGTCCTACAAAGTCGGGCAGCATGAGCACCAGCAGTAGTGTCGTTTATTCACACTAGAACGCCGCTCCTGGAAGTGAAGATACGTTGTACTGGCGCATGTTCCAACACCGTGCATTGCCAGAAGACACGATCCCCACTTGGAGGAACTGAACAGTTTGGTTGTCCACGGCGTGTAGACAGCAACACACTCCCGACTGTTCAGGTGAGCGATTGTTAAAGACCTTTGGACATTCACCGCAGCGCACATTAGACACGAGGTCGACTGTGCGATTCCTCCTAGCTTCCACATGATCTATCTCTACAGAGGTTCTTACAAACCTATGTAATGTATTGTGTTACCAGGTTCAACCTGTGGCTTGGATGTGTGAATGGCCTTAGACATGCGTGACGTGCGTGTCATACAATCTCAGCACAGGTCCAATTGCTGAACCTCTCACACATATGCCATGTTTTTACAGAAGATTTTCAAGCGTGTAAGATTATATTCATTTTTGTAAAGTTGTAAAGTTGTGCACACAAATCATTTTTTCTGAGTTTCAGCCTCGTCAACACTTCCTGTAACATGTCAGTGGGCTCTCTACCGTTTTAGCCTTCCTCAACAGACACGGGTTCAGTGTGACATTGCACTGAAGTTTGTACTAGAGTTCGCCTCATTGGCGACCGAAAATCTGTCATACATTCAGCATCACTGACTACTTGTTGCAATGTTGCTCTGCAACATGCAATGACCTATTTTATGAAATATCGAAAGCAACACTACGAACGAAGTGATTAGATTTGGGTGTCATTGCAACTCACCCAGATAAGGAGCTGCCATGAGAATCGAGTGAACCAAACATTTATTCTAAAGACACATGTATGTGTGTATATATACAACAAAAAGACTCCTTTTGATGTATATTTCTATAAATCACCGAAGAATCTTACTGTTGCGGAAGAATTAGCAACTGTAGCTATATTGATTAACTATGTTGACAAATTTGTGTATTTGAGAAATTGAGGAATGAAATGACATGCACCAAAATATTGCACAAGAACCATTCCAGAGCCAAAGAAGATAGGTCTAGATAGAATCGACATGATCTTACCCACAGACGTTACGGCTAACAGGCATTGATACCTTATGGAAACAGTGAGATGAGCAGCTCCTGCAAATAGCTGGGGTTAGGGAAGAGGTTGGGTTTGTGAAACCCGAAATAATTGGAAGTGCTTGGTAACTGAAACCCCCTTCTTGTATCTCTAGCAAAGATTCAATCTTGAATATATACGACTTAAAACCTTGCAGGTTCAATAGTTAGAAAGGTAGAAAAGAAACAGTTGGATAAGCATGAGATGCGAGCAATCAGCAAAGACTTTGACATTGAGTAGCAAGGGAACCACATGATCAGTGGCAAACCTAACAGTACTATCATTACTATCAATAATGTTAATGTATAAGGATGTTCCTACTTCAGATTGTTCTGATATTGTCTACAAAATATGTCCGGCCTACTTCAACCATGTGAGTCCTAAATTATACATCAAATTTTTATTTAGTTAATTTTTTATATTTTGATAAGATATAATATTATTTATTTGTTAATTATGAAAAAATAGAGATTTTTGGCTTAAATTATGTATCAAGGCTTTAGATTATCAAATTGGTTTTAATAGAATTTAGTTATAAAAGTTAGATTCTAAAAAATATTAATTCTTATTTAAAATGAGGTTGTTAGGAAATGTGGAGTTAGTTGTAGTTGGAGTATGGTGAAAAAGTGATGAGAAGTTATTCCACTCTTGAAACTATAAAAGATGGTGA
Source organism: Physcomitrellopsis africana (assembly GCA_036785485.1). NCBI lineage: Eukaryota > Viridiplantae > Streptophyta > Bryopsida > Funariales > Funariaceae > Physcomitrellopsis > Physcomitrellopsis africana. Next base: position 510,360 of record JAWRVF010000015.1, on the reverse strand, counting down.
AAGAAGAAGATGAAGAATTACTCTATTCTTAAAGCTACAAGAGATGGTGATGGAAGAAGATAGAGAATTATTTTGCTCTTGAAGCCACATGTGATGGTGAAGGAAGAAGATGGAGAGCTATTCTATTCTTTAACCGTTACTTATATGACAACAAATCAAGTTAATCCCTAACAAATCCCTCTTATTAATATTTCTATTAATAAATTAATAAATTATTTTACATAAGTTTTAGCTAATTAAGTTATTAAGAATTAAAACTTATCTATCAATTGATATCCATGGTGATTTATCATCACCTTATAGCAAATGGATGCCGACCATTGGTCCTCTCTACAAATAACATTAGTTGGAGATTATGGGAGGTATAGGTTGATCTCTTAATAACAAGTGGTGTTAAAAATAATAGTTGATAGTTAGAAATACCTATAATAAGATAAAGTGATATGCAAGTTATACCACTTGCATCAAGTAGCTAGTAGAAAGGCTCTTGAATTAATTATTACTTACAAGTTATTGACAATGATAATTATCGGTAAATGGCTTGAGGGCTTAGATATCTAAGACCCTCTCAAAGCCTTATTCTTTATTTATCTATCTATCTATCTCTCTTTCTCTCTCTCTCACATCTTTGGTTTGAATCCTTGGTAAGGGCAACTTATTGAGGCACCAAGAGTTATATTATTTTGTTTATTATAAATTTATATTGTTAGTTGTTGTTTTATATTCCTGCATGTCTTCTTAGAACTCACTGCTAATGGAGTTATTTTCTTGTTTATACATATTCTTTGTATAGAGGAGAGAAAATTAGTAAGGTTATGTGAAAGAATCACCAAATTTGGAGTTGAAATGAAAAAATCATGAGGATTTGAAGTTGGAAGGTTTTTTATTATTGCTACTACTCTACCCTGTTTTGTTTTTTCATCCAACTATGCTATTTTCATCCAACTATGTTATTTCCATCCAAATATGTTTATTTTCATCCAATTGTATTATTTTCATTATGAATACTTGTTTTTATCCAACTATGCCTATTATCATTTAAAAGTACTATTTTCATCCAACTATACTTATTTTCATCTAATAGCATTATTTTTATCTAATAATATTATTTTCATCCAATTATATCTATTTTCATCCAATAGCATTATTTTCATCCAATTACTTGTTCTGTCTATTCTTTCTCATCCAGTTACTTCCATTTGCTACTTTTATCTAATCCTTTTCTTTTCTTGTTTTGTTTTTTATCATTTGTTTTAAATTAAATCAAATATTTTGTTTTTTATCACTTGTTCTAAATTTCATCAATTGCTTGGAAGACATTATCTAGAGAATTGGAACTACAATAGCTTGATTAACTAATCAACCGTTAAAATAATTACACAACTACTACCTTTTGAACTAGTTATTTTTCTTCTTAAAAAGGAATTTTAGCTCACAAACCACACCATCACATGTCCGATGGAGCTTGGCACACTGCGATCAATCGCCCTCATCTCGCTGTACATTCTATCCGGGCTTTTATTTCCTAAGATCCACGAATTGCTTCCGAAACCATTATAAAACAAACATCACCACCTAGAGATCTATGGAGTAGTATGCAGCGAAACACCCTTTGAAACTTTCGACCACTACAAGAACCCGAGAGTACTGCAAATTGTATTGCCAGAACTCTGAAGACGGACGATCTATCTGAATTTGATTAAGAAACAATCTGCTTGAGTGGGAAATTTGCCGAGATTATATTCAAGTCTAGTAGCGATGGGTGCTGGAAGCAGAGGAGAGTTCGCCCGCGTGAGACTGCTTGCAGTGGGCGATGGCACCCTGTACTGCGCTGTGCAAATCGCTCATGCTGCTGACGCTGCTGCTGCTCATTCGGGGACTGATTGTGTTGGCTGCTACTCTCGGAGAGTTCTTTACCTTGGGACTAAAATTCATCAGCCTAGGACTGGAGCTTTTCAAGAAACGAGGGCTGCTCGGCAAAAGGCTGCCGCTACTAGAAAGAAATGCAGAATTCTTCTTGTCGCTGCTTGGTCCAGGGGTTGGGATGTTGTGCCTAGAGACGTTGATGTTGCCTGGATTCGACCGAGGATGCAGTGGAGGCGTTCTGACGATGGCGGGCATGGATCTGGCTCTTGTGTGGACGAACTCCTGGGATTCGGGTCGCTGGGAGGGGAGCGACCCGCCGCTTGCAACGAAGGCGTCTGCTTTCTTGCCATACGGTGGTTTAAGCATTCGCATGTATTTCGACCACCGCTCTCGAATTTTGAGTATCATCGTCTGGTCCCGTTCCCTATCAGTAGAGGCGACGGATCGCACATCGACAGAGTTGTAGGAGAAGGGAATATTTAGACTGAATGATCCTAGAGAAGTCTTGGAGCGTGGGGGTCCCTGTTGTTGGCTGGAAATAGCGAGAAACGATTTGGACTTGCTGGCTGGCGCCAGATTGTTGTCGTCGGGGTTTGGGGAGTTAAACGACCGCGTCAGAGCTCGTGGTTTGGCCACCGCCATTTCAGCAAGCTTTGAGTTGGCGCGAGTTGCAGCTTGATGGTCGTTTTCAGTTCGTGCGGCTGAGCGAGCGGGCAATTTGGGCGATTTTTTGGAGCCGAAGATGCCCTTCCACTTGAGAGGTGATCGCAGCGAGGAATCAGGAGGCGGTGTCTTGTCATAATAATCATGCGCAACAGCCACGACAGACCTTCGATCTCGATTCGTCGGATGTGGCATGGCCATACGTGAGGGGTTGGGTACCAACGTGGGAGTAGTGGCACTACTGCTGCAATGATCAGATCCTTCTAATGTTCGATCGAAGGCCGAGTCCGTGCTCACAGAACTAGCGTCTTGGGAGCTGCCGTTGGAATCACGACTGGTGCTACACGTTGCATCCCTGTCGCCAGATTCGGAGCGAAAACTTGAGCTTCGAGAGTCCACGGCAGTCTGCACTGGAGCAATGTCTGAGACATTTAAGAAGATCTTTGAATATTTCGGCTGGTACATGCGGGACAGACTTCCTAATGAAGTCTGACTGAATGGCTCCGGTACATTCCGCTGCGCTAAAGCAAATGTTGTAGCCTTATTATTATCTTCCTTCATCTCCATCTGCTTCCTGCAAACTGACTGCTTATGCTTATAACCAAGACTAAAGTATTCTGTTGAGGAATCTTGAAAAACATCATAGTCCCTCTTCATCAAATCAGTTAACGCAGGCAACGCCGGAGCGGACTTGAGCTCAAACTGGTATTCCGACTTAGGGGATTTTCGCAACGACATCTTGACCATGGTCTCACAATCCAACACTCTCACGTCTGGATAGAAGTGAACCTCTTTCTTGCAACAATCATTCCGTTTCACTGCAACCGGTGGACAACGCTTGAAAGCATATGAATCCATTTCCCGGTTCTCAAAAACATCATCCCGTCTCGATGTAATGAAGGTCCTGTATTCGTTTCCGCCCAAACTATCGAAAGCCATAACGGGAAAGTGTATGCGAGGTCCCGGAAGCAGTAAATTTAGGAAAAGACAGCTGAGTACTAGATTACCAATGCATTGATCCCGTCAATATACCAAAAGCAGTTGTTGATGATTACATGTCACAGAGTCGCGACAATTCCTCCGCCGAACCCTCATCCAAGTCCTAAACCTAGTCTTTCTTCAGTTAAAACATCACCGAAAGAGACAGAAAGACCAAAAAAAGAAGAATGGGTCTGTTCAGGGGCGCTCAGCGTGGGTTGACGTCTTCCTGCACATGAAACAATAGTTTTAGCACAGGTCTACGTTATCAATCCATTTCAATCTTCAAAACGTTAATAACCTGAAAGATTCCACAGAGAACTATATGTGATTCATGCGATTGATGCATAATTGCAGCATGCTTTTCACGTTTCTGGGCACGTCAGTTGGAACATGAGAGGACGACCTAAATCTGTACTCACCAGATTTTCAATAAGATAACGTAGGAGCATTGTGCTTTCGACATTTTTGCACATGGCGCGTCCACAAGCACCCCGAAATGTGCCATCTATCCAAGAAATGGTGGAAAACCGAGTAGCCTGTTACATCAACACACAGAGAATGACGGTTTTGTAGTAAAACAAGGACAACCATAGCGAACGTCGTCAAAATGTAACTCTCGAAGACCTGGAATTGTGCTAACGAACAAAAGCTGAAGCACTGTGAGAGTACTGGAACAACATGTCTGCCTCCAGGGTATTCAAACGAACAGACAAGGACTAGAAAAGCGACCTGCTGATGGAAACTGGCACCACTTTCTTAGTAGTGTTCAAAAAAGAAAACATTGAGCGATGACACGTGACCGTGGTACATACCGCCTTACGGCACGCGACGTGAATTTGCAAAGGGGTACAGTCCGTAGCCACCAACCTCAGCTACACATTTACTCGCACTTAAACCGTGCAGGACAAGGCTGCGCCACGGCCCACTACACTAAAGCCTGATGCACACCCCCGGCATTCATACTGTCAAAACTCTATCTGCAGAGCTCCTGAAAAGTCCAGCTACTGCTCAATCAAATGGGGCAATCAACTCAAGTAATTATCCAACATCAAGTACCTCGACAAATTGCGGCTAGCGGTGAGAGGTTCTAAACGCTAGAATCCACTAGACAGAGTGGAAGCTCGACCTAGGAACCCATCCCACAAGCAAGACACCGAACCGAGGAACTAGCACCAAGACATCCAGCACCTCTCACCATCTGCGCAACGTAAGAAGCAACTCACAAATCCCAGGCGTTCAAATGAGTAACTAGCAACTTCTAACCTGCACCTTAGGCACCATCCTATCGTGCCAGTATTCATTCGCAAGCCGATGACTAGAACCCGCGCAAGAGCAGTACTAGAGTGATGGCGAGGAGGTCCGTCTGCTCCAGTGGACCGGCATGTCACAACGGTGTTAGACAAATGCAGACCAGTCCGAATGGTGGCAAACATGGGGGGGATGTCGTGGAAGTCTGCAGGACGGCAAGAATCGCCGGCGGCGGCAGAGAGGACGCGAAGCCCGTCCACTCAGGGAAAGCGGGCAGCTCCCGCGTCAACTGCTGCTCTAAAAAGCCTACGAGCATAGGCCCAGGTATGGAAATATCTCCGCGGCTTGGGTTTTGCAGGAGAGTCTGCAGCCTCCGGACGCCAAAGCCCCTCAGGAACCACAGCACGCTTCGAATCTGTAGCCTGATCTCTGGACACAGACTGCCCTTGATCACCACCCATCGACGTCGATCATGCCAGGCACCAGTATCGGCACTGTTCGAAGCCCCACGGTGCTGCGAGTAGGTGACCGCACATATTTCGCCTTGACAACCACGACAGTGCAATCCTATCCTCGATCGAGCTCCGGAATGTACATCTCGACGGTATATTCGGTGCGATTGCTACGTCTGTAGCGACGCCGTATCCAGAAGCCAGATCCCCCCCCCCCCTGCAGACACCCCACAACCCACACAAGATCTTCGAGATCCAATGCCTGGTGCATTTTGATTTCAGTTTTCATCGTGTCACTTACGACAAGATTATGTGTGGATTCATGTGCTTATCGTGTGTGTGTGTGTGAGTGTGTCTGTGTCTGCCTGTGTGTGTGTGTGTGTGTGGACTCATACGGTGTCGGGTAATCAGACGCCGACTTCCATCGATCTAAATGGGTGTCTAAATGGGGCGTTGGCGGTTTTGAATATATTTCCTTTTAAGTTTGTTGTTTTCCTCATCTGGCCTTCCTTGGCCTTGATAGTATCTCTGCTGTTTATAGAAATGGGGAACTTGCTTCCATTCCAGGGTCTTGATTTCCTTTCCACTTGTTGTTCACATTTTGATTTTAATTGGATGAATCTTGCGTGGATGAGATTGAGAGAGTACAGGGAAATGCATTGCATTCGACTAATACATGGAAAGACGAAAAAATAAAATCACGAATTATTGTTTTAGAATCGAGTTTTGGGTTATTGTTGATTTTGTTGTGGGATTTTGTGTTCTTGAATTTTAATCGTCCATATTTTTGCACTTTATATGTTTCTCTTGTTTTGGTGTAAAATATTATGTAATATAAAATAAATCTGTGTGAAATGGTGAATAACACACAAGCTGTGTGTGGCGTTAAGTGAATTGAAATTCTTCACCACCATTGCTCATTTCTTTTTTGAAATTAAGGATATTTATTATCATCAAAATTATTTTTATACATGAAAAGAACCGTCTACAATAAGTTATTAATCATTTGGTTACAATAAGTTTTTGTGTGTCTTTATAATAAACACGTAAATCAAAATATAACTAAGCCTTTAGAAAAAAAATATAGAATTTTATAATCTAATAATGAAATAAAATCTATAACTAGATTCACTTTAACATTTATAGTTATATGCTTAAAGATCAATATATTTCATTTTTATTCTTATAAATTAAAATTTATTTTTAAAAATAAGCATTTTAAATAAAATAGATTTTAGAAAATTTATAATTAAAAAGTAAATTATAAATACTCAATCAAGAAATATAATTCTTTGATTACTTTCTAATTCTTCCAACCTCGCCACGTCTAAATTAACCTCTACTTATAAACCTAACTAAAATAAATACTTATAAATCATTTGGACAAGCAAAAACTTTATTTGAAATATCTTTTTTAACAATTTATATATGTAATTTTAATATTTTTTTTATGAAAATATTTATCTGATTATTTATTTGATTTTAAATATTTTATTTAATATATACAATTCAAATTTTGATTATCAATTATTATAATTATATCATTACATAAATTATATTAATCTTTTTTCTTCAATTTTCTTCAAACTACTCTTAAAATATAGATATTTATATTTTAATAAGTAATTACATCACATATAATTGGATAGTTTCTAAAAAACTAAAAATTTAAAATATATAGAATATCAAATAGTGAATGGATCTATTTTCAAACTACTCTTATAACATAGATATTTATTAAATAGAGAATGGATCTATTTTCAAACTACTCTTATAATATAGATATTTATTAAATAGAGAATGGATCTATTGATATTCTAGGATGTGTCATATGATTATGGATACTTCTTTTGATGGTCTTTTACATCTAGGAAGGCCACTATATAAGTGTCTCATAACTTGGATGCTTGACCTACAAGCATCATAACATATAAGAAGCTTTTATGAGGTCTTTTTGGTAGCTAGTATATATAGAGGCAAAATTGAGGTCATCCCCAATCTTATCAATGTCTTTTTTATAAACTAGTCTTGGTTCAAAACCTTTGAATTTTTTGTACTTAGCAATATCTATTCTAATATCTCTCCACCTTATAAATGTACTTCATTTTTATTCTATGTCTTTCTTTTTAGTTGTACATGACTATACTATCTTAAAACAAGTTTATATAGATTTATGTCCTAGACATCTTTGTCCCTATGTCTTTTAGAGATCTGTAACTTTTGTTTTAGACTTGTAAATAAGGTGATTTTTAATCTTTTAGAATAACTGATTTTAAGCTATATATTCTTTTAGTCTTTGATATCTAATCTCTAAAAATTTTGGTTCTCACTTTTTATTTATTTCTCTTAGTTTGGTATCAAGTTACTTTTTTATAAAACATGCTCACAGCAAATCCTTTAAAAAAGATCTATTAGAATATATAATTAAGAGTATTTTTAATTCAAAAAATAATGAAATATTGTGTATTATATTGCAACATAGTTTTTTAATTTTTTTTGTAGAAATATAAATTATACTTTTTCTTTTTCCCTTGTTGTGAAGAATTTGATTGAACAATTTGTTTCAATGCCAATACAAGACATACATTCTTTAGATATATAAATATATATAGAGAGAAAATTAGGAAAAAAACTTGAAAATTTTCAGCTGTAAGGAATAAATAAAAGCAATTAGAATAGAGATAAGAAATTTTACATTTTAAGAGATGTTAGAGCAGAGATGAATAATTTTTACTAACACATATTTTGGTTCTTTTAATATAATCAAGATAGAATAAGCTCAAGACAGTTAGTTCACAATTCTTTAAAAACCAAAAATGATAAGTATTTCAGTGAAGGAAATTAACGCTTTAAATTGAACACAAATGTCTTTTTCTTTAACTACAGCAGATCAAACTTGATAATTCATAAATTGTATCCAAAAATAGAACATATTGTTAACTATAAAATTAACCAAGGCTATGATAAATAATAGTCTACATATCATTAATGTTTAATTGTAGACAAGTTTTAAGATTTTAGCTTTACAAAATTTTGCATAAAAATTACACATTATCTATTTTAAAGATGGTAAAACCTTACCAAAACTTTGATGAATTGATTTTCTTTCAAAGTCAATTCCATTTTGATTTTTCCTTGCCAAATTCATATATAAAAACTATTGCAAACCTTTTTAAAACTTAGATAGTTTAATTAGACATATGGATCTAAAAAAAAGCATAAGATTATTACTGTTTTTTAACGAAATTTCTTAAAATCCTTCAACTTTATTAGTCTTCAATTTAGGTATTAAATCTCAACTTCTTTTACTGTACAATGCAAATAACAAAAATACCATATAATCCAATAATTATCAGATATTTTTTAAACATTTTAGTTAGTAAGAAGCTCTATCTATATATGGACACACATACACATTCAATACACACATCAAAAATTGTTTTAGTATGTTCTTCAAGTTTTTCAAGTATTATTAAACTTAATTTTGTTACTCACGTGAATGAAGTAACGTGAGCAAATACTTGGTCCCTCACATTTATTCATTCATATACATTCATTGGTTCATTTATATATATATATATATATATATATATATATCATGAGTAAAAAGAAAATTCTCATGGTATATGAAAAAGCAAATCCAATTTCTCTATTCACATCTGTTATGTTAAGTTTACCAATTCATGTGTATGTTGACCTCCACGTTCCCAGCACAGAACCGGATGATGTCTGTTGTTTCTGCATTCATCCTAAATGAGCTTGAGGCCACCCATCCATCCATGGTTGAAAAGCGCTGGTGTTCTCTCATATGAGCTGCACCACATATGAATTAGGGTTCCCGGGCTCCAATCATGTGGAGAATCTGGTTTTGGAGTATGTTTACTCATCTGTCCTGCTCAGAGAATGTAGTCTCTGCCTCATCTGAGCTTTTTTGCCGCCCCAAATCCAACTTTTGGCTGTAATAATGAAGGTCATTCCCAGGACAAATAATAAACAAACATAAAAAATAATAATAACTCCTGGACTAGGTCAATATGTATTTTGATAGACGTTTCATTTGGCTTCAATACCCATCACATCTCACCACCACCTTCGTCCCAAACAAAAGGAAAAAAAATGTGAAGATAAAGAAGAGGGATGAGGAAAAAGTGAGGGGGAAAAGTAAAAGCACGTCGAGCAATAATAGTGAAAAGAGATGGGAACGATTCACCCTCAAGCTCCCCCACGTTCCCCACGTAGCTTGTGGGTGGCAAGGACCTACGCAAAGCCAGCTCCACGGCTGACATGCAACCACGATGCATGAAGTTGGGAACGTGCCAAGTTTCCGGTGGGAAAGGAGGTTCCCGCCGCACCCGCACTCAGTCACTGCAATCAGTAGGGGTCGGGCACTTTGGAGAACGGATTCCGGAAGCGGGGAATCTATGTGCGTTTCCAACAACCACTGATGGGCTGGCTTGGTTCCCAACACCTGGATAACGGGTGGCTTTCCCATTCCGGAACCCAGCCGCCCGCGCACTGCTGCTAAGATGCTCCGATGGGGCTTGGGGTCCCATTCACACTGAGCAGCGGTACCAACTCTAAAGCCGGGCAGACGGGCAGAGGACTCTTAAGAAACTAATTGGCACGCTCGGGCAGGCCATCCTCAATGCACAATTCTTCTGTGCTGACATGGCATCTGCTATGTGGCCACAAAATACTAATGAGTGTCGCAAGATGAATCTTCCACAGTTGGGGTGTAGAATCTGTTGTGCTGGATGCCCAAGTGGATGTGTTGTTGTTGTTGTTGTTGTTTTTTTAAAAATTAAAATATAAATTTTTAATAAAATTTTCTTTAAATATAAAACATATCAAACTAATAGACAATTGAATTAATCACAAAATGAAATGAAATATATTGTTCCCTCTGTTAATTAATATCATCTATTGCGAAAAAAAAAAAGTATTAACTATCAGAGGTTATTTATCATTAAAGGTAGCATGTTAAAGGTAGGATAGAAGTCATCCTCGCCAAGGCCCTACAATCTAAGTTGATCGCTGGCAGCCACATAGTCCAGTTGGCCATATGGTCTTGCCTCACCCAATCATGTATAATCATGTGACCTCTATTAATTACCTTTGTTAATTAATAAAAGTCAATAAAAATCAATTAATTATTAGAAATCAAAGGTTATTAAATATGCACTATAAAACAATTATACATTCCCAAAATTTGTTTTATAGTGCACTATAAAATTTTGTGCATATTACAATTCCCAAAATTTTGATTAATTATTAGAGATTATTAGTTTTGAGGATTAATTAATGAAAAAAATATTATAACCTTTTTTTGGTTTTAATTGGAACAATATTTATTTTTATCTAAATTATATATATATATATTGGTCATTCAAAAAGTCCATAATGTCTTGTCTTCTATTCAAATAGGATGTTTTATTAAAAAAAAAATAGTGTTACATAAGTAAGCACACAAAATAAAGAAAGAGAGGATTGCATATTAAATCTTGCAAGAAATATTATAAAGAATAATTGTTTTCTTTGCTTTAGCTTTTCGGAATATAGCTCCATTGCTATTTATTTTAATTAATATGTACTTTCAAACTTAATTTTTGCATCACTGAGTATAGGATTTTTTTTGTATCCTCCACAATCTTCTAAATTCACTACAATTCAAGAAAGGCTAGTTAGAAAAAATAGATAGGCTATAAATTGCAATGCTTTTGTGAAAGAATCTAATCATACAATTGAATACTAATTTGAAACATATGATAGAATTTTGCATCATGAAACACAATTCAGTAATTTTTAATTAATTAAGACTTAGAAGTTCACAATAATACCAAAAATCTTCTTACTTAAAAATTGCTACAAAAAATTGTGGAGGATACAAAAAATTCACCGCAATGCATCCTCCACAATGCAACATAATATTTGAAGTGAGATAAAAACTCTATTCTCCGATCATAAGTGTATATTTTGCAAGAACATATTTTGACGATTAAGATGCTGTCACAACAAACTTTATTATTAATATTAATCTCATCATCATCATTTTCTTACAAGCAAGTTAACTTCTTAGCAGAGTCTAGACACTGATCACGCTACATATCAAACCCAGTTTCTGTGCAAGGATTGCCCAGGTGCACAAACACACTCATATTGATAAAGATGTGCTTACACACACACACACACACACACACAAGCACACTCACAAGCATGTCTAGCATGACTGCTTTCAGTTTCAAGCCCAGTTGGAGGACAACAGCAACTGCCCAAACAGCTCTCACTGCTACAAAATCACATGAAGACTCATCAGATTCGACACTGGGTTTCCTGTGCTATGGCCCCAAGGTTTCTTTTCTCAGAAGATTTCAATACAATTCGTTGACCAGTTAGTGTTCTAAATCCGGTTTGTGGGTAAGATTCTAGAACATTTGTCAATGCCGCAGTCAAGAGTTCCAGGTTCTCTGTCACCAGCACTGGACTTCAGTGCAGAGTTTTTCAGTCTCGTGCAAGGCATATGGCTGGACTGAGAGAGAATAGCACACCGGTACTGTGTTGTTGCTGGGCATTTCTCAGATCATGAATTGCTCTCCACACTGAGGTGGAGTTCGAGCTTGGTGATGGGAGTGGTAGTGATGAGACTAGCAAGGTCATCTTCATGGATTGCTTGGCTAGAATTCCTGGTGTTGAATGAGCCACCGAAAGGTGCCAGTATCAGTAAGATTGTCAGCTCACGAGCTCGCCATTTTTATTGCGCCAGAAATCAATTTGACATACACCAATGTTATTGGGCTTTACATGGTTCAAAAGGGTGTAGGATGTGAAACTGTGTTGCTTGACAACCGCTCAACAATCTAGCTCGTTGCCTGTTGCATCAAGAATTCTGCATATCTCAAAGTGCAGGTTCAGCAGACTTTCCTTCCACCTTACCTGCTACAGCTCACGTAACAGCAATTCAGAGGCTCTAAAGGGAAGAGGTGTTCACTACGGCGTCTGCTCTTCAATGGCAAATTTCTACATTTGTATTTCACGATGCTGCCTCTTTCAGATGCACAGGCTGGGGAATTCCTAGAAAATTTCTGTACAGATTAATGGACACGTGTTTTGAATTCCTTTTTGTGTACAGAGGATATCCTAGGCTCTCGGCCTTGTGACAACAGTGGAATGCGTGGCCATGTGGAGGCTGAACTGGCCTCCAGACTCGGTAACGTCAACTTTGGTCATCCCAGGAGGGGGAAAAAGGTCGAATTTTTGTACAAGGCGTCCCAGCACAATGGCCAATAAAGGCATGGCAATGGCAGAACCTGGGCACGATCTTCTTCCTGCACCGAAAGGGAGGAAGCGGAAATCTACAGTCGCAGCTTCTGAGGTCGCTGACAAGAATCTCTCGGGCATGAACCTCTCTGGCTGATCCCAAAACTTGGGATTGTTACCGATCCACCACGCATTGACAAGAACCTTGCTCTCCGGGGGTATGTCGTAATCGAAAATCTTAGCCTGCTTCATGTTCATGTGAGGAACAAGCAGCGGAATTGGCATGTGCAACCTCAGGGTCTCCTTGACAACAGCTGTGAGAAACGGCAGCTTGCCACTGTGAATGTCAGGTTCAGAAATCAAGTGGCCCTCACCAAGAACTTCGTCCAGCTCCTTCTGGGCTCGTTTTTGGACCTCTGGGTGGTTTACAAGCTCAGCTACACCCCATTCGATTGATAGCAAAGTTGATTCTATTGCTGCACAGATGGTATACATTGGCACATCCATCGTTAGCGGTTGGACGCTGCAAGAGCAGGCTCGTTTCACTATGCTTTGAGGGAGGTGGACGTCAATCACGACTACAAACCGCTACAATTTGAAAGACTCAGTGGTAGATTCGGACCTGCTATATTAATATTTTCAATCAGGTAAAGTACATTGTTCTCGCTGATCTCTCCCTTCTTTTGAGCCTCCAGGATATGGTCTATGGCGCACTTTTCTCCAGCACCTGCAGCCCCAGCAGCATTCACCAGCTTCCTGTACTCCCAGGCAGTGAATTACGTCAGAGCCGGTTTCAGCTTTAAATTCAGTCAGTTTGTGTGTATACAGTACAATTCAGTTGCGTGTTTCTGCAGTGACTGAGACCCTTGACTTACCTCCGCTCATCAACGAAGCGCTCTTTGAACAACGCAAGCCGTCTGTCTCGCACATCCTGACACACCTTCAAGTAACCTCTCAGGAACGGCCGCAAGATAGGAATAAAATCAGCGTAATTGTACTTGAAGTTTTGAGCTGGCAAACGGCAGCGTTCGCTATTCAAGCCTTTCAGCCTCAAATACAACGGGTCGTGCTCGTCTGCAAACCGAGAGTTGAACATCATTCTGTACATGATGTTGTACATCATCAGCTGGAACCGGTGCCGAAGGACAACTCCTGTGGTTGCTGACTCCGAACGAGCCTCCACGTCCCTTATGCAGTGGTCCACCTCGTCTTCCCAAGCAAAGTGGGCATGCTTGACGACTTTGTGAGTGACAAATGGAACTGTCATTATCCTCCGCATCCGTCGCCAGTGGTCGCCATAGCTGGTGAAGACTATGTCTTGGCCCTTCCCTGCAAAAATGTCGTAGACAGCATTGCGGGTCCGAGATGCAAATTCAACACCATGAGTGTGAAGAACCTCTTTGGCAGCTTCAGGAGACGAGACGACCACGAATTTCCTCCTACCCATTTTGAGCATGAAGACATCACCGTATCTTTGAGCCATTTCCGCCAACTTTCTATGCTTTAAATCGTTACCAACCTGCACAGCCAGAGGCGTGGAGGCATGAGTGTTGAAAGGTGACAAGTGACAGGGTGAAGAAAGGCACAAAAAGGAGAAGTCGGACATTCCTTGCGTATACTTTGGAAACAAAAAAAAGTTGAATGTTTGTTGACGACACAAACTGAAAACAAACAGAATATTCCTAGACGCCTAAAGTCAGTATAAAGGTCCATAGGTTGTCCAAGCGTAGAAATGTATTGGAGACTGACCTGCAACCAATTTCCGACGATGGGAAATGCTGCTGGGCCTGGTGGAAGATTCATGTTACGGCCCTCCCTGCTTAAGCTAACTACGATCACAATGAACACACCCAGAAGTAGGGCCTGCATCAAAGGAGTCAAACTGAAGGCGAAGTCCAATAGTTTTCTGGACTTAAAATCTACCTCGGCAACCACACCGAATACGAATATCGCCAACAAGCCTCCAATGCCCATTGGCTTCCCCATCACGATCCACCAGCCTTGAAGGAGCAACCTGAATTTGCCAATATCTACAAAAATACGGAGCGAAGAACCGATCAGAAAAAATGTCTATAATTTGCAATGTAGCTTGCAAACACTGTGCGTATGGGAGTGTTGTGTATTACTTCGCTGTGTTGAATTGCATGATGTTTATTAGTTACATGAGTAACTCGAAGGGCTAGCTTCTTAAAAACAGACATGCCAAGACGTCATTCCACGATGCAACAGTTAACACACTTTCCATAAGAAAACAGCATTGCAACTAGAACACATTCTCTGCCAAGCCGATATAAACTGACAAGTGCTACTAAATTGAACTCGAGGTCACGAACCTTGGGTTCTGCTTTTGTGCTGACAAGTGAAATTCTGCTCAGCTGTAGAAAGCTGCTTTCTACGACTGGTGGAGGAGACTTCATCCCGGGTTTTACACCAGAACTTGACCCAGAGATTCTCCATTCCAAACAAACGTGGTGATCCCAGTCTATAGCAGATACAATCTTTCGGCGCCTCAGTCTGAGTGCTCATCGTAACAAAAAAGCGTGCTACCTTATCATTTTTACGTCCTAATCTCCGACATTTAGACTGGCAGTGTGTGTGCGGCTGTCTACAGCTGCTCATTGATATAGGGGACTACTCACACATCTTCAACTCTTCAGTTCGGAGCACCGACCGAGGAGTACCGATTTTCGGCCCCTTCACCATAAGCTGGCCTAGAGCTTCTGGTGATTAAAACCTGCAAGTGGTCGGTGCCAGCTAGGATGGCAAGCCGCCCACATGATTTGTAACTGATTGTTGGGAGAGCCAGGAGATGCTTTAACAAAGAAGTGGAAGCAGAACAAGTGCCAATTGTCACGCTAACTTCGATATAGGTACCCATCTTCGATCTCATCATTGACCATCACAAAAACTGAACTTGATGCTCGGCGGCTAGACAGAATTCAAACGTTTTTACTTTGGCTCATACTCCTCACTCTTTCGTTGCCGCTAGTTTTGCACCGGCATATATGCACGCCTCTCGATGCGCACAACAATGCATTCCTTATTCTTATCCCCCACGTGTATATTCAATGCCAGCTTCCGGCCGGGTACTGCTTTCCCTATTCGACGTTGTTTAAGTAGGGCCAGCCTTATCGTGTGAGTATTAATAACATCTTTCCCCTAGCTATTAAGTTATTTTTAAAAACATAAGTAATCTTCCCGAACCCGAAGTCCTAACCCACGTTGGGTACCCATTTTTTATGGGAAAGTAAAGGCCTTTCCTATGAATAGACTCCCCAAATTGTTAAAGTATCCACTGTTTACCTTCACGGCGGTTTGCTTAACAGAATCTCCTGATGAAGAATCAGTATTTCAACTCCAATTGGTCACCGTAACTTTTTTACTGCCAACGTATCAACCAACCACCAACCCATGGGAGATCAGTTCAATAGGTACTTTCGAATGAGATCCATTCAATTGTTTCACACTCACCAATAAAGCCTGTGGCAGTACGTGGTAGCACTGTGTTTAATTTACCTGCATAAATAATACTGCTAAATTTGAGTAAAACATCATAACAGAAAGGATGCTGCCGACGCATATCTGGATAGTTTTTTTTAATGAAATTGCACTATGCCCGCCTTATAATACCGGCGGTAGAAATTGACACTGGCTACGTGGAACGCATGTCATTGTCACGTGTCTTGCACTATCCACGAGTTGCTTTTTATAACCATATGTCGTCGGCCATCAATTACTAATGGTGGTCGTTTACTTACTTGGGGAAGATCCCAATCCTTCGTCCCACAGGCCCCAGTTCCCCAACCTCGAGTAGTTAAATAGGAAAAATAGGCCGACCGCTGACTTACACACTATCACATCTTCGGGGATTCCAATTGCAAACAGTCCTGAATCTTTTGCACCACCGAATGTTACACCTCAGCTGCTCCACCGCCCACGCACACTGGGGAGTAACGTACATGCTGCAAAAGCTACATTCTGAGAAGACATGCTGTCCAATGAACACGGGAGAATTCTGCAGTTTCGCATCCCAAGACGTGCTTTGCAAACGAAGCATCTGTAATGCCTGCATTGGTGCTTAAGTAAGCCACGAGTATTTCAAAGTTGTTATTACTTTTTTATTGCCAACGTATCAACATTGTTTATACCGCATCTCATAACATGCAATTAAATAGTATATTGAAACTCAACAATTTTGTAGAATTTTAGTTTATTAATTTATTTATTTTTATTTTCATTCTTACATGCTCTAATATTCTTATATATATATATATATATATATATTCTAAAGTAAAGTCATTAGTATATTTTTTATATGTGTAGTTATAACTTCACCTTGTGCTTTCATTTCATATTATGATTATTCAAATATATATATATATATATATATATATCTTTTATCAAAGTTTTGCTTTCTTTTTAATTGTATATATTTATAATTTAATCATAGCCAAACTTTTCCAAATTTATATTTTATAATGAGTTTCTTAATAAAATTCATATTTAATAAGCATGTTACTTTATTTTTTAAGTATTTATTTATTTATTTATTTATTTTTGTAACTAGATTAATAATATTTACCGCATTCTTCCACTATTCTCTTGTGCTTAGGACCATGCAAAATCTTAGTTCATATAAGTTGATATTATCTTGATTTTCTCCTCAAATCTATCCAATGCTAATTGCTACTTATAGAGACACTTTCAAAATCCCTTCAAAAACTTTATTGATGTCAATTAAATTAAAATCTAAATTACTTCCATACTATTTTTATTTTTTTTGATGCCATATGGCTTTTAGATCAAAATTAGTAGTCCATGTTCAAAATATGTAGTTACCATATTTGCTTATGTTTTTTCAATTTAAATAGATTTTTGCACTTCTTGTTATAAATTGGCTAACCAAAACAAGAAGACTGATGATAGAGGTATCTCTCCCACAAAATACTCAATGACAACTTGACTTGACAAATAGTCTATTTTAATACAAACAACTTTAAGATGGACTTTTATTTCTTAAAATCTTGTATGCAACTAAAAGCCAACATAATTACACTAAAATCCTAGAAAAAAGATACTAATTAAGTGTCTATTTGGCTAGATGAGGCTATTGACTCTTCACATACAAAGTTAATGCTTCTAAAAGTTCAATTTTTTTTGTAAATTTTGGTTATTTCAACCTTGTTGGCTTTGATTAGATTTCCACAATATAAGATCTTCACCTCACAAAAAGTACACTTCACTTGTTATTTTGAATATGTTGCTATTATTAAATCCTAGCATATTATATATATATATATATATATATAAATAATTAATGACTTTTGTTAATCTACTACAGGATTAATGTCTTTGTTTCTACTTGAGACAATCTAACAATTACTCCTAAATGCACTACCAAACACTTCCAATCACACTATCAAACACTTCTAACTAATAATTTGCAATGATACTATTGGATGATGGCAAGTTGGATCCAAGAATTTTGAATTTGTTCCAAAAAAATTGATAGTTTGAATCCCAAATGAAAAATCCCAACCACACCTAACAAGAAACTTGCTCAAGATTCACCAATGCAGTGTCAAAAATAAATAAATAAATAAATAAAACACTTCCAGCCACGTCCATGGGGGGAGACCTCTTTCGAATACGGAGCTCCCATCCCTGGGTCACCCCAAGCCACCGCCAGAGAGCGTTATTGAACAATTACAAGCCGTGCTTGCCTCCACGTTATTATTCATATCTACCTGGAATATGCCATTTATTAACAGAGGGTAGATTTGGGGCTGCAAAGTGCTGTTAATGGGTGGTGGACGATAGATTGTTGGTGTTTTATCCACGTGGTTGCTGGATGGTTGATGATTATTTGGAGACATATCTCGGGATGCACGGAGATGCAATTCATCACATGCTTCCTAAAAATATGGAGCGATGTACCCACCTGCACAACAATGGTTACCATCGACCCCTCAAAGTAAATGGTCTGATACTGGACACAGTCCTCGTTTTTCTGAAGATACTACGTGAAAATTTAAAGTGTATCCACTTGAACTTTGAAAAAATTATGTGAATGTCAGGATGTGTTGCTTTTAGAAGAAGATGTACGAGGAAGGAAAATAGAATGGTGACATTTGCTGGATGTATATTTTAGAGGAAAACTTGCCCAAGCCTAACTACTCCAGGGCCTTGGGTATGGCGATGTATGTATTTTCTCCTGTAGGCCTTGCAAATACTGGCCACCCAATCAGTTTAGAGATTGTACGTTATGTTAAGTGGGCTGACTCAAGGAACTGACGAGTTCAGACAAAATCCTAGCTCCACAAGGATCTGAAATAACTCAAATTTACAGAATAAAAGGATTTATCCAGTGCAAACAGTGGCAGGTAAATTGCTTGAAATATTTTCTATTGCCTGAGACACACCCATGGCACAAGAGAGACTGGAGCAAAAGTTTGAAACAAGATGGCATTTATTAGAAGGGTTTGCGTATCAGTGAATGCTACAAATTGAACATTGCAATAGCTTCACCAGACAAAGGTCTTCGGGTGGCAGTTTCTCTGGTACCATGGTATTGACAGTACTTCATTGTACCAAAGGCTTTCAGCTTCTACCCACTGTTAGGTGATTCTTGGACAAATATCATACATACCAGAACTTAGACTAGCAAATGTATCCTATGTTACTGAGGGATTGAAATTCTCAAGTGTCAAGCGTCCACAGGTAGGTATCCGAACACTTCAATCTTGAAAGGCTTTTAAGTTCTCTCACAGGATGATTAGCATTCTACATTTGAACGCAGAACTTGCGTCTAAACTGCTTGCACTTGAAGTCCATAACGCAAAAAATAATCTCGAAATTCCGTCCATACTACAATCCCATCACCGTTGGCATCTAGTTTCTTGTACATATCCTCCACCAGTTCCTGCAACGAATCACGCGATTACGAAAAACCATGCGTGTTTTTAATTAGATGCTCAACAATTACGCAATTATTAGTGCTCAGGTGCAAGCATCTCTGTGCTTGCATCAAGACGATCTACAAGGTGAGTTGAACTATCCTCTAAATATTAAGAAACAAAAAAGAAATAAAAGAAATAAAAGTTGACAGCACAATATCAAGCTAAATAAAAACTTTATTATCGTCTGAAGATACTCAGTACTGATCCAAGCAAATTCTATCAGTTTCATGATCCGGTCTACTATTCAATCAGCATCTTTCTAGTTCAAAGAAAATTGAAGGCTGCAAAGCAAATTCGAGGTAGAGAAAGTCGTATATATACCGATGGCACGTGTCTATGGCCCGATTTGATTTCGGTGAGGTCCTCCATCATGGAAAGAAGTTCATCCTTACTCAGTTTGGAGTCTGAGTCTACATTATACCGGTCCCACACCCTTCAAAATTCACCAACAGCAGAGACAAATTACAAGCTGTGGCCACATTATTCTCTCAATGTCGCACACCTCCTACTTAATCATAATTACCTGTAATTTCCTAGTATGCATAAAATTCAGTCACAGCTATGTTAGGCTAACTGGCTGCAATTATTTTAAGTATGGGTTTATAAACACACCTTCTCAAATCGCCTTCCAGGAGCGTCGCACTCTCAAGGTGGCAGATAAAGGCCTTGCCAGGATCAGCCCATGCACTTGACAGATAGTCACTAGTTTGCATGTGGTTCAACCTCGACACAGTTCGTGCAAATGCAAACTCCTCATCACTCTCAACGTATTTTGAACCCGTTGAAGGGATGGCAACTTCCACTTTTCCTTTTAATGTTGCAGAGACCTCTGCCCTGCCAAAACATACCCTCTTCAAGTTCTACGTTCGTTGATATTTGCCATTTTCAATTCAAACATGAATGATATAACAAAGTCCACCTAGTCACCCAATCGACAATGGTTTAAATCTCGGCAGTGATATGGAATGAAGAGGATATGTGAAAGAAAATCAATGGAGGCAGCGGCCAATTTTAGCAAATATTTCATTTAAAAGCAACATAGAAGCAATGTAGCAAAACATGAGGGTTAGAGCTGTACCTTGGTTGATATAGAATGCCAGGATCTGTTTCTGCACTTATGATCACCTTAACTTTCTGCACCAACGAAAACGGCCAGTGAGATTTCCTCATTTCTATGTGGAAATACAGAGAGGAAATCTGTTGACTATGATCGCTTGCAGCCAATAAGTTTTCGTCCATGCATGATTATAGCTTCTCGAAGATAGAAGTTGTCGATTATCTAGAGAAAAGATTCAAATAAGATCACTGGATTTAAACAAACACTACCGGGAAAAAAGCATTTGAAAGGAAAAACAAACTTCATATTGGAAAAAAAAAAAATCTCTCTATCCACCTTGTGACAACAGTTCTCCATGAAGGTTTAAGCAAACAGGTACTTGTCACAAATTTATTCCAAAACCCAAAAAAGACAAAGATTTTCATGTATTTATCGGATCACAACATGATCTCCACGCGCCCATAATAAGAAAATTATTTGGCTAATCCATAAGAGGCTCATTGCGAATACCTGCTCATAGAAGACATCCACCAGGGTAATGAACCTCCTTACCTGCAACGAATAATCCCAAGTTGTAACCTACGGAGTTGTTGGGTCTAGATATCAACAAAGGGCCTTAAAGCTGTTCAATGAGATGAGATGAGCATGCCTCACAAGATATATGTGAAAAAGGGATTCAAAACACGATACTGTGTAAATGCCACAAAAACTATGGATTTACATGGACGTAGAAGTGACACTAAGTTTCACGGATTCTCATTGAAACCGTCTTTGCTAGGTCTTGCAGCAGCATCCCGAATGGTAATGAAACTATGATAACGTGCTCAACCGCATGACACGCTTCTACGCCCAATATCTTTGAAAAAGCAAGTTTACGACATACAGTCCTGCCTGTGCACCCTAATGTAATGTCGATTGTTTAAGGACCTGACTAACCAGGAAGAGACACGGTAGAGTCCCCGTCTTCTAAGTATTTAAGAATTGCCGGGACAAGTGGCTGACTCTAACAAGAAGATGCAGCGATCGGGGCGTACGAGTTCAGAGTGGACCCTCGTTAGACGTGGAATGCCTGATATGAAAACAGTATGGAAAGAGGATGCAATTGCAATGTAGTCAGCTGCTCCCTTGGCCTCACCACAAAGCTCCTGGAAAGTAAATGCAGCTACACCTCCAGCCATTTTCGGAACTGCCAAAAGACTCAAAATAATGCACCATTCTGATTATACCCACCCAGCGGAATATTCAGAGTAAGCAATGAAAGCAACCCACACCACCGTTTAGCTTGTCCTGAACCATTTGTTGAAGACCGCCATAAACTGGGTATTTGAAAGAAGCACCTTCAATGGTGCGACTTCCTTCCTTCAAAATCGTGCGACCAATGGCGCGGTCTCCAGCGAGTTGCTGAAACCCAAGCTCCATTTTCTTAGCCGTATTGACGTCGAGTGGCTGATGCCAAACTTTATCTAGAGCCCTGGATGACCCACTCAAACCTAGTGTCCAGTCAAGTACCGAAGAATAACAATCACCTGAATCAGCTAGAATAAAAATTCAGAATGGGATGGCAAACTCTTACAAGAGAGACTGGAATCTTTAGTGGCAATCTGTACTGCAAATGGCTTCCTGAAGTAACGAATCAGAGAGATGCTCAAATAACTAGTTCATTAAAAGAACGAATGCAGAGATACGTCAATAATGAGTCACCTGGAACCTTCAGGGCGAGTACCGATTAGACGATAGTCTGAAGCTTGGGGGCGGAAGCCGTATACTTGACACCGACTTTTTATCAGCTCAATGCATGGTAGAAATAATTCCCTTTGAATACCGTTTTTGTACAACTGTAACCAATTTAGGAGAGACTGAGAAAGTTTGTTCTTATGCATTTTTTGGACGATAGTTCATTCTTCATTAGTTGAATTTGAATAACAGATGATTTCAATGCACGTTAGTTTACACCCGGCATTTAACATCAAACGATGACAATTTTGAAGCCGAGGATTGCTCAAGGAGAGTGGAAAAGTAAGCAAGAGTAATCAAGGGAGCAAACCTCAGTAGGAGCACGATTTGAAGACGCCACCATGATTCCTCCACCTTTGAAAAGGTTCTCCAACAGTCGTTTCAGAAGCATGGCATCAGCAATGTCAGTGACCTATAACAAAAAGTATAAGTAACCAAACCGTCAAAAATAGAATCCCTTAAGTCAATGATTAACAGCAGCTTTGCAGCGTCGAGTGTCTTCGTAAAGTCATAGTACAATGAATTTAAGAAAAAGTTTAATTCCATGAAGATTCATAATTATAATGTCTGATCTGTGAAAAAAGAAAATTCTTAATCCAGGAATGATTAAAAATTGTGTAGGTATTCAAGTAGTTTGCAACCTGAAATTCATCGAAGCAGAGCAACCAGCCTGACTTCAAGACATCAGTGACAAGCACTTCCACTACGTCAACATCCCTCGGATGTGAAGTTCTCATATTGTGCAGTCTGGTAGAAGAACAAGTATTGAAACTCTCACAAAGTCAACGGCCAATCTTAGAAAAGATCATGAATCTACAAAGCTGTCATGGTGATGTCCGCAGGTATTTTCAAGCGCAATCTAGGGTGTGGGAATGTAACTGGTCAAACTTGGACTGGGCAAACATCATCGCAAGGTATTCATTGGCAAAATTGATTATTAATCGATAGGAACATGGACTAATGCAGACTCTACATATCTTCACCTTAGACACCTAAACGTGCGAGAATTTTACTTACAAAAAAAATTCTGATAAATTTCAAGCGGTGAACCATTGAACATTCGTACCTCTTGTGAATATCAAGCTTGAACTGATGGAAATGAACCCTCCGTTTGCTTTGGATAGGACTACAGTGGAAGAAAATATCCGCCACTAACGATTTTCCTGTACCCACCCCTCCATGGATATAAACCCTGCAACGCATATTGAGTGTATCACTATCATAATGGAGAAGAATGGTAAAATTCATAAAGCAAAAACTCGGACAGATGCATGCCGAAGATCAAAATATCATGCAGACCATTGTCAGTCAAAAAGGCAGTCCGCCTTAGGGTTAACTGTATTCCAGCCACACAATAAAGATAGGATTTGACATAGAGCTTTTGTTATTAGCTGCAATAAGATAAATTCAGACAAAATTACTGGTACAGCACTTAATGCAAAAAAAATTGCATGGCCTCGACAGCCTTCACATCATACCCTTGAGGGGCCACCTTCGGACGGGTCAACCCCACAGCTGAGAAGAACTTGTTGCCCACCCCTGGAGTTGACTGATCATACGTTTCGAGCTCCCTATGCAACCGCTCCAGAGGCTGCAACGCAGCCACTTGACCTGCGTCTAATTTGATGGTGCCGGCCTTCACCAGCTGATGATACGCATCCAACGGATACGTCCCCCTCGGAATTCTCTCCAGGCTTTCCACAATCCCTCCATACTCTCGTAAACGCACATTGAAGACACGACCCATGGACGGTATGGCAGCGGCACACAGGTGACCAAATGATCCCTGTAGGCGGCTCCTTTGCCTCATGACATGCAATGCCTGTTCTTCCAGAACAATCAAGGAAACCCCTCTGGGTTGTGGAGCATTAGCTTTGAGGTCGAATGCTGCGTCTCCATAGCTACAGACACCAAAAATCCTGCCGAACGAAAGGTCCAACCGGCTCAAATTCGCAACAGGTCCAGGAAACGAAGACGAGATGCCACAGCTACGTCCAGAGCAAATAATTAAGTCAATTATACACCATAACTGAGACCGCTGATGCTAACCCCTAATCGACCTTTAAAATTTGTAACGGCTGTCGATACCATCACACAGGCGCTGCACATTTCAATATCAACCACAGGAAACGACGAATTGCTGACATCCGAAATCACGCATGGACACTGACGCCTTCAGTCACATCCACATTGCCATGCATCTGGGCAGCCTTTGGCGCTCGTGCTGACGTGAGGTTCATACTAGCATGCATCGATGTTGAATCCAACTTCATGGGATTTGGGCCCACGATCGGCATCAAGCTCATCCGGAGATGCGGGATCAGATCGAGTGAGACGATGGTGATCGCCGTCGTGGTGGTCTGTATTGCTCGTGGCTGCCTTCGACGTCGAACTCAATGGGCGGTTGAATCTGTCGGCAGAGATGAATGCTCTGCACAGGCACTGGATGGCATTCAATAGACAGATTGGGTCGTACCACAATTGGTGAGAATGATTCTAAGCTTGAGAGCTCGACGACTGCTCAGATTGCCTTGGAGCCTGTCCATTTTCATGACATTGTGTGATTTGTTTCACTTGAATCAGATTCTCATTCGCTTGTTCTCCTCCGTTGTAATTCTACCACGTCAATGGAGACATAACTGTAGTCCAACTGCATTTCCTGTGGGTGCTGATTCCATGGAACATAATGCCGTTGCCAAAAACACATGTGAAAAAGCTCCTGGACCTGCCATTCACACTTGGGTTAAAAGCTCCCTTACCATGGTCGTTGAATGCTGTTCAGTGTGAAACTCCTAAGCCAGACCTGGTCTCTGGTAAGAGTAATTTGGGGATTGAATTGGACCCAGTTGTCAAGCTCAACCCACACGAAGAGCAATAGTGACGCCCACGTGAAGGAGTATCGAAGAGCTCTGCATGAAGCTTGAAGTGACATTATCTTTACAGTTTCTTCAGTCCACTGCAAAACATTTGGGGAGAATCCACGAGATTTTTGTGCTTATTTTGGTGATTGTATTTGAATTAAAGTTTTGCTTTTAAGCCTACAGTTGCTAGGATTGTTGGAGTGTGGGGATGCTCTTTAGACTAGTCAGAAAGACTCTTGATGATGGCATGAAGTGATCGTTTCTTGGTGCTGTTAGGATTGGCCCAAAACAATTATAGTTGATCAGGGTTTGGAACCTCACTTTGAAGAGGATCAGGTGGATTATTTAATTCTGGTGCTTTGATTGCTGCAGCAAACAAGTCTCATGGCGAGCAACAAACCCTAATAGTTTCGACTGCCCGTGCTTTGCCCTAGTTCTTGCACTGCTCTTGGTCACGATTTGAGGGTCGCTGAACGGGTGCTTTGATCTGCGGCCATGGTATTTTCCTAATACCCTCTACTATGGTCATTTTGCCATCTTGTTTGCCCTCAGTGGATTGCCTGAGGCCGATTACCCACAAAAAGTTAAGCACAGTATTAGTGATCATGCCTACACAAGTTTCCTGGTTTGGTTTTATCGTGATAAGAGCCACAAGAAAACCTCAGGCAGAACCGTTGTTTGAATCTTCTTCCAAAATTTCGAGTTACTTTGTCCACACCTATCTCTTAAGGTTTGGTACATGATAATCTCATCGCCAACTTTTCCTTCTCAAAGCACATCATGAGTATTTTTTTTGAGGCTAGTGTATTTGGAGGTAGTCTCGGTTAATTTCATGACCTGTCTGTTTGTGTGCGATGTTACTTTAATTGAACGTGCAGGGATTGTTGTCTTTGCTGCGGAGGCTATACAGATCGCAGGTCGATGTGAGTAAACCTTGCAATCATTTTGTCATCACATTCCTCAAGCTGATATAGGTTATCAGTGTCATTGGAAAGTCTAATTTTCTGTCACAATATTTACAATCCACAACCTTCCAAGAATCCAAAGACTTGTATCTGTCATTCAGAGCATATCCCTGCTCATAGTGTTTGGAGACATAGCTAGGTCTTTTAATGTAACTCTGATTGTAACCTGGTGGAACTTGACCCTCAAGCAAATATCCATACGAGAGAGGCTCGATTGTGGAAAGTTATGTGTTTGTCTCTGCTGAATAGTTGATGATTGTTGACTGATTGACTTACATGTGTTTTAACCTACAGGAAGCGAGGATTCTGTTTTTGGGCTTGGACAATGCAGGAAAGACCACCATTTTGAGACTGCTGGCAGATGAAGACATCCAGACAGTGACGCCTACGCAGGTTCATTTGCCTCAGCATCTTTGTACATGGCTCAAATCCCGGTTTCCTGCTTGAACGAGTGGATACATTTGATTGATATGATTCTGTAGATAAATTCTCCTCTTCACAATTGTGGGATATCTTTTTGCACATTATTGCAGCCTAAAAAGTTTTTAATGAAAGGCACATTGAACTGACTCTGCACAGGATCATGTCGCTTCGTCTTTTCCATATGTTGACAGGGCTTCCACATTCAGTCACTAATCTATGAAGGTTTCAGGCTGAATGTGTGGGATGTAGGCGGTATGTACCTTCGTCATATGCTATTGTTTGAGTTTTGAACAACATCAGCAGACTGCAGTAATAGTTCCCGGTTTCGAAATCTGTGTGGAAAGTATCCATGTTTATGGTACATCAATCCAACTTCAATCGTAATTGATTAGAAGCATCTCATCATCTTCTTCACAGAACAGTATTATACGCACCGTGATAGTTCTGTTTTGGCAGGTCAAAGGGTAATCAGGCCATACTGGCGGAATTACTTCGAAACAACAGATGCCTTGGTAACCAACCTTTCGTGTCCCGTTTCTCCTTGATATGATGCTCCCAAAGATGGATGCCATCTTCAGTTCAGTTTGTGAAACTGATTCAAAGTGAGATTTCTATATTGTTCAAACTAAAATTCCCTAAGAGTGGCACTATGAGTACTTGCGTGTTCAAGATTTTCTATTTCATGGTCACGAGTAAAGTGAAAACAGAGGAAAATGGAATCCCCATGCGTAATGCCCTCACGGTGTCCTCACTGTCTAGAGGAAAAGCTTCTAATTTCTTGAGTAGGATTTACGGTGGTGCAGGTATATGTTATCGACTGTGCTGATAGGCACCGTCTTGAGGAGAGTGGTACATGTTCACACTAAACACCTAGCCTGGTAACTTCAAGCGTTACAAATAAACTCAATCTCCTTCTAAATACCATACTGTCTGAGTTTCAATCACTCTAAAAAAGAGAAAGATGGGGAATGGGTTGAGTGCAGGAGATGAGTTGAGCCTGCTCCTCGAGGAAGAGAAGATGATTGGCGTCCCACTACTCGTTCTGGCCAACAAGCAGGATCTTCGACATTCACTTCCAGCTGATGAGGTAACTTTGAGCGCAGATGGATCTTCAGTCTTTAGCAGCTGATATGGACTACACTGTGGCTAGCAGCATTTCTCAATTCACGTCCTCAGTGAGCAGGTAACAGCTGGCTTGAATATCGTATCAATACGAGACCGAACTTGGCAGATCCAAGGATGTTCAGGTACACCCATGTTTCATTTGCATGTGAATGAAGAGTAGATGATTGTATTCTCAGTACTATTATCGATCATCACAAGTTTGATTTGTGTTCGGCGACTGTATCTTATTATAATGTTGCAGCCAAAACTGGAGATGGGTTGCAAGAAGGTATGGATTGGATACTTCAGAGAGTTAAAAACAAGGAAGAAAACAGACATGCTTGGTGAAACTTGCAAACCATTCTGGGAGAACCATGTCAACAGTGGCAGCAGATGTTCATTTTGAATACCTAAATTTCACAGGCGCTTCAGATTTCAGGTTCTAGAAAAGCAAGTTAATGACTCCAAGCTATGAATGAATCACAGACTAGGTACGGTATGCTACTATTAAACTTGTGTAAAAACCTTTATGCACACTTTGAAAGCAAAAGACTATTAGTATGAACAAAAGACTATTAGCATGAACAAAAGACACTATTAACCAAACAAGAACTTGGAGTGATGAGTTTGAGTTTGAGTTTGTTATAGAGAATTTGATTGATGGTATTTTTATATTTATTACTTTTTATTTTGTTTATATATATATATATATATATATATATATCGAAGAGAGATTATGCAAATAACCATCAGCAAACTCATTGTTTGAATGGGCATTGAAATGGTTTTATTAGAGAATGTAATGTCAACAATATCTTTTTTGCTCTTTAATAGGTTTTATTGTAGAAAATTGGAATGTTATTTATTGAAAAAGAAAGAACAAATTATATTATTTTATTCACGTTGTGCACTGCTTTTGTATTAAGGTAGAGTTAAAGTTGCAATTCAGCAAAATTAATAAAACATCATTATTGAAATTGATTGTCACATAAATTTCTCAATGTATTACAAAATTTAGCTGATTTTATACATAATATACTTAAAGTATTTTGTTAAATCCTGAACTTTATAATGCAAGTCATCATATGTTATTATAATTTTCTCTAAACCTATTCTATTAATATAAATACCTATAATTTCTGTCTTAGGCTATAAAGAAGTCTATCAACAAAAAGAGTCATTTTTTATTTATTAACTAAATAGATTTACCCTTGTAATTTGGTTGTGACAATTTTTTGTTTATGACTGTAATCATATTAAACAATTCTTATCAAGATACTTAATCTTTATTTTTGCAATGTTTGGAATGTTTTATATTCAATACTCTTGTAAGTTTGACATTAGTGGCATAGTGTGAGGTATCTATTTTTTTAAAAATTGTTTAAGATGATTTATTGTATCAATTTAGCATGTTTATAAAATATAAAAATCCAGTTTAGATCACATCATTTGTATTTTTTTTAAAGTAAGAATTAAATGTTAAAATTTATAGCACTCTTTGGCTGCAAGTAAAATTAATTTTACACAGCTAAATTAATACTTTTTAAAAATTTCATAGGAACAATTAAAATTAGAATGTTAATTATTTGATTAATCTAAAAATATTGGAACAGAGATAGCCTAAGAATGCATAATGAACCGCCCAACAACCTCACAAGAAATTTAAAAAATCAACCTCCTTCAAAATTCTTAGATGTAATTAAAACAGAAAATAATTTCAATTAATTTGACAAGGCATGCTGAAGTGTAGCTCATATGAAAGAAGACCTAAAACACAAAAACACATGTAATAAAATTTATTCTCGGTTTATTTTGAAACCTAGTAATTATTTTTGTGTGTGTAACACCCAAACATTCACACCGTTAGAACTAATTTGAGATACAGAAAACCAAGTTTTTAAACTATCGTGCTCTGTTGAAAATAAAATAATGGATGCCCAAGTGACTTCACGATATCAGTGGATGACATTCGTTGGTGCACAATTTTGGAAAGACCAGTTCCCATTCGTTCGCCCCCGCCACGCAGCTATGGCCGTTTGACTAACTTTAAAGTAAAATATGGTGAAGGAGGAAGAAAAAGTTAAAGCGAAACCCTAAAGACGTGCTCGTCTCTGTCCGACACATCCGTTGGTGGGCAGGGAGAGAGAGATGCTTGGAGTTTCGCCATTGATTTTCAATTCATCTTCGCCATTTTGTCTTTGGAACGGAGGTTTGGGTGCTTTGGCTCCCTTGACTATGCGGCAGTGCTTCAGTGTATGTAATTTGAAGCGGATCGTGGTTGCAGGGAGTCTGTTTGAGCATTTTAAAGAGGTATTAACCCTAGTTAAGTAGGGTTTTGATCTCTTGTTGATGGTTTTGGGGTCATGTTCAGCACTTTTCGATGTAAGATGTTGTCATTCTGACGTTGCGTTATGCAGAATATACATGATATGGTATCCATTCTGATGCTCGACTCCGTTGTATTTTCAGCCGGAGCATGCTGAAGAATCTCAGTTTTGTAGCGATTGTGACGATGAGATCCTAGTGCGAAATTGAGGAAAAGTACTGATTGGCATTGACAGCAGAATCTTTTAGGCTTCCAGGGGTAGGCAAAAATGGATGGGAACTTGAAAACAATGCTAGATACGTCTAGGTGGGTGGTGATTTACCCTGTGTACATCAACAGTAAGAAGACCTTAGCGGAGGGACGACGCATTTGTGCATCGAAGGCGTGTGAGAACCCTACTGCAGTAGAGATTGGTGATTGTTGCCAATATCTGAGGCTTCCCTGTGCCATCGAGGTCTGTTCACTCATCTTTCATTTTTGGTGACGTAAGTTCAGAGTACATGAAGCAATTTGTTTTCTCAGCATGTCCAGGCATTTAAGGGTCAAAGTCAGGCGTGTCACATGTCACCAATATGCAAGTAGCTCTTATGTTATGATCTGCTGCAGAATTTTAATTATACATAAATCTACACTGCAGTAGTCTGCTAGAGTTTCTACTGTGGATGTTTCTGAATTTGCAATAGATAGTGTAGTAAAGAGATTATTTTGGGGTGTTCAAATAATCATCAACCGCTATCGCTTGAATGGAGTCTATTTTGAGTTGTCTATCCAGTTCTACCTTCTGATGACTACTGTTCTGTCGGCGCTGCCTTTTAATACTGATGTTTTCCGGATTCCAGATAGATAAAGCGTACTCGAGAGATTTTATGCAAAGAGGACGAGTAAGAGTGCAGCTGAAACGAGATGATGGCACTCTCGTTAACTCAGCCATTCCCTCACGTAAGTCTTTCCATCTCAGGTATTCCTTCGTTGCTAAACCAGTCTTTTCCTATTAATATCGTTCCTGACTACGAAGTTTCAATATTGTGGTAAGCCGTTTATTCGTTTTTCTGTCTTATTGTTTATCGTGTCTTATTGTTTTTATTGTCTTATCGTTTATTCGTTTTTAGCCGTTTATTAGTATTGTAGTTCATAGTAAAAATTTTTGAAACCATTCTGTCTTTCAAAATTCAAGTCATTTTCTCTTTTACTCAAGACTCAAGTTTTGCAGTCTACCGCTTTTGCTTTCTTTGATGATGCGCAGGCAAAACTTTGTTCTTAAAAGTAGCGGAACTTGTACCAAAGCATCATGGCCGTAGCAAAAAGCAGGACCATTCTGGCTCAACTTCTACCTCAGGTGGTGCTCAAGCTTCCAAATCTGGAAAGAGTGGTAAGAAGAAGAAGTGAATCCTTTCAACAGAGCTTTCTTCTCTAGCATAATGGCATCTTCTGACCGTGTTGCAAAATCGCCAACTTTTAGAAGGCTTGCCACTACAATTTTGTAAGTTCCAGGCGCTTCTCTTTGGTCAATGATCTGTTATTAGTTTGGCGCACGAGGATCAGTCTTCTGCTTCCTATTCTTGTGTACCCAAAGTGGCAGATATGTATCAGTTGACCAATCAATGGCGAATTTGCAGCTCCTTCAGTTACTTCCGTCGATTGGGCTCTCTGCATTTTGCTGTTTCGAATTCTTCGATGGGGATTTCTCGAAGTTCTTTGTATACATCTCATGATGATCTTCGTAAATTGTAATAATTCTGGTTAGCATTCTTCTCCAAGATTTATTATTCGAGGTCATGCGATCAACCTAATTCGATTAGGCTTGCTAAACCTGTCAACACAACAGGATACATTTCTTGAACCTGACCAGGAGTTGGTATATCTTTTAGACCGTGCCTTGCCTCGTACTCCTCATCTGTCACTTTTTGAGCCAGTCTTGGCTTGTAATTTCTCCCCAATTAAATCTTCTGTACTTGGCAAGATGCAACAGTCACGTCCACAGGTAATGGCTTTTTCAAGGTGTTCAACTTTTAAGTAGCCACTTCGATGGCCTGTTAAAAAGTAAGATTTGCTAATTTTGTCACAAAATCTAGCATTGTCCAATTGTTAAGTTGAATTGAGCACAGTTGACATTGCGAAGGTGTTGAACATGGACACGTATGTTGGAACCTATTGCAGGTGGCCTTGGATTCCGTTGTTAAGGTGGTTTGCAAAAAATTCTAAAAGAAACTTATACTTCAAATAGTATTTATTTATTTAAATTTCATACGGATCAAATCTAGACGGAGTTCACTTGAAGGTGAACAAGCAGATAGCAAATCTTTTATTAAAATCCTAATTAGATTTAATGACTAGAATTACTTTCAATTCCACCTAATTTTTTAAAATCTACATTTTTCCTAATTTTGAAGAACGGGATATTCGATGTTTTATAGAAAATAGGAAATAATTCTTCCAACATGCACGGATTAGTAGAACTTTTCAAAAGATGGAGCTACTAGTGAACCCATGCAATGATCTGTTTTAATGGGAAAAAACTAAGATTGACATCGACAGTTTTGGAGGATCCTTTGCGTCTACGAAACAGATAACTCATAGATACATTGAAATAAACACCAACATCTATCTGAACAATACTCCTTATTTTGTTTCGTTTGTGGCTTGCTATCAATTTTATCCTCATTCACTGGCCTATGACTTTACTTTATTTGTGTTTCTTCACAAGAATTCAAATTGTATTTAAAATTTTAAAGTCAGTGATGTAAGTCTGCATCCTCTCTTTGGCACAATGGAACATTCGAATCCTCTACTCTAACATGTGTATGAGTACCTAATTACATCCCAGCCATTTATTTGTTTGGAGTACTTTGGTTACCTCCAACCACATCTACATAGTGATTATTGTGCTTTGATACACAATTGTACAAAGTTGTTAATTTTTAGATCAAAATATTGGTGTAGCTATACAAAAAATATACATATAATAACGTGATGTTAAATTCAATAAACATATTTTTAAATCATGAATTATGATTTTTTTTCACAGTAGTAAATTAAAAATAACTGCTGAACTAAACTTACTTCAAAATATATAAAGTTCAAACTATAGTATTATAATAGAAACATATATTAATGTTGAAGTTATTTACATTATCCAGTTTACATATATATACATATATATATAATTTAATAAATACTTAACTACATACCTGGTTTAAAAAGAAACCTCTTTTTTAAATAGATAAATAAAAATCATACACACTCAAAATGATTTTTGTATCATTGCAAATATCCTTTGTATTATATAACTGTATTTTAAGCTGGGTAGTTTTGGACTTTGAATCAAGCCTCATTATAAAAGTACCACAATTTCTTACACACCACTCTTAAACCAACACTTTGAGATTCTTGTAGCCAGATATGTTTGTTAAGGCGACCTACAGCCATAGCGATAGAAATGGTCGACGATGACGTGGAGAGAGGGAACCTTCCAAGTAACTTCATCTTCCGACAGCGCAACTTCGAGGAACTCAATCCTCATAGATCCGGAGGGAGCAGGACGACGACGTAGGGTGGACGAAGGGGGGGCAGAGATGGACGAAGAACGGACGTAAGAGGGACGAAAGATGGGCAGAGGGGCGAAGTCGAGGGGGCTCCGACGAACCTGCGCTCGGCGGTCTTCGTCTCCCTGACGGGCTCGCACCCTCGCACTCTCGCTTCCCTCCATCGCTCCCTTTGCTACTCTACACCATTCCCAACGCCGTCTTCATCGCCATTGGCTTCCCGTCTTGTTGCCACCCCTTTTCTACCCGGACGTCTTTCCGTATCGTTTCTCCATTGTGGAGTCATATGCTTCAATCTCCTCATCCGTGACTCCCCGACACCATCTCAAGTCACAGCAGCAGCAGCAGCAGCAGCAGCAGCAGGAGTCGCCTTGATCTTTCGCTTCTTGCCCTCTGAGGGTGTGTACACGCGTAATATTTTCGCTTCCAGAGAGTTCATTTGCCACTCTCTACGTCGGCATGGGCACCGACTTTGGCTCTGGTTTATTGTTGCACTCTGACGTTTGAATCGACCAGCGGAAGGTTGCGGAGCACACAGCGAGGGTAGCTGGGAGAGGCGAGGGCAAGGCGCGTTTGAGCGGATTAGTTGCGTAGTTAGTCAAGGTACTTACAGCTCGGGAGGGTTGTTGAATTCGTTAATGGCGCGGGAGAATAAGCCCTAGCTGGTCTTCAACTATTTTTTTTTGTTTGTTTTGGTTTCAATACCTGTTTTGGCTGCCTTTGGTGCGTGGGAGGAGGTGTCATGCGGCTTGGCTGGGTTAGGGAACACGAGTGGTTTCGGGCAGTGCTGAAAAATGGCAGGCCATCGATGGATCGGGTGTATGTTGGCTTATGAATTACTGCTATTCATGTGAATGGAGGTGAAGAACTGTAGTTCGCGATCGCTTGCGGTGTGGTGGCCGGCAGTGACAATCATTTATATAATTCAGTTTTTCTTTGGATTTGTGCTTCGCTTTGGGGTGTTAACACACGTGACACATATACGAATTTGTGACATTCAAAAAAAAAATTGAAATGTAATGTCGAAAACTCCTTTACAGTGGAATTGTAACAACCAGCACAATATCTTCATGCAAGAGGTCGGTTACTTTCTTCTCGTATCGTCCCCTTGTGGCAGGGTTTAGTTTTTTGGCTTTTGAGGACTAGTACAGTTTTTTCAGACACATGCTTGTAGATGGTTTACAGTCGACCGGATCAGTGTCTTCCATATTTTTCGAATTGCTAGAAGATCATGTTGTGTTGATAAGGAAGAGCTCGACGAGAAACATCGTCCCAAGGGGCATGTGACGTGAACCATTTCTCTCTAGTACATATTGGGAGATCAAAAAGTAGTTTTGGACCAGGCTGTAAATATTCCAATGGTGCTAATCTTCTACCTCTGCTATCTATTAAGAATAGTTTGGGGGAGAGAGTAGATATTTGAATCTTGCAATTTGTGGAGAGTTTAATTGGAGAAGGTTGTGTTAATTGTGCACATGTGCCCGAATACCATTGGCATGACTTTTGAAATGTATTCAATCATGAGGCTGCTCTGTCGTGGGATAGCGTCCTGGCGAGTTTCCTCTCTTAGATGTTTGCGGTTTGGTGTGAATCAGAATGCTTGTAAATTTTTATATCTCAAGGTGATGTAGACAGTTTGCACAAAGAATTTTGACGCATTGCAGATGTTCAAGGAATCGAATTGTTGTAGTCCACGAAATGTTGGTGCTAACCTTTTGTCTTTTCTTGTCGAATAGCACGATGGGGATTTACTTGAGCACACCAAAGACTGACAAGATATCTGAAGATGGTGAAAGTGCGGAGTTGCGGTTTGGCTTATCTGCCATGCAAGGATGGCGCGAAAGCATGGAAGACGCAGTACGATCTCCCCTAAATGTTTAAGAGCGAATGCTTTGCAAAATAGTTCAATTCGAAAATGTTGGTATTGAAAGTGATTTACAGTTAACTTGATAATACTTATGTTATCACATTGATTATTTTCGATGCTCTTCAGCGTCGATGATGTCGCCTGATGATCCAAGAAGTTCCCGGGTGAATTATGTGAATTTGCATTAAAATTTCGCAGCTCTCTCATACTTAAGGACACTAGGATTCCTGTTCTTTGCATTCAAAGCTAATTTCAGTATTAAATTTCATGAAGGATTAATTCTTCCACTTGCTGGTGTAAGTAGAAAGACGAGAAAAGAAATAGACATAAACAGAACATCCTTGCAAACGCGTGAATTAGATGAAGTGCTGAGATTCAATTCTGACAAGTTACCGTATTTCTGCACATATCTGCCGCTTATATCTGCTCTTCCATTTGCAGCACACGGCTATTTTGAACGTGGATGGGGACACATCGACGTCAATATTCGGCGTTTTTGATGGACATGGAGGTGCGTAGTAGGAGCTTCATATGCGTACTAAGTCTTAGTGTGGAATCCGTGAATTTATGTATGGGGTTGAAGAATTGTTCAACACTATGTGCCTTCAATGGGCATGGAGAGCTTGGTGAGCCACTAGATTATTGTGCAACATTATCCTACTTAGAGTATGATTCCTTCTACGTAGTTTGAATTAGTCCTTTGCATCTCTCGGCGTTTTCTTCAAACCTTGTTTTGCATGTACTCTTAGTTCCTGTAATGTTGAATGGTCATCGAGTAGTTTGGCAAGCGAAACTCTGCTGGGTGTATCCAAATCTTTAGGTTATCAGCCGTTCAAGCACGCCGTGAAGCGGTGGGTCTTGTGTTATTATGATCTTTAAGATACAAATCTATTACCCTGCAGGGAAAGTGGTTTCAAAATTTTGTGCAAAGTACTTACACAGAGAGGTGATAAAGTGTGACGCGTATTCTAAGGGCGATTTGGGTGGAAGTCTAGAACATTCTTTCTTGCGGTAAGTATTGCTATGTAGTTATTTATTTATGTGGTAAAAAGAAAAAAAGAAAAAATCTTCATTCCTATATAATAACAACATAAGTAACAAATAGATCTTGATAGTTGATTTTTTTTTCCTGCCGATGTGCGTTAATTAGAACCCTATGTAAGGGTGATATTAGTCGGCGATTTATTTTTTTATGTCGCAAGTTAGCCGATTTAGTTAGCATAGCAGCGCTTTGGTTATAAGGAGCATTACCTGACTCGATGCACTTGAGGAAGAGTTTGGAGATTTCGTGTACTGTTGCTGAGTTCTTCTTTCTTTGTATCATATCCAGTCCACTGTTCGTGAGTTAACAACAGGACATTTTTTCCTTTTGCCAGAATGGATGAGATGATGAAAGGGGCAAGAGGATATAGAGAGCTTAAGCTTTTGGAAGAGAAAAGTGGTAAGGCGGGCAATAGTCATGGCTCCGCTAATGACGAAAGTGACAGGTTCCATTCTGCCATACAAACAGAAGGCAATGATGGTAACTGGACCGCTGAAGTGGTGAATTCCTACAACCCTGCACCTTGATTATTGTGAATTCAAGTTTATTGCCAAATCTCATTATCTTGAGAATTTTTGTTTGTATGTACTATTGTAAGAGTTGCTTTGGATTATTTATAATTCCTATGCACAATGAACTTGTTGAATCCCGCCA
The DNA here is from genome assembly GCA_036785485.1 of Physcomitrellopsis africana. Classification (NCBI taxonomy): domain Eukaryota; kingdom Viridiplantae; phylum Streptophyta; class Bryopsida; order Funariales; family Funariaceae; genus Physcomitrellopsis; species Physcomitrellopsis africana. The sequence goes on along the minus strand of JAWRVF010000015.1, from coordinate 473,362 downwards.
ATACGAGTTGCCTTAAAGAATGTATTTAATTATAAGATGCTTTGCTCTGCTGTAAATGTCCAGGGTGGGTTGTTAATGGGATATTGTGGTTGCTGTAGGGTCCTAATTCAGATTACAAGGGACCCAGCTCAGGCAGCACTGCAGTGGTGGCTCTGATTCGAGGCAGTAAATTAATCGTTGCCAATGCAGGAGACTCACGATGCATCATATCTCGACGTGGACAGGTCATCACTAACCTAGCTCTGAATTTTTACCAAGTTAATTGCGAAATCGGAATTTAGCGTTTGCTAGTACTAAATTCAAAGTACGAATGCCTTGTTTGCACGCCAGTAAACGGTGTGTGAATTTCTAACAACTCAACATAAACCTTATGTTTTTTTTTGAATTTGTTTAGGCTGAAAATCTCTCAGTAGATCATAAACCTGAGCTAGAGCTTGAGAAAGAAAGAATTAACAAGGCAGGAGGATTCATTCATGCTGGACGTGTCAATGGTAGTCTAAATCTTACACGAGCAATAGGTAGACATTTGGATCATCCTAAATGCCTTTCTTTCTTCTCATTTTTCAATTTTGCTGCTCGTGTTAGCTGTGGTAATTAGATCTAAAAGACTATTTATTTATTTCTGTGAAGAGCATGTTTTTCCTTGATTGCAGTCTTAAGTCGTTGCGCATGCAGGGGACATGGAATTCAAGTTCCAAACAGATCTGCCGCCTGACAAGCAGATAGTGACTTGCTGTCCAGATATTCGACAGGTGAACTACATTTGTTCGTGCTCTACTAATTGTTGCACATGAAAGATAAATGTTAGATCTTGTCTAGTTTAATTTTAATTAATGACTCATGCAAGTAATATTTATGAGTGATATTTTTGGGGTTGGTACAGGTGGATATTGGACCTGGGGATGAATTCATCGTACTAGCTTGTGATGGAATATGGTGAGTTATAATTTTATTGTACTTCTCAGTGGAGAGCAGTAGACATTTATCTCGAAGATTTAGTGTTGCGGACGAGATTAACCTTTTGAATTGCGATGTAATTCCTTAGGGGTTTTCTTTTTGTGGTTGGTCACTTGTAACTAGGAGCGTGAGTATAGGTCCAGCATTTGCATGAGAATTGTCTAGAGGATGATTTATCGGCGATGCATTTGTGTGCAGGGATGTTATGTCTAGTCAAGCTGTCGTGGATTTTGTCAGACAGAAATTTCCTACCGTAAGTACCCATCATGCTTTCAGTGAAGTTTGCATAGTTAATTTTATGCAGTTGTCATGTTTCTTGCATGTCATTCACATTAAGTCAATTGTACGTTTCTTCCCTTGGATGTAATTTCCGTGTTATTCAGATGATTGAAAGAGAGAGGTAAATGCTCACGTTAATTTTCTTGCGTGAGCATTTCTCACGTATCTTTATGCCAGGCCAAAACATTGTCATCAATATGTGAGGATATACTGGATCACTGCTTGTCCCCTAGCACTCGTCAGCAAGAAGGGTGTGACAACATGAGCATCATCATTGTACAACTAAAACAATCGGGAGGTATAGCCTCTGGCTCAGCAGATTCAAGTTCATGACGCTAGTTCGATACCGTTCAGACCCCTAAAAATATTTAACTCAAACCATTCTGTAGGTGCTTTTTGTAAAGTCTTCCTAGGAAAATTAGGTCCCAACAAAACAAAGCTTGAATTTTTCTTAGGATTTTAGGGGAAATCCTGAACTGGGAGGGCAGCAGTGTGTTTTTATCTTGGCTCTATTTGGGCTCCTTTGATTCATCGGAATAATTTCGAAGAATCAATGGACCTCACAAAGTATACTACTTGTATGGCTTTTCAGAAGCAGAATTTGCATCCCTCTCAACAAGTGCACTGTGAGCCAACTTGAAAAGTAGTGTTTCTGAAAGGTCTTTGCAAATCATTCTTATTGTCATGACAAGTTCAATTCACAGTTTGGGAATGTGTATCATGTTCAAAAGTTGTAGGATAATTGATATAGAAGAAATGGGTGGAATTTTGGTTTTTAAGGAAGAAAATTAAATTGTACAATAAACGACATAATTTTTTTATGACTACAGTATTTTGAAATACGATCAGCCTAAATAATCTAGTTACATAAATAATTAAATTGAATATAGGTATTTTGTTTTAGAAGAAAAGATTGTCATATAATTTTTAAGTATTGACTTGTTTTAAAATAGTCACTCTTATTCTTTACAATTGATAATGAACAGCATTACAATCTTTATTTTTGTTGTAAATGTAATGTTGCCTTGTCTTTTTGAAGCCAAACAGGACTACTGATATCAATACCAATATCAACTTTATTGCAAAGATTTTAAGATTATTCAAATAATTTACTTTTCTCAAAACATTGAAATATTTAATATTATCAGAACCCAATTTATTTTAAAAATAGACATGTTAAAATTTTAAAAAACGTTGTAATTAAAATAATACATTTTGTATGTATGTAGGGGAATATTAAATCAACCCATCTAAATCTTAAATCAACCCACCTGATTCAATCTTTGACTACAATTTGGGAGTAAGAAAACTTGTGAACTCATTTATTTGATTCCACCTTGATCTTTTGGCACATTTGAAAGTGTAACAACCATGTTTTATGGCACAAGGGAGTGAGAGAAAGAGGGAGAAGGGGAGAGAGTAGATGGTATCAAGTAAGAATATGCCCTCACAGTGTGCATGCTGGAATTTGGTACTTAAGAATGCTTTAGAATCAGAGCACAAGGTGATGCAAGCTACCAATTATCAGGCAGAGTACTTGATGAAAGCAAGAGAGGTAAACGAAACATATTTTGCCTCGACCACCGTCCCACTGCAGATTCTTAAAACAAACCTGACCTACATTTCATAACAAACCGAAAATATGAAATGACTCTGCTATTGAGTGAATATCGAACTACTCTTGCCATCAGTCGGACGTCATAAATTTCTGTAGAGGACATATGTGCACTTCACCTTTCTCAGACCAGCATGAAACATGTTTTTCAATGTTTCAAGATTTCATGGCAGTCGTCTGAAAAGTTGCTAACTACAGAAATTTCTACACCAATATCACCCATTGAGGTGAACCGATATAAGAGCGCGTTTGAGTTGGAGATTGTGAGGAGCAGGCGGGAGCTAAACGCGAAGGGAACAGCAAATGGGTGCCAGACAAAGATGATCGCAAGGCTGGACTGGGCATATCAAATGTCCATCGCAACAACTTGACTTCTTGCAAAGCTCCGACCAATCACTGAGACATGAATCACACCGATGAAGAAGCAGTGCAAACATGCTACCCAAACGAACGAAATCCAAGTTAACAAGACCGGGTTCAACACTGCAGAAACTCATTTCAACAGGACACGAAATCTGAAGAACCTCTTTCCTGAAACGCCACTCCCATGCAATAGGCCCAACTCGAAATTCACCCACATGAAAATGAAGCTTCGGAAACAGATTCGAGGACATGACAACTTCGATTCATCAACCCATTCGAAGAAATCCTGCAAAAAGTCGATCTCCAATTCTTCCATGAGACAGGACGAGAACAATCCGAAGTGAGGTTGCCACGGGACCCAACTCGACTCTGAGCGCTCTCTGTGGAAATCGGGCAAACGCTATTCTGGGTCCATGGCGCATGAGATTGCTGTTGCGAATGAGCTTCGTTTGTCCCATCCAGGTCGCAAAATTGGCGCAAAATTGGGTGTCGCACCGGTGGCCTCGGTGGAAGGGCCCTCGTCGCATCGCAGGAGAAGGACCAGGACTGGAAGGGGGTTTCCAGGCTATTTCCACATAAGTGAAATGCAAACCCCTGGTCATGGGACCAATCATGGATGGATGAAAAGGGACGCATCCATGAATGTGTGGATGGCAGTCGTCCTTCTTCCCTTTCTGTTCATTATTCTGGTAGTCTTATTGACATTTGTTCAATGAACAAACTAATCAAGGCTTGTTAAATTTAAAATCAACAACAAAATTTACCAACCTTAAGATGATTATTTACTTACTTATTTATTTTATTTTAATAAATATTGCTCATAAAATCTAAGGATCAAAAAACTTCAAAATGACACTTTAGACTTGTGTTATTTTTATTACTTTTTAAAAGCTACACTTAAAAATAAAAGCATTACAAAGAATAGCTAGCAATGATTATATGTATTATAATAAAATTTTATTATAATTCTTAAGAGCATCTTATTTATAAGTGTTGGTATAAAATTATGGGTTGTTTAAACTAGTAGTAACTTAAATATTAAAACGACTATATAAAAATTTATTTCAAACAACATTATTTTATTATTTTATTTTTATCTAAATTAAAATAAATAAAAAAGATAGTATATTGACATCTACACTATAAGTTGATATTTATAAGATAGCCATTGATGACTTTTTATATCTAAATTAGTAAATTTTAATATTAAAAAGAATCAAGGATCTTTTAAAAGATGTCTATGTTATATGTAGCATTCACTTTCAAATACATAACAGCCTTTTAAAAGTTGAATGCTATACCTAACATCATTATTTTGGAAAATTTAAAATAATTTATTCCAAAATAATTTTATTAGTTTGTAAAAATCTATATCTTACAATTATAATTGTTTTTATCTTATTCTAGAGTGAGCACATAATTTTATATAAGTAATTTTTATCTCTTACTCAATTATTCTAAAAATAATCTATTTATTTTATTTGAATGTATATCTTTTAATTTTTAATGGCATAAAATATATATGGCTGCTCATAATTTAATCTTTAATTTTTTTTATTATTTTTCAATATAAAATTTTACTTGCAAGAATATTTATACAACTACATTAGTTTTTCAAATAAGAGAAATAATATTTACATAAAAGACTATTATTCTAAGATCCAAATTGCTAAAAATAATATTATTGGTTGTATGTATCTAATTCAAATTAAGATTAATGTTCAATTAAAGATTCTAACTATTATTACCTTCAATTCTAGATTTTATTGGCTTTATGAAAATATTTTTATTATATTAGTCATTTGTTGCAATACGATTTCATATGGTTATGTATTCTACAAACTTTACATATATTTTCAATTTTAAAATCTAGAATATTCAATTCATTCAATTTTTAATCTAGAATATTTTTAATTTTTTATATTTTTTATTCAGAACTATTTCATCCACTCTGTGCATTTATTGTTTTTATATTGATTGTCAATTTAAAGAAAAAAAATTTGTGAATATTTTTTAATAACATTTTTTGTGAAAAACTGGTAACAAAATTCTTCAACAAAGAATCATAAGGAATAAAAATCATACTTCAAGTTTCCTTTCTTTTATTTCTATAAAAATGTACAAACAACAAATACTACCTCCTACTGATCATGGATTTATTCTTATCACTATTTATTAATACAAAAAATAAATAAAAAGTGTTAGCATTTGGTATCAACTAAGCATTGACGAGCAACAACCTGAAGAAGTCATTTGAATTCAAAAAAACATTTCTAAATTGAATTCAACAGAAATGTGGATCCATAAAATAAAGTTGACCCAAAGATTCGTGCAATTGTAATTTTTTGACGAGGCACAGCACTATTTCACAATTTGGTGGTTTCTAAAATTAATCAAAAGCAGAAACACCAAAATTGAGTAAAATGTCACCAAAGATGACCATACCATGATTTATGTAAAATATCAGATCTCATGAATCCATAATTTATGTGAAGTTAAAACCATTAAATTCAATTCGAATCCTCCAAGAATGAATGAAAGATGATTTGTGGATGAATGTAGTAGAAGGTGAAGTAAGTGGCCACGTCATGGGCTGTCACGATCCCTCTGTCGCCAGGCATGCACGAGGCTGCAGCTGAGCACAACATTCCAGCTCATCCACAGCACGACACGAATAATTGGAAGAATAAGAAGCAGAAGAAGAAGACGGAGAAGAAGAAGAGGAGGAGGGTTCCTTAGCGAAGCAGCTCCGACGACGGAATACGAGAACCAAAATGGAATCGCCGCTTGTGATGGAAGAACGACGCTGAGGAAGCATCGAAAGCGGAAACAAAGAGATTAAAATTCAGTAGATTGCGCTTGCGGACATTTGTAGAGCGTAGAGTTTTTGACTTGGTGATATAGATTACTCCGAAACAAAGTCCTTATCCTGGAATAAGTTGACCATGTCAGACAGAGCATGGTGGTGAAGCAAGAAGCTTGACGAGTCCTTGTCATGGCGGGCCATAGCTGCGTAAAGCTGGGGAATCCAAGCGGTACACAGTTGATAGTTATTGTCAAAACGTTGCTAGAGAAGACAAAACTTTTTCGCTGAAGTTACGGCACAGTGGAATTTGAGACGAGTCAATTGGTGATTAGAGGGGGAGGTGGCCTTTGCAATGCCTCATGTTCATGCCAGTTTTGTGCTGTGCGTAGCAGGTCAACCTCGAGAAGTTACTCCTTGTTTGTAGAGTAATTTTTCTGACTATGCAGCAGAGAGGCTCGTTCTCTAGTGATAGATGCTGTAGTTGAAACCCTTGTCACAATCGTCTTCCTACAGCTAGTACAGATATAGTCTTTACACAGTAAAGATGGTCATCGATTCACGTGAGTTTGAGACTGTGATATGTTGTGCTGCGTACGATTAGATTAGAGAGATGTTTATCTTTGTACAAGTCATTGGCAGTGTTGGTTAATATTGGTCCTTTTGAGAGGATTGTTAAGATGGTCAAACTGATCTGTTACTATTGTATTGTGATGGATATAATTGCAAGACAGTGATAGAGTGAAATTGAATGTGAAGGTGATTGTATCAGTTCTATGTGGTGGTTGACTGGGCAGGACTTTTGCCTCAGTGATGGAGAAATGCTCAATCTTTCGATTTTATCTGCACAAGTTTCCTGTTTAAATAAGATAAAGTAGATTTTAAGTTGGACTATGCGTGGTTGAACGCATCTCCTAAGTCCACAGGAAGACAGGATGAAGGTGGTTCGTACAGCTGTGCATGTTACCAATACACAGGGCTCTGTCACTCTGCACATATTGTCGACTGCACACATAGGTTTAACAAAAGGCAATTTGTCCTCAAGGAAAGCTGCCGAAGTGTACAAGATCTCTTCGTCTCGCATAGCAACCTGAGGTTGGGTACCGATGGGGAGCATGATTTTGTTTCACGAAACACGCAAGTGAGGATCAATAGAAGTTTTTGTACAGCGATGACACTCAAGAACAGAAGTTGGAGTGTCATAGAGATAGCACGTGCATGTGCCACCAAAAGGAAATTGAGTGCACGGAGATGGAGGAAGCAGGAGGATTGTCAGAGGGATTGTTTTGTCCCAATATAAATATGATGCAAGTACTGACTTTTTCTTCTTTATTTTTCTTCGATTTCCTCTTACTGCTTTTGATCGAAAAAGACCAGCGTACGACCTTCGTTTTTGAGTGAGCAAGTGGCCGCAAAGTTGCAAATCAGCCTGGACGTGTTCAGCACGTTTCAAATCTGATATCGGAAGTTGTTGTTGTGGTTCCCTAATGACTGTCAGTCTAAAACGTGGTGACAGCAAAACGATTCCCCTTGGTGAATAATCCATCTCCTCCCAGCAGAGACTTAATTGAGCGGTGAGGTCAATCAGTTGCGCAACGTAGGTTTATCTAGAAATGATTTTCAGTTGCTTCGAAGCAGGAACTCAATCGCATAGAACTCTTTATCAGCAGCTTGATTCTGCTACGGCATAGTGAGCCAACTTCGCAATTTTCTTGTCGTAGTTGTCATGCATCGCGTTTCAGTGGTTGAATGGAAGGGAAATGGGCACAGAGGCATAGTAAGCTACGGCATGATGACTTCCTTTTCAAAACATTACAAGCACGAAGCAACTACTACGTCGCACCCAGTCTGGAAGAGGCGACGCCCTATATGGCTGTCTATTTGCATCTTTTTTACCGTCTTCGTCCTCTGTGTCTCTGTCCTTCCCGCTCCTATGGACGTTTCGGAAAATTTAGAAACTGGACCTCTGGAGTTTCTAAGAAAGGGATTGCCGATTGAGAAGGAAAGTTATGCGTTACATGAGAGAATGGATGGATTGGAGAAGAGCAGGAAAGAGTGGCAGCTCAAACCTGATCATTTCACCTTGTATAATATTTCGAGTAAGTATTGCTGGCCTGCTTACATCCTGTCTTGGTTCACCAGTTTGATTAGATTGCAAAGAACCTAGTAATTGTGCAACCTTTCTTCAGTCCTGAAAACTTTGTCACAAAAGGCAGATATAGCTCTCTCGGTGAGCATGTGCACCTTGTAGTCCTTCTCAGATCCTCTCCAGGTCACGATCATTGAGTTTAATGCCGATTGTTCATCGGCGGTTTGCTTAGTCTCGATTTTTCAAGTTTCCGTCGAATGTCGGCAACTAAACGTGTCACATAGAGCTTTCTAACTTGCATAACTAATGAAGGCGAGTTTGAATCCTCATTTGCTGGACTCTTGATCGGGTTTTGAAATTTCGCTAGTTACCAAATTCTGGGCAGCATGAATCCCAGAAGCCTCAGTGGATCTAATATTGTGATTGTGGACATAGTAATCTTCAGGTTTTGGCCCTACCCCTTTCAATCCTTTGAACCTCACCAACGGAATTCGTGTCTATGTCTACGACTTGCCGGCAAAGTTCAACAAGGATTGGTTGGTTGATGAACGCTGTTCCAATCATTTGTTTGCTTCTGAAGTTGCCATTCACAAAATTCTTCTGAGCAGTCCTATCAAAACCTGGAACCCTTACGAGGCCGATTTTTTCTTCATGCCTGTATATTTCTCGTGTAAGTTCAGTTCGAAGACAGGCTTCCCTCGGCTCGGGCATGCGCCGAAACTCATGGAAGATGCTGTGAATCATGTGTCTTCTATGATGGAGTTCTGGAATCGCAGCGGTGGGAAGGATCACGTTTTCGTCGCTGCACATGACTTTGGTGCTTGCTTCCATTCCCTAGAGTCGGAGGCAATTGCACACGGAATACCAGAGATCGTGCAAAGCTCCTTGATTCTGCAAACCTTCGGAGTGCACGGCTTTCATCCTTGTCAAGCAGCAGAGAATATTCAGATTCCTCCATATATTTCGCCCTCAACAGTATTTTCGTATGTCAAAAATCCCCCAGAGCAGCAGAGAAGGAATATATTTGCATTTTTCAGAGGGAAAATGGAGATTAATCCCAAGAACGTCAGTGGCTTGGTTTACAGCAGGTACGTAACTACATTTCTCAGCTCTTCTGTTGGATGTCAACCTTCCTTATCCTTGGTTCCTGTGACCTTCACTATAGTTGCCCCCAGGATACTAAAAATTGCCACGTGATCCAGACCTTGTCACAAAACTCCAACATAGTTCTATATGTTTCTTTTTAAAGAACCTGCTTCGTTGTAAGGTACGTGGAAAGGACTGAGAGACAATCCCTTCATCAGTCTATGTTAGTGCCATCACCGACCGGGGATACACGTTTGTAGATTGAATGATTGATGGAAGGCCTTCACAGACTCTCTGATTCTGTGTGCCAGCTATTGCCACTGTTAACACTAAGTGACCGATGGCTGCATATTGGTTCAATCGATGAAGAGATGAGAATGGTGAGTGTCCATTTGAATATGCTGGTTTGAAGTAATTGCACCTGCTTGCAGAGGCGTGAGGACAAATATCTATAAGAAATTCTCGCGGAACAGACGTTTTTTCTTAAAGCGACATCGAGCAGAAAATTACCAACTGGACCTGCTTCGATCAACATTTTGCTTGTGTCCCTTGGGGTGGGCACCGTGGAGTCCTCGAATTGTCGAAGCTGTCGCGTATGGCTGCGTTCCTGTGATCATAGCAGACAACATACATCTGCCATATTCACACGCCATTGACTGGAGTAACATTTCGTTAAAGGTTCGTGAGCACGATGTACACAAACTTTACAAAATTCTTCTCAACGTGGTGGCAAAAAATTTATCCAGCATACAGAAGAATCTCTGGAAGGAAGAAAACCGGCGTTCGTTGCTTTTCATGGAACCACTAGTGAAAGGTGATGCTACATGGCACATGTTGGATCGCTTGTCGACGAAAATTGGCCGATCTTTTGTCAAGCACGAAAACATCTGACCAAGATGTTAAGAATACGTTATCGAATCGGACACAATATACCTGTTGCTTGAAAGTTTAAAGAGAGATCGACCTTCTTGAAATTTAAAAGGGCTGTGTTGTATTCTACACTCGTACAGTCCTGTTAGTCATGACTCATGAGGTCCAAGACCTGGATATGACCTGACTTTATCACGTCGTTACAACCACTTTGACAAGTTTGAAGGCAGTGCTGAGAAAAATATCTAAATTGTCCCGATAAAATGGACAAGCGAGTGCGAGACCAGGATGCGAAACAAGAGAGTGCGAGGAGAAATCGCGATTATTTGGCGACGGTATGTGCCAGCAACCAGAGATGCATGCTCCCATGCACAAGAAAACCTTCTTCCTTAAATTATGAAATGATCATTTGCTGAAAATGCAACAGCTGTCACGCCAATTGAATTAAACCCCGAAATTTCAGTTGACGTAGTATCAAAAATGCTTCTGACATGCACAAGAAATCGAACGTACATTTATTTAGAAAATAGATTATTTTTTATTAGATCATCTATTCACACTTTGATTGTATTGTGACATTAATAAACATTGTGGATTTGGACTCCACTAGAGATTCACTAATTTTAAATTTTAAATTAAGTTAATAAATAAACAAAACTATCATACAAAATAGATTGGGATTGAATTATACAAATCTTAAGAAAGAACAAAGTTAAATTAAAGATTATAGTAGTTGGTACAACAAAGTGTACGAAATCAAAATGAATAAAATTAAGTAGAACATGTTAGGTAGATGTTAAAAAAAAATCTTCTTCTATAAATTTAAAAAATAAAATTGCAATTTTTTAAATTTAAGTTTAAAAATTCAATACTATTATCAATTCAAAAAAGAAAAAAGAAAAAAGAAAAAAATTAAATTCTTATCAAATTCTTCTAATATGTTTTATATTTAATTCAATTCATAACAGACAACTAAATTCACACTTCCATTCCTCTTTAATTTTATAATGATCAATTGACACACATTAATTAATTAACGTTAGTGAGAAGGTTTTAATCATCCCACAAAGAACGCACCACATCATCACATGGATGAACGGCGAGGAACTTATCCAAACATTGGATGGGAAGAGAGCGCGAGGCCTCGAGGCCGGACTGCGACGACGGTAGCAGCAGGGTCCACTCACAGCGCTGTCGAAAGATACGCAGCATTATTCTCCAATACTCACACACCAACTCATTTACTCACTCACTCACTCAATCAATCAATCAATCAATCACGGCGCCAATGATTGGCGCTCCGCGAGCGGAACAAATAAACCATGGATCACATGCACGATCGATCACCCCACCCTCATGCTCGACGAGCTCGCCAACGCCGATCGACAGCCCGACGTGCCTCGCCGCCTTCCAACACAGCATTCAAACTCTATCACCGTCATGTCCATGGAAATGTCCCCGGGAGCAACATGCGTACTGCCCGCCAAATCTTCCAAAGATTTGAAATCTCGATGAGGTTGCTATCAGTCGTTGTTGTCCTCGGTGGAGGACAAAGCGTGGCGATGTATGCCCAGAATAGATGGGCAGGAAGGCATGTTCAAATGCAGCGGGGATGAGCGTGTTGTTGCGAGTTAAGCGGGAACGGGGTTTCGAAATGCGGAGAAGGGGAAGAGTGTTGGGTCCGAGAGATGAGGCCCTCGGCTCCCTCCCTTTCTTCCCGCTCGGCAGTTTCCTTTCGCCCCCATCTTCGCTCCCTGTGAATCTTTCCTCGCTGGTTACTTCTTCCCTTTCATTGATCAATTTCACGCCCTCGTTCTTTCTTTCCTGTTTCATATGCTCCCCTGTTGCAGTCATCTCGTGTCGCGCACAGGGAATTCGAGTTAAATCGTTTTTGGATCCAGACGTGGAGTGGTTGGGATAGAAGATCGTTTACTGAGATTTGAAATTCACTGTCGCGGTCACTACCTGCCGGATTTGTTACATGTTAGAGGGTTTTGATTTGTGTCTTTGCTGTAATTATTTAAGAGAATGCGCGAAAGCTATTTGCCGCGGTGCTTGCAGCTCGTCTGCCATGAAGTCGTGGTGGACGCTTGAGATGTGTTCCGTTTGAGGGAGAACTCTGTACGTGTTGCTGTGTAGTTTTCGATTTTCTTAATACTGTGACGATCAAAAATGAGTGGAGGAAGGTGAATGCGGCTCTTTGTTGTTTATGACTGGCATTTGCGTTGGTCCAAGGGAGATCGAGCCTTCTGTCAGATCCGCATTGCAATCTATGGACGTACGCCTTATCGTATTGTAAACAACTCTTTCCTGATAAGTAGTGCGATATGCACTGCTGCATTGTCTTGACACTTGAATCCGAGCATTCGACGCGTTCTTGGCGACGGGTTCATGTTTCGAACGAATCCATTGTATCCTTCCATTTGTTCAAGTGAAGGGGTTCAGGAAACGTGATTTTTCGTCAGTGGTTTCTCTGTAGAAATACATCTCCAGTTGCATGCTCATTCGAGCTTCAAGGAACCCTTGCTCGCGTTCTTGTATCGATTTCTCCACGGACCCCTCGGATAGTATCCAAGGTTCCGGTCGAATTGATGGCTGCTCGATCTGAAAAAGACAGAGGCGTAGCCGTACAAGTCCTGCTTCGTTGCAGGTATTAATCCTCTTGTAATTTCTTGCAGTTACAGCTGACCCCTTTTCTTGCGAATAAGCGGCATGCTGATGCTGTGTAATGCTCTTCTGCAGGCCTTTAAATGAAGAAGAGAAAAGAATAAAAAATCCTCAAGTCATTTCTTGCAATGATACTCGACGAGAGGTCACCGTACTTCAGAATATCGCTAGCAAACAAATTGACCGAACATTCACTTTTGACAAGGTTGGTTGACATTTACGAACATAACATCTTCGTTTTGTACCTCGTCAGCATGCGTGCGCAGCATTAGACGGCATGTTCTGAAGGCAATCCTGAACTTAATTTCCAATATGATTTTCAGCTGAGATTGCATTGTGGTGTACTGTTTGCTTCCTCTAATCATGCTTTCTTTTAAACTTAAGAACGAAGAAATGAACCGTGCACCCGATTTCCATATACTATCCCTCTCCCTTTTACTTTAAACATGTCCTCTTTCCAGCATGTTTTGTAGTGCATCACAGACCCTCAACATTGAATGTTTGCTCGAAAGGTGTAGAAAATAAGCCGTTGCATGGAAGCATTGGAAGTTACATCGAACCGCTGGTCTTTGTGGGTTTACTATCTCGTCCTTCCAAATTCTCACTTAATTTCTGCCACTTTTTGTAATTCAGGTATTTGGGCCGGCTTCAAGACAAGTTGATCTCTACGACCAAGCCATCGCTCCAATTGTCAACGAGGCCTTAGATGGTTTCAACTGCACTATATTTGCTTATGGACAGACTGGGACAGGGAAAACCTACACCATGGAAGGATCAGGAAGAAAGTCTAAGGTTAAGTATTTTCCAGGGTGGGAAAGTCGTTGAATTTTTCTCTCGGTCACATAGAATCTTTTGCATATGTCTACCTCTTGCCAGGAGGCTGGCAGTATCAAAGAACATTGTAACAGATCGAAGTTGGGAATCGATTGTTGTCTAATACTGAAAAAAACACATTGCAGAATGGAGAACTTCCTGCCGACGCTGGAGTAATTCCTCGTGCTATACAACACATTTTCGAGACACTTGACAAAGAAAATCAAGAGTATAGCGTCAAAGTCAGCTACTTGGAGCTTTACAATGAGGAACTCACCGATTTACTGGCACCTGAAGAGTACTCAAAGGTAGTAATCGATGAGAAGATTAAGAAGCCACTCGCATTGATGGAGGATGGAAGAGGAGGAGTCCTAGTTAGAGGTTTAGAAGAAGAAATCGTTACTAGTGCGAACGAGATTTATACTCTACTTGATAGGGGTTCGGCAAAGCGCCAGACTGCCGAGACTTTGTTGAATAAACAATCCAGGTGCGTTTTTACGGTATGCACTGAACTTATTGGAGCGCTATTTTTCCTTGAGCTTTTGCAGTTGAACGATGTCTTGCTGAAAGGATTTGAGTTTCACGTTGACACTTGCGCTGGGAGTTGGGCATAGACGTCAAACTCTGCTTTGAAGTCAACTCGAAGACTTTCTGTGAAAAATAAGCATTGTAAGACCAATTATGCAAACGTTATCCTCACTGGATGTTCTTCATCCTTCGCAGCCGATCTCATTCTATATTCTCAATTACTATCCATATTAAGGAAACCACTCCTGAAGGCGAGGAGCTGATGAAATGTGGAAAATTGAATCTGGTGGATCTGGCAGGATCCGAAAACATATCTCGCTCTGGTGCTAAAGACGTAAGTAGTGTGTGCTTTATTCAACGATTCGTCTTTTAAACTATTTTCTTGACAATGTACGTCTCGGATTTAATTGTAATTGTACCTCTTGTTCTTACAGAATCGGGCTCGAGAAGCTGGAGAAATAAACAAAAGTCTTCTCACTCTCGGACGTGTCATTACATCTCTGGTCGAGCATCTGGGTCATGTACCTTACAGGTGAAGAATCCAATGTAATGTTCGTCATGTTGCTGCCATAAAATTGAATTTCCTCGTGTTGTTTAGATTTGAACGTGCCTCATGTCTCCTCTTTTACAGGGATAGCAAGTTGACAAGACTGCTTAGAGATTCTTTGGGTGGAAAAACAAAGACATGCATCATAGCCACTGTCTCCCCATCTGTCCACTGCCTTGACGAAACACTCAGCACCTTGGACTACGCGTATCGGGCTAAAAATATAAAGAATAAACCAGAGGTGCATTTCTCACCGTAAACCTCATAACCATTGCCTTTTTGCAGTGGCGATTCCTAGCATCTAGATCCACACCGTTGCAGTTCAGTCTGACTCTGCCCATGCGTGCTCAGGTGAATCAGAAAACTATGAAGTCCGCACTTATCAAAGATTTGTATGGAGAGATAGAGAAACTCAAAGCAGGTGCTGAAGTGTACCTTTTCCTCACACATTCTAAATTCTCAGTAAGGACGATATAATTGCTTAATTCCATTTTGGCAGCCACTTTCTGACTGACATATTTTGTATTTACATGTAACAGAGGTATATTCAGCTCGTGAAAGGAATGGTATATATATTCCACGGGAACGCTACTTTGAAGAGGAAGCTGAGAAAAAGGTCAAAAACATTTACCCGCCTTGTTAAACTAAATGACATATATTGGTAGTTTAATGTTTTTTGCCATTATCAAAGCACCAATTGTCGAACTTCCACTTATGACTGCTTAAATTTACGTTCATATTGTTGCAGGCAATGGTGGATAAGATTGAGCGCATGGGATTGGAAGTGGAAGCTAAAGACAAGGTATTATTTGGACCACTAATTGCCATGTGCTTTGTGTCTGTTACATAGCGGAGGTTAACAAGTCACGCAAATTTCCATGAACATTTCTTTTTTTCCACTGCAGCAAATTGAAGACCTACAGATGCTAAACGAAACTCGTCAACAAGAATGCGCAGCGCTTCTCACCAAGCTGAACGAAACCCAGGTGAGGAAGACTTAGCAAATAAGTTCGCGGGTCTCTACTTAAATTCTCTTCATAATGAAATTTGAGCTACATTGACATGCGAGAATTTTGGTCATGCAGAAATCACTCGAGTGCACACAACAAAACTTGCATGAGACGACAGAGAATCTGAAGCAGGCTAATTGTGCTGTAAGGGAACGTGACTATGTAATAGCGAATCAGAGTGAAACAGAGAAAGCCCTTGTTAGCCGAGCAGGGGAATTGAGAGAGGAGTTGGAGGCCACTGTTCAGGATGTCGCAGGGTTGTTCGCGGGGATAGGTGAAGTCTCTAAATTTTCAATTTGGCACTCTAGTGCTTCAGTCCAACTCTCTGCAAATGACTAATGATGCTATCATAGCATCATACTATCACTACTTTCAGTCTTATGAATCACCACGTTTTAAGGAACGTGAATTTCTGACCTTAATAAATTGCTTGTTCTGTTTCGTGAGCAGAACGAAAGGAGGACCTGGAGATCAAAAACCAGAAATTGGTGAACGCTTTCCAAAGCGGGCTGACAGAGCACATGACGGAACTTCGTGCCTTGGTGGTAGCAGGTGTAAGTACCCAACAGCAGCAGCTACGGACGCTGGAGGAGCAACTTCAGTCCTTTTTGAATTTTAAGGACCAGGTAATTTCCCACGAATTCAACCACATTCCGCTTCCAAGCACGATGTATGAGTACTGGAATCACTGTCATTCTCTACTTTTGTGGACCTGCAGGCTCTGGAAGAGCTGAAGAAAAAGCTTCAAGGGTTGAAGGACCTGTACTTGTCCCAGTTGCAGTTGGTCCACACAGCATTGCTTGAACATGAGGACGTATCCTCCTCGACACTCAAGTCCCTCGATTCCAAAGTGGCTGCCCATCCTACAGTTCTTGAACAGGTACGATTCCCTAAATGTTGGCTGGTTGATGAGTTTGAAGAATGAAAGACGTGATCCCTTTGATACTGCGTTTAAGAAATAGCATGAATCTATGTGGTTGCATTCTGTATTCATAGATCCTCTGATCTCAACAGCTGTTGGTTAGCGCTGTCGCTGATGCGCATAGCGTGATTCATGACTTGCAAGAGAGTCTCTCCAACCAAGGTCAAGAATTGGCTGAATTCGCTCAACATCAACGTCAGGTAAAGGACCTGTAGTGCATTGACAAGCTAATTTTTTGTGCCATGGAAATGCCAATGTTCTTGCACAGAAAGTCTCCTCAATTCTCTAAATCCAGCTCACTGTCCCTCGCAGGTCGCCCAAAAGTGCCTGCAAGCTGCCAGGGACATAACAAGAACAATTATGGCATCCTTGTCCGCCATAGAGGTCGACACTGCTAATTTCAATGAGTGCATCAATTTTAGCAGCGCAAACCACGATAAAGGGCTCCACGAACTTGCAGAAGCCTACGAGGTTGGCCATATTTCGTTAATCATTTGTGTATTAGCGCCAACTTGTCACTCTGGCATCGCATAGCTTTGCCAACGCGTACGCCATGCAATGTTCTGTTAAGTTCCGTGCCAACTCATCTATCCTTCGTATGCGAAGAGCTTCATTGGAATTCAATTAAGATTGCAGGTATTATGTGGTAACATTCTGACTAAGTGTTGTTGTGATAAGGAACATGCGAGAAAAGATCATACTCAACTATTGGAAAGCATCACAGCAATGTTGGCGAGTTTCCTGGGAAATCGGACTAATCTTGTAAGTTTTGAAATTCTGTTGAATGTCTAACACAATAACACAAAGTAGGGTGATCAGGTTTCGTGGTCTCTGGGACATGTAGTTCCCAAGCGTTCTTAGTTACTATGTTACCTTTATCGTACCGTAATTTCCAACTGTAAATGTATCTTGGAACTAGGTTCATACTTGGATTAAAAAGCTTAGGGAGGTTGCGAGTCAACATGCCCATAGGACGCAACAGGGACTTGAGAAGATACAACAGGAAGCTATCACTGCCAACGGACGACTGAATACCTTCATAGCTGCGGCAGATGCATCCTCCCTTGAAGACGCTACCATGTTTGTCACATCTGTGTCTCGCATGGATGAGACTCTTCAATCATGGTGCGTGGCACTTGGTCTCCACCTTCGATATAAAATTATTCATGTCAATTTTGTAGCAATTGTGTAGCAGGACTGTATTCACGTGCTGAGATAAGCGAACTTCTGTATCATATTTCAGTACCAACCACACAACGACATCTGGAAGGAAGTGGGAGTCTATTAAAAAAGAAGTAAACCAGCTAGTGACGTCCCACACTGCCGCTGCAACTTCAATTCTCAGGTTAGTATTTTCTTTCTTCACAATTCTGAGAATCTCTTGTGATGTCTAAAAAATGCATTTACCTGGTACTCATTTGCACAACCGGTTTTCAGAGAGGGTTTGGAAGCAAATGCAAATGTTCTCGTCAACCTTCAAAGTCTACAAGATACTGCCCGATTGAAAATTGAAGCACAAAACAACAATACAGTGGCATTTATTAACGGTATGCTCTCTTTATTCCTCTTCCTACATAAATTCCATATATAAGAATTATTCGCATGAACATTCACGACGTTTCCCGCTTTCATGATCCATATGTACTCCTACCTAGGACAAAGTGCACCAAGCCTTGTCTTCCATGAATTTAACCCAATACGTCTGTTAACATTGCCAAATTGGTACGCTTTAATGGTTTAGCAACTTTGATCAATATTTCAAGCCGCTGTAGTTGTCACGTGATCAATTCCTTATCTTGTTCCTTTTCCATAAAATGTTAGGTACCTGCTCTGGAGAGCACGAAGCAGCATACAAAATGCAATCAACCATGAAATTCCAGGCTGAAGCAGCTGCAGAACTTGAGAGAAGTCATGAGTCAGGATTGTCTAGAGTTAAATCTCAAACTGATCATCACCTGAAGGAAGAATACTTGGTACACTACTGTTCCTGGCTTCCATGTAGTATTTTTTCATTCGTGCAAGATAAATCAAAATTATATGATTGTATTCTGCATCATGGTTGTGATAGATAGCATATCCAGGCAATGTTTGGTTTTCACCTTCGTCTTTGCTCCATATATTTGATGCATGAAAACTCCTCTGGTGCAGGAGGATAAACCTACATGTTCAACTCCCCGAAAAAGAACAATTCAAGTGCCAACCCCGACTTCAATTATCGCCTTGTGCACTCCACCGCTCGATATGTTGCTCAAAGAGTTTCGAGCAAAGCACGCCGTCGGTGGACCTGTTAGACTGAGCAAAGTGTTCCAATCGGTAGAGGCCTCCTTCCGAGATTCTCGAACTCCCCTCACCATCATCAATTAGTCCGCATTAGTAGGACCACGTGAGAA
Source organism: Physcomitrellopsis africana (assembly GCA_036785485.1). Classification (NCBI taxonomy): domain Eukaryota; kingdom Viridiplantae; phylum Streptophyta; class Bryopsida; order Funariales; family Funariaceae; genus Physcomitrellopsis; species Physcomitrellopsis africana. The sequence continues at coordinate 454,423 of JAWRVF010000015.1, read as the reverse complement.
AGAGGTGGACGGCCCCCACGCTTTCGAATTAGGTTACATTGACATGATCTTCATCTAGCTAACCGCTCCCTGTTGCTACCCTTCTCTAACAATCCTCGTGATGGGTTGACAGAATCGCAGCAGCATGAATCCTGAAAAGGAAAACAAGGAAAACAACGGATTCCAGGACTTCACTACGGGAGGCAAATTCTGCAATGTCGCAAAGAGGGGGTTTGAGTATGTAGTTTTTAGCTCATTTCCCTGAGAAACGTTGTCTTGTTGGCACCATAGGTCAGCTAGTATCTTGTATATTAACAGACTCACAATCTAGATGAGTATCACTTACAGCCTATTAGGCTGTAAATACCATTCACCATTGTCTTTTTCCAGGGGCATTCAATTGCCCCATTACACTGTTTTAACAGTACAAATTTATCCATGACAGCGTTCATTCCATTTCCGAGCGGGCTATTCCCGTCTTTATGGCGCAAATCATAATTATGACCTCTAAGGAAATTGTTTAATTGGCTGGGAGAGTGCAGGATCTCCTCAGTTCAATCAAGGCTGGTGAACCTTCCTACCGCTTCCTCGACACGTGCCGATTCGCAACTAATCGAACGTACAACATCCTTGACCCAAGTATTGCCGACATTTTCCGAATGGACGTTCCATACCCTGGAGCCATGCAAACGCAATCGTGGAGTCATCAGCACGTCCCGTCCACGATTTGATGTTTACCTGCCCAGCATCATCATGCTCACAGCCTAAGACAACTTCATCTTCCAAGCCGAATGCCACGAATTCCAGCTATCCTTTCCTAGATTCCCCCGTACTTAACGTTGGTGGTATTTCTTGTAACGATTGAATCGCCAGAGTTGGAGAACAGGAGAGTGCGTTTTAAAGGTTGTAAGCCACCCTCATCAAGTAGCCGGTCCAAAATTCCACTACCTTGAAAGAGCAATTACCGGTGTGCCAGGATTGCGTTGTGAACTCGTCCTTCTAGAAAATTATCTCTGCAAACGCTATGAAGGAATCGCTGCTAGAGTGGTTACTTTGTTCAGCATTGGTCGATTGAGAATTGATCCAATTGTGAAGACATTAGAAATGTTGTCGGAATCTGCGAGCTTAAGATGTTGTTGGAGCTTAAGAACTTAGGTGAAGGGGGATAGAGACGATACGTGTACCCTTGCTCCACGCCCAACATGTAGAGTCATTTACTCCATCCACCAATCCAGCTCTTGTACAGGACGCATGGCGGTCGCATTAGCACATTTCAGCAACTGATGCGTCCATTCTCCTCATCAATCTCCTCTTCCTTCATGACACAGCATCTGCGATTGAAAATCATCAGTCCTTATTGTTTCAGAATAGAACTGCCAAATCAAGCTTTGCGAAGCGAGTAGAGAAAGAAAGGAGTTCATTCCAAATCTAAAATTAGATAATCCCAAGTTGTGAAGCCGGTGAAACGTCGTCTGTTATTGGATACATCTTCACCTACTTCCTCGTTCACTTCAGAAGTTGTCTTTTTTAGCATTGAACGATCGGAGTGGACAAGGCCGGGGGAGCCCCTCCAACTTCCCGAACCATCCTGTTAGCTTGATATCCAAATCTCATAAGATGCAACGATGTGCTGTAATGGAAGAACATAGTTTGCGGTTCCTGACTCATGTTCATTTGCGTCGAAGTTTGCTGGGACCTTATGATTACAGCACACGCCAAGGAGTGAGATGCAGATTGAACCTCTAGATCACCTGTACCATACCGGAAATTGCAAAAGTTTGGTTTCATAAACGCCGTAGCAAACTACTACGCCCACCAGCAGCTAGCAGCCACAGATGAAAGTGGCCAAGTGCCTCTGCATGGTTAACAGAGCTTTCTTACTTCCAGAAATAAGCTGCAGACTTCAAATTTTTGCCCTGTCTGTATCTTAAGGTGAACATCAGCGCCAAAATGAGGGGTACATGTTTCTCATCCACCTTCATTCGTATATTCGCCGGTAAGCGTGGGAGTAGGTTTGCTCAGTTCCTCCACAGCAGCCCTAGCAACTTCCAGTCGTTCGGTTCCTTTGTACACAAATCTGACAGTAAGGCTATGACGGATGCGCGAAAACTTGAGGGTGTGAGCGATGAACTTGTATTCGATAATTGATGGAAGGATTAGACTGCCTAGTCAAACTATACAGGCACCCCGTTGAAGTCGGTGTTTCTACTCAAATGCCTGGAGCCCTAAAACTAGCAGTGTGCGGGCTTATATATTTGCTCACGGTGTATGCGACACATCGTTTGTGCTCCAGAAGTGCAGACAGATTTTTAAAAATCTAGGATGGACATCGGGAGATGTAGAGGAAGGGAAGTGTGGAGCTGGGGAGCTGGGACGCATGGGCAACTGGCATGCGGCACTCTGATCGATGCTTTGACGCCGCAGCGTGTTGAAGCTCTCTCCGATGTTGCACTCATCGTGGACATAGCTTGTGGAGGAGCTCATGGTATCGCTGTCTTCGGTACAGCTCCTGCTTCAGTATCTTGTTTTTGAATTTCAATGCTTTCGATCTTTGTCGCGTGTTCACCAAGTGATAGGCTCTACATTTTCCGTAGCTGGCAGCGTATGATTTGGAACGTCTCTATGTTAAATCATGCACAATTTTGAAGGATTATCTAATCATACACTCTATCATTCTCTTCTTTAAAATTGTCTCAATGTCGATTTCTAAACTTTACTTCACGTATAATTTTCTGATGGTGCAAATTGTCTACGGCTAGACTTCAGAACAGAGCACCCAGCAGTTGGTGTCCCTTATATCTCTGACACTGATTCTTAGACTATTACCTGTAAACATTCTCGATTCAATTGTACCCATAAACTAGTTCAGCCCAAATTCTAAATAGAGTCTTGTACACCCTTGTTATTTGCAATAGTAGTGTAAGATGTTTAAGTATTCTTCGCCTCGTACTTGAGTTTATTTGTTTTTGACACAGTCGACTCCCCACGCTGCCGTAACTTACTTGATCATTCTCATTAACTTAACGATTCTTGTAAGAGTCCTTATTCATGTCCAGTGTTTCTTAGATTTGTGCACCTGGCATGGGTATTGTAACAGCAGCTTAAGTCTTGCACCTGCGATGGTTGTGCTAGAATGTGGTGACGTTGCAACTTGGGGCCGAGGCCAAGCAGGGGCTTTGGGACATGGAGACGAGACAACCATCACTGTGCCAAGGTTCATCTCTTCGCTTCAGGGCATACGCATCAGCCATGCAGCTGCTGGCTGGAATCACAGCGCCTTTGTAACAGGTGTGTCTAAAAATCCGGTTATGAAACAAGAAAAGATTGAGACTGATTTTTAGCCATGATGTATTTGTAGCAAATAGTCGGTACGCTGACTTTTAGATATCCCAAAGGCGCCTTATTAGATGCATCATTTTGGGCTTCTATGGAATCGAGTGGATGCTTGTTAAGGACGTTATTGATCTTTTCATTCTAAAGCTTTCTCAGTTTCAAACTTAATTTCTCCTGGGCAACCCCATTGAGTGTTTGTATGTCGTGTACACTTAAGTTGGTAGGTTATGTGCAATGTAGACAATGGAGAGCTTTATACTTGCGGAGATGGGACGTTTGGGCAGTTAGGGCATGGACACACAGAATCTCGCCTGGTGCCTGGTCGCGTTGAGCACCTGTCATCTGAGCGTATCGACATGGTGGCATGCGGGATGCGGCACACGCTCGCTCTTGCCGTCACCCAAGGTATGCTATTAATTCCTTATCATTATCTTCTTAGTCATGGCTGATGTCTATAGCACATTCTTTTCTCTTCTATCATGTGTCCTTGCCTAACTAGGAGTTTTGAGGTGCATTTTGATTTTTGGAATGCCGTACCTTCTTCATAAATGATCAAGCTACAAAACACTCAATAACAACGCAGTTAATAGTGTGATCATGCGATTGACCAATTGGCTGCTGACTGCTCTTGCATAGTTCTTCTACCTGAATGTGCTAGTGGAGCTCAGAATTATCAGTGGGAAAATCATTCTCTGATTGCTCGATTATTAGGTTCCGCATGCACTTCAGTTGTGTATGCTTTCGGGTTCAACAAGCGGGGACAGCTTGGGATCCAAATGAAAACAAATGGTAGTGAGAGCAAAAACAAGTGGTGTGTTTCTTCCCCTCAGAGGGTGGACTCTCTCGACATGCATGGGGTTGTGAGCGTTTCTGCAAATGGAGATCACAGCGCCGCACTCACCCGTGAGTTGAACCTATCTGTATCACTAATGTTAAAATTAGTTTCTGATAATGAAATGTTAAGCACTGATGTGATGTGCAACTGTGCTTTTCTTTGGTGTGGAATTAAATGGAAAGTAATGATCTTACTATTTTTACTTGGCAGCTTAATGGTTGGAGCTATGTGTGGTATAGTAATCAAACTGGTTTTGTATTTTCCTATCATAAGCGTAAACTAGAATAATGCCTAATGGTGATTGTGCATGAGCTTTTTTGTCTAAATTTTGCAGAGTTCAGTTCCTACTCACTTACAGGTGTCTTTCCAAATCGCACTTGCGTGGCTGCATTATTGTGAAAAATTGCAGGAACGGGAGATCTTTTCTTATGGGGTAGGGGTTATAATGATGCCCCTGACTCGGAACAGCCTCATCTTTCACATACAGATCTGAAATTAATCCAAGTGTCACTTGGATGGCGCCATGGTCTTGCTCTGGCAGGTAACCCATTTCACACATACATAAGACGCTCAAAAAGTGGAACTCGGTGATGAAATATTAGGATTTGGACTCCACTAGTGAGTAAAGGAAGCATTTTCTCAAGAAACCACGTTGTTGCGTTTGTACAGAAAACAAGGTAGTCTTCGCCTGGGGCAATAATGTCTGTGGACAGTTGGGGATCTCACGAGTTTCCAACAATTCTGAAACAAGGGCGCAAGAGGTGAATGTGACTTACAAATCAGTGGAAATTACTGAAGTCAAGCAATGCACGAAGGAACGGAATGAGAAAGACAGTGCTGCTGAGGAATCTCAAAGACAAATTTCTGGTGTGGATTTTCAGAAAGTGGAAACACAGGGAATGGGAGTTATGTGGATCTCGGCTGGGTCAGAACACTCTGCTGCAGTTCTTGGTACGTTGCCAGCATACACGGACTTCTAGTTGCGTCTTGGCACTTCTGGGTCTACTTGTCATAAAGTGTTTACTTGTTCAATGTCAATTCGACCTGAATGTTTGGTGGGGTTATTTGTTTCATTTGATTGCAGAGGATGGAAGGATTATGGTGTGGGGTTGGGCTGAGCACGGCCAGCTTGGTCTTGGCTCACTTGAAGATCAGGAGGTTCCTCACATGGTATTACTTGCAAGCAAGAGGCTTTCTTCGGGGTTTTTTAATGCGACACACAACCAGCATGCTAGTGTTAACGACGTCAAAACAAAGGTCTATTGTGGAAGCGGATATACTTTTGTTGTGTCCTGAGCAGGCCATGTACAAATGAAAATTGTGAACTCTCGTGAAGGCACTATCGGCGCATGCAATTACAAGAATAAAGATCATCACATCCATTTCCCAACCACCCATAGTGCCACTCTTAATACGTTTGCGAACCATGCCTTCAAATCTTAAATGCAATTATTCACAAAGTCCTGTACTCGCCATCGTGTTCACGTAAAGCTTCTAAATACGTGTGACCAGAAGTAAAACGATAAAATCTTTGAATGCTATTCTTTTTCTTCATACATTACTTCACGAATATCACGAACTAAGGTCAGTTCAATACGAGCACAGACATATGAAACATATTGCCATATCAATCACCTGGTATATATTCAGTCTAAAAAGGCGCCTAAAAGAGTGACAAAATTTGTGACCGAATTGAAGTACTTTATCCACCGAGACTGCAGACTAGAATCCAAAAGTTTTACTTATACAAAAGTTTTAAGGGGAAAAAACAGGACGATGAGAAGAAACACTAATGCTAGGATAATGGATACTTGTGCTTTCAACCTGAACTTTAATGGATTTCTGCAATTGCTAATACTTGGCCAGCAGTGATATATAGATTCACAAAGTTTGCGTGATATTCCCTGCGCTGGTTATGGTGCTTAACCAAATACCACCATAGCTACGATGAGTAGTACTGAGAATCATTTATGTCTATGTTCACAATTTAGATGTGCAAGCTAATCAAATATAATTCAATGCTAAACCCAAAAGTGTCGATATGACAAGAATACACTTGCATGTTGTGGCTCCTCCTTCCTTGTAGTGACAATTAATAATACCATTAGGATGAGTACCGCTGCATGTGACGTTAGCCACTTGGTTCAAGTGCCCTGTATCTCAGAGCTCAGAAGAAGTTCTTGCTTTCTCTAGAGGTTACTGCATCTGCTGCTGCTGCTGCTGCTGCTGCTGTTGTTGCTGCTGCTCCGGCGCGAAGGCAGCCTGAAAGAATAGCAACGTCAAAAATAAAACCAAAGACTTCGACATACAAAAGGCATGAGATTGGGACAGCTGTTTAATCCATTCGAATCTCAGAAAGAAAAAAAATGTATTTAGAAGGAGCCTGTGATCATTAAACATGATACTGCAAGACAGGTGATGCAAGACTTGAAGACAGCCAGAACTACAATCTGTGGATTCATCCAATCATTTCTCATATGTGAAGTGAAGTGCACAGCCAAGTCGAAGAAGCTGGCAGCTAGGTATGCTAGTAGCCTCAAAAGCAGGGAAAATGAAAAGGGGGTTTTAAAGCCTGCGATTACCGGTGGTGGCTGATACATCATTTGTGGGTTTGGTGGAATGCCTGGCTGGCCGACCATCATCTCCTGCACAGTGACAACTGTGATCAGCATTCCTAGACTCTACTGCGAAGCACAGCATACGTCCTAAGATGTAACCAATGAATAAGACACAAAATATAGTCACGCTTCTAAAACACTACACAGCAGTAATTGCACCAATTCTAAGTTATCCTATATGGTCATTCATAGGTCAACTCAGACCAGAGTCGACCACAAAAGTTGGAAAGGTTTGGTATGGAATTTACAGGAGCTCCCATAGGATGATGCATTGGCTGCCCAGGCATGGGAGGGTAGTACATTCCTCCATATTGCACACCATCAGCTGGAATCCCTGGAACTCCAGACCATGGAACACCCAAGTCTTCTTCCTGAGACACAAGTACAAAATACAAGGTTCTTGAAGAAATTCAAGGACATACTAACAGAATGGTCTAACCATAATCAAAGGACAAAAAAACAAAACAAAAAAAAAAAAAAAAAAAAAAAAAAAAAAGCCGACCAAAATAAATCATAAAAAATATTATATGAATAGTTGAGTTAACAGAAAAATTATTGAACCACAACATCAATGTCGAACACACAAAACAACAAGTATCTAAAAGACTTTGGTTTCAGAAGTGTACCTTTAACTCATCACGTGGAACAATGTCTACAAGAAAGTCAAAAATGTCGCCTCTAGTGATAGCGCCAGCAATATCATTTCTTTGTAGTGTTCGTCTTTTATTCTCTTCAGTGTGAATCCAAGAACGAAGCGTCAATTCCAAGATAAACATCTCGCAAGCTTTAGAAAATAGCACCGGAGCTTCTGCTGCAATCATCTGTTTTAGAGACATGATCCACTATTAGCGGTATCATTAAACAAGTGAATTTCAATGCGAATGAGTCTTTAGACTTCAGCAAACGCTAGATGACATCCTGATCCATCCCGACGTCACTCACTGCACATGGAACTTCCATCCCAGTAAGACAAGCCAAGTATAATGTTCGTGAAACTAAGCAAGTGAGAGACAGAATTTCTGATCAAGATACAAAAGAGGAAGTAGGGCAAGGAAGTACCAACCTTAACATCTTCATCGGACTTCATGATCTTCTTTATGCGCGCAAGTGGCAGCTGGTGAGTCTTAAAATCTGAAAGATTTACTAAAGTAAGTGCCCCAAAAATAGAAACGTACATCAAATTCAACTATAGAAAATAGACTCAAAAATGCGAAAGAGATTTCTGTACAACTTTCCATCGAGTTTTTCCAATGCAGCAAAGAATCAAAATATGCGCAAAGCGATAGCTCTTACTTGACCGTCTGTATCCCTCGATCACAAGTACATACCAATACATCAAAATAGGCGTTTTGAAACTGACGCAGCTCAACTGACAGTCAAGATACCAGATGAAATATGCTACACTTCTGTGCACTTTTATGAGCTATTACAGACTCTCGTTTGCCTTCGTTCAATTGAGATAATCCTTACGGGATTGATTACCTCGTGTGTTTCAGTGATTGAAATTCATGCAGGCGTATGAACGTACCATTGACTTGCTCCGTCTCCTGCATTTGCTGGGCCCAGAACTGGGACAGCTGCTGCTTCTGAATTTGCTGATAATGGAGCTGCGTCTGCATATTCACTTACCAGCGTGATCAACTATCTTCTAAAACAACGACATGACAATCTAGACAGGTATATTACCTCCAGATAAACACCTTTTTCTCAAAACATTCGAAAAGTTATCAACCCAACTAGCCATTTTTTCATTTTCCATACAAAAAGAGACACTTCCAACAAAAAAAGTCTTCTGGAAGAAGCACATTGGTTTGCTACACCCACTCCTCTGAAAAGTCAAGTTCACAGACACTTCACTCCAAAAATTCGAAGTGAATGTTTCGGTTGAAAACACTGCTTCAAACAAAATGCATTGAAAAACCCTACTTTGGTTTCCACTCTGACCACTGCGGATCTTGAAATCAATCTCTCTACGTGGAAAATGTCCTCCTTGTACCAACCCTAATCAAATGGGTCCTCAAAATCACCGATTTCTTGACGTCCGGACAAACCCCAGAAAAGCCCATCAACATGTACACCTTCGAAAACATCAACTCGAAGGTTAATCTATCGTAGGTATGCTATAATCAACAACTCAAAAATCTTCATCCATTTCTTTCACGCATCCAGCCACTGGACTGGCATCCCCGCCGTCAGCACAACCCCTATCCAACGGTGGGGCAAGACGACCCACACGCCAAACCATACCTTGTACTCCTCGTAAGCCATGATCAAACCCAGGGCAACGACAAGATGATCAATCACAGCATAGGCAACCAACTGAATGCGTGGGTCCAATCAAACCAAAACCAAACCCTGTTCATCCACCCAAGCTCGCCCCTCACACAGATGATCGTCCAATAACATCAACAGCTCGGTAACGCCAACCTAGCTCAGCCAAGCCAAGCCAAGCCAAGCCAAGCCAAGCCCAACCCAACCCAATCAGGCCATGACTGTAGTGTACCAACACCGACACGGACGCCACAACGAGCGTATCCACACAATTGCGGGTGCCGCAGAGGGGCACCAACGTCTTTCAAAAGAATGTCATGTCCCGAATCCGCAACGGAATGGGGGGCGGTAAGAGGAGGGAGCGCAGGGAGAAAACGCATCCGAAACGGAACGCAAACGCTGATTGGGGTTGTGCGGAATTCGTACCTGCTGCTGGCCTTGGGCCTGATAGTGCATCTGCAAGGGCATGACTGGCCCGGGGTGCGGCGCCATCTGGGGCGCGGACGAGGGCGGCATGTGGGGATGCTGGATGGCCATTTGTTGGCAATGGCGCTGGCAGACTGGATTTCAATCCGCCGCGAACACGAAACGCTTCTCTCTGTGCAAGTGCGCGACTTGATGCAGATCCCACCACACATTGTTGACGTCCTTGTTCGCGTCTACCGCGACACCCACCCACCACCCGGCTGGGGTGGATCTTCCCCTAGAACCGGCTCAGTGTGTAAACTATCTCATCCTAGGTGGGATGAGGGAAGTCATCCCACGTCTGCCCGGGCAGTTTCTCGGGCAGAATTAAGCGCTTGCCCGTGAAATATCAACCTGCCCAGGCAGTTTCCCGGGCAAAATCGGCCTCGTGCATAGGCATTCTTTCAAATTCCAGTGCTAAAAATTCCTTCGAGAGGCGAGCGGCTGTGGACCGCGTGGCAAGGAAGGCCTTAGAGTTAGCAGTCTCCTTCTCCACCTTTGTGAGCTTCTCCTTTTTGCCATCACTCTCATCCTGACTCTGAGTTGCAGAAGGGTAAGCTTCGTGCGCTTCGTCTGAAGTGCCAATCTCGCCTCCACTCCCATGTGCTTCCACGGCCTTTTCCGTCTCCTCACCCACACTGTTCCCGGCCTCCGTGCAAGGTTCAGAATCCACATTGCCCGTAGCTGCAGACCCCTACTCACCTTCACAAACACGGGCCCACCCTTAGGGTTAGCAATTCGCCCTCTCGCGAGGACCCATCCGAGGCTTCTCCTGCCGTGAGGGCTTCATCCAATGGGCCCCTGTTGGTTGTGCTGGCTGTGGGGAATTTTGGAATTTGTGGGTTATTCCTCATAGTGTTTGATGCTTCGCCAGATTCGTCCTTCCAACTCTCAGGCCCAGGATATTATTCCTCTCCACTAAATAAAATATTTTAAATATGAGTGTTAATAAATAAATATTGGTGAGGAAAACTGGTATCAGTCCCTGTTTCCAATGTAGAGCCAATTGGGGTGTTCCACTCATTGTTTATTTGGTGTTGTGTATATTGTTGTTGTTGGAAGTTCCGATGCTTTGACTGAATGTGAATTAATCAACTGCTCTCTGGAAGGTACCATCCTAATTAAAATGCAGCTCAAAAATTTTTTGTAGGATGTGTATGAGGATATTTTGTTTTATTTTATTCTTGTGCATGAACGCAAATATTGTTTTGGATTTAAGGAATTAAAACAAATCAAAGATGAAAATTGACAGTGTAATAATCCTACCACCAACTACATGTTGTTTATCCTTTGAAATTCTTTTCTAAAGCTAGAATCTTATGCACATTTGGGAATTTTTATAAAGTTTGTTTATTGTGGCATTGTCAATGATTTATGCAACTTTAAATGAATGTTCCAATCAGCTGATTTCTCACACACACACACACACACACACATGCCTAACTACATAAATTCAAGTATTACCATGACAAGGGTCTTGATGATTCAGCAATTAGCTCACTTGATTTAGAATGATTGGACTTCAATCCCTACAATTTGAAATGGGTGGCTGAAAACTTCAAGTCATGAACTTTGCATATCAGAACATCTTTATTTCTTTTCCACATTTTAGTTAAATTAGTTGTTGTTTTTTTTTGTTCTTTTGTTCTTTTTCAAAAATCAATGTCTCATAAACATTCAGAATAACATAAATGTACAAAAAATTTGTCAATTTTTTAAATTAGAGAAAAAATAAATAATTTATCAAAGAATAATTTTAGATACAGTTTCAAAATATTAAAAATTATAAATGCATTGAAGATGTATTTGGTAATTCTTTTGAAAAACCAAATAACATGCACAATTTGAGGATATTATATGAAATTATATAAATGGTATGAGAATCAAATAATAAAAAATATTGCAAATATATGTTAACAAACATGATTGGAAAATTGGTTATTTTAGTTACATTTTTTATATTATCAATTAAAAATTTTAACAAAATAATGCTTTAAAACCATAAATTAATATGCTTTGATAAATTACCTATGTTTGAATTACAAGCAAAATACAAATAATCCAATACACTAAATTGTTTTACGTACAAAATACCAAATCTAATGTCCAGAACGAAGGGTGCTTGACTCAGTTGTGGTGTTGATTATAGTTTTGGAGAAGAAGGTGCAGAGGGAGTTTTGGAAGTCGAGGGAGGCTTGGTTGGTTGTTTGTTCCGTGCAGCTGCAGAATGTAAGTGGCTTTGATTTCTGGCTTTTAGATAGGAAATGGAAGGACCCGCCGTAGGTGAAATGTAATTGCGCATTTACTTCTCAAGGCTGACACAAAACTGCAGAACTAACCGCGGATTATGTAATGGAGAGGAGGATTTTGTGAGTATCTTAGGGCAGTAGCTCACTTGTAGTAGTCTGCGGCTTCATTCATCTGGTATTTACCAACCTCTTAAAGGAGAATGATTTGGTTGTAATCTTGCCCTCCTCTTGAGGATTGTAGATCAGAATGCAACAGAACTCTCCTTTTCTTTCAGTGCCAACTTCGACAACTATTGTTGAATTCTGTATTTGGAGACCCATATAAAGCCATGTAGTAAATTTAGTGTTACCGCGGCTAAAGTCACAACTTGATCTCCAGCAGACATCCTCTGCAACCATCTCTGCTTGAATCGTAGCACCAAGAATTCTTAGTGCACACGAACAACTCTTTTCAATTCTTTTTTGTTTATTTTGAAACCTTGACGACGCACAGTTCCGCGCGGGGCTGTGCGTCGTCAATTATTTTTTAAAATTGTTCGTGTGTTGGAGTGGAAGAGTCCTACACCAACACACTGAAAAGACGATGCGGTGTTCAATCTTGGAATCGAAGGGCCCTGCACAAAGACGCAAACACCTCACATCGTATTCCAAGGCGTCCGGCAGTGTGGAGCACACCTTCTACAACCAGTACGAACAGAATGTTAAATGCACGGTACACAAGCTCAGAAGCTACACGATTGAATGGTGCCAAACATTGGCAACAAAAAAAGGCAATTCACCGCGTGAGTGGAAGAGCCCTGCACAAACAAAAGCACACAATAACACAAAAGCACAAATACAGTAAGTAAAAGCACAGCGTAAACAATTATACAGTAAACAAAAGCACACAATAACACACAGGACATCGACACAGAAACAAAAACAGAAGCACACATAAACACACAAGACAAAAATAAGGGGTCCATCGGCCTGGACCACCGGTCCGGACCGGAAACTTATGTCAAATCGCACCAGAGGAACGAGAATTGATACAAGTCGGAGAGACAGAAATGATCTCTGACATGCTTTATATACTCGCAGGGCGTGCTTACTTTGGGCAGCCTCGGGCGGGCAAAGTTGTTGGAGCAACCCTGGTCGGGCACGATTATCATCGGCAGCTATAGATGACTAATGTAGCGCGCTATTTCTGTCCATTGGAAACCTGGTCCCGTTCTAGGGGTAATTCATCGAAAGCGCCCCCCACCCTCCCCCGCCCTCGCTCCTCGCGGGCGCCTATTCCCGGCCCGGCCCCCCGTGCGCCATGCATACGTGCCTGCATGAGAATGCGGGAATGGGGGTATGTATGCGTGTCGGGGGTCGCCGCGCCCATGCATGCAGCATGCCTCTCCACGGTAAGCTCCCACGGCGAAGGGCACGATTACTTTTGACTTTTACGAACCCAGTTCTCGTTCACACTGGCTCTTCGTTCTCCCTCCCGAACGAGTTGGTCTTCTTGCCCCATTTCTCTCTTTTCAGAGAATGGAAATTACTTGGACAATCTTTTTGGTGATACTTTTTCCTTTCTGAAAGCTTGTCTCGTGATATGGTTTTTGTAATTTAAAGGGTTTTGAATTGTAAATATTCTTACATTAATTTGTTTTAAGATGATGTGTGATAAATGAAAAACGAAGCCTGCAGTGTTCGCCCATGTCTGATTTTACATTGCAAAGAAGAAAGGAGAAAAAAATGTGACTTTGAATGGTAATGTATGAGACAAACGGCATTGTTGTAAGTCTTAGTTTGGAACAATTCATGTTAGTGTAATTTATGTGTGTGTCATTCAACAGTGTATTTGTAATGTGTACACATCTAAAAAAAACTAAAATGATGAATTAGTGTATTATTCATATTAAGCATTGGAAATCACACAACCAAGAGGATAGAGGTGGTAGGCCATGAATGCCATCAATGACTTCTTTTATAGTAGTTTTTAATAGAATTGGTAAACATTAACACTGTTTAATTTAGATAGATTTTATATTGTTTTTTGACCATTGTACTATAAATTAATCAGAATGTATATTATTAGATTATTCACACTTTTATTTTTTCAACATTTAGTACTTAATTTTATTTAGTTATTGCCTATTAAATTATCTCACCCTCTCCATATTGCATTAAGTAAAATTCTTGAATTTTTGCATAGCTATTTTGGATTTTCGTTCTATCATAATAATTAATTAATAGATTTTATTTTACTGCTTGAAATAGTTTGTTTATATTAAAACATCAAATTACATGATTAACAACAGCCCATTCTCCACATGTTTTTTCTACATTAATTTTAGAATTCAATTACAATAGTAAAAAAATCATCATCTCACTGAGTTGATTTAGTATTTAGTTATCATTTGATAGTTTTAAATGTCAAAGAAATAGATGTGGAACACATACTGTAAGAATCATTGCATTTCTGTGTGACTATATATATATTAATTGAATTCAATGATAACAATGCTTCATAAAATAGTTAATAAAATGTGAAGGCTGTAGCTCATTTTCCTTCACTTCACCAACATTTATTTATTTAACCATAAATTGGTACATATAAAAACAATGCCAAGAGAAATCAAACTAGTTTTTCTTACTCACCAGCGCCTACCCAAATATTTTTCGTTTATATTCACGTTTTCTCATACACGGATAAATAGGTATGTTCTTTTTACAATACAAATTCTGGAATTGAACTTCTTATCATAATCATTGTCATTGCTACACGTTCATATCTGAAATGTAGTTAAAATAATATTGAAAATGAAATGATATTCTATATTTCTCACAATTTCTAGAAGGCAACAAACATTCTAGAAGTTAAAAGCAAATTCAAACTCTATATCCATACAACAATAATTCAAAGATCATAAACACACCACCAAAATAAATCTTTCCACATATCTTGACTTATATTCCACATGAGGTTGATAAACAATTCCAAAGTCCATTTCCAAAGTAGGTATAAGTAATAATAAACTCTACTTCATTTCCATGAAAAAGCCCTCCTCTGAACAACGATGCATTGACCATAGTCCCAATCGAAGCACCGCAAAATCAGATTCTCGTGAACCAGGCAGGATGAATGCGAAAACAAGAGAAGGGTCGGGATTTTCAACAGTGGGTGAGTTCGGCCAAAGCTAGTGCAGTCCGGTAGCGGGGTAGCGGCTATGGCAGCAAACGAGTATAAATAGTATAAAAACAAAATTTAAGGCTCATCATTAAATTAAAAAATTCAATCAATCACTACCCAGAACTTGTGTAATGATTAGATATACGTTTAGAGAAACATATCCTTACACTGAAGACATGCATTTGTTATAAACACGTAACTTCTCTATTCTTGTAAAAGTAAAAAATAAAATATAATACGTAGAGTTTCAGTTCAAAGTTAACTCAGTAATATGTGCAATTAAAATGCGTCAGAAATATCATGCATCTCATGTGACATCATATTAGATACAACTGAAAAGTGAACTTGTTATGCAGCAAACCTTTGACATATCTATCAAAAAGTGATTGAACAACAAAAATTTCGACAGCAGTAAAGGTAGATGAATTATCACGCAAAACTACCCGAAAGACGCCAGCTTTCAACCCGAGTTCCATTTCACATGCGTTGTATCACAATGACAACAAGTACACTGAACACCACATCCGGGCTTGTTCCAGCTGACCAACTAAACATCAAACCCGAGCGCACGTCACAAAAATTTCGGTCCTATAACCTAATTGTCTACCCGAGGATCAATGCACGATGTGGAATTTAAATACTGTAGCATAAAACACATAAGAATGCAGACGACTCTAATTTATACATATGACCCCTTCCTTATCAAAGGCCACTCTTACCCGAAAATTGCATGACAAACCACAAAAGACCGCCTCCTGGAATGTCCAGTGCCTAAGAACCAGAACTAACATTGTCATTCCAACTCTTATCCAGCCAAGTTCACGGTCAGCGACACGTATGGATGCACCTCCGAATCTCCACCAGCAAGTCCCATCATCCCTGCATCATCCTCCGCATGCCAAAACGAACTGCCACACACAAAACGCACAAAATACAGCCCTCCCATCAGCTGGCCATTCGCCTGCTCCCCACATCTCCTGCCCAGCATGCGATTAATTCCACTTCCAACGCAACCAATCTGCCACAAACTCTCCACGACCATTCTTACAACCTCTGTGTGCAATGCAGTCACCAACTGTGATATCATCCTCCTCTTCATCTCACTCTGGGTGTCTGCATTCTGAGCCGAACACGGAACCCCCCAAACCACCCGTTCCTCCAGCTCCCATAATACATACATGTCTATCCATCTCTCAATTTACCCCTCTCATGACAGTCCACGACGTGCACCTGTTTGCCCCGCTAGACAGCTTCTCACACACTCCACGAACTTTCTTTTCCGTCTTTGCGCTCGGAGCCAAAACAGCCCCCTGAACCACATCACACTGTGCAATCAGAACCACCTTCAATGCTGCGCTGCACCATGCTCATGCAAATTCACATCGCTCGACCGAAACTACCGAATCCGACAGAAAATGCTCACCAGGAACTTCGGCGGAAGCCCATATCTCAAGATGCTTTCCGTGAACAGTCTGATAGCACACAAGTGCATCCACGCGCTGAAAACCTGTTCACCACCACACAAACCATCACTCGTCACCATCCGCCAAACATGCAGTTTCACCCCAACCAACCACTCTCCCTTCACAACACAGGGATGCACGCCCCAAACCCAGCTTGCCTCGCCATAAACAGCATAGCACCACTGTTGAAGAGATTGGCGAAGCTCGTCTTGGTCGCTTTGGAGCTTTGCCATCTCCTCCTGCTTCGATGACTGCCCTTCCGGATCCAACTCAAACTCCCGAACCTGCCCCACCGTCGACCAACCAATTAGACACCCGGATACAACATTGGCGCGTTCATGGTTTCCGCTCTCACCATCGCCAGCTTCTGTTCCACACATCGCTCACCAGAAAACCCCTCTCCCTTGCGGCGGTCCTGAAGTTGTCCGCCACCTTTCGGAACAACGTCACCGTAAACAGAGCGTTCTCGTTATCCTCAGTCAGCTTCTTCGAAGACCTTGGAACCTTCATCACCCACACACCACATCACATCACATTGATGCACAGCGAGCGCATGCGCAATATCGTCATTCCCAATCTTCACACCCTGTGCATCAAGTTTGACGAAACCATGTCCCATCCACCACAACACTCCCCTCGAGGATAACGGGAACTGTGAACCACCACGCCCGCTCAACATACCACGAAGCTGGCCAGAGTCTCATAGCTTGCCAACCAGTCCTTCTGTGAGTACTTCGACACCACCACCAGAAGCGTAGTCAAATGCTCCGTGCTCACAATGTCGTCGGGCTTCACTGCGTTCGAAAGATCCCGCATTGCCATGCTGTTCATCGTCACCGTCAGTTTCAAACTGCAACACCAATCTGACAAGCACCTCACTCCAGCGCTGCATCACAAATCACTTCCAGCTCCAAATTTGGGCGACCCCACACACTTTTGAATTACTCATCCCCGTGCAATTTGAACCCCACACGTACGCACCTGCCGCTCTGCTTCCGCAACATGGTCGTCAATTGCGTCTTCACATTACTGTACTCCGAAACCCTCACCTGTGCGCGCACACACCACCACTGTAAGCGGCAGTGTCCTTCCCCTACTTGCAAACCAAAGCTCTGCCCACCAAACACGAGAACACGGCGTCCCCTACGATACGCATCCACACGCTGGATTGCAAACGCCGTCGCCGATCAACGACCACTTCAAACTGGCCGAACCGAAAACAAGTGCCCATCAACCTCTACAATGCCGCCGTCGCAACAACCTACCATTTCCAACCAAGAACCCCACTGGTAAAACCCCAAAATTCGGCACCTTCAGATCATCCTCCAGCTTCAACACGCCCTCCTGAATCGTGTCCACCACCTCTCTCAACGGTGTCATGGTTGGATACTTCGCCTCGTCCCAGCTGAACCTGCACATCATCAGGGCCAGCCCTCGTCAGGTATCGTCCCTGCCACGCCCATGACTTCCTACTTCCCACGCTGCCCCGCCTTCCTACTCAACTTCATGCACTCAATTTGTGCCACCCGAACTCCAATTGCTCCGGCACCTGGTGATGTAAGAGTCCACGGGAACTCCATCCACAGAGAGAGCGCTGCTGCTGTCGGCATCGGATGCCCGCTCCAAGTCGTCTATTTGCCTGCGCACCTTGTGCGTCACCGTCTCCACCACTTGATTGGCCTGCAATCGGAGCGTACACGTACAGCAACTACCTCCGTCTCAATCACAACACCACTTGACATTGGTGACAACTCATTTCCACCACTCCAAAAGGATCACTCTACTTCTAATGCACTTGGATCTCCTTCACCAGCGCCACTCTAGGGCTCGCACCACTTCATTACCGCACATCTAATTCGCTATGCTTCTGGGTGTCAATCGTTTGCTATCCCCATGCTCAGCCGGAAATTCAAAATTCAGAAAAAAAAAATGTCCACAAATGCCAGCTCAACGGTGTTCCTCCCCCAACAACCCAACCCGATTGGCACTCGTTCAAAGCACTTCGCCAACATCCGCTAGGGTACCCACAAATCAGGTCAACCGCTGCAACGCACTCCCGAGACATCACACTACTCGTCATCACACAAGACCTACTGCCGTCAATAAGGGGAGCCACCACAACACGTCACAACATTACTCACATAACTCGATCGCCTGGCGCGTGCGACCCGCACTTTCCAAGGCCAATCCGGAAGTCAAACGCAGTTCAATCAGGTCCTACGCATTCATTTCCACGATCCAAATCACTCAGCTGCCCCCAGCTTGTCAAGGAAGTCGAACCTTGGTCAGATCGTCGCTCATCGTCAGCAAAGAGTCCAGCGTCCCTACTCGAAGCTCTGGAATGTGGAACTGCTCCCACCACCCAACCACACACAATCAGTGTCTCACTTCGCACCATCTCACGCAAAGCAAAGCTACGCGCTTTTGCAAACAACCGGCACCCGCGAATCCAACACCGCGGGACACACCATCCAGCACGCCACACCTAGCAGCTACCAGATCAGCCTAAGTGTGCGTGGACCAGATCCGGATGCGCAACCTTGTACGTGGGAGTGTCAAACGCAGCTCGGGAAACGCCGCTGCACAGGCTGTCCCATGTCTGGCTCGCCGTCCCCTGCAGCGGCAGCGACACCAACACATACTTGTTCGCTGCCATCGCCGCCACCCCGTTACCGCCCTGCACTTGCTAGGGGTTGTGGATACGAAATTGAAGTGTGTGTTCAGTCTGACAGAGTTGTGGAGCTCCGGCTTAGGAGCAGGACGTCCACGGCATTCTTGTGTAGAGTGGAGTGAGGCAAGTCCCTTGCTTTCCTGCGTGAGTGCAGCTTTCGCCACGTTCGACACTTTATACTGTGGGATTTGTGATTGGCGTTTACTCGGACTTCGTAAACTCGTTTCGAGAAAGAACTCGTGGCAAGCGTTGTTTTTCTTTTTACTGGTGTCAAGACATGCTTTCCGATCTTTGCTCGGGATCTCTGTGCAATGTCTCATATAACTCGCTGATTTTTGTGAGGTAATGAAAGATCAGAAGAATTTCGTTTTAGTACCTGAAATGTTTGCGTTAAGCTGTCAGCTAGTTTGCGTAGTGAGGGGACTGTGCATATCGAATTTTTTCCTACATCATTTTGCACTCATAAAAAGCCTTACATTCCGAGATCAAGCTCTATGGTGCGATGCTGTGCCGTCGTAGTTTCCATGTTGCCGAGGTTGTGGAACAGGAAGCCTCGAAGCATCTCAAGCAGCTCGAGTTTTATCCACCAAGTGCATGTCTTCGTCATCCACAGCTTTGTTGAAATGATAAGTCGAGGCTTTGATACAGTTCACACATTGTGTGGTCATCAGGCTTATGACCCTGCGATTTAAATTTAGAAATTGACTCACCAGTTTGCATGACAAGGCCCGAGTGTTTCCAAATAGAGGTTCTCCTGATGCCATGCACAAGAAAATGAAACATGATGTGTTGACACAAAACAGGAGGATCCATTTCTGAAAAGCAGTTTAAATGGAACTGAGAATTGCGTGAGAAGTTCTGCGAGCCTAGCTCCTCATCTGTAAATGTCATTCTTTGACTCAAGACTTTGTAGAAACTAAGACTGCCTTCAAAGGAAGTAAGCTTGCAGTCATTCGTAGCATTTTGAAGGAATCTCTCACGCGGTTGAATAGATGGAGATGGTGAAGGCAATAACAAACGATCGACACGGAAATCTGCTTGCTACAGCTAAAAATTAGTCTCACATAGAAATGTACAAGTATACTCCGCGAGTCACTTAGCTTATTCCCTTTACGTCCTCGATCATGACTGAGCACAAGGCTAGAGTCTGATGCCTAACCAGACAGGACAGCTCAATTCACATCGAGAAGACCAACTCTATGTTGTCCGTATACATAGCTAAGATGGAACCAGGTGGGGGTGGATCTGGGGTTGAAACTGTAGAGCTAAAACAATCAATGGAGAAGATGGATAATCTATATCCAACAAAAATTGTGTAAAGATCAGTGATGTGATTCACCCCCGACCAACGCAGCTCTTGGGGACGAAGCCTATCTTGCGATCGACTATGTCGTAGTAGACTTGGAAGTTTTGTTGCTGGATACTACCGATGATGGTCACGTCAGGGGAAGACACCATGGAGAAGCAGTAGGACTGGCTGCTTTCAAGGAAGATGAAGTAGTTGGAAGGCGGCAACTCCATGTCACCCCCTTCGAAGTGGAAGGTCATAGATGGAACAGTCGGTAGCTGGCCCTCGGCAAATCCCCCAAGGCAGAGGTCAAGGCCCGAGGAGTCGTCTGCCTTGCGCGGGTAGACCATGGTGGAGGCGTTCATGGCAGCCAGAACCTCCTGATGCACCACATCAACCAATTGTGTCACCGTCGTGCCGGAATCGAAGATGGTTCCTGCCCTGCCGACTGGGTCAATATCGAACGCGGTGGAGGAAATGTTGAGCAACTTTCCACCCACACTAATCCCGTTCAGCTTCACGTAGTAGTATGTGGGGACCTTGGGATTTGTGAGGAGGGATATGTATTTTACGCCTGGAAAAGTAGGCACGGCTGCATCACCAAAGAGCAGGGGGCTAGTTTGCGTTGGTGGCGCCAACCAATCCACGAGACAGTAAGAAAATTTGCCATTGAAGACCGTCTTGAGCTGCGAAGGAAATGACAAAGGACCTTGGCCCAGGCCCAAGATTCCGTCCGCTCCTGCAAATGACCCCTCATTGTCGTGCCCACACCCGAATGCAAAATTGGGCACCTACACCACATCACTCTCTCATTAGTTTCGGCCTGTTCATGTTGGCGCTGCATCAGATTCGACTATGGTAAAAACGGTGGTTTACTATGTTTGGCACTCAACACACCAACCTGTTGCTTTTGTCCATTGATGCCGTCCATGGTGATGGTGTCATACACGAAGTCTCCGGTTGATAATGACCCATCGCCGTAAGAGTACCAATAGACGCATGTTGTCTGGTTGCACATGGGATACGGGAGGCCGTTGCACAGTTCTGTGCCGCAAGCAAGCTGCCAAATCGATGCAATTTCAGTGATGTTCATTTTATCAGACTTCAAAACTGACTCCACAAGACAATGACGTTGCGTGCTGCATTAAGAAAGGGCTGCGCCGACTGTTTGATGATTTACCTTGGTAAATGATGTAGACGTGTTGGGAAGAAACAGTGAATCGTTCTGCGAGTAACATGTTCCACAAGGAGAGCACTGAACCCATGTTAGGTCACTGCCTGTGTCGACAATGACAGAAAAGACACGCTCGGGGGTACCTAATCTCACTGTTGCCAAGTACTCCCCCCTTGCTGCCGCTACCGTTGCGGTAAACCCTCCTGCACAACAGAATAATATATCACCTCAGCCACGATGGCAGCAGTTGGTTGTGTGAACATGTGTCACTCAGTGGGCTAAACGCCAAACCGATCGTTAGAATTTAATTACTCACCACATTTCCCTCACGGAATCGTCTAGTTATTATTCTTCAAGACCATCACTTGCAATCAACTCCTGTGTGGTTGTGAATCCTATATGTACTAATGCAAAGAAAGCTTCATGCAGGTTGGGAGATGTCTAGAGTATGGTGATCTGAACCTGCGCTTGTGCCACCAGGGGGGTTGCCTCCAGCTTTGGCTCCTCTGCTGCTATGAGCATGAAGTTTCTTTCCCACTTCTCGGGCCCTCAGGGAACTTCTATGGACGGCGCATCGGAGTTGATGATGGTCCCTAGGACGACCGTCTTCAAACTTTTGCAGCCCACAGGGTGACTCAATCCTCTGCATCTCCACTTTTACGCCATGGCTATGGCCTTGATTAGCTTGAAGATCGATGTGCAAGAGCTCGCGCCTCACAGTTCGGGTATCCAGTGTGCTAGTTCCACTCTGCTGACTCGATTGAAGCTTGTCGACAATGAATGGCGGCGTCTGATCCGTCGCGCGAGCGGACAATGCAGCTGCAAGACAGTCGGAGGTTCTGGGAAGGGCTGCCAAGCAATAAATTGTGGAAACGAAAATAGCTGCTGCTCGCTCCGTGCACCTGCAGCATTGGCCGTGAGATTCACAACACAATATGAATCGATCAAAGATGTCAATCTCTTTAAATCACTCGACCACATTTTCAGATGTTAAGTTATATTTAAACACTTCTGTATGCTTCATCAACGAACATTCTAAAATGAACAGACAAACACACACCTGCCACTCCTCTTTCGCAACATTGTTGTCAACTGTGTCTTCACATTCACGTATTCCGAAACCCTTATCTACACAGCTAAACCTGTTACAGAAAATGGCTACTTCTCGCAGCTACCACTTCTGCTACACCTCGCACGCTATAATCTTCATGTACTCATTCGCTTCCAAGACCGATTGCCCAAGTACCTCGTAATGTAAGAGACGATGAGAATTCCAGCTACGAGTGAAGCCATGTCATGCTGCAAGTCGTCTATTGACCCCAGACGCACCTTGAGCGCCTCTGTAGCGATCACTCGGTTGGTCTGTCATAGAAACGTACAAACAATGCATGTACATTCATAGCAGCACACTGCTGCGAGCGGTAGCTGGCGATTTTCACACTCTCTCACTACGGAATAATAAGGTTCAATTGCTGTAATGGAATCTCCTAATGCAGCACGACAGTAGGCCTCCGAACACGACGACTCCGCCACTATTTAGGCGTAAACACACAATTGCTGAGCTTCTTCAGTTGACCTCAAGAAGTCAACCACATCGTTCCTTCGATCTCCAGACACAGGGATTCGCTGCGACGATCTATGACGACTGAAATGTATACCGAAGGATACTGGGGCATGTAGACCACGAGTCTGCACAAAGGTTTGGAGATAGAAGAGCTGACAACTCCAACCCATGCATGGAATTCGTTACCAAATCGCGCACATCTATAGAACAATTTCTGGGAAAAAGTGCTAGGGTCTTCCGATCAGAGGAAGCTGCAGAAAGTTTCACCTCCAGCCCTGACCCTGGCGCGGCCTGCTGGTGTTCACGGTACAGCTTGCACTTTTGCTCCTGGCTGTGTGACAAGGAAGAGTAGCAGTACAGGGTTTATGATGAAAGCGACCGAAGCCCCACCCTAGCCAAGGCTACAGGAAAGTTGAAGCACTCGAATCAGCAGACGCCGAATCAGCCAAGGAGATGCTGTCATTCAACAGAATCCAATATACTCTGATCACGTCGAGATGCTTGGACTACTGCAGCAGAGCCAAGCTCATGGCCATGGCTACCCGACCCTACTCAAGACAGTACTCAAAAAAACAAAAAAGGGCAAACAACGAGGATCCCCAGCAGTATCACAGCTATGCCGTTGCGACGTCTGCATGTCACTCCACTGAGGTGCAGATTCGTAGTGTCAGCGCAGTATTGGACCGTCCGCGCCTGCACCCCAGGCACCACCTATCCCATCCCATCCCATCCCCTGCAATGCATCCCGCCACTGATCAGTCTCTGTGCCAGTGCCAAGGACAAAACGCATGCGCCTCCCCGAGCATGCAGAAACGAAGCGGCTACGAGGGCCACGAATCCCCCTCAAAGCTGCACAACTCATTTGCTCTCTCGCCCCCTCTCGCGTCGCGACTATGGCGTCGCCACTCCCCACTCCTCGACGGCGCGGCTGCCTACCCCTGCCCGTGCGCAGTCGTAGCGCCGTCACTTCCCCTCACCGTCGTCGCAATCGTCGTCGTCAACGCCTTCCACGCAGCGCGGCGACGGTTCGAACCCACATTAGCGGCACCCACATCCAGCTATGGGAATGGATCCTGTGCTATTGGACTCATTCTTATGAGAAAAATAAATAAATGAATGAATAAAATGGGGGTATGATCCAACTATTCCTGATCGATTTTCAATATGCGATTTTTTTTGTTAGTTAGTTTGTTTGTGCTGATTAATGGAAATTAGGTACATAAAGTAAAGCTTTGATTAAGGTTATGGGTTACGATGTCTTGGAGGGGGGCGGGGTTTTTAATTCTAGGTGATTATCTAGGTGATTGCTAGTTTTTTCTTTTTTCTTTTTGACTTATGTCTGTATAAAATTTTTGATGTATTTTAAGTTAGTAAAAGGCCTTTTTCTAAACAAGGATAAGTATCTTATGCCAACTAGTTTTTTTGTAATCTATGAATAAAAACCATATTGACCTTAGTCTAAGTTATTTGCCTAAAGATTTTGTTGTTTTGTTGTTCCCAAAATATCCAAAAGCATGATCTTATAATGGAAGACCAAAGAATTTTTATGTCTTTGAATTTAGTAAGTACTTCTCCAAATATTGTTTGTTGAATATTAAGAGCAGGTTTGAATAGGTTCCTTGGACCTTGCTTGCTATTATAATAAAGCATGGTTTGAATAGGTTCCTTGGACCTTGCTTGCTATTATAATAAAGCATGGTTATACTCCAATCTCAAACACTTTGAGCTATATTGCACTTCCAAAATCTATAAATGCTTGTCTCTGTTTGGAATAATAATTATATATGTATATATATATATATATATATATATATTTGGAATTTATATTTTAATATTAGAAAAAAATAACATATTTTATATTCACACAAAATATCATATACCATGCATAAGGTCTATACATAAGAATCAATTTTGATACAAAAAATATATAAGTGAATAGTTTATAAAAATTCAAATATCATTTTGTTTTAAAATATATTATTAAGATGTATTGTTTCAAAATCAACATTGTATGTTATTAAAGAAAAACTAATCAATCTAATAATTGTTCATCCAAATGTATAAAAACTTTAAATATTACTTGTAGAAAGAATTCCATAAAATATATTTATTTTTAAATTCAACTTTTAAAAATTATATATGAATTTGCCATTCAATTATAAAGGATTTGAAAAAACTAAGTATAAATGCATAAATAAGTAGCTAATCTTCTAATATTGAATTGATTTAAGTACACTTTTCTTAATGGATCACATAATGGATTGATAGGCATCAAAGAACAAACTCTAATATCACCAATTAATATTATATATGAGTTACAATTGAGTGGTTTTTCAAAGACAATATTTAAAATAAACATATTCAATAATAATTACATATGTTAACGACATCAAAAATATAATAAAAATATGTTAAATAAAATTAATAAAATTACTTACTTTTAAAGGTTATTACGAAAAATATATAATGTCAAACTTAAGCACATAATATCACAAATATAAGATTTATTCCAATAATTATATAATTAATCTGGATAGGTAAAAGTAGATAAAAGTAGATTAATTTTATAATATCTTATAGAAAAGCTTTTTAAAAGCTTCATAGATACAAATTCACCTTTATACATGTCTATAGATGATTGATAGGTTAAAAACTTAACCAACAAGCTAGTCACGTATCACACATGTTAGTAGCTTGTGGAACAAGTTAAGTATATGGTGCACATGTAGGAAACTGTCACGGACATAAGATTTACTCCAATAAAATACTTAAGTAATATAGACCAATAGAAGTAGATAAAATAAGTTGATTTGATAATATCTGATAGAAAAGCTTCATAGATGCGGAATCACCTTTATACATGTCTATAGGTGATTGGTAGGTTAAAAACTTAGTCAATAAGCAAGCCACATGGCGCACATATTGGTAGCTTGTGGAACAAGCTAGCCATGTGTCACACATGTTGGTAGCTTGCGGAACAAGCTAAGTACGTGGCGCACATGTGGAAAACTTGTCGTACAAGTTTGACACGTGTCTTGCAAATTAGACACGTGTATGAGGTCCTATAGAATACCGCCATGTAGCTCTTAGTTAGATAGTATTTATAAAGGCAAGAGTGAAACCCTCTTCACTCTTGTCAATTCCTTTTCTGGTTCTAGTCTAGTTTCAAGAGTCCTCATGTTTCTAGTCTTTGACAATAGCCATTCCAATTTTTTTGAATATACATACTTTCTTATTCTCATTTTATGACTTTTCTTTGATATAGTTTCTATTAGATTATACATCTTTTTCTACTTCATGTCTTTGAAAGATTGACAAGAGTACACTTATAATATCATAGCTTTGTCTTATCTTGATTAAGAGTGGATTATCCCTTTCTCTCGATAAGACACAAGCATATTAGAAGTTGCAGATTACCCTCTTCTAAACTGATATTATTCCTAGTATTTTCTTTGTTCTCCCTTCTACTTATCTTGAGTCGTGTTAGATATTTTTTGAAGTGTTATCATCGTAGAGCTTGCCAAAATGAAGAGTGCAATGACACAAATGCAAGAACAAATGAGAGAATTGATACTTGCAATGCATCAACTCACTGTACCTCCACAAAGAGCAACAACGTTACCAAATAATGAAGATATAGATATGGTTAGAGCTGCTTCAACATCTACACCAAGCCATATAATTCCTCCTCCATTGGAACATCGTCCAAGCATCAGAGAACCAAAAATTGGTCTACCTGAGAAGTTTGATGGTACAAGATCTAAGTTTTGAGGATTCATCAACCAAGTCCAACTGGTGATTGATTTGCAACCACAAAGTTTTTCAATTCTAGGATCGCAAGTCAGATTTATTGGTACACTACTTTCAAGTTCTGCTTTATCTTGGTTTTCATCTTTTCTGGAACGACATGATCAAATATTGGATAATTTAGAAGCTTTCTTAGCAGAATTTTGATCTATGTATGGAAAACATGATGCAACTTGTGTTGCAACCAACAAGCTTCATATCCTACGACAAAGCAATCGATTAGTGACATTATATGCTTCACAATTTTGACAACTAGCAATTGATATCAAGAGAGATGATGTTGCACTCATCAGTCAGTTTCTCTACCCATTACAATATGAAGTGAAGAAATTGATACTAAACTTATCTGATCTTCAAACATTGAATCAAGCAATAGACTTTGCGATGAAGTGTGATAATCGACTTTTTGAATTTTGATCTAAAAGTCGTACAAGAGAACCTCAATGATATTATAATTTAGTGGCAGCACCAATGTCTTCTCAATATGTACCTTCAGAAGTCGAGGACATGCAAATTAATGCTATACATTTCAAGCCACTTACTGAATAAGAAAAGACTCGACCTCGTCAAGAAAGATTATGCTTGTATTGTGGAGAACCTAAACACATTGTTCAAAATTATTCAAAGAAATGATGCAACCACAAGATGAGGAGTACGACTATCAAAGAAGACAATATGTTAGAAAATAAGTTTGTCCAGCCATAATAAGGACCATGCGGCTGGAATCTTGTACAATTTCTAATGAAGGTCATATCCTCTCCTCACAACCATCTTCTTGTTTTATAATAGATGTGTATTTAGGACCTAATAATTACAAAGCCTCTGCCTTAATAGATTCGAGAGCCTTGACTTGTTTTTTAGATGAAGAATTTGCTAAAAGCTATAGAATACATATAATACAAAAATCTAAATCCGTACACATAGAATTCATAGATGGTCGTCCTTTATCTTCTAGAGATGTTACTCATGAAACACTTCCTCTGGATGTAGTAGTAAATGGCCATAATAGTTGCGTAATTTTCAACATAATTAGATCTCCCTCTATTCCAGTTATTTTAGGTCTATCATGGTTAGAAAAATACAACCCTCAAATAGATTGGATTTCTTGTACTTTGAACTTTTCTAAAAGTATAGCTAACAATATAGTTAATCAAGTAAGAAATCATAAGTCTAGTAGAATTAAACCTGCGTTTGTAGGTGCAAGAGCTTTCTTGCACGCTGCAGAAGAAGGATCACCTTTTGTCATTTATGCTACACCTATTTCCAACGATGGAAAGACTTCAAGTAGCATTCCAAGTCAGTATCAAGATTATCAAGACGTTTTTGAGAAAAAGAATGCAGATATTCTTCCGGAGCATCGTCCATATGATTGTTCAATCGACCTTAAAGAAGGAACTCAGCCACCATTTGGACCAATCTACAGTTTATCACAAGATGAATTGGCTGAACTCAAGGCATATATTGACGAGAATTTGGCCAAGAATTTCATACGCCATTCTAAATCTCCAGCAGGAGCTCCAATTCTATTTGTGAAGAAAAAAGATGGATCATTGCGGATGTGTGTTGACTATCGAGGACTCAACAAGATCACAATCAAGAACAGATATCCATTACCTCTAATATCAAGACTCCTTGACCAATTGAATCAAGCTAGGATCTATACAAAAATAGATCTAAAAGGAGCATACAATCTAGTACGCATCAAAGAAGGAGATGAATGGAAAACTGCATTTTGAATCAGGTACAGACATTTTGAATATAATATCATGCCTTTTGGACTTACGAATGCACCAATTGCTTTTTAACATCTCATGAATGATGTTTTTCATGAGTTCCTAGACAATTTTGTCATCTGCTACTTAGACAACATTTTGATCTATTCTAAGAACGTAGAAGAATATGAAATACATGTTCGTCAAGTATTACAAAAACTTAGAAATCCGAGATTATACGCCAAGATGGAAAAGTGTGTATTTCACATTACTCAAGTTGATTTCTTAGGATACATCATTTCAAATGATGGTCTTATGATGGATTCTAAGAAAGTCCAAACAATCATGAATTGGAAGATTCTAAAGACGATAAGAGATGTCCAATGCTTTTTGAGATTTGCTAATTATTATCAGATCTTTATCAACAAATTCTCTTGAGTTGCGGTTCCACTTACACGTTTGACTTGTAAAGACAAACTCTAATGGAATCAAGAAGCGGAAGCAGCATTTGAAGCTTTGAAGACATTGTTTGTTTCTGCACCGATCCTGTATTGTGTAGATTTTTTTAAGGTATTTTTTATGGAAATAGACGCATCAGACTTTGCCTTGGGTGCAATTTTGTCACAAATGGGAATAGATGACAAACTTCATCCAGTAGCTTTTCATTCAAAAAAATTCTCAACAACCAAGATCAATTATGAGATCTACGACAAAGAACTTCTTGCAATCATAGATTCTTTTCAAGAATGGCGTCATTATCTAAAAGGCGCTTCCAGTCTAATTACTGTGTATACGGATTACAAGAACCTCAAGTATTTCATGTCAACACGCGTGTTGAATCGTTGTCAAGCTTGTTGGAGTATGTCTTTGTCAAGATTCGAGTTCATTATCATTTATCGACCAGAAAAATAACAAGGTTTGTCCAATGCTCTTTCTAGACATTCTTATTTTGCACCAAAAGAAGGAGATGCAGCTTTTGAGCAACAAAGAACGATCCTCTTGAAACCAAAACAGTTTCATCTTTGAGTAATAAAATCAACATTAATTGTTGATTCAACTTTTCTCAAGCAAATTCAGTCAAGTATGTCCTTAGACCCTCTTGTTCATGATATCAAGAATAATTCTTCTAAGTCTCATGATTCTTCTAAATTCGAGTTCAAGAACAATCTACTATATTTTGAAGGACGTCTACATGTTCCAGAAAGAAAAGCATATTTACGTGTTCTTCAAGCACGTCATGATTTTCCGGCGGCAGTACATTTTGGATACAACAAGACTTTGGAACTTATATCAAGAGATTTTTGGTGGCCTCAAATGTGAAAGGCAATCAAAGACTTTGTACAATCATGTAATATCTGATCAAGATCAAAGACTCCTCGTCATCGATCTTTTGGGCTTCTTCAGCCATTACCTATTTCAGAACAACCATGGTCTTCTGTTTCTATGGATTTCATCACAGATCTTCTAAGCTCAAGATCTTAAGACTCTATATTTGTGATAGTAGATTGGTTCACCAAGATGGCACATTTTGTGCCATACATAAAATCTTTCTTAGGTGAAGAAACAGCTAAGTTTTTCATTGATAATATCTATCGCTATCATGGGTTACCTAAGGATATTATATCAGATAGGGGAACTCAATTTGTGTCAAAATTTTGGAGAACCCTTTTTAAGATCTTAAAAGTGGACATAAAGTTATCTTCAGCTTTTCATCCTCAAACTAATGGACAAACAGAGTGCGTGAACCAAGTCTTGGAGCAATACTTAAGGTGTACCATCAACTACCAACAAGATGATTGGATAGCTCTTCTGCCATTGGCAGAATTTACTTATAATAATACAATACATTCTTCTACGCAACAAACACCTTTCTTTGCCAATTATGGTTATCACCCATAACTTGATGCTTTTGACTTTTTAAAAGTTGATAATCAAGCGACAGAAGATTTGGCAAATTGTTTGTCAAAGTTACATGCAATAATGAAGGTGCAATTAAAAGAAGCTCAAGAACGACAAAAAAAAAATGTAAATGCGTATTGCAAGGAACAACTACAATTCAACGTGGAGGACAAGGTATGATTATTTCGTCGCAATATCAAGATTACTCGTCCTTGTGATAAGTTAGACTATCGTAGGCTTAGACTTTTTTCTATTTCTGAACAAATCAATCTAATTGCATATCGATTACACCTATCGTAGTCCATGAAGATTCATCATGTATTCCACATGTCACTACTTCAGCCATACAAGACAGTGGATATACAAGAAAGAAGACAAATGCCATCGCCTCCTGTAGAAGTGGACAACGATGAAGAATTCGAAGTTGAAGAGATTTTAGATTCAAGGCGGCGTCGAAATTGACTGGAATATCTTGTGCATTGGCGCGGATATGATATTAGTGAACGCACATGAGAGCCATCAAAGAATCTAATAAATGCATCAATAAAAGTCAATATATTTCATCGACGACATCCATCAAAATCAAAATAAATACTCAAGAAAATCTTTGCTATAAAGCAAAGCAGGTTCTATAGAGGTTTCATCCTATCTTGTATCATTGTTTGTCATTAGATTTGTTCATGCTAAAGAGATGGAGGATCAACAACTAACGAATTCACCTCAAGAGCCATCATTTATTGATTTACCGGATGAGACATTACGACTATCACAACCTTCAAGACGACGGAATAGAGATGAAGACCCTCAAGAACGACATGTCCTTCCTTGGATTATTGGCGAAATACAACATGTTTGATATCACGACTTTAGAAGAGACTCCCGATGTTTGGTGATATTTTTAAAGGTAGGAACTATTTTTGATGGTGTTCCTAATATTTTCTTTGAAGGAAGTTATGAAAGCCTTAACAATGATCAAATAATAGGGTAGTCCTCTTGCTTTGGTATGGGATATTATCAATGGCTGAAAGGACCTTTCAACTACCTTCGAAGGGAACAAAGATCAAAGTATGTGGCAAGCACAATTCGACGTATCTTGGACTTCCTCAACATATAATCACCGCTCCTTGTAGAACTCGTCCCTAGAAGGGGGATAATGTCACGGACATAAGATTTATTACAGTAAATTATCTAAGTAATATAAACCAATAGAAGTAGATAAAATAAGTTTATTTGATAATAACTGATATAGAAGCTTTCTAAAAGCTTCATAGACGTGGAATCACCTTTATACATGTCTATAGGTGATTGATAGGTTAAAAACTTAGTCAACAAGTTAGCCACATGGCGCACATATTGATAGCTTGTGGAACAAGCTAGCCATGTGTCACACATATTGGTAGCTTGCAGAACAAGCTAAGTACGTGGCGCACATGTGGAAAACTTGTCGTACAAGTTTGACACGTGTCTTGCAAATTAGACATGTGTATGAGGTCCTATAGAATACCACCATAAAGCTCTTAGTTAGATAGTATTTATAGAGACAAGAGTGAAGCCCTCTTCACTCTTGCCAATTCCTTTCTTGGTTCTAGTCTAGTTTCAATAGTCTTCATGTTTCTAATCTTTGGCAATAGCCATTCCAATTTTTTTTGAATATATATACTTTCTTATTTCCATTTTATGACTTTTCTTTGATACAATTTTCATTAGATTATGCATCTTTTTTTAATTCATGTCCTTGACAGAATTTTGTCTTGTAAGTTTAACATATGTCTTACAAGTTTAACATATGTCTTGTAAATTGGACATGTGTTGAAGGTCCTATAGAATGTTGCCACGTGATTTTTAGATAGATAATATATATATAAAAACAAGAGTAAAGCCTTTTCATTCTTATCAACGCCTTTTTTTGTTCTTAGTCTTGTTTTAAGAGTATCTAATCTTCTTGTTTTTGGCAATAGCCATTCTAATTTTAATATTATTTTATCTTTGAGAGATTTTTTATTCTTTTGAGTGACATAAGAATGTATTGATATTTTATTCTTTTATAATTCATATCCTTGACAATTTGATAAGAGTGAAGAATTCATTATTCTTATTTTGTATTTAAAAAGTAAGTGGATTACTTCACTTCTATTGTTGCATATGAAAGTTGTAGACTATTCATCTTTAAATTAATATTTTTTACTTTCTACCTTTAATTTTTTCTTTAAAAGAGAGTAGATCACTTTTCTTTATAGAAATTTTTATTTGATATTAGAAGTTGCAGATTACCCTATTCTAATTTGAATTGTGGAGTTATTAAGTTGTCTAAGATAGAAGGAAAGATCATGGATGCTACACTTAGTGGAAATGAAAATAGATTTGCAACTATTACAGATCTTCAACAGCTTATCAATATTCTTAGAGTAGAAATTTTATGAATCATTAATACCAATCATGGAAGTACTATTCTTATATCTATAGAAGAAGTTTAGAGCCTATGCTAAGAAGTTATACAGTTGAAGGAAGCAAGTAAATTAGCCTTACAATCAAATCCAGGAAGCCTTACTTTTATAAGTGTGAAGGAGACAAATATTAATATGCTTGAGAAGTTTGATGGAACAAGATCAAAAATTTTAAGATTTTTATAATAAATTAAGTTTTTTCTAAAGTTGCATCCTTTCCAATATCTTAATGGATTTATTCAAGTTGGATTCATAGGTACACTTTTATCTGGAAGTACCCTTTTTTGGTTTGTACCTTTAATAGAAAAAGATTCATAATTTTTTTATGATTTGAATTCATTCTTTGAAGTGTTTACGACCACATTTGAAAAAAGTGATTAAGATAGGATAGTAGAGATCAAGCTCTTAATTTTACAACAAGGATCATGATTAACTATAATATATATTACAAAATTCTAAAATCTTGTTTACGATGTAGAGTGGAACGACAAAGCCTTTATTAATCAATTTTATTATGGATTAAAGGATAATATCAAAGATTGGTTATTAACAATGCTAAAAAAAAACTCCATGGAATAATTTATTACTTAAGCCATTACATGTAATAATTGATTATTTGAAAGGCATCAGAAATATAGATTTGATTGGAGAAAAATGATTCAATTAATGACAACAACTCCTAGGTTTTTAAAAACTTATTTGACTAAATCAGAACCAATGCAACTTGATGTAGTATATTTTAAACCTCTCATTGAACAAAAAAAGACTTGATATTGTCAAAAGGGTTTGTGCTTATATTATGGAGAAGCAAAACACATTGTTTAATATTGTCCGAAAAAGCAATGCAATCACAAAATGATGAATATGTTTATTAAAAATGATGAGTATGTTTGCTAAAAATGATGAGTATGTTTGCTAAAGAAGATAATCTGTTGAAAAATAAGTTTTTTTAATTACAATAGGGACTGTGCCATTGGAATCATGTGCAACACCTTGTAAAGATCCTATTTTTTCATTAGATCCTTCACCTTATTTTACAATAGATGTGTTTTTAGAACCTAAAAATTACAAAGTCTTTGTCTTATTAGATTTAGGAGCCTCAATTTTTTTCATAGACAAAGACTTTGTTAAAAAATATATATATATCTTTAGTCAAAAAAATTAAATCTATGCACATAGAAGTCGTAGATGATTGTTTGTTGTCTCCTGAAGATATTATCTATGCAATTATTTCTTTAGATATAACAATTAAGGAATATAATAGTATAATAATATTTAATGTGATTAGATTTTCTTCTAATCTAGTTATTTTAGGATTTTTGTGATTAAAAAAATATAATCTTTAAATAAATTAAACTTTCCATAACCTTAATTTTTTTTGTAGTTTAATCCAAAATCCATTAATCAAGTAAACATATATAATTCTAGTATATCCAAATTCTTACTGATAAATATAAAAGCTTTTATATATGCGGCAAAAGAAAGATCATCTTTTGTTATATGTGCCACATCTATTTTGGATGCTAAAAAGATTTTAAGTGGCATTCCTAATAAGTATTAAGATTTTCAAGATGTTTTTTAAAAGAAGAAAAAAAATATTCTTTTAAAGCATCAACTTTATGATTGTTTAATTAATCTTCAAGAGAGAGTTCAACCACTACTTAAATCAATCTATAGTTTATTCTAGAATGAGTTTATTGCATTAAAAGAATATATTGACGAGAACTTAGCTAAGAACTTCATATGCCATTCAAAATTTTTAATAGGAATTCATATCTTATTTGTGAAGAAAAAAGACCAATTATTGTAGATGTACGTAGATTACTGAGGATGTAATAAGATTACCATTAAGAATAGATATCTTTTACCTTTAATTTCAAGACTTCTTGATCAATTCAATTAAGCAAGGATCTATAAAAAAATAGATCTACGAGGAACATACAACTTGATTTACATCAAAGAAGGTGATAAATAGAAGACTACGTTTTAAACTAAGTATAGACATTTCAAGTATAATGTCATGCTTTTTGGACTTACAAATGTACCAATTGCTTTTTAATATCTTATAAATGATGTTTTTTATGAATTTTTTGATGATTTTATTGTATATTATTTAGACGATATTCTGATTTACACTAAGAACATAGAAGAATATGAATTTCATGTTTATTGTGTGTTATAAAAACTTAAAGATGCAAGACTGTATGCTAAGATAAAAAAGTGTATATTTCACACTACTCAATTGACTTCTTAGGATATATCATTTCAAATGATGGTCTCAAGATAGATTCTAAGAAAGTCCAGACAATCATGGACTAGAAGATTTTAAGAACAATAATGGATGTACAATGCTTTTTGAGATTTATCAATTATTATGAAATCTTTATCAAGAATTTTTTTCAAATTGCAGCTCCACTTACTCACTTAATTTGTAAGGACAAACTCGAGTGGAGTAAAGAAATAGAGATATTGTTTGAAGCTTTGAAGATAATTTTTACTATTGCACTAATTATATATCATGTCAAATTTTTGTAAGGCATTTTTTATGGAAAAAAATATATCAAATTTTACTTTGGATATAATATTGTCAAAAATGGGAGCAAATGACAAACTCCACCTAATAACTTTTCATTTCGGGAAATTTTCAATAGCAAAGATCAACTACAAAATCAATAATAAAGAACTTTTTGCAATTATGGATTTTTTTTAAGAATAACATCATTATCTAGAAGGTGCTTTTAGTCCAATCACTATATATACAAATTATAAAAATTTCAAATATTTTAAGTTAATATGAATATTAAATTATCATTAAGTTTATTGGATTATATTTTTGTCAAAATTTAAATTTATTACTTATTGGCCAAAAAAACAATTAGATCTATCTGATGTCTTTTTTAGATATTATTATCTTGCACTAAAAGAAGGAGATTCAGCTTTTGATTAATAAAGAACAATCATTTCTTAAAGTTGGAGCAATTTCATCTTTGAGTAATGAAATTAACATTAACTATTGATTTAACTTTTCTCAAGCAAATCCAGTCAAGTATGTCTTCAGACCTTCTTGTTTATAATATAAAAAATAATTCATCTAAATTTTATAATACTTTTAAGTTCAAGTTCAAATTCAAGAACAATCTACTTTATTTTAGAGGACATCTATATGTTTCAAAAGATGAAGTACGACTACGTACTCTTAAACCTCATCACAACTTCTCTACAATAGCATATTTTAGATATAATAAGATTTTAGAATTAATATGAAGAAATTTTTGGCGGCATCAAATATAGAAGGCTATTAAAGAATTTGTATAATTGTGCAACATTTATTCAAGATAAAAAACTCCTCGTCATTGATCTTACAAACTTCTTCAACTATTATTTGTACCAAAACAACTTTAGTCTTCTGTTTCTATGGATTTTATTATGAATCTTCCAAATTCAAATTCATATGATTCTATATTTTTGATTGTAGATTGTTTCATCAAGATGGCAAATTTTTATCATGTATAAAATCTATCACATGTAAAAAAATAATTAAACTTTTCTTTGATAATATTTATTGCTATCATGAATTATCAAGATATATTATATTAGATAAAAGAATACAATTTGTATTATAATTTTGAAGAATTTTTTTTAAAATATTGAAGATAGATATAAAACTATTTTTAGCTTTCTACCTTTAAAGTAATAGACAAACAAAACAGATAAATCAAGTTTTGGAATAATATTTAAGATATATAAATAATTATCATCAAAATGATTAGACAACTCTTTTATCATTGGCAGAATTTGCTT
This sequence comes from Physcomitrellopsis africana, assembly GCA_036785485.1. Taxonomy (NCBI): domain Eukaryota; kingdom Viridiplantae; phylum Streptophyta; class Bryopsida; order Funariales; family Funariaceae; genus Physcomitrellopsis; species Physcomitrellopsis africana. The sequence goes on along the minus strand of JAWRVF010000015.1, from coordinate 417,687 downwards.
ATAATAATTTGATACATTCTTCTACTCCACAAATTCTATTCTTTGTCAATTATGTTTATCATTTATAATTTCATATTTTTGACTTTTCAAAAACTTATAATCTTGCAACAAAAGATTTGACAAATCGGTTGTTAGAGCTACATACAACAATAAAGGCACAATTCAAGAAAACTTAAAAACAATAAAAGATCAATACAAATGTCTATTGCAAGAAACAACCTTAATTCCATGTGGGTGATAAGATATATAGTTACTTCATCATAATATCAAGACTATTTGTCCTTGTGACAAATTGAATTATCATAAGTTTGAATTATTTCCAATTTGTGAATAGATTAATCCAATTACTTATCGATTATATCTACTAAAATCTATGAAGATCCATCCTATATTCCATGTATCACTACTTGAGCCATATAAAATAGTGGACATATAAAGAAGAAGACAAATGCCACTGCCCCTTATAGAAGTGGATAACAATAAAGAATTTGAAATAGAATGAATTTTAGATTCAAAGCGACTTCAAAATCAACTAGAATATTTTGTACATTAATATAGGTCTAATATTAGTGAATGCATATAAAAGCCATCTAGAAATCTAACAAATATCAATGTATTTTATTAATGACATCTATCAAAACCAAGATGAAAAGTCAAACAAACCTTTCAAAGATCAGAATATGTAGCAAGCACAATTTGGCACATTTAGGACTTCCTCAATATGTAATCACTACTCCTTATGGAACTTGGCCCTAGAAAGGAGAATAATGTCACAGATATAAGATTTACTCCAATAATTATATAATTAATATGGATAAATAGAAGTAGATAAAAATAGATTAATTTTATAATATCCTATAGAAAAGCTTTTTAGAAGCTTCATAGACACAAATTCACCTTTTTACATGTCTATAGGTGATTGATAGGTTAGAAACTTGGCCAACAAGTTAGCCACATGTCGCATATATTGGTAGCTTGTGGAACAAGCTAAATATATAGCTTACATATAAGAAACTTGTCTTGCAAATTTAATATATGTCTTGCAAGTTTGACATATGTCTTGCAAATTGGATACATATTGAAGATCCTATAGAATACCGACATGTGGCTCTTAGGTAGATAGTATATATAAAGACAAGATTGAAGTCTTTTCACTCTTATCAACATCTTTTTTTTAAAATTTTTAATCTTGTTTTAAGAGTCTCTAGTCTTCTTGTCTTTGGTAATAGCCATTCTAATTTTAATATTATTTTGTCTTTGAGAAATTTTCTATTCTTTTGAGTGATACAAGAATGTATTTATGATTCATGTCCTTGATATAGAAAAGTTTGATAAAACATCAAAATAAAATCTATAATGTCTTACTATCAATCTTTTTATTAAAATTTATTTATTTATTTATGGTGTTGATATTTTTGATCAAGTTATTTTAAATTGAATAAATTTTGATTCTTTTATATTACCACAAAGATTTGATGTACAAAAACTTATTAATAACACAAAATTATTATATGATTCATAAAATATATATAATAATATATTTTTATAGATATTTTAATTTTTGATACTTACAAAAATAATATTTTAACAATATTAGGCATTGTTAAAAAGTCAATTAGATCTTAATTAAACTAAATATCTCAAAATCAATCAAAATTAATTTACATATATAATATATTTATATTGATAAAAGTTTTAAAAATTAATTTTAGAAATTTAATATTTTTGATTCTCATGGGTTGTTGTGTAGTATGCAATTAATATTAATTTGTATTCCTAACATGATATATATAAGTCAAATTAACAAGAATCAATGAAACTTTAATAATACAACAATATACATGATTAATTGTAATTATTTATTTAATAATTTTTTTGCATATAATGTAATAAAACTAATTCAATGAACATCTTTCTACGACAAAAAGAGAAAACTAGTATGATAAGAAGGCACATTAGACCACGATAGGTTCCGAATGTACCACATATCATGAGGCGGAATATAGAGGGGCATATACAAGCGCCAGTGGTGGAGCTTATGATTCACGCCGGTACTGAACCCTGTATGAAAGCCCAGTGGGAATGTGCCTACGTGGACAGCCAAGACAGCAGACACAGGATGGATTCAAACCTAGGTGGCGGATTGCGTAAGCCTGTGTGTAGGGGGGGGGGGGGATCGTCTTCTCCGCGCGGAGCTCCAGTCCGAGTCCGTGTCTGCGCGTGCGTCCAGGTTCGCTATGCGCACCAGAGCACTGTCCGACCTTGCCTATGCTTTTTTTAGGGTTTCCTTTCCCTCCTCTTGCTCTTTGTAGTTTGTTTTCTTAGAACGTGGTGTGGAGCTTAGGGTTTTTCATAGCAAGGGGTTCACGGACGGGCGGGCTGGGGCAGCACCAGCTTGGACTAGTGTAGTTATTTTATCTGGAGGTGCGCCGGAGGCGCGTGTGGTGAGAACAACTAGCCAAGATGAGGATTATGATTAAGGGCGGTGTTTGGAAAAACACCGAAGATGAGATTCTTAAGGCGGCGGTCATGAAATATGGCAAGAATCAGTGGGCGCGTATCTCGTCGCTCCTGGTTAGGAAGTCGGCCAAACAGTGCAAGGCGCGGTGGTACGAATGGTTGGATCCATCCATAAAGAAGGTACGCTTTTAAATTGATCGCTGCATTACGCAAGTGAGTGAAGAATGTTATGATGCTTTTCTCTTTTGATCGTTCGGTATCTTGAGGAAAATTGGTTTTTGTTCTAGGGTTTATTTGTTTTCTTTGTTGTTTGTTTCGTTGTTTTTCGTTGGTTATCTGAGAGTGCAGTATGAATGTTGTACTGGCGTAGAGGTTTTGGTTTGTTTTACGGGACAGGCTTTGAGCAATGCAGCCCTAGGTTTGTAATTAATGCTTCTCGGGTTAATATTGCACGCGAGTTATAGTGATTATTATTTGTCAAGCTGAACGAGTCTGTTGAAAATCTGGACCTTGGTTTGCGCAGACGGAATGGACTAGAGAAGAGGACGAGAAACTCCTCCATCTTGCAAAACTTATGCCCACTCAGTGGCGAACTATTTCTCCCATAGTTGGTCGTACTCCAGCTCAATGTTTAGAACGATATGAGAAGCTTTTGGATGCTGCATGTGCAAGAGATGAGAGTTACGAACCTGCAGATGATCCCCGGAAGCTACGCCCTGGAGAAATTGATCCGAATCCTGAGTCGAAGCCTGCAAGGCCTGACCCGGTGGATATGGATGAAGATGAAAAGGAAATGCTGTCAGAGGCGAGGGCTCGTTTGGCTAATACTCGAGGAAAGAAGGCTAAGCGGAAAGCAAGGGAGAAGCAGTTAGAAGAGGCCCGGAGACTTGCATCGTTGCAGAAACGTCGCGAGCTTAAGGCTGCAGGCATCGATGGGCGGCAGCGACGTAGGAAGCAGAAGGGAATTGACTACAATGCTGAGATCCCGTTTGAGAAGAAGCCACCGTCTGGATTTTTCGAAGTTGGACAAGAAGAACGGCCAGTTGAGCAACTACAATTTCCGACAACCATTGAAGAATTAGAAGGAAAGCGGCGTGCAGATATTGAAGCACAACTACGTAAGCAAGATATAGCCGCGAACAAAATAGCACAACGTAAAAACGCTCCTGCAGCTGTTATGCAGGTAATTTAGTAATTAATATTAAGTTTCCATTTCGTAAGGCCATAGGTGATCCAAGCGATAGGATGGTCTTCAATCGATATGTTCTGCCAAGTATTGCAAAGTCTGAATCCTTACAACTATGCTGCTTTTACTGGTTGTCTGACGTTATGGTTTATCTGGAACTTGCGGCACAGGTTAACAAATTAAATGATCCTGAAGCTGTACGGAAGCGGTCAAAGCTTATGCTTCCCGCTCCTCAGATTTCAGATGCTGAGCTGGAAGAGATCGCCAAGATGGGCTATGCTAAGGATTTCATCGAAGCTGGGTCAGAGGAAGGCAGTGGGGTTACTCGTGCACTGCTCTCCAACTATTCTCGAACTCCAATGGGCATGACACCTCTTCAAACCTCTCAACGAACTCCTGGTGGAAAAGGAGACGCAATAATGATGGAGGCCGAGGTAAAACCAATAATCCTGTAACCTTGTGGGATGCTAGTAATCCTGTGCACATAAGGTGTCGTGGGACCTAGTTTTATTCTTAACCGATAAGCAATGGCACTTTTAAATACAAACCTTTTCCTTCGCCTTGTGTATCCGTCACAATAGTTCGAGAGATCATATAACTGCATAGACTGCTAACTAGTTGGCAAATTGTTTCTGATTCGGACCACTTTTGTACATGCCTTCGTTGCTACATGTCGAGCGGTTATTTTCATAGTCGTTCGTGCAGTTTTGCTAGCGTTGTTCTAAAGCTGCGTGTGATAGTGATATGTGTTCTGTTATAACAGTATTCATCGATTGTTGTATGCCAAGTGACTTTATTATATGCTTGCATTTTTAATCCTGCAGAATCTTGCTCGGATGCGGGCAACTCAGACTCCACTATTTGGAGGGGAGAATCCAGAGTTGCATCCGAGTGATTTTTCTGGAGTTACTCCTAAAAAAAAAGAGATCCAAACACCCAACCCAATTGCCACACCTCTGCGCACACCCTCTGGTGCAGCCACTCCTCTTCGAACACCTAATTCCTTGTATTCAATGATTCCTAAAGGGACTCCAATTCGTGATGATCTTCACATCAACGAGGGCTCAGAAATGTTGGGTTCTGAGAGTGCGAAGGCTGAGAAATTGAGACAGGTAAAAGTGCTCTTCTAATTTTGCATTAACCATCAATTCGTCTCTTGTATCTCGAGATGGTAGTGTTGTTTCTACATGTCTTTTTGATTTCCCTTAAGATAGACTAGCAAGGGGTGGTAAATCTCCTTGATGCAATTATTTCATACTTAGTAAAGTATATATTCTAAAGCATAGTTTCTTGGCAATAACTTCTGCAGGAGGAATTGAGGAGAAATCTTCGTGCAGCACTGGGACATCTTCCAGCACCAACGAATGAGTATGAGATTCTAGTTCCACAACTTCCTGTTGAGGAAAAGGATGACAATGACGACATGGAGATGGACATGGCAGATGCGATAGCTCTACAACAAAAAGAGAAAGAGGCAGCTGAACTGGCTCTGTGGAAGAAACAGACAAAGGTTGTGCAAAGAGGTTTGCCTAGACCACCTCTACCTGCAATACAAGCTCTTAAAAGCACGCTGACGTTGGAAGAAGATGGGAAGAATCTTTATGTCTCTTCAATAGAACATGCTGATCTTTCTATCAGACAGGAGATGGTTGCTTTATTGGAAAATGATGCAGTGAAGTATCCTCCGACAGAGGAGGAGACAGTAAAAGACAAAAAGAAGGGAGCTTCCAAAACTGTTGTCCCTGGGAGGCCACCAATTGATGCACCACCCTTGTATGATTTTGAGGAGGGAGATATAAATGAAGTAAGTGAAATTCGTCGTGTAATTTTATGAGAATCCTTCTGGAAAGGACCTGGTTTCGCTCCTAATAGATCGTAGCTTTAACAATAAGTATGACATGATATAATTTGGGACTTGAGATGCTCCAAAGTATGATCTTTAGATCACATCTGTAACAGTATAACTCCAAAAGTTCTTTAGGTCTTTACTAAATGGATTTTTATCTCTGAAATATCACTAAACCTACACGTTTCATTATTTGTACATAAAATTTACACTAGAAATAGCCACAAAGAGTTTATGAAGTTTTAATTATTTTCATTAGTGCTATTTTATGAGGTGATGTCAAAAAAATTTCCTTATTTTTATTTTGTTTTTCTAATTTATGAGACTAGTATAGCTTTCTGAATTTCGCTGAAGTTTTTGAAGCTTTTTGTGTGGTCATATTTGGTTTCCCATCCTTTTTAGGTCAATCAACGTTTTCATCGTCGTTAGTAACACTTCCGAAATTGTCTTTCATATTCAAATCATTTACCATCATACGCTGAAAATTAGATATGAGCATGTTTACTCTCATCCTACCCATGATTTGATACGTAATGGTTCCCAGGTGTTTTGGATCGTGCTGGTTTTATGATTTTAATTCAAAAGTGTTGAGCTAATGGAATGAATTTTGATTTCAGGCTGCCCGTTTGATTGAGGACGAGGTCGGTTACCTCAAGCATGCAATGGGTCACGAAGACGCTACTCTAGAAGATTATGCAGAGGCTCGGGATGGATGTGTTGATGATTTAGTATACTTTCCTACACGGGAGAACTTTGGCTTGATTAGTGTGGCAAGCACAAATGATCGGCTTAGTGCGCTACAGTATGAGTTTGAAAATGTTAAGAAGCACATGGAAGCTGAAACAAGAAAAGCTGTTCGATTAGAGCACAAGCTTAAAGTTTTGACTCATGGTTATCAGGTAAAAAAGGATGCTTTTTTCTGTTTGAATCTTGCTTCAAGTATTTGTTTGTTCTGTCTTTTTAGAAAGGTCATGAAATGACAGTGTAAACCGGACAGGTTCGGGCAGAGACATTGTGGAGACAAATCGAGGCGATACATAAGGAGACTGTCACACTTGGGACTGAGTATGAATGTTTCCGGGCTTTACATTCTCAAGAGCAATTAGCAGCACCCCGCCGCATTGAGAACCTTCAAGATGCTCTCAAAGAGCAGAATGATAAAGAGCGTACGCTTCAACTGCGCTATGAGAATTTACTTGTAGAGCAGGAGAACATCAAAGGATTTATGCGCAGCCATGATGAGCGCGCGTCCTAGAGACGCATACACACCGCGGATCCAGCAAGACGGAGGCGAAGACTGGATGCGGGTGAAAGCTAGGAATTTGTACGTTTGGTTTTTCGGTCTTCTCTCAGCTCATTAGAGTCCGAGTGGTGGGGTCGCTTGGAAGAATCATCGGCCCCCTTGTGAGTGGCATTGAGCTGGCACTGGGGCGTTTGGGATATGACGCTAGAGTGCGGTTTTCTAAACCACCTCTGAGTTGTGACATTATGTGTGAAGTCCGACATGGAGGGGAAATCGATGCGTTTGAGGTTTTGTGGAGTAGTCGTTTGAGGCTTGCTCGGGGAAGTTTACGATGACTATGAAGTGTGGCATTACTTGATTTCATCTTGTTTTGCACTCGCTAGGGCGTGCTGCGGAGGTGCTGTCTTTGTAATGCTCGAATTACTCCGGCAGTGGCATGGAAAGCAGCTTCTTGAGCTAAGGAGGCGTTGGATTGCTGCTCAAGTCTATTAATTTGTTCTCTTCTGAGCAGTCTTCGACGCAAATACACTTCAAACATGATGTGAAGACAACCTGAACATGAATGAAGTAACGCCATAGCCCATGACTCGAGACATTAGCCTCTGCATCTTTTTCTGGCAATTTTCCGAGAACCAGTGATGTGGAGGTAGGCATCAATGCCAGATGTTCTTTGTGACCTTTTTCTTGTAACTAGTAGCCACGCCACTAATTATCTGTCCGACCAAATGTCGTCTGTTGGTTTGTATGGAAGACATCGGTTTCCTCTTGATGAGATCTACCAGCCCAACGACAGATATTGTTAAATCAAAATTTTATTCAGGAGTAAAAGCACAATTTCAACACAGGTTGGTCTGCTCTGGTATTTTGTGCTTTAGATAGTAAGTTCTGCATGAGTGCTCACCGTACCTCCGGGGACCTTCCGATGCGTAGCCTTCTAGCTAGGGTGTTTCTCGATTCTGCAATTCATCTGAATTGCAAAAAGAGTTCCGCTACGTGAAGCAGAAGTTGGTATTGTAATTTCAATGTACAGTTACATCCGAAGGCTTTTTCGATAGTTCTATCAACCTGATGCAACCTATTTTTATAACATAGACTTGCCAGTTACCCTCAAAAAATTACGCAGAAAAGTTTTGGGAGGTGGGGTTGCCAAGTGCCTTAAATTTCAGTTGTGTATTGTAATCTTAAACCAAATCAAGTCTCCTTACTCTTTTAGGTATAGTTCAAAACTTCTGTATCTCATGTAGTTTGTGTTTTTGCTATTGATGTGATGTGGGCTTGCTTGTCACATTCTGGATCTTTCTAATTGTGAATGTCTCATATGGCATCAAAACCTTCGGTCTGTAATCCATATGAACGAATCGGCACATAAAAAGTTGGGAGTACTCAGTGAGGTATTTGTATTACGTACAATGGTTAGCACACAACGGTGTCACATCAAGTGATTTGCGGATTCCAAGCAGATTGCAGTCTTAATTCAGAATTTGGATCCACATAATCCTGATGTCAAGAGGGACAAATAGTACTACATTTTTAGATCTAAACTCAAAGAAACCGACAGAATGAATTTCAAAGAAGACAAATGAGAGGAAGATCTTGTAGATTGAGTTTATTGTGTGGAATCCAGAATACTTAAATTCATGATTTAGAAAAAAATTTAAGTGGTTAGGTAGTACACATCTACTAGTCACTTAAATTCAAAAAAATAAATCAGCTTATGCAAGGTTTTAGGGTTAAATGGAATAAACTGATTTAATAGAATTAGATGTAGACAGACATACATATACAAACACACACATACATATGTAGGTCTTTATTTTAAAGGATTAAATTTGAATATTTACCTTAAAGCATAAAGATGTGAAAAACGACAAACCATTAGTTTCAAGAATGAACATATATGTAAGTAGGTCTAGTTAATTTAAGAGTTTTTCCAAATAGTAGAGAGGTACAAAAAACAAAGTGTACAGAAAAAAAAAAACGTATTTAGGCTTTTTAAACATATATATATACATACATACATACATTTGGCAATAGCTTTAATTTATTTTGCAAAATAATTTGCAGTCATATGATTCTAAGTTCATGTAATTGAGTTTGATGCTTTTAACCTTGCAATAAGATTGATATTGCAACAAAAAATTGCATTTAATTTGCATTCCATTGATTTTTCTTCAAATCATATATAAATATAAATAAATATACATGAATTATTTGGAATTATAAAATATTATCAGGTGTACCACCAAAATTTAGGCACATTATCTTTTTGGCACATATATGAGTCACAAATCATTGTCTACTTATGTTTATTTGAAATAATTAAAGAGTAAATACAGTTGATAAAACTAAAAATTACCTGCTTAACATCAATTTAGAATAGAAGGTTTAAAAAAAAAATGCATTTCTCTAATGCTTTGTTCAATTAACACATCTAAAATTAATTCCACAAAACTATGAATTAAAGTTAATTAATTCCATTTTTGTTGTATACAATATTTCTATTTGTTTGTTTGGGTGAAGCCACAGAAATTGATGATTCAAAGTATTAAGTTAAATTTCAGAATATTTCATATTCTTCACTGAATAATAAAATAGATAAATTCTGAAGTATTTTTCCTTCACTATTCATAGGCAATAAAAGTGCTACAAATGAGGGTTTGATTGATGTACAAGTACCTCAATTAATGGATGGATGAGTGGGTAGGTGATGAATTTCATCCGCTTGCACTAGTAGAGGCCACTTCATAATCCACGCATTGCTGGATGCCACCATCAAGCAACTTAATGATGGCCCCTTCTTTGACATAGAGTGGCTTTTCAATGCTGCTTATTTTATTTTAAATTTTAACAATTTTTAGTATGAAAAGTTGCTTTTTTTGAACTGATAGTGAAGAGGGATGTGGTATGAGGGAGGGAATCAATACATGAAATGGTGTGCTTGCCTGTTTCCTGTGCTGTTGACTGGACCTGTCTTCTATCAAATGGATGACTGCTTGTGGGTAAGAATGGCAATAAATAAATAAATATATATATATATATATATATATATTGAATATACTAAATAAAAAATTTCAAAGTTTTATTTTTCTCCTTGAAAGGCAGAATCAAGAAGTGGGGATGGACATAGGGAGTGATTTTGTCACATGAAGTTGAAGGATACCTGTGTGTGTGTTTGTGTATATATATATATATATATATATATAAATGAATGCTTTGATATGATAAGATATGATATTGAAGAGCATGTTCCAGGCACAATGAAGGGAAGAAGAGAATCAAGGAGGGGGAAGAGGTCAAGGCTCACAGCATCCAGAAAATGGAGGAAGTTCCTCCCCCAGTGCCCTCCCAACGCTGCCTTCCTTCCTTCCTTCCTTCCTCCCTTCCTTTCCATGGAAGCAGCAGCTTCACATCTTTCCAGCCCCTTCTTCCTTTTCTTGCTTGTTGGGTTCATTGCTTGGTGCCATCTACATGATGATGCTACTGCTGCTGCATCCAACTATTCCTGTAGTTGCACATGCAGAAGTGTCTGTGTTTGTCATGTCATTACTGTGCTGCTGTGAACTGGGTTCACTGTGCATTGTTTGTGTGACTGGTGGTTTCAGTATTTTGAGTATTCTTGTTTTCGCTGATTACACGAGAGAAGGGTTTTTGTTTTCCTCCATGAACTGGGTATCTGGTTCATTGGCAGTTGTGCCATGATGCGTAGCTTCGCTGTTGAGAGATGCTCGGATGGAGGGAGGAACGGAGGAAGACAGTGCTCACAAGAAACAGGGTGTGGGCGTTCAAGGGCGTTCGATGGGTTTGTTCCGAGTTTGGGAGGTGAGGAGTATTTTGAGATGAGAGACTAGTGCCTCGTGCACTACGTCTCATCAGCCTTTTCACGTAGTCTACCGCTGGTAGTGACTGAAGATATGTTCAGTTGAGATTCACGCGGTGCTTGTACGTAGTCGAGTACCTGGAGTGTGTCGACGTGGTGATCTTGGAAGAAGCAGACGTAGCCTTAGTGGGTTGATGAGGGAAGGCCAATCTGATCACTGAAGGACCCTCTTTGATGGACACTTCAGCAGACCTGTACAGACACATTTATTTAGCGAAGCGTTGGAGTTGTACTTCTGCTCAATCATGGTTCCCACGGCTGCCCTCCCATCTTCACAATGATAATTGTGACAATGCGACATCCTTCCTTCCTTCCTCCCTCTCTCTCCTCCCTGGTCCCTCCCGCTGATTGACATGCTGGACATACTCGTTGAGTCCGCCCTTATTCCTTCATGGTGCGATGGGTCTAGGAGCTGGTGTTTAACGAATCTCAGTTCATGTCATCTTTTGTGTTTCTTAACTGTAACATCTACAGTTGTGGTGCCATGACGTTCTCACTTCACAGGTTTCAATGAACTAGTGCTCCTGACCTAAGCTTTTCAAGTGTTGCCATGACATGTATGATACACACATTTTTTGGGGGGCCGTAATGTTGTACTGTGCCGTTGTGCCCGGGCTTCCATAGAAGTAGTTCGTTAAAGAGGTTTTACGTAAAGAATAGGAGACCGTTTAATGGTAAAACTGTAGAAATAGATCTGCATCCATCCTACACACCACTCTTACGGAAAAACCCCCGTGTCCATGGTGAAGTGATGGAGGTTTGGCAGTGGCAGTCGATCTGTCGCATGCAGGCTCATGTGCAAGTAACCCTCTTCACGGTTGAAGCTGCAGGATGCGAATCTTGTCCCTCAAACTGATCCGATTTTTGGACTCAGTGCAATGTTTTGACAAAGTCAAATGTGCAAGGTAGTGCACCGGCGATTGAATCTTACGAAAGGCTGGCAGTGGCGTTGAGAATGTCCATCACAATCTGTCAACATTTCAGGTTATGTTGACGGGTCGTGATGGGCACTCTAAACGTCCCATGCTGATGATCCAGGGTCAGAGGTCTACATTACATCTCCATGAAGACTAACATCATGTGGACGTGATGAGCTGCGAAATCGATTGTCTCAGTGATTCTCAGGTACACTTCTACTTCCAAACATGGAAACTCTGTATACACCTCATTCTGGGCACTGTCAAACGAATTGTGTCCTGTTCAAATATTAGCATCTCATCTAAGTGCTAATGGGTCACAAACTACTAAAGCTCTCATAAACAGTATTCTTGAAGACAGTGTAATAGTATTTGCATCTCATTAAGAAGATATTTCCTTTCACCCTGGATGTTGCACGGCGTTGGCTGACCGTTCAACCAGTTTAAAGGACGCAATATACTGGCAGGAGGGTGAAGACTGCTTCCTAAGCAGCAAGGAATCCTATTGTCATATTAATAGGTAAAAATGGTGCAGCAGCGAAAACCTTCTCTCCTGGAAAAGGTTCTCACCCATAGAGACTACTTCATGCTACAAATTAAACATCAAAGGTGTGTAATCGTCACAACAACACTTTTCTACATAGAAATGCTGTACACTTTCATTCGTTGTAGAGTGACAATCTGCAGACTTCACTGTGAAGCCCTTCTTCGTTTTCCTTATTGGTAAACTGTTATGCCAAACAGTACTATACATTCTTTACAGAAAACAGCTGCTTAGCTGTGTGTGTGTGGACTCTAGATGTGTTTACCTTGCTTGATCAACCTTCATAAACTTTCAACTCTAGCTTTTGAAAGCCATTCTCGGCAACTACTGGTTCACATACTGAGCTGAGCTGGGCATCTTAGCCTCTACCAAAAGGTTTAGTTGTTTATGTGAGAGGATGAGTACATTGGATAAAAATACATCTTGCCACGTGGACAATTTTTTAGGATCAGCTAATCAAGAAGACTTACACAATATTTCAACATGTCAATATTAATTTGTAATTGCTCTTTGTTGTGTGAAATTTTGTGTTGTTTTTGTAGTTATGGCCACAATTTTCTTTTGAGATTAGTAACATGTGTGAAGTCCATTAGAGGAGTTCTTAACTTCCAACCAATCACATTCTTAGAGTTTTAATTCTTTGAGTAACTTAATGATTATTTTTTAGTATAAGTTTATAATTTTTTTTAAAATAATGGGTTTTGTTTTCAAATATTTTAAAAAATATAAAATCAATACACCACTGATTTTTAAGAGTAGCAGAATCATAATGATTCAAAACATTTTGTGGACTTTAGGGTATGATATAGTATTCCAAAGACATTGACTTAGTAGTTTTTGCCACACATAATAATGATGACAATGTCTTGCAATGAATGAAAATGTTGACACTAAATTAGATTTATACAGTTATTTTTATTTGGAGTTGATCTCTTAAAAAGTTTCATATGTATGGTACAATTCTTTGATAAAAGATTTTTAATAGAAGAAACTTAGAGTAAAATGAGTACAAAAAAAATGTAGGTGAAATTACAAAGTACCAAAAACAATTATATAATAAATATAACTAAAAGAAAAAAATCTTGAAATATTTTCAGGTTAAATAAAAATAATTTTAAAAATTTGTCTACGCCTCATGATTTTACAATATTCACTATTCAAATCAATAAATATGTTGTTTATTTTTGAAGTTTTAAATTTTTTGAATTTTAAAAAATTAAATTTATGTTATAGTTCTATTATTTTTTACATGTTATTTAATATGTATTTACAGAATCTCAATTTGAATTCAATATAACATCTTTGAACTATAGTAGTTCACTATTTCAAATATGATTCTTATTAGTCAAACAAAACATTCACACACATTCAAATGTAGTCTTAAGATTAATTTTTAATTTTTAAATAAAACAATTCGAAATAATTTAATTTTGTAGTGAAGTTTAACTTTTCGTAAAAAATCTTCTCATGTTCCCTAAAGATCACAATATATATGATGAATCCCTTAAACTGATCCTTGGATTTTATCTTCTAGTTTACTATTTTTATTGATTTATTTTTTCTTGTTTTTTAGGTTTTTTTCAAAAACAGTCTTGGTTGAGGTTAAGCTTGAGAAAAATTTAAAAAAACAAAAACAAAACAAAAAAAAAATCTGTTTATTAAGAAGAAGAACTTGTGTATTTACAAAATTCTTGTTCATGAATTATTTTATAAAATCAAATAACAAAGCAAAAAAATTCAACTAGATTAAATTGTAACTACTATATTCATTGTTCCAGCAATAATCTTTTTCATTTGTGCTATCATTCTTGTTGTGAAAAAACAAATTATTTATGTATTGAATGACAAAATTTAAAGGTACAAAACCATATTTAATTCAAAATATCATATTATATAATTTCTTAAAAAATAGGTGCTCATTTTTTAAATTTTTGTAATTGAAGCTTATCAATGTGCATTTTCATTGAAAAGCAATAAATAATGACTTATCCTGTATTAGAAAAATCATTTCCAATAAAAGACATACACAACTTCAAAGTGCAAAACCCAGTAAATCTTTTTATTACTCGTTGTAGCTAAATTTAACTGCACGTGTTAAAATCTTACCATATGAAGTATGGATCACAAAAGCCCTTTAAGATGAAAATAAATCAGATATACGAGGAATATAATATCAGGCTGGATATTTGTTACAAAGCTATGTCGAATGAGGCAAAACATTACGCACTACCTTAACATTTTTTTGAAGTAGTTCTATAATAATGTGAATCCACAAAAAATATATTTTATGTTTAATATTTTTAAAAAGAATACAAACATCATGCACAGATGGAATGCTAAAAAAATAATTCCAAAAAATATTATTGATTTTTATTTTGCCAAGTTTAAGAGACTGAACAGATATTGCACAAAATTTTAAAATGACTCTTTATAAATAATAAAATAATTACCTAACCACCCCACAAAAACATTAAAAATCTATAAATTTATGTTTATTTTATTATTCATTTATTTTATTTTTTTTCTTTTAGAGAATAATGATGTAAATATTGTAATATATTACTTGAATTCCTAGCGGTAAGATTCAATACAACGAATTTCACAAAAGATGGCAGCGTGCGTCTACTCGCGGCTGCCAACTCGCCGAGGGCTACCGCAAGTGGACGCAGACGGCCTCAGACGGCCGCAGACGGCCGCCAAGCGCTTGCGACGAGTTCACGGCGAGGTCGGAGGCCACTCCAGCAGACCAGCGATGGTCCGGATGGATCCCTGTTGTTGTGGGTCTGACTCATGTTTCCCGTGCCAATGCTTCCGCTACTGTTAATGCGATTTCGATACGAGGGCGCACTAAAGTGGGCCTCCCGAGGCACCCTGTTTGGTCGGTGTCGAGAATCACAGTGGTCGGAGAATGGGAATGGTTGCTCCCCTCGTTGGTTGTTTGTGGCCTTCCAGAAACTGTATTTCTTCATAACTTGGCTGCTACTGCTCACTGCTGGATTCTGTAGGGACCCCATTACAGTGAAACCTTTTTCCACGCACAATATGAGAGGGTTTTCAGGGCATAATCAGCAGCCCGGAAGATGTGCGTATAGGATTATTCCAACTCCAACCCACACGATTGCTGTCTGTTCAGGAGCTCATTGCCCTTCTTATGTAATCCATCACTCCATGGTGTCATATGGTGCCCGTAGAATCTGATATGTCTTTGTGTTTTTTTTCTTCGGCAGTTCACTTTGAATGTTAATAGCTGCCCACTGGGATAGGCTGTAGTCTGTTACGGATAATTTGCTTGGGGTTTCTTTGAGGATCATGCCTTCTTTGGACTTCAGAAGTCGCACGTTGGTTTCCGTTCCCATCATTTCATCATTGATTCGACATGGTTCCTACATGAAGTACATTGTCTGTAAATTCTGTCACATTCTTTCTTTACCTATTTACTTTCCAGGTTTTAGGTTAGTTCCGTTTGTAAAGTTAAGCTGTCTTCTACGTGTACCTGATTGAAGGTCATGCTATGTTTGTGGAGATGCAGTGGAAGGTGGCCATATTCCACAGCTGGAAGCTGAGTACTTGTTTTTGATCTCTACGCAGCTGGCTCCATTGAAAAGCTGCGCAGTCAAGGCTTCAAACATGTGGAGGTATGTTATTCGTCATACAGGAACTTGCAGCTTGTGTAGAATAACAATCGGATTATTCATGTGTCATACCTGTACTGTGGTATCAGGTAGGATGAATGAGCTAAAAATGCATTTTCTAATTACCATAGAATCAACTAGTATACTTGATTGGAAGTTTACTCTGCCATGACATTTTCGTTTCATAGAAAATCAGCGTTCGTTTTCGTCAATAAGGATCCTTGTATGCAGAAATGTATTTTCTGTGAGCCAATATTTTCACAGGTTGATGCAGTGACGATGTTTTGGCACAAGTTGAAGATCATCGTTCTACGATTTTGTGTATGAATGTTCAATACACATGGATGTGATGGTTGTCCCAAAGAAGCACAAAAATAGTCCTTGTGACCGCTATGGAGTGATTGAATACGAGCTGCTAGAACCAATGACCTCTGCCAAGTATAATTCCAGGTAACTGTAGCAGCCGATACATGCATCAACATATTCTCTATGTAGTTTTTGGAGAACTTAACAAGATCTAACTACTTTCGAGGATGTCACTCCTCTGGTATCCCTATATATACAAGAAAATTTTGGGACTTGGTGAAACAGTAAAACCCGAAAAAGCCTAATGGTATTAAATTTTGAGCAGTTGAAAGTTACGAATTGCTTCCCACAGAAGACATCTGACATTATGGTTGATTGCGTAATACATTTAACACCCTCAGAGGTAAACGGTGGAGAATATTTTCTTCCTATCAAGCATGTCATCAGTCCCGGTGTTGCATGTAGATGTGGCCACAATGTGTTACTACTGAGCAGGAGTAGTGAGCAAGGGCGTCTCGCATCTACAACCACAATCAAGGGATTGCCGCAGATGATGTTGCAGACCCGTTGAGAATCTTGCAGTTGGATAATCTACTGCTACAATTTTGCTTACTTTTGGTGAAGTGAGAGTCCAGATATGTTCGATGAAGCACTGGGCGTTAGCCAAGCGTGCTGTTACTGAGATCAAAGGATGACGAACAACTCGATACTTCTTGCAATCTGTTGAACTGCTACAGTGAGACAACTTCACTTTTCAAAGTTTTCCTTTTCAATTCCAGCAATCATCTTGGATTTCTACATATAGAAGTTGCAGCGATGATATTTAGACAAATCAGATGCGACACTTGCTGTAATTCTTGTTTACAGAACTGAGTATTGACCAGTTATGAATACATTCTAAAAATACTTCCGGTGACACAGTTTGGTATATATGGACTTCGACTGTAGAAACCGATAAGTTGTTGTATTTTCTTCTACATAAATTAAAAGGATTCGATTTTTATGTGTGACTGGTTGTAGACTAAAGCTTTTTGACTGTGAATCACAGACGTCTGGAATTTCAGGAACTGCTTTTGCTGCAAACCTTAGAATCCAGTCTAAATTATTTTGACTTTGAGTTTGTCTCATAAGCTGAAGGAAAGCAATGACGTAAGTTTTAAGTTTTGAGCACTATCAAAACCACATTGGAATGATCTATGCCACCTGATTCTTTTCGTTATGTCTTACTTTCCACACCATGTGAGCCAAGTCAAGGCTGCATTCATGCATGTCTGAGTTCTCAAAATCCAAGCTGTACTGCTTCCCTCTGTTCTAAGTAAATCATGTGCACTTCCTAGTCACTGGAGGTGTAATAAGTAGCTGTACCACGGTGGAAAAAAATCCCGACCTCCACAACCAGTTCTGCCATATGGCAGAAACTGCACAGAGTGCTAGGATTACCTTTGCAGCAACTGAAAGCCTGCAAAAGACGAGTTATCTGCTTACAAGCATCGGTGCAGCCCACCACGTGAAGCTTGCAAATACCGCAGCCGTCTTCAGGGTTTACTTCAGTTCACAGTACCGAAACTCAGTATTCTACTGCTGACAAATGTATAATGCGCCCCGTAAACAGCTACAGAGGACAGCAAATCACATCGTATCAACTGCCGACTCTGCAAGAAAGGGTACAAAACTTCTGGCTGACCTGTAGCATTAGGTGAACAAAATCATAAACCTCTGCAGCATTCTCGTACAACAGTTGAAGAGGCATCATTGCCGGTACTGAAGAGTCACATACATATATAATATGGAGACAAAGAAGTGATCTCTTTCAGCAACAATGGCCACCCAATTCTTATTCTTGCTTCAAGCATCTGAAAAGGAAGATGACGATGACTGGACCGGTCGCAGCAGTACAAAGGGTTCCAGGCATATTTTGCAGCAGCAGTCTGCAATGGAATAAGACCCAAACCTGCTTTGCCTTCACTCTAGGCTCATCTGCCTGTGGCTTAGTGCTCCACATGAAAAAAAGACGGCAATAGATACACCTGATGATGAGATGGTGTCCATTTCTATTGTACTAATTTATTGCCAGCCGTGGACTAGCCAAATGCTGTATTCAGGGCCTGGATCTGTACTCCCCTGTGAGATTCTGCTGCCTTATGTTTCAATCTCTTCATCCCAGGCAGGAATATGTGCGTGTGTGAGTGTGTATATATATGTGTGTGTATGAATGAATATATACATATATATATATATATATATATATGCACACACACTATTAGATTCTTACGCTTGGACTTGTTCTGTGGGAGCTTATTGTATATAATCAGCTTGTTTTCTTGATAATTCATTCAAGTAGAATCAAATAATTGTTTGAATACAGTAATAATTCATATCTGATGAGATTGATATTGAGTTTTTCTAATTATAATCAACACAATCGTGCATGAATTAAAACAAAAGTTATTAGGATTTTGAAAAACTAGATATTTGAAAGTCATTCAAAATCCCAACTAGATATTTTTCAAAGGTTCAAAAAATTAAGATAGTAAATATTTGCTTCAAACAAGTCTAAGTTAGACTATAAGAATGAAATTATGTTTATACTGTAAATAAAATATAAATCCATATATATTTATTGATTCAAAGGATAGTAGATTGTGGATAATAGATGATTCTGACTCACACAACAAAGATCTTGCAACCAAAGAAGGTGGTAAAATCTTTCTTTACTATGTCTTGTCTTGCCTTGGTAATTTAAATGTATCTAATAAAGGTTGACCATTGTCCATTAAAAAAAACACAAAAATAGTTCATAAAAATCTTTAAAATAATCTTTTTTGAGCATATTTAAGTTATTTACAAGTCTTGTTAAACATATGTAATATTATATTTGTATGTGCAACATTTTTTTCAAACATAGTAAGATGTCCAAAAATATAAAGTTGATAAAATATCATTTTGGACATGGATCGTATATAAATTTTAATTTGATGTGTACTAAGGTGATTATCTTAAGTATAATCATATCATTTGAAAGTATTTTACTTTTTTCATTAAAATATAGAAATCGAACCATATATTAAAAAAAATTGCACAAAGACAGTCAAGAAGTAAGAATAATGAGAATTGTATTTATATACTTGTGTAATTAATTACTGTACATACATAAGCGATTCTAATAGAATTCTTATAAAACAAGGATTTACATTAATTATACTCTTATAATTCAGTTATTCTATTCAACATCATATTATAGAATCAATTGTGTTTAAGATTTTAGAAAACATTTGTATATTTAAGTTTATCAACATGTGTCTTACTCAAGAGGTTTTAATCAAAATTTAATTTAAAATATAATGTACTCTTAGTCTTTCTTTGATTTTTCAAATCTTCACAATTCAAGATATATATGTTTTAAATTCTAGCAGCTTTTGGATGACATTTGCTGTATTTTTGTTGTCGAAGCATAGAACCATTTGAGTTTGGAATAGAAAGAGTCTTGAAAGAATGTGATTTTTACAACACTGCAAAAATTAAAGGTTTCTTGGCATTTGCAAGTCACTTTGCACAATCTCTAATCTACCCATGTGAATGAATGAGTGTATAAATAAAGAGAGAAAGAGTTGAGCCAAGTTCCCAGAATCTGTTACAGGTTTTGAGCCTTATGTTGTGAAGATTACTTTCTACTCATCCTCTAGATTATAAACTAATTGATGCATGCCAAATTTTCCCAAGATTCTACAATAACACTAAATAACAAATCATAGTGTATTCCACTGAGACTAGAGCAAGCAAAGTCCAATTTTAGATTGAAGAAAATAAAAATAAAACCCTATCTTAGTATTACTATTATTAGTCTTTGGGTTTAGGGGCGGTGCCATGCCTGTTCATTCAGAGAAATCTAACACTGAACGAATATTTTAGTGAACAATGAGACCTAGAAGACCAACTGTGGAATGTGGAATCGACACTTTCGGTGGAACAGCCCATCAAAAGTGATATAGAATGTCAATGCCGGTGCACAAGATTCATCCGGGTATCAACCTGGAGGTCAAGAGGTTGACGTGGAAGACCCACATGGAATCTACTTGTCCAATAATGGCAAAAACCCATTTAAAGGGGTGGGAAAAGACTTGTCTGCTTTATCCCCATTGACTCCTTCAACAGCATGGATGCGAAATGCTTCCTTTCGCCACAAACAGCTGACAGTGAGGAATAAATTAAACATTTGGTATTATTTAATTATTCTCACATAATACAAACATTCATAAATGAAGTGTGTGTGAAGCTATTTTCGATAACAGCCAGTGTGGTAGAAACCAGGTGAGAGGGACGAAGGAGATGGACGTTCCGTTGACGAGGCCAGTGGTGGGTCCTGACGTTTCGTCCCCAATACGTTGAAATGTGAGACGAAATGGACGACGGCTGGTGGACATTCGTCCAACTGTCGCATAGTTTCGTTCGGAATTCTCGTTCCTGCCATGAAAAGGTTCTTCGTGTTGTGACATTCTGGCAGTTAGGGCTCCTGATCCTGATACCATGTGGCTCAGGTGCTTGCCATGGAATAATTGGTCGTCGTACATCCAAAGTCGCAGGAATTCATCCATCCATGATCGGTGAAGCTCCACAGTATAACGTGCTACCCAGTACCGGTAATCCAAGAAGAAATTCCACCGTCATTGACGATTTCTTGCATGTTTTTGACAATGCTCGAGGTCGTGGATGATCAGGTCATATAGTACAACAAAAATCACTATTGCAAATTTGGCAATGTTCACACCACGGAACTGAACGTGAGACTTTTTTAAAAATTCTTTGAAAAAACAAAACTCTGCATCAAACTTTTCGAAAGTGGTTAGAAACAGTAAGAGGGGGCGGGGGGGGGGGGGGGGGTGTGTGGGGTGTGCACAGAAAGAGTACAAGCTATTTTTCTAAAATTTTCCCCACTAGTGTACACCAGGTTCATTTTCAATCCACCTGTGTCTACCAAATACACGACTTTGCAGCCCAAGGACAAGCCTAAGTTAACTAACAGTGAAGTGCTTCCCACGTGTCAAAATGTTCCTAGCTCTTTTGTCTCTTTCAGTTGAGGAAAAGAAAAGAAAAAGAGAACTCATAGGTGTATTGTTTATTTTTCCTTTAGGCATCCTATGTCAACTGCAGTAGGGGTCCTTGGGAATTTGGTCATGTATCAAACAGAACCCAATTGG
Source organism: Physcomitrellopsis africana (assembly GCA_036785485.1). NCBI lineage: Eukaryota > Viridiplantae > Streptophyta > Bryopsida > Funariales > Funariaceae > Physcomitrellopsis > Physcomitrellopsis africana. The sequence continues at coordinate 396,481 of JAWRVF010000015.1, read as the reverse complement.
GGTACCACATGGACTTGCCCCCCCCCTCCCCCCTCCCAGAAGGAAGATGGGAACGTGTTGCCTAACCTGGAGACTTCACTTGCACACAGCAGCTCCTTTCCACAGCCACAGCCTTAGTGCTGCGGAGAAATATAAAACAACCGTAACCCTAATTCATCCAAATTGTGAACGAACAGAGTGGCTCGGGGCGAGAGGAAGGGGCGTCACAGCGCTGAACACAGCTGCGTTGAAGAGCAGGCTCATTTAAGAGAGCCTGGGGATATCCGCCATGGCTTCACTGCCCTGATACGCAGGGACTCACCCCCATTGAATGCGATTCCGCTCACCGAAAATCCACGAGGCCTGCTTGCTTGCTTGCTTACTTGCAAGCCGCTTCGACACTCGCTACAGAAGGTCGCTTGCACTTCAAAGTGATCGGGATGTGCAATCTGCAATTAAGTGAAGCCACACGACGCATTGTCCAAAAATAGTACTGACAAAATGCATCTGCACCAGCTCGCATCTGCTGCTCCCTCGGGCCCGGTTTCCCGCAGCCCAGCCCGTTTAATTCTCATAGGGAATTTTCCTGTCTGCTGAGTGGAGGAAAGTCGTGAAAGCCCTGCAATAAAAATGAACAGAGGAAAAAGAAAAAAAAATGGGTATTGTGTTGGCACTTATAGTGCCAGGAGTCATGTTCCCCTTGCCGTTTCGGGACCCTGGATATTGGAAAAAAATTATGCTTGACAAAAGAAAAATGGTCGTCTGAGGCATGAAAAGATGTGGAAGGGTGGAACTACGCTGGCACCGTTCGAGGCTGGTGTAGTTTTTTCTTTTTGGTGTACTTCTGAGGTGAAGGGTGGTGCAGGGTTATCGGTGATAAACGCCTTCGGGGGCGGTTTCGATCAAGCATGGGGAAGCGTGGGGAGTAAATCTGTGGTTGAAGAGAGTTTCGTGAAAGTTCGAGGTGTAGATTACCAGGAGGAGAGCTGAACTCGACCATCCATGTTGCGGAGGAGTTGCTGCATCGTCGTCAACTGCGCAGGTTCGTTTCCGAGCATTAGATCCATGGAAAGCATGAGCAGCAGCAACAACAGCTGCTGAAGCCGGGATCGGCAGCGAAGTTGTGATGGCTGCGCTACCTTTGTCTTTTTTCTTCATCTATCCTTGACTGGGTTAGGCCGATTGCAGTAGGTTTAGGAAGCCTAGGTTGTGGTCAGGTTTAGTGGGGCTGATCACCATGGATCCTTGCGTGATGAAGCTTGTTTAGCTTGATTGCTGCGACGTGGTGGCAACAAGCTGGTGATTAATGAGTAATTTTACATTGGCGAGTTTAGTGCTCGGCCGGTATAGGTGTAGTCTAATTTTCGTTAGAGAGAGCGGAGTTCGTAGTCGGGCCAGTGTTGCAAGTTGGCTTAGATTCCAGTGGCTGCTTTTATCGTGTTCACGATACTTTCTTAGTTTGATTTAGGAGCCACATTGAAACAGCGTGCAACGAACGCCTGTTTGCGACAAAGACTTCCCAAAGCGAGCTTGGAATCGTTTCCAGTAGATTTTCAGGACTCATAGCTAGTTCTGGCTTTACGCCTCCTCACTGAGAATAAATTGGTTTTGTCGTGAAGCTAAAACTGCAAGATCTTCGACTGTGCACCTATCAATGTGATTGTACAAGGTGCTTCGACTGCACATTGGTCGCCATGTAGGAATTTTCATGAGAAGTCGTTTCGTGGTTGACCTCGTCTCTGCAGAAGCTTTCGCACATAATCCCTTATCTGTAAGTAGCGATGATCTCTTCTTCGTGGTTTTCAGAAACGTGTTGAAGCGTCGACTCATAAAGAAGTGGTCCTGTTGGTACTTCGAGAATATCCCCGAATTCCTGTCGGCTTTTTCATTGATGGTTCTCTTGTCATAATACGGGTGGTTAAGTTGTTGACTCGCTATCCAATTCTAATCAATCACTCCCCTCTATGACGAAGGAAACTAGAGCTTGTTAGTCGGTCAATCAGATTCTCTTTCCTAGAATGTTGCGAGGTAGTGCCAAAGTGGTAGCGTTTCGGGGGTCAAGCTTGTTTTGTGTGGTGCGAGAATTGGGTTTCGCCATCTCGACGGAGAGGGCCGTGGTGGAGTGCCCCGCTAGAATAGATCAACAACTTAGTCCGCTGCTAAAACCTTTTGACTTCGTCCATGGAGGGGATTTTTCCGCGATTAGGCGGGCGGAATGGTCGCCCTCCCATGCGGTTGAAATTCCGTTCAGCTGTTTGTGAAGTTCATTTTCTAGTTCGAAATTATGGTGAATCTACAAGGGGCTGTGAGGCCGTGCGCAAGTTCCTTTTTCGGGGTAGGATGGGTGAGCTTGTTTCATGGCGCTTGCGGAGACAGTTTTGTAGAGTGCCATATAGTGACTCCGCCACTAGTTTTAGGGAGCTCCAAGTCTTTCTCAGCAGTAGAGTGTGCTTCTAAGCCCTAGGGTTGATCTCATGGCTCGTCAGAATTTTAGCACAGCGTAGTCTGATGCGGCCTCCGACTCTCGCCATGGCCGCAGATATGGTGAGTGTCGAGATTCCGGAACAGCACTGGGGAGGCAATTGTTGGAGCCACAGAACTTCAGAGCATGTTCCTCGCTGGAGTCAACAATGTAATGGACCCTGAGACGAAAGAGAGTGACGAGCGTGATTGGGATATTGTGACAGTACTTTGAACATGATCTCTGAACCTAAAATTCAACGCGGAAGCGCGCCGGCCTTGAGCTCCATCGCGGATTTCAGATTGGTGTCGGGACGGGGTTATGCGATTGTATATCTGCGTAGAAGCGTTGGATAGTTCGAAATTAGATCTTCTCATTGTCCACTTCCGTAGTGCAAGACTGAGAGATTGTATCCGTGCGTGTCTTTGTGCATCTTCCCGTCAGCTCTCTCTCTAGCTCTCTCGCTCACTCTCTCGCTCGCTCACACACACATATACACACAATTTCACTCACCCTCCTTCACCTATATTTTTGAATTTCTTTGAGGTATGCGAGAACTCCCCTGTGAGGCATGAGCCAAAGGCCTGGCAAGGCTCATGTGAGTGAGAGTTCAGCTTCTGATGAGAAATTACGGAGAGCTGTGAAGTCACAGATTCACGGAGAGTCTAATCGTGTGCATTTGACAAACAGTATTCATGTCAATCGCCACTTTCACTTACTCTTGCAGAGCCTCCAGACCGGTCTGATGTTGGATGCCGGGCGGGCGTCGTCACTCCAGCTCCCTCTTATGCGGGAGGTGACGGCCCTGCGGAAGAATCGAACCTTGAAGGACCCGGGGACGAGTCCCTCTGTCTCTCCTGGCGGTAGCTTATCAGGAGGCAACAAGCGAGTGACATCAAAAGCCTTCATTGGCGATCCTCACAAAGATGCACAAGCGCTCGCTTATGAGCTCTCGGCAAAACTCGCTAAAGACCCCCAGGGCGTTGGTGGGAGCTGCCGAATACCGAAGCAACAAAAATGTCGAGCGGATAGAAACACTAAAAGCGACAAGGATCCTACAAGAGAGACGTCGAAGAAAATGACAGCCGAAGATGCCATGTACGAGCGCAATGGCGAAACACTTGGCATCGACGAGCCATTGAAGGCAGTTTTCGGAAGGAGGGTCAAACCAGTTGAGCAGGCTTTTGATGGATCCATGACTGGGGCTCTCTCTGGGGAGTTGCGAAAGGAGGGACTTATCAAGGAATTGAAAGCGCGGGGGCGCTTGCCGAGAGACGCTGAGAAAGAGCTTGAGGAGATTCCAAGGTCGGATGAGAGATGGGATGTCGGGCCTGCTCGACGAGAAGATCTTGCGAGGAGAGTAATCGAAGAGCGTCGTCCCTCAATCTCCTCTCTATCACAGCTACTGGGAAACCATTACGAGAGTGGTCGGAGTGATGTTAACTTCCTGGGCATGCTGGAGGACGAAGAGCGTCGGAGCAATCTCGTTGGCGAGAGCTTATTTGAGACGGATGAGGATGAGCTCAGCCCCATGGAGAGGGAGATGATGCGACCAAGGCCTGCAACCTTGAATCCTGCATCTCCGTTGCATTTGGGCTCGTTGTCGCGGGGAAAACAGGAGCTCAAGAAGTCGAAGCCTGGACTTCGTCATGGCTGGAGGAGTTCCCGGCCAAGAGAGAGGAGTGCGTACTCAGCTCGCCCCAGCATCCGTAAAGCTGCAGCCAACCCCATGGATTTCATGGACGATGAGCTGGATGTCTCGGAACTTCCACTTAAAAACGGATGCGGACTCTCGTGGGATTGGTCTCGGAATCACAAGTATAGTGGTGAGGCTTTCTACGACTTGACTGGGTTGACTTGCGCAGTTTCGGAGTCGAGGAGACGTCCGGGGATTGATTCTTTACTCGCAGAGCAAAGTACCCCGGCTAAGAAGTCAGTTTCCTCATTGGATTCCGAAGCAAACTCATTACCGATATTAGGCGGGGACGGCACACGCAAGAACGATCTTGCTGGGTACAACGTAGACACGGGAAGAACTCGTGAGATTTCAGGGGACCTTGGGGGACTCGAGGATTGTAGGTCGTCATTTCAAGACGCCATCGAGGATACTCCGGGTGTGGGAACAGCCTCCACAAGCAGATTGAAAGAGCAGGTGCCACCTGAGGAGCATCGAACACTGAGTCAAAAATACAGGCCGAAGAACTTCACGGAGATTGTGGGTCAACCCGTGGTGGTAAAGAGCTTGTCGATTGCGATTTTAAAGGATAAAATCGCCCCAGTGTATCTGCTTATGGGTCCGCGCGGAACTGGGAAGACCTCTGCTGCAAGAGTGTTCGCAGCAGGGTTGAATTGCGAGTCGTTGCACTCTGCCAATCGCCCGTGTGGAATTTGTCGGCAGTGTAGTCTCAATCAGAGCGCAGACTTGCGGCAGATCGAGGCTGTCTCAAGTATGGACATGGCAAGCATGAAAGCCATGATGGGGAGCTTCATACCTCATGCTCGCTACAAAGTGATAGTTGTCGAGGGGTGCGATCTTCTGAGCATTGACATGTGGAATGCATTTCTAACACTATTGGAAGAGCCCCCAAGAAACGTGGTATTCATCCTTATTACCACGGATGCGGAGCGCCTGCCCCCGACTGCGACTTCGCGGTGCCAAAAGTTCCATTTTTCCAAAGTGAGCGAATCAGACATTGTAAGGCGGCTAAAATTATTGGCGGAGAAAGAGGGCTTGCATTTCGAGTCGGACGCGTTGTCGCTCATTGCGTCGAAATCAGATGGGTCTCTCCGTGATGCTGAAATTTTTCTTGACCAAGTATGCCTTCTGGACAAGGCCGTGACGGTGGCCCTAGTTCGAGAGGTCGGTGGTCTTCTTCCAGACAACCAGAATCTGGATTTATTAGACTACGCCCTCTCCGCCGACACTGTGAATATCATTAAGACCATGCGAAAAGTGCTAGCCTCCGGCGTTGACCCTCTGGGACTTGTGTCTCTACTAGGGGCCTTAATTACTGACATTCTCGCTGGTAGCCTCGATGTGAACCGGGGCAGGCGAAGAGATGGATCATTTTTCAATCGAAATATCTGTAAGTGAGTTAATGGTTTGTCTGTGCCAGTTCACTGTCTTGTATGGAACGCATTATTTGTTTATTTGTTTCCCTTTTCTTTTATTTACTGCTTGTATTTATGGATGAAATTTAAGCTACGAATGATACGAAAGAGTAATTTAGATTTTGTTTTTCTTCTAGCTGCGAAGGAGGAGCAACACCGGCTCCGGGAAGCGCTCAAGGTTCTCGCAGAAGCTGAGAAGCAGTTGCGAGCGGCAGCCGATAAGGCGACCTGGCTGACAGCCGCTCTTTTGCAATTTGCACCCGATCGGTCGTTTGTTCCTTCGGAAGCAAACAACAGTGTTGCCCAAAGCCCTACACTGGCGCCAATAAACGCCATTTCAAGGGCCGAGCAACCATTGACGAACGAGCCAGAGTATCAGAATCAAGTTCCAGAGTCTGCAATGGTTGGTCAATCTCTTGAAGCGAACATTCAAAGTGAGAAAAGACCTTCTCCCGAGGTTCCTGAGGACCATGGGATGTCGGTGTCGGAGCAGAACTTGGAGGAAGCTTGGGGTAGGAAGCCAGCTGAACAACAAGTTTCGGAGGAACTGCAGGTTGCAGAGACTTCGGAACCACTAAGACGTGAACCAGAGACGATATTAGATTTTCAGGAATTTGGAGAAGAAACTTTGGCTAGGCTTTGGAATCGAGTGCTCTCGGAGATAACGTCGAGGAATTTGAGGCAGCTTCTGCATACAGACGCGCGACTTGTTGCAGCAGGCGCAGCTATTGGTAATTTTTCTGAAAAAAAAACCATGCTTCTTATACTTGTTATCCCGATCCTGCAAGGGATTATGGTTTAGGGTGCGATGATGTCTAACTTCAATATTACGCTTGTGCTTTGAACATCCAGATGGCTCGCGTGCTATAGTCACATTGGAGTTCGACCACCCGCGCGATAAACACAAAGCAGAGCTGTCATGGCGGAGCATCTGCATTGCATTTCAAGCCGTGCTGAACACCGACGTTGAGCTTCGAATCGGTTTGTGCGAAGTGGCACCTGACGATGATTCGTTGGCACGCGCTGGTGAAACAATGGTTGGCACACAGCCTGGCACATCCACCCAACACAAAAACTCCGAGATTGTGACCGAGGATTCCAGCAGTGAATCGTACAGTCAACCGGGCCCATCAACTCAATGTCAACACAGAAACAAGTGGGTTACGGATGAGGATCCCATTTCTCACGATGCCCATCTTCAAGACATGCAGGAAGCGCGTTCACGTAGCCATCGGAGACGACCCACGAGACCTCGTAGGCATCGTCAAGCTAGAGACGTAGCAGACGCTCAACTGCGAATACAGCAGAATTCAGACCCCGGCGCCATCACTCCTCGCCGGCTGCCACCAAGTCGGAGGCGAAGGGTAAAACGAACCGGTTCTTCAAGAGCAAGCCCCGGAGCAACCCAAACGGACATTCCAGTGCGAGAGACAAAGGTAGGCTCACGGGATTCTGGCAGTTTCGGTGGTGTCGGTGGCGAGATTTTGGCATATACAGACAAAAAACAGTTGAGTACCATGATGGAGGAGCCTCTAAGCGAGATTGAGGACCTTCAGTCGGCCCAGCGAAAGATCTCGCAGCAGCGAGCCAACAGCTCCTTGTCAGCAAATTTTGACCGCCGCACTAACATGTAAGCACACGCTCACTCAAACGATTGCAACAGGTGCAGAGAATGCACGAGTTACGACTGCCAATAATTAGCATATACAGTCTAAAAATGTACTGAAATATTGCTTAAATTCAGAGCCTATGCGGAGCGTGGATCGCGGAGAGGGAGCTCTCTTTGCTGTAGAAGGGCATCATCCCAGCCCGAGTTTTCGATGGTGAGATCCTCATCTATGGGATGTCAATCCCGCAACCATTTACTTTCGAGTTCGTTTTTGCATCTCAGACCATCCTTGTCTGCTTTCCAGTTATGTTCCACTCTGACACCATCAACTTGATTGAGCTTGAACAGCGCAAGTCCAGGGTGAAGACCATGAAAAAGGGGCGAGGCAAGGCGCTGTTCCTCAAACTGGTGCCCTGCGCCGAATCCAGAGTTGCAAAGAACACTGCACCGGGTTCCAAGGCACCGTGAACGGCCTTTCACTCCACCGAGTCGAACCTCAAAGTGACCAAGTCGCAACATCCAATCTCCACCACTCGGGGTCTACAGGAACCGTCGGTGCATCAAACATGTACCATCCTGTAATTCTAATCTTGATCAATTAGACCGCTGGGGTGTCGCGAACGGCCGTGGCTCACGTCTAGCACATGGCTGTGGCCATTAGAAGAGAACACAGCTCCGTCAAAACATGGAAAATCTAACCTGGCAACGAAAATCTGCACGTTGCCCACCGCGAGGACAGTTCGCCAGCCACTCGCACTGGTGTGCACCAAGTTCAGCGTCAGAATTGGTGGCGGCGCCACTTGTAAAATATGACAAACGATAGGTATACATAACACCCATAATCTTGAGCAAACGATGAAGATCTCGCGACGAGAGCTTCCGCCGGGTCAGACCAGCCAAGGGAAAAAGCCATGGCTGCTTCTGATCTGGCGAGGGTAGCGCCAAAGCAAGGGTGGAAACGACAATTCTTTTGGGGCCAAGGCTCTCCGGGGAGGAGCAGCTTGCCGGTGCCTGCTGTGGATCTTCACACCAGCCCTGCGTATCTTGTGTAGAAATGCCCCAGCTCAATAATCTTGGGTCCTTGATGTAGTATGATTGAATTTTGATATCAATTGTTGAACACCTCCTCCATGGAGGTTGTGTCCATAATGGCATGCTATTGAAGCTTGAGTACTTACTATGGACGGTTTTGCCTCAGGAATTCATCATCATCCTCACTTTTTTGCAGTTGTTCTCGTTAATGTCATCGATTTTGTATGCTTGAAAAGACTTCATTGAAATCTTCGATAGTGTCGCAACTGCAAATGATAGACCTCTTGACGTGCATATTTGGCCAGGGAATTTATGATTTTGTTTTATTTTATTCCTTTAATGAGGAAATTATTAGCATCATACTGTTTGAACCATTTTTAGCTTAAAATCAAGTTCCAAGACGATGATCAACGCTCAGATATGAAGTTCGCCAGAATAACCGTTTTTCTTGACTCAAGTCTATTTTGTTCTCCTATTTTAATGTCAATACGCTTTGTCTTTGGAAAGAACTGTTCCTCTGCTTCTTGAGGTTCTTTGAGAAGATGTCTTTCTTGCATATCAACCAGCAGTATTCAATTCGTTCAACTTGGACACATTCAATCAAGTGACTATCTTTGTTTGTATATTTTCTCCATTCTTAATTGTCAGTTCGACACGTATGTTTTGTGCCGGTTCCACCTGTGTGCATTCGGTACAACCTTTTAAAACTTCGCAATATCCGATGTTCTTCAATCCCCACAGATGTTTCATATCCATCTTTTCACACATCTTCACGTGTTTCCTCATGCTAACAAATTGCAACTAGTCCCAAACCAAACAGCAAAAATCCCCCCTGTTTCTCAACATGTTCTGATCCATTCCATGACGTGCATGATCGAAGCGACTTGGACTCCACCGACGTGTTGAAGACGCTCCGTTTCTACCTTTCATGGGTGTGCAGTGTCAAAATTCGGACCCCTATTGAACCCCCTCAGGCTCCGATGGTTTCGCTGCTCCGGACAAGCCAGTAGGACAAATATCAAAACCATCATCCGGATCCTTGGTCATGCATTTTGTCCACGGACATACTTGTGCAGCAGTTGGACCCTAGTGCAATGAAACCATGAGCCGTATCAAAAGCTGACAAGGTGGGACGGCGGGTTCGGATCGAAAACATCCGAAGAACCTGCAGAACCCTGTAAGCCATTGTACCGGAACAACGGGTAGTGATTCCGTTGTGCGTACACAAACCTCCAGAGGCCGTTGCAACTCTGTTGCAAAAACCGCTGAGCTTGTGTGCAGGCATGGTTGTTGTTGAGCCCACCACCTGTGAATCAACCTTGCGTTAACTTTTGCTTCCCACCCCGCGAACTCTCGGATTGGACAATGGAATGGCTCCCCAGTAACTTGATGAACACCATCGCCCTGACGTTCACAGAAGTGTTTGTGTGCCAGAGACAAAACAGGCTTGTCTTGCAGCACCACCAGCACGTTTCCCACGAGACGGTTTCTTCAGTTTTCCCGGGCGGTCATGACCTTGATTCTGCACAAGCATGTGCAAATAGTTCTGCGCCGACCTCTGAGCGCCATTTCTCACGATGTGTCAGGACGCTGTAACGCTGACAGGCGCCAAAAGACTTGCGGTCGGCTTCCTGCATCTCACTTGGTATGTAGTCGTTGCTTGTGCGACGGGATCCAGCCAAGGAGGCTTTCGCAGGGAACCAACACATGCTTGTCGTCGAGAGGCAAACACGAATTCCTGAAATCAATGCCATTGCCAGCACCCTTCTCGCCAACAAGAATATCCCAAAAGCACCAGTCCGACACGTCAAAATCCAAACGATATATATATATATATATATGACACCGAGTTCGTCGCCATCCACGGAGCATGTATCTCCCGCACTGAGCCACCTCCGCAAACTAAAACCATGGGTCACCTGCAACTAAGCTAGCGACCTCAGACACCGAGTGTGAGCAGGGTCATGGAGGGGATAACTGGCGCCTCCAGCAGGAAGAACGCAGTCCCCCCTCCCACCTGAATCCACGATTTCCGACACAACAACCATCCAAACCTCAACCTTCGAAGCTCGATTCGAACAAGAAGGCCTGTAAAAATCCACGACCGTCCCTGGAAGGACACGCCTGCATCCAAAGTAGCTCTGCGCACACCACTTCAGCAAATAACACCACCTAAACTTGAGAGAGCTGACTGACATCCTGACTTCCACTAGTCTGTAGAGAAAGCTACTGCAGCTCCAGCAGAAACACGGTTATCAATGCGAGAGAAATCATCGCTCTCTCCCTAAGACTACAACCTGCCTGCGCTTGAAAAAGTGGTCAAGTGCGCATCCGGTACTCCTCAATACCCCAACATTGCAAGCCAGCAGTACCAGAGGAAGCCTCAAGAGTCCGGCAGCAGGCTACCGCTATTGAAGTGCCGGTCCGCAGTGAATGCCCGCAGTGAACTCGTATCTGCATGCCGAGCATCCCAACAATCCAGGGCGCATCTCGTGCGAGTTGCAACAAGAAGATGTGCAACCGGCCACCTCGTCCGGCGGAGCCACTTGCATCCTCTGGCGCTCTGGGAGTCATCGACGTAAACGAGAGTGGATGGGTCCAACGCAGACGAAACTCAGCAAGGCCCTGCACGGAAAATGCACTCCCACCACTGACACATTTCTGAGGCACCACAAGATCCCTCCACTCTCGGCCTGGCCCACATCGGACGAGGAACTGGTTCTGCAGTGCAAGCGACGATCACAACGCGAACCCCTAAACCCACCTGGAGATGATATCAGGCTACGCTTCCAACAATTTCGTCTCATCTTTGGCATCGTCATGAGACTTGACAGGAACTAGAAGATTGGTGTGTCCCACTTGCCACACCGATCCACACCGTGCGTGCTGATGCCAAGCGAGATTGTCTGCCTGGACGCCTCCAACCGGGCAATGCCGCCGAATGGCGAGGCTCCGGACCATGGGATTAGTGAGGAGGAAAGAAAGGAGATTGTGCAGCCTGGTGAAACCGCGGAGTCCCAGTGGCTGCGCTGGGGGGCCTTGAGATTCGAAGCGCGTGTGCCGCCATAGCTTATTTTGGGGCTGGGTTCGGCGTATTTGAATGGGATGCTGCAATGGAACTGGGATGCATCCGAAGCCGGGGAATCTTTTATAATACTTTTTCCCGGCTTGGCTTTATTCCACGTCAAAAAGCAAAAGCTACAGAACAGTGTGTGGCTGGCGTGGCGTGGCGTGGCGTGGGCCGGCCGCTGCCGCAAGCCCTAGAGAGAGGGCGGGGGTGGGCGAGTGTCGCAGAGTCTCACTTTCGTGGCCTCGGACCCCCGGACTCACCGCAGCCCAGCAGCGCTCGTCGGCCGTCGCGGATTCGTGGTCGGATCGGAAAGTTTCAGCTGCGCCCCCTTGGCCTCGCGCTGCCGCCGGTACCTGCCGCGCGCTTCCCCGTTTGCGGTTTTCGAATTGGTGACCAACTGAGCTCGGGAGGCGGATTGTGCTCTCCGGGGCGGGCCGCCCGTAGGGTTTGCGGTCGGTGTGGTCGGGCTTGGTGTGATGATGATGGAGTATCTGGCCGAAGTGAGCTCGTGTTGCTTGCTGAATTGCTGATTGAACTGCTGCTGCTGTGATGGACGATGTCGTGTGCAGTGTTGGCTTGTGTATTGAGGGGGGGTGGTGGCGAGGACGTTGATTGTTGTGCGGAGGTGTAAAGAGGATTGTTCCTTTTCTGCTTTTTTTGGCTTGGGGTTAGGGGGAGAGGATGGATGGCACGTCAGGCCTGCAGAACCTGGGGTCGGAGAGGGAGACGTGGATTGACGAGGAGGTGGAGGCGCTGCTAGACGTTTGGGGCGATACGTACATTCACGTGAAGCGGGAGAATTTGGGGAAGCGGCATTGGGAGACGGTGGTGCGCGAGGTGAACGCGCGGCTGACGCACCAGCGGGAGCAGCCGCAGATGAAGAACAAGATTGACTCGCTGAAGAAGCGGTACAAGCGGGAGAAGCTGAGCAAGGGCGAGAGCGACCGGAGTTTGATCACGTGGAAGTGGTACGATCGGTGCGACATGCTGTGGGGGACGCCGAAGCGGGAGATGGGCGGCATTGGCATTGGCATTGGCATTGGCCCGGTGGGCGGGGCACACCCGCTCCAGCATCGCGTGGAGGCCGCCCATGCCCATCCGGCGGACGTGATGCACCACCAGGACAGCGGCCGGTTGGTTCCGTTTGTGGCCGCGATGCAGCCCGAGGTTAATGGCGATCACCAGGGCGTGAACGTGAAGGACGGTGCGGCGTCGAGGATCGGCGATTGTCACGAGGAGCATTGTCCTCCGCGTGCCGATCAGGCTCCGCCATCTCCGTGCACCCGTTGCCGCGGCAATGCGGGTGTGGAGCCCGGCGGGGAGAACGTGAAGCGCAGGAAGCTGGGGACTGGCATCACGGCTGCGAACCTGGCGAAGATCGTTCAGGGCTTCGCAGACACGTGCGCTCGCGTGGAACAGGCGAAGATGGAGATGAACGTGGCCATGGAACAGCGGCGGCTGGAATTTCTGGAGAGGATGGAGCAGAGACGGCAGGAGAGCGAGGATAGGCACAGGGAGAGGAAGCTGAAGATGGAGGAGCGGCGGCTGGAGCTGCAACAGAAGCTGTCGGACCAGAAGCTGGAGATGCAGGAGAAGCACATGGAGAGACGGGAGAATCTGAAGCTGGAAATTATGCGCCTGCGGCTGCAGGCGATAGGGCAGGGGAACAAGGCGCCCGTGATGGAGCAGCAGGCGGTACAGACGTGCGAGAAGTTCAGCAGCTCGAACATCACGACGTGCATTTGAATGTCCGGTCGCACGCATGCGTGTAGAAATCTTTCAACTCCTCGGTCTCATGGTACGCTTGTCGATATATAGTACTATTTGTGTACAGAAAGGCAGTGCGACGCTTGCAGATAGGCTCGGGTCAGGAAGCCACACCAGCCCACCGTAGTGTCCCGTTTCCTTGGACGTGTGCTCCAGCGCCATCGGAGGGGCGGTGGGAACGAAGACGAGGAGAGGAGCTGTTTGCAGGGTGAAGTTCCTGCACAGGAGCTTGCACATAGTTGGTGTCGCTTGCCGACGTCCGGGAAGAAGGTGGCGTCGACACTGTGAAAAGGTGAGGAGTTTGACATCGGCCCGCTCGTGAATGGGAACCAGGTTCTTTTACCGATGGGATAGAGCGTCCTCACAATGCCGGGAGGCTGGGAATCATCGTTGGACGGGCATGGAAATGGTTGCGCTCGATTTATGTTTGGTTGGGTTCGCGTCCATGGGCGATTGGGGTGCGGTGTTCTATGGATGGCGAGCATGTTAGGAGCACCGCTATGCTGCGTGGACGCATTGCATGTCGGAGGTCCGCAGCAATGGGATACGACTATTGACGCGGGTTGGGGGGGCTTGTGATGTTTGCAGCAAGTTTTTGAGGGGACGTGGCGGAGGACGGTGCGTCGGGGTTGTACTGCTGGCCGAGAAGATCCTGGTTTGTACGATCTGTTGCGGAGCTCGTGTCGTGTGGGATATTGTATATTTGGCCCGTAGTGTAGGATTAAGCAAGTGCCCTGGTGAGGAAGGACGAGGTTCTTCAGAGTGGAGACAGGACATGGCAATTGCTGAGAGGAGGGGGATTCTGCGAATTCAGAGTTTGTGTGACGGTGCTTTGAATCACATAATTGTATTCATCTTCTATGTTGCACATGGTTCATAGTGGACAGTTTTGGTTGTATGGTGCGGCGTTATTTGCATTGCATGCAAAATCCTCGACGACATAGCGCAAGGCAATGGGCCCGATGAGATTGTCAGTGAGGAGGAGATTCACTGAAGGGTTAAACCGACGAGTAGGCGCAAACGCAAAGCTTGAAAGAGTTACACGGTAGCTGGGAAGGTCGAAAGCTTTCTCTCGAGGTAGTTGGCGTGAGAAGCTAGATTTTCACCACCGTGCACAGTTTGGGCACCGTCTTTGGGGATGGACAATGTGTCGAAGTAGTATAATTGGGAGCGTACTGGGAGTGCAGAGTGTGTGCGTGCGTGCGTGGCAGTGCTTGGAAGTGTAGAAATGTATCCATGGTTGATGTTGCACACGGGACACGGTGAATAGTTGGAATGTATGGTGGAGCTCGTTTGCATTGGTTGCACAAATTTCAACATATGTGAAGAGAGCGATTAATGGAATAGAAGAGTTGGTGAGACTCTCTGTTGTAGTTTGGAGAGATTACACAGTAGCTAGGTGGTGTGTAAGTGTTCTTTCAAGGGGTAGTCAGGGTGAGAAGTTATATTTCAGATCGAGGAGCGGCTCAGTCACATTTTCCACGCATTTCCAATTTAACTTTCCTCGCATTGTTTCATGCTTCGTTTACATTCATCTTTCGGTGCATCCGAGAATCATTTTGAATAGTGTTACGTGTACGCGATGTGTCATACAACTTATTGGTACACTTATCAGCAATCTTTGCTGTGAAGTGTCTTCATTACAAAGGCTGTTTGTGAAGTGCCTGCGTATCGAAATTGTAGCAGTACTTTCTTCATTCACTATGTAATTAAAGTTCCACTTTTAAAAGTAAAAGGCCCAGAGCTCGTGGACTACACCACTTTCACTTACATGGGCGGAACCCTGGACAGTCCAAGGAAGCTGATGAGCAGATAAGCTCATGGGTATTCGAGCTGAACGCTCCAAGTGACATACAGCCGGATCGGTTTCCAGATACACTCGTGCAGACCCCTTCGAAACAAAGGAAAATAAAAAATAAAAAAAAACATTGCACGCTCAGAGGCACACGACCAACACTACGACACGCCGACCCTGAAGTTGGATAATCTCGCACCATGGATTGAACCTGTTGCCATCAAACAGACAGTGGCTCACCACCTAAAAATGATGCATACGCTCTACCTGCAACTGACGAGAGATCAGCTCATTGGGGTATCAATGACCTCTGCTTTTTGTACAGGACGCAGACCCTCCTAAACCCCACCGCCCAACCCTTCTACTCCGTGAGGCCATCATACGTATCAGTATCGTCACCACCCGAAAGTGTCTACGATCCGAAAGATGGTATTTTGAATGGTTGTAATCATCGACCCCTTCACTACACATGCTTAACCCGCTCAAACAGACGTTGTGTCTCTGTAGGTCGCATGGTCTGTCCCAAAGGGTAATTGCAGCGACGCCGCTCCCCAGGGCAATGGAATATGCCACCCCGCATCCACCGATAAACCCACCGCACACGAATGCACAGCGGGCCTCTCCCGTGAACAAGTCCGTCTTTGACGTTAGCAAAGGACTCTACAGCCACAACGGCATCGCACGGATGCCACAGCCGCTCCACACTGCTAGAGTAGCACCCCGCCAAGGATGCTACACCCGTCATCTCTACTACTACTCCCAAAAAGACCGACTAACGTACAAAACTCTCCAAAGAAAGGCTGTCAGTTGGTAGTGCATGTTTGTTCCACACAAGAGTTCAGAACAGGTCTATGTATTCTATCTTCATCCAGCCTCCCTTCCACCCATTCCCCTAACACACCGAGCCTCAGTCGAAAGCTGGCGATAGCTCGAGCATCACAGAAACCAGAAGCTTTGGGTATCATCTTCATCAAGGGCTTCGCCATCACACCACACTGCGATTAGACCCAGACGGACAAAAACCATCTACACTTGAAACGCCGTAGCACCCACCGGGAAGCCTCAGTTTACATTGAAGCGTCACAGAAATGCAGGAGGCATACTGAGGAGGTTCTCCTTGTCAAACAAGGTCCCAGCACCGCCCGCAACTAACGCCCGTAGAGGTAACCATCCTTGGCTGCACAACTAAACCCTACACCCCACTCACAACCCGCACCCAACCAAACTCGACTCGCTAACACCTTCTCGATCCCGTTTCATCATACACAGACACATCGTCGCAAACCCAGGCACCCCGCATCGGAGACCAGCCCTTCGCCACTGCGCAGAAGCCCATCGATCCTCCTGCGGACGCCCTGATCTGTGACACCCATCAGGTAGGCAGTCTATATACCGAACAACTGTGCGACGAACTGCAGCAACGTGGGCAATAAGTAGGACATGAATGCGCACCGGCAGCCAGCAGAGCCAAACCCTAAAACATGCGCCCACATCTGCAAAGGGCAAAAAGTGACATGACCTCCTCGCCTAAACCCTAATCCAACGATCTTCTGAACCAGAGTCCAAGATGCGTCGATGGAGACCAAGGGGCACTTCGAGCCTTGTCGACGACACAAAGAGTGGAGGGGCTTCAGATTCATTCCACGATTCAACATATGGCAGCAAGTTAAAATCCTACATTTCTTTAGGTATATACTCCTTAATCCTTTTATTACCACACTCATGTTTATAATAGCATGGTTCTTTTTAGGGTCAAATTGTTTTCAACAATTTTGCAATATCGGTTGGTTCCATAGTGCTTGGAATGCTTTGATTTAATTAAGTTTGTACATTTATTTTTGTTTTCAAATGTCATATGACTTTGGTGTAATGATTGTTTAGGACCACTTCATTACACTTTGTATTTAAATATTATTTATATAAAAACTATATATATATATATATATATATATACACACACACACACATATATACATATAATTTAAATAAGATTTTTAACCACTAATTTCACTTAGATACCATTAAAAAAGAATGATTTGTTTTCTTAGTAATTTTGAGAGATTTATTGAATAAAATCTATTAAAATAATAGAAAATAAAAGAAACAATTACAAAATTTAATCAAAAATTATTTTAATTATTTGCTTTGATTTTGTTTTGGATGTTATATTAAGTTACTTAATTTATTTTATTAAAAAATATGTAGATTATTTTGGTTATGAAGTCAAAAATTAGATAGATTATTTGAAATTCTTTGTAGATTTTATGATAATATTAATTATTGTAATAAAATATTAAGAAAAAAATAATAATATATACTAATTAATTATAATACATATTCTAAAGTACTTATATTTTATAGATTTAAAAGATATGATGCATTTGTTATATCTTTGAATCATAAAAGATATCACAATTTAATCTAATAGATGGCATTTTTATTTCATCATAAGTTCTCGTCCGCTCCTCCCTCTTAACTACATAATTTTTAAACCATTGGAATCTATATCCATAAATGTCAAATTATTGTGATAATTTTTTTTTGAAAGATTTTTTATAAGATTGTTTATTGCTATATTATATTAAGGACAAGAACTCGAAGAATGTAAATAAATAAAATAAGATGTTCATAAAAAGAAATACCAAAAATAAATTAAAAAATATGTATATTCAAGAAAAAATTGAAATGGCTATTGCTAAAGAAAAGAAGACTAAAGACTCTTAAAACTAGACTAAAAACAAGAAAGGCATTATATTTTTGAAATTTTTTTTCCATTCTTCAATCTTGCCATGACTTTCCAATTGCAGATCACTTTGAATTTAACAAGACCTTCAAATTTATTTCCCGAGTATTTTGGTGGCCTCAAATGTAGAAGGTAATGAAGGACTTTGTATTCTTTTGTGACATCTGTTCAAGGTCCAAAAATCCTCGACACCGCCCTTATGGACTCTTACAACTCTTACTTGTTCTAAGACGGTCATGGTCCTTTATCTTAATGGATTTCAATACAGAACTACTACTATCAAATTTATTTGATAACATCTTTTTAGTGGTTGAATGATTTACAAAAATGACTTATTTCATCTTTTGCAAAAGGAATGTGTTCAGAGAAGAAACGACAAGGCTCTTTTTTGACAATATATATCGATATCATGGCCTACTAGATGATATTATATCCAGTCAAGGATCCCACTTCTTATTTTAGTTCTGGAAATATCTTTTTGAAATATTGAAGGTGGATATATGACTTTCTTTGGCTTTCTATCCTTAAACTGACAATTTTGGTTGTATGCCGCCCGTTGAAGTCATTGATGGATGAAACCTTGCATCAGAAGATGTTGTGAAAGAAACAAAACTGTTGGAAGTGATACTAGGAGATCAAGTATCAAAAATTGTTTTCAACATCATTAGATATCCAACAAATCCTATTGTTATTAGACTCCCTTAGTTTGAGCTACATAATCTTGATATTGATTAGAGTATGCGGAAGATTTCCTCAAGATTCACACATCAAAAGAAGAAATAAGGTACTGCTCTATTCCTTAAAGCTAAAGCATTTATACAAGCAGCAAAAAAAAGAGATGCATTTGCATTGTATGCTATCCCAATGAAAGATCTAATAGAGCATATGAAGCAAGATATTCCTAATCAATATTGCGACCTGGAAGTCATATTTTAAAAAAAAAAAATAGACATATTATTTGAACATTGTCTTTGTGATTGTGTAATCAAATTACAAGATGGAGCTCAACCTCCATTTGGTCCAATTTACAATCTGTCACAAACAGAGTTTACAACCTTGTAAGAATATATTGATGAAAACCTAGCCAAGAATTTTATTTAACATTCAAAATCACCTGCTAGAGCTCCTATATTATTTGTGAAAAAGAACGATGGTTCCTTACGTATGTGTATTGACTATCGAGATCTAAATAAGGTAACTATAAGAAATCGCTATCCATTATTATTAATCTCAAGATTATTGGAACAATTAGGATAAGCAAAGATTTTTACAAATATTGATTTGAGAGGCGCCTATAACCTAGTGAGAATTAAAGAAGGAGATCAATGTAAGACAACATTCCGTACAAGGTATGGACATTTTGAGTACAATGTTATGCCTTTTAGACTTACAAATGCACTTGCAGTCTTCTAACATATGATGAATTATATCTTACGAGAATATTTAGATGACTTTATAGTCATCTACTTGAACAATATCTTGATCTTTTCTAAGAATGAACAAGAGCATGAATATCATGTACAAAAGGTGTTAAAGAAACTACAAGAAAGTAGATTGTATGCCAAATTAAAAAAATGCTCTTTCCACCAACCATCAGTCAAATTTTTGGAATATATCGCTTTAAAAAATGAGATTTCTATGGATCCAAAGAAGATACAAATTGTTTTGGAGTGGAAACAACCGTCATCAATTAGAAATGTACAATGTTTCTTGAAATTTGTAAATTTCTACAAAATCTTCATCAAAGATTATTCCAAGATTGTAACTCCATTAATATAACTCACAAGCAAGGACAAATTTATTTGGAATGATAAAGTTGAAAAAGCATTCAAGAAGCTATAAGAATCTTTCTCTTTTGCTCCTATACTTGTCCACATAGATCCAACAAAATTATTCATTCTGGAAATGGATGCCTCAGATTTTGCAATGGGATCTATACTCTCTCAAATTGGTGATGATGGTCAATTACATCTAATAGCATTCTGCTCTCAAAAATTTGGCACATAGTTTGTGCAATATATTCCAATTGTCGTTCACGAGGCAGATAATTCATAGATCCTTATAGCCACTGGTAATGACCAATACCTTCTACTTGAGACCATGCTTGAACTTCTGTGTCTTTATTGTAGAAGTGGCCTAAAAATATCATTTTGCCACTACCATTATAAGTTGATTCAGCTTCAAAGACAATCACGAGGGACCAGCTACTTAGTATTTTTTGACGTCTTCTTGGTTCTTCCACTTCTTCATCTTGAGATCAATGTTGTGAGCTACTTGGTTGAGATGGCATCACTAGAATAGTATCCTCATTCTCCTAGCCATATATCTAAATACACTCTAAGATTATATATCTTGAAACTACAAGAAAGCAAAACACAACAAATTATATTTTGATAAGACCTAAATCCTGCTTATACATTTCTTTGGAGAAGGCTTCATCTTCACGTTTCTACAGAATCTTTGTATGAGTCTTGAGCTACATGTAACTGAAGCTTCAAGGTGGTCTAGATCTCCCTTAAATGCTTTGTAAGATCTTCAACTGCTGGATTTTCATCTTTGGATTTACCCAACTAATCGAGTTTTGGATGATATTCATAATTTGCAAAGAAAGGTGTTTGTTAGGTTGAGGCATGGATCAAATTGTTGTACACAAACTCCACCAATGGTAGATATGTAATCCAATCATCTTGTTGATAATTGATCACACATCGTTGATATTGCTCCAAGACTTGGTTAACTTGCTTTGTTTGACCAAAGATTTGAAGATGGAAGGAATAAGAGAGTTTGATATCTCCCTTCAGTATGTCAAAAAATGACCTTCAAAACTTCAATATAAATTAAGGCCCTTGGTCCAAAATAATGTCATCCGATAAAACATGATACCGATATATATTGACAATAAGCAATCTTACTATTTCTTTGCTAGAAGTTATCTTTCTACATAGAACAAAATGTGTCATCTTTGTAAACTGATCTACCACCACGTAGATAGCATCAAATGTTGCAGAAGGTGGCAAATTTGTGATGAAGTCCATAGATACTGAAGACCACGATTGCTTTGGAATTGGCAGAGGTTGTAAAAGCCCATAAGGGCGATATCAAGGATTCTTTGATCTTGAACAGAGGTCACATGATAGCACATAGTTCTTCACTACCTTCCACATTTGGGGCCACCAAAAGTCTCGAGAAATAAACTCATTTGTTTTGTTGAATCAGAAGTGACGTGCGGCCAAGAAGTCATGACGAGATTGAAGAATAAGAAGTCAAATTGGTCCTTCCGGAATGTATAGTCGATCTTCAAAAATATAATAACCCATCCTCAATCTTTAACTTGTCTTTGTCAAAGCGTTGCTTCACATCCAAGACTAATGAATCCACAACTGATGCTCCACTGACTTGATTTAAAAAATCAGCATCAATTGGTATACTAATGGAGGTGGTGCGTAGAATAATTATTCTGGTTGTAGCAAAGTTGTACACTGCTCATCAAATGCTGCATCTCTAACCTTGGGTAATAGATATGATTTCCTTGAAAATGCATGTGCTATCATGTGCTATCATGTGATAATTCCATTAGCTACCAATACATATAAAGGACCATGACCGTCTTAGAACAAGTAAGAGTTGTAAGAGTCCATAAGGGCGGTGTCGAGGATTTTTGGACCTTGAACAGATGTCACAAAAGAATACAAAGTCCTTCATTACCTTCTACATTTGAGGCCACCAAAATACTCGGGAAATAAATTTGAAGGTCTTGTTAAATTCAAAGTGATCTGCAATTGGAAAGTCATGGCAAGATTGAAGAATGGAAAAAAAATTTCAAAAATATAATGCCTTTCTTGTTTTTAGTCTAGTTTTAAGAGTCTTTAGTCTTCTTTTCTTTAGCAATAGCCATTTCAATTTTTTCTTGAATATACATATTTTTTAATTTATTTTTGGTATTTCTTTTTATGAACATCTTATTTTATTTATTTACATTCTTCGAGTTCTTGTCCTTAATATAATATAGCAATAAACAATCTTATAAAAAATCTTTCAAAAAATTATCACAATAATTTGACATTTATGGATATAGATTCCAATGGTTTAAAAATTATGTAGTTAAGAGGGAGGAGCGGACGAGAACTTATGATGAAATAAAAATGCCATCTATTAGATTAAATTGTGATATCTTTTATGATTCAAAGATATAACAAATGCATCATATCTTTTAAATCTATAAAATATAAGTACTTTAGAATATGTATTATAATTAATTAGTATATATTATTATTTTTTTCTTAATATTTTATTACAATAATTAATATTATCATAAAATCTACAAAGAATTTCAAATAATCTATCTAATTTTTGACTTCATAACCAAAATAATCTACATATTTTTTAATAAAATAAATTAAGTAACTTAATATAACATCCAAAACAAAATCAAAGCAAATAATTAAAATAATTTTTGATTAAATTTTGTAATTGTTTCTTTTATTTTCTATTATTTTAATAGATTTTATTCAATAAATCTCTCAAAATTACTAAGAAAACAAATCATTCTTTTTTAATGGTATCTAAGTGAAATTAGTGGTTAAAAATCTTATTTAAATTATATGTATATATGTGTGTGTGTGTGTATATATATATATATATATATAGCCCCTCCACTCTTTGTGTCGTCGACAAGGCTCGAAGTGCCCCTTGGTCTCCATCGACGCATCTTGGACTCTGGTTCAGAAGATCGTTGGATTAGGGTTTAGGCGAGGAGGTCATGTCACTTTTTGCCCTTTGCAGATGTGGGCGCATGTTTTAGGGTTTGGCTCTGCTGGCTTGACCCTAAAAAGAACCATGCTATTATAAACATGAGTGTGGTAATAAAAGGATTAAGGAGTATATACCTAAAGAAATGTAGGATTTTAACTTGCTGCCATATGTTGAATCGTGGAATGAATCTGAAGCCCCTCCACTCTTTGTGTCGTCGACAAGGCTCGAAGTGCCCCTTGGTCTCCATCGACGCATCTTGGACTCTGGTTCAGAAGATCGTTGGATTAGGGTTTAGGCGAGGAGGTCATGTCACTTTTTGCCCTTTGCAGATGTGGGCGCATGTTTTAGGGTTTGGCTCTGCTGGCTGCCGGTGCGCATTCATGTCCTACTTATTGCCCACGTTGCTGCAGTTCGTCGCACAGTTGTTCGGTATATAGACTGCCTACCTGATGGGTGTCACAGATCAGGGCGTCCGCAGGAGGATCGATGGGCTTCTGCGCAGTGGCGAAGGGCTGGTCTCCGATGCGGGGTGCCTGGGTTTGCGACGATGTGTCTGTGTATGATGAAACGGGATCGAGAAGGTGTTAGCGAGTCGAGTTTGGTTGGGTGCGGGTTGTGAGTGGGGTGTAGGGTTTAGTTGTGCAGCCAAGGATGGTTACCTCTACGGGCGTTAGTTGCGGGCGGTGCTGGGACCTTGTTTGACAAGGAGAACCTCCTCAGTATGCCTCCTGCATTTCTGTGACGCTTCAATGTAAACTGAGGCTTCCCGGTGGGTGCTACGGCGTTTCAAGTGTAGATGGTTTTTGTCCGTCTGGGTCTAATCGCAGTGTGGTGTGATGGCGAAGCCCTTGATGAAGATGATACCCAAAGCTTCTGGTTTCTGTGATGCTCGAGCTATCGCCAGCTTTCGACTGAGGCTCGGTGTGTTAGGGGAATGGGTGGAAGGGAGGCTGGATGAAGATAGAATACATAGACCTGTTCTGAACTCTTGTGTGGAACAAACATGCACTACCAACTGACAGCCTTTCTTTGGAGAGTTTTGTACGTTAGTCGGTCTTTTTGGGAGTAGTAGTAGAGATGACGGGTGTAGCATCCTTGGCGGGGTGCTACTCTAGCAGTGTGGAGCGGCTGTGGCATCCGTGCGATGCCGTTGTGGCTGTAGAGTCCTTTGCTAACGTCAAAGACGGACTTGTTCACGGGAGAGGCCCGCTGTGCATTCGTGTGCGGTGGGTTTATCGGTGGATGCGGGGTGGCATATTCCATTGCCCTGGGGAGCGGCGTCGCTGCAATTACCCTTTGGGACAGACCATGCGACCTACAGAGACACAACGTCTGTTTGAGCGGGTTAAGCATGTGTAGTGAAGGGGTCGATGATTACAACCATTCAAAATACCATCTTTCGGATCGTAGACACTTTCGGGTGGTGACGATACTGATACGTATGATGGCCTCACGGAGTAGAAGGGTTGGGCGGTGGGGTTTAGGAGGGTCTGCGTCCTGTACAAAAAGCAGAGGTCATTGATACCCCAATGAGCTGATCTCTCGTCAGTTGCAGGTAGAGCGTATGCATCATTTTTAGGTGGTGAGCCACTGTCTGTTTGATGGCAACAGGTTCAATCCATGGTGCGAGATTATCCAACTTCAGGGTCGGCGTGTCGTAGTGTTGGTCGTGTGCCTCTGAGCGTGCAATGTTTTTTTTTATTTTTTATTTTCCTTTGTTTCGAAGGGGTCTGCACGAGTGTATCTGGAAACCGATCCGGCTGTATGTCACTTGGAGCGTTCAGCTCGAATACCCATGAGCTTATCTGCTCATCAGCTTCCTTGGACTGTCCAGGGTTCCGCCCATGTAAGTGAAAGTGGTGTAGTCCACGAGCTCTGGGCCTTTTACTTTTAAAAGTGGAACTTTAATTACATAGTGAATGAAGAAAGTACTGCTACAATTTCGATACGCAGGCACTTCACAAACAGCCTTTGTAATGAAGACACTTCACAGCAAAGATTGCTGATAAGTGTACCAATAAGTTGTATGACACATCGCGTACACGTAACACTATTCAAAATGATTCTCGGATGCACCGAAAGATGAATGTAAACGAAGCATGAAACAATGCGAGGAAAGTTAAATTGGAAATGCGTGGAAAATGTGACTGAGCCGCTCCTCGATCTGAAATATAACTTCTCACCCTGACTACCCCTTGAAAGAACACTTACACACCACCTAGCTACTGTGTAATCTCTCCAAACTACAACAGAGAGTCTCACCAACTCTTCTATTCCATTAATCGCTCTCTTCACATATGTTGAAATTTGTGCAACCAATGCAAACGAGCTCCACCATACATTCCAACTATTCACCGTGTCCCGTGTGCAACATCAACCATGGATACATTTCTACACTTCCAAGCACTGCCACGCACGCACGCACACACTCTGCACTCCCAGTACGCTCCCAATTATACTACTTCGACACATTGTCCATCCCCAAAGACGGTGCCCAAACTGTGCACGGTGGTGAAAATCTAGCTTCTCACGCCAACTACCTCGAGAGAAAGCTTTCGACCTTCCCAGCTACCGTGTAACTCTTTCAAGCTTTGCGTTTGCGCCTACTCGTCGGTTTAACCCTTCAGTGAATCTCCTCCTCACTGACAATCTCATCGGGCCCATTGCCTTGCGCTATGTCGTCGAGGATTTTGCATGCAATGCAAATAACGCCGCACCATACAACCAAAACTGTCCACTATGAACCATGTGCAACATAGAAGATGAATACAATTATGTGATTCAAAGCACCGTCACACAAACTCTGAATTCGCAGAATCCCCCTCCTCTCAGCAATTGCCATGTCCTGTCTCCACTCTGAAGAACCTCGTCCTTCCTCACCAGGGCACTTGCTTAATCCTACACTACGGGCCAAATATACAATATCCCACACGACACGAGCTCCGCAACAGATCGTACAAACCAGGATCTTCTCGGCCAGCAGTACAACCCCGACGCACCGTCCTCCGCCACGTCCCCTCAAAAACTTGCTGCAAACATCACAAGCCCCCCCAACCCGCGTCAATAGTCGTATCCCATTGCTGCGGACCTCCGACATGCAATGCGTCCACGCAGCATAGCGGTGCTCCTAACATGCTCGCCATCCATAGAACACCGCACCCCAATCGCCCATGGACGCGAACCCAACCAAACATAAATCGAGCGCAACCATTTCCATGCCCGTCCAACGATGATTCCCAGCCTCCCGGCATTGTGAGGACGCTCTATCCCATCGGTAAAAGAACCTGGTTCCCATTCACGAGCGGGCCGATGTCAAACTCCTCACCTTTTCACAGTGTCGACGCCACCTTCTTCCCGGACGTCGGCAAGCGACACCAACTATGTGCAAGCTCCTGTGCAGGAACTTCACCCTGCAAACAGCTCCTCTCCTCGTCTTCGTTCCCACCGCCCCTCCGATGGCGCTGGAGCACACGTCCAAGGAAACGGGACACTACGGTGGGCTGGTGTGGCTTCCTGACCCGAGCCTATCTGCAAGCGTCGCACTGCCTTTCTGTACACAAATAGTACTATATATCGACAAGCGTACCATGAGACCGAGGAGTTGAAAGATTTCTACACGCATGCGTGCGACCGGACATTCAAATGCACGTCGTGATGTTCGAGCTGCTGAACTTCTCGCACGTCTGTACCGCCTGCTGCTCCATCACGGGCGCCTTGTTCCCCTGCCCTATCGCCTGCAGCCGCAGGCGCATAATTTCCAGCTTCAGATTCTCCCGTCTCTCCATGTGCTTCTCCTGCATCTCCAGCTTCTGGTCCGACAGCTTCTGTTGCAGCTCCAGCCGCCGCTCCTCCATCTTCAGCTTCCTCTCCCTGTGCCTATCCTCGCTCTCCTGCCGTCTCTGCTCCATCCTCTCCAGAAATTCCAGCCGCCGCTGTTCCATGGCCACGTTCATCTCCATCTTCGCCTGTTCCACGCGAGCGCACGTGTCTGCGAAGCCCTGAACGATCTTCGCCAGGTTCGCAGCCGTGATGCCAGTCCCCAGCTTCCTGCGCTTCACGTTCTCCCCGCCGGGCTCCACACCCGCATTGCCGCGGCAACGGGTGCACGGAGATGGCGGAGCCTGATCGGCACGCGGAGGACAATGCTCCTCGTGACAATCGCCGATCCTCGACGCCGCACCGTCCTTCACGTTCACGCCCTGGTGATCGCCATTAACCTCGGGCTGCATCGCGGCCACAAACGGAACCAACCGGCCGCTGTCCTGGTGGTGCATCACGTCCGCCGGATGGGCATGGGCGGCCTCCACGCGATGCTGGAGCGGGTGTGCCCCGCCCACCGGGCCAATGCCAATGCCAATGCCAATGCCGCCCATCTCCCGCTTCGGCGTCCCCCACAGCATGTCGCACCGATCGTACCACTTCCACGTGATCAAACTCCGGTCGCTCTCGCCCTTGCTCAGCTTCTCCCGCTTGTACCGCTTCTTCAGCGAGTCAATCTTGTTCTTCATCTGCGGCTGCTCCCGCTGGTGCGTCAGCCGCGCGTTCACCTCGCGCACCACCGTCTCCCAATGCCGCTTCCCCAAATTCTCCCGCTTCACGTGAATGTACGTATCGCCCCAAACGTCTAGCAGCGCCTCCACCTCCTCGTCAATCCACGTCTCCCTCTCCGACCCCAGGTTCTGCAGGCCTGACGTGCCATCCATCCTCTCCCCCTAACCCCAAGCCAAAAAAAGCAGAAAAGGAACAATCCTCTTTACACCTCCGCACAACAATCAACGTCCTCGCCACCACCCCCCCTCAATACACAAGCCAACACTGCACACGACATCGTCCATCACAGCAGCAGCAGTTCAATCAGCAATTCAGCAAGCAACACGAGCTCACTTCGGCCAGATACTCCATCATCATCACACCAAGCCCGACCACACCGACCGCAAACCCTACGGGCGGCCCGCCCCGGAGAGCACAATCCGCCTCCCGAGCTCAGTTGGTCACCAATTCGAAAACCGCAAACGGGGAAGCGCGCGGCAGGTACCGGCGGCAGCGCGAGGCCAAGGGGGCGCAGCTGAAACTTTCCGATCCGACCACGAATCCGCGACGGCCGACGAGCGCTGCTGGGCTGCGGTGAGTCCGGGGGTCCGAGGCCACGAAAGTGAGACTCTGCGACACTCGCCCACCCCCGCCCTCTCTCTAGGGCTTGCGGCAGCGGCCGGCCCACGCCACGCCACGCCACGCCAGCCACACACTGTTCTGTAGCTTTTGCTTTTTGACGTGGAATAAAGCCAAGCCGGGAAAAAGTATTATAAAAGATTCCCCGGCTTCGGATGCATCCCAGTTCCATTGCAGCATCCCATTCAAATACGCCGAACCCAGCCCCAAAATAAGCTATGGCGGCACACGCGCTTCGAATCTCAAGGCCCCCCAGCGCAGCCACTGGGACTCCGCGGTTTCACCAGGCTGCACAATCTCCTTTCTTTCCTCCTCACTAATCCCATGGTCCGGAGCCTCGCCATTCGGCGGCATTGCCCGGTTGGAGGCGTCCAGGCAGACAATCTCGCTTGGCATCAGCACGCACGGTGTGGATCGGTGTGGCAAGTGGGACACACCAATCTTCTAGTTCCTGTCAAGTCTCATGACGATGCCAAAGATGAGACGAAATTGTTGGAAGCGTAGCCTGATATCATCTCCAGGTGGGTTTAGGGGTTCGCGTTGTGATCGTCGCTTGCACTGCAGAACCAGTTCCTCGTCCGATGTGGGCCAGGCCGAGAGTGGAGGGATCTTGTGGTGCCTCAGAAATGTGTCAGTGGTGGGAGTGCATTTTCCGTGCAGGGCCTTGCTGAGTTTCGTCTGCGTTGGACCCATCCACTCTCGTTTACGTCGATGACTCCCAGAGCGCCAGAGGATGCAAGTGGCTCCGCCGGACGAGGTGGCCGGTTGCACATCTTCTTGTTGCAACTCGCACGAGATGCGCCCTGGATTGTTGGGATGCTCGGCATGCAGATACGAGTTCACTGCGGGCATTCACTGCGGACCGGCACTTCAATAGCGGTAGCCTGCTGCCGGACTCTTGAGGCTTCCTCTGGTACTGCTGGCTTGCAATGTTGGGGTATTGAGGAGTACCGGATGCGCACTTGACCACTTTTTCAAGCGCAGGCAGGTTGTAGTCTTAGGGAGAGAGCGATGATTTCTCTCGCATTGATAACCGTGTTTCTGCTGGAGCTGCAGTAGCTTTCTCTACAGACTAGTGGAAGTCAGGATGTCAGTCAGCTCTCTCAAGTTTAGGTGGTGTTATTTGCTGAAGTGGTGTGCGCAGAGCTACTTTGGATGCAGGCGTGTCCTTCCAGGGACGGTCGTGGATTTTTACAGGCCTTCTTGTTCGAATCGAGCTTCGAAGGTTGAGGTTTGGATGGTTGTTGTGTCGGAAATCGTGGATTCAGGTGGGAGGGGGGACTGCGTTCTTCCTGCTGGAGGCGCCAGTTATCCCCTCCATGACCCTGCTCACACTCGGTGTCTGAGGTCGCTAGCTTAGTTGCAGGTGACCCATGGTTTTAGTTTGCGGAGGTGGCTCAGTGCGGGAGATACATGCTCCGTGGATGGCGACGAACTCGGTGTCATATATATATATATATATATATCGTTTGGATTTTGACGTGTCGGACTGGTGCTTTTGGGATATTCTTGTTGGCGAGAAGGGTGCTGGCAATGGCATTGATTTCAGGAATTCGTGTTTGCCTCTCGACGACAAGCATGTGTTGGTTCCCTGCGAAAGCCTCCTTGGCTGGATCCCGTCGCACAAGCAACGACTACATACCAAGTGAGATGCAGGAAGCCGACCGCAAGTCTTTTGGCGCCTGTCAGCGTTACAGCGTCCTGACACATCGTGAGAAATGGCGCTCAGAGGTCGGCGCAGAACTATTTGCACATGCTTGTGCAGAATCAAGGTCATGACCGCCCGGGAAAACTGAAGAAACCGTCTCGTGGGAAACGTGCTGGTGGTGCTGCAAGACAAGCCTGTTTTGTCTCTGGCACACAAACACTTCTGTGAACGTCAGGGCGATGGTGTTCATCAAGTTACTGGGGAGCCATTCCATTGTCCAATCCGAGAGTTCGCGGGGTGGGAAGCAAAAGTTAACGCAAGGTTGATTCACAGGTGGTGGGCTCAACAACAACCATGCCTGCACACAAGCTCAGCGGTTTTTGCAACAGAGTTGCAACGGCCTCTGGAGGTTTGTGTACGCACAACGGAATCACTACCCGTTGTTCCGGTACAATGGCTTACAGGGTTCTGCAGGTTCTTCGGATGTTTTCGATCCGAACCCGCCGTCCCACCTTGTCAGCTTTTGATACGGCTCATGGTTTCATTGCACTAGGGTCCAACTGCTGCACAAGTATGTCCGTGGACAAAATGCATGACCAAGGATCCGGATGATGGTTTTGATATTTGTCCTACTGGCTTGTCCGGAGCAGCGAAACCATCGGAGCCTGAGGGGGTTCAATAGGGGTCCGAATTTTGACACTGCACACCCATGAAAGGTAGAAACGGAGCGTCTTCAACACGTCGGTGGAGTCCAAGTCGCTTCGATCATGCACGTCATGGAATGGATCAGAACATGTTGAGAAACAGGGGGGATTTTTGCTGTTTGGTTTGGGACTAGTTGCAATTTGTTAGCATGAGGAAACACGTGAAGATGTGTGAAAAGATGGATATGAAACATCTGTGGGGATTGAAGAACATCGGATATTGCGAAGTTTTAAAAGGTTGTACCGAATGCACACAGGTGGAACCGGCACAAAACATACGTGTCGAACTGACAATTAAGAATGGAGAAAATATACAAACAAAGATAGTCACTTGATTGAATGTGTCCAAGTTGAACGAATTGAATACTGCTGGTTGATATGCAAGAAAGACATCTTCTCAAAGAACCTCAAGAAGCAGAGGAACAGTTCTTTCCAAAGACAAAGCGTATTGACATTAAAATAGGAGAACAAAATAGACTTGAGTCAAGAAAAACGGTTATTCTGGCGAACTTCATATCTGAGCGTTGATCATCGTCTTGGAACTTGATTTTAAGCTAAAAATGGTTCAAACAGTATGATGCTAATAATTTCCTCATTAAAGGAATAAAATAAAACAAAATCATAAATTCCCTGGCCAAATATGCACGTCAAGAGGTCTATCATTTGCAGTTGCGACACTATCGAAGATTTCAATGAAGTCTTTTCAAGCATACAAAATCGATGACATTAACGAGAACAACTGCAAAAAAGTGAGGATGATGATGAATTCCTGAGGCAAAACCGTCCATAGTAAGTACTCAAGCTTCAATAGCATGCCATTATGGACACAACCTCCATGGAGGAGGTGTTCAACAATTGATATCAAAATTCAATCATACTACATCAAGGACCCAAGATTATTGAGCTGGGGCATTTCTACACAAGATACGCAGGGCTGGTGTGAAGATCCACAGCAGGCACCGGCAAGCTGCTCCTCCCCGGAGAGCCTTGGCCCCAAAAGAATTGTCGTTTCCACCCTTGCTTTGGCGCTACCCTCGCCAGATCAGAAGCAGCCATGGCTTTTTCCCTTGGCTGGTCTGACCCGGCGGAAGCTCTCGTCGCGAGATCTTCATCGTTTGCTCAAGATTATGGGTGTTATGTATACCTATCGTTTGTCATATTTTACAAGTGGCGCCGCCACCAATTCTGACGCTGAACTTGGTGCACACCAGTGCGAGTGGCTGGCGAACTGTCCTCGCGGTGGGCAACGTGCAGATTTTCGTTGCCAGGTTAGATTTTCCATGTTTTGACGGAGCTGTGTTCTCTTCTAATGGCCACAGCCATGTGCTAGACGTGAGCCACGGCCGTTCGCGACACCCCAGCGGTCTAATTGATCAAGATTAGAATTACAGGATGGTACATGTTTGATGCACCGACGGTTCCTGTAGACCCCGAGTGGTGGAGATTGGATGTTGCGACTTGGTCACTTTGAGGTTCGACTCGGTGGAGTGAAAGGCCGTTCACGGTGCCTTGGAACCCGGTGCAGTGTTCTTTGCAACTCTGGATTCGGCGCAGGGCACCAGTTTGAGGAACAGCGCCTTGCCTCGCCCCTTTTTCATGGTCTTCACCCTGGACTTGCGCTGTTCAAGCTCAATCAAGTTGATGGTGTCAGAGTGGAACATAACTGGAAAGCAGACAAGGATGGTCTGAGATGCAAAAACGAACTCGAAAGTAAATGGTTGCGGGATTGACATCCCATAGATGAGGATCTCACCATCGAAAACTCGGGCTGGGATGATGCCCTTCTACAGCAAAGAGAGCTCCCTCTCCGCGATCCACGCTCCGCATAGGCTCTGAATTTAAGCAATATTTCAGTACATTTTTAGACTGTATATGCTAATTATTGGCAGTCGTAACTCGTGCATTCTCTGCACCTGTTGCAATCGTTTGAGTGAGCGTGTGCTTACATGTTAGTGCGGCGGTCAAAATTTGCTGACAAGGAGCTGTTGGCTCGCTGCTGCGAGATCTTTCGCTGGGCCGACTGAAGGTCCTCAATCTCGCTTAGAGGCTCCTCCATCATGGTACTCAACTGTTTTTTGTCTGTATATGCCAAAATCTCGCCACCGACACCACCGAAACTGCCAGAATCCCGTGAGCCTACCTTTGTCTCTCGCACTGGAATGTCCGTTTGGGTTGCTCCGGGGCTTGCTCTTGAAGAACCGGTTCGTTTTACCCTTCGCCTCCGACTTGGTGGCAGCCGGCGAGGAGTGATGGCGCCGGGGTCTGAATTCTGCTGTATTCGCAGTTGAGCGTCTGCTACGTCTCTAGCTTGACGATGCCTACGAGGTCTCGTGGGTCGTCTCCGATGGCTACGTGAACGCGCTTCCTGCATGTCTTGAAGATGGGCATCGTGAGAAATGGGATCCTCATCCGTAACCCACTTGTTTCTGTGTTGACATTGAGTTGATGGGCCCGGTTGACTGTACGATTCACTGCTGGAATCCTCGGTCACAATCTCGGAGTTTTTGTGTTGGGTGGATGTGCCAGGCTGTGTGCCAACCATTGTTTCACCAGCGCGTGCCAACGAATCATCGTCAGGTGCCACTTCGCACAAACCGATTCGAAGCTCAACGTCGGTGTTCAGCACGGCTTGAAATGCAATGCAGATGCTCCGCCATGACAGCTCTGCTTTGTGTTTATCGCGCGGGTGGTCGAACTCCAATGTGACTATAGCACGCGAGCCATCTGGATGTTCAAAGCACAAGCGTAATATTGAAGTTAGACATCATCGCACCCTAAACCATAATCCCTTGCAGGATCGGGATAACAAGTATAAGAAGCATGGTTTTTTTTTCAGAAAAATTACCAATAGCTGCGCCTGCTGCAACAAGTCGCGCGTCTGTATGCAGAAGCTGCCTCAAATTCCTCGACGTTATCTCCGAGAGCACTCGATTCCAAAGCCTAGCCAAAGTTTCTTCTCCAAATTCCTGAAAATCTAATATCGTCTCTGGTTCACGTCTTAGTGGTTCCGAAGTCTCTGCAACCTGCAGTTCCTCCGAAACTTGTTGTTCAGCTGGCTTCCTACCCCAAGCTTCCTCCAAGTTCTGCTCCGACACCGACATCCCATGGTCCTCAGGAACCTCGGGAGAAGGTCTTTTCTCACTTTGAATGTTCGCTTCAAGAGATTGACCAACCATTGCAGACTCTGGAACTTGATTCTGATACTCTGGCTCGTTCGTCAATGGTTGCTCGGCCCTTGAAATGGCGTTTATTGGCGCCAGTGTAGGGCTTTGGGCAACACTGTTGTTTGCTTCCGAAGGAACAAACGACCGATCGGGTGCAAATTGCAAAAGAGCGGCTGTCAGCCAGGTCGCCTTATCGGCTGCCGCTCGCAACTGCTTCTCAGCTTCTGCGAGAACCTTGAGCGCTTCCCGGAGCCGGTGTTGCTCCTCCTTCGCAGCTAGAAGAAAAACAAAATCTAAATTACTCTTTCGTATCATTCGTAGCTTAAATTTCATCCATAAATACAAGCAGTAAATAAAAGAAAAGGGAAACAAATAAACAAATAATGCGTTCCATACAAGACAGTGAACTGGCACAGACAAACCATTAACTCACTTACAGATATTTCGATTGAAAAATGATCCATCTCTTCGCCTGCCCCGGTTCACATCGAGGCTACCAGCGAGAATGTCAGTAATTAAGGCCCCTAGTAGAGACACAAGTCCCAGAGGGTCAACGCCGGAGGCTAGCACTTTTCGCATGGTCTTAATGATATTCACAGGTTATTTTTCACTTTTGTTTTTTCTTGTCTCTTTCAAAACATCAAATACTAAAAGTAGTTATGTTTGATTTTTCCTAAAATTTATTAGAAAACAAAGTTTATTATATCTGATTTAAAAAATTTAAGTCTTCAGGATATATTAAAAATAGAGATGGAATGTATCTAAACTAAAAGAAACTTATGACATTGAAAAGTTAAAAACCGTCAACTGTCCTTTAAAGATTAGTGATTTTATTTAAGGTCTCTTAAATATTGTAAATAATTTATTAGAACTGTTTTAGATATCATAATTTCTATTTAGTCTTCTCACAAAGAATTACAGTTTCATATAGTAAAAATTTTTTATTTAAGAAGTTTTTTTGTAATTCAAATGATATTTTGGTTTTTCGTTTGAATCGTTTAGTATTGACTAAAATTCAAGAAATTCTTTAAATTGTACATGGACACTAGTGATTGTGCAATTTAAAGAATCATAAATTTAAAGATACATAAAAGTAAGAGTAATAAAAATCAAGAGATCATGTAGAAAAAAACTTACATGTTGATTACATGAGAAAAAAAATAATACATATTAGTTTATTGTTTAAAGACTTAGAATTACAATTATGAAAAGTGGTTTATTAAAGTGTTGACTAATAATATTTTAAGTATTTATAGCGTAGTTGCATAAGTGTAGAAAATATAATTTACTTATTTCAGTAGTAGTTTGACTTTGTAAGAAAATTAAATTCATTATAACCGCAAGCCATGGCAAATGGAATGTCATATTTGTTCTATTATAAATAGATGCCATTACAAAAGTTGCCAAAAAGTGTAAATGGTGACATCTAAACTTTTTAAAATAAGAAAGATATTATCCAAAGTTATATTTTTTTTTATTTCAAAGTTATTTTAAATATTAAAAAAAATATCAAATTTTTTTAAATTAAATTCAAAAGTAATTGTTACATGTCTTAAAATAATAATTAAAATAATCGAGTTGTTTTTACCAGAAGTCTAATAGTGAATCAATATTTGAGCCAAAATATTATATAATATAAAATGTAATGATTTCCAAAAAATAGTGTTTAGAATGATTTAATGAAAAGAAAAGAGAAACTTAATTTAATATCAAAATCAACAATATTTAGCAAAAATAAGTTAATATCTAAGATTGTATTTCTTACTATGTACTTAGTTAACTAAGTTTGAAAGGTAGAAGGAGGTCCTAGACATAGCAAACATTAGACATGGATATAATGGTTAAAATTTGTTTGTATAATGACTACCAAGAAGTTACAATTTCTAAAACTAACAAGATTTTTTGATTTAATGGTTATCCAATGGAATATAAAAAATAAAAGCACTTGCAATAGAAGGTAGTAACTTGTCACGAACACAAATTATAGACTTGAAGTCTAAACAAGAAGTTCAAGAAGAATTGGCAGGAACTGGATTAATATCATGGACACAGAATATAGACTTGAAATCTAAACAAGAAGTTCAAGAAGAACTGGCAGGAATTGGATTAATCAGATGAGTACAAAAACAACACCAGAGAGGTGAGCTAGAGCTCCAAGAGATGTGTTGTCGAGACTGAAGAACTCTTCAGCCTCGACTCCAATATATATTCCTACCTA
Source organism: Physcomitrellopsis africana (assembly GCA_036785485.1). NCBI lineage: Eukaryota > Viridiplantae > Streptophyta > Bryopsida > Funariales > Funariaceae > Physcomitrellopsis > Physcomitrellopsis africana. The sequence goes on along the minus strand of JAWRVF010000015.1, from coordinate 361,259 downwards.
AGAAGCTTCTCAAGCAGCTTCCTCCAACTAGGGAGCTTCTCAAGTAACTTCTACTAACTAGGAAGATATTAGAAGGCTCTAGAAGGTTCTAGAGAGTTCTAGGAAACTTCTAGAATATTTTAGAAGGTTCTAACAAGTATGTCCTTGACATCACCTCCTCCTCTAGCTTTGAGGTCTCTAAGAAGCCATTTGAGATGTATACTCACAAACGTAAGAAATCAAAAATTTGTCGCATAGTCTTTGTAATATACTCCAGCTGTCGTTCACGAGGCAGATGATTCATGGATCCTTGTAGCCACCAATGTCGTGTTGTGGTTCGGCTACTATGTGAAAAAATTGTACATGTATATTTAATGTACAATTTACTACTCAACTAAATAAAAGTCATATTAGTGGATTTTATTGGTTATAGGATGTGATTAGATTGCTAGTTTAGAAAGGATCTATTAAAAAGATTATTATTAAGGTTTATACAACCTTATTTTCTTTTAGTAGTGACTTTTGAAGTTAATTTTATATGGATAGTAACTTGTATATATCTTAAGTCACCTATGTTAGACATTGGTGATCCTTAAGATCTTATTTACTTCTTTTATTTGGTGCTTAAAGCACCAAGTATGTAAATCTTATAAGAAGAAGGGTTAGAAAAGGGTTTTTAGTGTAAAAAGGGTAGTTTGGCCATCCATGTGGATGAATAGAGGTGGATGATAGAAATCTCTATTCTAATTGGCCAAAAATCATGCCCAATGGGCTTCAAGGAGGCTGCCCGAGGGTTTATTAGGAGTTAGGGTTTGTTTTTCGAGGAGAGTCGAACATCAGAGGCTTGGGTCATCAGGTTTAGGTTTTTGGGTATGGTTTAGGTGCAAATCTTGCATGATTTGGACTTTTAATGAAGAAGTTATAGGCGCTCAAAGTTAGGGTGTCGATTTTGGACCTACTGTCACTCTTTTGAGTATATCTCGCGCATACAGAGAGTAATCAAAGATCGGCGACTAAGGTTGAAAAGCGCACTTTCTTGACTACACTTTTCATGTATAGCTCGATAAAATCCAAGCTAGGATCAAGGAGATATTGCGAGTTGAAGTCAGTGCTTGTAAGCTAAAGGCAGTAAGTGACTCTGCTTAACTAGCGGTTACATTTTGAGCTATATCTTAGTCAATTTGATAGATTTTTGGCTCAAAACTTTCAAGAGTATATATGTTTATGTCACAAGACTATGTGCAAAATTTTTGTGGCATTAAAGTTTTGGATTTGTGAGATATAGAGAAAATAGTGCTCAGGTGTCTCTGAGCTAGGGTTTTAAGCTTCTGCTAGGGGTTTTGAGATATCGAACGATCGGAAGTATATTTGCGGTTGAATTTTTTTTGTAATAAAGTTTAAAGATGAATTCTACCTTGCCTCAAAGTTTTAAGAAAAATGAACGGCTGGATTAGAAGATATGATTTTCTAAAGTTTGGAAAGAAAAACATCCTTTGCGGAAAAATATATTTTTAAGGGTTTTTGTTGCAAATTTGGACTTTTGTGCATACTAAAGGTGTTTTTGGGATCCAAGACTTTATGGAGGTGTAAAAGGTGGATGTATAGAGTCATGATATGATTTTGATATATAGATGAGTCTTTAAAAGGTTTTTAAGGATTTTCTACATATCATAGAGAAAACTTATGTACAAACCTACTTTAAAATAAGAGGTTTTAATCATACAAAACCTTTTTCTTATATTATCGTGTGTATTTATCCTTCTTATTAAGGACAAATAACTCATTAGAGTTTAGCCAATAAATATTAAGTAAAATTCTCTACAGCTAGGTACCCGGTGTATTCCTAGATAGAAGTTCACGCCACGCGACACCGTTCCGTTTGGCCGTCAGTTTGAGGATGGAATGTCGAAGAAAGCTTGATATCCACCTACAATATTTTAAAAAAAGATCTCCAAAACTTTGATACAAATTAGGTTCCTCGATCGGACACGATATCATCTGGTAGACCATGATATCGATACACATTATCAAAGAAGAGCCTTGCTGTATCTTTGCTTGACGATGTCTTCTTGCAAGGGATAAAATATGCCATCTTTGTAAGTCGATCCACCACAACAAAGATGCTGTCAAATGAATTCGATGGCGGCAGATCTATAATAAAGTCCATGGAAATTGAAGACCATGGACGATATAGAATGGGCAATGGCAGTAGAAGTCTATAAGGGCAATGTCGAGGGTTCTTGGATCTTGAACAAATGTCACAAGAGAGGACGAAATCCTTCACATCCTTCCACATTTGGGACCACCAGAAATCTCGGGAAATGAGTTCCAAGGTCTTGTTGAATCCGAAATATCCCGCAGTTGGAAAGTCATGACGAGATTGAAGGACTCGAAGTCATGTTGGCCCTTTTGGAATATATAGCCGCTCTTCAAAGTTTAAGAGATTTCCTTCAATCTTGAACTTGTCATCATTGATACGCTGCTTAATATCAAGGACTATTGAATCTTCAATGGTCACAGCACGTACCTAGTTGAGGAAGTCAGTATCAATTGGCACCACATCAGCACAAATCCTGAATTGCTTTGGCTTTAATAATATCGTACACTATTGATCAAGCGCTGCTTTTCCAATCTTCGGCACAAGATATGATCTTCTTGATAAGGCATCGGATAGTCCTTGCTGCTTTCCAGGCCGATAAGTAATAACGAAGTCAAATCTAGATAGCGACATATTCCATCGAGCTTGACGACGGTTTAGAACCCGAGCAGACATGAAATATTTCAGATTCTTGTGATCCGTATATACGGTCGCCGGATGCGCAGCTCCTTCGAGGAAGTGACGCCACTCTTGGAAAGAATCCACTATAGCAAGGAGTTCTTTATCATGAATCTCGTAGTTGATCTCAGCCGCAGAAAACTTTCGTGAATAGAATGCAACCGGATGAAGCTTATCGATGCCCATCTGTGAAAGTACGGCTCTTAAAGCAAAATCCGAAGTATCAATTTCCAAATAGAAAGCCTTTGCAAAGTTTGGATGTACCAAGATTGGAGCCGTAGTAAATGCCGTTTTAAGATTTTGAAATGCTTTTTCTGCTAGAGATCCCTATTCTAGCTTATCTTTATATGTTAATCAAATGAGTGGAGCAGCAACTTCAGAATAATTCTTGATGAAGATCCGATAGAAGTTAGCAAAGCTGAGAAAATATTGTACGTCTCTAACCGTCTTTGGAACTTCCCAGGACACAATTGCTTCCACCTTCTTGGGATCCATCTTGAAGCCTTCCGTAGTCGCAATAAATCCTAAAAATTCCATCTCAGTTTGGTGAAATAAGCACATCTCCAATTTGGCGTAGAGTCCTTGCTTGCATAGTTTTTCGAGTACCAAACGAACGTGCTTCTCATGTTTTTCTTCATTCTCAGAAAATATCAAGATATCATTCAGATAAATGACAACAAAATCGTCTAGATATTCTCGAAAAATATCGTTCATCATGTGTTGAAAAACTGCCGGAGCATTGGTAAGACCAAATGGCATGACATTATATTCAAAATGACCATACCTTGTACGAAAAGCTGTCTTCCATTCGTCTCCTTCTTTGATTTGCACAAGGTTGTAAGCTCCCCTTAGATCAATCTTTGTAAAGATCTTTGCATGTCCAAGTTATTCTAGAAGACTAGAGATCAAAGGTAATGGATAGCAATTCTTCTTTGTCACCTTGTTGAGACCTCGATAGTCCACGCACATCCGTAGTGAGCCATCCTTCTTCTTCACAAATAAGATTGGTGCCCGAGTTGGCGATTTTGAATGACAAATGAAGTTCTTGGCTAGATTCTCGTCAATGTATTTTTACAACTGAGCCAACTCTGTCTGCGATAGGTTGTAGATTGGGCCAAAAGGCGGTTGTGCTCCTTCTTGTAATTCTATGGCACAATCATATGGTCAATGTTCTAGTAGCATGTCAGCATTCTTCTTTTGGAACACGTCTTGAAAATCCTTGTATTGTTCTGATATTCCTGTTGTTGAAATCTGCTTTCCACTAGTTGGAGCCGCATAAATGACCAATGATGTGACTTCCTTACACGATCTTACAAACGTTCTTGTTCCAATGAACAAGGATTTTTTGGTTTGGGATCTTCTTTTAGGTTTGTCCTCAAGTTGTTCTATGGGAAATGTTATCCTCCGCAACCTCCAATCTATAGATGGATTATATTTTTCCAACCAAGAAAGATCAAGAATAATAGGATTTGACGGGGTACTAATAATGTTGAAAATAATATAACTACTGTGGTCTTTAAACGTCACTTCTATAGGTTCTGATTCATGGGTGACACTACCAGATAATAAAGGTTGTCCATCTATTACTTCTACGTGAACAAGTTTGAATTTTTGTACTAGGGGAATTTTGTGATGCTTAACAAATTCTTGGTCTAAGAAACAAACAGATGCTCATGAATCTAATAAGGCTAAGGTTTTTAGTTTTTGAGGACCAAAAGATAAAAGAATTGTAAAACAACAGGCAAGTTGAGTAGAAAGAGAGGAACCTGGTTTTGATTTGTCCAACCGCACGGTTCCTATTGTGGCTGGGCATCCTCATTTTCCTAAATAAATGCATCTCTATTCTTGATGCTGCGTCTATTTTGCTTCTTTGGACAGTTTCCAGCTCTATGGCCTCCTCCACCGCAATAAAAGCACAAACCTTTCTCCATACGCTGCTTCTTTTCTTCTAAAATAAGGGATTTGACACGTACCGTATCAATCTGCATGTCTTCTACCTCTACTTGTGAATTTAGGCTACTTGCCGATATAATTGCGCCGTGATGACTTGTATATTATCTGGAGCATTGGTCTTGGCGACGTTGAAATAGGCGATTATCGTACTTTACAACTTGGCTAATGGCTTCGTTGAGCATTCGTGGATCAGGAAGAGATAATAACAAATCCTTCACGTTGTCTCGTAGACCTCAATAGAATTCGTTCATCAATGCTTCTTCATCCCAATTGATGTCGCATGCCAATTGCCTGAAATCCGATGCATAGACTGATGCAGAGCGAGTCCCTTGTCGTAGTGATCAAATTTTTGTTGTAGCCCACCGAGCCTTGTCATGCTCGCCAAATGCTTCTGCAAATGCCTCCAAAAAAGTCTCAAAGTTGTTCAAAATTGGTGATCCTTTTTCAAATAAAGGAGCAAACTATGATAAAGCTTCTCCCGTAAGCAAAGTTCCAACCAATCCAACACATGATTCCTCCGTCGGATAATGTTTGGGTTGTAGAGCTGTTATTAACTTGATTTGATTGATGAAACCTTGAAACTTGGAGCGTGTGCCATCAAACTTGTCTGAAAGGCTAATATGAGGTTCCTTTCATTGTGGAAGTAATGGTTCTCGTTGAACCACAAGTAAAACTGCTTCTTCTGGTGCAGAAACTCGAGGCTGATGAAGCCCAGATTGTGCTATTCTGGATGCTCTATCATTATGAAGTCTTGCAAAGACTCCTTCCATCACCGTAGTTCTCTATGATAACGTAGCAAGAGCATTCATAATGGCATCCATCTTGGACTCCAAACTTTCACTTATATTAATGTCTTGACCTCCAACCATTCTAAGAGAAAGAAAGTAATTGTTTCTACAAGGAGGAAATATTAGTTTAGAAGAGGGTACTCCGCAACCTCTAAAACGCCTTAAGACCTTCAAAAAGAGGAATAATCCACTCTCTCCAAGAAGAATAAGACTCCAATATTATGACAAAAAGATATCAGTTTAGAGGAGGGTAATCCGCAACCTCTAAAATACTAGTGTACCTTCAAGAAGAGGGATAATCCACACTCCAACAAGAAGGAACTAACTCTGATATCCAAGGTGAGAGTAGTCTCGACAAATTGTCACGGACACAAATTATAGACTTGAAGTCTAAACAAGAAGTTCAAGAAGAACTGGCAGGAACTGGATTAATCAGATGAGTACAAAAACAACACCAGAGAGGTGAGCTAGAGCTCCAAGAGATGTGTTGTCGAGACTGAAGAACTCTTCAGCCTCGACTCCAATATATACTCCTACCTAGGAAGCTTCTCAAGCAGCTTCCTCCAACTAGGGAGCTTCTCAAGCAACTTCTACTAACTAGGAAGATATTAGAAGGCTCTGGAAGGTTCTAGAGAGTTCTAGGAAACTTCTAGAATATTTTAGAAGGTTCTAACATGTATGTCCTTGACATAACTTCATCAACAAGTTAAAATAGAAATAGATCCTCATAAAAGAAAGAAAATATATTGCATAGTATTTCTTAATTTAAGACCTTATAAAGAAAAGATAAAATCTTATCTAATATTCTATAAAAATAAATAAATAAATAAAAGAAATAAAATTATTTATAAAAATAAAATAAAATAAAAAATAAATAAACTCATTGAAATTGAATAAAAAAAAATTGATACAAATATTCATCTTTAAAGTAAAAGAAGAGACATAACAACTTCCATAGGTTGCCACCTACTTTATGTCCTTGTTAGATTTGGAGTTATAAAAGGTTAAAGAAAAAACCTAATTTTTCTTAGTTCTTGCCAAAATTAAACAATTAAATTGCTACATACAATCAATTGATAGAAACCACAAACTATCAGAATGAACAATTGGAGTAACTTTAATCTTAAAAAATTAAAAGCTATAAGGATGAGAATAAATGAAAAGCTCTAGTAAGAGTACTTAGATGTTAGTCTTGTCTTGGATCCTAGAACTCGTTGTCGTAGCTTGTGTGGAAAGGAGCACGTTCAAGTCATTAACACAAAGTAAGCTAGAAGTGGGAAGAGTATGTCAGTTTCTAAAGCCTAGGAAGAAGAAGGGTCGTCACAAACGCTGACGTACCCTCCAACTTGCTGTGACGTAGCCACAAACTAACAAACAAACATGTCAAATATAGAAAGAACCGAAGATGGGTGTCAAGTCTGTCACGGTGTAAACAATCATAAGTGGGAGAACTTGTTAGTAAGTGGTAGTGGTGATAGGCTCATGGATGATGTTCGGAAGTATATGGCCACGTGTTTGATCAGAGCATTTGCTGTGCTCAGGACCCACCCGCAGCAAGGTGCTGCCTGCCGCAGTGGTATTTGTGGAATTGAATTTGCTTTTCTTCCGGGACAGATCTGCTTTGCATGGAGTTTCTGAGTACGACTGGTATATTCATTCACACGGCTTCTGCCAGTTTCTTTGCGGTGGGACTTATCAAAACGGCGATTGTTATGCAACAATCTGCCAACGTCGTTGCAGCTTTGTAGCAGTGCTGAAGGCTTCTGCAGGGCTCTTGCATTCGCATCGTAATTATCAGGTAAACATGTTCTTCATCAAGTTGATTAAACCTGAAGTGCCATTGCCATACATGTGATGCGATCAGTTTTTGAAGGGTTCTATCAGTAACTTCTTACTGAACTATTTCGGAGTTCAACATCAGTTAGACAGTGTGTTAAAAAATCAGCATGATTGTAATGGATGATAAATTTCTAGAAATCTAAGACGAAAAGGATTATTTAAGGATTTTCTGTGATGTAATCATGAAAAAGCTTGGGGCGCGTGTTCACCTGTTGAAAGAAGATTTCCGGTTCACATACTTCGATTCTTTGTGGCCAAAGGTGGGTCACGCATCGATTCGGACTTATCGGCACAAACTCTAGTACGCAATGGATTCAAGGCTGTTGTGACCAGTCGTCTACATTCCTGATTCATATTCTCAATGACATTACTGTTGATTGTAGTAGTTACCACAGTAGTTGTAAGTCGCAGTTGGTAACAAACGTGTTCATTCGTCGATATTGAGTCATTAGATAGAGTGGGGCAACAACGAAGCATCGGTTAGACTGTTGCAATCACAGATCACTTCGCTTGCAGGAAAAAGTTGCAGAATGCCACCAACAGAGAAGTGTTGCACATCCGCCACAGTATCACAAGGTCGGTGTTGTAAGCATGATAAGGGCAGTCACAAGCTTTTGGTTTATTATGATGGATGTATGTTCCAGTTGAAAACATGAGCGGCTACACCACTCTTCCAGGCAAGGTCTCATGGCAACTAACTTGCGGGGTTCTGATCACATCTAAGCTGAACTTAGGAATGTATCCATTTTGTAGTTTGTAAGATTCTCTGGAAAAAGTCCTGAACACTCAGAGTAAAACAAGTCTGTTTGTTGTCAACGAAAATCAAGGTGCCGTATTTACAGCTTGCTGTTGTTTTCCCGGAAAGACGAGTTCAATCTCTCTAGAAGTTTATGTGAAAGCCTCGTCCGTGGCTTGGGAATGCTGGTCGATTGTTGGTATGCTGCAAAGGATAATCAACGGGATTTTCGTCATACATCAGGAAACGTCAAAGCAAGGTGTTACAGGTAGGAAGGAAATTCATGAAACAAATCCATCATAGAAATGTGAAAAAGGTCCCTCACCGGCACAGATGCCTGAAGATCCTTCAACTGTTGGGAAGATAGCGTGGGAAACTGCCAATAAACCAGGCAAACAGCTCCAACATATGAGTTCTAGCCTCTGCATACATCGCAAGGACTATGGAGCTGAAATCCTGAAAACTTCTTAGGCAAACATCAATTTAAAGTGAACGAATTCCATAAATTAGTATTAGGGTGGTTCAGCAAGAGCTTACATTCCACAACATGATAGTCCAAGTCACATTCTCTTTGCACGGAGGGGTGGTCAGAGACCCCATGTAACGGCCGTAGTTGCGCTCTATCTCCAGCAAATGAATCTTTCCAATGTTGATCTTCACATTTGGGGTCTTGTACGAGGGCAGCTTGTCCATGAACTGAGCAAAGAATTCGCTAGTTTCTCCCTCGACGAAAAGAAAAGCTATCACCGCTATCTTTCCATCTTCGGACTTGTGCACTAAGTGAAATTCCAATGGAAACCTGACCATCCGTTGTAATATTAACATCAGACCAATTTCCAAGGCCTCATGAAATGAAGTCTGCCTGTGGCTATAATTCGTTCTAAAAACCCTACTGAAGCTGAGTTCACAAGATTTCGAATGTACCTTTGATTTAGAATGACGTGCTCACTAGGCATGTGAAAATGGAACTGGATGGGTCGGTATGTCACGCCATTAATCCTCAAAACTCCAGCACTAGAAAGCAAATCCACAACAACGGCGTGACCGTCATTGGCAATGGTTGCATTGATCTTCTTGCGGTATTTAGCGTCCAGTTTGCCCAACTTTTGGTTGCTGGTCATGCTTTCAGCGGTGACGTGGATTGGCGACTGATTCTGTCCCATCTTACACATTTCCCAGTTGTGTTTTAGCTCACCCCAATGAGCAGGTCCATGCGGTCCATCGGTGTAGTCGAAATATACTGCAAATCCATACAGCAGAAGATGAGAGAATAAGACGATCTGATCATGTGTATTTGCGCATTCACACCATGAATTGACGAGTCACAGTTCGTTGAACGAAACTGAATTAAAAAAATTGAATGATCCATCACGGCTATGATAATCATATTTGTGAAAAATTCAGGTAGCTAGATGCAGACACGAATTTGAACAGTCTTGAACATCTCAATTGTAGAAACTCGATCAAATGTTTAAACAATAGCGCTGCGATGCTAAATTTCCTGGAGCCCCAAACGAAAGTTCATCTGGACGACTTCAGCAAATGATTCCATAGGCTAGCGATCGGCAATGACTCCTTGTTACTCACCTGGTGTACCATCCTCTGACATAGTTGAGGCGTCATAACACCCCCTCACCACCAGGAATTGCAGAAATAGGACTACAGCAACTGCTTTCACGAGGGACACCATTGTGGGCAGCTGCTCTAAAAAAACTATCAGAGAACTCCTCTTGTTAGATACGCACACTGATGATGTTGCAGAGAGTAAGTATTGGACGTCCAACTTAGAATTTCCTTAGGTGTTAAATACCTCGTGGGCACACAACGAGCTAAACACTAGACACTGTAGCACACTGGCGCTCCACCGACCCGACCGAAGTCGATACCTATCAAGCGACGGTGGAAGCGATGATGATCGCCTAGTTCTTAACCGATCTAACCGCTGATTTCTATCCACTCCACACTTCGAAACTGGCAACACCACACGGTGCAGATCATGCCTGAATCAAATGAAAAGTCCCTCAAATGACGCAACCACCCAGTAACAAAAACTTAACCAACCAAGATCCAACATCAATTGAATCACTCAGAAGCAGTTCGCGAAGTGCATGCGTTCATGTACACTTGGTTGCCTCTACACCCGGTTGCATTCACAAGTTTGTTAACCTGCCTCACAACACGCCGCAACACCCCCAGTTCGCAGAGCCAGTGCTTGCTATCGAACTGAAAGATGAACCCTCCCCAATTTTGTCCGCATCTGAGTTTGCCTGTGGCAACCTCATGCACCATGCGTGTTTGCTATTTTGGTCAACGCTGCGCTGTGATCACAGACTCCGATATCCCACATTTACAGCCACTTAACTGTTTTGACTGTGCCAGACCCTGAAAACATTGCGAATATATCTCGTCCTGGGCTTTATCAACTGCCACCTCATTGCAGCCCGTTCATCAGTTCGGAGGGCATTGTGTTCCACCTCGGCAGATTACTGCCTTGCCCGCGGGTAAACCCCTAAAGCAGGATGTGCTCCAGTTGGAACCGCTTTATATAATCAGCACAAACTTCAAATTATGATTTCTGAGACGGGTATCCACCAATCAACCGCAACTTAATAAGGTTTGCAAAAATAAAAAACTACAGTGATCTTGAGCTGCATATATCACCAGGGTGCAGCCCTACACCTACGGTGAGAAGCTCGAATAGCTGCGTTGCTGAGCGCTGAAGACAATTCAAATACATTGTCCCACCGCGAATCCAACAGATGTTCTCCCAACAGCATGTTCTGCACCAACATCTCCTTAATATCATCTTCATTTTATTCCACAACGATTCAAGCGCATGATACTGCTCACACCGGACTAGCGCGTTCAGGTCAGAACCTCCAGCCAGTTCACCATGGAGAAACATAAACCCTTGTTTATCATTAAGTAGATCTGATATAGTGTTCTTGGATTAACCACTGATTATTACTCTCCCTAAACTAGTCTCTAGGAGTTACAAGAAATGATTTTCCACCAAATAGGGCATGATTTTTACCCCGAGGCAGAATGAGCATGCACCCAACCAGTAAGCCAATAGCAGTGTGCAAAGCAAACGATTCGTTTCCTCTGGTGCAGGCTTTGCCGGGAATGTAGGAGCTCGGAACGTAGCATAAGGCTCTAGTATTAGCAGCTTGCGAGTCCTTTCCGAAGCATAAAGTTTGAGACCTTAGTTGTGTAAAGGTCAGGATCAAGCATAACTTTTGGCCTAATGGGATAAATTAAAGCGACACAGAGCTGGGTTTTGTATGGAACCTGCTGTGGGGAGCAACGGTTGCGGCCCGCAGCAGGTTTGTGGCTTCGATGGGTTGACGGCGACATTATGCGGCGAGCCGCATGGAAAGTCAATGCGGTGGATCGTGGTTCTTGTAGTGGATACCAGTGTTCTTTTCATCGGATTGTTGATTTGATGAGGTTCACGCATGTGCAAAAGTTGTACAACTCTCGTCAAAGTGTTACGCATCCCGAAGTTTGTGAAGAGCTGGATTAGCGTTGGAAACATGATTGGGAGTTGGCCGTGAATAACCTTTTTTTATCTTTTATTGTCTTCCATTGCCGCAAGTAAAATCCTAGTGAATCTCATTTTTGTAAAAACAATCTTCTTTCTTTTTTCCTTTCTTTCTTTGGTTTGATTTAGCCAAGGAAGGTTCAGTACCATTGTGCAAGAGAATTGAGTTAGAAAATTTGAAACATTGATGGACTACAGGTCTTCTTGGCATTTCATGGTCTACAGCTTGGCAGATGTTTATGCAGAATTTTGCAATTGTTGATTTATCAGACAAGAACTCCCTGGTAAAATAATCAAAATAATTTGGATTTCCACGTAAGGTTAACGCTTCTGTCCATGACCTCCAAGACCTAACCAGACAGAACTATGCTTTGGCTTGTGAGGTTTGGTTGTGACGAATTAAATAATCTCCTTGACCTACAATTTTGTTGCGTTCTTGGATTTCCTTACACCAGTTAGTTGCCTATGGAAACTTGCACAAGCGCACAGCAAGCCATCAGGTTGCAGACCTGTCAACGCTAGTGTGTTGGATGGATGCGATCACAGTGATTTGCATTCAACTAGTGAAATGGGGGAGCAAAAATTGCGTCGACTCAATAACAAGCTCTTAGATAAGTGTGCCCCTACAGCAAACCGGATGTGGAAGTGTGAGCAAGCTCCCACTCACGGAAAATACCAATATATGTAGCCTGAAACAGTCTATGTTTTGCGTTTTGCTTTCCTCACGGTTCTTCAGTTTGTTGCCCTTATGAGGAACCAGTCTCGGTTTTAGTGGGAATAACCAGAACATTCCTCATGACTGTGTCCATCTGCTCTCAAAATTGTGACCAATTCAATCGTCAGGAGCTGGCTCATTGGGAGTGAGCGAACTTTCTTGTCTATTGGAATTAATAGTTTGCACCCGGTCAAAGCAGACCCACTCATATGTTTTTCTTTTCCTTCAATACCAGAGTTGTCATCCGATGCATTGAAGTCTTCCTTGTCGCTCTTAGTAGTCAACTTATCCAAAAGAATCTACTAATCAGTGACAGCTGAATGCAACAAAATCTATGGAATATTGACAAAAGTATAAAATACCTTGTATTCATTGTCTAGCACACTGTTGTGATGGGAAGAACAGGTCTGGAATCTATGCTTGGCATTCGTCAAAGAAGTTCTGGCTGGTGTTAGCATCCCTAGTTGGAAGAATCAAATAATTAAGACTTTGATGTATGTGGGCGGGTGACATTGAATTCATTCAGCGCGTGCTGTGCAGCACAAGTTACTTCGAATCCCCCTGATTTCCAGAAAACAACTAAAGTCTTGATTTCGGGTGAACCTTGGGTGACTTTTAGTTACACTTGCGAGTCCTGGCGCTTCCAGCTGTTTCTATGCTTATATTACATTCTCGAAGATACCAACAATTGTTTCAAGTACACCTTGCTCAGGTCATTTCTTATCTCTCTATTCTGTATCATCCATCTCTATATTTTCAGTTATTGACGCCGAATGTATTCTGCTCTAAATGATGCTTAAAAAAATGTGAGGATATGTGCGTCCCATAAATAGTATGACAAAAGTCCTAACTTTACTCTTTTTGCGATGCAGTGCCTTTTTAAGAATATACTGACAGAAGTGCATGTTCTTGAATCTGATCATAACCACGTACCAGTTGCAGGCAATCTGAGTACGTGTATTTGTGACTGCGAAAATCTGGGAAATAAAAAGAGTTTGTGTTCGCCGGAAACAAGAATACATTTCGCCTCAAGAGCTGAAAAAGGCAACAGGAATCGTAAGTATGTACTCAATCATTAACCTGAATCTGCCTTAAGGCCATTTTGCAGAGATTCACGCATTGTGGATCAGTAGAACCATGGAGACGGTCCTCGCAGGTAAACATTATCGCAACATGATCGATTTGAGGCGTTGCATGAGCATCGGGAACTCCCGATCACAGCGCTTCTGGCGGCTTTGAGGTCCAGTTGCGAACAAACAATCCCTACTTTACTCAACAAAAAAAGTCAGAAGAAAGAAGAAGAAAGCAGCTTGAAACATGTTCAGGCTTAAACGACAACGATCTCAAATAAATAGTTCCATTTCGTTTTTTTACACGAGGCATAAACTTGACACACAGCATCTCAAGGATGAACACTGAAGGCAGTGTGGCACAGATGCAATGAGGACCTCCGTTCCTTAAAAACTAGAGCAATTGCATATTTGAGCCATTAATGTAACAATTCTAGTTGACACTACTTCTTTAAAAGAAGTTTATTAATCTTTACCTGATTGTCAAGCACCACTTGCATCACTTACTTATAGTATAATCAGCCAGCAAGTTCAGTTCCATGGAGCCCCAAATTCTGACAATATGAGATGAATTCACAAATTTGTAAAATTGCGCCATACTAGGCCACAATAACCAAGTGTTTTGATTTTTCGCAGGTTTTCATGAGGAAAACGACTGAGAATTTCTCTGAACGAGATGCTCACCCCCATGTCTGCATCCGGCAAGTAGACCTCCGTTGATTTGGTGGTATCTTTAAAGAACGGCTAGTTTAAACGAACATTTTATGGGGATTCGTCCATTGGACCTTTGCCCCTGATTACGTGGACCACTCTAACGCCACCAGCTGCTGAGCGGCGGCGAAGAGCAACTTGATCCTCTGGAAAAGCAGATGAAACAGAAACAAAACTCGTCTCTAAACATCGAAGTGCCACCATTCCTGACAACAGTTACGTGTTGATACACAAAAGTGATGTAAAGGGTAATCAAGCTAGAAATGAGTGATATGCACAACGAATGTGTGGCAATACGTTGTGGTTGAGCTACATCAGATTGGAAGTCTACATTGCCAATTGCTCGCCTCTCCGAGCCCACAAGAGGTGGCCCTACTTTTGAGGTATCCACAATTCATGGTTTATGATTTAGTTTCTGAACAGGCTTGAGTCTCTCGTGACTTTACATCCTGGGACATAGAAGATGCCAGTCGCAGTAACACCCGCCTGGAGAAACTTTATTTAATTGCATGACCTCCCTTCTAACCCGTTGAGACGGATCACAGTAGACACCTCCTTGGCAATTAAATTATTAACATCAACTGCATGCTTTAGGGCCAGCTCCTCAGAATACGTCACCACTGACTTGGATCTAAAATCAACCCTGCAGCTGAAATAAGAGAGCCCGTTTCAAAAAAATAAATAAACATTACCACATATGAAGTCCGGAATTATTAAGACATGTAACTACGAAACCTTTCATCCGAACCTTCTGCAACTCAGGTTCCAGCTCTACGCATACAAACACACACAAATATAACTGTCGTAACTTCTTCGGTCACGCAGTGTGAAGATTCACGAGCTCTACCGAATATTACATGTTTGAGTCTTACCAAGGAACCCATATTTAAGTATCCAAAGTGGAAAGAAAATTCTAGCATTCGTAGCCTCCTCTAGGTTTACACACCATATGTATCATAGTCGCAGGGAGTGTGATGCCCGTTGTTCACAGATTGGCTGCTGTGGCCATGCTAGAGATTCAACTGCCAGACAACAAAGGTTTCCTGATCAACTGAGCCACAAGCCAACTTACACTGCAGACCTGTGCGATGGAGTCACACAGGCAGCATGCACACAAGTCTGTCAACATGTTGCGTCTTTTGACAGGACTTTTTTGTGTTGGAGATCTTCACTCTCACTACACTTGTTGCAGGATTTGACACAACCAAGGAATCGTTTCATAATGGACGTTGCAGGTAGACTGAAGAGCTCATCTAATTGGGACTTGATCGTGAATGATCTCATGAGCCTTCTCGTCCCTAAAATTGCATCTGCACATCTGCACTATGTTTATAGTTGACAGGAGGTCGGCAGTGGTTTGACTGTATATGATCATATTCCAACTATTTTTATTTTTTAGTACATCTAGTCATGTAATGATTTTTTATTTTTACTATTGTATTTTAGATTTAGAAACCCACTTATAAAGGTCATGGTTTAAAAGCCTTGTGAAAGTTTTTTGGTTTGGTTGAAGAAAAGTTGTTTTTGAAAAGTTTTTGTTTTTGGATAAAATAAAAAGAGATCATCACATAAACCAAATCATTCTTTTATTGTGATTCTAAATATAAAAGCTTATATCTTAATTGTGATAATAATAACAAACATAGAAAATTTTGATTTTTTGAATTTCAAATGAATTTTTTAAAAAATAATTTGGTATTGCTTTCCAAATTTATATAACTACCTCTTATAGGTGGTTTATCCCAAATTCCAAGGACCAATACTATTCATCATATGTGGAAAAAAAGAATACATTTTGTCTCATTTTGCCTCATTTTCAAAATATATTTGTTTAATGATTTTTTATTAATTGATATTAAAGTCAATGAGTTATTTTTTAAAATTTATCAAAAAAATTTAAAAACTTAATTATTAATGATTAAAGTAATAAATATATAATTTTTTTAAATTTAAGCTAATAATAAAGAAAAAACTTAAAATAGGCTATAGCAATAACATAATTGCAATGATAGTTAGGCTTTATCGTGAGAAAGGTTAATTGCAACTAAAACTAAGAATAAATTATTGAATTGATACTTTGTATTCTAAATCAATTACAGATAATAAATAGCTTATATTTATGTAATTAAGGATTAACCATTAATATATATATATATATATATATATACATAATTTTTTAAATATATAGTATCAATATTATATAACAATACTAATTATTAATTTAATTTAAAAAATACTTTTTAACCATTAAAAAAATCAAAAATCAAAATATATAATAGCATTAAAATTATAGTAAATAAATAAATTAAATAATAATAGATAATAAAAGAAAAAATAATAATATTATTAAAAAATATTTTTTATAGATATATTTTTTAATTATAAAATATATCAAATAGTAATTATGAAGTAAATTTTTTGATTTAAAAATATTTCTAATAAACTAGATTTTACTTAAATATGATTTTCATAAAATCTCTAATTAATGTATTGAAAGTTTTATATTCTAAATTTAAATATAATATTAATAGTAGCTTAAAAATATAATGATAAAATTTTTGACTTAAAAAAATTCTAAATCTAATTAAAAATTAATACCAATTAAATATTATATAATTATTAAATAGATTTTTTATTACTTTTATACTATTTTGAATGAAATCAATTTTATAAAGCTTTTAAAGTAATTCAATGTCAAAAAATAGGATCTTTAAAATAATCTCAAAATTACTTAAATAGAAAAATAATCCTTTTAAATAAAGATAAATCTACTCAAGTTTTATTTTTTATTTTCTAATAAAATTTATTATTTTTAAAATCTAAATTAAATATATATTTAAACTTATATTATTTCTTAAGACCTTACAATAACTTTAATATTTTCTAAAATTACTAATTTTTATCTCAAAATTAAAATGATTATAATTTAAAAGTACATTAATAATAATAATAATAATTTGTATAAATATTTACAAGCACTTACAAACAATGATGGTATAAAACTTAAAACTCAATACTTTTATTTTAAAAATTTATTGTGATTTTATTTTAGAATCATATTATATAATTTATCATTTACTTACATTTGTAATCTTAAAAACTTGTACAATTATTTTTTAAATTTAAAATTTATTTAAAATGATAGATATAATTTTAATTTATAATGTTCAAAAAATAACTCAAACAAAATAGAACCAAAAATATTATGTATTTTCAAATAAACTCGTTATCAAAATGGCTATATTTTTCAAACTTTATAATTATTGTGATTCAGATTTTATTAATAACCAAGGTATATATTAAAAAATTATATCAAATTCTAATAAATATATATATATATATATATATATGTATATAATTTTATATTAAAATAGTATAATTTGTATATCTAAAATATTTATTATAAGCTTATGATTTAATATATATATATATATATATATATATATATATATATATATATATATATATATATAATATATATATATATATATATATATATATATATATATATATTTAATATATATAATAAAATCTATAAATCTAATTTTTAAGTATATTAAGATTATATTATTTATTTATTATTATTAAATATTAATATTATATATATATTATATATATATATTATATATATATATATATTATATATATATATATATATTATATATATTATTAAATTATTATTTTTGAAGAAAATAATTAATATTTGAACAACCATTGTTCTTAATAGAATTTATACTTTAGAATTTTGAAATACTATTTTTTAAGCTTAAAATATTATCTAAAATTTTTATAATTATAAGTAAGTTGTCAAAGATACAAACTAAAATAGATGCATAAGTTAGTAAAAACTATGTCAAAGGAAAATAACAAGATAAAAATAAAGAAGTATGTATATTCAAGGAGAAACTGGAATGGTTATTGTCAAAGAGCAGAAATTACATGAGACTCTTGAACTAAACTAGAAGCAAGAAAAGACTTGACAAGAGTGAAGAAGGCTTCATTCTTGTCTCTGCATATACTATTTATTTAAGAACTATGTGGCGGTGTCGGGGTAGAGAGAATCTGCCTCAAGAAAGCGCTAGGCTTCTGGCTGCCACTAATTACTCAAGCAAGATTCAAGTATAATAAAAACCCCCAATTTTATATAAAAGAGATCTCCATAGGGCTATTACACCCAATACACAAGCCTAATTTCCTCAAACCACTCAAAACATAACAAAATACTCTAAACCCTCATTCTCCCGTAGGAAGGGAATTTTTCCTGAACTTCAATAACCCATAACTTTTAATCCAACCGTCCAAAACTACTCCAAATTTACATGAAGTACTGATATATTCTTCACAACTACCACCACAAATTTCAACCGTTGATTCATTATCGATCTTTAGATATCGCCAAAACCCCTAGCAGTAGCTTTAAACCCTTGTTTACAAACACCCGTGTACTAAATTCTTCATATCTCACAATCTAAAAGTCCAAATGCTATGAAACTTTGATGTATAGCTTTTTAGCACAATAATACACCTTCTTGGAAATTTTTAGACAAAAATTCGTCCAAAAACTTAAGATATGGCAAACCCCATCACCATCAACAAAACGGTCTACTTACTGCCTTGGAATTGGATGCGCTGTCTTCAACTCTTCATATCTCCTTTGTCTAAACTCAAAACTTAAGAATTCCTTCATAATAGACGTAGATCTTGAAATCACCTTTCCAACCGCACCGTCCGATCTCCAAAAGCCTCCGTACAACTCCGCGAAATCCCAAAAGAGTGACAGTATATATGAAATCCACTCTTTAACTTTGAACAAGTATAACTTCTTCACCCTAACTCCAAATCGCCTAAAATTTCCTCTCAAACTATACCCAAAACCCTAAACTTTACAACCCTACCTCTGAAATTGCGAATCCCCTTTTGAAGTCGCCGAAAACCCCTGTTAAGGTCGCAGGCAGCCTCCTCAAAGCCCATTGGGCATGGTATTCGACCAATAGGGATGAAGTTCCCTATTCCTTGCCTTCATCCGACCATGGCTTGATTTCATCCCTCCCAATTAGCCTCTTATTAGCTTAAATTTTCATCCTTAAGTCCCCACCTTCTCTCAAGGCTTCATACTAAACATTTAGATCTTATAACTTTTAAATACCATAACTAAATAGGTAAAATAAAATAAAATAAAGTTTCTTCTATCAACCATTTTTAATTTAACTTACTAACCATTCTAACACATATCTAAATTTATAAACATATTAGGCATTTTGAGTGGATTTTATATACTGTAAGCAATTACAGTACGACAGCGGCATTCTATAGGACCTCCAATACATGTCCAATTTACAAGACACATGTCAAACTTGTAAGACAACTTTCCTACATGTGCGCCACGTATTTAGCTTGTTCCACAAGCTACCAATATGTGTGATACATGGCTAGCTTATTCCACAAGCTACCAACATGTGCTACATGTAGCTAGCTTGTTGGCCAAGTTTCTAACCTACCAATCACCTATAAACATGTATAAAGGTGATTCCGCATTTATAAAGCTTCTAAGAAGCTTCTTTATAAAATATTATCAAATTAATTTATTTTACTTACTTATATCAATCTATAATAACTAGGTAATTATTGGAATATATCTGATGTCCATGGCAATAAGATTGGATTTTTAAAATTAAATTAAGAGTCATTTTTATAATTTCTAAATTTTTTTAAAAAATAAAAATAAAATATTAATATTAAATTTTATTATTTTGAATAGTATTATAAATTTGAATTCGACTTTAAATTGATGTAAAAGATTTTTGAATTTTTTAAATATAAAAATATTTTATTTTTTAGAAGAATATAAATTAAATCTTAGATCAAATAAAAACAAGTATTTGTAAGAATAGTAAATTTACTAATAGTAGTAATATATAAATTAATAAAAAATTTAATAAAAAATATATGACTTATTTTGGAAGTGCGTGAGTGCGTGCGAGTGTGAGAGTGTGGGAGTGTGTGTTCCCACTCCTGGTTGTGGTGTCGCAGAGGAAGCGCGACTGCAGCGATCCATCTCATAATTGCCCAAGTTTTCAGCCAATTTTCGTCTTCTTCTTTTTCTTGGAAACTTCTATCGGATTTTGGGTGGATTGCTTTCTGGCGCAGTTCAGGTCTCGGTAGCGATTCAGTGGAGCAGTTCTTGGTGTGCAGAGTTGGAGTAGGTTTACTGTAGAGGCGAATTTTGATTGTTCCGGGAGAGTTTTCTTTTTTTTTCTTTTTTTTTCTTTTTTTGTAATTAGGTCTTTTTGTTCTTCGGCAGCGGGAGACGGTGGTGTTGTGATAGTGATGGAGTGGTTTTTTGAGTAATTTCGCGATGCGGTTGAGTTGATGCTATGAGTGGAATTAGGTCTTGAAGAGGCGGTCGCTTGTAGGTATCCTTCGACGGAGTTTAGGCTGTTGGAGGGGTGGTCAAGGATGAGTGTGAGGTTCTATGAGGCTCGCATTACCCATGTTTCTCTTTTGCGGCTTCGGCAGCGATATTATGCTAATTCCTTTCTGGTCCCCATCGTTGATTTTGGAGACTGCATGTTTGTTATTTCTTGAACTGTAAGGCTCTTTCGTTGCTGTTGCAGGAGTTGAAATGTCTCCTGGGTCAAGATTTGTATCCACGGCATCCATGAATTGTTGAGCATGATAATCAGTGGTTGCTGCTTGATTTCAATGCTCTCTTGCTTAGACTGGAGCATGAGCAACCCATTTTTTGCCTAGTTCGTGGTCGAAGGGCCATGAACACAAATGGAGGGGGATGATTCTTGATGTTCAACACATATGAGAGCAGAGTTCTGGGTATCTTATTGAATTTTGAAGAGATGGCTGACGAAGCAGATGCCTTGGCTACGGCTCCAGGAGCTGTCCGCGAGAGGACGGAGAAAGCAGTAGAGGCCATGGGATTTCTTGGTCTAGAGCGTGATCTGGTCATCAAAACTCTGAAAAGACTCCACAAGGTAAGATCTTGAAGCAATGGTCCTGTGCATGCCCTTCAATACAAGCTTCAAGATTTTTTTCCTTTTTAACGAATGCTGGATGTTCATCAGGCATTTGAGTATTCAGAGTCAATGTGGGATCATATTGAGATGGAGAATTATCGAATGCTGGCGGATGAGGCATTAAACCTTCAATTAAAGCTAGTGAGTATTATGACACATGGAGCTGGTCTTGTTTATACATTCTGCGCATTTGTCCATCTCTGGAGGCTTATGATTCGTGCTTTAAGTGTTCCTCTTAAGAGCAGAGTATCGCATTGCTAGCGTCCTTAGTGAGCTATTGTTTTCTTAAGGATTTATTAGTAAAGATTTGTCTGCGGAATTATCTTTGGGACAGGAGAAAAAGCGAGAACGTGCGACTGCTGATGACGACGCTTCAGAAAGACCAAATAGAAATGTTAATCGTGCCCAATCCTCTTTTTCAAGTACTCCCAGAGTAAACAGTTATCCAGAAAGGAGTGCAGCTGCCCTCAAGGTTCTGGCCAGTAACATTATTCAAAAAGAAGAAGAGGCTGGAAGAAAGACGATGCAAAGTGAAAGAAAGGTATCAGCACAAAAGGATCCCTCTTTGTCACTCTCAGGAAGAGGACCAACCCCTCGAACTGATGGACGAGCAGTTAGAATAATTGATCCTTCTGAAGTTACTGCAGCAAGAAAAAGGCCAGACAATAACATTGCACATAAGAAGCTTAAGCAACGCAAAGAGGAATTCGAGCTTCAGATCTTTCCTCCACCGTTGAGAGCGCAGGTTTCTGGTTCACATGACATCAGGAAGAAGAGACAACGCCTGGTGGCACTGCGTGAACTCAACGAACCTGGTGGAGAGGCAGATGGAGTAGCACATGGTAGTGATCATGATATCGATCGTGATGTGAAAGGCCAATGTAGACATGATGTCAAAGACCTATCTCGTGGGTTTGAAGCCATTCCCATCCCCATTGTGAATCACACTAACTCGGAGACTCTCCCTTCCTCCTTCTTCTACATTGATAAGAGCAGACCGTATGAAAAAGCTTTTGTAAACCTTGCTATCTCGCGGATAGGAGACGACGATTGCTGTCCAAATTGCCACAATGATTGCCTATCTGCCCCCCACCTCTGCGCTTGTGTCCGGGAGACTGGTGGAGAGTTTGCATATACTTCAGACGGCTGCTTACATCGACGTTACATCGATCAGGTCCAAAGCTCTTCCTGTATAGATGAAATTCTACCCTGTTTATTGACGTTCCTCGTGACTTTCCAGAACTTTGGGATAGCTTATGATTGGAAGCCTATGATATACTTGTACGCTCGAGGAGCCGAGTGTCTGATCCTCTTACTGCAGATGAAGTCATGCTGTATAGCCTGCATTCTCTTTTAATCTTATAATAAGCTTTTTTGTCGTGTTTCCTTTTCGTAATCATCGAATACGAAACTTAGCCGGATAATAATGTGCTCCTAATGTTCGTAATCTGAACGTTTTATTTGCACTGACTTTACAGCTTAATGAAGCACAGGTACATCTTAATCCTTGTCGGATAAAATCAAATCGATTTAATAAAAGATAGGGAGAAAGACCACATCATTGTTACCAAAAGATTGCCTTTTTATGGTTGCCAAAAAGATCTTCTGGGTTATCATCATAGCTTCAACATTCTTGTTGAGGACTTGTGATATTTACTTACGTGGAGATTTTGGTGTTTAAAACGTGCAGTTTCTGAGGATAAAAAAGGGTTTGTCAGCAGAGAGGAAGCACTATTGTGAATCAGGGTTCCATTGTCCCCACGAGCGGCACAAGAATGAAGAGAACCCGGCGAGTTGTAAAGGACATCCTGTGCGAGACTTCTTGAAGGAATGTTCGTCCAAATGTGGATGCAGCAAGCAATGTGGCAATCGAGTGGTGCAACGTGGTATCAGTCGTAAGCTGGAGGTATTTGAAATCTTTCTTGATTACCTTCGTGTCTTTTAATAAGATCTCTCTCGTTGAAAGGTTGTGACTAATACCTCAAGCATGAAATATAGTGGTTTTGTGCGCATGTTTCAATGAATCATTTTGCTCACAAAGCTTGCCAAGCAGTTCTTGTTATTTCAATGCTTAGAGGTGTTAGGAATTTATATCTTATAGAATTACTGAATGGATTGCTTTCAGGTATATATGACGCCTGAAGGCAAGGGGTGGGGCATCAGGACTTTGGAGGATCTTCCTGCTGGTGCGTTTGTTTTTGAATATGTAGGCGAAATTCTCACAAATACTGAGATGTGGGAGCGAAACAATGAGATAATTAGAAACGGAGAGGGACATCACACTTACCCTGTGGCTTTGGATGGCGACTGGGGTTCCGAAGCCAACCTGAAGGATGAGGAGGCACTTTGCTTGGATGCCACCTACTTTGGCAATGTTGCAAGATTTCTTAATCACAGGTAAGTATCGTCTTATTTGGATATTGTTTCTTCTGTTCTTCAAAGAGCTTTTACAACATTATTGCTGTGATGAAAAGCTGTAAGAGTTGGTTTTGTCTGCATAGGACACATTATGCTTGGGTTTGGTACAATTCATGTACTTATCAAGTGTGGCTTGCAGGTGCTTAGATGCAAGCCTTATGGAAATGCCAGTCGAGATTGAAAGTCCTGACCGCCATTACTACCATGTGTGCTTTTCATCACTTCATTTTTCTGATGTCTTCTGGGACTTTTCCTTGGACACGCAAATTATGTACTTGTATCTTTTACGAATCTTATTTACAGTGTAGAATTTGGTGGGCTGAAATTGAGGAGAATATGATGGTTTTAGAATGTGGCATTTTAACTATATGTTAAGTTCTGTGGACTTCCAATGATTATGTGGCCTATTTGTGTTCAAATTTTGCAGGTGGCATTTTTCACTAATCGTCATGTGAAAGCCAAGGAGGAGCTCACATGGGTAAGTGTCTTACCTCATCTAAATAAATTTCGTAATCTACATGGTAATATGCTAGAGATCTGCTTTAGTCCTTTGAAATGATAAATTGGCTTTATTTACTATACAATTCTTGATTTTGAAATGAAACAACCATCCTCGAATCTTGAAGAATTTTTTTCCAATGGTCTCGATTTAAATGGAGGTTTGTGTTCATTGCAGGACTATGGCATCGATTTTGGAGATGAAGAACATCCTATTCCAGCATTTGATTGTTGCTGTGGCAGTGAATACTGCAGGGGAAAAATGTCCTGAGACAATTTTTGTTTTTTCTTTTGTTTTTTCTTTTTTGAGTTAGTACTTAAAAGAGTAGAAACTTAACATTCATTATTTCATACGATTAATCTCTACAATTTTGACAGTTATTTTACGACCGAACTGAGGCATCAAAATGCAAGGCTCGGGTGGCAGCATTTCTCACGTTGCCGTTGAATTTAGCTGAATAACAAGGTTAGCAATTTATGTCAGTATTGGATGGAGAAGTATCCACCTCAAAATTGTAAGCACTATCACTAGGTTTTTTCATGTATACTGCTCGCACTCCCATTGTACTACCTATCTGCCATCCTGGTATTTCTCTTTTCGTCAGTACACATGGATAGCATGAGATCTATGCGCCATGCAAATGAATAGAGTCAACAATATCTTAAAATTGTAAGTACCATCAAAAGATTTTCTACTGTATAGGAATGAAAAGCTGAAATAAAGGGGATCCAGAAGGGTAGGCATTACAGAGGATCTCAGGATACCAGCAGTGAAGTACTACATACATATCACTAGGTTATGTCAGTATTGGATGAAGTATCATTGTGAAGTACTACATACATATCATTCATTAACTACACCGAGGATTACATATGTTTCGCATCAAGCCAGGAAAGTCGTAATGGCAACCTTATTACTGAATCCTGTGTACTGAAGTGCCGCACAGCATGGATGAGGATCGAAGCACAAAAACGAGTCTCTGGTTTTTAACATGTTAAAAGACGAGAAATGCTCACAAATGCTTGCCACAGGTCAAACGACACCTCGACACATTCTAGATTCAATAATCAGTGGATTTTGGTGGCGGTATTTGAACAGATTTTTATGTGTGTCACAGTAGGCATAGTTTGATTTATGTTTTGATGCAGAAGAGCGAATCAACGATTTGGTTAGTTTATCATTCAAAAGATCATTTAAATATAAGGGTATGAAAAACCTATATTTAACTTTTACTTCAGCCGCTTGTATACAATGAAATCGTCTGAGCTAAAGGCAATTGTGTTATCATCCGAATCAACTTAAAATTCGGTTTTCATAATTTGTTGATATTCTATCACCAGATTCTGAAACGAACGGCATGTCTCAACTTTCAAAATCGTGAATGCAGGCAATAGTCAGGATTTGGACCCAGTCGTTTCTTTTTGGTAGTTATGAGAACTGTAGGTTAGTCCAATTAATTTTAGAAGAGTCAAAGCCATTTTTATGTTCGTCGGTGTTGTTTGGATGCCATTTAAGGTCCACATAAATCATTTCCGGACTGCATCAGTAAACATAAATTGAAATTACAATTCATCAAAGTATGGGTTACTACATAGAATACTAAATTCGGGCTCCAGCAGCCGTGGTCTACCAAAACTGTCTTAAGCAACCAGCCTATTCTAAGCTACTCCACAAACAGTCCTAGCACCGACCTGCTGCCATATTTAAATCCTTGATTGCACGCACCGTAACTCCTTGACGCAGAGTACATTATCTTTTGATCTGCGTCTCGATCTCCTCTCGCTACAATCTCTAGTCCTGCTCCACGCAAATATTGACCGATTAACTTGAGTAACTCGCTCATTATCTCCCTAATATGGTCTGTAGCGAGGTTCTGACCTAGAAGAGCGATGGCCGCCAGAAAGTCCCGAGTCCAAACCTGATGGTAATCCACCTACACCACCATAACCACCCCACTGACGACAACCCGATACTGTCAGTATAGTTACACAATTGTAAGATGTGCGCACAAGGGATAAAAAATAAAAGAAATTTGTAGAACATTTTAATAAAAAAAATATATACATAAATATACATGCAAACAATGAACTTACTCCAGAATTGAAATCGAGGTTGCCAGGTAAGGAACCGTATCCACTTCCTTGCAATGGCGCATTGCTTCCTCTCATAGGGCCTCCAGCTCCTCCAGAAAGTGATCCCACGCCACCAACACCGCTCATGTAGGGGACATTTGCCATTTCATCCTGAGGTGCTGCACGGTCCACAGCAATCTACCAAACCAATTGTACAACTCCAGATCAGACCACCTTTAAAACATTTAGAAATCAACTGTACCTTAACATAGAACCAAAGAGCGATAACAAAATGCATAAGATCTCCACCAAACTTTCACAGAATCAATCCCGAAAAAGTGATGAGGTTCTGACCTGGTGACCAAGAATCTCGTGATTTCGTAGAGCAACTCGTTCGGCAGCACCTTCGTCAGAGAAAGTGACAAAGCCAAAACCTCTATGTGATGTTTTCTTCGCATCCTACAAGAAAAACAATGGTGGTATTAAGATAGTTTCGGTGTTAAGAATCGCCACAAAGGCCTAAGAGAAAAAATATCCTCCAATCCTACCTTCGGCACATAAACATCAGAAATTCTTCCGAAATTGTTGAAGTAGCGCCTCAAATCCTCTGCATTTGCTTCTGGAGGTAATCTGCCAACAAAGATTTTAGTACCTAGCCCTCTCAAAGGCGGGATCGGCGGACCTCCGGAACCATAACTCCCTGATCCTACCCCTGGAATCCCCAAACCTGGGGCACCATAACCAGCACCTGGGGGCGCAGAGGGCCAGGAATTGCCACCTCCATAAGCACTGCCCAGCCCACCAGAAGGACCTAGATCACTTCCGAAACCAGAGCCTGAATAGTCATAAGCTCCGAATCCGCCCCCCAAGCCACCAAACCGGGCAGCGTTTGTGTACACACCGTAAGCTCCATAAGCACCTGATCCAGCGTTGGAGGCAGAATTTTGGTTGCCTCCGTGAAATCCTCGTCCCCAGGTCTTCACACCGTCCTCCTGATTGCTCATTACTAACACATTTTCAGAAGGGAGCAAAAAACGAGAAGCCACTGAGAATTTTCCAACTGCTTTAAGAAGAAACTTTTTATCTTATTCAAAGAGATGTACCAATCTTACCTTCGGTGTAGCCCGATCGACAGCAATAGTCGACCCACCAAGCTCGTGGGTTTCATTCATGAGTCTGTCAACCGATTCTGTGGAATAGAACCAATGGGTAAGCAAGAGATAACATTATCATACTTCCATCCTTAATAGTATGCACAGCATCATGATACTTTGGAAATGATGAGGGAAATCTACTACAATCATTGATTCTACTGGTCCCATAAACATTTTCCCTATCAAACGTAGACTTCATAGAAAATTGCACATTGAAACCCTTTCATTATTCCTAACTTCTCATGTGAGTACCTGAAGCTCCTCGAATACCGAGACACAAAATCATTGAAGAACACAAAATCGCAGGTTTCAAGGTAAGAACTGAGAGCCATGTTTTACCTGGATTCTCAAACGTAACAAAGCCAATGCCTCTATGTGCCTTGGAACCTTGATCCTAAATAACCACAAGAAGCAATTAATCAGCGACAACCGGCAGCTGTGCGATCATTAGACTTCCAAAGTGTGGGTTTGAAAAACCATAACAATAAAAGCAAAGCCAAAACAACATAAAAATATAGTAGAACAAAAAATACAAAACACGCTCCCAGAGGTATCAACATGGGGAGTACCTTTGGCATGTAAGCATCAGTCAAGGTTCCATACTTCTCAAAGTAACTGCACAAACATCCTCGAAACAAGTACAAGTTATCATACCACTAAAAGAGACATAAAAGCAAAAGTACTAATGTGAGGAGGAAATCAAAAATCATCGCTCGCGGAGAGAAAGAGGAAAACAAATTAAGAAATAATAAAAAATTAGTATGAAAACCAGAGCAGAACAGACTTCCTGCCCCTAAATTTTTTTTTTAAATTAAGTGGACTATAGTACATGTTCAATGAAGTACCTTCGAAAGGCTTCATCGGTGACACTAGGAGGGATTCTGGCTACGAAAACCCTGGTGATCTTCTTCGCTGGAGGCTTCATCTCCTCCTAGAACGTAAATACAAGAAAATCAATCATCATGATAGGGAATCAACTTCTTAAGGGTTCACACAAAGATTTGAAATTTTTAAAACCTGGAATCAGACACCAAAAAAGAATACTTATCGGTCTCAACCTCTGGAACAGTCCAATCAATATATGTAGAAGATATCTTCAAACCTTGTCAAATTTAACAATTTACCTTAGGGGTTGCAACTTTCACTTCCAACATTCTTCCATTTAGTGAGTGTTGCGTGGAAACTGCTTTCTGCGCAGTCCAAACTACGACTTGAGTAAATTCTCGAGGAAGCAAGAAATAAGCAAAATATGTGGCTGCCTTTTAAAGATAAAAAGCGTACCTTTGCATCCTCGACCGCTGCAAACGTCACGTAACCAAATCCTCGGGATCGTCCTGTGCCGCGATCCTGAAGAAAATTGCACACAAAACAGAAAATTTCAATCCAACATAGTGATTGATGCCAAAGATTCCATTCCACATAGAGATATATTCCCGCATCAAATTACACGAGAGCTCAGCGTTCATAGAAACGAATGGTCAAAGAATTTGAAAGCCTCTGCTTGCCACTGACCTTCATGACAATGACGTCATCAAGCTCACCAAACTTCAGCATGTACTGCCTTAAACCTTCCGTATCAATATCCCACGGGATGCCAAGGACCTGAGGGAAACCACAAATTGATCACATCCTAATTCGTGAACATTTAGTTCTCTACAAGGATAATGGGTATTGCTTCTTAGCATGATGCAAAACTTCTCATTTACTGCATTTTCTACTTCAACAAACGGACGCAAATCACTCAATAGAACCACAAAAAAAACAATAATGACGAGCATCTACACGAATGTTACAATTGTAAATGAAAGAGACGAGCAGGTCTTCATTGCAAAGACCTAAAACATAAGAGAAGATACGCACGAAAAATGATGCATCATGTCTGCACCAGAAGTGGAAAAAGATAGCTCACTGACCACGAGTTTCCGAGATCCGAGGTTCATGCCATGCTCGCCAGAATTTTGCGCCATGTTGATAGATAGAAGATGAGTGCTCTATCACTCACAGCTTGAAGACAATATCTGAGTGCCTGCAAAGCACTGTCCTGCCACTCTTCACTCCTCTCCTCTCTCACTCCTCTTCCTCTCTCTCACAGAGCTCCTTTTTCTCACACTCTCGCTCTCCTCATTCCTGCACAAACACATACTACATTCATACTCTGCAATACCTGGCCACCCTACCACAAGCACAATCACATCGGAACATGACCTGAATAATAATTCCAACACGCACAACGGAAGTACAGAGCACTGTGTGCCTAAGTCCGCCACGAAATCGGATTTCGCGTAACATGGCGGACGCCACAGTAAAGGATCGAGCTCCAACGTGGTTACCCTGCCCATCCACAGTGCTTGAACATATGCATAATGCGGAGGATAGCAGAGCATCGCTCTCTTAGCGCACATGACAACTCTGATTAAATACGTCCTAATCATGGAAATGATCGAAGCGCACACAGAGATTATGTAACAAATACAGAAAGCTCTCCCTAAAATAACCTCCCTCATCAGCGGCATCCTTACCACTCTCTAAGATGACTTGCATAAAGAAGATTAACAAAGTCAGTTCCACAGCATCAGATAACACTCTAGTAACAACGACGAAGATCTCTCTCGCGGTTTACTCTCTGGCTCTTCCCCTTTCTCATGAACGAAAAAAACCGCAGCAGCTCCCCTTCTAGTTCAAGAACTCCACTTTCCTCCTTTTTCTCTTTGCCAACGACAAACCTCGCGGATAAGCGACTCCTGGACTCTCTTGTTCCTCACTGTTGTTCCCCCCTCACGAAATAAGGTTAAAATTCCCACGCTCTCAACCCTGCTCAATGCTGAGATACACCACCAGATTATCCCAAATCCCCCCGCCTTGGCATGGTCACAACCCTAGCATGCCACAGAAAGATCTTTCCTCCTCGAGTCCTCACGAGATCTCCGAGTCTTAGCCTCTACAACACTCCTCTCCCACAATCGTCCTCAAATAGCGCAAATGATCAGCCACAACAGCTACTCAACCTTTCCAAACCACGATGTAACCTGGCACCTCCCTGTGCTCCAATGGTGAAACCCTACCTACACATCCAATCCCTCACCGCTCGATTGACAGTCTGCCACGAACAATATCATTGTTGCTCAAATTAAACACGCTCCTATCGCCTCGGTGATCAATGCGTGGGCGGAATTGAACGATATTGCAACACCCAAGGGAAGCTCCTCTCCTCCCTGTTCAAGTCAAAGAGCTTCGTTTCTAAAGCACCAACACACCACAACACCAATATGTGAGAGATCTATGCCCTAACCGTGCTTTCCTCCTCATTTGCTGCCGACCGATGCGCCACCTCGACCTATTTTGCCACGTGGGAAACGCCCTATGGATGGACCCTCCTGCGCCATGAATGACACGTTCGTTCGCCCGTTTCTTTGTTTCTTCGTTCGTTTCTTCGTTCGTTCGTTCGTTCCCTACCTCGCTGGCTTGATTGTCGTTGTGATTTCTCGTTGACTTTCCATCAAATTGACGAACATGCAGTTTTCTACCTTCTTGCAGTTCGTGGGACGGAGTGAGTGACGAAAAGTAACATGGCATTTTCACCAATCCAAATATTTCAAGTTTTCCACGTTCTAATTGATCCATGATATTTGCCGGATTTTGCAGAATCATTTCCAAATTGGACCCATGGATGGATGCCTCCCAGTGAATTATCAACGTGTCTAGTATGGGTAATAAATCATGCTTAGAGTAATGTTCAACAACTAAAGAAGCTTGGATCAATGGCTAATGTGGACCTATACCAAGAGGATTTTATATGATCTCGCTCAACAATGCAAATGGTTTTTTATTTTTTGATGTATTTTGACTCATCAAACAATATTGAAGTGTTTTGAAATATTGCAATCTTTATTCAGGTACCTTTTATTAGGCAACTGCCATCACCTTTGGGCTATGGGCTTCTAGATTAAATGGTTAGCTTGAAAATTTTTAAACCTGCCCAAAATTTCCACATAGATGAACATTAATTTTACATTTTGCATCATCGCTTGTGCCCATATTGGGGATTGATTTTTGGTGGCCAATATTTTTCATATTCCTTATTTCTAACAATGATATTATAATAGTGTTGAAATTTTATAAAAAGTAACTAATATAATTTTAATAAATGAATAATGTATCTAATTGTATCAATTCTATCTTGACTCAAATGCCAATATTTTGTATCAATACATATGTATATACACAACACTTGTATATTTAGATTATTCTTATTCACTGAGATTTAATATATAATTGATTTCATGCACAATTATGGTGCATGGTATATCATGATGCATAATATATATTTTTACACTTTGGAATATCCAAGAGTAGTTGTAGTCAAATATAGTTCCATCAAAGTCTATAAGATTAATCATCAATGTATACATATACATACATACAAGAACAACAACAACAACAATAATGATGATGTTAAGTGTGTAAAAACTAAAATAAAATAAAAGGTTGAAAGCATATGAACTCATGAAAAGCACAAATTGTGTATAGTAGCTTTGCTCCATAACACAATCAGTCAAGAAGGATTCAAGACATCTAAACCTAGGAAGGCTACAACAATATAACTCAGCATAGCTTACAAAGCATAACACGTCACCAACCCTTAAACCCTAAACCCTAGTAATTGAGGCTTCTTCACCAAAACTGTTGGCAAGTAAAGCCACCTCATGCAATCCTGTGGAGTCCATTTGAACTCGTATCCGGAAGTTTCTAGAAGAACGAGTTGAGGAGAAATCGTGAATCATGGGATGAATAATACATCATCCGTCAATTACTCACCCGAAACTTTCATCCACCCACGTTCAACGGCAATCAAGTCTCAAGACCCTAAACTGTCTTCGGCGTCGTCGTCGTCGTCGTCGCAGAGTGCAAGCGAGATTTATGTCATGGCGGTGAAGATCGCCACCGCAGCATGGGCAACGGCAATTGTGAGGATGGCTGGTGGAGAAGGAAGTTGCTGGATTGGTGAAGCTCGGCTTGGACCCGGTGCTGGACTCGTGGGAAGACTCGAGGGCAAAGCGGAAAGAGGAGCTTGCATGGTGATCTTGATGGGCCGCATCATGTCGTTGTCTTCGTGGTCGAGGATATGGCAGTGCCACAGATAACCAGGGCCGGTAGTGGGATCGAAGGGGAAATCGCCTCCATTCTGAGAAGTCCATTGCATTACCAAGCGAGTGACGTGATTTGGCATCGCGAGGATGGTGTCTTTCGGGCCGATTTGGTTCAGGAGTCCTGGTGTCGGCTCTCCGACGAGGCAGCGGGATGCATCGTGGAACAAGTAGCACCCGCCTTCTTCCCAGAGTGTTAGATTGAACTCTTGCTGGTTGAGGAGGTGGAATTTGATGAGGTGAATGTGCATGGGATGTGCGTCGGGGGTTAGGTTGATGAATTCCCATACCTCGGTGGCGCCCTTGGACGGTGTCTCGGTGACGGGATCATTCCATGTGAGGTTGGAGAGGAGAGAGCTCAGGGGATTGCCCTCGGGGTCGTCCATCTCGAACATAAAGTGACTTCTCCATTGAGCGTTTGTTGTGTTGATTAGGGCTTCTGGCTCTTTTAGGATGGCAGGAATCATGCTCAACGTCTGGGTTGTGGGAGAGGCGTTTTGATTTACGTCATTGGAAACGATGAATTTCATCACACTGCGGGTACTCTCGGGGCTGAACGCTGCATCTCCTTCAGGGTAAGGTGCTTGGCCGGAATTATTCAAAAAGACCTCGGAACCTGGGACTGTGGAGAAGTCCACAATGAAGTCCACTCTCTCCGCTGGTGCAACAGTCAGAATCTTCAAACTTTGAGGTTTCTCCAGCAGCCCTTGATCGGTGCCAATTTGCACGAAGGAAAGGTTTGCGTTCTCCATTGATAGCTCGAAGACACGGGCGTTGGCGGCATTTAATAGACGGAACCGATACATTTGAGGCTTCAGTTGTAGGTATGGCCAGGCCTTGCCGTTGACAAGAATTGTGTCGCCGAAGTACTCTGGACACCACTGCGCATGGTTCGTAAGAGAGTTGCCTACGTTTGGAAAATTGATGGAGCCATTATAGAAGAATTGTTTGTCCTGCAAAACAAGCTGAATTTCGAATTTCTCCTTCGGCATCCAAGCTGGTGAGTCTTCGTTGGATCTTATAATGTACAGCCCCGCCAAACCAGCCAGGACATTCAACCTCGAGACCCCGAAAGTGTGATCGTGGTACCAAAGCATGGTTGGTGGCTGTGCGTTCGGATAGGTGCCGTTCTGTGTCGTGTAAGCGCTGCCGTGATCGCCAGCTGCTGTGAACCATGCGTCTGGGTGCCCGTCGGAGGTGCTGTGCGCCTCTGCTCCATGAACATGAGTGACCGTAGGAACACCGCCCGAACGAGGGTTCGCCCACATTATACTCTTGTCAAGAGCTAGCATATGCTGGCTATCAGTAATGTGGTTCTCCCATCGAATGTGCGATTCAACATTCTGTATGACTTCAATTGTTGGACCAGGATATGAAGCTGATTCGTAGGTTTTTCCATATGCATACAAAGTTGTTGGGGGGAGATCTCTGTGTAATTTCTGGCCAGCACATTTTCAGAGTTGTCACAATTTCAGATATGGCAAGGTAATGAGGTTGATGGTAAGGTCTTGTGATGCAGCTAATCACAATTTATTGAAACCACGTAAACTACTGGAGGAGTAGAAGATATGGATGCAGCTCACCTGTTGGATTTTGAAGGCACCTACAATGATTTGTTGGGCAACCCACACGCGTATATCTTTGAGTGTAGGCAATTCGTCCACGAACTTGGCGAGTGGTGGAGATGGCGCTAGTTCTTGACATTGTGAAATAGCTGCATCAAGTTCTGAAGTTGCACCTTGAAAGCAGGATACCCATGCTAATAACGAGACAAGTAAACACAATCTGCTCCTCGTCAACTCCATCGTGACACTTTCCAGGCATGTAGAAGAACAACTGAAACAGTTATTGCTGCAGGAACCATGAAGTAATAAACATTTGAAGGACACTGACAACTTTCTCGTGAAGTTGGCCACGCACGAGTGGAAAGCCACCATCTCGACTGTACCGATCTACGATACAAAAATTATCTAGCGGCGTTCTAGCTTGCAACTGATTTAAGCAGAGGAACATAATCCTTTCCAAAGGAGCAACATCGTCTACAGGAGGCTTTAGAACAGACTCTGCAAATGTAGTTGTGATCGGCTAAGCCTGAGGTACAGACAATTGTGACCTTGCGGAGAAGAACAACTCGGACTCATGTTTAGTAGAAGAATTTGTTGTACTCGTCGCATACATTCACTCCAGCTCTTCTTCTGGAAGTCATCTTGAGCATCTGGACGTTGATGAATTGGACATATCTTCAATATTCAGCTCTCTTTTGCCGCTTTAAAAAAAGTGAATGGGGTAACACCGCGGCCTGCAAGATAACCGGAACGACAGCCCACTGGGAATTGAAAGAAACACAGGTTGGACGAATGGTTCGAGACTCTGCAGCAGGTACAGTAAGATTCGAAGCAAAGGATGGACTTCCGGGGATTACGATTGACGGCAAGATTAATGCTCGGGGTACTTCCTTTGAGTGCGGTGACTGCCACACATGCTGGTGGAAACTGTGATGTAGCCAATTCTGGGACTGCTGCAGCACACACCTTATGCTGAGCTCCTCACCATATAGTCACCTCGTACCCAGTACGGGCAAGTATGATTTGATATGCCAACCCCCTCTCTTATTGCAAATCATTCTAGTCCACAATCATTAGTATTACTGCAAGGTTTTGTTTACAATCCAGAAACCTGTATGTCACAATTTTACTTGATCACTACACTGATCTAAATGCACTTGTTTTTCGTGTCGCAGTGTTTGAACTAGAAGTGTCACTGGAGTTTTTGCAGGGCTTCAAATTCTACTGCCCGTTGTGAAAGAGTGCTTATTCTCATCCAATTAGGAACAGGGTTGCGTCATAGATCATGAAGAACTGACACAGCTTCCACAACCACCTAACTGCCTTTGAACTTGACAGGCTCACTACGCCATTCAGCTTCTTTTTGCCTTCATTTTCTCATCTTTTGTTTTTCTATTTATTTATTTATTTATATTTCTTCATTGGTTTTGTGTTTGTTTTTTTTTTTGTTTTGTTTTGTTTTTTTTTTTTTTTTAAGGGGTGGGAATTAGTTTCTATTAGCTACGTTACCCAGTCAGAACAACCCTCTGTCTTCAACACACTTCTTAATAGCAGTATCAAAAGAATTTGAAAAGAAACTAGGCAATTTACCATCCACATTCCTGTGCAATACTTCAACATTAGCATTTTACTCACACATTGAATTGAGGAGGATATGAGGGGCAAGCTTGTACTTTCTTTTTTCTTTTTCCTTTTTTTAATTTGTAAAAGGAATGGAAGAAGAAATATAAGCTCAGATCTTTAAAAATGTAAGAATATTGTTTTGAGGGTTTTTGTGGTTTGTCCGAAATTGTAAACTAAGTCCAGCATAACGAAATTATGTGTTGCTTTATTTGGTCACTTATCATATGTATGTATGTATGCATGTACATTTTGTGTTTGTTATCATAATGAAATAAAGCAACACATAATCTTACACTCATGAACAAAGTGGCCCTTCATTCATTATTACATTGTCAATATTAAATTATAAAATTACTTCAATTCACGTCAGTGGTTTTGTAATTTAGATTTTTTGATTCAGATATAAATTTATTGTATTTATTATTGTAAAATATTAATTTTTCTTTTTCTTTTTCTTTTTTCTGTAAGTTTGATTTTATGATATTTCATGTTTATTTTAAAAAACATAATTAAAACTTATAAATTAGAATTGTAAAAAATAGGTTAAAATGTTATTTGATCAGTTTTAGAAATATATCAAACATTCTGTCATATCTTGAACATAAACTTAAATATTAAATTAATTTCTTGTAGTAGACTCTACAAATTATTTACATGTTAAGATCAAATATTATATTTTAAAGAGTATACATATGAGGATATGTGCATGTATAAAATCTTAAAACTGAAAACTTTATTGCAATTTAAAATCTTTTAGAGGCATAAGTTACTTTATTCCAAGAATATAATTCACATGTTTAGTGTTGTACAAACTTGCTTGATGTAGTGACAATTCGTACATTTTATTAAAGATCATGATATACATTTAAAGCTTGAAAACTTGTATTAAACACAAGTCAACTTAAAATTCTCTGAATTTTACTAATGAATTACATGGTGAAATTTGAACTTTAATAACAACAATTTCAAATAGAATCAAAGAAAAAATTTGATGAGAATAATATGAAAATTAAAAACTACCCTAACAACGATCTAATTAACTGATGTTTCGAAATCCAATTTGCAAATTCTACTAGAAACTATGTTACATTTGATATAAAACTCAGCTATGCTGTTGC
Organism: Physcomitrellopsis africana; assembly: GCA_036785485.1. NCBI lineage: Eukaryota > Viridiplantae > Streptophyta > Bryopsida > Funariales > Funariaceae > Physcomitrellopsis > Physcomitrellopsis africana. The sequence goes on along the minus strand of JAWRVF010000015.1, from coordinate 324,527 downwards.
TTGTCGATGGTATCAACCAATTGAGTTTGAATGAAACTTCTTAAAACTCTTCATATAATTTTTATGAAGAAAAAATATGAAATCATACTTTGTTAATAGTTAATATTTCATATTTCTGAAGAAAATATCTTATTGTTGTTTAAAAAAATGTTGTCCTTTATGAAATTGGCTGCTTATGTTCCATACATTCAATCAATGAAATCCATTGCAAAAAAGTATTGGAAATTCTTTTAAAAAAAAAACGAAAAAAATCAAAAACTACAACAAACTAACCGCCTATTTATCTCAACTAAAGCGGTCAAGAGTTTTGGGGAGTCAGAATGACCGTGAATTGCGGTCATAAGCGTGACATCCCATAACCGTGACATTCGTTCTATCAAGGCCGTGGTCCTATTATTCTCTCCAAGACCGTGGTCACAAAGACCCCTGTGAGCGATCCCGCGTTCGTAGGGCCCCTCCTCCGGCCTCGTCTTCTTCGTCGCTCGCAGCAGCGGTAGGAAGCTTCGGCGCCGTGAGGATCCGCCCTTTCGTTGCGGTGTCGACAGAGCTGTGACTTGCTAATTCATCATCCCGAGGACCATCACCACTATCGAGTGAAGCTGTTCCAAGGGTGATGAGCACGGTCTGGTTTTCGTCGGCGTTTGTTTGTAGTTTTCGGTGATTTTGGTTCCAGGTACTTAGCCAACTCTGACTTGCGTTTCTTTGATGGTTGTGACGATTGTTTTCATGCGCGTTTTTTCTGTGGATTTGTAAACCTTGTGAGCAAAACCGCAGCGGTTACGAATAGAATTATGTCGACCAAATTTACAATCTTACCTGTGACTTGTTCGCAGTCATATGGATGGATAGAAATTTATTTGTAACTGGCGCGCTGTGGGAGATTCTCCTTCTGTATTAGTAGTTGTCAGATTTTGATGGAAAGCGTGATCTGAATGAGGTCTTCATTGCTTTCTCCTGTATTTTCGAGCAGCTGCATGATCTTGTTTTTAGACATGAATCAGACAGTCCCGAAATGAAATTCGATTAATTTGTTGGAAAAATGTGTTCAGAAGTGTATTGTGAGTATTGAATGCATCGATGGCTTCAATCGAGTGTGTGGATCTCGGCACTCACGTTTTGCCAACTATATTTATGATCATTATGGACATCTACGCGTGCACAATCGGAGGTCGATATTGTAAAACGCCCTAGGGTTCTGCATCGCTGGTTTCTTGATCTGCATCACTGGTTCTACCAGAGTTTGATTTGCACACATTCATTTGTAGGTTTCAGGTCCAGCGGCCTAACGATTGGGTGCGCGATTGCAGCTGTGTGACGGAGATGTCGCAAAGTGGTAACGGTCTCGGCTGGGCAGACCAGTGGGACCCTCACTATGACGACGACAAGGCCAACAACGTCAAAGGCTCCAACAAGAATGAGAAGATGGACAAAGCTAAGGCAGCGGCAAGTGCTGGCTTACAAAAAACCAAAGCTGCTGCAACAGTCGGAATGGAGAAGACGAAAGTAGCAGCTACTGCTGGGGCACAGAAGTTAAAAGCTGCCACTTCGGCAAGTTTGAAGTGGATAAAGGGAAAGGTTAAAAAGTAACTTCAGCTCGAAGGACCCCATCAAGGATAGGAAAACTACGTGGTCTGGGAGTGTATCACGTTTACGTTATCAATCCACTGAATATAGCCACATCAGCTTTATCTAAAACTAGTTTGGAATTGTGTTCTGATTCAAAATTGAATATTACGTGGGGGGCTTGAAAGATGTAATATCTGCCTTTGATAAAAGAAGGTAAATAAAACACCAATTACAAATCAGTTTCCAACCTATCCAAGCCACTGCGACTGTCGACTGCAAGAAAACAGTGAACTCCATACCCACAGTGACTAACCAGTCGTGGTTAGCAACTTCCGATCGTATGTTTACTCAGAATCCAAACCAGAAGTTGAGTTCGGACAACAGCAGTCCTGGGTCATCGAACATAGAAACAGTAAAGTGAGTCTGTTGTCAGTCCTCTTCAGAAACTTCCACCGCAGTCACAAAGTACAGGCGACTCATTCAAGGTAGAGCATTAACAAACCACAGTTTATCATCAACCCAGTATCGTCAGATTGAATTTTCACTATCATACATGGCTTTTGCCATGTAAGAAGGATCCATTGGTTAAGTTTGTTCTCATCATACGATAAATGGGTCGCTGATGCATTGAAAGGAACGAGGAGTGCTCGCAAACTGTGTCAAAAGGAGCATAAGATACGAGACATACACATGAGCATCGCGCATGAAAAGCCTGACAAAATGCACTACGGATAGCTTCCGTAACAACAACAATTCTAAATTATGAGCATAATTCCTCTCAGCACGACGACAAACCACAGCGAGAACCCCAAAACACAAAGAGATACGAAACCCTACACGAGGTTTACACTCCACATTACATGCACAACCAGAACCTATCCATGCGACAAAGCTGAAGATGGATCCTGCGTCAGCGATTTGGCTAAGATATCCCCTAAATCTCAACTCATAGGAGATATCAGTTCCTCAACAAGCACATCAGATGTCCATTTAATGGTGCGAGTGAAACTTTCTACCTTGCATCTAGACAGCTAATTTACAACGAATATGGGGCATGAGCGACATTTCAACGGTTGTCGTTTAGGGTTAGGGTGCCTCGACCCCAGTTCATTCCTCATGTTCATCTAGCCCACTTTCTGCTATACAGACCCATCCTCCATGACATGTGACAGCTTGTTTGCTGTTAGTTTCAATCAAATCACTAGTTTGTGATACATAAACTGGGGTTCTTGATTATTCTTGATTCTGGGTGAATGAGTTGCAACATGTTTGTATGTTAGAGCATCCTAGTTCTTTGATTGCATGAGAGAGTGTCCACAGCAACTGTTAGCTATTCTCAAATGGTCACATACTATTCTCTAAATACAGATTTCTACTGATGATTGATTATTGAATAACATGTTCCTGAAGCCCATGTTATGGGAACCTTCAATTTAGTTGTGTGAGAAGAGTAGGACAGAGGGTTTGTTCTTACATTCAATCAAACTTCTCATTGGAAGCTATGATACTGATACTGTGTTGCTCAGATGGGGAAAGTATCCATGGTTTTGATCATGTCTAGAAGTGCTAGGGTTTGTTACAGCTTCATTACCTCACAGGAAATATTGAAAATGGGTCCAATATGATGTTCAGACTATTGCATTTCCTCCTTTTTGCAGACCTCTGTGAAAATAGACTATGGTGTCAATGAACTTGAAACAGCCCTTCACATAATCTCGATCACTAAGGCAATTGGGTCACATGAGTCCAAACAAAAAGGATTTTTCACTAGCATGTACAATTCTATAAGATGGTTTTGAAGGAACTTTATGTTTCCAATGTGAGCAAAAAAAATATGCACCTGGTGTATGAAATAGATTTGTATAATACTCCATGGTACTTAAAAGAGTCAAATGACATGTACTTAATTGCAATGCAATACTTAAGGGCCTTTTATACCTAGAAGTCCATTTTGATAGGCTATGGTTCAAAAGTTTTATCAAGGTCCCTTGTTTGGTGATAAAAAAAACCCTTCTTTCAAAGTTTTGCCATGTGGATATAGTATAAAGTAAGAAGAGGCCATAAAATGAACCAAATCATTCTTTTATTACAAGTCTAAATATATTAGCTTATATCTTTATTCAAACAATTATGGGAAGTATAAAAAAGCTTAATTTTAAAAAATTAGAATAGTTATTTTAAGCACTTTTTGACATGGTTTCTCAATTTTTTTAAAAAACCACCTATTTGAGATGGATCCAATGGAAATTCCAAAGGACAATACTATTTATGCCATGTAAGGAAAAAAAATTATTCTACCTCATTTTTTCATCTTAGGACATTTGGACTTATTTTTCAAAGTGGAAAACCAACTTAAGAACACTTTTCAATTTCAATCAATCAACTTCAAACATTTAAAGGTTAAGGCCTCTCACCTTGTCCCTTATATATAAAGTGCCCTTTAATACAAGCAACATCCTAAAATAAAAGAGTGTATTTTCTTACAACCTATCAAATTTAATTCACAATATAGAATGTTAGAAAGTGTCTAAGGTAAAAAAGATAAAGATAATACATATATGTTTTATATTTAGATAACTTACTATTGAATAAAATAAAATAAAATATCTAGCGTGAAATTTCTAATCTATTTACTTTGCTAAAGTTCTCATCAATTGTACATCAGTTGTATAAAAAGGCATTAACAACACAATAAAATATCATTCCAAAAAATAAATAAATAAATTACATTGACCTTCATATCAATAGAATAGGATTTTTAACTAGAAATTTTGCCATCTAATTCTATTGTGAAACAAAAAAAGAGATACAACTTAAGAAGATACAAAAAACATGCATGTAAAAATGCCTTCAAAAATAAAGTGGAAAAAATATATTACTAGGACAAGCTTTTAATTGTTGTGGTGAGAATCATCAAGAAATTATGTCCTACTCACACTATTAAGCACAGTCAAATACTTAATATTCATTTATGTGTATTAATAATATTAATATTAAAGATTTAAATATAACCAGTGCCACCTCCTTTGTGTTTGATATGTATTTGATAGTTTCAATCCTGTAAACATGGTAATCAATCAATGCAATGTTTAAAGTGTAATCATCCTAATGGTCATGTACAATGAAAACAATTTGCAGCAAACCCAATATAATTGTTAAAAATAAATAAATAAATAAATCATGTCCTTCATTTATTATTGAATACTTGCAATCTGTGGTATCAAATCCATTTTAAGAACCACAAAGTAGACATACAAAAATAATAATAATAATAAATTGCTAACCTATCTATCCAGATCTTTGCTCACTCCAATTCATCCTAGCAGAAGGATTTTAATTTAGGGTAGACTAATAATAATAAAAAAATTGAAATTGCAATACACAATATTCTAATCGAGACACTAACATTCTGAGTGCATCATTTACAAAGAGGACCACACATCAACGTGCATGTCAACAACTAGCCACGTCCTGTGGTATCTTCAGGAAATTGTCTACATTTCAACCCAGAATGTTAAAAAGACTACATCTTCAGTGAATACAACACTGACTTCATCATTTATTGATTTACTGATTTATTTATTTATTTTTCCTCTCTGCAGATAAGAAAGTTCTACTGGTGTGGGAGTGTAGTCGAAGCAACAGTACCACACAACAACTCATCATCGGAGGAACCCAGGTCTCAAGTTTAGTGAGCTGCAGTAAAATCTTCCACTTGTTCCACATATCCACGGAGGTTTAAGTCTACGCAAGACTCATCAACAATTCACACACATTCACCACGTTCTCTTGATAAAATCGAACAAAAAGCGCCTTGATAATGCTAAGAGAACAATATGAGAGCAGCTTTCAGGACACCAGATAAAAACTTTCATTTTCTATGTGTATTGCCTCAGCTGAAGCTTCCTTGATGCCAAAAAATTGGTTATTGGTTGAGTCAGCTGCTTTTGAAGCCGCATCTTCTATCTTTGAGATCTTGTCTGCAACCATTCAGACTACCAACTTCGTAAACTGTAATCTGATCGAGTCAGGAGTATGTATCCCATGTACTCTCACCAGTCTCATTTGTGACCAAAACAACGAGATTAGTTATGGAAGCCAAGGCTCTCTTAAACCGAATAATAATAATCATAATATTTCCTGCTTGAAGATGATTAGGTTTACGCTCAGATTCTACGACATATGGAATAATTCTTCAGTGCACAGTGCTGCAAGCCTAACAACCAGCACGACGATAGAGTTTAAACTAAATTCTTATGACTGCCCTCAAAGGCGAATTGTTGTAGAAGAAGTGCCATCAATTGTCCAACCTGCATACTGAAATTCTCAAACATTCAATTTCATAAAACAGCCATGAATACTACAGTTGCAGCTAGAGTGGTGCTGATTTCATAACATCGTCTACGCATTTGCCTCGCAAACCCAATCCATATACCACATTTTCTAGTAATTGCCCGAGAACTTTAGAGGGCATCGAAACCCACTTAACGTTCAACCATATCACTCTCAAAATTCGAAAACTAAAAACACCTCACGTTATCCTTGGAAGTAACAAGAGAGAGGCAAGAGAGAGGCCTTCTTCCTTGTGGTGAAAGGAGTTTGGAACCCTGCAGTGTAAGGGCCAGAGGAGAAGGACTTAGCGTAGCCCCTGGTGAATTTTGAGAACGCCGAACTCAAGTTAGCTGCAGCCTGCATGACGAGACCATGATTGCCGTGGCAATGGTGAGGGAATGATGATAGATGACCGCAGGGACTGTGATGGAGAATCTAGCTCTGTGATGATGCATTTTTTCCACAGCTCTTCTCCATGAACCAACTTACCTCGTCTGGGGTAAAAGTATGAAACATTTCCAGATGAGATCTTTCTCGAACTGTGTGCTTTTTTATGTAGTGTGTGATGATCCATTAGCGGTGAAATAGCACACCGTCGTCAGCGGAATGTGTCAAAATTATTCCATTCTGCATGATCCAAAACAAGCCGTAATTCTAATCTATCACCTAATCTTCTCTACGCGTATGGGATGCTTCTGTCTAGTGCCAAAGTGGGACAACACAAACGGACATCGCACTGAAACCCAGGCACCAGGTACACTCACTGGTCGCAGAAGTTGTTGCTAAATATTCTAAGTTAAGTTCATGTTTCCTTGTGTGTGTCTGGCTAAAGCTCCACATTACTCCTGTCAACATGACCAAAAAAGAAAAGTGATGCATGCCAGACACCATCCAACTTGGGCACTCCGGAAATACTAGGGAGCTCGTACCCAAATGCAAGCATTCCACGAACATTGCGATGCTCATGAATGGATCTTTCATTCTGTTGTTTCAAATTTAGTTTCCTACGCACCATTTTCATCAACTGGGGCTGCTGGAGAAGGAACACGCGCAAAACAAACAGAATGCGGCTTTTCATCCTCCAGTGTGAGAACGGGAGTAATCTGCCAAATCGGTGCTACAGATATGAGATCATAAAGTTTGTTACCATTCTCTTACCACCTGTTTGTCTTGAGGATGAATCCAAACTTGATTGCTGAAACTCATTAACCTCCTGTCTAATCAGGAGATTGTGAAATTTTTTGTTATTCTAGATTCGATTGGTCGTTGTTACCAAGTAATGAGAGCCAAGATCCATCCACAACTTCGACTCTCCATGACTTGTCAGCACACTTCGTAGCCTGCTCTCGGTCACAAAAGAAAGCAGTGTTCAATAGTTTCGTTTACACATGAATCTCAGCGTGCACGCAGCTGGAAAATTTTCTGAATTGGAAGTATTCTCCAAGTGCTGACTGCGTGTTCGCAAATTGATCATGTTCGGCCTTCCTCTTGCAGGCTAGGGAGAACCCCACCCACGGATGAAAGTAACCCACAGTCATCACAATGCTCGCAGAGATCTTTCCGTTCCATCTCTAAAGAATTAGATCTCGAGTTTAATCCCTGTTGTGATAAAATTTGATCACCAACCGAGATTATTCAAGTTAAAAGTCGAAATTCACAAGCAGCTAGCATGTGCAGATTTGCATTGATTAACAGCAATTGCAATGTGCCTCCCTGCGTTTCATAGCCTCAACGGTTGGTCGAGTTCCATTATGGGCCTTTCTTGAAGCCATCATTTAAGCATACTACGAACAAACTCCATTCTAGAACAGATACAACACTCACCAGAAAAATGCAAGTGGAAAAATTTGAAGGGACCGAAGACGCAGATTATTTACGTGTATCGAACATGAATACAGAGTTCAGTTGCAGTGTTGCTTTTCAGCTAAGAATAGTTGTGCCATCGGTCACAGTGAAAACATACAAATGGATCAAGTCACTGACTAAGACTTGAATTGATTTCTGCCGCCTTGTGATATGGAATTGTCACACAGTAGTAACTGCTATTACCAAATCCTACACCCGCCTCTCCCTCACAAGACTCAGGCACATGAGATTTCCACCTCATCTACATATCACCAACCCCCACATGCCCTAAATGATGCGGGAGTTACAACCCAGAGGATGCCTAGCTTATAATCACTTCAAGAGAATGTAATGCTATCCAATTCTCCCATCTACAGTATAAAAATTCCCAACCTGAGAGAAAAACACCCTAAAAAGCATCACCTGTACGCACTCACGGCTGATTGCTTGTTCGCTTCAAGACCTTAATCGCCAGAAAAGCGATCATATACGCAGTAGCAAACCATGTCCTGGATATGGAATTAGTAGCATCAAACTGGGCCTTTGGAGCGTTTGAGTGTTAATAATCGAACACTGTTGACAGAGCGAACTCCGACAAATTCTTTATGAATTCATTTCCCGAGTGCTGTAGCTGCCAAGAACTATTTGAAACTTTTGAGGAAATCAGTATGTCATGCTGTAAAGCTTGTAGCTTGGGTTATTGGGTCCCTCTAGGACTACAGCATCGTCCTCCCTATGTACATATACAGCATTCTCCTTTTGCATCTTCAGAATCTCCATAGGAAGCTCAGGCTTGAGCCCTGTGCAACCCACGAGGTTGAGCACTTGCAGCGCTGGTAGGCTACCGATTTCAGGCGGCAACCGGTTAAGACGAGTACAACAGTTCAGAGACAAACGCTGTAAGCTTCGAAGGTTACCGATCTCAGCCGGCAAGTGAGCCAGCAGCTTCATGTAGTCGAGTTCCAGAGACTGCAGATTAACGAGGTCAAAGAGCTCATCGGGAAGACGTGCCAAGGCAGTACAGGAGTTTAACACAAGCTTCTGGAGGGAAATCATGCCGCCGAACTCCGAGGGAAGTTCCTTGATGCCAGTGCACGAGCCCAGGTTCAGTCTCTGCAAAGAAGTGAGCTGGCCGATTTGAGGGGGCAGTTTCTCGAGCCGGACGCAGCCAGTAAGAGAGAGATCTTCCAGAGAACGAAGTTTGCCAATTTCAGCTGGAAGAGCAGTAATACCGGATTGACCGAGATAGAGGTGAGTCAAGTTCTTGAGGTTTCCAATTTCGGAAGGTAGCCTCACTAGGCACTTGCAAAGGACGAGGTTGAGCTTGAGAAGAGTCTGAACGTTGCCTATTTCGGAAGGAAGAGTGGCGATGTTCGTGCATCCCGAGAAGTCCAGTTCTCGAATGCTCGCAAGCTGACCGATAGACCTGTGCAAGTTCCGAATGCTCAAGCAATTCTCCAACCTGAACTTGCGAAGATTTTTCATATCAGCGAATTCGGCGGTGAGGTCGTGGAGCTTGTTGCAACCGATAAGGTGGAGCTCCAGGAGGCTGGTCAATTGCAGAATGTGTTCGTGCACGACCTCCATGTTGTTGCAACCGATGAGCGTGAGATCTTTCAATTGTGAAGGGAACTGCAAGAGACACGCAAAGAGAAAACATGAATACTTTAGGATAGAGGAAGCATCATGTGCAATGCACGAATTCCTAGTATCGACAGCAAATGATACAAGGATGAGAACAAGTGCAAGTTCCAAGAGCAGAGAGGAATGTGAAATCATCATCCAATCAACGATGATCCATTTCTTCCAACGACATTCAGGAAGCTTGAGCAGCATACTTTGATGGTGAGATCGATTTCTGCAGCTCGCAGAATACACATCTCCAACTTCTTTAGTCTCTCCATTTGAAACGGAATTCGCACATCCGGAGCTACTCTGCTCCGGCCCCAGTAAAAAAATTGGAGCTGGTTGAGGGGCTTCGTGCAATAACCCTTTACACCAGTGTCGTGAAGGATTAGGATTCGTGCACCTTGCATCTTTTCCAGCATAGTTCCTTGCAATGGCTCCTTACAGCTGATTAGCGAAAGTCCCTGCAAAGCGCTCAATTCCTGCAACCAAAACCATTGATAAACTCACCGCACGAAAACACGACCCAGAGACGTGGCATCAAAAACAGATAAGATTTCGCCAACGAACTTAACAACAAAATTTTGCGACTTAATCAAGATCTTTCCCACCAAACACTAACCATTCCAGGGCCATCCATCTTGAGTCTCTCAGGCAAGTGCGCCTGATCTTCCGAACAGACGCGGTTACCAGCTGCCCGCCTGCACGCTATCGCATATAGCAGCTCGTGCATCATCACCATCTCAGACTTCCACGGTCGGTCTGAGTATCGGGTATATAACGAAATGCCACTGGTGCTCTCCGCGTCCTTGAGTTTGGCACTGACCATAGCCTGGTCTACCAATGTATCCAACTGCGGCTTCCCCACAACCCGCTCTACTGTCCGCCAATCCCACCCTCGTAGAAATGCTGCGATGTCCAGGAACGCCTCCTTCTGAGCTGGTCCTAATTTCTCATATATGACCTGTACACAAGCAATCAACTGTTCAGTCCAAATCAACAGGAAAACCTTGCTCAGATAAAGGCAACACAGCCCGAATATTACAAACAAGTGTAGTGTAACCTACGAGAAGCTTGGCAAACATCTGATCTTCGGAGGTGTCCATCTCCTCTGCAACTTGCTTCATCCGCTTCCCAATAGCCAACCAATTCTCCTCACTCCGGTTAGCCGGGTTGGAGAAGTATGACCCCACAACCTTCAATGCCATGGGCAGTCCCTCGCAGAGCGGCAAGAAGTGATTGGCAAGGTCCCCATATTTTGAAAAAATGCCATTGATGGAGTAGAGAGTGTTCACCGGCTCGCTGGCAGCGTGTGATATGAAGAGCGCCTTAGCTTGCTGTGGAGCTAAGCACGGTAGCTTGTACGGGAGATAATGATAATTCGGCAAGGCAGGGCGACACAGCTGATCCACCTTGCTGAGAATCGCGACAGAGGGGCAGGTGATGATCACACAACTGTTGGAGGGGAGGAATTTCCCAAGACTGTGGGGGAAAAACTCCCCTACAAGGCGGACATCGTAGAGGTTGTCAATGGCAATGCGAGCAACCTTGTTGTTTTCTTTCAGTTTGCGCAGCTGCGCGAGAAGAGCACTGCGGCCTTGCGCGACACTAGTGATTTCCTTCTTCCCACCCCCGAGTTGCTCGAGTAAAGAGCTCTGGAGCTTTTTCAGGTCTTCACCAACTTCAATGTAGGCGAACAAGCGCTTCTCCGCTTTCTCAACCTTTGCAACGATTTCGTTAAGAAGCGTGGTTTTACCCAATCCGGCTTGTCCGTGGATACCGATGAGACAAACACCCTTGTTTTTCACAAATTCGCACACTGTTGCGACGTGGTGCTCTAAGCCTACACTAGCAGTCCATGGTTCGGGTCCGGCCCGTTTAGTATTTGATCCACCGTCGGTCACCGGCTGCGAGACGCGGTTCCCCACTGCTGCCAGAGTGGCGAAGGTAATGTTCTTTTGTAGGCTTTTAAGTTCCGCTATTGAGTTCTCGATCTGCTCCTTCACCGGCACCACGGAGTTCCTTGATACAAAGCACAAACAGCTGTCGAGTTGCATATGTCAGTTTAGTTTCAGAACCCGTGCCATCAAAACGAACCAAGAAAAAAAAATAAAAGGTATCACATAAAAGAGACTACAAAATTGATACTATGAGAATGCGGAGGAAGAAGAGGTTAGAAGCAAACCCGCGATTTTTTCTCTTCAGTAGACGTACGGCAGCACAACAATAGAGGAGAGTCCCTGCAGCAATCTTGTACATGTCATTGTCCACTTCGAGACACAGCTTAAGCTCGTCTAGTTGATCGATGATAAAGTCAGTCTCGGACCTCAGGCTAGACCACTTCTCTCCCGCGGAGGATTTGGCCTCCGTCTGGCAGTGGTGGCTGAGATAGCCAGCCAGTGTGAAGGCTAACCCAAACCAGCTCATGTAACCTGTTTCTTTCAGAATGTCCCAGTGCAGATTCTCAAAAACCGCGGCGTGATCTTTGAAAGACGACTCGGACACCTGCAACACAGAAGCCAAACGACAAAGAGCGGACTTGATTAATCAGAAGGACGAATAGTAATGGATTGTTTTCCACGTGCTTGAAGCTGGGATGGAGCTTTAAAGTAATTAAATTGTGATAAGAAGAGCAGTTAAACGTGACGGGGGCTAACCTTCTTGTAAAGCTCTTGAAGGCGCGGCTCGGAGGTGCGCAACACCTGCTCGATCTGGCGCAACTCGTCGGCCGTGATGTCCGCGTTGACATACTCCGGGTCCTCGCCATCTTCGTTACTGGGGCTGCCACTCCCGCCCTTGTTGGCGGGGCTGTTCATTTCCAGTTTGTTGGATTTAACGCTACGAGGACTCTTGTTCAAGCTTCGCGGACTAACAGCGTTGTTCCCATCGCGGCTGTCGATGGATCTGGCGCCGCCACCAGTGGTGGGCGTGAAATCCAGGTTGGCGAGCCCTTTGCGACTCTTATTCGACCGGGGCGTATCGGGGACAGACATTTCATCGTCCGCTTTTTTCCCCATTGCAAAGAGATTGCAAGTCAAGGAAATTTACGCTCGACACAACCAGCTATCACCCTCGCTACTTCTGCTCAGCTGCGCATGCCTGTTGTAACGTCCCCAGGATGGACTACGTTCTTCCCATGGCTCACATAGAGACGAAGCGAGTATACAACCCAGGATCTATTCCTCTTCTCCACAGGAATTATTCCCGTAAAATTCAGTGCAAACGCAGCACGGGAACTGCACTACCCCTACTTCACACAGATCACCGCACTTGTGATTACTCCACAAAGAAGTATACCATTCACTTTTCCCCACTCTCCTCCAAGCTGCACCGCAAGGTCGACCCTCTATGCTTGTGTAAGGAGCAGGATCCCCTGGCACTTCTCCTGGACCGAACAGAATCTCAATGCCAATCACTCGACACTTGCGCACAAATCTAGGACCAAAAAGAATAAAAAAGCAACTCTTACCACACCCTCGCCTTAAATGAGAACGCGCAACATGCCCAATCCGCAACCACAATCGGGGCAATACCACCAGTAAACCTCCTCGGAACCCTGCAACGCTGTCCTCAGCGGCTCGCAAGTGCACGAAAAGAGGTTTCGCAGATGGACACGAGAGTGAGACGTCGGGAAGTGGAGGCACAGGGCAAAGAGGAGAAGCGGGGAGGGTGGGACGGGCGGGGCAGGAGGAGGTCGCAGAGTGCGGAGCGAAAGCGGGGGAGCGCGAAATTAGGCGGGCTCGCAGACCAAACAAGCAGCCAGCTCTCACCAACGAGAACAATAGCAGCCAACACACAGCACCAGCAGCAACATCATCAACAGTAGCAGAATAGCAACACTGGCCCCGTCAGTGGTGGGCCATTTCCTGTCCTCTGCTCGCCCTCACACTCGCCCCCGCATTGGCGCGCACCCCTTCCTCCCCCAAATGCAGCACAATCCTCGCAATCAAACGCTCTGGCCGGCCTCGGTGGCCAGGGACTCGCATCCACACTTCCCCCGGTAACCGCTGCCCCCTCTCGCCCCCAAATTTTAACGACCCCCGCGGCGCAGTGAAAAAATGCCTTCCAAGAGGGTCTGGTCAGAATGACGACGAGCTGCGCGTTTCAGTTGCAGCGCAGCCTTTGAGTGACGGATGCAGCGGTGGCTTTCCGAGCCCTGGCAGCGTGCGGGATCTGCTCCCCTCCAATGCCGGCAGAATCAAGATGGCCTGTGGCGTCGGAGCCGAGAGAGAGAGAGAAAGAGAGAGAGTGTGATGATTCATTGACCCCCTCCCGAGCAAGGAAGGGTGGGCGGGCTTCATTCAATGCCCCGCTACCACGACCCCCGCCCCCGCCCACCCCTCAACGAGACCTCGCTCCTCCGACCCTCCCCTCGCCGCAGGGTTGGTACCCCGCCCTACCCTGCGATAAGATGCCGCCGCCGTTGCTGCTGCTGCTGCTCCTTGCGTTGTTGTCCCATCAGTGTGTGTGTGTGTGGCCCTGGGCTTGGGCCTGTGTCGCCTTTTTTTCCCTCACCATTTGGGTAGCAATGGGGGACACAATATAGGAGAAAATGGCTCCCCATTCCTCAAGATTCCCTTCACATCCTTTCTACAATCTGGTTATATTTGTATGTGCAGGAAGGAACATGGGAGTGACTGTGAGGAAAGGGGGTTTCTGTTATGTGGATATGCATGGTTTCAAGGCTATGATTGCACTCTCCCTCTCTCTCTCTCTCTCTCTCTCTTTGTTGGGTTCAATGTTTTGGGGGTTGGCTCCTCAGGAATTGTATGATTGATTCTCATTTAGGGTTGATTTTTGGAATGCTTTCCAAGCCTCAAGCATTGCAAATTCTGTTTCAAAATTTGTTCTTTTTAGTTATTTGTTGTGTATGGGTCTATTCTTCATCAAAACTAAAATTTAAATATCAACAATAATGTGCATGCACAATTAAACTTATTTTTCCATGAAAATATAGAAATTTTGTGTCAAATAATGGTGTATTAGTGATTGTCTTAAATTTTCATGATTCATGCTCAAAAATATTTAATGAAATGATGAGAATATTTTCCATCAGATTCCATTTTAGATCTATGCTTTGAAGGTTCTCATTTTAAATAAATATTTACGAATAAATGAATATAATTATATGTATGTTGTGCTTTTTACAAGTTAAAAGGTTAGTAATAATAATATCATAGTATTTAAAAATAACTTCAATTGTAACAATATATATATATATATATATATATATATATAATGTATTTACTATGACTAAAAACAGCTTAACTTAATATCATGGAAATAAAGTGTGGGATTTATTGAATGTAAGTTAAATTACATATAACTATTTAAAATTTAATCACACATATATAGAAAGAAATGCAATATTCATGTACATCATTCAAAAATCAAATAATTTACTTCTTTCCATAACCACACCATTGTTGTTTATGAGTTTCCAAGGAATTATACAGATAAAATCAAGTTACTTGCCTTTGATTTTAATAATTAGGTTTTAAAAAGTGATTTCTAACTTATTTTTTTATTGATTACTAAATGATATCCTTCAAAATGTGAGATTTTGGTATTCTGATGAAAAAACAAAAAACAAAAAAACAAAAAATGAGAAAGCTGAAGTTAAAAATCAAAATAAAAACAATTATGTTGTTTATTGAATGTAGTGATATACATTTGATGTATGTATGTATGTATGTATGTATGTAGTTTGAATGGAACGCCCTGTGACTTCTTTGTCTAGAATCTTAAGCTTTGTCAATGCTAATATCTACTGGATTGTTGCACAGTTCTAATGGAAAATATGAATTGCATTTCCCATCCATCTTAGTTGACACTTCCATCAGGTCAATAATGGAAGAATTGGTACATGTCTTACTTTGCATTTCAAACAGCATAATTTTCCAAAATCAATGATTTGTTTAATTTATCTTCATTTATATTTTTTTAAATGGAAAAAATATACACTTTTGTCAAAGGACTTTATGAGATACCATATTGAAAAGTTTGTTATCTCAATACATATACCCACTAAAGCTCTTTTAGACTTGACACAAATTTAAAGCTATCTGATGACTGATTGCCACTCTTTTCAAGTATATTCATTTGTTTTAAATAACTTAAACCAGATCTGCTTTTTAATAAAGTGTTGACTCTTAATGCTTAAAATGTATGTAAGTATTTCCTTGTTTATTAATTCTACCATCAAGCATCTACATGCACTTACTGTCCAAACTTTTGAAATTTCACAAGCAAAGAAATACATATACATATATATATTTATATATATATGCATACACATAATCTGAACAAACAATCTAAAGTTGTTTTGCAACACCACCACCGTATTAACAAACACTACTTTGCAAGACAGCCCAGTTTGCAATGGGTTCTCATTTTAAGAAACAGTACAACTGATTGTTTTGTTTTGTTTGTTTGTTTTGGGTGCAATTGTAGATTGATCCACAAGTACTGACGAGTACCTTCATGATAAATGAACAATCCACGCTTGTGGGAACAAAAAGGATTCTGTGGGAACAGCGTCTGGAACAAGAGGTTCCCTGAAGCCAGTGATACAATCATTCAACCTTACCCTTTCCAAAGGAAGGCATGAGAATCTCTTTGTACGCCGAGCTTCGGGGAGGGTAGCCAATGGGAAGATCCCACGTCAGCTTGAACTGTGCCCTTGACTCGGTCATAGGCGCAAAAAGTAATTGCAGGTTACAACCAGATGAAGAAGCAGAATATAATCATGTTTGAAACCCTATTACTGCGCACGCACTCCAGATTGGTCAATGAACACTCTGTTCTTTCATCACCTTCAAAGGTGTCGTTATTTCATTCATCTTACTTTCATTGACTTCTGCACATGGGTTGGTTAAATTTAATATCACTGGGATTTCCAAGATTGAATTTGTACTTGTTTCTTATGAGTAACTGATTAAGATCATTCAGGTACAAAAAATTTACCAGAAATAATAGTAATACTAATGGTAACTACTTCTTATAAGAATCTCAACATGACATAGTTTCAAATTTTTATTTTACAAGCATGTTGCCTAAAGATTCTTAGTTGTCATTGCACTTTGTAATTATTACTTGAATTTCCTAACATGATTGGAGCAATTAACTACATTCCCAACACAAATATATATATATATATATACTTTTCCTATTCATGGTAATGTATATATACAATGAAACATAAGGAGATATGATATCATTTCAACTATTTTTGTGGCAGAGCCCAAGGTTTTGAACTGCACAAGAAAAAGGAACATTGTCCCAGAAGGTTAGAGTATTGAGCCAAGGATGATCATACAAAGATGCTCATAGATGAAACTGTTGCATGTTCTGTGCATCCACAACAACAGATCCTCCTGGAGATTAGTACAATTTGTGCACTTAGGGTAGCAGTCTCTACCAGCCACAATGCTTGTCAGAAATGTGGGATTGGTCAATTCACATCCACTCATGTACAGGAAAAATTCAAAGAGAAAGAGAGAGCAAGAGACAGTGTGGATGGAAAACTAAAGCAAGGCTTCTGGAGGTTGGTGGCAGCTCTAAATGGCAAGTACCCAAAGTGTTAAAATTAGATCAAATCCAAATATGGATAACATCATGGGCTCCAGTTTACACCCTACTGACCTGGATTAGGATGACCAATGGTGGGTTATTGTGGCACCATGCTTTATCCCCACTAACTCATGTCTATGTGCACATCATCTTCCCACTGGAGCATAGTGGTTGGAAGCTTTTCGTGCCCCAATTGGCTGGCATTGTAATGCTAGAGTTACTATGTCCTCTTTTGTTGTTCTTTTTATTTTTCCTTTTCCTTTTTATTTTCCCCCCTTCTATCCCTCACAAGCACACAGCCACCATTGCTTCTTCAAGCTTGGTGCCAAGAGTTTCCACTCTGGACTGCAACTCTCCTGAAGTAAGGGTCATGTGCTGCCCAGTGGATTCTAATTCCAATGAGTTCTAATATGCAATCTCAACCCTTTGGAAGATCAATTGTAGAATATGGACCAATCACTTAAATTCAGCCTATATATATTGTTATTTTATTTATTATATGATGGTGACATTGAAGACAAGATGTTAGTTTGGTATTTATTTTTCTGAGTTTTTGTTCTTTCTTTTTCCTGTTCTGCTTTCTTTTATATGCTCCAGTCCACTTTGCTTGGTGTCATTTAGGACAATGTGTAAATTCAACATTATCCATAATGAACATGCCTAGGTTTAGGAGTGATGAACTGGGGCTGCTTCATTTTGGAATTGTAACCAACAAAAGTTACACCACATTAGAGAAAGAGAAAACATTTTTCTTTTCATCAAGGAAGAATTAGAAATTACCACCCAAAAAGTTTGCAGTATACAAAAAAATGAAAAAATAAACAGGACATTGCATCACAATGCTTTGCACAGTAAAGTCTAAGTTCAACCCAATGCAATATTAACATTTTCAGTTTGTATTGACATAGTCATCCACTGAAATTCATCCATGCATGAAGAGAATTAAAAACATGATTCCAAAATAATCGTGCATTCTATTTAAATAACATTGTTTTGTTTCCCATCTTTTGATTTTCCTTATTTCCTTTTTTCCATGTGTTTATTTACTTGGTTATTTTTATCTCCCATTTTTTGTATTTTTTCCTCCTCATTTTTCTTGTTCTCTTTTTTTCACAAGTAAAAGTTAATGAAGCCTAGGCTGTACCCATTCACAGCAAGGGAAACATGAGGGAAAGTGACAGGTGGCATGGTAGAGGAAGAAGCTCATGGAGACATTGCCCAACAGACTCTTGGCCAACCAGCCTCAAGGAATTCATTTATATAGCTTGATTTGGGGATGAATGTCATCCATTGTTCCACATTACACTTCCATTTAGAGATCTCAACATTTCTTCTTCTTCTGCTTCAATGTTATCATCAAAAATTTATTCTTTGTAATAAATTACAAAAGTGCTGAAAAAGTATGTATTATTCCTCCTATGGTAGTTATTGTCCTGAGAATGAAGCAGAGACTGGAATCAGTGTATAAATAACCTCTAAGTTGCATCATTTTAAAATATTTTATATTATTGTACTCAGAATTGAGAATGTATACTGATTGCAGTATCAATTCTGAATTGGTTATGCATGGACTCTCAGGGGTGAAATGCATGTATTCTTCCAGTAGAATTATGGGAAAACTATTGGAATGAGGTCAACAAGTCCTTGTTCCCCTTTTGTACCAGCTGGACAGGATGAATAGCTAGGGACATTTAATTTTGGATAAACATGGATGTACTTCATTCACCCAAGCACAGAACCCTATGGCACAAGCTTTGTGTCGTACAGGTGCCAAATTGAAGAGCCTCATCAGAGTACATTTGGGTTATTGTATATTTTCAGTTGACTCTCTCAATGACTGTCTACAAAGTTGTTTCATCCATCTTTCTAGTGTATAGTGGCTTTCTTGCACGCCAACAGCACTACATGCTGAGGGATGGATGAATATATGCTAACAATTGATGTAGATTATGTTTACTTACAATAAGCAACACATTAACAACCCACCTTGCACAGACCATGAAATACTATGTAGAATGTGCTTCAATCACCCATGTTTTTTGCTTTTCAATAATATTTTAAAATTGAAACAGCAGATTTAGCAGAGAACAACATGCAGCCAAAAAAAGTCTCACTTGGCAGATAGATGACTTGTCAACCTCTGGAAAGACAATGCCTAATAGGGAAGGGGTACTGGCAGAATCAAAGAAGCAAAAAAGATGGATTGTGTGCCAGAAGACTGTAATATAATATACTATATTATATATTACATCTGTTCATCCAGAAAAATTGCTGACTGCCCGGAAGGGCTCAACAGCAGGGTGGGTGAGGCTGGGAAAGTCCTTTCGGCTCATGGCCTTGCATTCAGGACCTGGAGCTGAGACATGGATGAAACATGGATGAATATCTTAATTCGTCATTGAATTAATTTGTGTTTCCCTTGGGTCCACAACATTAGCCACCAGTCACCTGTTTTATTCTTTGTTCTTTAATCATTTTCCATTCCAGCAAGTATGATGGTCAGTAAGTTCAAAAGGAAATTGTGTTTCTAGTATTGCAGTCATAATGTCCGTATAAACCCTAAAATTACATCGGGTTCTCTCATCTATCAGTACACCCCAGTTGTTTCCAAAAAAAACAACAACAAGCACACAAAAGAAATAGTAGGAAACTAAATGACATGTGGGTTTGGATATATATATATATATATATATGAAATGAAATGAGAAGAGAGATTCCTATTTCCTGATGCTAATTTATGAAACAATATTTCAACATTTTACAATCTCCAAGGAAGCGGTCAGGCAGAATACATCAGGAGGACAGTCCTTTCCTGAACTGGATGAACGATGTTTTCTAGATATTGACGTGTTTCATCCTCTGTCCTCATCCATCCTTAATGCATTGTTTCACTCTTAAAACAGAGTGAGACCCATATCGACAGTTCATGAAAAGACAACATTGCTCTAGCTGCTGAGGTTGATTGAACCACCCTGCATGCTGATGTGGCAAGCCCATGCTCCGAGTTCATTTTTTGGATTACAGTGGCCTCACTCTCGTGCAATAATAGAAAGAAAGAATATAAGAAAACACGGCATGCTGTTTCTAATGAATAATTCCGGTATGCATGTGTGAGTTTTAATAGAAGTTATATAAATATGTTGTAATAATGCATATTTTATTGGATGCTTTAATTTTTCAATAAATTCAATGAAGAATCTTGTCTAAATGCATGTACTGAAGAATGTTAGCCCCTTGTTTTAAATAATAAACAATGCCTATTAATATATTTGATGTATTATTATAAACAACTTATGAAATAGTAGGAGATTTATCCAAATATATTGTTGATGGTTAAATCACAACAAACATATTGCTTCAATATTTTGTTTACTTATCACGTTTGACTATCACTTTATGAATAAAATTCTAAATACATAAATATTTAAAAAAATTCTCTTCATACGATATGGTTTCTATCCAAATTTTACAGCAGTTTTTTTTTTTTTTTTTTTTTTTTTTCTTCTCCTTTTATGCACTATAGTGTTATTTTGAATTTTTAAATTATATATATATATATATATATATATATATAAACTTATGATATAAAAAAATTGTAACAAAATATATTGATAAGAAAAATCAGTATGGGTTCTTATAGATAAGGATTTACAAGTGGACAAAATAATTAATATGGCTAATGTGGAAATACTTTTGTTGCTGTACATATATTCTGTGATTAACTAAATTATTTCAGATTCTTCTATTTACAAGTCCACTCATATTCAGGCCCTTCTAATACAAGACAATTCACTTAATTTAGGATATTTGTCCTTAAATAATCAAAAAAAAATCATATATTAATAGAATACATTTTAAACTTGCAATTCCTATAAAAACTATGTTTGGTGGTTGTACAAGCATTTTTTGAATTTTTTTGTGGTATTGAACAAAAATTGTGATCAATGGGTCCTAAGTGCATCTTCTCTTATCAAAATTTGTATTTGGAGTTGTTTGGTTTTTAAGTCACTTTCCAAAATGAGGTCATTTTGATTGTAAAATTGAGCATTTGCCATATTTGCAAATCATTTGGTTGAAAAAGTAAAGGAGTTGATGGAGAAGAGGGAGGGAAGGAGGGAGGGAGGAATAATAATAATAAAAAAAAAAAACCAATTCTCAATACTCTTTAAAGTCATTTTGCCCAAATAACATCCACAAGCACATCATAGAACAACACCCTATGAAGTTCTAAGTATACAATGATGCTCAACAACAAAAAGATAAATCTCTTAATGCTTTCTTAACATTCTTCTCATAGAGTGTAATAGATGCTTATTTTAAACAACAAAGTGTTGTTGATGGCAAAAAGCATTGCTTAACAATCTTGAAATCAAATAGCAAAGTAATTGTTCAAGACACATTGTTCACTGACAAAGAAATGATTGTTGGGGATATCTCAATGAGAGCATTTGTTCCCATTTATGAAGAACAGAACTATGGTATTTAAACCATCATTTCATAAAGGATGACTATCAATAGTACAATTTAATTTGACTATGTTGCTTCCTTTTTAGCATATGGCCTATTGTTTCAATAAATTTCTTGTGTGATTTTAAAAACTCCCATTTGGATACTTGCATTTATTTTCCACTTGTGACAAACAATAATGAACTGCTATTGTTTCACTTGCTATCCATTTCTTTTTTTAATGAATTTCATAGTAACAAATTATTATTCAATATCAAGATGAATTTCTTTAATGCAATGTGCTTCAATTAGAGGGATAGAATAATTGAATCATCAAGCAATAGAATACCGAACATGACTGGCTATATTGAAGGATTTTCAACAAAAATTGGAGCTGCAGCAACATTCAACATTTTTTTTGCATTTGGTGCCTAAAACATCAACTTGACCTTCTTGTAAAATAAGCCATTGTAGACATCATTAACTTGGGTGGTTTTAATTTTATGGTGATTTTGACAAGAATAATTAGATAATTGTGTTGCCAAGAAGTTTTCATTTATTGCATAAAATCTAAATACATATATTATATCAATGTTTGTTGGACATTCCTAAGTAAAATTTTGAAATGGTTGTTGGTGAACCATCAACAAGTTTCTTTATATTTTGATGAAATGGAATATGTTGTATTTCTATCAAATACATTGCAGAGGACTCCATCTTATTTGGGCACTTTTTTGCTAATACAAGTGATTTATCTTTTATATGCCATAACATCAATATGGTAGCCAACAAGTTTAAAGTCTTTTTTAGTAAAGAAGATAAAGTAATTGTCTTATGTAACATTGTAGTTCTATACCTTATTAATTTAAATAACATTGTAGTAATATTATTTGGTTATAAGAGCAACTATTGAGTTGCATTCTCAATTCCCTTGTCTCTTCCTATAAGCTTGATCAACATATTGATTGTTGATTTTGTGGATTTAGTCCAATCTTACAAGACTTGATTGAAAATAACATATGACAATGTATTTATTCAACAACTCACAGACAAGCACAAGCTCTTGATTAGAGCTGTGGTGACTGAACCTATGTTACAATTGTTGTTGGAAGTTAATTCAAACAAATTGTTTCATCAAGCATGGATTCCAATTAGTTCTCACTATTCTTACCTTTGTCTCTTTACTAACAATATTGACTATGTTATGTTCACCACATCTTATATCAAAAGAAACTTCTTCTTCTTGATAGGCTATTGACATAATAAGAATTGCTAAGGTCTAATAAATTTCTCCTTGGAGGGGGTGTTGCATTCTAAACAATACTATTTGCTTTAAAAAGAAGTCACACTTCTTTACTATAAGAAGAAATAAACTTTACTTTATTCTATTTTGACTTATTAGGCTTAAATTCATTAATTTCTAATAGTATCATTCATACATTTTATTAGTAGAAATTTATATCCTATATTATTTAATATAAGATAAATAAGATAATATCCTATATTAAAAAGACCTATTTATATTTTTAACATATATATATATATATATATATATATATAGAGTTTTTTAAAGTTATTTATTTTAGTGATGAAAATACAATGAAGTTAAAAAATTATATATTACATAGATTTTTGAAGTTTAAGTAAAGATCTATTATGTTAAAGTATTTTGGCTCATATTTAGTTTTATTTTTTTGGTTATTTTAGATAATTTTAAAACTTGAAATTACAAATCTTTTGGAAGTTATTACAAAATTATCATCTTTTAGAATTTTCAATTATATTTTATGTAAAGTATAAATTTAATACATAATATAGCTAATAGCTATGCTTAATAAAATATTAGAAGTAAATCTTAAAGACTATTATTGGTCTAAATACTCATTTTTTGTTTTAAAAATCAAGTGTGTTTTTAAAATATTTTATTTACCCATTAAATTAATTGATTAAAATAAAGTTTAATTTTATTGTACATATGGTGATTCTATCCATAAATATAATATGATATAAGATATTAGAATGCCAAAATCTATACTTAGTTTTACATATTTAATTTATTTTGGCATATTATCATCATATATATATATATATATATATATATTTTTTTTTTATTAAAGGACCAACCAAGTGTAATATTTAATTTTATATTGATAAGTCCAGAAGATTCAAAAATTTATTTGAAATATGTTGCTTTAAAACATGTAAGGGTGTAGAATCTCTTTAAAGTCATCTTTTTGAAGATGTCTTCTTATTGATGTTGTTTTATAAGTCTTAAATTTTACATGAATAAATATATATAATTTTTTTGAATTTCTAATAGATAATAAACATGGATTTAGATCCATCAATTTATTTTGAAAATAACAGAGGTTCTTTGATAAATAACTCAACATAAAATAATATGTTTTTAGAAAAACATTCATTAATACATTTGTAAGCTATTGTCTTAATAGAAACTGTTGATTAGGTGAAATAAAGCAAATATTGCATCTTATTGTTAGATAGTAGTTTTAAAATTTAAGATATTAATAGTAGTTTATTTGTTTGTTTGTTTTTTCTTTCTCTCTTTCTCCAAAATACATCCATAAAATTTTGATATTTAATTAGTTCATTTTGATTTATTTCATTGAAATTTCTACCAAAAATATTTATTTTGTATAATTTCTAGATTCAACAAATGCAGTTGTAATATATATATATATATATATATATATACCACAAAACTGTCAAATAAAATAATTCCAAGTGCTAATCAAGTTTGAAATCTGTACCTCAAATCAAAGTAAGCTAAAATGACTAGGTTTGCAGATAATCAATTGATGATGAATTAAAAAGGAAGTAATAATTAATATTATAAAATGACTCTCAAATGGGTAGGTTCTTCAGCAATGAAATTTAAAGTAAGTAATTGAATGTTTTGTAACTTTATCAAGTACAAGGTGGGTATCCTTCACCAAGATTAAATTCTTTTACACCATTTAAAAATAATAATTTAGAGCATTTCAAATTTTGAGTCTCTACATAAATAAATATACATAATGTGTACAGAAAGACAAAGGAGAAAATGAAAACTTCTAATATGACATATGAAATATATATATGTATATGCAAACATAATTATTTACAATGCATGGATTTGATTGTGGTTAGAATTTTTTTGTTTTTAATACAATTTATTTTATTTCATTCTTTGTTGACTAATTCTCACATGTGTTTTGTTTAATTTTAAAAATTCCTATTTTGTTATTATATATGTAATATGATCTTGTGACTTGTCTTTGACTACTATAATTGTTAAGATGTGAAAGTATTATTTAAGTATTACTTAGAATTTTTTTTAAAATAAAAATCTGTTGCCATTTTGTTTTTTGGTACACTGTTTATGTGTTCTATACTTGATTTGAATTCATATATCCATACACACACTTACATACAGGTATTTAAAGTCTTGTTATTTTTTGGGAGGAGTTAGGACTCTTTTTAAAGAAAAAAGAAAAAACCAATATTAGTTCAAACTGAAGTAGTCTGCAACTTTCAACGTTTTGTATTATGTTTTAATAAATATAGTTTTCTAAAAATAAATAAATGAATAAATTAATTTATTTAAGAATCTTGAAGATCTTAAAAGACTAATTCTATAATATTTTAGAAGAAATTTGCAAGTTGATATTTTTAATATTTAATAAATCTGATTAATATATTTATTTTTAATTTAAAAAGATGAAACATTGCAAAAAATTGCGATAGAATTTGTTTTAACAAATAGAATAGAAATACAATCTCATATCTATAAGATTTTTTGAGTTTCTTTTGGTTTCATTTGGGTTTTGTCTGGTTTTTTTTTGTAATTATATATATATATATATATATATATATATATTTTGGTGTCAAAGTTGTGGATGTTTTAGAAGTAGGCTACATTTTTCTTCTTTGTTGATTTTAATTTTTTTCTTTTCATATCTAGGTCAAATCACTAAAAATATATCTTTTACTCATAAACATATAGAAAAGAATGTGTTTGTGTTACAAAAAAAATCCCAAATAAAATTGTTATGCAAATCCTAATCAGTTTTGCTAAAATACTTTAAAATTTGAAAATTTCTTTTGTTTTTATTTTGGGAAAATTAAATATAAATATAAATATTTAATTTCTTAATCAAATTTAAATTTATATAACTCAAAATTATGGTGCATTCATACTCCACTTATGTACACTCTAACTTAAAGACTTTGTTTTTAAATTAGAATAGAATCAATCTTTTGGTATTATTACAATATCATATACCTATGATTTTTTCTTTAGAGATAATGTTGATGTTATTTTATTATAATAAAAATATGAGTGTTTGCAAAATGTTCAAATCCTTGTTTTCATTGTTACCAACTGGTTTTTACAATCATTTGATGACTGCAAGCACTAATCTAAGAATTTCATTTAAAAAAGAAAGTTGCAGATATATATAAATATATATATATATATATATATATTCATTATAAATAAAGCCAGGTAACATTGGTTCACAAGTGTAATGATTATGAGTGAGATTGTTATATCCTCTACAACTGTTTAAACATATTACTTTAAACTAAAATACAGTATATATGATTATTTTGTGGATATATAATTAAATTTTATACAGATAGTTAAAAATATATAAAATGATAGAAAAAACACCAAATTAAATTACACTAACCTCAAAAATTGCAAAAAGTTCCAATACATGTAGATTAATTTGTAGTATTTGAGTAAATCCTCTTCTATAATATTGCTACTATGGGTGTTTTTTTGTTTCTATTTTTTTATTTTTATTTTTAATTTTGTTTTCTTTATGATCAATATTATTTTAATTTTTAATTTTTTTTGGGAAAATAATAGATATGTGTCTTACTATTTCATTGTTGTATACATTTAGGTTGTTTTGTTTCTAATCAGTCTAGACATAATGATGTATACGTTTTAAAAATATGTACATGCTGAAAGACAATGACAACCAATATTTGATTAAAACATGTTGGATTAGGAAAAATTCCGTTAATTATAAACAATTTTTTTTTTTCCACTTTTATTCCACAAAAGATGAATAATTATAGTTTGTTTTTGGCAAAAATATAGTATGCAAGAAATACCTTTAAATAATATTACTCAAATAATATGTTGTTGTTGTTGTTCATCTTAATAAATAAATTTATATAGGTTTAATTGTATGTGTAAATCTTAATATGGGGCTTTGAAACATTCTATTGTAAGTTGACAAAAAGATAAAATTAACCAAATATTTAATGAGAAGAATTAGAAGAGATCTTTCTTCATTACAGGAGATTCTTACATTTTAAATTAAAAATTACAAAATTTTGTTCTTTTTCTAAAGCCTAAATAAGAAAATATAGCCAAATTTTATTAGTATCTAATTTATTTCTATTGAAAATATATTGTCAAAATTAGTATATTACCTTGTTACTGCTGTTGTTATAGATACAGTTGTTGTGATTTAAATGATATCTTTACTGTTAAAGATTATGCATATTTTTAAAATTTAATTCTAATGATTATTTTTTAATGATTTTTTAAAAATAATACTTTAAATCCATTTACATTCTTCCCTTTCCTTGTATATGTGTACTAATGGGTATTTGGTAATATTTAATTGGAAAAATGTATTATTTTTTTAGTAATGCAATTTCGATTAATATTTATATTTACATATTTTTTTTTATTGGGATACATTTTGATGATCACAAGCTTGTACATTTATTTGCACTATCATCAAATCTTGTTAATTTGTTTTTACCTCAAACAAAATAACAAAATAGCAAATTATAATAGTTTTGACTAATTCATAATTTTATGTTGAACAATATGTATTTTACACTTAAAATGGAATATTTACATTATATTATATTTTTAAAATTTCTTTCATTCTAATATGTTTTAAAAATTTAAGAACCTAGTAACCATTGCTTTTTAATAACCTCCATTGGTATTTTTAAACAACATAATACAGGTAATTTTGGTGTAATATATCTTACTCCAATAAAACTGGACATTATTATAAAAATATAAAAATCATAATTGATCAAATTTGATGATCTCAAATTATAGTTTAATTATTAATTTTTAATGTAGTGATACCAATCTTTTCAACAAGTTAAATAATTAAATATGAAGGTCAAAAAGTAATAGTACAAGTAGTTAAAATTTGGTCATCCTTGGAAAATATTTATATTTAATATTTAATAATTTTCATTTCTTGCTACACTTATTTTGAAAGTTAGAAAAACCACCATGATTGTTCAATTAGTTACTTCTGAACTTAAGCATTGCTGATTCTTTTTCCCAAAATCATCTTGTAAAAAAACTTCATCAACTCTATCCATTTGAAATTAATTTTTTTCCAATCCTCTAATGAATTTTTCACTTTGAAGTTTATTTTAATCATAATTATTGTTGATTTGAATATACATCCAGTTTTTAGGTATATTTTGGGAATGGTTATTTGTTGCAAACAACATGGATATAAGAGTGACTGTCAAGAATATTGGAAGGATTCAAAAGTTGAATGACAACACCATGATGGGGAGGTGTGCTTTGGATGAAAAAGAAAGCAAGATGGAGGAAAAAATTTAAATTTTTTAAAAAAATAATAAAAAATAACAAGGATGTGGATTTGTTAAATGTCTTGATCCATTGACAAGATTAGGCTTGTACCTCACATTGCCAGCTTCTACCAACTTTCCAGCAATGGAAAGACCATGACACAATTGGAGGTGTTTATTTGTTTATTTAATTTACTTATATTATATTGTAGCTATTGTATTTTCACCTAATAAAAACAATAACAACCTTGTGGTAGTAGTAGCCAAGAGGGAGAGAGAATGACTTCTAACCTTGTTAGGAACCAAGTGTGGATAGAGAGCCCCTCTTGATTGATGATGTGAAGGGAATGGCAACAAGTGTACCTTATCTATTTCTTCCCAAATCATGTAAATTGGATGAGCATGAAAAGGTGTTACAATTGGCAACAAATGTCCTACTTAGATAGATAGATTCGTTTGGAAGAAGAGACTATGAATTATTGTGGGCAAAGATTGTGGAGGCACATGGACATAACAAAAGGTCTTGATGTTTACGCCCCCTTCTAATAATTTTTGCAAACTTCAAGTCCTTTTCTTGTGGTATATACCCTCCACATTTTCTCAATATCAAAAGGGTGAACAAAGCAAGAGAAAAGGGATTCTACTTTAAGAAAAACCTATATTCCATCTTTTCTTGTACTCATATAAGATAAGGAATGGTGGAATGTTGTACTTATTGCTCAAGGGGAACACACAATATAGTGTATTCTTCACAAACCACTTTGGATCTTTGTATAAGAGTGAAGAGGTTTGAGTCTAGACGGCTGAATCACACAAGGGGCCTCAAAACATCCTTCACTCACCAGCTAATTTTCTATCGATTTGTTGATTTATTTCACAACTTTGTGGATCAACAACCAGTTTGAGCTGCTTCAATAATCGGCAGCAAAAAAGGAAAAATACAGGATAAGAATGGCAGCACAAGACACAGAAAAAGGGGTACATCACGTACTAGTCTTTTTGTATTCACTGAATAGAATAACTTAGTCTCTTTCCCTCTTGCCTTTTTTTCCCCCTTTCTTTCTTTCTTTCTTTCTTTCTGTCCTTGTTTGAAGTGTGCACAGATCCCCTGCAGTGTGAGCGATAACAATTGCTGTGAGACAATGGTCTTTATGGTTTCCTCGAGGTTTTGGTTTCCACAGTGCTTCCATAACCAAACCACGTTTCCAGCACTAAACCTGCTTTATCATTAAAAATTAGATGATATCAATAACCTGGTGTTTGTTTCGACATTCTGAGCCTCGCATGTTTAGATTAGTACACATGGGCTTTACATTGTAGATCTGAAAGCTCCAGGAAAATATTTGCACAAAATGATCTAGAATTTGGAACAGTACTGGTCAACACCGTTTGCCTGGGGTGACTATTATAATGACTTCTTCAAAAGGTACATTGCAGCTGAAAGTTGAGCCTGGAACAAGCAGGAAGTCCGGATCTATTCTGTCATATTGTCATTTTGTTTTACTATATTAATTTTATTTATTTATTGACTCAAATCGCAACATCATAGGTTAATGATAAAAAGAGAATTCTGCAGACATAATTGAATAAGTATCACGAAATGTTTGTTATGGTAAGATCGACAAAGATGTCGACCACTGCAATGCTATCAGCAACAGAGTGATGCACCCAGTTGGGTTAAACCAGATCATGCGAGGGGTTCACCGTGATATATAGCTTTCCATGTTATAAAACTCCCTTGTCCTCTTCCACTGTTGAGTACAGCTGATGCAAGCACTCACAACGGTGCAGGGGTCAAGACAAGCCCTGCTTGCTTTTGTTTTTACTGGGAAGACAGAATCTTCAACGTTGTCTGATCTCTTCACAGTTTCCTGCTTCACCTTCATGCTGTGATAATCTCCAGAGAAATCACATGAGAGCACTTGTCTAATCAGTGAATTTCTGTTCATCGTTCAGCTGAACAACTTGATTCTTTACAAAAGCTTCTTCCTCATGAATTCCAAAGTTTGGGATTCATGTGACGTAGCCACTGTATTGAATGTCAATAATGCCAACAGGAAGGATGTAATGCCCACTTAGATATGTTAAAACCTGCAGTTTTGGAACAGGAAATCCTTTCCACTCGTGGTGTGCAAATTGTGCACACCACTGCTGTGTAGAGACATGATGTTTTACAGGTTATCGATTCCTCACTTACTACTCGGTGTAGTTTATTCGCATCCTCAACGTGGGTAGCAACTATCATGCCATTTCTCAACCGTGTAAAAGCTTTTTAGTGAGTAAGTCTTCTTGCTCGTCACCCGTTTGCATGAAGTTCTTCTAGTAAACGAAGACCCTGATATTTCAGTTAGCAAACGTTCACATCACTTGAGCTCCTGTTGCAAACAGCAATGGCATGGATAAACAACAAAGCACACACAACACTATGTTGTTGAGAAAGGTCTTGTCAATTCTACGAAGAAACTGTAGATTAACTTTCATAAGAAGACGAGCATCTGTTTCTTTACTCAAACACCGACATCAATTTTTTCTGATTGTGGGCGATGCAGTTCTTTGATGTATATAACGCGATGTTTACCCTTTTCTCAAACAAAACAAACCCATCTTGCCCACTTCCAGATTCCAATGAAATGTTCTAATTGCAGCTTATATTTTGTTAAAAACAATGCATCGTGATGTTGTGATTCTGTGTGTGGACTGCTTGATTACCTCGTCAGCCAATATAGATGTGTTCAGATACATTTAAGCTTGAGTTTGCAGATTAACATGAACTAACAAACCTGAAAGAATTTCAGTGTTGCACTGGAATAGAGTTGTGAAGGATTGTGTCGCTTGTGCCATTATAATAAAATCAAAATTAGACATTAAAGACGTACTGAAATGGCGTTGCAAAACTAATTGGAACCATCACTAGATGACAATGCAACACTGATTTATATATCTTTTGATGTAAAGAATAATATGGGTGGGCATTAAATAGCAAATGTATCTTACAAAATATATGCAGGTTTGTATTTGTATCACATGATAAGACAATTTTCTTTAAGTTTTTAATGAGTTTATTGATTGTAATTAGTTATTAGTATTATAAGCCATTTCTTGAAAAAATTACACTAGACTAATTAAATAGCTATACAAAATAATTGGATAATATCTTTAAGTTAGAGTTTATCCAATGGGGTCTTTATATTTAGAAGACAAGGTGAGAGGCCACAATTTTTGAATCTTTTGATTGGTTAAAATTGAATAGCCTCATTTAGTTGGTCTTATATTTTAAAAAATTAGCCCAAAAGTCCTAAGAAGAAAAAAAAGAAGAAGATGGAATGCATTTTTTTTTTTTTTTTTTTTTTCTTTGCGGCACTAATAGTGTTGTTTTCCAAAATTTCAATTAGGCCTATCTAAAGAGGTGGTTTTTAGAAAAAAAAGAAAGAAATAATCTCATCAATTGCTAAAAGAAAATTATTAAATTAATAAATTAATATATTATTCTTCTAATAATTTTTAAAATCAAGATGTAAATAAATATGTTTAGACCTACAATAAAAAAATGATTTGGTCCATTTCATTGCCTCTCCTTGCTTTTCTATAATATACAAAGGCCAAGACTTTTAAAGAAAGGCTTTTCTTCACCAAATACGGGATCTAAATAAGGCTTTTGAACTATGGCTTTTTAAAGTAGACTTCTAGATATAAAGACCTCCTAAAATTGTAACTTAAAAGACAATATATATAAAAGAATGTAGTAATGCAATACAGACTACATTTACAAATGATAAAAAATTATCAATAATAATTTTATTTGTTTATTTATTTATATTCTTTGACATATTATTGTCTTAAAGTACCAAAAAATATAAAATTTCTAATCATGAATTCAATTTATATAAGACTATTTTATTAAAAAAATATTTGTAAAAAATCATGACATTATTAAACCTATAACTATTATTCTTATTGTATTAAAATTGAAATTAAAGTTAAAAAATAAAAATTAGTTTTAAAATTTTAAAAGTATATATTTAAGATATATTAATACATAATTTTATTATAAAACTTGTAATTATAAACTATTAAGCACAATTTAACAAACAAAAATAAGCTCAAGATAAAAGATTTAAAAAAAAAAATTATAGTGGCTTTTAAAAAAAAGATATATTTTAATACTTAGAAATTAAAGGGAATTAAAATAAATATTTAATTATGTTGATTATCTAATAAAAATATGTTGATTTTTTTCTAAAATTGACATGCATTATTTAATCTATATAAAAATTCTAATTATTATACCATAAAGATGCAAAGAAAACTTTAATTTCACCCTTATAGAGATGGCTGAGAAAAACATTTCATTCTAAAATATTGAAATTACAAAACTTCAAATAAAAAATTTCTAAATATAATATAAATATAAAATTAAAGTTCCTAAAATTGTCTTACATCAATAATGCTCAAAATCTTTGCAATGGTAGAATTCGTTTTTATTGAGAAAACAAAAATGTTTGAATGAATTACATATGCTAAGGTGTCCAATTGTATGATACAAAGTTGATATAAAAGAAAATGAAAAAAATAAGAGAATATATTAAATTGTTTTAAAATATTTTAGAATATTTTATTAGATATTTACTTTAAACAGATTGATTATCATATTTCATATTTTCAAATATGGACTTAATACAAACATCCTATGTTTTTCTTAACTTGACAAGTATAACAAAGTATAATTTGGATGTGTAATACCACAATTTGTAGTGGCACAGACGTGGTATGGTGTTTCTTTTAAGCAATGAAAAAAATAAAAGTAAAATAAAAATGTAAGATCAATTTGCAATCTCTAGTAATGGAATTTTAGTTTACATCCTCAGAGAAGTGATGAAGCCCATACAACTCTTCCCTAACCACAGCTTTGCAGCATTCCCCACAGAAACCAACCTGCATTGATATGAAGACACAACACACATTGTGTGAGATGAATGTTTCCAGGGGTGACCATCAATACTAAGCCTGAGATAACAAATCTGAATCAAACGTGAAGGGTTGAAAATACACAAGCTAACTGAGGGTGGCTATGGGTCACAGTGGTTGCTGATCTGTGGCAACTATGTGTTCCCTGGTGCGTTTCATTTTAAAGTCGCTACTCAAAGCCGGGTAGCAGCTGCTCCCCAACATCTAAAAGGCAGCTGGCTGCATGAAAAAACGATACAAAGCATACCCATGTTGAGAATCCAACACAGTCCTGAAGTTCACGAATTCTAAAGAAAAACACTTGTAATAACCAACATTCTCAGTGCTCACCGTCTGATCATGTCCTGCATCAAAACACTCATCAATTTACACCCACACATTCTGCTTCTTCAGCATCCCACATAGCAACGCTGTGTGAGGCTAATGTACGTTTCCAGCTGGAGTACAACAGTGAAGTGTTTTCATTCAACATCTACTCATTGAACACCCAAGGAGTCATATAGCCACCTTCGTCCATAAGGCCAAGGTTTCTGAGCCTACGCTCAGCATAATACTCTAGAGTGTCTAATTCCTCTAAACGGGCCTCAAACCATGTTTGCAGTTCCTGCATCACTCTCTTCTCCCCTAATCTCACTACGACAGCTATTTCCATTCTCATGCTCAGATCCCCTCGAGCTAAAAGCTCCATATCCTGCTCTATGGTGGTGCCATACCCATCCAATGCCGCTTTCAAGCCCTCCAGCATGGACGTGCAGAGTGCTTCCTCGTTGTCACGGCTCACAGGCAACGACACATGGCCCCATGCTTCGTTGCGGAACAGCGCTTCTAGAAGGAAAGAATCGGGTCCAGACAGAGCTGAGAGACGTAAGAAAGTGATCATCTCATCCGAGGGACCTTGCCCTCGCGGCAAATCGAATTGCATACTGCATTGGAATCCGTTGATCTCCAATATGTCAGCCTTGTCATCCACAAACCGGTCATCCGGGGATATTTCTAGACTCAAAGCCAAGGAGTCTCGCTCAATTCCTGAAGAAAACTGCGATCCGGTGTCTCGCTCAACAAAACCATAATCTAATGCTAGGTCTGCATTGCTCTTGGTTGCTCCATACTGCATCAATACCTGCTCTCCGGCACTGAAATTTGCCGAAGCTCGCACGGTAAGCAAATCGCTGCTACCTTTCCCTATATTCCAGAATTGGCTAGTTCCCTTCCTCACCCAGCTTGGGGATCCATCGCCAAGATCTTTTCCATGGTTCACCAGGTCGGCAATTGGAACGAGGGCAAGGTCTTCACCAGTTAAAGGAGAAAATGTTCGTGACCTCAGGATGCCAAAAGCCCATTTGAAAGCATCGAAGGTGTAAACCGCAGGATTAAAAAGCTTATTATTCGGTTCCAAGACTCCCTCCACCAGATTGTTGTACTCGTTCTCGAGAAACTCCAGATAGCCAGTGACAGATCCAAGCAGTTGAGTTCCTACTAATTCTGCTAACTCCTCGTCGGACCAGAAGAGTGGCGAGTCTAAGGTCTTTGGAAGACTGTCCAGGTAGGGTCGCCATTTGGAGCTTGGATTCGACGATTCATGCATAAGAAACAATGCAACCGCTACCCAAGGCTTTAAACCCTCACAGGCCTTCCCCAGGCTTGAATTTTGCACTGCTGCGAGATTGATCCAGACGGACTCTGGAACATTCAGGATTTCGTCTCCTGCGTTCACCGGCCGTTGAGCAATTAAACCGAACCCCTCAGATACCTCCGCAGGTTTGACAGCTTCACCCTGGATTCCTTGTGATTGTGCCCATCTCCAGATGGTTTGCACTTGTGCCTCAGCCCCAACACTGCAGCGGACTCGACTGTTTGACGGCAACAGAACAATCCTCGAGAATGTTTTTCTTAGCTGCACCCTTCCACTAGCCGGATTCTGTAGCGAGAACGCAACGAACATTTCAGTACTTTTCATAACCTAGACTTTCTAGGATTGTCAAAATTCGAAATTCCTAAAGGATTGAGATGAAGAAGAGGCTAATTCTCTGCAAGTAAAATATGCAAGGTTATTACTCACTCTACACAGGTTGCAGTTTACTGTAAAATTATATAGCAGGAGACACCAAAAATTTCATAGTGCGGTACAGCTGCCATCAATGACCACAGAAATATGATAAACTCAAGTTTCTTTTCATTCTTGCAAAATCACAGAAGGGAATAGAAGATGATACCAGCACACGCGCAGCAGAAAATTGCAGTCCTGGTGCTGAGAGTGCCATCGCCATGGCCATAGCTGTACACAAAGCTCAAGGGACACAATGCTGTGCTCTAGAAGCCTCGTTCATGAAGGCAATGCGTGGATGCGAACTGCAATTGCAGCATTCAAAACGACAAGACTTCATTTAGCTTTCAAGGCATGATTCCAACACTCGTACAAAATTCAAGGCCACAATTCACTCACGCTTTCGGTGCATAGAATGCCCACAGAACTCTACACTCCAAAACCATTCCCTCAAAGTCCACAGAACCAAACCCTGCCAATAATCTGCAATAACCCTAATCCGTCACAACACGCTTTGAAGCTCCTCTCTTCTCCACCGCAATTTCACATCTAATACTGGATAAAGACGACAGACTACAGGAGTTATCGAACATGCCTCACAACAAAGGTATTCGTAAGAAAGGAACCCAACTCCAATGCAGATTCCCCGTGACTTGAATTGCAAATGCTTCGTACCAGGAAGAGGTAAAGTGAAGGAGGTCATGCACATCTTCCAGAGGACCACAGACTACCCACATGCTCGCGAGGTGTGATTTGGATATGCCTGGGAAAAAGGACCACGCGGAGAACCGAGCGTGCACCCACACCACGCTAAAGAAAATATGGGTCCAGTGGCAGTTACAGCAGGATAATTCAACCGCCAGATTATCACTTTCATGTAGCAATTTAGTGTTCTTTTCATACGTGACCTACCTTTCACATATGTTTTAAAAAAAATCCCTAACTGACCCATATCTGTTAAAAATGTCATGAATACAAAATGGGATGGATTTGTATTCTGTGTCTTTTCTACGGAACACCAAGAGAACATAAAGAAAAAGAAGAAGATGGTTTTAAAAGAAGTCTTTGAGAAAAATTAACCAATATTTATCACTTTTCATACAATCTTGTTGAGGGTTGTGGTTTCTTGGTTCTTGCCTCTAATTTCAGGTGAAGTTCCATTCGGTTGATGAGATGAGGTCGGTTCTTTATCGACATGGCCTGAAATCCTACTGAGTTCTTCCACTACTGGGAAAAGAGGAGACAGAAGCAGAGGGCTTGAGATAGAAGTGAGTGAGATTCAACAGCAAGGATGAGGTGTCTGCAATGTTACGCATGCTCCTGCGCGCAGTCTGTGCTTGTCGACTAATTTATCTTCCTTAATTCCGATCATCGTTTCTTGCCGGTGGCACGTCTTGCACTTCATGTCCCACGCCTCCTCCCGTTCAGTCTGTGCGCTATTTGGTGAGTATCGCGTGCTCTTGTTTCCACATTTGCAATTGAAACTCTCTTTGGGTAGCGAGATAGACTTGATGCTTCCACCGCATTTATGAACGTGGTTGCTGATTAACCTTGCCTTGCAGGAGCTGCCGTTCTCGTTGTAATTAATGAATGTTTATATGACATTTAGGATCTGATATTAGGGTGGCAGACATTTGAGGTTCTCTTGCGCTTAGGAAGGTGGAGATTCTGTCGCATGTCTATACATATATGCGAAGAATTTATTGTCGTAAGTGCTCTGAACAGGTCTGTTGGGGGTGTAGTCAATTGAAATCAAGTCAAGTAGAGGTCTCTCAAGTGACAGCCATTGTAGAAAATGAGATCGACCAACAGAACCTAGCATATTTTCGGAATTTCACCGGCGTGAAAGAGTCTTCTTGCTCTTACTCTAACTTGGAGTTCACGAGGAGGACCTGCACTCCTGCAATGCAAGTCATAGTGGTCAGGAACACGAATGCAATATCTGAGTCCGAAGAGAGCATTCGTATCTCTGCTAGTGGCAATGCAGATGTGCAATCAGACATGCAAGAGAATATTGTAGAAAGGGGTTCTGGGTCAGTGCTTTGAATCCTCTCAACTTCGTTCCAAAACTCATTTTCCGCTAGCATCCCTGTCAATAAGCCGAGACCTGTAGACGACAGATCATTGTTTGAATGAATTAGAGATGGGGAGCACATTGTTGAAGTGGAGGGGCCTGATGGTGCAACGCTTATTTGGAGGGTGATAACACTACCTTTCATGCTCTCAAGGGGAAGGTGTAGTCTCGTATATGGGGCAGTTGGCATGTATTTGGATGGCTGGGGGCTTTTGAGCTTTATAGGTGTGCATGAGTGTGTCATGAATGAATGCGTAAATGAATAAGATTTCGCGTCAATTAAAGATTTCAGAGCTGTTAGAAAATCAATTTCAGGATACGGGAAATGTTTCTTCAAGTTTGTTCATTTGGCTCTCATCAGTTTCTTATGTTGTTCAGGCTATGTGCGGCTGGAACGAGGTCTTTAGTTGACGCGAAATCTTATTGCAATTGTCAAGCAGGTATACCTGTATCTTTGGTTGAGGTCGAATTCTACAGAAAAGCAGGGTAAGTCTTCAATTGCTGGATGACAAGAGCAAGAAGCTCAGGCTTTGAACTGCCTTTTGCGTGAAGAATAAGACGAAAGGTACAGAAGAGAGCTTCTGGCTGACCTGGTTCACCTTCTATTTTTGGTCTGAGTGGAAGTTTTCTCTTATCATGCTGAGTGGCTAATTCCAATATTCTTGTACTCTTACCTGGGAGCTTCAATGAAACTTTGTCTTCACATAGACCGATAATGTCAATCTTCTCGAAAAACAGCGCACAAATTGCATAATATTTACTTACATTTTGGGTCTGAATTGTTGATGCACCTTTCAGATATGCTGGCTCTTTTTAGTTGAAATTACTAACGTCACTATCTCGTGTCCTTCTGTCTGGGCACAAGTGCATAGTTGCGTCTGCGACAGTTTCCTCATTTGAGCAATTGGTGCAGGAGAGGAAACGAAGAGAGCAAGCCAAAGCAGGACAAAGTGCGAGAGACAGATTTGACGCAGACCAAGAGAGAGAGTTCAAGATGGAAAAGAAGTAAATTAAGCTGCTCAAATCTCAGTATTTTAAGAGCCTAACTTAGCTCGACATTGAAAAATTAAGGCCTTGAATCTTGAATAAGAGCCAAAGAGATGATCAGCTGTCGCTCATATTTGTGACTTCCATTATGATCATGGAACAAACATTGGCAACATGGCAGAGTTGGACCAATGGTATTCTCCGCATGCATGATGAGTTATCCCTTCATGTTCATTATAACCGGCTGGACTTCGCATCGCCTGGTGATTGATGAATCTCGCATCTTCTTGTCTATAATTTGATAAACTTTGGAATTGAATCTTCTTGCAGCTGGTAGTGCGGTTGCCTTTGGGAGCACTCACGGAACGGAGATTCATCAACACTACTAATGTGCATGCTTTGTACAATTATACAGAGTCATTAATTTGTTTCGAAGCCAACAGTTTCCTCTTTTCAGATTTCCGTCGTGTTGTGTTTAATCCTGACGAGTTAGATTTGACCCTACAAGTTGCAGAGCTTCAACCCTGCACCATTTGTTTTGTATACTGATGAAGGATTCTTAGAATGTTACGCTCCTATTCTTGTATTCAGAATTAGTACGAACTCAATTGTTTTTAATTTTTGAACTCAATTCTTTTGCCGGTTCGGATGTTGTTATAATGCTATATATTTAAATATTATAATGCCTGCAATCAAAAGCCGACTATGTGCTTGAAGACCCGCAATGAGAAAGGAAGATTACGAAGTTGTTATGGAAGAGAGAATCACGAATCATCGTGCTGGAAACTTTCGGAGATTTGATCCTCCGACAAGTGTCGCCTCGATTACGAAGGAAA
The DNA here is from genome assembly GCA_036785485.1 of Physcomitrellopsis africana. Taxonomy (NCBI): domain Eukaryota; kingdom Viridiplantae; phylum Streptophyta; class Bryopsida; order Funariales; family Funariaceae; genus Physcomitrellopsis; species Physcomitrellopsis africana. Next base: position 285,640 of record JAWRVF010000015.1, on the reverse strand, counting down.
ACATTTCTAAAACTTCATAAACGTGGTTCTTTTACACCGATTTAATGTTAATCCACTGCTTAAATTATGTCAGTGTAGCGAAAGATGCTCTCACGTCCAGGCTTCTACCATGTCCAATTGTTCCGAGTTCTCAGCAAAATCGGGGTTTCTCCCTTGTTTGCACTCATCTCACCGTCCTTCACAAGACCCGGCCGAACCACGTCGGTTGCAGTCTCGACCGCTTGCAACGTCATAGCGTTTCAAATTCTGTTAATTTGTCATTGGGGTATGCAGCGATTCGACAGGAACGGTAATACCCTTGGTGAAACCCAAGTCGGTGTGTGTGAGGTCGGGTGGGGATCTTTAGTTCCGCAATGTTCAGCATGTTTATGAAATCCTACGTCAAGGTGTACTGGTCTCTGTGTGCAGTACTGTTAGGTTTTCTGTAGTTCCAAAAAGAGATTTTTGTTGGATGGTTACTTGCTTAAGGTCGTACTAGTGAAGACAATTGTTGGGTGAGCGCTTTTAGGGAAGGGTTTGCAGATCACTTGCAGGGGTATTATTAGGTCAATTAGTCATCCAGGCTGCTGTACCATTTAGCATGAGCGAGGTGCAATGCAAGTAGAAGACATGGAAGAGGATGCTCCTCCCACTCCTGCAGTACTTGAAGGCGCTCTCTCCAGCTCCATTTTGGACTTGGATCAAACAGAAGGTCACAACCACAACTTCGGCGCTCCGTATGGGCGGGAGGGTCGCGAGGGTAATTTAGACGAAGGGGATACTGGGGGAAGTAATGGCGGCGGAACAGGAGTTGGGGAGGATGAAGAGGACAGACCCGACAAGGAAGGCGAAGGGATGGCGAGGAAGCGACGGGCCGAAATCTGGCAGGATGCTGAAATGGACGCTCTTGTGAGAGCCTTCCGAGAGGTTCACATGAAGCTCACCTCGGCAGCCGGGAATGGAAAGAAAGTGAAGCAAGTTTTCAAGTCTGCGAACGATAAATGGCAGGAAGTGAGGACGCTACTGCTAGCTTCGGGTGTGGATAGGCAACCCAAGGAAATCGAACGCAAGTGGTCGAACCTTTCGACCGCGTTTAAGCAGATTGCTGACTGGAATAATAACAAAAAAATGAGGCGCCCGAGTTACTGGGATTTGGACGAGAGCTTGAAGAAGGAGAAGACCAAGGCTAAGGAGCTTCCGGCCACATTTAGGATGCAGCTTTTTGACGCAATGGCTGAATTTATGGGCGACCGCCATGGCCCTCGTAGCCGATCTCCCGCACAAGCACCTGCCCCTGGGCTCCTGCCAGCGCCTGGTCTACTTCCAGCGCCTGGTCTCCCCCGTCCTCCTCCCGCTCCAGGTGCCTTAATACTTCTAATTGCTCAACTTTTCTTTGGAATGGATTCTTGTGATGGACAAGGTTTCAAATAAAAGTCCTAATTTCTGGCTTCGTCTCTTGGTTTAGCCTATGAAGGGTTCAGTAGGCATCAGTGTTACATGCTAACATATGTATGAGAAGTAGAGGGTCTGAATATCTTTGTATATGTTGAAATTGGAGATCTTTGCAAGTACAATGCATGAAGTTGCACCTTAGTATTTTTTTTGTTGAATGCAGGGATGGTGGAGGTTCCACTTCCTGTGGAGAAGCTTGCAAATCTCATCGATGCTGCAAATCAGTAAGTCTTAATTTTGTTTGAGAACATGTCTACCAGGTTTATTACGCTGATTTAACTAGATTATTGAAGTCCCCATCTGGGTTTTGCAGCTAGGTTAGCAGTTATGCAATTTTTTTTTCTGACGCCACGAATTATACCTTCCAGTATATCTGCTACCTTACCAATATGCGCTGATTCAGTGTGACTTCATACATGTGAATGTATGTTTCTTCTGTAGCAAAAGGCGGCGGGTTGTTATCCTGGCTCCTGGCAGCTTCAATCCACCGACATATATGCACCTTCGCATGTTTGGTTAGTCCATCCACTGTTTCATTTTTTTGGATTTTTGACTGTTTTGCATTCAGGAACCAAGTGTCAAATGCAGAATGTTTCCGCTTGTGCATATATGTTATGTTGCAATTGCGAAGAAAAACTTACGATTTGCTTTCCACAAAGCATTACAGAGTTGGGAAGGGACGCACTTATAGCAGAGGGTTACCATGTGCTAGGGGGCTATATGTCTCCTGTCAATGATCTATACCAGAAGAAGGTACCACTCCGTCCTTATCAGAAAATCTAGCTTCTTCGCGAAACATTGTAAAAAGTAAATCATTTGAGATTTATCGTGTTGTCAATACTGTGTCAGAGTTAAGTTGCGGATGGTCTTGATGCAATTTTTTTCACTTATTGAGCGTCAGTCTGGATTTAGAAGCTTCCGTTATGGTGCAACTCAGTTGTGTCTTGATGCTGATGTTTACACATGTGAAAATGTCAAAGGGTCTTGCTCCTGCAGAGCATCGTATCAGGATGTGCGAATTGGCAGTTGCTGATTCACCTTTCATAATGGTCGACTCTTGGGAGGTATGTTCTGCACTGTACTTACTGCTGGTTTCACGAATATATCTTTGATGTCCGCCTTAACTAGAGCCTGAAGCTAATTTGCAGAGTGGGATTGGTTGAAGTAGGCTAAGCAGAATACATTCCAAAGAACGCTTACTGTGATGGCACGGGTTGATACGGTGGTCAATTTTAATAATTGTGCTGCTGATGGTAAGTTCTCTGTTTGTTCCTCTGGACGCTTGTTTGTAAACTAGCTCGTTTACAGTTACAGCGTGTGCTCTGTAGTAGACGTGTTTGTGGCATGTGAGACTTCTGTTGATCCTGCTGCTAAATGACACTGGGATAGTTTTGCAGAAAAAGTAAAAGTGATGCTGCTCTGTGGATGTGATCTTCTTGAGTCCTTTACAACTCCGGGCGCGTGGATTCCGGACCAGGTCAGATCTTATTCATATGTCTAAAGTATTTCCTCTTAATCCTCTCACAAGCCATATGTAAAGTGGAGTGACTCGGACATGTTTATTCGTAAAATTCTGCATTTCTAATGTTAGTGATCTTTGAGTTAGTCATCCCCTATAATGATGTGGTGTTTTTTAAACTTTGGTTTCAAAGTCTTCCTGGTATGTGAACAAGATATATTATAACTCATTTACCTTCAGGTGCGAACTCTGTTGCAAGAGTATGGAATTGTGTGTGTAAATCGAGACGGCAAGGATGCACGATGCCTTGTGTTTGAACATGAGATACTGTACAATAATCGAGTAAGTGACGACAGCGATTACCTTCACCAATTTTTTTTGCAAGGCATGTGTTTCTTTGTTTAGAAGAGGTTAAATTGAGAAGGAGTTTTACAGATGTGTGTCACCAGAAAGCTGACTCTCTGGTTCATAATTTTTTTGTGAATTGTGGTTTTGTAGACTAAGGTCTCTGGGCTTTTTATTATATTAATACAAAATTCTCAAAGTGACAATCGTCGAAGTTGCTTATATCTCTTTATTTTGTGCGTTAATTCGCAGAGACAGATTTTGGTGGTGGATGAGGTCATTCAAAATAGTATAAGTGCAACTGCAATCAGGTATTCCTCAACCCCTAGCATGGCTTTATTTTCGGTGCTTCATCGAGCATAAATTATAGCATTCATGCTCGTCTGTGCAGAAACATAATTGCCGCACTAAATAGTTGTAAAACCTCATGTTTGTCCCATTTGTAGATATTCTCATGACTGAAAAACAATCACTAGTTTTCAAAGACACGAAGATTTTTGTGCATGTCTGGTTTGTTGACTAACTCGGGTACTAACACCCAACGATGTCTAATGCAGGCGAAATTTGTCTAGGGGCTTGTCGGTGAAGTATTTGACTCCTGATCCAGTAATCAACCATATCAAGATGAATCATCTATACACGAATATTCCCTTACGCAATGAAGAATGACTTCGCAATGAAGCTTGATGCAGCAAAGCTGTATGTGAACTAGACGAGTACGCGTTGATCTTTTCTGACGGCCTTCTGTAAATGCCTCACTTTACGCGACCTTCTTCGGAGGATGCACTGTATAGTAAAACTACCCAAATGCAATTTACTAATACTAAGATGGAACTCTGTCTTCAACTTGTTGCTGAGTGTCCTACACACATGGACTAAAGTAGTTGCTAAATCTCTTATCATGTGCCAGATTTTAATGCGGTGTCTGCTATTGAATTTCTGCAGCATATCTGTTCGTCCACTGTCTCTCTGCGAACAGCTATAAATTTCCAGGAGATATTTCTTTTATAATTTGTCAGACTTCAATTTACAGCTTGCATGTTGACACAATGTTGAAGGGTCTACACTGTCGACTTGATTACACCAACTGTAATATCCAGGTTAGCCTGCTTCAGAAGTAGGTGCTGTAAAAAGCTTTCATTTATAGACAAACATGAAACCTACTTCTGTTGACATTGATCAGTGCTGTGGCCTTTAATTTTATAATTTAGATTCCCGTTCTTGGACAAAAACTTCGTTAGTAGGCTAATTAACTCTTCCGAGTAGGGTAATCAACTTATTTACCTGAAATTCATGCTTGAAGTGACAAATACATTTGGTAACACTGACTTTTATGTAATAATAAATTACTTAATAGTTTAGTACTTAGATTCACTTGAAACACACATGAATTTTATTTTTTCATTCTTTAACTTTTTTATTGGACATGATTCTTTTTATTACTATTTTTATATGATTCGATTTAAGTTTTTTTTAAAAGAAAATAAGATTTCGATCTTGTTGTATTTCGATTTTAAATCTGTTGAGAATATACATGCATCATATATGAGCATAGCAATACATAATCAATCATTAATTTCTATTATTCAAAATTTCCAAGAAAATGTTTTGAATTGGAAGAATAGTTATTTAACTAAGTCTATTGGTTATGGTAAAAACACTTTCAGTCAGGCATAACAAATCAAAAGTATTTATCTTCATTTAAAAGCACTAAATTCAATATAGTTTTAAATGAACGATTGTAAGATTGGCATAATTTTGATTTTAAATGAATGGAAAAAATTTCCTTGTAAAAATGGAAGTTTAGATTATTTAACAATACAATATGAAAGTGTTTATATATATATAGGGGAATATTAAATTGACCCACTTGTTTCAAGGCCCATGGTGGAGAGTACACCAAATTATTTTGGTGGAGGTAGCAATTGTATTTTACTAATTGGTTAATATAGGAAGGTGGCTAATCTATTAACATGTTGCATGAGGACCTTGTCTAAGTTAATTAAAAATGAACAACTAAAGGTAGAAGAAGTAGAAGAAGGCTAAAGTGAAGTTGAGGTGTAATGCAAACTCCATTAGAATAGTTTGGTTTGCTTTCCACCATGGACCTTGGAACATGTGGGTTGATTTAATATTCTCCCTTGTATGTATATCTATATATATATATATATACACACGCTTATTTTTATATATATATATATATATATATATACATACATTATTTTAGAATTTCAATTGCAAAGATTAATTAATAATATCAATCTCGATTCAAATAAGTAGTAGATATGTTAATAAAGATTTCAATATACAAAATTTTATTACAAAATATAATAGGTGAAAAGAATATTTTTTAAAAAATGACAAAAATAAAAATAACATCTTAGAAAAACTTGTCGCAAATATATTTATAATGTAATTAGAAACTTGAAGTGATATTATTATATGTAATAGTATTATATTCAACACACACTCTCATGCACATTCACATACATACACACACACACACATATATATATATAATGGATCTCATAAAAAGATTCTTTAAAAAAAAGAATATTTTTATGAGATTTTTTTTTAAAAAAAAGATAAAAAATTAATAATTGAAGCAAGTGACTATCTCTTAGCAAAAGAACATTCTTAAATTTTATATTGTAATATACTACATCCATTTTGTACTTTAATATTATAAATTTTTATTCCAACAAAGAAGAATTAATTTAATTATGTTGTCCTCTACTCTTTTTTAATACAATGATGCGAGTAGAAACCATTTAAAACAAGGAGCAAGCCAAAAAATATATTAAGATAGAAGAAATAAAAAAAAATTTAAAACTTTTAAACATCTCTTTTTAAATTTATAGTCCTTGAAAGTCCACTTCTACCTTAGAGACATTTGTAGGCATTAGAGTAGGAAGATAGGTAGGAGATTGACTTTAGAAAAAATAAGTCACATCTAATAAGAGTAGGGTGGATTTATTGAATAATGATATTGCAAAATTGTATTTCTTATTGAACCTTTAATAAATGAAAATATTCTTCTAGATCACATGGATGGATGAATGAAGGTGATAATTAGAAAATATACCTATATGTGAACCATTTAATTTGTAGTATTTGCAAATAGTTCCATTTTGTAATATTTGTGAATTGCATTATTGATAGTCTTTGTTTGTATATAGCGTATTATCTAGGTTATAAAGGCAACTCAAGGATAATTAAAGTGCAACTTCAAATTTTAAAAGTTATGGACTATAAGGTTGTAATAGGTAGTTGTTTATAATTTTAACTTCATTGAGTGGTTGCAGCTACTGTAAGTGTTGTATAGTATTGGCAATGTCATTAAATTATCTAGGGTATAAAAGTAAAAGGTGTTTATAAGGTTATGAGCATATTCAATTATCTCATTGACTCTGTTATAGGACTATAATACATAGATATTGTTTCAAAATTTATATGTTATATGTTGTATGGTGTGGTTTAAATGGATAAATGGTTTTGGAAGCCAATGTTGTATCAACCATAATTTTACATGGTTTACAATATATGCAAAATATAAGAAATTCATGCTTTAAAATGGTTTTTTATTATGTTCATGTAGCAATGCCAAACAATTAAGTAGCTATCATATACATTGAATTCTTATTGTTACGACCATATGTGACTACAATATATAAAATTTCTATTTTTATCATATATAATTCTATTATGGATGTTCTTAATATTGTGCATCTCACTCCTTCACAAGCAATTGCAAATTCTTTCTAAAATTAATATGTGTCTATTATAGCTAGCAATCTTACTATCATATAAGAGCCATATTGTTCCTCAAAAATTTGCTAACAAGTGATGTTATCATCATTAAGGCCATATTAAGCAATACATTACAATTCTCTCAGCTTTTAGTCATAGAAACATAGGCTTCAACCATGATCTTTACATCAACAATGACATTGACTACCTTTAACTTTATTGACAAATTTAATTCAACAACTTCATTTGTAATTTTTAGTTTGTGACTCAATTCATCACTACTTTTTTTTGTATACACCTTTTAAACCAAAAATGTTGGTTTGACTTAACTATTTTCTTACAATGAGAGACCTAATTGGAGCATGATTTTTACTTATTGCATTCTCTATATAGATACTACACACAAAGATTGTAGTCTTGACATCATCCACAACACATTATACCTCACCTCAAAAGAGCAGGTGGTCATTTCCAACATTATTTTAAACATCATCACAACCATATCACCCCAAAGTTTGTTACAAACACAATTGTAATTTTAAAATAAAACAAAAAATTATATAATAGTACATGCATTAAAGGAGTTGGACAAATAAGTCATGTTATATAAATTACAAACTATCATTGATCAAAATGCCTACTAAAGGTACATTTCAACAAATTGGACACTCCATTGGTCAATTATGCCTTAGATTATACATGAAATATTATATCTAAATCTCAACCAATTCTATTAGTGATAAAGACAATCAAGTAGATCTGTCTATTATAAATATAAATTCTCAATTGATATTTGCAACAACTAGCTTGATGCATTGAGATCATATTGTCTAGTATTTTAAAACTTAAATTAATTAAATTTATAAATACAAATAAAGACATGTATAAATTCTTTATATGTTCTTGTCCATCTACAAAGATACAAAGACAAAAGTTGATGTACCATCTTAAATGGTGGCAATGGACTTCTCTACAAAAGATTTAGATGTTGTACTTGATGTGTGAATATCAAGTTCTTTTGTTGTTTTATAAATAAGATCAATTAAGTACTACATTAATTAATTCCACCTCCTTTAATATTTAATAATTACATAGTAATATGGATGTGTATGCATTGAGATGTACTTTGCATATTAAAAATGTGTACCAATCATTATGAACATGCTTGTATTTAGTCTCATGTTTTAGTTGGATTATCTTATTCTAAATTTGCTTCTATAACTGTGTCTTGAATATCATTCTTTGTGTGGTAGTATGATACCTCATAGCAATTTGTAATCTATGTATGCATTGTTTTTTTTGCAAAATAGATGAAATTGGATACAATATTCAAATGTGTAATGATATTTCATAAATTCTTTGCCATTATGTATTAGATTGATACTATGTATTGTGGCTGCAATAATTCAGACTTCAAATATTTTGAGCAATGTTATCAACATCTTGTAATAATAGGTAATGTGCTATACATCACCTATACTTAAGAAGCAGTAAGATTATATGAGAAAACTTAGTTGTTTAAATCTAATATTCTTCAATTATATATTTTTGTACAACAACTTTATATCATTTTTTAAATCAATTTATTAACTATCCTAGATATTATATATTTTTTAAAATACCTAATTTTTAAAATTTTTCACATGTAATTTTATATCTATAAAAAATTAATCAATATAGGATAGTTTGTCTTATTTATGTATTTGTTTTATATTTGAATAAAATATTTTTACCTATGCTCAAATAAGCATTAAAAGTTAGTTTGATGTATTAATATATTTTTTATTTAAATGATTTAATTTTTCTTTTAAATTTTTATATATAATTAAGTAATAAAAATATATTTAATTTTTTATATAATATAATTTATTTTATTTTATTTTTATATATACAAACATCAAAATAAATTTTAATGTGTATAGAAAATAGAATATATAATTTATTCAAATATTACAAATATGTCTTATTTGCTCATTTACTTTGGAATGCTTTAAATTGAATAATTTTTATTTTGCAAATAACACCATTAATATTGATGATTTGTGCTATGGTTCATTTTTATTTTTTAGAAGGTTTTTCTACATTTAATGGAATTTTGAATGTTAAATACACTACATTGTCTACTAAGAAGTTGTATTAAAATTATTAAAGTCTTTACAAATGTTACATTCACAAATATTTTATTATTTTTTATAAGACCTTCTAAAAAAAAACTTTTATAATTATTGCTTACAAAATCAACTATATCTATATATATAATATATATTTTTTATTTATCAATCTTAAAAGAATAATTTTATTTTTAGTATAAACTTTTTAAAATTATATTTTATATGTTGAATAATAAAATCGTTTTTTCCTTGCTTATTCTAATTTATTTTTCATAAGTTAGAATAGAAAATCGTCTAATTTTTTTTTTAGATACTTATATATTTTGATTTTAAAAAAAATATAATTAATTATATGATTTTAATAGACTCTTATAGAAAAATTAATATTTCAAAAAAATATATTAATTTTTTTTCTAATACTTCTTTATAGCTTTGTATCTATTCTTTACTATCTTTTAAAAATTTCAATTATAAACATACATTCTAAAATATTAGATAGATCACTTTATTAATTATTTTTAAATAGATCACTTTATTTAGAAAATTTTAATAAAGTAGATTGTAAATAAGTATAAGTAGAAGTAAAAGATTTTTATTATTTTATTATTATTTTTTTTTTCTACTTACATTAGGATTAACAAAACATAATCTTTTCACTACAAATCTATTTTTATTTCTTTATAATTTCTAACTTCTTTTATTCATTTGTCAATCAGTATGTTGTAAAATTTCTTAATATAAATATTATCAAGCATTATCTATAGAACCTCATGTTTCAAATATTTGATACTTCATGCATATACATTTTCAAAAAATCCAATATTACCTCTAGAATTCTAATACACTTTACATCAATGTATTATTCAACTTTATTATTGATTTTTTTTCTTAATTTTTTATTATAAAGGATAATATCTTAAAATTTTACCAATTTACTAATAATATTGAATGCACTTTTTTATCTTTCTTCTACAATAAATAAATAATCATATTTATCCATTAATATTATTTTATAATAGTTTTTTGGAATTTTGTTTAAAACATCTTCTACTTGTCATACATACTAGTTTTAGATTTTATTTATACATATGGACCATGAACCATAGAATGTAATATATATGTATATATATTTTTTAAAGGATATTCTTCCTTAATAGAAAATTTAATATACTATATTATCAATTAAAAAAATAAAAAAGATCATTTTTATTTTATTTTAATTAATTCATTGATATCTTAATATCAATTATAAGTTGGTATAATAAAACTCCTTTATAAAAAATAATTATATATTCACTAATTTTTATTAAAAAATCTATATATATATATACATAGATAATGTATGCAAATATCTTATTTATTTCTTCTTGGGATAGAATTTATTTTTTAGTATCTGATTTTTTAAATATTAATTATGTTATTTTAATTCTTCTGTTAAATAAAGTAAACATAATAAAGTAGTAATTAAATTAGGTGTTCTTTATCAATATGTTGCAATGCTCTCTATGCCATCTTACAACCATCTCACATTCTATGTCCAAACAAAACAAATGCAACTTCACATAATATTAGAAGGTTATAGCATTGTTTCTTATTATATATTTTAAATAATTTTTAAATTTTTCATAATCTTTTTTTTTGCTAATAATTTATGAGCATTAAAAAAAAGTTGACAAAGTAGATTATATTTGTTTAAATAATGTTAAAATTTCTACATTCTTTAAATTAATAAAAAAAATTGCCATATTTTTATTTATATAGTTTTTATATTATAAATATATAAATATATTTAAAAAATTGATCTTATTTTGGAGTAGAAATATACCGATTTAATATTATTTTTATATAATTATTAAAATAAAAATAAAAAATAATATTTAAGAATATAATTGTCAATCTTTATTCTTAAAAATATAATTAAATCTTTAAGTTTTTATTTTTTTATTTTTATTTTTTTATATCCATCCAATACAATACTCTATAATATTTATGATACATATTTATACATTTGATATTATGATGTCTTTTAAGATATAATATTTTATTTCAACTACTATTTCTAATATCAAATTGCTTCTTCTCTTTAATGTTGAATACATATTATAAAATTTATTCTTTTGTAGATTATTTGAATTTATTTTAAACATATAGTGGTAATATCTAAAATATATAATTATATATTATTTTTTAATTAATTCTATGAAATTTTGAATAAATTTTGAATTTTTGTTACTAAATGTGTATTTTTAATATAAATATATTTCTTTTATAATAACAAAACCAATTGTATACATACTAGTTTGTTAAATTTATAAACAAATTTGAGTTGCAAATTATTATTGTTAGTATGGAAGAATGACAAAAATACCATTATTAAATATTCGATATTGTATGTATTTATTATTATACAACAATGTTGTTGAAGATGAAGAAAAAAAATCAACAACAATAACAATACTTATAATATTTTTAATAAAGTCTTTACTTTAAGAAAACTAAAGTCTTTAGCTAAAATTATACAAATTTGTTAACTATGACTTTAAACAAAAACTATTTTCTAAAATTTAGAAGTTGTTGTAGTTCCAATATTATATCATTGGAAGTAAAACATCTACCTTGCAATTTTAGTTGCTACTTTTTTTGTAAACTTCTAAAATGAGATCAACACATTTATTAAAGATAAATATTTATTATTTTACCATCTCAAATAACAAGAAAAAGGTGATAAAGGTGATAAAGATGATAAAGATGGTAGATCTATTAAAGAATAAAAATTCCTTAAAATACAAAATATTGCTACTATTTTTATTTTTATTTTCATGTTGAATTTTTAATCTTCATGTCTTTAAGACTATTATACTTAGAAAATTAGAATCATTTTTTTCTACTTTTGTGCAAATTCAAACTTGTCATAAATACCATTTTTAATATCATCTAGCTAATAACAATTATAATAAATATACCTACTTAAGTTTAGAAAATTCTCTTGTGTAATAGAAACATAGTTGGCATTATAAACATATCCAAGTAAACTCTTCTTTTTGCTTTAAAAATATCTTCTTAACAACTTTCTATCTATGTAAATTCTAAATAAAATACTTCCAACTTCAAATTCATTGGTAAGGGGCTTGTTTTTTTTCTCAATATGTATTCCATATCTTTAACTTATTATTTTTTTCATTCATTCTACAATATCCTACAATATGTTTTTGACTTTTAAGCCGTTTTTTTGGAAAAGATATTCTTGTAATATGAGAAGAATTCGCTGTTTTCGATTACTAATGCCGATCTCGCTTCCCAGTCACATAGCCTGCTAACGGTGGATACATTTTCTCAGCTTAGTACTTGCACTGAACGTCCCGCAGCGGGTACTGAGCAAAGAATCAGGATACATATCCTCGACGAACTTTTGAAACCCCTTCGCCTAGATCGCATTCGTTGGTTCAGTCTGATCATGAAGGAATCCAAAAGAGTCGAACTGATATTTTAAAGGCGCTTCACCCCGAGGGAAAAAGTGGGCCTTTTGGCGTCTTTGATGCACAAGCTAGAAGCTGATAACCAGGACCCAATCCCATCACAGATCCGGCGAAGGTCAATTTAATTTTGTACGAGCAAGAAATGCGGAAACAAAAGTGGTGGTGTAACTCTCCGGCGTGACGTGGTTCAATCAAATTGCTAAATTTAGGGGTCGGTGGAGGGATATCATGTTTGTAGTTTAGTGGCCTGATGTAGAATGGTTCACCTACAAACCATGATTCTCAGCAATCTCATTCTATTCATAGTTAAAGCCGAATAATTCTATATATATCAGCAGCAATCCGCAAGCCCGGAGAGATAATGTGCAACGAACACATCACTAGGACCCACGTTGGCAGCTCTCGCATTCCGTGTCTTATTTCTACCAGTTTTGACGATCCAGAACTCTCCGCACCATCACCGACCAGGTACAACTGACCGGCATCGGTTTCTCTAATCCAATAGAGGAGTAGAAAGCGGCTAGATACACATAGAAAGTGAAGCAAGGCTGAGAATGTGAAGGCTGAGAACGATCACCAAGGTTCAGCGGATCGTATGGAAAATATACCAGTTTGACATGATGCTCTCTCTCTTCATAAACTCGCTTGATATCAATCATGTTTTTACGGTTTCCTGAACCAGGTTAAGCATGTCTACGCCGAAGCACCATTGATCTTCCTGCAAAGTTGTGAGCATCCAAGGACTTATGCTGCATAAGATACTCCATCTTCACCTCCTCATATTAATATTGTGACTGCAGTGCTGCAGGAATGTTGAAGACTCCTGTCTCCCTTCATGTGTTGTGGCGCCTGCAGCTCTGCAGATGTTGCACATGATGTGTGAGGTGCTTCAGTCAGGAGGAGCTCCATTTTTGTATCACATTTTGTTTGGCTCTCCGAGTGATGATGATCGCAGCTCTGCCACCACTGACTTATTCGGTACAAGTTGTTGGATCAGAGATCTTCTTGCAAATTATGGACACAATTGATGTTTACCCTTTGTAGTAATTTCAAGACGTTTCTGCAGATTTTACGTTTTTGTATAGCTTGTAATGTCTCTCTTGCAAGCCCTCAAAGAGGAGTTGTTTTGAAGTTGCATGCTGGGCCCTATTTTCAAGGTAATCTGTTCCAACTTCCTGGTTTCTTTCAGCACTTCTATTAGTATGTTCTTTCTGTCTTGCTGTCTTCTAAGGTATAGATTTAGACCAAAACAAGATTTTTTCTTTCTTTCTTTTGTAAACACCTACTGAGTTCTACTGATTTTTTCCACTGCTTAGATTAAAAATTATGTAAAATGCATGCTCTCATTGTCTTGCATCAAAGTTTACAAGCAATTTGTGGGGCATTTATAATGTACAACTATTCTTACTTCACTAAGCTTAAGGATGGATTATAATTCCATTCAATGGAATTCTATTGCTTTATTTGATTATATTGTCTTTCCTATATCCTAGTATTTTTCTTCCCATCTATTCTATTTTACAAAACAAATATTTATAAAACAAATTGACACTAAAATCAAACTATTTTTTTTTATTCTTGCTTCTATTATTATTCACTATATTTTGCTACATTCAACAATACCTATTTAGATTAATTTTCTTACTTGATTGTAATTCTATGTTTCTTCTAATGTCTTTGTATTGGATAATATAAATAAATAGAAGTAAATAAAAATAGATTAATTTGATAATATCTTATAAAAAATTTTCTTAGAAGCTTTATAAATATAATTTCATCTTTATTCATGTCTATAGATGATTGATAGGTTAAAAACTTGGCCAACAAGTTAGCCATGTGTCGCACATGTTAATAGCTTGTGGAACAAGCTAATTATGTAGTGCACATATAAAAAACTTGTCTTGTAAGTTTGACATGTATTTTGAAATTAGACACATGTTGGAGGTTTTATAGAACATTACTGCGTAGCTCTTAGGTAGATAATATATATAAAAATAAGAGTGAAGCCTTCTTTATTCTTGTTAACACCTTTTTTATTCCTAATCTTATTTTAAAAGTCTCTATTCTTCTTATCTTTGATAATAGCCATTTTAATTTAATATTATATCATCTTTGAGTGATTCTTTACTCCTTTCAAGTGACACAAGAGTATTTTGATACTTTGGTTGTTTGTGTTTCATGTCCTTAACAATTTGACAAGAGTGCTAATTCATTGTTCTTATTTTGCAATTTACAAGTGAGTAGATTATCCTACTTTTATTTTTATGTTTGAAGATTACAGATTTTTTATCTTTAAACTAATCTTTTTTACTTTCTAATCTTGATTTTTTCTTAAAAAGAATAGATCACCCTTCTTTGTGAAAATTTTTAATTGATATTAAAACTTATGGATTATCTTCCTCTAATTTGAATTGTAGATTTATTAAGTTATCTAAGATGGAAGAACAAATCATGGATGCTATATTTAATAGAAGTAAGAAAAAATTTACAACTATTTCAAATTTTTAAAAAATTGTCAATATCCTTAGGATGGAAATTTCACGTATTATCAATATTAACCATAAAAAGCACTATTTCTATGTCTATGGAAGAAATCTAGAGCCTACGCTAAGAAATTATTATACGCTAAGAAAGCAAGTAGATCAACCTCACAACTAAATCCAAGAAATATTATTTTTATAAGTACAAAGGAGGAAAAATTAGTATGTCTAAAAAGTTTGATGGAACAAGATCAAAATTTCAAAGATTTCTGCAACAAGTCAAGCTTTATCTAAGATTGCATCTTTTCCAGTACTCCAATGGATTTACTCAAGTTGGATTCATATGTGTACTTCTATTTGAAAGTGTTCTTTTTTAGTTTGCATCTTTGATAGAAAAATATTCATGACTTCTTTATAATTTGAATTCATTTTTCAAAGTATTTATAGCTATATTTGGAAGAAATAATTGAAAAAAAATAATAGAGACCAAGCTTTTAAATGTATTGTTGAATTTTAAATCTTTACAATAAAGATCATGCTCAACCTTAATATATGTTGTTGAATTCCAAAACCTTACTTGTGATGTGGAATACAATGATAAAGCCCTTATTAATCAATTTTATTATGGAGTGAAAGATAGCATCAAAGATTTATTATTAATAATACTAAAAATAGATTCTTTTGAATAATTTATTGTTCAAGCTATTATATGTGATAATTGATTATTTGAAAGGCATCAAGAATATAAATTTGGCTGAAAATGAATAAGTCAATTGATAACAACAACTTATAAGTTTTCAAAGTTTTATTTGAGCAAATCAAAACCAATGCAAATTGATACGATATGTTTTAAACCTTTCACCAAGTAGGTAAAGACTCGACATCATCAAAAAGGTCTATGCTTATATTATGGAGAAGCTAAGCACAATACTCAACATTATCTAGAAAAGCAATGCAACCACAAAATAAAAAGCATGATTGTTAAAGAAGACAATGTATTAAAAATAAAAAATTTCAACTGTAATAGAGATCGTGCAATTGGAATCATGTATAATACCTAGTAAAGGTCCTATCCTCTCTTTAGATCTCTTATCTTATTTTATAATAGATATATCTTTAGGACTTAAAAATCACAAAAACTTTATTTTATTAAATTTAGAAGTCTTAGCTTATTTTATAAATAAAGATTTTGTTAAAAAAATAAGAAATAGCTTTAATTAAAAAAAACTAAATCTGTGCATGTAAAAATCATAGATAGTTATTTATTGTCTTTTGAGATATCACCCATGAAATTATTCTTTTAGATATAGCAACTAAAGGACATAATAGTGTAGTAATATTTAATGTGATTAGATCTCTTTTCAACCTTATTATTTTAAGATTATTATAGTTAAAAAATATAATATTCAAATAGATTACACTACTCATAATCTTGATTTTTTTCATAATTTAATTCAAAAATTTATTAATCAAGTGAAAATACATAAGTCTAATACATCTAAATCTTTATTGGTAGGTAAAAAAGCTTATTATATATACGACAAAAGAAAGATCATCTTTTGTTATATATGTCATATCTATTTGTAATATTGAAAAGATTATAAGTAATATTTTTAGTCAGTATCAAGATTTTAAAGATATTTTTGAAAAAAAAAATATAAATATTTTTTTAAAGTATTGATTTTATGATTGTTCAATTGATCTTCAAGACGAAGCTCAACCACCATTTGGACCAATCTATAATTTATTGCAGAACAAATTAGATGCATTGAGAGAATATATTGATAAAAACTTGGCTAAGAATATATGCCATTCAAAATCTCTAGTATGAGCTCTGATCTTAATTGTGAAGAAAAAAAACAAATCATTATGGATGTGCATAGATTATTGAGGATTTAACAAGATTAATATCAAGAATAGATATCCTTTATCTTTGATTTTGAGACTTCTTGACTAATTCAATTAAATAAAGATTTATACAAAAATAAATCTACAAAGAGCATATAACTTAGTTCGCATCAGAGAAGGTGATAAATAGAAGACTTCATTTTAAATTAAATATGAATATTTTGAATATAATGTCATTTCTTTTAGACTTATAAATGCACCAGCTGCTTTTCAATATCTTATGAATGATATCTTTTGTAAGTTTCTTGATGATTTTGTTGTCTGCTATTTAGACAATATTTTGATCTACTCTACCAACTCAAAATAATATGAATTTTATATTTGTTGTGTGTTATAAAAATTTAGAGATGCAAGCTTATATGTCAAGATAAAAAAGCATGTATTTCACATTATTCAAGTTGATTTTTTAGGATATATCATTTTTAATAATAATCTAATGATAGATCTTAAAAAATTCAAACAATTATAGACTAAAATTTTTTAAAAACAATAAGAGATATATAATATTTTTTGAGATTTATCAATTATTATTAAATCTTTATCAAGAATTTTTTTAAATTACAATTCTATTGACATGCTTAACTTATAAAAAAAAATTTGAGTGAAATAAAGAAGTGGAAGTATTATTTAAAGCTTTAAAGACAAATTTTACTTTTACATCAATCTTATATCACGTTGATTTTTTCAAAGAATTTTTTATGGAAAAAAATGCATCAAACTTTGCCTTGGGTGTAATATTATCACAAATGGGAATAGATGATAAATTTTATTCAATAGCTTTTTATTCAAAAAAAATTTCAACAATCAAGATTAATTATGAGATTCATGATAGAAAATTTCTTACGATTGTGGATTCTTTTCAAAAATGGTGTCATTATCTAGAAAGCGCTTCCAATCTAGTCATTATATATAGAGATCATAAGAATCTCAAGTATTTTATATCAATATGTATTTTAAATTGTCACCAAGCTCGTTAGAACATGTCTTTGTCAAGATTTGAGTTCATTATCACTTTTTAGCCAAAAAAACAATAAGGTTTGTCTGATGCCCTTTCTAGACATTCTTATCTTATATCAAAAGAAAGATATGTAGCTTTTAATCAACAAAAGATAATATTCTTAAAACCAAAATAATTTCATCTTTGAGCAATGAAATTGACATTAATTGTTGATTCAATTTTTCTCAAGCAAGTCTAATTAAGTATGTCTTTAGACCCTCTTATTCATAATATTAAGAATAATTCATGTAAGTCTTATGATACTTCCAAGCTCAAGTTTAAAAATAATCTATTTTATTTTGAGGGACGCTTGTATGTTCTAGAAGGTGAAGAATGACTACATGTTGTTAAAGCTCATCACAACTTCTTTACAGCAAGACATTTTGAATATAACAAGACTTTGAAACTAATATCAAGAGATTTTTGGTGGCTTCAAATATGAAAGATAATTAAAGAATTTGTGCAGTCATGTGATATTTGTTTAATATTAAAAATTTCTTGTCATCAATCTTATGGACTTCTCCAACCATTATCTATATTAAATTAGCGATGGTCTTTTGTTTCTATAGATTTTATCACACATCTATCAATTTTAAGTTCATAAGATTTTATATTTGTGATTGTAGATTATTTCACCAAAATGACATATTTTATATCATATACAAAACCTATCATAGGTAAAAAAATAGATAAACTCTTCCTTGACAACATCTTTTGCTATCATGGATTACTAAAGAATATTATATCAAATAGAGAGATACAATTTGTATCAAAATTTTGAAGAATCTTTTTCAAGATATTGAAGATAAACATAAAACTATCTTCAACCTTCTACTCTCAAATTGATGGATAAACAAAATGGATAAATTAAGTTTTGGAGTAGTATTTAAGATATACCGTCAATTATTATCAAAATGATTAAACAACTTTTTTATTATTGACAAAGTTTGCTTATAATAATTTGATATATTCTTCTATTCAATAAATATCTTTTTTTGCCAATTACGGTTATCATCTATAATTTAATATTTTTGACTTTTTAAAAAATAATAATCTTATAATAGAAGATTTGACAAATCAATTGTCAAAGCTACATGTAATAATGAAGGTACAATTAAAAGAAGTTCAAAAATAATAAAAGACCAACATAGATGTCTATCATAAGAAACAATCTTAATTTTACATTGGTGACAACATATGGCTATTTTGTCATAATATCAAGACTATTTGTTCTTATAATAAGCTGGATTATTGTAAGCTTAGACCATTTCCAATTTATAAATAGGTCAATTGAATTGCTTATTGATTACATCTATTAGAATTAATGAAGATCCATCATATATTCTACGCATCTCTGCTTAAGCCATATAAGATAGTGGATATATAAGGAAGAAGACAAATGCATTGTCTCTTATAAAAGTGAACAACAATAAAGAATTTGAAATAGAAGAAGCCTTAGATTTGAGGTTGTATCAAAATAGGTTAGAATATCTTATACATATATTAGAGCAGATATGATATTAATAGATACACATGGAAGCCATCTAGGAATCTAACAAATGCATCAATCAAAATTAATGCATTTCATCAACAACATCCATCAAAATTAAGATAAAAAAATCTTTATTATAAAATAAAATAAATTTAATAAAAATATCTTATATCATTGTTTATTATTTTTTTAGATTTTTAGTATTAAAGAGATGGAAAATCAACAACCAACAAATTTAGCTTAAAAATTATTGTTTGTTGACTTATTGAATTAGAGATTATAACCTTCAAGATTGACGAAATAAAAATAAAGATTCTCAAAAATGATATATTTTTATTCAAATTGATGACAAGATATAATGTATTTGGTATGACAACCTTGGAAGAGATTGCTAATGTTTTGTGATACTTTTAGAAGTAAAAACTATTTATGATGGTATTTCAAATATTTTCTTTAAAAATTATGAAGGCCTTGATAATGATCAAATATTAGGGTGGTGCTTTTGTCCTTGTATAGAACACTACCAATGGTTGAGAGAACCTATCAATTACCTTTAAAGGAAATAAAGATCAGAATATGCTTATAATTTGAATAATTTAGTGCAATTCAAACTGAAGTTTATAATTCAGTGCATCGTAAACTTCCTCAATATATAATCACCGCTCTTTACAGAACTTGTTCTTAAAAAAGGCAATAATGTCGCAAACATAAGACTTACTCTAATAATTATTTAAATAACATGGATAGATAGAAATAGATAAAAATAGATTAATTTAATAATATCTTATAAAAAAACTTCTTAAAAGCTTCATAGATGTAATTTCATCTTTATTCATGTCTATAGGTGATTGATAGGTTAAAAACTTGACCAACAAGTTAGCCACATGTTGTACATGTTAGTAGCTTGTAGAATAAATTAATTATATGGCACACATATAAGAAACTTATTTTGTAAGTTTTATAGGTGTCTTGCAAATTAGACACATGTTGGAGGTCCTATTGAACATTGACATACAGCTCTTAGGTAGATAACATATATAGAAACAAGAGCAAAGCCTTTTTCATTCTTGTTAATGTTTTTTTTGTTCCTAGTCTTATTTCAAAAGTCTCTACTCTTCTTGTCTTTGGCAATAATCATTATAGTTTAATATTAAACGATCTTTGAATGATTCTTTACTCCTTTCAAGTGACATAAGAGTATTTTGATACTTTGATTGTTTGTACTTTATATCCTTGGTACAAAATAGAGCTAATTTTTTAAAATTATTTCTTAAAATATCTCTTATTTAAATTGTATATCTTATTTATAAATATATTTTTTTTATTATTATAAAAAACAGACTTATTAAGATTAATCACAAAAAATCAAATTGAAGCCGATTAATATTATTATCTAAGCTTTAAAATTTAAATTTTTTTGAAGTTAGAAGAAAAAATTAAAATGAAATGAAATATGATATATTTACATAAAATACTTTTTATTAAATTTAGTATAAATATATTTTTATTTTAAATCCATGACCAAAAATATCAATCATTTTAATAATTATCAATATTTTAATCATATATCTTTCATTTTTAATTTCTAAAAAAATTTAGAATTCAAAAATATATTTTAACTTAATTCTATTAAAAAATCCTAATTATTTCCTTAAAAAAAAAAAAAAAAAAAAAAAAAAAAAAAAAAAAACTTTAATAAGTCTATCATTATAACCAAATTATCATTTTAAAACAAATTCAAATTAGTGATTAGGTTATTTATAAAATATTTTTTTATCAAAAATCAAGTCAAAATAATAGAAGATTGATATAACCACTTAAATATTATATCTTAATTTTTTATTAATAAATATATTAAAATTTATTTAATATACTTATGGTTGGAAGTATAATAAATGTTTAAATTTGCCTACCTTATTTCTAAAAAACTAATATATATGAAAGCCAATTGCAACTTACACTATATATTTAAAATGCTTGTCAAGAAGTGAAGCAACTAAAATTATGTTAAACGAGCTAACTTTACAGTATTAATATTTATATAGGTATAAATTTATTTATTTTTATTATAAGATTATATAATTAATATTAATATTTACACAATCTTCCAACAATAATCAATAATCTAATTAGATTTTTATATCATCAATGTTATTTATTAAAATTATTAATCAATGTATTATAGTATACATAAATAATTGAAATAATTAGATAAGTTTTTTTTGTTCTTTATTATATTTATAAAAGTATGATTGACTTACAAATAATATTAAGTATAGAAGATAATATACTGTTTTATTTAGTTTTAAATTTATTGGCTAAGTGCTAACAAAAAACTATCATGTACAAGTCTTGAAAGTTTCTTAGTTTATTCAACTATAGAACAATTTTTATGAATTGGATTGTGAATAAGTAATATTCTTCCATCACAATGTATCATATTACAAAAAAAATTCCAAAAATAATAATAATAGTAATAACAACAACAACAACAACAACAACAACAATATAAATCTATAATATTTAATAAAAATAGCTTAAAAGAATAAAATCTAATTTAATAAAAGTAGACTAGTTTAAAAAATAAAATCTACCAAATTATATATTTTTTCTAAAAACTAAAACCATGCAATATAAAAAATAATATAAATAATATAAATAATCTTATTTATTATTTAGAAGTATCAATTATCTAAATTTATAAAAATTTATTAAAAGATAGCTAGAACCTTGATAATATTATAAAAAAATATGTGATGACATGGATTGAGGTACCTATCTAAATATGGCCAAAGTCTTGTTGTTATGCTATTGATTGGCAAAAAATTATAATTGTTTTGCAATCTAAATCTTTGTTGGTAATATTATGATTTTATTTATTAATTTAATTATTAATAGAATTAAACTTCAATCTATAAAATATAATTTTTTAATATCTTATAAAATATTTGTCATATATATATTTGATTATCTTTAATACTATTTTTAGTTTGTTTTTTATAATTACATTTATATTTACAAAGTAGTCTTTATATCTCCATATCACCCACTAAATCTTCTATTGTTTTTATTCTTTTCATGAATTGGTACAAAAATTCAATTGAGATGTTCAAGAATATTAAAGCATTACTTATTAGAATGTAAATTCATAACATGGCTGTTAATCTTAGCCATTTGAGGATAATCAAACCAAACTTGGCACTATTCCAAAAAACCACAATATATATATATATATATATATATATATATAATTCTTATAAAAAACCACATAACTATTCTAAAATATTACCAAAAAAGAAAAAGAAAACATTTTAGTTTCTTTAAAGTGGCACATTAAACAATTCAAACTAATCATTGTATCCCCGGTCAAACCTAGAGAGAGTGATTTCCTAACGACAATGGATTATTTTTTCATGTTGGCAAAAGTTTCAAATACAAAAGGTTCCTAAAAAGTGCTATCCCTGATATAGACACATGTTTGATTATTCTCCAAATTCCATCAAGCCCTATCAATCAAAATAATTGGCTGGGGTTTGGCAGTTTCACGGTTTAGGAGGTTTAGTTCCAAAATACGAAACCCTAAGATGCCGAAACGACAAAAACGAGGGACAAAGTCTTGTTGACGTTCAGTACGAGCTCCCACAAATTTAGTGGACAGCACGATGGGGCAGATCAAAAAAGGAGCGTGGCAACAAACAACAAAATGCAATTCTTATCTGCACATCGTCGGAGAGTGGAACCCACACCGGAGAATCTGCACAACGCCACGACTGAGCCTCCCACGCCAGTCCCCCCCACCCACGAGCAATGAACTGGATGATGATCTTCTGAACCTGAGCAAGCAAAGGCCACCAATACTATTATCGGAGCCTTCCGGATCGGCGGAGGAATCTATACAGCGAGGCAGAGGCGCTTGTTGATTGTGGTGGTGAGAGAGAGAGAGAGAGAGAGAGAGTGTGTGTGTGAGTAAGACTGAGACTGAGCGCAAGGAAGGACCCACTGCGCTGCAGCCCACGCCGTCATTTTTCGCTTCATCCACGCCGATTGCGACAGTCGTGGCATCTCCGGGGCGATGGCGAGAATTTGATGAGCAATGAAAAGAGAGTGGAAAAATATCGCGTTGGGATCCTCGGATCCCGAGCTCGCATTCGCCCAGGTGGGTGTTGGGTGGGTCCCTTCCGGGTAGGTGAGACCTGACCTTGACGGCCCACCGCTCAGCCCGTCCCGGCCCGGCCTGGCAACGATTTTCTGTCGTCGTCGTCGTCGTCGTCGTCGCTATGAAGTCGTCGTGACGTTGCCATATTCGTTGCTCCGGCTTGGGCTTGGAAAGTTTTAACTGCAAAGCCAATCTTGGAGACCTCCAGAGATTATCCTTCTTAATGAACTAACTTTGTAACAGAGTAGTATGTACGGTTTAAAGAGGGTTTCTATTTTTTTAACACAATTTTGACTCAAAATTAGGAATTAATAAAAGAACTCATGCTTGACACATGTTGCTAATTACAAAAGCATATGTATGCTTTTGTAATTAGCAAAAAGATTGTCTCATGCCTAAAATGTAAAGATTTAAAATCTTCTGTGGTTGTGTTGTTATTATGTAATAAGCATAATACAATGTAATGCTTGATCAAGATTTTCCTTTTAGAGATATTGTAAGAAAAAGGGAAAGAGATTACTTCCAAATTCTACAAAAAGTAGAATATACAAGAATCAATTTCTTTTGAAGGACCTTAAAGATCAGGTGGTGTAGGTGGTGTTATATATTCATACTACATATTCTATTCTACCAATTTGAAAAGATATAATAAAACTAATTTTTTTTGAAGTTTGATTATAATTCCCATTAGTCCTCATTATTATTTGTGCTATTTTTTCAACATGGTTGTCCTATATTCTTAATTTTGTTTACCATCTTTTTATACTCTTTAATTTTGATTAATGACCTTACTAATTAATTCTAACTTTTCTTATTAGCTATCAAATTTTTTTCTTCCATAGCTGTAAGTATTTTTTTTTAAACTTTTTTAGTACCTGCCATGTCTACTCAATTATTTGCAAAAGGTAATATATTTTTAATTTTTTTTTATCATACCTACTTCTTAAAGCTCTAATAATTTGCCACAATGTACTATATTAATCCAAGTTAGGTTGCAATTTATATAAAGGTTTTATAGATGTATATTAATCCAAGTTAGGTTGCAATTTATATAAAGGTTTTATAGATGTGTAGTTACTTAAATTTAAAATTATAAATAAAGCAAAATTTAGAGATTTTTTTAATCAATGGATGAAGATTGATATGTACTTTTCAAGTCAGAGCCACCAATATTATACATTCTAAAGATGAAAAAATGAAAAGAAAAGAAAAAAAGAAAAAAAGAATAATTTTTAGTAAAATAAATATTATTGGGATATAATAGCTTTCTTTTATATATTTTGTATATTACTATAAACAAAATATAAAATTATATTAAAAATTTTAAAGTTAAATGTCTTGTTAGAAACATAGATTTTCTTTTTTAAATATGACCTTCTCTTTGTCCTTCACAAATCAAGTAATAATGTGCATCTTATATATTATTCTATTTAACTTGGCTATTTGAAATAATGATAAAATGATAGAATAAAAACCTTTCATTTTATTTAAGAAAAAATTATATTCTAATATTGAATATGGAAGGAATTTGTATTTTTATAAAAATCAAAATTGTTATTCTTACAGAACATTATGCAAGTTTTGTTTGTTTTAACTTTTTAACCTTCTTAAATGTGTATTGGTAAGGCTATTTAACCACTTCATCTAATCAAAATCCAAAGATAACTATTTAGAATACATTTGCATCAAAACTACATATCTTTGGTAGCTTCTACTCAAAATTTTGAATCTAATACAATCTCAACAAAAATAATTAGAATATTTATTATTCAATTGAATTAGAAAATACCTAAGCAATAAATGCTATGCTCCTTTAGTTGTATAATATTACAACCAATAGAAAATAATAAAGATATTCACATAGTTGATTATAAAACAATGGAAGAAATCACAATTATTGATTTTGTTATAAATTTTTTATTTTTTTAATATGCTCTTTAATACAAGGTGTTATTATTATGCTACACTATGGAGTATAAAATAATACTTTTAATATTAAAGTGTTATATAATTCATACATAAACTTCCTTTAACAATCTTCAAATGTGTTCAAAAGTTTGTTTATTGATTATTGTATTTATATATTTTTTTTAAATATATTTTACAAAGCATAATTTTATGCACATAATTTTAATAGCTAAAAAATCTCTAATAACAATGTGCAAATTACTGCCACAAGATTATTCATGTATACAATTAATTTAAAAAAATCTAAATACCCACACATTTCATACTTTGTATAGGTATTTGGAATTTTTTTAAAAAAAATGTATTGTCTATAGATTCAAAATCAATTACATTTGATTTAAAAAATAAGTTAAAATTCCTTCTGTTAAAAACACACATTCATAATTATAATTGTTAACATGTAAGTTTTAGAACTGTAACCCCGGCCACCAGCCACGCTGGCGGGGCTCGGTCAGAGGTTGGGCAGGGAGGCAAGATCCAAGACGCCTTCTTCGACATATGGATGACATCCATCCATAATACGGAAAGATACCGGGGGAGCACCCAATTCGACCGCGCCCTACCAGAAAAAAGCTAAAAGCTAAAAGGTTAGAAGGAGCATTCGTGGACGAACAGTAGCGGAGCGGAGATTCTGGTGTGTAAGACAGGGGGACGGGGATAGGGGGGGCACAAGGCCACCCAAGGGAAGGGAAGGTAAAGGGGAAGGGACAAGGGAAGCAACCAAGCAAGGACAAGGAGGAGGAAGAAGAAGAGGGACCCAACGCCGTGCCCTCACTCTCTCACACACACCCCCTGTCCGCACCCCGCAGCGCCCAAATCTGCCGCGGCGAGCATCCAGAAGGCAGAAGGAGGGACTTTCGCAAAGAAAGGGAGCGTGGGGCAGAGGGGGCTTGCTTGCATCGACCAGGCAGGCAGGAAGGCAGGGAGGGGGATGTGGAGTGGTGTGGTGTGCGGAGCTGCGTCATGCATGGGCCGGTCGAAATTCTCGGGCACTTTCGCATACTCAGGCTTTCCGCCGGCCACTGCAGTTTTCGTGCGGAAGCATCCCACCGGCATCGCCACGCATACGTCTCGTCTTCTGATCTGTAACGGCGTGTTCGGGGAATTTGCTGGGGACGGAGGCGCTGGATGTGCTTGTCTAGCTTATTTAGCCGCACGTATTTCCAGTCTTGGGCTGAGAAAGTTGCAGTAATGGTGTTTTCATAGACTTCTGTTTGGATTGCTGGCATCGTTGCTGTCAGGCGATGCGGTTTCTGTTCGCTCGGCATATCAACCATTGCAGTTGGTTTTAGACGCCAATGCTTGGCATGAATGTCTTGGGTGTCTGGTAACCTAAAACAGAGAGATGAAGCAATTGGTTTGTTTATCTTCTCTGGTTTTAGAGGAATCGTTCGCTGGCCTCTAGTTTCGAGACAATCGTGCCAAGCTTTGTGCTTCCAAGAGCCTGAATGGATTTGGACGGTGGGTGCTACTGGATTTCTAACACCAAAGATGTACTATCTTGAGATAACTTGGTCAAATCATTTGACGCAAGGAGGTGCAGCTGAAGTCCTGGTGGTATTGTTGCTTCTTTTAGACCATTACATCTCTAGCCGCTTGTATTTGTATCCCTTTGAAGAGTTGATGGACACCGAAAAGGGTCAGGGAGGCTGTAGGTCCGATGCATGCAACTCTAACACCATCCTTAGCGTGTTCCCTAGTGCGGAGGAGAGTTTATGTGTTTGCCCTGTCTCACGGCGATGATCAGCAATGCTCACATTGTTTTCTTCTACTTCAGGAATTGCAGCTTCTCAGTTTCGAAGACGTCTTGTACGATTCTTGTTAATCAGAGACTGGTTAAAGGGTAATATGTTACGCCGGACTCTAATGAAGAGTGCAGAGTTAGTATCTGCAGTGGAGTGGTGTTGCAGACTTTCCTGCACCTGGGTGGGTACTTTTGTTGCAGTAAATCCCCTCATTGCCAATTCGATTTCTGGGCTCGTACTTTTGATGCCTTGAAGTACCAAGAAGGCTTGCTCCCTGCTGTCTGACACGTACGTAACACGTGGATACTAACTACTGTGATATTGTTTCCCTGAATATCCTTTGCACATCATCCATCTCTTACTGCAGGTATACGGGGCAAGTCTCTTCTTTACCAGTCGAGCACCGGCAGTTTGACGACGCACTAATTTTGAGTTTGACTCTGTTGCACATTCTTCTTCATCAGTGCAGGTCCTGAGTTACCCTCAGGACGACGCTGGTAGCAAAAGATACTGTTGTATAGTTATTTTAGGTAGTCTAGGCTTATTTTAGATACAAAAGACTAATAGCTCTCGTACATTGGCTTCTATCTCTTAGTTTTCATATCTCTAGAAAGCACTCAACCTGCTGCTCCGTTGTACTGCGAAGTGTGAGTTTGGAGCTTTTTGACTGGGTTGCAACCTTTGAACAAACTCAATAGATGTTTTTTCACATTCTACGATCTGGACTCATGGAATTTTCTCATCTTTGTTTGCTTCCTTGACAGTAGGGTCATGATCTTATACATATACCCGAAACTTCCGAAACTGAACTGTGTGCCGACACCAAACTCAATCATGGATTGAAAGTTGTACCTTGATTTCATTCCACTTCATTTTGTTGTCGAATTAGAGGCTCTGCTTTACATGAAACTCAATTAACCTTATTTAAGATGTTCATAGACTCCTTTACTGTTTGGTGGAGCATGGGTATTAGTCTAGCTCTTCTTCAAGTCCTCTCACTCTAATCTTGTCAAGCTCTTGATTCTGCATCAAAACTATTGTACCATTTGGCAACATTTGTGAACCATGTCAGTGTCTGGCTTGAATCCATAAACAAGATGGATTGTTCCCGAGTTAACCCTGAGCAAGAATGCCAGATCCTTCCTTGAAAGTAAAAGAGACATTCTCCAACATTTTTTGCAAGTGGAGAACCACACACTGAATAACGACGATGTTATCATTCACAGAACTTCTTTGACAATGGCATCGAATTGCACAACAGGTTGAGAAGTCAGCCCTGTGAATGAATGGGAGGAGGAAGTGATTGGAGGTTTTTCGAATATCTATATATGTGTGGGTATCTATATATATATATATATATATTTAGATACCCACACTTATTATTACACACAAGCTTTTCTACACTTTCCTCTAACTATGAACAAGGGTTAGTCTTTATCCAACCATTACCCATCCTCTTCATGCAACCAATACCCACCCCCATTTGTGCAACTTATGAATTGTTTGATTTGTTTATATTTGCATACTTCCATGTCATCTATTTGTATGTTAGTTTTTTTCATCCAATAATTTTATCATTTTTATATCATCTATAAATGTTATCCATATATTAATAGTTTCCCAAGTTTGAATTGAATCCTAAAGTG
Source organism: Physcomitrellopsis africana (assembly GCA_036785485.1). Taxonomy (NCBI): domain Eukaryota; kingdom Viridiplantae; phylum Streptophyta; class Bryopsida; order Funariales; family Funariaceae; genus Physcomitrellopsis; species Physcomitrellopsis africana. The sequence continues at coordinate 256,676 of JAWRVF010000015.1, read as the reverse complement.
TTTTGGTTAGTAATGTCAATATTATTGAGATTTACCTTATTTGTTTTGGTTCACAAGTATATGTGTATAATAAACAAATTTCTACATAATATTACATTTTTATGGTAATTTGTAACTAAACAAACATATAAAGGTTAGAAAATCAAATTTTGTCTCTAAATAATTATTAATTTAAATTATTAATTTTTTTTTATTACATGTAAAATAAAATTAATTAGTTTTTGTAAAGTATAATATAATTTGGAATTATTTTTTACCATTTTTGTAAATAAAATAATAGATATACTTATTTTTTTACTTAATTTTATCAAAATCATATGTATAAATTTTATTTAGTTTATTAAAATAGTACAATTTGGACCACTGATTATTTTTGAAATAATTTGTTTTACATGATGTTGAATTTTTTTGGCATGATATAACAATGTATCTATCACATCCAACATGATGTTACCACATCAAACAAAGATGTTTATATTAATAGGTTATTTTATTTATAATAATATTATGATTAATATTTTATTTATTTTATTATTTTGATACTTAGTTTTATTTTATATTAATATGCATGAAGTTAATAAATATTATAATTTTTTAAAAATTAAATCTTCTAATTTGAATTAAATTAATATATGTACAAATATGTTTATTTAATTAAATTTTTTTATTAAGATATTATTATTTTTTAATTTTTAAATAAATATTTTATTTAATAAAATTTATTAATTAATAATTTTAACTATATATTAAATTATATAAAATTTTATTAAAATTATTAAAAAATATTTTTAATATATCAAATTTTATTATTACTTTATTTATTAATGATAATAAAAAATATTAAAAAATATATATATATATATATATATATATATTATAATAGATTAATTTATTTATGTTAATTAGTAGAATCAATAAATTATATACATTTATTGATTTTTAAACACATTCATATTTTATATATATATATATATATATATATATAAAGAATAACTAAAAAAAGAGATCAAATTGAAAATGTATTTAGTAAATAATTCTAAATATTCTAAAGGACCAAAAAATACTTTAAAATTCTTAATAACATTGTATAAAAAGGATATAATTATATTTTTTAAAAAATAAAAGTATAATGTGAATGTGTATAAAAATCAAAATAATTGCAAGCTAAAAACAAAACGGCTTAAAATTTTTGATCTTTTAGATAAGGATCATTGACTTAATAAATGATGAGATCTTTTTAATACAACTTCAGATCATGATATATGTTGTTGATGCAAAGAGACTTCTTAAGTTCCTAATGCAAAAAGAATTTTGTTTAAATTAGGCTTGTCCTTTAGAATTAGATAGATCTAACTTTTCTATAAACATATAAGTACAAGATTACTAGAAGCATAAGGTTTAGTATTCTATTTAAAATATCCTCTCTTGACTATTAATAATAATATATATATATATATATATATATATATATATATGTATAATTTGTATACACAAACATATTTAAAACTAAAAAGTCTTTATTTAAAAAAATATTAAATTCTTTCCTAAAATTAATTTCACTTAAAATTTGGAAATCTTTTATTAGTTTTTAATGAATAAGACTTAATTTGTTTTTATTTTTAAACCACCATAATTATATATTTTAAATATAGTTTTACACACACACATATATATATATATATATATATAGATATAGACTTTCATATCTATATTATTGTTACTATTATTCATGCTTAATGTTAATTTTTAAACAAGATTTTCTTATGAGATAATATATATGTACATATATATATATATATATATACAAAAGATAAAATTTTAAACAAAATAAATCTAAAAGATATTAATATTTGAATAAAAATTAGAATATTACATATCAAAAAAAGAGTGCTTTGATTGCTAGGTGGTTTTATATAATAACAATAAAATAATATGAATTTTTTTAGTTTTATTTATTTTTATTTATATAAAAATATTTGTATTGAATTTTTAAAAAATGAACCAGCCTTTGGACTATATATATATATATATATATATATTGCATAACACATTTTAATAATAGTGCTAAGTATTTATATTAATCACCAAAAAAAACATAAGCATGATATAATATTAGTTATTATATCATAATAACTAATAGTTACAATAGTTACTTATGACCATTTAAAGATAAAAACTTATACTTGTCTTGAAATGAGTTCGATGAATCATTAAACATCAAAAGTATTATTTTATTTCTATATATTATATAGATTCTAATTATTGCTCTTGTACTTTAGAAACATCTCCTATAAACTCTGATTAACATTTTAATTAATAACTAATAACAATAATAATATTAGTATATAAGAGGACCTTATTTTTGTTCTTTATTGTTTATCAAACAAAAATCTTCATTATATAGATTAGTGCATACAATACAAATGTATTGCGCCCTAAAAATTTTCTTATATATGTTTATTTATTTATTTATTTATAATACACAATTACATACCAAATCTTACATCATTTAATATCTTTTAAAAAAATATTTATGCAGTGTTTATCATATATTATTATGCATTTTATCCACAAACAAACTTAACCATGTATAAGAGCAGTATTCTATCTTATAAAATAGACATTGCATGAATATTTGATTTTAGTATTTAATCTCAAAAGAAGTTGCATTATTTACATGTAATAGAATATCTATTGTAAATTGAATTTTATGGATCAAAATAAATAAATAAATAAATATTGTTCAACATGGCACATGTCAACATATACTGTACCATTTTACAGTCATTAAAAGATGTTAACTATTTTAAGACATCTCTTAAACACAATCATCACACTTATGATCACAAACACATCCACTTTAATAAAAATTTAACATATCTTAAAAAACAAAACTGAAATTCGTACCCAAAAAAAAAGAAACATGACATGTACTACGTGATTTTATGACATATATAGCAAGTCATAATAAAGTAATTGGACCAGTTTAGATTTTATATCTGCAAATAACTACATTAGTTTGAGTATATTATTGGGAAGAAGTTTAATATTAATGAATTATTATTCGAAACTAGCAATGACTTCATCAATCATTACATTCAAAGGCAACCATGACTCTATGTACAACCTCAAACTAATGCCGCGCTGGTAAATAACCTCATCTACTGGAGATTAGTTCACTCCAGATTAGAGCATTTTTTTTTTTCATGCAATCATCTCTTAATACCCATCCTCCTTCAGAGAATGTGCAAAATAATGGTCCATAAGAAATGTCTGCAATGCTGCATTTCAAAATAAACAGCTTTCCAGCCATGTATTTCTCAATGTTCGGAGACGTCAAGTTGAACTGGAAGACTGTTTCGACCTACTATTTGCTTATTGCAGCAATTATATACCTGTCATACTTGATGTAGTGAGACAAAACACGAGGCGATGAGTTTCCACCCCAACTCTCTAACAATAGAACATACAACTAATTCCTCACAGATGATTAAAGTACAAATGAATGGCTAAGTTTTCTTCTCCCACAGCAAAGCGGATATGTCAATATGATACAATAGTCTAAGTTGAACCTTCGTTCTCACCAAATCTCTATAGATGTATTGGGACAAGGGAAACTACTCAACTTTTGTGTATTCCATAAGAATATAAGGCGCTCTGTATATTTTGATTAATGTCCAGAACAAACCCTCCTCTAGCTCCAACTCCCCAGCTGCACGAGCTGCATAAATGTCCTCACAAATGGCAACCAACCTACAGTTCCAACACAATGTTAATACCATGAACATCTGAGTCTTCTGGTAAAACATGAAAAGAAATAAAGTTAGTTGAATGCAAGGACAAGAGCCCAAGGAATTATGTTAACGATCACCTTCGAAAGTTAAATTGATATCATGATTAGGCAGCCAATCAATCACGGGAGTCCTCTAGTAAAATAGCATACAAGTAATTTAGGTATAGGTAAAAAGCACCGCACCTGTCACACGCAGGAAAATTTTCATATGGTATTCGCATGCGGATATCGGCACACTGCAACCGAATAAACCTCCCAACTGCTAATACAAATGTAATGTACAAGCTCCAAATGCTAAATCTACTGAGTGTCTCACCCAGAAGACCCTCTGCACATGCAAAATCGTCAATTAATTAGGTCCAATGACCAAAAACTGATCGACTCGTTGCTTGTGATTGCCAGAGTCAATACAACAACGCATTACGGAAGCAATGCTTACTTGGAGGAACTTCCTCAGAAACTGTGATAGCTGCTGGACCCATCATTGATCCACAATCATTTGCAAGACTAATATCGCGCTGAAAAGACCACCATGCCTGTCCGAATTCTCGCTTCAATGTCAAGTTTCCGGAGATATAAACCTGACAGCAATATTCACAGCAAAAGAATGGAAATTAACGTCAGTACCTAAAAGTTCATCCACATAAATTGAAAATTAGCTCAGAACCAGCAGCCCTTGTATGTCCTGAAATAATAGCCGAAACCCTCAACAGCTCTAGATATTGCAGAAGTCCATGCATGTACTATTTTTTGATGAGAAGGCATCAACATGCTCCATAAGGATGCATTCAAGTTATCGCTACATGGGAAAGAAAGACACGAAGTACTTACACTGGAACCCTCAAGCATATGCACATCCCCAGAACCTGGTACTCTAAAATATTGTGGATAGAGCTTGTCTATGTAAATGGAATCAGAGGTTCCATTTAGAACAGCCTTCAACTGGTCAGGTAACACATTCTTATCTTGTTGAGGCTGCAGTGCGTATGAAGCCAACTCTTTTTCCTTGGGACGCTCACGGTGGAAACCCCACCAAGAGCTAAAGACAAGGTCATCAGAATCAATAGAATGTATCAAATTTTTAAGTGTAGACGGAGGAATAAGCCAAAGAGAGGCCCCATCAGGTTCACAGCAAATAACTTGGACATCACGGAGTTCATATCCAGCCAAAACACTACGATGCTCATCCGGATATCTAATGCCCGTCAGTGTGTGATTATGGCACAGGCCTGTCTCATAAAGCTTAAAAACTCCACCCGCTGTTTTCACTGCAATACCCGCGTGAACGTCCATCACAAGATTTGGAGTGTTTGTTGGATTTCCACTACTGTAGATCTGTCAAAGAAAATCCAGTCAAAGAAAGCTATCACTCCTCTGAGAAATGAGCAAAAGTAAACGATCTTAAGATGCGCTACTGAAATGGCCGAACAATCAAACCTCAATTTGTAATCAATTAGAATACACAGCTTCAGACGACAGTCAGAAGATTTATCAAGATAGGCTTTTTCTATTTTTCGAGATATTATACTTATTTTAACAATTAAAGAAAATCATAGACCAACTTTTAATCTAAAATGAAAGACAATAATTAGTAAAAGTATGCACGACAAGACCTGGATACTGCGGAAGTAAATAAGCGTTAAAAGAAGGGATAAATACCAGCATGGGAGCCCAAATGACAGCAATCAGAATTGCAAAGAGAAGAACTCCACTACAGAATTTGATCCACATGCTCTGCTTCTCGCCTAACCGATGCTTCTCTCGGTTAAGCTTATTATCACATTGCACTAGAAATAGACTCCCATAGATGTCCTCCAGCTGCAATGTTACACTCAGATCTTGATTATTGTTGCTAATCACTAGAACTTGTGCAGCTAGAATATCAAGACTATGATTATTTCATTTATACAAGAGAAATACGCAGGTATAAAGTTAAAAAGACGTACCTTAAGCCAGTCATACATATTGAGAGCTGTTGTGGTACAAGACCAGTCAAGTACGCATCGGAGCTCGAAGAGAAACGGCAGTGCACGGTATAGGCGGAAACAGTTCCAGCTCATAAGATTCACCTTTCTCGCCAAGAATTGCCCATATAAGGCGCTCTTGTGAGGGAGACCATACTTTATCTGAAAAGCTTGTAAAGCTAGAGACAGGGCCTTCATCATGTAGAATATCCTCAGCGGTAAGAGCCGGAATTCATGTTTATTTTTTGCCTCCACCGTTTCATGATCCTCAATGCTCCACACAAATTGTGACACATAACCTGTGTACAGCATTAGGGTGCACAGATAATAAATCACCTTCCCAGATGCAAATGAACACAGGTAGAGCACCCGATCCACTACGATCAGGAAGAACAAAGTCTGTAGAAAACCACCAGCGGTCCACACACCCGACTTGTGTTAGTATGCATAGTGTTATAAAAATCTTTTCCAGCACTTTATTGCGAACTTGAGGCAAAACACACCAGCTACTCATTTTAGAGAATTATGAGATTGTGCCTCTACGCGAAGCGATCCATTTGAAGTGTTATGGGAAGCTCATGAATGTAGAAGCAGGTTATGAAAGTAGCTCAAAATCAGCAAATAGAAGACTCCACTTTCAAAACCTGCTTCTACATTCATGAGCTTCCCAAAACATTTCAAGTTTAAACCAATTCAAAGAAACGCAACTTGCATACGACTAAGCACAGCCAGAAACGAGATGAAACGTACCATCAGTACAATAATGAATCCCTTCGGAAATTGGTCCTCCACTTGGGTAACATCAAAAAGACCAGAGCTATGCCTCATAAGGGGTTGATAAAAGAACGCCACAAATACAAATGTGAGGAGTTCCGTCCCAAAAATATAGGCATACAAATCCACCTCTCGTTTTCCTCCAGGTATTACGGACAAGATTGGGTACGGAAATCTGGTCTCTTCGAGCAAATTTTCCTCTTTTGCTCTCAGAAGCTCGTCAGCTAAGTCACGAGCAGGTGTGAGAGAGATATGATGAGAATCCGCCAAAAATGTTTGAGATGAAGCAACATATATGACCTCTAAAACAGCCAGGGCAACCTGAGGTCTATCAGGACTGCTCTCAATACTTTCTACTCGAACTCGACTACTGTGATTCATGCTAGCATCGTCAGAATTGGGCAACCTTGGCTGGCGTACAGACGCCAGCAGGCGATTGAATCCAGACTCTATTGTTTCAGGTTGTATTCCTGCCTCAGGCCATTTGCCCACATCCAAGGAGACCTGGACGAAATGAGGTGGAGCTTCACTACCATTAGTCAAAGCCTGAAAATAACTCAACATTCCCAGCCTCAGACTAGTGAACCAGCCTGAAATCTGTGCCACCAATGCCCCCATCCTTTGTGATATGGTCAACCTAGTTGGCGGACCAGCTTGATTCTCATGATCCAGCATACGCCGACTTGATGTAAAGGGACTAGATTCAGTGACTAGCATCCACTCACCATCTCGGGCTTTAATGGAACTCTGCACTAAAGTTGCTAGATAAACCAAGAAAAGCGGGAGGACACTTAGAACAAATGAGTGCGTCATCTCACCCCCTGGAATACCGAACTTCTTTAACCAAGGTGGAATATACTGATCAGAACAATGCTGCTGATGGATCTGGTAACAATATTGCAATAGAATATTGAACTCGATATAAATTAGCATAGCTAACCAAAAGTATTGACTTGGTCCGGGGTTCACAAGTAAGGCATAAAGGAAGAGGACAGCTGGAAACATCAGTGTCAAGAAGCTGAAGTTCCAAACATACACAAGAATGAAAAAGACGTAGCAGACGAGGTCAGTGTTAGCTCGTAATTGTGAGTAGATGAATCTGAAAATCATAAAGAGGCGTCGCCAAGTCTCGTTCATGTACTGAGATTGTTGATGAGACATTTCATCCACTGAAACTTTAGGTGGAACCTTTGAATTGTCCACTAATTCTTGAATAGTGATCTCCTCTTTTTCAGCGGGAACGTGATCTTCTTCTGTAGAAGACCCCTCTGTGCTATCATCCTCATTCTCAAGGTTCAAGAGTCCAACAAGATTTGCAAGGGCCTTGTTTCCAAGGTTCTGAACCTGAGCAACACCCTCCTCTAAGAGCTGAACTCCTGACATGAGAACTGGCCTGGATTGATGTTTTCCCTCAACACCTATGTCAGACCCAGTTTTGCGGTGATCGCCTGGTTGACTCCCCAGAAGTTTCTCTTGCCTTTCAGTAGCAAGGGCATCTTCAGAACTCCTCGATTTTTTCTTCATGACAGGTTTCCTCCGTCGAACACCTTTGACCTCAGCATCACTTTCGTCGGATTCACGATCCACGAACCCTACGCGTATAGGATCCTTCTCAAAGCTAAGTCGCCTCTCTATACCGGCATCAGGACCCCTTGTTGCAGCAGTTTCAGATGCAATACGTTCCAAAACTCTAGGGGTATCAACTAGGGGTCGAGGAGACTGAGAGTAGGGAGAAGCTGAAGGTTGAATACTCTTTTTCCGATCAGCAAGCTCGAACTGAGGCCCACTTGAATCAAGAACTTCTAATCGCAGTTGCATGTGAAGCATATCATGCTTCATCTTGTCAACTTGTACACGACGATGATGCTTCCGCTCTTCCATTTCTCGAATCCTCTGCAGCTGCTCCTTCTTCCATTCCGCTTTATCTTCCTGAAAATCAGATGGCAAGTAATGTGATTTGCTAAATTGAAAACCCACCTAATTCTCCATAAGATTGCCATTAAACATCAACAATAGCTTGACATGACGAAACGTTCAATAATTGTATGAAGAAAGGAATAATTCAACTCTTTAAAATCGAGGATCAAGTACCAATTCAAAAGCATCAATGGCCAAACCATGAAATCTTATCACTTTAGAAGCAAAATTATAACACAACAATAGTTGCATGCTGTCCCCGCAACATTATGAAATATATTTTATAAAAATTGCATGGACCACTTGAGTGTATACATTCAAATCACAGGATTAGAATCAAACACATGAAGATCCATTTGGAAATATAAATAATATGCAACTATAAGGAACCGCTGGCCGAGTACCAAGAGAAATGTTCATGTAATACACATATACAACCGCGAATAAAAGTACAACATGCAACTGAGTTAGTATTTCAAATCTTCAGCATACACCAAATATCACAGAAAAAGCTCATAAATATCGTCATTTTCACCTGTGCATGTGCGCGTGCCTCCACTTGCTGAGCCTCAAGATAGCGCAAGACTTGCTCAAACTCGCGGGACCGAAATATATGCGCTTGAAGACCGACTACGCAAAATATAGTGATGTCAACCAGTGCGGACCTCTCCGTGATACGAAATCCATGATCGTATTTGTAGAGCCCAATATAGCTGAGCAGACCCTGAGGCAATGTACATGTTTGCACACCCGCAAAGCCAAAATAGGGTGCTTGATAGGTCAATGAAGCAACTATGAGAATAAAATTATACAATCTCAAGAAACGGAATATAGAGTTACGTCGTTCCATGATTGTGCCACGCATGCGAAAAAATATAAGTGACATCGCGAGGTATCCCAAGTGAAGAACATCATACTGCAGTGTCCCAGTTATGAAAACGAGCACAAGAACAACATGAAGGAGGTGGCGATAGAAGGCAAATCGCAAGTAATCAAGCCACGTCCACTGCGCAGTAGTTTCGTATGATATCTCCTTCCAAGCCAGTCTATCACTTGCAGGTAATATACCAGCATGTAATGAGCGCGGATCCAGCATTCCAGCTGCAATATTTGCATGCAATTGGAAGCATGATACTATAAAAACCACAAAATGTGCCACCAGCATTTGACGATCATCAATTGTGAGCCCTGCCAAAAGCAAAGAATACTTGCTCGTCAAAACGCAAAAACAAAGCTAAGATGTGATTCATCGAAATATGACGCCCTGTTGTGGTTAACTTCCTTGATAAAAAAGTTAATCAACGACGAAACACTGGAAAGATAACTTCGGAAATTGCCAGAAAACAAATCAAATCACATGTTCACCTTTTTCGAGGCAAAAATTGATCCTAACTGACCACGATTTTAATTGCAAGGAAGAAGATTTCTACGACTGAAACATTTGACAGCACTTACATCTTGATCCTATCAGAAGTGACCAACGTATATTTGTAAACTGTTGTTTGATAAGCATCGGTCCTCTTTGCACCTAAACGTGCAAGATTAACACAAGCTATACTTAAGAAGGTACATAATGCAACAAGGTTAATGTAAGCCACATACCCAGCCAACACTGCCAGCAAAAAAATTTGTGACTGGTATAGCTGCTCCAACATTGAACACATTGAAGGTGTGGCCCTGGTGCATGTAGAGAGGACACTCTCCATGGCGGAGGTGATCCGCCAAGAACAGCATACTCAGTAACCATTACACATGCAAACAGAACCACAAAGAACGGCCATAGTATCTTTAGCGTTCGTCTTGGTAGAATGATGCAAAGAGCTAAAATGAATATGTAGAAGAGTGAAAAAACGTTGAGAAGGGCAAAGCTTGACAGCAGTAGCGCAAGCATGCTGAGCTCGAGTCCATAGAGCTGACAAAAGTGCTCTATCCTGTGCTTGAAAATTATGCCCAATGTTCGCAACTGAGCTTCGTATCTTTCCTGTTCAAAACATAAACGTCGTGTTACTTCAACACACAATGCAGATAGAGTTAACCGGCACTAAGAAATAATAAATTTAAAATTCAAGTATATGTTGTTGCTGCAGCAAGGAAGTTAAAGCCACGTTAGAGCAGTATCTGATAACAAATCATATCATACCTCAAAACATAGGTGTTCAAATATATACATTCACAAAGATACAAGGAAGATCATACCTGTCTTAACAAAAGCATGCCTCTTCTTGTCCATTTTCTGTTTTCCGAGAGACTCCCCCATGGGGACTCCAGATTTGGGCGCCCACCGGCTTCAGTCCCACTGTTGGTTGGTACAGATAGCTTAGGCCGTACGACTGAAGAAGAACTTGAGTCTGATTCAGAAGTGGAAGTTGAATGGAAGCTCTGGCTTCTCACAACCGATTGCTTTTCACTGACAGTTACCCTTTTCTGAGCCTTTTCAAGCAAAGGCTCAGTTACTCCGGAATGACGTACGCTGCTACCAACGCGCCGACCTTGGGGAAGAAAGAGTAAACAGGGTTCTCCATAATGCTCGTCCACACGAAGAGAAGCTGGCAAGAGCTCAAGCCATCCTAATGTAGTGCACTTTAGAATGCACATCATTAATACAATCACTCGGCTCCTCAATCCTAATTCCAGACCCCAGAACCCGGTTTCAAATACTCTTAAACCAAGCCAATAAGTAAATTCGCCATGTGCTTGATCTGGAAACATCTCTGCATCCTGACCCCACATCTGATACAGGTACTCAATTATGATGATGAAGGATGTGTAGAGAACATATGTTCTGCCTGGTAGAGAGGAAGTCTTGGACATGTTACAAGTAACTACAAGCATAACCAAGTACAAGAACCCCAGTGCGCTTACAGGAGTTACGGCCGCGTAAAACACGGCTACAGAGAGGAGCTTTCCTGTGTGAAGAATCAATAGCCGCTTTATGAAAGCTACAAGTCCTAAATTGGAATCAACTTCGTAAGCTCCTTCCTCAGCATCCTCTGGTGCAAGAACTTTCTGGCTGCGCTCAAAGCTGAATATCTCCATGACAATGAGAATGACCAATGGATCCCAAAGATGTTGGAACAGTGACGCCGCAGGATCAAATCCAAGGTAAAGACGAAGTGATACCCGTACATCGACATAGTGTTGCAGGATAGGAAAAGCACTTAAGGTGTAGCGCACAACAAAGACGGCAGCGGAATACACCAGAAGCGGAAACCAGAGACGCTTTTCTGTTCTCCCAACCACCTGGCGCCCAGCAATCCAAAATAGGAGTAGGCAGAGGTATCCAAAGGCAACATAATTTTGATCGACACTAAAGACCACCAGGAGTACTGTTCCATAAGCGACGTACGTGCTGAACATATGATAAGTACGCCTCACTTTTTCTGCTGTCGTTGCAAGGAAGCGTGTGATCCAATGAGCTGTTGGCAGCAAAAGCAGGTAGGAGAAGGCAAGTGTCAATGTCGCAGACTACTGAAGGAGTAAGACTCACTTAGCCTGAGTAGAAACGTAGACTAAAGGAATATTGGAAAGTAGTCCAAACACAGTTTTCTGTTCCCACAAATCTCATTGGATCGATTAAAGCAGGAAAAACTACATTAGCTTACTGATTATTCCTAGATAAATTTGAAAAATAGACGACATCCACCAGTATCATGAAACACAATACACTATAGAATAGCAATCAGATCACCGTAAATCAATCTGCATGCATTTGTACCTGAAGCATCACTTTCTTCTTGTAAATGGTTGAAATTTGACGAGGCATACACAGATAATAGAATTGAGCGTCCATTTCCAGTTTTAAAGATTCCCCATCCAAGTGGTGGTTGAGGGCTGTGCTGAACTGTGGCTGACAACGAGCTTGCAACCTTGAGTCCGTGATTCTGGACGGATGAGAACACCAATAATACCGCTATGCTCAAAAACTCTTCAAAATTGGATTTGTGCCATACACCTGCGCACAAGCATCACGACTGAGCTACCGAAACAAAAACAAGCCATTGAGATACACAATTTAATGAAAACAGCAAAACAAATCTTTACAGATGAATGATTAATTAAATTCATCGTGCGTAAAATTTCAATGGTTAAAATATGGATGTAGGATAATGTAGACTCAAACCTAAAAGAGAAAGAAAGGGCTTCAGCATTCCAGCATGGTCAGCAAGGTGTGTTGATATCCAATCCAGCCGTAGAAGATAGAGGATCGCAAAGTGCACCTCACACAGTAGGATCAAAGACTGTCTGGATGCCTTGGCCACCGTTGAACTCAGCAGGAAAGAAAGGAAAAATCCCACTGCAATGAACCACACACATGAAAGCTTCTTCCAGACACCAATCAAAGACTCACACAGTTATAAGCAATGGATAGAAGCTTTGCACCAAATGTAACCTCACACAACTGGATCAACACAATACAATAGTGGTAACATGACTGAAGAACATTGGAGGACAACAAATGATAATCTATGTAACCTTCGAAACATTCACAAGTCTATCATAGTACTGACAGCGAAATAATTTGAAATACTTTACTTCAAAACCAAAGACTTAGGAAAAGCAGCGCGATGATTGTCACACAGTTTTGAACAAGTCACAGAAACAGACAAGCAGCAATACTCACTGTAAACTGCATGCAGCAAACCACCCTTCATGCCCACGTTGAAGATGAGGATCAGCGATATTACATGGGCACTTCTACGCACAAACCATGCTACTACTGCTAACACCATTAGCTTAATATCTTGACGATCTGCAAAATAAAAACCACAAGATGTCAAGAGACTTTTGTTAAAATTTATGGTCATTAAAATTTGAAAAATAAAAAAACCACAAGAATAGAAAATACAATAACACACATCCAAAACAGTAAGTAGAATCAAGATGACTTGCTTCACAGTATGAAAGAGGCACAACGTTGACCTTCTTCTAGCAAGCCATTCGCGTCTTCTCCATTTGGGCTTTCTGGATCGCCCAAGTTATGCAAAATATTGTTGCTGACAAATATGTCAGTTGCAAGAAGCAATCCCAATGCATACTGAGCGAAGATGAAGAGTCCCGGAGTGGAGTAGTGCCACAACCCAATTAAGTGCCAGATCTCCGTACCCTGCAGAGAATAGATTACAAATTCAAATACTATATAGTATACATTAGGTAGATGGAGCTATCACCTCAACGTGTACGTTAATTAGACCTCAATTTACTGATCAAAAAACATTCACCCTTACTGATTATTTTACCCTACTTCGAATATTAAGTGACATTTTCAAAAAGTACCATAACAACACATTTCATCGAGTTCATGGCCAATTTTCTAGTTTAGAAAAAGAGACTCGTCCTGATGAACGGAGTAAAAGCAGCCATCAATTCGTAGACAAACCCATCGATTTCCAAGCACTTCTGGAAAAATGTATACCAGATCAAACTTGGTCTTCATTATAGAAAATGCGGCATTGAAGAAGTACGTAGTCAAGGCATACAGGAGGATGAAGCCAAGCAGTACTGGATTGAGCCTTTGCAGAGTGCTAGCTGCAGGAAAGGCAAAGAAAATGTAGCCCACATACAACAGCAAAGCAAATGCACAGAGGCTCGCATAAACGAAGCTCCAACCAATAAGCGCCACCATACATATCTGTCATTCACATAATGGCACACATTAAAATCCTAACTCCATGTACAAACTGCTGCTTTTCAAACACAAAAACAAGAGTTTACAAACAAATACCTTCTTCCATCCAGCTGTAAAGCCTGCTAATTTTGTTCTAGCGACTTTAAACGGCGACGATGAAACATTTCCAAAAATGCTGAAGGAAAAGGAATGCAAAGAAAAAAGAAAAAAGAAAAAAAGGCTAGAATCCACGAATTCACAGCAGCTTGCCCTCAATGACCACGTCAGAGTCAGGGCCAGAAGCGAAAGAATCTTACCGGAAAACCATAGGTGAAGAAATTTATTGTAGCATGTTGACAAGCGAGTATTCGCCTTTGCTCAATAACCCACCTCCTTGAGTTTCTGCACGAAAAGACTTAGATTAGTATGAAGTCCTCTGGCTCAAACTTCACAAATCAACAAATTCAAACAAAACTTAAATAGGGCAAACATAATTACAGAACAAATGCATGTAAACAAATGAAAGAACACGACAATCTACGCTTACAGTGATTCCCTGTGGCCGGGACCTTGATTTCTATGACCAGAACCTTGATCGGAGTGCAAGAGGCTCTCTGTAAGCAAGTCACTCTCAGAACCGCCATAAGTGAATGACCGAGCACTGCGACTGTAGGTTGTTGGTAAAGTGTCTCTACTCTCAGCAAGTTGTTGTCTACGATCCTCATCCAAATCGTTTACTGCAACACACAGCTGCCAATGCAAACGTCCAACAATCAGAAGAGTTAGCATTGTCAATCAGATTTGTACAGTTCTTTCATTTGTCCACATGCATTTGTTATGTGATTGTGCTTGCCTCATTTAGATTTTGTTTGAATTTGTTGACTTATGAAGTTAGAGCCAAAGTGTGTCAATTAGATATGCTTATTTTGAGGACTTCTAGGAAAAATCCATACAAATAGAAGCCATTGAATTTTAAAAAACAAAGAATCAAGTTAACAAAAACAATGCCTTCGCATTAAACAAACCAGCATGAAGAAGGCAATAAGTGCCAAGCTCTGAACAGCCTCAGGCCACCCCATTTCTAACATCGAACACTTGAATAGACCTATGTACTCAGCAGTTTCCTGCAGTTCCTGAGGGAATGAGATAGGAAGTTGATACAGGTACTGCAGCATAATGTGCATCCCTGTACAGTACATCAAAGGCCTCCATCCCCTACAGCCCACCATAACGAAACAAGAAAAATAAGCAATCGCCTAGTAGAGTTTGTGAAGACGCTAAAGACTTACAATAGGAAACTGTGAAATTCCAGGCACTCACAAGCAAAGGAATAGCACAAGTGAAAAAACAAAGCAACATCTACGAATAAACATAGCTCTTAGAACGCTCAAACAGCGTAATGAAGGCAAAAAAGGATATTGTTAGAAGTAAATACTCCTTCCTTTCAATCCTTCAACACCACCACTATAATGACATAACACTGCATAACAGGAAGTGCCCTGAACCTTATACAACGGTAAAATAAACAACTGTGTGTGTTTCCTAGCAAATCGAAAAAAGGATAACACATCTTCATGTAGCGGATTTACAGAATCAGATTAATCCACACTGGATTCAGTAAGAATGATGCTGAGAAGATGCACATTGTAAAATTCGCTATAAAAATCTAATCGAAATAACAGGTAAGTAGATACCGGGCAAGTCCAACGAAGTTACTCGTCATGGACCAGTGAAGGAGTCCAGCACAACTGTAAATAAAGTAAGGAAGAGCAATCCAAGATGGACGAGCCACTCCCGCTATCAGCTGGACAGTGGGCAAGACAAAGCTTATCAAATTGGCTCTCCAGTGAAACGTATCCTCGTCTGCAATCATTCAGGCCAAAATTTGACTTTAGACCCAAATGTAACATAATGGTGTCCGATTTTTCCAGATAATTGATGTCAAACCTCATCAGACAACACAACGTAAATGCATATGAGAAGATTGCATAGCTTCACTCATCCTTCGAAAACATGACCATGAGTACAACACGGGACAAACGCCTAAATTATACACTAAATAATCCCCAAAAGGGCACAACTGATTTGTAGATGTATCCAAAAAAAATTGCAGGATACCTACCCGGAGTAGAAGAGGTTGAAAACCTTGTTTATAACTAACTTGCATAACCTTGACATGATAGTAAGTATTACCAAAATCTATACCATACTATCCACATCACTTTAATATTTTATGGGGTTCAGAAAACACAATTCGATCGCATTGTCACGTAAAACGAATTTGATGTCTACAACCATAAGAATTTTCAGTTTCTTTCATATAATTATTGTCATGTACCATAATACGCATGCGTAGACCCCGGCATTGTAGAATGCTGTTCATGATACAAGGCACATGCAGCTGTTAAAGCTACAGCAAACTGCGGAGCCATGATCAAAAACACTTCTGAGCTGCTTTCCCATGGATTCAGACTGCGTGGAACATCACAGAAAAATTTCAGTAACATCAGAAGTTACGCACGGGTAGAAGTTTACAAACCATATAATATTAAAAATATTGCACCTAGTAAGTGAAAACAGTACAAACTTCGAAAACCTATATCAACAAAGTACTTTGCCAAAATTCCTACCTGGCTAAGCCTAAAACCTTCAACCATTGCGAATCTAAGAAGCTCCCATCCGCAGCGAAGACTGTACATCCAATGGCCACCACTCCCTCGACCACGATTACGATAGTGGCCAACAACACCACGGACATCCATAGTCCTGACCTTGGACGAGTCAAACCTGAAAGGTAACCAACAAGATTTAAGGAAGTTTTTCATTTCAACGGCAAGTAATGGGACCGATCTACAAGTACTATCGTAATTGTCTAATTCTCTTACCACAAGTTATTGTACAGACACAACGATAACCAAGAACTCGGAATGGACTCGAACATAGATGAACACCTCATAGCTTTCTTCGTTTTGATAGATTCAGCTCACATTGATGATGCCCTCAACTTTGAAGCGAGATTCAACTGGGTACTAACTGGGTACTACTTACTAGAAATCACATGGAGAACTACCCGTAGGTTGTACAATTATGCATCCACAAGCTGAAGAAACTGAGACTGAAAATTTTCCACCGAAAATTATAGAAATATGACATTATTATCGAAGTTTTCGAACCATGAGCAGCATTGCGTACATGCCTCCGCTCAAAAATGTAATCTTCAGAATAATTTTTGAGCGTGACCGAAAATTCAAAATTTCTTGCAAGCCTGGACGATTAGATGTAGAAGTCGAAAAAAGCGCGTGCATACCTCGCCGCTGAATCTTGAATTGGACCACGAAGAAGGAAATAAGGAAGCACGAGGAGATCAAACTCCAACTTCCAAGGGCAGCTGCGCATCATCCAAATGGTCAAGATTTGAATCGTTTAAAAACACAAAAACCTCGACAAGCGACTTAAGGTTTAAAGTTTAACCCTAAAAATACAGCAGAAGTGCAATATAAAGTGCCCAAACAGGGGAATGGATTCACAAACGATGAATTCTAAAAAGCGGCTATTCAGTGAAATTATAACGGCGATCATCTCCACAGATAAAAAAACTGAATTCGGATCAGGGGCGACTAACCACATAGTAGCACCACCGGGGCGAAGGCCCCAATTGCTGAAGCTTGCATGCTTCAAGTGTAGAATTCTTGCCCTAGGTACCTGTTTCTCATCCTAAACCTTCCAAATGTATCCCGTTTCAGAAAACCATCCCGCTTTCTCAAATCCTCCGCACGTTCCAAATCCAACCAGACCTTCTACTGAGCTTGGATTCAGGATTCCTTACGACAATCTATGACATATCTTAACGGCACCAAATCTCAGTTTCTAAATTCCAATACAAAAAATATGAAAAAAAACTTGGTCGCCACACAGAGAAAGGCCTCCGTGAATCGAGATACACCGACTGGAGAGAGGGTTTATTAGATTGATCCAAATTGAGAAACGCAGAAGAGAGAGAAGCACGGAATGTTTGGAAACACGAGAGAGGCAATCCTCCTGCACACAGATCCAAGCCTTGCGAGCGCAAGTGTGGGCACATGGCTTCACAGCACATCCTGGGCCGGGCCGGGTCGGGCCCATCCGCGTTGGGTTCACTCCAGACCAGGGCCGGTGAAACCCGCTCCCGAAGCCACTTGGTGGATTCTTACAGGATATCTTCGGAGATGCGTTGCTATACTCGCCAGCTGGCGCATTCGGGAGGTTTAGGGTTAACAGTTCTTTTTCTTTTCTTCCATTGCCACCGAAAAAGGTAAATTTACGTGGATAGCTCTGTTTTTATTTTTATTTTACAATCAATGGGTGGATATCAGTTGCAATGTCAAAATATTTGATAGTTACAAGGGATCATTTTTAGATGAAATTTTGCATTTGCAAAAGGAATGAAATGACCTATGCTATACTAATTAATAGATGGACCTTAGGATCTTCCATAAACTTTGCATTCTCTTCCTTTTGTAGTATAATTCTATAATTTTAAATGTGAAATTGGAAGGTTTTTTAAGACAATGTTGAACTTTATATTAAATTTTTTGTTGAAAGTATATTTCTTGATAATTCATAAACACATGTATTATTGATTGTAGTATTACATTCTATATTGGTGTTGAATTAGCTTGATTGGCTTTAATGGTAACTTGATCTCTATTGCGACTGAAAGTTTGTTTGTTGAATCATTGACTGAATTATAAATATAAGTTAAATGGAATAGCATAATGTTTTTAGTTGTTGTGGCATGTGTATGTGTATATATATATATATATATATATATCACCTTGAAGATTGCTAACATGAGCTTAATTAATACAAAATAATATTATTTCTTAAATATCTTTTATAAAAAGCATGTCCATAATCACATATAGTAAATCATACAAATATTAGTTAATTTTACAATTTTATTTGATATTATTTTGTATGAAAACATATTATTAATCATATTAATAAAATAATATTAAATTTTAATGCACCATTAGAATTTTCCCTTGAAAAAAAATTGAGGGCCTTTAATGTTCATACATCAAAGTAATAATATTTCCAATTTTCTGTCACAATGGCATATCTAAATGATGTAATCAAAGAGAAATTATTAATTCTTCTTCTACTCTAAAATTTCCTCTTTGACATCAATAACTAATTTCTCCACCAATCTTGCAATTGATTTCACTGTGACATTATACAACCTTCAAAAAATTAATACTTTAAAAAACAAAAACAAAAAAAAAAAAAACACATTTTGCAATGTTTTGATTTTTTAGTTTTGTAATATGTTGCTTCCTATTATTACTCTTACCACCTTCATTTGTATATAAATAATTTAATCTTTTATTTTTATTTTGCAAGCTTTCAAATCTATCCTGATAGATATATATATATATATATATATATTTACATACATACACACTAACAATAAACATCTTGTCTCAAATTCTAAGAATTAATGAGCTTATTGTGAGAAATATTTATTGACAATAATCACATTATGAAAAAAATTGAAAATTTATTAAAATAATTTAAAATAATTTAAAATCAATAATTATTCAAAAAAATTTAATCACTGTTGGAAGATCAATTTGATTTGTATTGAAAAAGACAATTTAAATTGTAACAGAGGAAGAAATTTAAAAGAATAATAAATTTTAAGTTATAAATTTGAATTTGTAGTTTAAAACAGAAAAAATATCAAAATTGATTACATTTTATAATTATAAAGGTATTTTTATTTTAGATATGTAATTTAATACAACTATTTCTTAGAAATTTAATATAATGACATGTTTTCTAATATTTTATTTTATATTTTAGAAAAAAAAATATATACATGATTATTTGATAAGAAGAAAAATGAATTAGATGTAAGAGAATTGTCTTAGAATCTATAAGTTTTTAAGATATGTTTCTTCATTTTAGAACTTTAGAATTTTTCTAATTTAAGTATATAATTTTTTTTTTGATGAATTTATTAATTATGTATTCATATAAATTATAGAAAAATTAATTACACACTTAGAACTGTATAGAAATATTTTTTGTATAAAATTATATATTTTGTTCTTTTGATTTTTGTATTGTTTATAAAATATGCTAATATAAATTTTAGTCACATGTTTTGATTTATAATATATTATTATATTATATATAATTATATGTCAATAACTTGCTTTAATAAATTACTTTGAAATAAATGTTGTATTTTTTCAATCCAATCATCTTAAAAGGCATTCCTACTTTGACCTTCTTAAAATGGTGATGCCACTCCTAATTAAAATTTTCTTGCTTATATGTTATTCCTCAAGTTATTCTCTTAACACTTATATGGTATTCATAAATAATTATTATCCAAGTGACTAAACAAAATATTCAAAAAAACTTTTAGAACTTTTTAAATGGTAATTTTATAGATTTTCTTATACTATTCTAGAACACCTTTTAGACTGTAGAATAAGACTTTACACCTATAGATTTATCCCAAATTCACACCTATAGAATTATCCCAAATAAACATCCAACTATTTCAAAACAAGTTGGTTGAAACAAGCCTCAAATATAAAATTAATTATGGTAACAAAAGGCCTCAAGATCTTGATATATAGTTTTGAAATACATTCATAACTCTATATTTGCATTAAAATAATAATGAGACTTTTAATTACTTAATAATAAAATTCAACACCAAAAAGCCTCAAAAATCTATAGACAAAATTAAATTTTTTCAATGATATTTCTTTTACAAGATTAACTCTTATTAAAATATATATATTTAAAAATATATATACATATATCTATATATGGATTAATAGATTCCAAACATCAAGTTTAGATGTTTATCTTTTTCTTTGAACATCAAAAGACCATAAAAATAAGTTGTACAATGTTTATTTGCATCAAATAAAATTTATATATTTATTTATATATATTATATCTTTTATACGTTTTTTTATGGATTAAAAAATATTACAATCATATAATATGTTATTATTAGATACCATATATATAATGTGATTTGGATAAATGAACAAACATTTTTCACAAATAACCTATAAGTCACATGGATAATTTTTAATTTTTAATTTATTTAATAACATAATTTTTCTATTTAATAAAATATTAAATATTCTAGTGGTATATTGATCCAATAACATACAACCGGTTAATATTTTATAAAGATTTTAATTTTTTATAAATGTCATATAAAGGGATTTTGCTTATAATTCAACAAAAATATTTCAAACATGTGAAAAAAAATTTATAATTTCAATACTATGATTATGTACAATTATAAAGAACATATAAATGTCTCTTATAATAATGGTTTTTATTTTTAAAATTAAGAATGAGCAAAATAAATCCTAAATAATATATTGATAATTTACTTTTATGTTTTTCAATTTGAACTGGTGTGTACAACAAGATTTGAACGTATAAAACTCATGGTGTATGCTTCAATATTTACCTTGCATCAATGAGAGTAAAAATAGAGCATTGCATTAGGATTTTGTAAGAATGATTGCAAATCTTGTATGTTTTAAGAATCCAACTACAAAGAATCATAGACAATACATATGCAATGCTCTCTCTCTCTCTATATATATATAAACCTATAACTTGAGTAAAAATATAAAAAAATATAACTACATATTTAAAAGTAGAAATGTAAGTACAAGGTTGTTTCATATAACGTTTCATTGTTACCATATGCATTGTATTATCTCTTGCTTCTAATAATATTTTATATCAAGTTCATAATATTTGTATGTTTTGGTTTCATTTAACATGAAATGTTTTATTTTATTTTTGATAATTGACAAAGGAATAATAAAAAATAATAATATGTTTTTAGTTGGATGTAACTTGCTATTAAACTCAGAAAAGTAGAGATCTAAAGTTTTACAGTATTCATTACATCGAACATGCAATATATTGTAAACTTAATTTGCACAAAGACTTCAACAAACATAAACATGTGTATATGTATATATATATATATATATATATATACACTACATTGTTTTCAATCAAAATTTCATTGTTGAAAATACCTAAATGAATCTGTTTTACATTGAAATAATAATAATAATAATAATAATAATAGAAGTATTATGATTATGTGTATCATCATCAACATTTTAAAGAAGCATATTTCTTACAATTTTAAAAATGAGATAATTATGTCAGGAACAGAAAAAAAAAACATTAGTCTAATTTAACACAGAGATATAATTTGATTGTGATTAAAATATTCTTCTAATTCGGATTATTGTATACCATGTGTTCTAGATTTTCAAAATCATACATAACAATTATTAAATTGGATGTACATAGATTTTGTATTTTAAAAAAAATAAAAACAAAAAAAATACAAGAATAAAACTGGAAGTATGAAGACTTCAGTTTCTCTACTTCATATGCATGGTACAATTCAACAAGTACAAATTAACGGAAAGAATTTAGCTTAGGGTTTTCATATACACTTAAAAATGGAACATGTCGAAATCACTTGTAAACTTTTTCTCAAATTTTAGTTTTATAGATTGTAAAATTAAGGTGAAGAAAATCATGAATAAAATGAAACGGTTGCATCTGAAGTTTTTTGCAGTAACAATCAAATAAATATAATGAGAAACAATTTGAGGAACAAAAAAGTAAAACTACAAAGTACTGAGCAAATGTTGTTTTTAAATTTTCAATTCCATGTTTAATTTTTTGATTAGTTCTTTAGCGTTAAGTGCACCAGTGCAGTGTGTTTGCATATCCATTTTGTTATCAAACTCCAAATCCAACTTCTTCAACCACCATTCAAGTACCGTAATTAAAACATTTCTGCTCATTTTACTGTAAAATATGTCATAATACAATCAAACAACCTGTCTAAATATATATATATATATATATATATTTATTTATCTATATATCTATCCATCTTATACAGTATATTTTTCTACTGAGTTACCATTCTAATCATAACCTAGTCAGCAGTCAGATGATAAAAGTAACGGCACTTGTCAATACATTTTGTCAAACAAACATGTACATAAAGGATCAGACTTGCAGTTTTTGGGAATAAGTTCTTCACACAAGTTTCAGAGGTTTTCTTCTGTACTTAATGTCAATAACCACATGAATATTAAAGATAAAGTTTAAAAAACATATATTTATTGCTTCAGGTTGTGCAATCCTGTAATATAAATCATATTTATCTGTGTAAAACATATATGTGATAATTTAGTTTCTTCTTCTGTCTTAACAGGCGAAGATTACATCATAATTTATAATATATAAGTTATTGAAAACATGTGTAGAAACATCATGCTAAAAACATTAACCATTGCGCACGGGCAGCAGACCCTCTGCCCGAGCCCTCGCCTGGATGGATGTCCCCACCGGATGAAACATGCATCCACGCGACTCCCCATTCGATCATCCATCCATGTGACATATATCCATTCGCTCCCCTCCCCCGGCAAGGATTTGGGTGTTGAGGTGCAGTGTCGGTATAGTGCAAATGTCAAACGCACATCCTCATGGATGATAAACATCCGTTAAAACTCTCCATCCTCGACCCTAAGGGATGGAAATATTTCGCCCATCTCTGACCTCTTGAGAGCTGGACCATGCAAACCTGCATCGATATCCCACAACGCAGCAGGAGGCGCTGGAGGCGAATGCTGTGTCCGACGTAACATTTTCTCGTAAGCAACAGCCAAGCCTGCACCACAACGCTGAAAGACACAGCCAGAGGCTTCGAACAGGTCCAGAGCATATCGAATACTGATGGTAGCCACTCCTAGTAACCAACCTCCACAGGGAGGGACGTGCTTAGTTTTCATGGCTATACCTACATCAAATCCACGATCCCAATCAGCAAGTCGACAGGGTTTTTCCTGTTTCCGAAGCACACGAAATTGAAATCAAACGTCATAGTGGTGAGCTCTTCCAACGCACGTCCATCGATCTTGTCAATCAAAACTTGTGTGTGGCTCATCCACACGTCTATAAACGACACAATGAATGTCAAATGAGTTAGCTCTCTGGTGATCGCACAAATCAAAAGACGACATTCACATTGAGAAAAGTGTAAACCACTGTCGAATGATACAATCTGCAGATTCAGTACACCCTCATGTCTCGCTCGCATTTACAGAAGCTACAACAGCTCAGTAAGTTCGGCAAGCAAACGGTAGACGAGTAGTACAAGAAACAGATCATCCAGCAGCACTAGAACTCAACTGATAATCAACTGCAAACTCTGAAGCTACCGAGGATATACGTGTGTGAGGAAAGTGACACGCCCAATGTTTAGGAGCTACCCAATGTTTAGGAGCTATTCAGTGACGAATTGTTAGACGCACGGGAAGAGAAGGAGCTATAATTGTAAGAATAGTTGGACACAAACTCCGTAGCTACCGAGGACACCTACAAACAACTCACAATATAGTCGCGTCCCAATTCACAAGCTACTTGACAAGATAGAAAGCTCATAACTCAGCCCCGTCTTACTCACGATCAGAGCAGGGCCACCAGAGTCGACACCGTAGAAATGAAGAGACCTTGAAAAGTAAGCACCCCAAGCGTGCAAATACGATGGTTGCAAGGATTGCAGCTAGCAGATATATAGAGATACTGGTCAAGTCCGCACAATTTCATCCATCCATTATGTCCGTCACACCAGTGGGAGCAAATTGAATCCATCCATGAAGGCCACCAGTGTTGGATTGTTTTGTTCGTTTAATAACCAGTGGCTGGCAGGATTGTAATGAATGGATGAAATTTTATCCCATTGAATGCGGACCCAGGATGCCATGTGTAAACATATGTTTAGCCGAGAAGCGAAATCAGACATTGCCGGAGAATCGACAAAATAGCAAGGAGGAATCGACAAAATAGCAAGGAGGAATCGACAAAATAGCAAGGAGGAACCGGCAACATAGCAGGAGGAACCGACAACATAGCAGGAGAACTGACGTCATAGCAGGAGAAGGCCCACGACAACTGGCACTTCCACTACATGTCATAATTTTGGCTACTTCCACCACAACTTATTCTTCTTAACTTTTCAATTACTTTTTATTAGAATTAAATTCATCTTCTAAATAATTTGAGAAAAAGAAAACATATTAGAAATATTAACTATATTTTTTTACTGGAATTAAAAAAAACTAAAGAAATATATTGAATGGATAGTAGGTTGTAGGAGCAGTAGCAAAAATTGTGGTGGCATGTAGTGGATGGTAGATTGTGGTGGCTTATGTTAGATGGAAAATTGTGGTGGCATTAGCAGCATTCTAAAAATAAATTATATAACATTCAATTGTATTTAAAAAAACATTATTAAAAAAATAATATATATATATATATATATATATATATATCTTTTATAAATAATTTTATTTATAAATAAATAAAAATAAAGTTACATATTATACTATATATTGTTTTTATACACAACATATATGATATGATTTGGATAAATATATAATTTTTTTAAATTAATAACCTACAAGTCATATGAATATAAAACTTTTTAAAATAATTTAATATTTAAACAAAAGTTAAAGATCCTAATATATTGATAATTTACTCCTATGTTTTTCAAGCTCTAAAACTCGTGGTGTTTGCTTCAGTATGTATCTTGCATCAAGAAGGGTAGAAATAGAGCATTGCATGAAAATATTGAAAGAGTGATTGCAAATCTTGTTTGATTTAAGAATCCAACTACAAAGAAGTACAGACAATAAATATTCAATGGCATGTGTCTATATGTATAGAGATAGAGGGAGAGTAAGTTTCATCATAGGAAACACAGCATGCAGCGGCACGAGAACTCATCGCCGTACAGACAGTCATCGATCGTCAACTGCAAACTGGATCCAGCGGGCACACCTATAAATAACTCACAATCTAGACGCGTCACAATTCACAAACCAACTGAAAAGATACAAAGCTCATGACACACCCTCGTCTTACTCACGATCAGAGCAGCGCCACCAGAGTCGAAGGTACCGCAGAGATGAAGAGACGTTGGAAAGCAAAGCACCTCAAGCTTGCAAATACAATGGTGACCAGGATTGCAGCTAGTAGAGCCATTTTATAACTTGGCATCACCTTGGCCTGTATATATGGCTGTGCTTTGGATAGGTACACCTGAAGGTTTGCGACCATTGTTTGCGTCGTCTGTGTACGAAAACTGTTTGCATGAATTAGGCAGGGCAACCGGACTATTAACTTATTGCTACAGAAATCTTTTTAAATGACATACCGCGACGAAAAAAAACAAAACAGTTGCTATAATCTGAGTAACGATGACGAATCGTTGGAGGGGCAGGATGAGAAGGATAAAATAGTGACTGCCTCTGGTTTTTGTACATAAAATCAGTCGCACACAGTTTGGAGACTGGAACCTGGTAGAAGAGCTGCAATTAGAATCATGCTCATACTCCATGGATCTTTCCTTTTCCTCCTAAAGATCATGAAAGCATATATACTTTACTTATATTAATTATCATATAATTGATTTATCGATTGATTAGACCAAAAACATAATTGCGCAAACGTGTGGTTGTCGATCAAAACTTGAGCAATACAATGTTTTGCATTTGATTTTAGAATTAAAAATTTTAATTTACTTAAATAGACAGCACTGCAAACCACATATGTTTGCAATGGCCGCCGTATTTTAAATTCTAAATTCTAAATTCACGCATTCGAATTTAGAATTAAAAAGTAATCTCTTTGAGTGTCTCAATTTTCTTATAAAGTTATAATGTTTTGCACTGTGGATTGTTTTTTAATTTGAATATATATAACATAATTAACACCACTTTCTAAATATCTATTTTTATATTTTTTAAGTGCTTCCAGATAGATGTAGTTTTGATGCACATATGAAACAAAAAATTTAAAGAAGAACAGCAAACTTACTTTACAATTATAAAATGTTGGCTTTGTTATTAATATGGATAGCACTATATGTTGCATTACAAATTTAACATTAAACTGGAAGGAAAAAAAAAAAAAAAAAAAAAAAAAAAAATCCAACATGAAATATTTTTATTATATTAAAATTTTGGAAAAAATCCTATTTTGATTTCTACTTAGAATATAAAATAATAATATTGTTTAAAACAAGAGCACCACAATGGACATACAAAACAACAACAATACAAATACTATAAATAAATACATAAAATTCTACATACTTAAACATCTTCTCTATTAACATTGTTTAATGTCTTGATATCAACTTTGGTCATTACAACAATGACTCCTTCTATCTCTATGCTTAGGTGGACCATTTATAGTTTTGACTTAAGGTTCCATGGCATTATCTGTCTAATTCTTTTCATGAAAAAAATTAAAAACCAATATAGTGGCATGAATGAACTAAAAAGAAAATTGAGTTACATATTGGTTTAAAAAAAAAATGTTCATATTGCTTATGTTTTTATCTATTACATGTTACTATCAAAACACCTATTATATTACATCTCTTTATATAACTCAGGTCAAACTACTCCTAATCTAACTACTACTTTGATGACTAGGCCAAATTTAATTCTTTCATTGAATTGACTTCCTTACAATCTAAGATTTAAACCTTAATACAAAAAATGACGTCAATTTCTTAAGAAGATTGTTAATTGCCATCCAACTTAAAAATATGTTTTAACCTCTCAAAGCATAAGATCATAATATATATGAACCCATTTACTTTTGTTTGCATGTTACACATTCAATAAGTCTATGTTAATATTTTATTTTAATTTAAGAAAATCCATTATAAAAAATACTGAAATACTTATAATAACTTTAATAAATAAATAAATAATATAATATAATATAATATAAAATACGTTTATTATGAAAATTAAAAAAAATTATTATTTTTTAATTTTTAATTTTTTGAAGTTTCATTTTAAAATAGATAACAAATAAAAATAGAAACAGTGTTTAAATATCATACTTTATCCACTCAACGTTGACATCTTTTAGATTCACCACAAACTCTGATTGCCACTTTGATATTATTCTTACAGGTTTATTATTGAAATTATACTTTAGAAGAAATAGAACATTTTTCAAAGAGTAGAACATTTAGAAACCAGATACAAAGATGAGGTAAAAATGACATTTTTTTATAGTGATGATGGATGAGAGTTGCGGATGAGAAACGACGCGTTCATCCGCCGCGGGGTTCCAAGGTGCCGCTGCGTGTGTCGACGGGCGGAGCATGCTTTCAAACTCTTGCGGGGCTGTGCACGCTTGTCCTCTCCGCCAGTCTGTTTCTCCTTCTTCTTCTGTAAGTAAGTGATTGATCTGCTTGGCCGACTGTTGAGAGTACCACGGATTCCTGAAACTGGAGGTCTAGGCGTTTCGAATCGTGCGTTGGAGATCTAGTTTGGAGTTCTATTGGAGCTGCGGCAATGTAGAGCGGGTGTTGTCCGCATGTTTTAGGTTTTTACTTGGAAGAGCCGTGGCGATCACATCCCGTGCTTTTGCTCCGGAATTCGGTGACCAGGTTGTGATATTCTAGGAGTTTCTTGTTGCCTATGGAGGGACTGGCGCCATGCTTGCAGTATCAGGAGCCATCGGGGAGGTTTCAGAGACGCTAGGGTTTTGTTGAGTTCATGGAAGGCTGGTGAATTTCCCTGAGAAGGCAAGCGGCGGAGAAATTTAGGAGCGATGGCGTGCGTGTACATTCCGGTGCAGAACACTTCTGAAGAGGTTAGGGTAGCGTTAGAGCGTCTGCCAGCAGATGCAACAGATATATTAGATATTCTCAAAGCTGAACAGGCTCCTCTTAATCTCTGGCTCACATTCGCTCGTGAGTACTTCAAGCAGGGAAAAGTCGCAGAGTTTTTGCAGATTTTGGAAGAAGGTTCGAGCCCTGAAATTGACGAGTACTATAGCGATGTCAAGTATGACCGTATTGCAATTCTGAATGCTCTGGGAGCATACTACACAAATTTGGGGAGAGTGGAGTCAAAGCAAAGGGAGAAGGATGAACATTTTATCCGGGCTACTCAATACTACAATAAGGCATCGAGAATTGATCAGGACGAGGCCTCTACTTGGGTGGGCAAAGGGCAATTACTCGTGGCGAAGGGGGAGCTTGAACAGGCACAAGAGGTGTTTAAGATCGTTCTTGATGGGCAGAGGGACAATGTGGCAGCACTGTTAGGTCAAGCATGTGTACAATTCAATAGTGGGCGGTTTCAGGAGGCTCTGAAGTTGTACAAGAAAGCGCTGCAGATTCATCCGCAGTGTCCAGCTTCGGTTAGGCTGGGGTTAGGGCTTTGTCGTGCGCGTCTTGGAGAGTTTAAGAAAGCCCAGCAGGCCTTTGATCGCGTGCTACAACTTGATGGGAATAATGTTGAAGCTTTGGTTGGGTCTGGAATCATGGACCTGAATTCTGGTGATGAGAACCGGGTTCAAGCAGGTTTGGAAAAGATGCTGGCAGCTTTTGAGATTTACCCCTATTGTTCCATGGCTTTGAATCATTTGGCTAGCCATTATTTTTTCTTAGACCAGCATGCTATGGTTGAACAGCTCACGGAGGCAGCTTTGGCTGCAACAGACCACGTCCTTATGAAAGCACAGTCCTATTACAATCTCGCACGGTCTTATCACACTCGAGAGGATTATGACATGGCAGCTCGGTATTATAGAGCATCTACTGCTGAATTGAAGAATCCTAAAGACTTCACTTTACCTTACTACGGATTAGGGCAGGTGCATTTGAAGCTCGGAGACTGGAAAGCGGCCTTGTCAAGCTTTGAAAAGGTGTTGGAACTTTATCCAGATAACTGTGAGACGTTGAAAGCAGTAGGGCACATTCTAGGGCATCAAGGGCGGAAAGAGAAGGCCCTAGAGCACTTCAAAAAAGCAACCAGGATGAATCCCAAAGACGTTGATGCCTGGTTGGAGATGGGTGAGCTTCTTGTCTCTTCCGACTTTGCAGCTGCACTTGACTCGTTCCAGACGGCTCACACTCTCTTGAAGAGGAGCCAAGATGTTGTTCCATTAGCGCTTTTGAACAACATCGGTGTTCTTCATTTTGAAAAGGGCGAACTGGAGTCTGCAAGGAAAGCATATAAACAGGCTCTTGGGGAAGGTATCTGGTCCGAATATAGTGAAGGCCATCGTAGCGTGGATGTCGTGTCTCCCATCGAAGATAACGAGCTTTTCCGCAGCTTAGAGGATGAAGGGGTTTCGCTTGATATTCCAGCTGAGAAAGTGACAGTTTTATTCAACTTAGCGAGACTCCATGAGCAGCTTCATGAGACTGGCAAGGCGTCTGTCTTATACCGGCTCATCCTTTACAAGCACCCTGAGTACGAGGATGCATATCTCCGGCTTGGAGCTTTGTCTTTAGCCCGAAGTAACATCAGTACAAGTTTAGAACTTGTAAACAAGGCACTGGAGGCGAATGACAAGAATGTGGAAGCGCTGTCCGTGCGCGGGAATTTGGAAGTGAAAACAGATGACTGGCTCAAAGCGAAGGATACGTTTAAAAGTGTTCTTGAGATTAAAGATGGCAACGACAATTATGCCATGTTGGCGCTTGGAAATTGGAATTACTATGCGGCAACCAGAGGAGAGAAGAAGGTGCCTAAATTGGAGGCTACTCATCTGGAAAAAGCTCGAGATCTGTACCAGAAAGTGCTGGGACTGCAAAGCAACAACATGTATGCTGCTAATGGCATTGGGGTTGTCTTGGCAGAAAAAGGGTTGTTTGATATATCTAAGGATATCTTCACCCAAGTGCAGGAGGCAGCTACTGGTAACCTTGCCGTGGATATGCCTGACGTTTGGATTAATCTGGGGCACATTTATCTTGCTCAGGGCCAGTTTGGTCTTGCAGTGAAAATGTACCTAAACTGCCTCAAAAGGTTCTATCACAACACCGATCACCAGATCCTTTTGTACTTGGCCCGTTGTCATTATGAGGCAGAACAATGGCAAGAGTGCAAGCGGGTGTTGCTACGAGCCATTCATCTGGCTCCCTCAAATTACATGTTGCGATTCGATGTTGCTATTGCTATGCAGAAATTCTCTACAGCAACTCTTCAAAAGGCCAAGCGAACGGCCGATGAAGTGCGTCAGGCAGTTTTTGAGTTGAAAAATGCATTAAGGCTTTTTGGTCAGCTTGCAGGGGTCAAAGATAAACAGGTACATGGATTTGATGAGAAGAAATTGGATATGCATGGTGAGTACTGCAAACACCTCCTTGATGCTGCGAAGGTGCACCTTGAAGCCGCTGAACGTGAGGAACAGCAGTTGCGACAGAAGCAAGAAGTGGCCCGTCAGCTTGCTATGGCTCAGGAGGCGCGACGTAAAGCTGAGGAAGAGCGCAGGCTCCAGCTAGAGAAGAGACGGCGGGATGCGGAGCAGCGCATCGCATTGCAATTAGAAGATAAGCTGCAGCAAACCAAGGCCCTCTGGAACAAGAAAACCCATGCAGTAATAACTGACGATGGGGAGGATGGGGATAAACCAGAAAAGAAGCCAAAGAAGAGGAGAAAGAAAGAAAAGAAGTCGATTGCCCTTGATTCAGATGGAGAGGAGGGTCGCTATAGCCCGCGGCATTCTGATGATGATGTTGAGGATGTTCCTACCAAATCTCAGGGAAAGAAGAAAAGACGGAGACGGGCTGTATCTGACTCTGAAGAGGAGGGCGAGATGACACCAGCAGGAAGTCCTGTACAATATGTCGATCAGCCTTCTGATCCTGAAGACGATTAAAAATTCAAACGAACACTAAGGAGGAATTTGAGGACAGATCTTAAGCCGAGGACTGAACTGGACGAAGCGCCGTTTGGAACAACTTTGTTCCATTGTGTAAATAGAGCAGGATCATGAATCTTGCCTCAGCTGGTTCTATTCCAGAGGGAGAGAGAAAGATGTGCGTGACATGAGGTAGATAGCAGGGAAGTCTTCGGGCTAGTCTGTTGAGTATCAAGACTCTCATCCAGTGAGTGATTGATCAGTGCGTTCCAGTAGCAAGGACGTCATTCTTTTGTAAATTTGTCCACATCTACCTTCAGTGAATGCTTTCTATAATCTGATTTCCCAACATGCACAGTAGCTGCCTATATGTTGCATTTTGTATCTCAGATTGAGAGTCAAGTGCACAGCTGAACCTGCCAGAGCTGAAACCGATCGGTGCATTTAAGTAGCAAATTGTATTGGTGGTTCTCCATATCCGATTTTTGGCTCGTGAAATTGAACTGCAGGATTGACTGGCAGTTCGATTAATCATGAAACCTTTCCGAGCAGATTTTTGTATTCGAGGCTGGGTTTCTCAGGATTCTGGAAATTTCTTGGGTGTTTCTTGAATGCAATTGCTGGCAACGTAGTCTACTGAGCTGGAATTCCTACCTCATACAGGTAGATCAATCTGTAATGTTAGGTGGTTCAAAACGTAATGTACGATCGACCCTTGATGATTGTCACCCCTTTGAAGTTAAATTAGGTGGAGCTAGCAATTGAAATTAACAGAATGTTTAGGAAAGTTGCCAGAAATGCCAATTTAGCTAATCTCTCATTCTCTCTCTCTGTGCCTATATATATATATATATATATATATGTGTGTGTGTGTGTGTGTGCACACAGAAAAAGAGAGGTAAGTTAAATCGGTAAGGAAGTGTAGGTGTTCAGATGCCAAGGTTTTGCCAGAGATGTAGGCCCACATCCTGCACAGGATAATGAAATGGAGATGTTAGTCCGTACTGATGGGGGAGGTGCTATTGTGCAATCCTGAATCCTGTGACAAGCTCATGAGTAGGTGCTTTGTAGGCTCAAAGTGGAACTCAACCTAAATCTATTTGGGTAGGATAGGGCCTGCTTCAATTCACTGCAACCCCAGATACATAATGAACAGAATGGGATGGGGCAGAGTGTCAGCAGTCTTGGTGTAGTGGGCCATCATGCAAAGGAGTTTCTAATAATTTGGTAGCTGAAACATGGATGATAAATGTTACACATTCATCCGACTCATTTGATTCTGTCCAAAGTGAAGGACAGTATGAGGCCAACTCCCATATTATGTGTCAACAGAGAGAGGCAGAGTATGAGAATGGATAACAAAAATTTCTTTGTGAAATTCGAGGAATAAGGTGAGACAGACACATGGATATTGATAGGGGAATGCAACTTGGTTACAGGGGAAAAGAGGAAGTCAACTTAGTGATCTATTCTTCCCTCTATTCTCATCTGGTTTTGGGTCATGGTTAGTGCAAGGAAACCCTCCAAAAATATTCAATCTTGTACCTCATTCAGTGCAAACAAGACTTCCTTGATCCACAATTTTTTAGTTTTTTTCGAGAGTCTTTTTTGTTATATACACATGTATTATTTTTCTGTTTCCATTCCCACCGTCTGATAGCCAATGATTGTGACGCTTTCTAAATGACGTTCAAACATTGATGACTCTTTTTGGGATAACATAGTTAGGGCAGATGTGGCAGAGTTCAAACCCTTATTATATAGTTTTAATTTCGAAGAGAATAGGAAAAAAATGACGACTCTTTTGTGGTCATTATTGTTTTACACCTATTTCGAAACGATAAAAAACTTAAACATTTTTCCTTAAAAGTGAATAACTAAAATATAGACCTATCGTTTTTTTGCACATTCAGATAAAATATAACAAGGCACATTTTATCTGCTCCATCCACACCATGTACGATATATATTTTTAATTACATAGCCTAGATTCAGCAGCAGCATAAAGCCATAGAAAGTACAGAAGCGTACAGTAATATTAGGAAATTGAGGAGTTCAAAATAAAAAGTGAAACACAGTGCAGATTGAAACGGCAAGGATTTAAAAATGAACATACTATGTTTAGAAACCCCCAAAATCTGACTTTTTTTTGTTTTTTTTGTTTTTTTTGTTTTTTTTGATTCCCAGATTCAAACATTCGAACATAAACATGTGTACTTCAGAATCAAGGATTCTACATGATCACATGTAACAACAATCCTACACAAATCCTTTTTATTATATATATATATATATATATATATATATATACATTTGTTTTTTTTCACCGTGGAATCCACTGATAGAAACGCAATTCAGCAACAACAACAACAACAACTACAAGAGGAAGAAGAAGCAGAGAAGGGAGGGTGGTGTGCACGGAGTCATCCTTGCCACGTCATCCACGTGCATAGGGGGTGGAAGACGTGGGGGCCACGCAGATAGGTCTTGGTGCCAGGCACTTGGACCTATCAGCGAGGCTTGCTTGCGGGGCACGGTGGGGAAGGAGCTTGACCCAGAGCGGGGGTGGCTATGGAGGTGGGGCGCAACGGAGCGCGGACTGCGCAATCAACGAAGCGATGGGGACGAAACGGCGAGGTGAAGCCGGGTCTAGCGGAGAAGAAACGACAAAGACGAATTGTGAGACGAACAGTGTGGAAGGGCGGCTGGCTGGATGGGGCCCTGGGGTTGGGTCGATCCTTCATGGCGCCCATGAGTGACCCTCACCGTCGACTCCCATCGTTGCTGCTGCTCTCGTGGCGGTTGCACCCTTGCAGGCTTCGTCAATCGTTGATCCTGGGCGAGTCATCGCCCTGCGGACTTTTCTCCACCGAACCCACATCCCCACCAACGCCGTCGTCATGAAACAACGTCCCCGTCACAAGACCTAAAACAATCGACGATCATGCGATGAGTCGTTCTCGGTCTTCGAGCGCCCTGCTGGGTCACAGTTCACGCTGTTTCTTTGTCGGAAAGGGGACCAAGGAATCGGTGCCAGGCTACTGTGATCGCTGTCCGTCGTCATCAACTCCGGGGAGGCTGCAACTGGAACATGCTGCATTATGTTTTTTGGCGTCGATGTTTTATCCTCATGACATGGATTCTGGGGAGGGTGGATTCCTGGAAGTTCTGAGAGCGATTTAATTAAGTTTGGAGCTGCTGCAGGAGTGGGAAGCGTTTCATGGGGTTTCGGAATTAATTTGTCAGCGTAGGTTTGCTGACTAGGTTGCCTTCGTGGTTTGTTGTTGGGTGCTGAAAGTTCTGGCCCAGGAATGACAACTTGGTTGAGAAAGCAATTTGCTTCATGATTGTTGAACCCCGAGCATCGTACGTAGTGTTTAGGTCTGGTATTTTGAAGAGGCGAAGAGGAAGTGGTGTTGCTGCCGGGGGAACATTTTTTATATTTTCAAGATGGTGAGGGAAAGTACGGCATTGGTGGCGACCAAATGGGTGGGTTTAGTTGCAGCTATTTGGGTGCAAGCTTCGGCTGGAAACGCTTACATGTTCTCATTTTACTCTCCAACTCTCAAGTCCGTGCTTAACTACAACCAGCTACAGCTGAACAACTTAGGTGTGGCAAAAGATATCGGTGAAAACGTGGGTCTCCTCGCTGGCCTCCTCTGCAACAAGGTTCCTGCATGGACCCTCTTGTTCATCGGAGCTCTCTCTGGATTCTTTGGTTATGGTACTATGTGGCTTGTCGTTAGCGAGCAGATTCCGCCATTACCATACTGGCAGGTTAGTAAAATCCAAAAACTCGTTCTGTTGAGCTTCTCCTTTTCCTCTTCCGGTCCAACGTCTGGATGCTTGTTAGTTTTTAGATTTACGGTGAGCAGGATTTCACAATTTTCAGTTTTCATTCGTGGACCTGACTACCAACACGTTCTTCGCTCCCTTACAATACAACCGCGGGGCTCGGTTGAGAATGCACGGTAATTGGTTGAATGCACGACGATTCATTTTACGTTTCTTTTTAATTCTCTGAAATTTCATATCTCTAAGAACACAGCTTTCGTGCGAAAAGGTCATGGATCACAACCCGATCGTTCCAACACCAGTTTTCATGATCATTCACAGGGAATTTACTTTCCTTGTGAATGGAAATCCCTCACCTGAAAATCAGTAATAAATATATTGTATTTTAATTGCCAATGTGGTGTCGATATCATCCTCACTCTACAGAGGCTCTGTAATCCATTGAGATTTTTTCAGGAAATTTCTTTTGTTCGTGGACCGATTCATGCTGTGATCAGCTTTAGAATTTAGTGAATTTCTCACTCATATGACTGTCGTTTTCCTAAATGCAGATGTGTGTTATTCAGTGCATTGGCAGCAATTCGACGACATGGTTCAACACAGCGGTCCTAGTCACGTGCATGCGCAATTTTCCGCATTCCCGTGGCACCGTGGTTGGCATCCTCAAAGGTTTCGTGGCCCTCAGTGCGGCCATCTTTGTTCAAATCTACACATCTCTTTTAACAGACGATACCAACCTGCTCCTACTCTTCCTGACACTTGTTCCCACGGTAGTGTGTCTTGGGTCTATGGTATTTGTCCGGCCCGTACCTGCTGCTGGGAATGTTAGAGATCCGGAGGAACGCCACAATTTTCACTACGTAACTGCTGTCTGTGTCGCACTGGCGGGTTACCTTCTTGCCGTCAACCTTACTGAAGAGCTTGTGAAAACGAATAGATTCATTGCTGTGATTTTCGCAGCTATCATGGTGATATTCTTAATCGCTCCTCTTGCTATCCCCATCAAGACTCTCTCCGCGGAGTGCTGTGGAATCAGTCCAATTGAAGAGGACACACCCCAAGGTATCCAGGAGCCTCTTTTGAAGGAGACTAATGAGACGAGTATTTCAAGCCCACACTCGGCTTTGGTAATCAGAGGTGCAGAAGAAGGTGGTGCTCATGAGAGACCCGTTGAAGGAATTATGAGTCCTAGACAATCAAATCCTAGCGCCTTGCACCACGAAGAAAAAGGAAAAAAAGTGACACTTCATGAAGACATTGTGACAAAATTATCGCAAGAGGAGGATGCAGAGACTCTTCTAGCTGTCGGAGAAGGTGCAGTGAAGAGACCTAAAAGAAAACCAAGGCGGGGAGAAGACTTCAATCTTAGACAAGCATTAGTTAAGGCAGATTTCTGGATCCTCTTTTTTACATTTTTCTGTGGAGTTGGGACCGGAGTAACCGCAATCAACAACCTAGGGCAGATTGGTGAGGCACAAGGGTACCACAACGTGAACATTTTTGTCTCTTTGATCAGTATTGCAAATTTTCTCGGACGTCTTGGAGGGGGCGCTTTGTCAGAGCACTACATAA
This sequence comes from Physcomitrellopsis africana, assembly GCA_036785485.1. Classification (NCBI taxonomy): domain Eukaryota; kingdom Viridiplantae; phylum Streptophyta; class Bryopsida; order Funariales; family Funariaceae; genus Physcomitrellopsis; species Physcomitrellopsis africana. The sequence continues at coordinate 219,493 of JAWRVF010000015.1, read as the reverse complement.
GGTACATGCCCTTCCGACATGCGGATCTTTCTAATCCATCCAAGCCGCAACGGTTTGCTAATCCTTGCTTCACAATATTCTCGATTCCTGATCTAGAATTGATCAAATGGGTTGTTGGATGTGGTTATGCAGGAAAGATGCAGTTCCTAGGACCTTGTGGTTGGCTTTAGCTCAGATCATCCTTGTATTCGTGCACCTTATGTTCGCATCTGCATTACCTGGCACGCTTTACGTTGGCTCTGTGCTGCTGGGATTGTGCTACGGCATCCATTTCTCCATTATGGTGCCCACAGCATCTGAGCTTTTTGGTCTCAAGCACTTTGGCATGATTTACAATTTTCTGACAATTGCTAGTCCCCTTGGTTCGTTTTTATTTTCTGGGCTGATTGCTGGGTACTTGTACGACATAGAAGCTGCCAAAGACTCGGGAGGAAGCCAACTCTTCGGAAAGGAAGTCTGCAATGGCGCTCATTGTTTCCGACTGACTTTCTATGTCATGGCAGCAGTGAGCGCTTCTGGGGCACTGATGACAACTGTATTAACTTATAGGATACGAAGTGTGTACTCCGCTTTGTACAGGAAATCTCCTCATCCTTCTGCTTCTGACCTGAAGTCGCTGGAATGAGAGTTATTTTAGAGAACTTGAACTCGTTGAGGACATTTGTTAATAGTCTCAGGGAAGCAAATCTCGATAAGCAAATCGATTGAGATATGGATTCAAGGTTTTTAGCACGTTTTTGTGAAAGAACTAGTTTTAGGGATAGGTTCCTGTGTAATGAACTTTGCTGAACGTAACATGTTAGAGCATAACATTCAACTAATTTATCGATTGCAATCCCATTTTGACTTGGTTAGACTTGCGGAAGGTTTTGCATGGTTTTTTGGTTCTGTAGACTTACATACCCACTAAAGTGACATGATTTTATAATGGGTGCTTGTCGATTCAATTAATCATTTCAGTTCTGGGGACATGATGAACTTGTTTTTATCTGCCGACAGGCTTCATTTGAATTTAATTAATGATGTCATTTTGAATTATCTGCCACTAGAGAAATATTGTAGTCATATTTGAACAACTGTCATTCTTTTGGGTAACCTTTTCATTTATGCTAAAGAAACTAATTAGGTAAGAAGAGAAAAAACTGAACCAAATCATTGTGGAGGTAGCAAAGCACTGAAGCAAGGAGCTCTTGAATTGGTTCTGACCCTGATTAGTTAGAAGTTGAAATTTCCACAATGGTTCACACCCATCAGGTACCATCTAAAGATTTTGGATTTTACTAGTCCACAGCATATCAAAGAGGCTCTTTATATGAGGTTTAGCTTTTGATTAATTCCTTAATTTTGACCGTCTTGGCAAAGTGATATATAAATGTTTTTGGAAGTTCAACTGGTAAATCTATGAAAGACTTCCATTAGAACTTCAAGATGAAATTTATTCTGTTACTCTTTTTGCGGGTCATTGCAGCGACAAATCTAGGGAGATTATGCTACCAATCGTCTCGAACAACTCCGATTGTCCAAAATAACTCCAGAAACCATCTGGCACATCGCTATTTTGTTTACCATAAGAAGAACGTTTCTGCAAATCCTGTCAGAATTTTTTTAAAAAAGAGAATTGTCTTTGCCCTTCACACATGTAAAGCACACTCCGAAGGGTACATGAGCGCTGGAAAAGCCACTTGCAATCGTTTCAACAGACTACGAGGGAGCTCAAACTCAGCCTTGGCCAAGCACATACCTCCGTTGAAAAGCAGCGGCGTAACACAAAGCGGCTATGCAGTTTTCATTGACATTACTAACATGAGAACAGAAATTGGAATTGGCGTATAATCTTATTAGGTCGAGATTAGACGTCCCAGACCGTCGAGTAGGTACTGTACCATTGAAAACTAAAAAAACAAAATTCATAATCAATAAAATCACACTCTGCTTGCTTAAATTTTTTTCCCTAAAAGTCTTAAAAAGATGAGCAATAGAAATTCAATCATAAGACTTGTGCAAGAATTAGCCGAGTAGAGAAACAGAACGGGTTCACTGCCTTTCATAACCGAAACTCTACCCCCAAAGATACCATGCTACTTGCAAAGAAGAGTCCAAAGATGGACATTACGCTCTAATCGAGAATAATCCTTCTATTGATAACCTCAATGGCATCTGTTTCATAGTACAAAAATCCCAGGATAATATCCAAGCCTTCAAGCACCTCTCCATCTCGTGTTTGAAAATTTCAGGTCATCAAAAGAAATAAAAACAAAAATAAATGCTCAGGATTCAGAACGATAAGAATCTGACAATGATCACGGTGAAGTTACGCTACCGGAGCCGTGGAATCGTGTTGGCCACTGACCGTTTGCCCCAGATCCGCCACTTTGGGTGGCGTTAGAGAGAACAAAAATTTCCTCTCGGCAGGGCTGGACTTCCTTTTGTCTCGAGCATGTTGGCAAACGATTTGCACCGTCTTCCTCTCCCTCATCCACCGCAGCATCATCTTCATGTGCTGCTTGCTCTTCAGAGCATTACCCTCCATCTGCAACACAATACCAAAACCCCAATATTACTCATGATACCTCTCCAAATGTGGCAGAAAAATGGAACTTCTTCCAAGAAAGAAATCAATGGCAAGGATCATTACCTGATGGGCATGATTCCAGCAATCGGTGACGGTGATCGGCCCGTGGTTCTCGAGAATTTTGTAAAGCGTCTGGGAGGCACTCTCCACCTGCTCGCCCAAATTGTTCAGCTTCGTGGGACGTGGGCCTAACCTCCTCGCCAACAACACAGCGGTGGCAAACATGGCTCCGACTTCCGACCCCGCACCTGCACAGCAACCTCCTTAAACCCTAAACCCCATAACCCAACTTTCTCCTGCCACCAGAAGCACAGTGTGCTCCCGCAAATCGAAACACGGCTTTCTCTCCTGCGGTTGGATGAGCGTCTCACGTTTCTCATCGACGTCAGGAATACCCAATTGTCTGAACTACAGTTTCTGCATTATTCTTTACCACGACTGCGAGCTCCAGGACTGCGACAGAAATCTTTATTAACCCTTGCCCTACCGCTATATTCAGAAAGTTCCAGTGTTTGACATTAAATATTCGGTGTGCCATACCGCCAATGTTATTTTAGTTTATTTTAGTTTATTTTCTTTGTTCTTTTTTGTGTTTTGTTTTTACCTCTGAGAGAAAAATTGAATAAATTTAAAAATACCATCAGCACACTGTGTCACGTATCTTTACAGTAGTGAAAAAGGATTCTGTCTAATAGTCATAAAAATGTGCTTGTATTCTGTTTTCTTTTTTATTGGACTCATGTGGGGATTGTCAGACCAACAGTGAAATTAACTGATGTGAACAGTGCGTGATGCGAATGTTCATCATTGTTTTATTGCAGAAGTGCAATAAAAGCTTCTTTTATATATATATATATATATATATATATAAATAGTTTTTTTTGAAGAGCATTACGCGGATTGACGGCGTCAACTTGATGGTCATTCAAGGGTATCGTAGCATCTTCCCTCTTCATAGGAATCTAGAACAGAATTAAAATTTCCACTTGCACCATTGTTTTTAATCGAGATTTTGCGAATGATTTAGTTCCTGCGAAGGTGAAACCATTAGTCATTTCCACAGCCCATTTAGCATAATTAGCCTTTGTATTGCAGCTTTGTCCTATTTTTTATATTGTGTTTTGTGCTTACCCTGGAATTCGACACAAAGGGCCAGTTTCGTGATGGATCGACTCCGTCTCTTTCGCTCTTGTTGAGTGTAGGTGGAATCATGAATTATATTCTCGATGCCAAGTTTAACTGGTGAAGGAGCCTTATCAGTTTCGCATGAACGTCTGGCTCCAAGCAGAGGACCAGGTGGAGCAGATTTGACTATTTCCACTGGCAATTAAATCTGTTCTCCACTGCTTGTTGTATACCAAAACACGGAACTCCCTAGTTCGTTTTTTTGATCAGAAGTTTACAGTAAACATCTTTCATTGCACAGAAGTATCAAACTTTGCAGTAGAGAATCATATATCTGTTCTTAAGTGGATCAACAAAGCTTATATACTGTTGATGATACTGGAAGCACATGCACGATTGATGGTCCTGGCTTAATCTCTCGCTTACTGCTTGATGTAAATGCAGTTGGCATTTTCGGGGGGGGGGGGGGTGTGTGACTTAGGAGGGGCACTGAAGTGGTACCCCAAGCCTCGCCCTATTATGTACATAACTCAAGCATAACCTTCTAGACGCCATCTATCACAAGATGGCACTGAACAGATTCACGGCGTCCTGAGGAGGCGCTGCCGGAAAAAATTACATCTCATTGTATGAGTATCTATATTCACACGTCAAACCCTAGTCTACCGAATGAGTTGAATGCTGTAGGGCTCGGCCTCAGGATTAGCGGGAGAGGATAAATATTGAAACAGGTCGTCCGAGACCCAATTGCCATCCGACGATGTCCGAAGCAGAGGGCTTTGCAGAAGAGGGGATGAACTCCAAATTTCACCATCCGGAAGAAGGAAGTTTGAAAACAGGACTTCTTCCGGACAAGCAACCTGTTCAGGACCCTGACTGACAATCATCCGAGTGCATTCCTGATCCACGAGACTAAACGTGTCTCTGCTTGTCATGTGCTGACTGACATCAGGAAGAGACAAATCAGAGCAGGAATCGTAGTCTTCCACCTGTAGATCACCTTCCACTACACCAATCCTAGGAAAGGCCTCGAGGAGATTGCATATAGATGTGGAAGAAAGAACATGCTGCTGCTGCACTGTAGAATTGGAAGGCATGGGAATGGAAATATCATACCCCAAGGTTTCACATGGAGCAGGAAGACTGCCGCCAATACTCATGAATGAGGATGAAGATGAGGCATTCGCGGTCAATTTTGCAAAATCCCTGGCCCACTTGCGAACCGCATCCTTGTCATTCGCAAGTGGCGCCGGTCCTTGTTGCAGAAACAAGGGACTATCGCCGAAATTATATGACGCTTTCTTGGAGCTGTAATAGAACATGCCAGCATCAGCCGCCCGCGCAGCTTCATCCAGACTATCATACTCACCCAGCGATATTTTGCTGTTCCTTTTGCCCGGAGGATTGAATTCCGCAATCCATTTTGACCGATCCTTACGAAATCGAACACCCTTCTGTCTCTTCGACGCTTCCTGGTTCTTCATGGAATCATACCCAAATCTAACATCGTGAGGCATTTTTGGCACGCGTGTAGTCCACGACTCACAGGTGATCACGTCCAGTTGCAACACTAGTGAGAGTTTGGTATGGTCCGAGAAACTCATATGCAATTTGGAGATATTCCTCTGGAAATAAGAGATCCACTCACTCGCATGCCTTGCGAGCGACATGACAAGGGCCTCCGCTCCGGTATCAAACGGAAAAGGGTTCACCCACTTCACTTCTGGCTTCATAGCCATTCTCTCATCTTCGCCCAGCGTCGCATCCTCATTCCGCACACACTCAAAAACGGCGGGGAAGTAAAACGTGGAAGGATTTGTGTTGGGGTATCTGTATCCGAGCTTCATGCTGTATTCTTCTATGCATTTGGCTTCCCCCTCCGCTCTCAGTTTATTAAAACATGACGATCCCTCAACCTGTTCGCCCTGCACGAACTTCGTCGGACCGACGACAGACAGCACCTGCAAACATTTCCTCTTCACATCTACTCGGTAAGCAAAATCTGGATAGAAAGCGTTGCTGGAACGGCGAGTGACATTACGAGTTACGCTAGAAAGCAGAGACGGTCTTCTCAAATCTCGAGTAACCACTTGACATGCCCCCGCTTCCTTGTCCATTCTTATCCCTCCGAAAACCTTGCCCCAAAAACCCAAACCCAGCAACAAAACTACTTAAACTACACACTCCTTTAATGCATTCCCTCCAAGGCCACCATAGCCACAACTATGGCCCTTATACATCCTACTTTTTAACACCCACTGCCAGTCCGAACAACATAGGTTTCCCACTGACAGCATCCAAAGCACTCTTTTCTTGTTCCTCTTCTCCCGCTAATAAACTATGATCCTTATAACTGCCGCCATAGCCACAGCCACACTAAGAAGCCGCCTCGAATCCACGCTACACTGCAACCTCAACTTCATTACCGACAATTTTTTCTATGTCTCCATCACAAGTCCACACAAACTGATGAGCTTTAAGAACTAAAGTAGAAAGAGTTCTCTCCCTAGGTGTACCAGACTTCTATCCAAGAAGTCATGAGGCAAGAATAATATTCGAAGATTCGTTGTGACGTCAGTGAGGAACTTGGGGTTCCATGATCTGGAGAGAGAGAGAAAAAGAAACTTCGAAAGACATTGCCGAGCTGAAAGAGGTTTGACATGAGCTAGGACCAGCGAAGAACATAATTAATGAAGGCAAACTCACCGATATGCATTAGAGAAGGTGCCCCAATTAGCAACATTCATTTCCATGCTGTAGAAGTGTACAGTAGCAAACTAGGAAGAAGAAGTCAATGTTCATGTTCGCTTGTATCAAGGAGGCGATTCTGGGCAAAAGCATAGCGACCGACGTTCCGCTTCACGTAGTAGACTGTACCGAAGAATGCGACTTCACGTGGACATGAGACTTACCCTATTCGGTAAATTAAACCACACCCATTCAAACGCTTCGGTAAATTGGAACAGACCACGGAATGAGTAACTTTCTTTCACAAGGACGAGGCTCTTCCACATGAATTAGGTCCTTATTTATATCAAATTCTGGTGTAATATACATGGAAACAAAACCCTACGGTTCCTCGCAGTGCTGCTGTCACCACTTAAGAAGTGATTGGCAAGTGGGGGCTGTGCAGCGGTGTGCTTATCACTTCATTCTGTCCACCCAACTGAAGTAGTAAGTCTTGAAAATTTTGAACCCAGCTACAATCTCTTTGACAAAATTGGTTTATCATGCTCTCGAAATTCGAGCTTCATCTAGAGAAACCTCATGTTCTGGGATGAAACTCTTGCCCGGGGCGTGCTCTTAATATGTGGGGTTGCCGTAGGTATGGGCTCCATGCTCGACACGAATGCGCGACTGCCGTCCAGCAGAATCATCACCGATTACCCCACGAGCAGTATGATCTGCAACGCCCACCGGAGGCACAATATTCTCCCGCACATTGTAAGCCGCGGCACTCTGCACTCTGGCAGATACAGAGCCCTTGCCAGTGTCATGTCCCGCCTTCTCTTCTGCACTTCGCACTTCAGCTGCCATCTGCGGAGTGATTGGAACGCCATTAATCTCCTTGCTCTCGTATGCTCCTCCGCCGATGTTTTCAATATTGGGAATGTCGTCGGCTGTCAATGGCCCTTTCGTTACGACCAAGCCGGGTTTATCGGATGGCACTTGGAACTTTGGATTCCCATCCACAATGGTAGAGGTTTGATCGGTCGGAGCATCCCCCGTTTCCTGGGTATGCTCCGGCGCGGCCAGTTTCACACCTTGGTCCAGCTGAATATCCTGCAATTACAACCAATGATGAATCATCTTCCGCACCTCACTCTGCAGGGTTAATTACCGCTATTTCGAAAACAGATGCAAGCTCATGTGTTTATGGAATACATAATTTTTTATTTATATCATTTCTATGTGTACATTATTTCCAAGTGTTTAGTACATCGATGCCTGTCGACCGCAAAGATTTCGAAGTAAATTATGGAGCAATCTCAGCCAGAGGTTTGAGGAGAATAGATGCTGCACAATATGTTCAATTAGGGACATTATTAGCTCACCGTGAGGATTTTCTCGCCCTGGGGAGTGGCGTAGTTGGTGGTAGAGTTTTTATCAGCATCGAATTTCGTGCCTGCAGAGGTTCCATACGTCATTGGATTGGCCGCTGTAATGCTTGCGTGAGCCGTTCGCTGAACATCTTTTGTTACGGGCTCCACAATGCGATTGGACTCAGCCTGGTTTCCCAGGGTTGCCATCCTGATGATAGTCGAGCACATCACAACCCATAATCAAGATGCCGAGACGATAATGAGCTCTAGACATGAGCAGGGAATAAAATCACGAAACTCCCTCTGAAGCAGCTAAATGATAAGATCAAGCCCCAGTACCGGTCAAAAAAAGGGTAAAACAATTAAGATGAGACTAGGCTTCCTAACCTGCAAGGACGCTTCACCGCACCGTGCACTTCAGCAAGTCTTCAATATATCTAGGTTCAAGTGTAAACTGCAAGGAGCAATTCTACAGCCTCTTAGAGATCGATGTTCGTTTCTACAACTTCTTTGACTAAGGGATCGCTTTAGTGCATGAGAGGAGAGTCTAGCAATAACGACGACGGGGAAGAGGGGACTCTGTGCTTGATATATGCCTCCATGTTGCAGTTGCAGCATGGAGATGGATTGCACATGGCAACAATTGAATGCGACACTTCATGCAAGACCACCACGTTGTGAGCTTCCATCATTGACAAGAAAGCATGCAGCAGGACAATTGTCAGCCAGAGACATAGCAGTATCGATGGGTCATGCCTAGCTGGAGAGAATTTGAGGATTCTTGATGTAAAAAATGCTGTGAAATATTTGGGTATCCAGAGGAAATTTGCAGGAGGAATAGCTTTCTTCACAAGCACCGGACACATGTACATTCTGGAAGCTACGATGCACACTCTGAGTTTAAGAGTAGGGATATAATAACCCAAAGGAATTGTAAAATGGGTCCCAGTCTTTCGTATGGAACTTGGAAGTCTGCAGCATGAGGAATCCATGGAGTCAAACGATGTTTGACCTCATCCAGTTCGCAGGATAGATCTGCCACATCAGGCCACAGTCACACCAACGTCCTGTCACCGGTGTCTGCTCCTTCAAATGTAGCCTGATTTGACTCCAGTGCACCGTTTTGTAACGATAATGCCCTGTGCTCATGCCGCTAGGAATCGGCGACACTTGAACGCATATCATGGCAGTTGTAAACTCTCAATTCCTGCTTCTTCTGACAGGCTGCTCACTTTAATTGTAACCAAGTCTTCTTCCAGTCTGGAATGGTTGAGTTGGGGAGGATCCGCACGTTAGAATTGTGATACAACGGAGTCGATTGGTAGTGGTTGGGCGTGGGAACTGGGTTAGGGGTTGTGAAGCACCAACTGATTTTTTGGAAATACATTTGCGGACCCTGCGTATCATAATTTTCTAGGTGAGTGTGGTAGCTATGGCGATGAGTACTAGGTCTGTTGTAATGCGGCTGACGCGAAAAACTAATTCCTGCGGAATGGTATGCACTCTTCACTCCATGGGTTTGAGATTTTCGTCGTTAACGGATGCTAGCAACGGAAGTGGGAAGCCTCAGGTAACAATCTGAAACCTTAGAGATTTGAAGAATTCGATGCGGACAATCCAGTTGAAGCTCAGTTGATTATCGACGATGAGTATTTCTGCCGTTGTTGGTTATAATTCTCACTCTTCTAACCATCGATTGTGATAAGAGGCCTAGTAATTGCAACCTGATCGGCCTTCAGGATGTGGGGTTTATCGGTCTCGGTAACATGGGGAGTCACATGGCTACGAATCTGCTGAAGGCCGGGCATCGCCTTACCGTTTACGACAGGTATGTTTTCTCTGAACTTGTTCAAGCCAGTGACTGCTCTTCTTGTGGAGTAATTTTGATTTAATCTCTGTAGTTACAAAATGTGCCCTTTGTGTTACGCTGTCAATTTTTTTCTTTTTTCTTTCGCCTATTCAGATCGGTGATCGTAACACCATTTCTTCTAGTTGACACTAATGACAGCATGACTAGTTTGACAATAATCATATCATTCGCTAAAAGATTCGACCAGTGATTTTTCTACAGGAATGAGGCAGTGATGCAGACATTTGCTGAACGAGGAGCAACCGTAGCTCACAATCCTCGAGAAGTTGCAGATGCTAGCGACGTTGTCATCACAATGTTGCCCTCTTCGCCGCATGTGCACACCCCTCACCTTCTTTGTAGGCTTGCAGACGCATCAATCGGACTTTCTTACCGATATCCGGAAGTGTGAAAGTACAAAATTGTGTACATGCAATGAGGCGATAGAATGACATTCCGCTCTGAGAATTTTGAAGAGTTAGCAGTCTAACAGGGCCATCGCTGGGACAGGACCATTTGATGTTGAAGCCTAGTTCCAACGATCAGTTTTTCACTCGCGTTCCCTAGCAAAGTAGGGCATATTTGGTCTTAACCTAATCTCAATGTTCCTGTGTGATTTGGTTGTGATAGGTGGAGGAGGTTTACACAGGAAAAAATGGAATACTAAGCAATGTTGGTTCAGTGCGGCCGTCGTTACTTGTCGACTCATCCACCATCGATCCACACAAATCCCGCCTGCTTGCAACAAAAGTTGCGAAGTGCAAACTGCTGCCGAACTCAAGTACGTAATGCGAGGGAGCTGTTAACCTTACTGTCATTAGCATGTTAAAAAATATTTGTTCGTTCGTTCGTTCGTTCGTTCGTTCGTTCGTTCGCTTCCTTTTTTGCTTTTATTTTTGTTTTTGTGGCTGGATGTCAGTCTGAATCTGAATGCTCATGGCTGCATGGTTGTAGTTTCTCGCTGATGCAGAGAAAGTAGTAGTAGGGGAGGTGCCAGTTCTGCTAGATGCACCCGTCTCGGGTGGCGTGGTAGGCGCACAAGCTGCAACTCTTACATTCATGGTAAACTTTCCATATTTTGCTTCTCTATCTGAATTCCTTCTCCTCAAACATAGCACCCGTAAACAACAGTCGGAGTCAAGTATTCAACTGACCTGGCCCCAATATAAATTCTACACATCAGGAGTAATGCGAGTGCCACTCTGCTGATCTTCTCCCTGAAATAGTACACCTACGGTTTCACGTGCTTACTTAATGTGTTCTTGATTTTCTGTATTTTGAAGGTTGGAGGACATCAAGAGGGTTTTCAAGTTGCTGAGCCTCTGCTCCGTGCCATGGGCTCACGAATAGTTTATTGTGGAGGCCCTGGCAATGGTGCTGTAAGTACCATTGCCGAATTTTTTCCTCATCAATTTACTCTTCACCCTTTCTAATTGATTGAAGAACATAATACGCAAGCATCGAAGTTTAGAACAGAATCCAGCCTTGTTTTCTGCTCCCACAATAACTTGTATTCATCTTGAAGTGAATGGTTCTCCACGTGCAGGCTGCCAAGGTTTGCAACAACCTAGCCTTGGCGATTAGCATGGCCGGGGTTGCGGAAGCACTGGCACTTGGGCAGCAGCTTGGCATTGATGCACACACACTGTCGAATATATTCAACTCCTCGTCTGCCCGTTGTTGGAGCAGGTAGGCTTTGCATGATTATATATAAACTGCAGAATGTCAGTAGCTTGGAATATGATGAGACTGGCATTGACTTTTTGAATATTTTCGATCTGCAGCGACACATATAACCCGGTGCCAGGTGTCATGGCAAATGTGCCTGCCTCCCGTGATTACAAAGGGGGTTTCTCATCCCAGTTGCTGGTAAGATCAGTCTTCCTATTCCCACGCATATTTCAGGGAAATCAATGTTTCTGTTAAAGAATATATCATTGTTTCTTATACAGTTTTAGTAACAGCGGTCCTCGTACATACCTTCATCTGGATGCGCTGCTTCTGAGTCCAGAGCAGTTTTTTTTGCATCATAGATGTTGGGCCAGCATATGACTTGTTGCACTTGCGGGTGACAGACAAAAGACTTGGGATTGGCGATTGTAGCTGCTGAGGAATCTGGAGCACCAGTCCCTTTGGGTGGACAGATACTAGAAATGTAAGTTCACTGATACTCGCGGTTTTCTATGAATTTCGAGTAGCTGCTGTTGTCGATCTGCTTTCGGTCGTTCATGTTGCACTTCAATTAACCCACCTGTTCATTACTAAAGCTGGAGTCATTCTACAAAGTTATTTATCTGACGTTATTCGCTGTGTAGGTATAATACCCTTTGCAAAGCTGGGCACAGCAGCTTGGATTTTTCAAGCATTTTCCAGTACTATTACAACGGCAAATCGGAGCAGAATCCAACAGACTGATGATGAGTTGCCGCATGTAGTGGGTTGTCATGAACACGCATGAGGATGCTAGATGACACTCAAGTGTGCATAGCATCATGTGCAGTGTGAGCCTTTCAGCCCTGGAATATTGCGTCGTGTGAAATGATAATATGTTGTACCCATGTTCATGATGATGATGATACACTTTTGTGAAAATTTGTTGGAGAGCTTTAACACCTCAGAAAATAACCCTTCAAAAAAAATAGTTTCTAATCCGCAATTTGTTACATCAGCCTTGCTTAAATTGTTTATTGTATTTGAAATTAACAGTTTTGGAGTCAAATGATAATCAAATAAATATCAAATCATTATAAAAAATCATTTAGTGTAATTTAGTGTAATTTATTAGTTCAATTTATTAATAAAAATATTGCTTCATAGTGAGTTTAAGAATATTAATCCACGGATAATCATATCTTTCAGTTATTGAAAATAATTTTACTAAAACTATGAATACTTACTTATTTTCCTCTTTATTGTAATTCCGAAGTTTTGTAAAAGTTTTTGATGTTTTGAAATATTATTTTTATCTTTGGCCACTATCATTTATTTGCATGAGATTTTGAATTATTTTTAATTTTTATAACTAATTCCTCTAAAGTATAGCTTGTCATTCAATGGAACAATTTTTATTTACAAGTTTAACTAAAAAGTAATAGTTTTGTGTTTCTAAAATTTTATTTATGATACATACTTTTAACTAAGTTTATCTGTCAAAATACCATCATAACATCTGTTTATTATTTGTAATTTCTAAAAGTTTGTAGTCATATGTCTAAAATAAAGACTATTCTATAGAATTTGTTACTTGAATAATGATGATTATTAAACAGGTTTTTATTGTCAATAGATTAATGTATATATACACACATAGACAAATACAAATTTTTTCTTTGCAATTTTTTAATTTAAGAAATGTATTTATTGATATTAAGCAATCCTAATATTTATTTATTCAATGTACTTGAATTTTTATTCTGATATTTCAAGATGTCAAACAATTACAGTTAAAAAATACCATAATAATGTGAAAAAAAATGCTACTAAATTTGTTAAACACTCACAATTCCTATCAAATCTTTCTTATGAAATAGTTCATCTTCAATACACAACACTTTATTGTCCCCACATCACATTGACATCAACCACAAAACACTCTGCATTCCTTAAATTTCTTCTTGCAATTCAAATCCAACAACAACAACCTCAACTAGAATCCAAACCCAAAACCCTAAATACGTTTACCCAACTCATCAAAAAATCCATAACAACTTGGCAACCAATTCATGAGTCTAGAAGTCAGTGGATGGAAGGGCCCAACTGATGAAGAAGAATAAGGATGGATGAATGAATAAAGCACCGCAATGGCAGCGCCGTTGTGAGCAACAAGCACGAAGCGAGTCACGACGTGGGTTGCTTCAAAGTTGATTATTTCGCAAACTTGCGGCGTCGAATTGCTGTGCGAGCACGTCAACGCGGCCATTCAAGCAACGAGCAACGTAGATGTCAATGCAGAGATGCGGCGTGACCACGACGCATGGCGCAGGGCTGTCTGTAGAAAGCGAGTTTTTCACTAGAGTTGTGAGTCATGGGTCTATTCCGACGGAGGTGGCGAAGCTGGGGAGAGCGATGGCCATCGCTTGCAAGGGGGACAGCGGCGCGCAGAAATCCACGGCAAAGAGACCTTTGCAAAGTTTTCCCACCTGGAGAATCACCTTTGCGTCATTCGAGTCGGTGGAGACGAGCTGGAAGTTGTTGATTGACGCCACGATTGAGGCCCTGCCCTTGAAGTCCAGGGACCAGCACTGTAGCTGCTCGTTCCACACGGGAGTCTTGTTTGTCAAGTAAAGGATCGTGTCGCTGCTTGCCGGTGTTGAGGAATCAGTTGTTGACGAACGACGTCTGGGTTTGGTTCCTTGAGGTGAAGATAAGGTGCTGGTCTTCGAAGATTTGGGAGAAAAGTTGGCTGGAGTGACGGGGTTGAGCAGATGGTTGCTTCGGAGGAACCCACTCCACCACGTTTGCCACCATTTCGGTGTGCTGAATGTAGATGTATCCAGTGAAGTGAAATCATAACTTGCTGAAGGCCCGAGGTGGCATCGCATCTTTCGCATGCAGTTCCGGTCAATGGCAACCTCCTCGAACTGCAAGGAGAGAATCGAAGTGGATTCATTCTTGGAACCTGAGTCTTTTAATACGAACGACGTTCTCCAGAAGTTCGAGGTCATGGTAATCACGTCGTCGTGCCCCTGCGTCCACAAGATTCTATGATCTGTGCTAATTTTAAAGTATGTGAAGCCTAGAGTATATTTCTTTCTGGCACCAAGAAGGAAGTACTCCTTCCCACCTACAACTTGGACTAACTTGAAAGTGTCGCCCATTTTCCTTAGCATGCACTGGAGATACGATCCAGATGGTGCAGGTTGGCGAACAGCTGAAGAGAAGCACAGAAGAGCTGGGGGATGTAGGTGCAATTCTTGCTGAACAGAACGCCGCCAGCTGCGGCAAACACCGGCCAACGCAACAATTCGTCTGCCATCTCCCTCACTCTCAGCACTTCCTTGGATTTTTCGCAGCACGTCAATAAAAAGGTCGGGCGACAAGCACGCCCAGTCCGCTCCCTCCATTCACAAATCGATGCTTCTCCTTGATTTCAAATATTGGTTGCTCTTCTTTTGCGCACCATCATTGAACATAAAATTACAATACCTGGATCCACCAGTTTTCGATGAAGCTATGCTAGTCTACTTTGAAATGAAACTCGACGAATCGATGCCTTCTAGCCTGCAACCCAGACGATCTGAACTTGAGAATAACCACCAACTCGAGGTATCACACAAAAGAAAAAAATTCAGAGATTTACAAAGCAGCGAAGTGCGAGAAAGTAGCTTGCCTCCATGAATAAGTTATGTTACTTCTATTACAAGTGATGATGCTGACTACCGACTACCGTGCGAGTCTTTGAAAAGCAACACCCACCCTAAACAGACGATTTGATGTGGCAAAGATAACGAGCTGCAAGTATATCTATACGCTAGTAGAGCAAGTTCGATTGATGCGGCAGAGTACAATGATTGTAGAGGCAAACAATGTTTCAGTTGTTTCGAATAGCCCTTAAAATCCCACCTAAGGGCCGACGCAACTTGAGGTGTTGCTGGCGTGGAATTTTGCAAGGATGTTGAAATCAAAAAAGTTGGTGAGGCCGTATATCTTACTTATTAAATTAATCAAAATGACGCTATTGTCTAGATACATCCGATTCAAAAGCAGCTGCAGGTAGGACGACTACAGACCGATCCTACATCGGCTGATTGCAGTGCCGGCACACTCATTGATCAATCCTCTCGCTGTGACAGACTACAATATAATATGAAGGAATGCAACTCAAGTGCCACAGTTTTCCGAAATTATCCGGATTGTCCCCAATTTTGGAGTTCCAAATCCAGAAATAACCTTGAGTTTTAGAGTGTCCCTCACAAACGAGTGGAGTCATCTCGTGCCGCATCATCCAGCTATGATCATGGCGTCAACCGCCTCGATGAGGTGAACATCAGAAAACCTAGTCAATCTCTGAGCGTCTGATATAATCTGATACTTTTGCCGATAGATTAACTACCTAAAGCATGATCACAAACACCAACACAAAGCGCGCGACGCGACTAAACACAAACATGGCGAGTGAACAACACCACGATCAGATTGTACAACACCGAAGCCATGTCACACACTATTTCTAACCCTGCCGTGGTGGACCAGAACTGAAATATCCCACGAAGCCAACCCCTGAAGGATGTCCATGCGAAGAACTTGGTCTGCCAAATGACATGTTACCGGCACCAGCATGGGATGATGTCATCCAGAAATGGTACAACTCACCAAATCCCCGAAATATATAATATATTTCCTTCTACAGTTGCAGTACGTTTGCATTCATTGCCCAAAGTCATTGTAAAAGGACCGCCCACTTGAGTAATATGCGCAGAAAGCATGAGTGAGATTCCACCTCGCCTTCCTCACATCTCTCACCAGAATGAGTACCCACTCCCACCCTTAACTTTTCTTTTCGTTTTCTTACTGAAGTATGGTCCCACCATTCTCTGGTCTTAGCTGCTGGCATCTGCTGGTTCTAAAGCAAGCCAAAGCTCGAAGTAGAAGAACAAAATATAGATGATGAAGGTGAAGAAGAAGAAAAAGAAGCAGGAGTTGGTCCTGGGGAGACGCGTTTCCATCACGGTGCACAAGATGCCGCCCCTACACTTCCTCCTCCTCCTCCCAGTCCAGCAAAGCAAAGCACAGCATTGTTTTAGTTCACGCTCAGAGCCTGGGGCAACAAGCTTTTGTGCCCAGCTCCAGGTAGAAACACCACTAGTGGTAGTAGTAGCAGCAGCACCTGTAGAGGGTCTAGGTATCATTTCATGTCACCACGCTCCTTCGCAGCTGCTTTTCAAAAGCAACAGCTGCAATGAATGAATAAATAAATATATATATTGATTTATTTATACGCATACATGTGTGTGTGTGTGTGTGTGTGTATATATATGCAAATATAAAATGTAACTTGGAAAGGTCTGGTACAATCACTCACCAGGTGAATTATGTGCCATGGTTGTTCCACAAAATTGCCATTACTCGGAAGGTCGTTTAGGAAGCCTGCATTGACTATGTTGCAATCATCTTCTTCAACTAAGAGTATCTATCTGTTTATATATATGTTATAAAGAAAATGGCTTGTCATTGCATAATTGGCGTGTTTGAAAATTATCGTAATATACTTTTAAAAGATAAACAGAAAAAAATCACAGTAGTGAAAACTTGTGCCAGTAAAAAAACTAATTTATGCAGACTATTGTATAATTTATTTATTTTTCACTTTTTGAGTTTAGAGACATTCCTTCTAAAGTTCTTGTAAGCTTTAATTCTTATTCTTATATTTTGGAAATATTTTTTTGGGGCTCAAGTTCATATATTAGTTTATAAAACTAAAAATAAAGTTCTGTTTTAGCAGATAAAAGTGTTTGCTTGTTTGTTTTTGTCCTTTACCATAATTTTCATCTTTTCTCATAATTCATAAAACACTTTCTTGTAACTGGTAGTGCATATATTTTTCCTTCATTATATGAATTCTTATTGGATATTTTTTGCAAGAGTATTTGTTTATTGCAAATGTATAATTTTAGTGGTAAATATATGTTGTAATAATAAATAAATTGTTTTGTTAAATTGTGCTTATAGAGGTGGAATTGTATGTCGTATTAAGTTTAAATACACAATTGATGAGTTTAGAACCATTAGATGTTTGCTAAAACAAACTCCAACTTTGTTGTACAATTAATATGTAGACACACAGAGCTTTGCTTCCAACCTCCCCGGGTTAATGGTGGAGCTGGCTTCTCAGAAGAACTGTGGTTTACTAAAGTCATGTAAAGATGTTATCCTTCTGCATAGCATGATTCTGTGACAAACCTGATGTAGAGTACAAGAAAATGACATCTTATCCGGTAGCTGGGTCTTTGTTTTGGCTACGATGATCTGGTACTCGAATGAATTTGAAATACAATCTACTTCCTGCAGTACTGAACATATGATTTTTGTTCAACCTAAGGAAGTTCAGAGAGTTCAAGGGAAGTGCTGAAAATTCGTTTGCCTCCACTAAGTCTAGTCGAGGTTGCTGACTAAATTATTGATTTGATCCTTTCGCCTCGTAAGCATGGTTGTGCAGTATGAAATTGAGCGCTGTTAAGAGAGAGCATCCATGTAACGGTTCCATACAAAAAAATTCGGTCATGGAAAAATCATTTCAAAGTCTAGATGCTTTAGCCAGAAAATTACTGTAAGATGTGACACAGGAATCTACGTACACAGGTGCACATTCAAGCTTCGTTAAGTGAGTACATGAAAGAGCAGACCTCATCTTTGACAATATTCTTGGAATTTTCCAGGATCCATTAAACGATTCGATACTAACTATTCTGATTTGAAGTCCTCTCGGTAACCCTCTGAGAGAAGTATGACTGTCGTGAGAATGGCAATAGCAGCCGTTTCCACCCTAAGCCGTAACTGACCTAGACCTACAGGCACTGCTCCCGCATCAATCAACAACTCAATCTCTTCTGGTGTGAAATCTGCACAATGATGAAATTAAACAAAATCTGTAAGATAATTGCACAAAAGATTCAACCTATGCTCTCAAATCAAAATCACTGCAGCGAGCAGTCTCAAAAAATTGATATGTTTCTAAACTTTCGCTAATAAGACGCACATCGGTCAGCCATATCAAAACCTCTTCACTCCCATTTAGTCCCTCCTTTTAATAACTACCCTTGCAATTGGAAATAAACCGCACATGAAGCCAAACTTACCTCCTTCTGGACCAATCAATAGTAGACCTCCACGCAGACTCTCTGGCCTTTGTAACAATGATTGTGCTATGGGAGGTGCTCCTGCAGCAGCAAGGAACGCTACCTCCGCCTTTTTTACCTGCACCTCACAATTGCATTTAGACAATTCTCAACTGAAGCATTATGACTCAAACTTTAACAGTAAAGCAGTAAGGATTTTAGGGTACAACAATATAATTCCATTGACCTGACTTGGACAAAATTGTTTTCTATGGAATCGTTATGGTCAAGGATTAAGTTGCTTTTATACAAGTGAGGCATTAGACGCTGCCCTATCCCAATACGCTGACAACACACCTGATATGACCGATAAATTCAAGAAAATGATCTGTAATCTGATACTTACTTCTGCCAGTAAATGTTTCAGTTGAGTAGGTTCACGCACATCCAAGGCGTGTAATCTTTGGCCTGCACCTCACAAAAGGGAAGGTTATGAAATATAGGAATCAACATTTTCAAATGCTTTATTGGTCGAATTTTGTACTTATTAGCCTAAGTATTAGAAATCTTCTATCACATCAGAGGAACTGACAGAATGAGAAAACCCAAGATATAAAATAAACAAATAAATGAATTGTACAACACTACCCAGTGTGCTACCACCTGCAATAGTAGCTGAAAGACACAATCGCACACGAATTGCACTAAATAAGAATAAAAACTTCTTAATGACACAGGTGAACTTGGACGTGGAGAAGCCGAAAAGGGTCAATACATTGCTTGGTAGCAGCCATGCTAATACGGTTCCACCGATCATTACGTTGCTCAGCCACAGAAGCCGATCTTTGAGTGAGAAGTGGGGTGAGAGTCTGAGCACCTAGTTCCTGAAGATCATTGTTGCCACAGGAAATTTTTTCAGCAAAAGAGGAACTAACTAATAATAATAATAATAATAATCATAGGGAACAATGAGATGATATGGTAAGGGAATCTTCAAATATACATGGAAATGCACCAAATCAATTCAATTTATAATTAAGACAAGAAAACGTGAAAATCCCACAGCAACATACCGTGCATTTTTCGACAAGCCAATCTGCACGACCACCCTTCAAATTACCTGTCGACGCAACACACCGAGGCACGACAATGAATATGTCGAACTTGTAAAGGAGCCAGATTATCTATTCAAAGGAACAGATTCCAATCATTTTCAACTTCATCTTAAAAGTTAACCAAACAACCCAGATGCTGAAAACAGAATATCTGAGGAAGTGCGCGCATTAAATTGACGCGATCAGAAAGATAGAGAAAAAATGTGAACTCGGAGCTGTTATAAAACAAGACACACCAAAAGCGGCAGCCACGTGCCAGTTCGGGCCAGTTAGTGGAAGTACTCGTCTCTCTGTCGTTGCTACGACTTCTGCACAGTTCTTTGTTACCTTCAACAAGGTACCCTCTACAAGTCCCCCGCTTCCATCAAAAAGTTCAATCCTGCAATCACATACCCAAGAGACATGGAGACATTATATCAGTTGGAATACAACTCAAACAAAGGAAGAGTTCATCACGGCTGGTTCAACTCGGAAAAATCTCAACTGAATCTTAAACAACTAATTGGCTAACTAAATAAATGGAAAAAGAGTTCTTACAGTGCAACATCTTTCAAAGAGACGTACAATTTAGAAGAACCTCTAGGAAACACTTCAAGAGCATAAAGATGACAAGCAAGTCGTGTCAGTCAAGCTTCGTAGCAAAGGATTATCCCAAAGGAGTAGGATGTAGTACCTGTCGTTGACATTTAACCTTAGAACTCGTGTCATATGCCAAAACTCATCCCCATCAACTCGCACGGTCATTCCCTGCACTTGAAATATGCTCTTAACAAGCATATTGAAAGTTCATCAAAACTTTCAAAACACAATACACTACTCTAGCATATACCAAAGTTCATGGAGAAGGCCTATGTCGAAATTAATCTGATCCTTCATGAATGTCATAAAATACCTTTGCGACTGGAAGCGAACTAACGTGGAAGCGCGGAAGGCCGCCCCTAGATTGATCCTGAACCACTGCTCCTTCCTCAGCTTCTATGTGCAAGTCCTGAGAATTGAGTAGGAAAATTGATTAAAATCAGCCAAAAGTCCAGACTCACCAGCCGCCGCGGATGTTTTAAAGAGGACACGCCGTTTGCCAAGTAAAAGATAATCCCTGTCCTGGTCTCCTATAACCCACATAAGGTTCATACACGTACTAATGAGCTTCGAAATTTCTACATTGAACGTGTCTACTAATTGTAAGCAATTCTGGTACTCTCTTAAAAACGAAACTCAACCACAAAAACCCATACACCCCCACCCCTAACAATCACCTTCGCAAATGCTGTGCAGTGAATGGCGCAGTCGCCTTGAGCAGATTTTCCAGCATTCCGAAAATCGCACAATCTAGGTTTAACAACTGCTCCCGAGAATTGGGTGCAATTGTTGGGCAGGAATACCCTCGTCCCAAGGTCCAAATAGCGTACTGATAGTAAAGAATTGGAGGACCAATTACGAAGGAGTGTTGTAGGTGGCCATTTTACATAAAATTTGAGCAGGCTGGCGGTTGTGAAAGTGGACGCTAACATCTTCTAGATATCATGAAGACACAAGAGAGACAGTCTACTAAATAAGCCGCTCCCCAAGTGTGGCTTGTCTGACCAAAATGTAGTAGATAACTTCAAGAATCTGACTATACTTGTCACCTAAGTGCGCAAGTGTTCTGTCACCCTACCTTGAGCCAACCCTCACTCTGTACCTCCTAAAATTGATGAAGGGGCAGTAACAAGCTGTTCCTGCAAAATGCCGCATATGTACTATAGAGTAGGCCGGCACTTGGTTCCTCGAAGCAGAGATACGGTGTACTGCACAATTCTAAAGAGAACCCCCACAAAGACGAGCACGCCCAGTAAACAATTGGAGACTTGTATACAACTGGCGCTTTAGTTACCCTCGAATAACATTATCATCTTTCGTGATCTGAAATACACAACCCATGAAAGAAATCTGAGTGTGAGACTTATCAAGGAATGTGAATAATCTCGAAGTTCTACAAACCTGCGCACTCTAGTTACAACGAGCGGCGTCTCGGGAACTAGAAGATGAACTCCGGAAGAGGGCCCACCGCTCAATCTTGTAACGGAATTTCGAGTTTTGTAATAAGAAATTTGAAATTCGATTCGCATCGTAGACTGTGGAAGTGCTTCACGTACTCATCAAGGGAAGAAGTGTTCCACATTTCACACCTTGTGAATTCAATTTACACGAAGTACATATCCTGAAACGGATGAAACACATGCATGCAATAATAGGATATGTTCAACTCTAAGCTGTTCCAGGAAATGATTCCTCATCCCCGCTGCTGAGGCTTGTCATCGTCGGCATTGAATCTGACTTCTAAGATGCCTAGTGTGAGAAAAATGACATTGAGGGACCTCATGAATCCACGACGTGCAGAAACTACGCTGAAAAAACAATTCAAGTCTCCCTGAGGTAATCCAGACCCGTGGCCTATACGAGTGCAGAGAGATTCAAAATTCAATGAAATGTATAAATGCCATTAAACGCAATTTTATTTATGCATCGGAGTCATCAAGAGTCTGAAAGCTAGAGCTTTTCCACATGGGAACAAAAGTATAAGACTGTGTCGTTGACATTCGACCCAAAAACTTGACAGCTTTTAAAATATTATAAATTCTCGGTTACCAGATATTAAAAACTAAAACAGTGGTAACAACCCAAATGTTGAACTGAACATCAAAAGGTAGATCAAAGGCAACTCGAAGGGAAGCACCAGCGACAGATGTGAAATGCAGGAGCTAACCCAAGGTCGACCTGATCCAAAGACGTGGTGGGGACCCAGAGATGATTGGTATGAATGCTAAAATGCCAATCGCCCTAAAAGCTTGAACTAGCCACTCAAAAATCGAGCTACAATCACTGCATCTGCTGAAAGAGTACAATTTAAACAACTAGGTATGTATGTGGTTAGCATTCTAAAGTTTCAAGTGATGAATGTCAGGTATATCCGAGGCCTTATCTGCGCTGAGTTTATTATCTTGAGCTGCTACAGCGGGAACCTGCTCAAAGATTACTATCAATGTTAAGAGAGCATGACCAATATAACTTGGAATATTTGCAATCAAGAAACAACAATTTGTGTCAGTCGTATAAAAGTTCAAATTCGCAGCCAATAGAATCACGTTTGAGAAATTATTAGAATAGATCATTAAATCAGAATCAAACACAAATTTATAAAAACTGTGTCCTCTACATAGGTACCAAATGACATGAGAAACTGCCTCCAAAGTAAAGAAAAATTTGTACTTTAGCTGTAGGATTCTTTGTTGAGGTGACCTTGGTTTTCTTTGTAGTGTTTTTCTTAAGAGCTTTCTAAGTGAAGGGCAGGAACTCAGTGCCGAGCATGAATGGTTGCAACACCTCTGGTACCCTCACACCATCTGGTGTTTGATAATTTTCAAGAATGCAGCACAAGGTTCTCTCAGTTGCGGTGAGAGTAGAGTTCAGAAGATGACAATAGTTCTTGACCTGGTCATTCATCTGGATTGCACACAATCAGAGGGTCAATCCATGGCTTTAAGAACTACAACACAGAATAAGGGGCAGTATTCAGCATACATCAACTAATATCAAGCAGGAAATCATCAAAAGAAAGTAAAGACAGGAATTATGGGAAACAGATGAACAAAGCACCGCCATCTATACTTCCAATGTATCTCAACTATCATAAAAATTAACTACGATGACTGAAATAGAGACAGAGCTTACCTTCTTTTGACCATAGAGAATTTCAAGATTCCTTAATTGGTAATCAGTACAATTCGAGCACGACACAAGCTCACAGAACTTCTTCGGAGACGGAAACCATGCCTCCAAATCGTATTTCTTGGCAGCACTGTCGTTTAGTTTTCCCAAGACAATAGACACCACTCGATATGGAAGACCCAACTGCATATCATACAACCTGACCAGTCATGATGTTTTCACATGAGATTGTATCCGGTGGGCAAGGCGCCTGTGCAGCGCAGAGGGATGAACAGAAAATTTCAGACAAGTAAACAAGGTAAAACCAATGCACCGTCATTAAGAAGTTCGACAAGGTGAAGGAATCGTTTTACTTGTGTCCTTGTAAAAATGTCCGCAATCCTAATCATCACTTGTTTAAAGCAACCTCTTAGTCAACGAAATATGGGATGTGTAGAACATCATCCTAATCAAATTCATTCTCTCAAGCGCCACAAGCTAAAGACATCAGCCACAAGTGAGTATTATACAGATCAGTACCTGTTGATAGAACTCTTCTGCATTCTTCAACATTCGTTCGTGCATTTTCCAGAAGTCGTCATCGTTAGGGCCAGTAAAACAGAACTGCTCAACCTTCTCAAACTGGTGTACTCGATATATTCCAAGGGTCTCTCTTCCGTGAGAACCAGCCTCCTTAGGGAAACAAGTTGAATACCCTGCATACCTACATACAAGTACCCAAGATAATCACAACGATAATCCATGCGGAAGATAAAATCTTCAATGCAAAGCCATTGAATCTGCCGTTAAATCATTCCATGCACAACATATTTCTGCGTGTGCCCTCTGTGAAGCTATCGCAATCGGAGCACTAATATCTACGTAAAGCAACCACTTCACAACTTGCAATGACTGAAGATCAGTAAAACCAAAAGAACACCAACACAAAGTAAACTTAATAGGCATCGACTAGCCATTTCAGTCGCATATCACAAACGAAAAAAGCATTAAGCGGGTAAAGTTTGTTACTTAATGGTAATTGCTTGGGGTCCATCCAGCTGCCACGATGCAATGCGCCCAAAGGTTGCACGGCAGTTGCAATCAGGTACTTGTCATCACCTTCCCCAGTAACCTGCGGTAGAGCAGTGCCTAGCAGGTCAATAACAGAAGAAGCTGAATAAACCTTTCTCATGCATTAAACCCTCTCACGTCTTTTAACGTACTTAAAAACTGTCCCACTCGTTGAAATGCGCACAAAAGATGGGAGAGGTACAAACCTTATATAACTCTTCATCAAACTGCGCCAATTGAGCACACTCGCATGATAAAAGGGGTTTGCAGTAGTGTATATCCCGCTTGATCAAAAAGGCCAAGTCAAAATTAATGAGAGCTTGGTTCAACATCACTCCATATTGTTTCAAAAAGTAGCCCCGTCCTCCAGCTACATCTGATCCTGTAGCATTCTCAACAGCAGAGTGAAGCAACCACATTCAGAAAGATATAGTCTCTTTCATTGCGGGTGAAAGAACAACTGAAATGCACTTATACTGACGAAATCTCCAACGTGATGATTTGGGACTTTCATCCCAGAAAACACGGGAAATACTGCAGCTACATCGACCAACAACATAAATTAGCAGGATAACAATACCTGCTTTAAGTTCAACAATTCCCAATTTGTTCACGAGCTCCGCATGGTCCAAAAGGTTAGGGTCTTCCCTGAGAGTTCCCCATGACCGAACGACAACATTATTGACCTGTTTCACAACTCCTCACATTATAAATTTCGAAGAAACTACTCATTTATCTAAATAAGGCTACTGAGCTAAACGCAGAAATCCCTGTTAACAGTTTAAGACAGCTTTCTCGCAAAATTACGAAAAAACCCGCAACGAGACATAAAAAATGACTCAATAAATCCGCAGTGCATACCTCATCGTTGTCCACAGGCACGGAATCGTGAACCAAGTTGCCAACCAAGCGCAACTTAGACTCCATGACAACCTTGCAATCCAAGGCTTCCTACTCCTTGGCAACTTTCGCCTCCTCGAGTTGGATCTTCTCAGCTAAGAGATTCGCAGGGTCTTCCTTGGCCATTTTCTTCTTCTTAATCCCATCCTGAACGCGGTTCACCTCTTTGCGCATATTCTCCACCGCAAACTGGCGCTGGCGCCATTCCTTGTCCAGCTTGATAACCTCGTCCACGAGCTCCACGCTCGCGAACCGACATCGTTGCGACTCGCGGATGCATTGGGGATCATAGCCACGCTGCTCCCGGAACAACAAGATGTCTAGCATTGTAATCGGCGTCGGTGGAAACAGAACTCACATTTCAAAATCTTAGCTTAGTAATCGGTGACGACGCGATGAACGAGATTCAAGGTCCAACTTACAGTAGCCCACACACTCTCATAACAGCGTCAGGGTTTAGGGTTTTTGGAGAACTTGGTTTGCAAGCCATAAAAATGTTTGTTTATTGAATGAATTTTGGGTTTGCTTGGCATGGAAGGGACCATTCAGAGCCCTCCAATGTCAAGATCATGGCACTGCTCCTCACTGACCTTTCTATTTCCCAACTATCATTAAAATAATATTGCGATGTTGGGTGTTTTATAACTTATTTCTTTGTGTGATTTGTGTTGCTGTGATTATTTTTAAGTTGATCCATTTTCTTTAATCCAGATTACCCTTCTAAAACATAGTGCACCATGATTGAGGAACCAGGAACATGTGTGTAGTGTATTACCTAGAGGTTCATCTGGTTAATACTGAATTACCATTTACTTTTTAATCTAGATTTATTGATTAGTTTAAAAAAACATTTTATATATCTATATATATATGAGAGAGTTGGAAAAATTAGAATGAACAAGATGATGCACCCAAAAAATTGTGTAAAAGTGTACATTATGTATAGATAAATTAAAGTCCAAATAAATTTTGTTAAAAAAGTATGTTTACAAAGTAATACATTTGATTTTTGTGTTCGAAATTTGGTTGATTCTAGTTTCACATCATATTATTTCATATTTAGATTCAATATTGACCGATGAGAATGAAAGAAGTATTTTGATGAAAACAGCTATGATGTCATCTCGGGAGAAGAATTAAACATTATGTCAAAAATAAATTTTAATCAAATTGCAAAAAAACCTAGATTTCTTCCTCCAATTCCAGACAAGATTTTTTTTTTTTTTTTTTTTTTTTTTTTTTTCAATCTTATATGTGCATAAATAACTAATTTTTTAAATATTAATAAAGTTTTGAACAATAAGAATATGTAGCACAATTGTAGATAATATTTGTTTAGAATTGTTTTCAAAAAGTTGGAGTTTTCATAAAATTGACTTGTAATTCATTTATTTTAACAATTTAATAAGATTTAAACTAATGTATTTGTAAAAAATGTAACAATATTTTTAGTTGCATCTATATACCAAATGCAGAAAAAAAACCACAAGGGAAACAAGACTTGAGAGAAGAATTTATCTAACCAAAGATGACTTTAGTCTTTTCTCTTTTTACTTGCAAATTAATGCTCATTATCTAAGTTTTTGGTAACTTGTAGTTCAAACATCTAAAAATAATTTGTTCAAATATTTACACAAAAAAATCGTATAAAAGTCTTTACACTTATTGAGCAGAATTCTTAATCATTCCTTAAAGAAATTTTCTACACTGTTTTAAAAATGTTATAAAAAAATTTAAAAGATTCTACAAAATACAAGAGTTTTTCAAAATAACTAAAACTCAATATCTATTGCATTACTTTGATGTTTTTATAAAATGGAGTGCAATTAAAACTGAATATTACACAATACAAAAAAATCTTATTATATATCTCTTATTTATTATTTTTATTTAAGTCTAAAATAATGTTATTATGTTAAAGGCAATTGTAGTGTTTAATATCAAAATTTAATGAAAAATAATGTATTTATTTTTTAATTTAAACTTTATAAAGTTATTTTTTATTTAAATTTTAAAAATTTTAAAAATTATTATATGAGATTAGTATATTTATTTTCTTTTTAAATATCATACAATAATATTTTATTTTTATTTTTATTTAACTTACAATTCCAAATATGTTGCACATTTCCTCATTTTTGCATTGCACACCTTCTCAAGACCTGCCTATAACACCATGAAGACAAAAGCAGAGTTTGGAATGACACCTAAAACTTCAAGCATTTTGAGCTTTTTTTAACCAAATAACATGTGGTATTAACAAATCCAGAATGCCAATGAACATTTCATTTCCCAACCCTCTAAGTAAATACTCCAAAAAGGGCTAGTTTTTCTTTCCATTCCCAACAAGAGTTACGAGAGTTAGCAAGAAGGTTTGGAACAACGTAGCCAGTAATTGGATTTCATTACCAATACCATCTCACAACTACAACAGAATGTGTTGCAAAAATGCTTAATAATTCTATGTGGAATCATGCAGGTGACAATGCAAGATACACAACTCTAAACATAAACATAAAAGGAGGAATTTCTTATTACTTCGACACCAACATTGTAAGAATGGCAAGCACAAATGGACCATGAGAAGAAGGGGTGGACCCAATTAAGGTTGACAAATTAGGATTTGCATGGAGGAGGACACAAGACAAAGCAGGGAAGTAAGAACAGCGTGGGTGCTGTTGTCGATGCTTGCAAGTCGCGGTGGCGATGCCGCAGATGTGCATGCCGCACGATGCAGGCCAAATGGACAAATGGGCACAAGGCAGGGCGAAGATCCGGCAACAAGCCACTTCATGCGGCAAGAAAAACATGCCTGCAAGGGTGACATGCGTCGTCTCGTGGGGGTGCGGTATCAGTTTCTGAGCTAATGATGTCTTCCGCTGAGTGATCGCGTGATTGTTTCGTAGCTGATGAAGACGACGACGACGATGTCAGTATAGGCCGGTAGACAATTGTGAAGCGCATGCGTTGTACTGATGAATCAATTGCTGGATGTTGCAAAAGTGGCAACCGGAGTAGGGATCGTTGTAGCTGTGTCCATCAGAGATCTGAATGTTGCAAATCTAGGTTCCTTCGCTTACAAAGTGAGCAAGGGAGTTTCATGTAACTTACTGCGTGTAGCGGATCTGAATAGAATTGTTCAACCTCACGCCGCTAGCTCTGAAGCTCGGCATCGAGAGGAGGAGTCGCGCGAACGAGGCCCATCCGGATCCATGGATGCTTTTGCAGTGTTTCAGCGCGTCCATGATGATCTGAAGAATACTGAAAGAAGTTCTTCAACTGTGCAGGATGTCACGCCTCAACCTGAGACCTTGTTTGCACCGAAGGAAGCCGAGGAATCCAGGGAATCAAAGCCTTTCGAGTCAATTGATGCCGATGTAGGAGTGGATCCATTGTCGCAGAAAATTGAGTTGCCTAGCGTGCGTGCTCCTCCTCTGAAATCATCGAGCCATTGAGGTTTTACCACAGGTGCTTGATCCTTCTGCCGACATGAGATGATTATACCCTAATGAGAGTTGCCAGAGGTGTCTTTTGTCTAGAGCAAAGTCGAATAGGCGCAGCTCTTAAATCACCATGTGAACGGACTATGTGTTACTGTGCACAATCTGTAAACTGCATCTGACTGTTCGACGGGTTGTAGGTTTGTGAACCAGATGCTAAGTTTCCAGCATCGGGTGTTGAATTGCCCATCCTCTTTGTTTCATTTGTACACTGCAATTTGTAGTCTGAGTACCGCATCTAACAATGTTTCCGGATATGACGATCTAGGTCGTAGTCTTTTGGGGCTTGGTCCTTGCCATGAGCCTGTTTCTGTGTGTCCGCCGTAGACCTTTCGACTCAGTGCCACTGTGATGTGTTCAAGGCCCCCAAAAGAGTCATAACATCTCAGGAAACTGGGCACATCTCTTTGAAGCTCATGTTGATGTTCGTGAGCCAAGTCCATCCACCATTTTAATGTGGAATCTAGAGTGCAGAGCGTAAAGTGATAGCCTGCTTTGAACGCCACCTCAGCAATCCTTGTTTTTAGAGAAGAATTTACCAATTGGTATCACTCTCTAGTTCAATGACTGTTAGCTAGAACTCGACATACATCTTGGTGTCTTTCCGATTCTGAGCAACTAAATTCAGAAAATGACATGTAACTGTGGTGCAGTCTGATGAAGGTCACACTCTTCTGGAAGAATTGACAAATTTTTTTCTTCTCTTTGTTGAAAGTAGAGGCAGCTCCTTTTACCATCCATTTCAGAGCATTGAAGACTGTTTAAGGCCCAGCTTCCGAATCTGCTCCTGCCTTGGCTTGATTATCTTAACCTTGATTAGAAGGTCGTAATGCCCTTTTACTTTTTTTTGGCACAAAATTGCAAAAACACACTACATGTGCAAGCCCTATTAATGAATGGAGAACGTGAATATAGTTACACAAAAGGGGCAACCTTGCATTTAAAGTTCAATAAATATTTTTTGCAATCTCGAAACTGCAGTCTAATAACTATGAGTTTAAAAAATATTTTCTTATTCTCTTAATATATGGACAATGTCCTACAATAGAAGAAAGTGTGCTAAACATGCACCTCACTTTAAAAAATTTGCACATGGTTATTTATTCAAAAACATAAGGAATTTCATATACATGTACAAGCCCTACTAATGTAGGACACTGTCTTTACTGGATAGGCTGATGAATTAAACAAAAAAGCACAAATAACAAGAAGTATAAGAATAAAAAATAAAAAAATATCATTAGAATATGTAGAATATCTTATATAAATTTTTATTTGAAATTTTATGGAATTTCACAAGAAGGATTGTTCTAGAATAGTTCAAATATTTAGACTATTTGAATTTTATAAGCATTTTAAGTCCCAGTATTTTTTTCAAAATTTATTAAAACTACACGATATATTAATCAACACACAAGCATTATTTGATGAAAACATATGTATCAGAAATGACATAGGAAATTAGGACATATAAAGTGTGCTACTCTTATACATGTGCAACATATACATAAATGGCACATTGTGATTTTCGTCAAAGTAAACCAACAGGTTTTTTCTTTTTTTTCTTTTTTTTCTTTTGAAATAAAAATTAAAAATCTGATGGCAGCATCGACAACAGCAGCATCGACAACAGCAGCATCTCAAGCATTGCAGTCAAAATCAACTGAAATGGTTTTTACCTGCAAAAACTAACAATCTAATTTTTTTTGTACATATGAATTTTTTCAAGACATTTTAGAGATACTTTAGGGATATAACATATTGCACTCAACCTCAAACACAATGTATACCATTTTGTGTGTAAAGGATGGCACATCATTCTAATAAGCAGCAACACATTAGGGGGAATCAAAGGAGGAGAATGGTTTATAGAAAAATGTTCAAAGAATAAAGAAGACAATGAGAGATCACCAACATATAATTCTTTAGAGAACATACAAAGTTAGTGGGAAAGGAGGAGGAAAATGAATTATAATTTTAGGAGAATATTAAATGAGAGCATGAAGGGTGAACACAAAAGTCATGGAGTCCACCTTAGCTGTCTTTTTTAGTTTTACTAGGAGACAAAATTATTAGCTATAGTAGCAAGGTAGTGGAGACAAGTATGTATTGCAATTGAAGGAAATCTTTTTCACTTTTGTGGAGGGACTAACAAGGACATCAAAATATTGGCAATAAGAATTTAGGATTTAAGGTTTCAAGCAGAAAAAAAAAAAAAAAAAAAAAAAAAAAAAATCAATTATAAGCAATTAGACAAAATTAAAAATTTAAGATTTGTTAAAATGTTTTGATACAGAGAGCAATTTGGATTTTGGACCGTTCATCCAGTACCAGGTACCAGCTGGGAACCTATTCCTCTACGGCCCTTCACAATAGCTACAGGCACATCGATGCCACTCAATCTTACACTCAATTCTCCCAATCCAGAACCCTCAGTAAGAATACACAGCAATAGTGTAATTACTACAGCTGCTGATTCATACTTGTAACAGTTGCTAGGTTTCAGGATTGAGCAACCGTTTGCCAGGGCGTCGATTGCAAGGAACTACAAAGCAATCGTTCATTAAAGTTCACGACCTGATGTTGATAACAAAGCTCCACTCCGAACACATCTAACTTTATCTTTTTACCCAAAACAAACTCCTTTTAGAGTTTTGCTAGGGTTTTGGGTGTGTGGGTCGCGGAGAACGTTGACAGAAGTGTCGCTGATTGGGTGCTCATCGATGTCAACAGAACCGGTCCCCGCAGACAACCGGAGTCGTAAATGAATTCTGCAGCATTTACGACTGAAGCATATTCCGTTGTCAACGATTTCGTAACCAAGATGCAACCAGGTGAGGCTGGAGTCAGCAGTCAAGCCAGTCTACTGCCGCCTCAAGGCTGGTCAAAACCGTCGCAACTGGCTGCAGCGCCAAAGTTTACAATCGCATCTCTGGTTCGGTCATGCTTCAATCTGAGTCATGACACACACAGTTCAGCTGCTCCGATATGCTTGTGCTGAACTTCGGTGCAGAGGTGACTATGTAATACCCATCTGTCCCAGTCTCTCTTCACCTTCGCTTCTCAACTAGTGTGCTCCTGCCTTAACCCACTAGGCTCAGCATCTACATCACTCTCTCTCTCTCTCTCTCGCGGCTGTACAAGTTCACATTCTCTCTTTCTAATTGGGGGTGTAGGTGTTTTCCAATTCTCGATCGATAGAGTTGTTGAGAGTAAAGAGTTGAAGTGGCGTCGTTATATTGTGTGGGGGTTCAGAAAAGCCGAAGTTCTGCAGTGACTATGGCATCGTTTGTGGAGAGGGAGGTTGTGACCAATGGACATGGACACAAGGTTCTCCAGCAGCCTCACCCTCGAGTTGTGCCCCTGCCCGATGGACCCGCTTGCGTCTTTGCCATCGGCACCGCGTATCCTCCCACAACCATCGAGCAGAAAACTTACCCTGACAAGCTCTTCGAAATGTGCGGTGTTAGCGACAACAAACCTCTTCAAGAAAAATTCAGGCACATGAGTGAGTGCTGGTGATCGGTGTTGTGATTGCGTCTCCTATGTGTGATGATGTCATGTAGAACTCGAGAATCAGTGTTTTGAGCCCTGAATCTTTGCAAATGCAGGTGACACGTCGTGCATTGAAAAGCGCCATGCATTCGTCACGGAGGAGGTGGTCAAGGAATATCCTGAGCTTGCATCCTACTCTGACAAAAGCTTGACAACGCGACTCAACATGGCGAACAAGGTGGTACCGGAAATCGCTGTAGAAGCAACGATGAATGCAGTGCAAGAATGGGGCCGCCCTCTCTCTGACATCACACACATGGTTGTGGCCACCACAAGCACACTAAGCATTCCCGGAACTGACTTCGTCATTGCCCGCAAGCTTGGCTTGAAACCAAGTGTCCAACGTATTTTCATGAACCAGACGGGTTGCTGGGGCGGCGGAGCCGTCATGCGGGTGGGGAGAATCCTCGCAGAGAGCGCTAAAGATGCTCGCGTGCTCGTCATCGCCGTGGAGGCCAACACGGTCATGAACTTCAGGAAGCCCATCGAGGAAACCTACTACAAGATGGATGGCTTCTTGGCGCATGTCACGCTCGGCGATGGCGCGGCAGCATTAATTCTTGGAGCCGACCCCAAGTTAAACCTCGAGAGACCACTCTATGAGATGTACTGGTCCTCTCAGATGGCAGTCGAAGACAGCGCGGCGGCAATCGTGGGGACCTTCAGCGATGCTGGGCTGATTCAGAGCTTGCAGAAGAACATAGTGCCGAATATCATTGAGAAGTATTTTGAGGGGCTGGTGTCGGAAGGCATGGAGCTCATTGGATCTCCTTCCCCTACCGACATGTTCTGGGTTGTCCATCCCGGAGCTTACAAGATTCTGGAGGTGGTGATGGAGACGATGGGTCTGAAGAAGGAAAAGCTTCAGCCGAGCTGGGATATCTTGCGCAACTTTGGCAACATTTCGAGCCCTACCTGTTTGTTTGTGTTGGACGAGATGAGGAAGTATTCGAAGCGAACTGGTGCGGCGACCACTGGCCAGGGGTGTGAATGGGGATTCTTGGTGGGGTTCGGGCCGGGGTTCAACGTGGAGCTCACTCTTCTCCGAAGCGTTCCCTTCTAGACTGGAATTTTGGATTATTTTCTCGCAGCATGAGCAGATTTTTCCAAAGGTGTAGTTGGCCTTCGAAGCTACCGTGTGATGAATCCTGCCAAGGGAGGACTGAATCATAGAAAAAGATATTGCTAGAATTGGATGTGCTTCAGAAGCACAGCCCGATCGAAGTTTAGTCTGGAACAACTTATGTTTCAGAAACGTGTGAGTGATGGCTGATTTTTGATGAAATCAAAATAAAGAATGCAATTTTGCAGAAAGATATGAACGAACTGAACTTGAATAACTTCAACAAAATATCAGTATGTTACACCACGTAATAATGAACAATATCACAAACAATTTACTTTCCGAAATCGGTGTCACAATGTTGCAAGAGGTTGCACAAACTAGATGTGAACTTTATTTGCATCTGAAATGTGATGAGAATGCGTGGAGATTGTTGTAAATGACGCAAACAAAATTTCATATCTTCACAATGTCATTGGCTGTGTTTCCGACCTTGGAGTTGGTCAAGATAGAATTTGGATCAAATCGAATTGGAAGGACTGGTGTCGTAGTACACAACCCCAACCCAACTTGATTAGTAATCACTTGAAAGAGGGAGGAGAATATACTTAACAAAAAGTATACAGAAACTATAAGAAGAGAATATTTGATTGAAAGATAAAAAGACGAATGATACAAACATCACTTGAGACCAACCTAGATTTTAGACCAAAAACATTCGATGGCTGGTCTATAGTTTTTCCAAATGATTCAGTACTTCTACTCCTGCCGCAACCTCGACCCCTGCTGAGCAGAAGAGCTCAGTAGGACAGAATCTGCATTATGTTTTTCTAAGAAAATACCCAATCGTGTTTCTGCCATTACTGAAGCCGCTTAAAATGATGAATTATAGGAAGCCTTCACCAGTTCTCCCTGTGACTGAATCACTTTATAAATTAAATATTGTGCAAGAATTACTGCATTACTTCAAGGCTAGTTTTCTAGCGGAACAGACTTCAGCACACAGCATTCCATGGTGAGCCCTGGGCCGATTCCGATGAGCAATCCGAAGTCCCTGCCTTCCCCGGTGGTGGATGCCTTGGCTTTGATCGAGCGGTTTCGGACTTGATCCAAGACGAACACCACGCACGCACTGGCCATGTTGCCATAGTCGGCCAGAATCTCCCGACTGGCGAGCAGCTTCTCAGGAGAGAGCATCAGCTGGTTCT
Organism: Physcomitrellopsis africana; assembly: GCA_036785485.1. Taxonomy (NCBI): domain Eukaryota; kingdom Viridiplantae; phylum Streptophyta; class Bryopsida; order Funariales; family Funariaceae; genus Physcomitrellopsis; species Physcomitrellopsis africana. The sequence goes on along the minus strand of JAWRVF010000015.1, from coordinate 185,031 downwards.
CGATCTGATTGAGAATGGCGACGCCTCCGGGGTGCACAGCCCAGAATAAGTCGTTGACGTCGGCATTCCCTGCTTGAGCTGTGGCGTCGGAAACGAACTCCTCGATGCTGCGGGAGACTAGTTTCGGGATGTCCGGCTTTAGGTGGTAGTACATGCCGGCCTCCATCAGGTGGCCATCGATGGCTGCCTCGGTATCAGGTACCACCATCTCCCCGCACCACTGAATCTCGTATAGAGTCCTTTCAGTGTCGGGGTTGGGATCAGCGCCGATGATAAGTGCTCCAGCGCCGTCGCCGAACAATCCCTGACCAACCAGTCCATCGAGATAATCCTCACTAGGGGCGCGGAAGAAGGTGGTAGTGCACTCGCTTGCGACAACAAGAGCACGTGCCCCCTTGTTGTTCTCGACGATGTCTTTTGCCACGCGAATGATCGCGGCGCCTCCCCAGCATCCTGTGTGATACATCATCACGCGGCGCAGCTTGGGTGAGAGGCCGAGCGCTTTGGCAACAAGAAGATCGACGCCGGGCATGTTAACGACGCTTGTAGTCGCCATGACAATATGGGTAATCTGTGAGAGTGACCCGCCCCATTCCTTGATTGCCTTCTCAGCTGCCTCAGTTGCCAACTTCGGTACCCACTCCATGCACACCTTGTGGCGGTCCTCCAGGCTGTTGTCGAGGTATGTTCCCAGGGAGGGGTATTGCTCCAGGAGCTCCTTCCGCACTACCATGTGGCGTTTGTTAATGTTCATCTTATCGCAGATGCGCTTGAACTTCGCCTTAAGCTCTGTCTTGTGGTTGCAGTTGGTCTCGTCGAAGTAGTAATTGGCGTACGTCCCCATCTCGTGCACGTAGGGAGGCACCGCAGTTCCGATGCCAAGGATCACCGCCGGCCCTTCTGCAGACCGCACCGGCCTGCGGTGTGAGCGTATCTGAGCGCGGTTTTGAATTGCAACCTCTGCCGCTGGTGCCATCCTTGTAAATGTAGCTAACAACTGGAAATTTAAAATGCAAGCCTGATCCTCAGTAGCTGCAGACAATCTCTAACCCTCCACTTAGCAAGACTTAAGTAGTGAGCAATCGACTAGTTCCCGAGTAGTCAGTACACATCAGTTGGCGAAATGAGCTCTGATCTGATTCCAAATAAGAGAGCCTGAGGAGTCATTTTGCTCGAAATGAAAGAGAGCTTCTTATACCCTGACTCAAAGCATGAGAGCCTTGGCAGGAGGAAGACCCCGAATGCTAATTGATCACTTTGGTGGCTGCCAACTGAGACCCATGGTCTTCGAGGAAAGAAATAGACTTGACCGGCGGTATTTTTTCCTGTTCCACAGTGGCTTCTTTGGAGGCTCGACAAGTCAACTTTGACTGGTCTTGCATCTAGTCCATTCATCCGAAGCTCCCCTGCTCTTTGTCACCGGGGAAGATCTCCTGAGGATCTACGAACTTTTTGTCTTGCAAAAGTGGAATGTTTCATTTCTCTCAAGTTCAAACAGCGCAAGGACCAATCGCGATTCGCTACGAAATCAACTAATTTTTTTGTTGGGAAATAAATTCTTGAAACAAACTTTCACATCTGGATTGGTGGAAGTAGGAATTCATTTGCTACACCAAGAATTCTTGTACGTTTGGCTAAATTTCAATGATAGGGTGAGGTTGATCGCTATGTTGCCTGCATGAGCTGCAATACTGGTCATAAATTAAACATGCTTTGTTTGGCTGAATTTCAATGATAGGGTGAGATTGATTGCTATGTTGCCTGCATGAGCTGCAGTACTGGTCATAAATTAAACATGCTTTGTACGTTCATCTTTAAATAAATTGAAAGGGGATTAGAGTTTCAGTGTGAACAAGTTTACATGGAAAGGATGTGAGCCTGTGAATGTGGCCATGAACTGTGCATGCATCTTCTCAGAACATCCTGCCCAGACATTGATAGTGAATCACCAGTGGCCACAAGAGCCTCTAGCAAACTGTCAGTCTCTTAACAGTATTACCCTTTGAAAGGAGCTGACATAAGTTGTGCAATGTGACAATGTAAGTCCAATTTTCTGATGCTGTGATATGGACATCCATGGAGAGAACTGAACCAGGATTTATATGGATATTTTACTGCACTTGATGTGGGGTCAGATAAAAGTCCTCTTCAGCATGATCAAGCTCAAAACAGATGCTCGGGGGCATTAGAAACAGGTCAAAAAAATCTCAATCAGATAGATTCTAAAACTTTATTGGCTACTGAAAAGCTTTAATCTGCAATACTTGATGATCAAGAAGGATAAATATTTGTAGTGTAGTAAATGTTCATTCAAATCAAGGATTTGGGTAGGTCCAATTTTTTTAGGTGTGTTCGTTTATTTTTGTAGTCCAAAGATGATGAATTCAAGTAAAATAAATTACCTCAAAATAGTATAATGCATATGCACTACAGTTGTTAAGTAAAGAATATGATTTTCTCCTCACTGAGGATTTTGAGTCGTAAACCTCATTTATGTTAAGAATCTTTACATGCCACTGACTCCATGGTCTCTGGTTGGTGCAAAATACTAACATCTATAAGCACATATACAAAAATAAGGTTTCACCCATGCAAAGGCAAATCCTTGTGCCCTAGACTCAACCCTAAATTCCATGGATTATAATTAAGAAATGATGTTCATGCATAAGATCAAATCTGGGGGTAGTTTTAGAAAAGCAATATTTCATTGCATGGATATGTAAGGCCAGAGGCCTAAGTGTAGAGGTAGTTTTGCACAAGCGATGTCTCCGTGTAAAGCCCAATTTGAACAGGTATTACCTCAATGTGACAAACCTTCTGTGGTTGCTGCTCAGAATATCCATCAAAGGTGAAAGCATCTAAAATAATGTTATCAATGATTATCCAATAATCGTTCAAGTCATATCACAAATGATGCGCTGCAGTGGTGATAAAGAGACAGTCACTTCATGACGCATAAATAAATAGAATCGATTAACACTGACTGTAACCCCAGAGAATCCGTATTGACTGTACAGCAGATCAGCAAACTCTTCTATCACGCTAACAAAATTATCTTCAAATCTACGACTGCACTAGTGACATTTTTCAGACTAAAAAGCTATAACACTTATTTGATTTCAGCGAATAAATCGTTCATGTGTAACACATAACAACAGCAAACGTTCTGGCTACATGTGTGAATTTGGAAAGCAATCCCAATTTTATCCCTATGCAACAATGATTTCCATACAGAAAATATCGCGCTGCAATAGTTTGGCAAAATTTCTCTTCTCTCAACGTTCAAAAGACTTCTCAAAGGACAGAACTTGGTTTACCTACTGTCCATCTTTGCAGAGAATTAAGTTTATATCTGAGAACTCCGAACACATCTCCACACAGACATTGTTGTCATTTCTGACATCTGTGATAAAACACGTAACAGCCCAATCCTTGGTTCAAAACGAAGTGGGACTTCTCGATTTCACGTACACAAATCCAAGTTGAGCTAATGAAATCTAAAGCGACTAATATCTGCCCCAGTTACGATGCTTCAGACCCCCAAAAAATCTTATGCACCCTTCACATTAGTGAATACCGAAAGTGTGCGGATATTGCATATCTGGTGACCATTCGAGTAAGAAGAATAACATTATAAAACCCTACAAACTGGACTTTAGTTCTAACCTCACAGATTTTCCTCGTAAGCTGTCCACCCTGCTTTGCGATACTCCTTCGCAGCAACAGCAGGATCGTCAGCCTTGATGATGCCTCGTCCCACAATGATAATGTCGCTCCCTCTTTCCCCAATCACGGAACTAGGAGTGTTGTATTGCTGGCCAAGAGAATCTCCACCAGCACTCATTTGGACGCCAGGAGTCATGTGGATCAACGCCGGGCTCCCCGGCCCGCCCACCCACGCAGCCGGGTTGGTTGAGATGAACCCAATGACAAAGTCAGGATGATCTGCTGCAATTTGAGCAGCCGCCTGTGTGTATTCACCCTTGGCTAAGGTGCCTTTAGAGCTCATTTCCGCGAGGAGTAGAAGCCCGCGTCCCTTAGGCAGACCCTTCAGCTTCAAACCATCCACAATTCCTGAACCTGGCACAACATGAGCATTGGTGATGTCCGCCCAATCTACTATCTTGTAAATGCCACTCTCGTATTGCATGGTCACCGTGTTCCCTATGTCTGCAAACTTACGGTCCTCAAAGATCAAAAAGTCATGCTTATCAGCAATTTCACGAAGCTTGCTGCCGAAGTCTGGGGTGAAGTCCGGCAAGATGTCAACGTGCGTTTTCAACACACAGATCTCTGGACCAACAACCTCAGCCAGCGCTAGAAGCTCCCTAGCAGTGTTCACATCAGCCGCAACCGACAAGTTGCTCTTTTTCCTGTCCATCAACTCGAAAAGCTTCTTCCCGGTAGGGTTTGTGGATAAGGACGCCCTCTCGCCGAACGGCATCCGTCTCAATTTCGCAGGGGTTTGTGCTATAGGGGGAATGCTCACAGTGGTTTGATTCTCAGCCAAGAATTTACCCACAGCAGCAGCGACTTCTTCAGTTAATTTTCCATGGCGCACAAGCACGTCTACAATTCGCGTCAATTTCAACGCCGCATGCAATCTCAGCCCATGTTTCTGCAGCGTCTGAGGACCTCCCTGTTCTCTATCAATCAATACAACCACATCCTGGACCTTCAACCCGGCCGCCACCAGCGGCTCCACAGTCTCCAACACAGACGCCCCGCTTGTCACCAAATCCTCAATGATCAAACATTTTTGCCCTGGCGTGAAAAACCCCTCGATAGCCTTCTTCGTGCCGTAATCCTTCACTTCCTTTCGCCGCATCACCATGGGCACACCATGTTTTAACGAGATCGCGGTAGCGATTGGCAGCGCCGTATACGGCACTCCGCAAATCACATCCTGCTCCACACCCGAAACGGTCGCCCACACGGAATCCGAGACTTGCTGCAGAAGTGTAGGATATGAAACAATCACACGCAAGTCGATGTAAATGGGCGACGTGATCCCGCTCTTGAGCTTGAACTCTCCGAACTTCACCGCCTCCACATTGTGCAGAGCCAGCACCAAACTTTCCACGGCCGCATCCTCCATAGCCAACTGAAAATCACAACACTCCAGCACTAAAACTCCTCAAATTCTCCAAACTATCCAAACCCAATTGGGAATTCAGCCGAACGATATAAACCCTAAACCTCCAAGCTCACAGCAGTTTTGGACTTAGGCTAGAGATACTTTGGAATCAATCTCTTCAATGTAAATGAAAAGGCAAAGTGGGGAGGAGGGCAGATTCGAGGAAACCTGGATTTTTGTCGCTTGATTGCATCGAGAGGATATCGAGACTGGCATGAGATCGGAGGCATATTCTGTCTTGTTTTTGTTTATTTTTGTTGATTTTTGTTTATTTTTGTTTTGAAACAGATAAAAGTTAAACCCTCTTTGCTATTCAGTAAAAGGTTACAAGCTAACCCAGTTCAACCTCTGTTGCTAACTGGAGAGAGCTTACAAAATGAATTGCAGCCAGAAAAAGTCTGCTTGTGGAGGGATATAGTTCCAGAAAGATGTTTCTATTCCAACAATTGTCAAATTTTTGAGAAAATTCCGGTTGCGTAGCTTTTGCTATTTTCTATTGAGTTCTCATCCAACAAAGCGTACCATACTCAATTACAATTGTCCACAGTGTGTGTGTTATCTTATCATGCAATTAATTTTGTTGTGTGGAAATTCATGCTACTGCAGTGAACTTAGAGGGTTTATGAGTATATTTCAGTGCAGAGTTTATTTTTCCTATTACTGAGGATGTTGATTACTCTCATCTTCTAGAGTTGACTATACAGAAGCAATCTTACTATTTATGGGTCTAAGTTTTGATGTCATCTGAAAGCTGTCAAACATGTAAGATGGGTGGTTTGGCTTTGCACAGTTCTTCTTGTTGGTTTTTGTATAGAAAATGGTGGCAACGAGTTTTGGAATAGTGAGAAATTCTTCATATTGCTAGCTGGACTACTTTGGTGGGGCTTGGAAAACCCTGAGAAATAATGTGTGATAAAAGGAAGATGTGCATTTTTATCAAATCTCAATTGCAGATGGGATAGTTTCTAGGCATGATCAAATTGTGCTGGAAGAGAGAAATATTGTGGCTTCCATGTAGCCTAGGTTGTTAGAAAGATTGCAGCAAACATGAGTTTTTTGCCCGTGTAGTGGTCTTGCTAATTTTTGGTTTAATTGACTTATCAAATCCTTTTAAATTTTATTTTTATTTTTAAAGATAGCAACCTTCTTCTTTGAAAATACCAGGCCTAATCAAAATTAGTTTCCTAGGGAACAATAAAAGTTATTGCAGCAGGATTTCAACACAGATAGGAGTTAAGAGATTAAGACTAGTGTTTATGGCTCTTCAAGATTTAACAATTTTCTTCCAAATGCTGGATCCTCCTGGATTGCCTAGAGCACTTTGTCTCCAAGTTATTGCCTAGAGCACCCTACCTTGGTTTTGACTGTTGTGCCCCACCCACAAGTAACCTTGGACAAGTATTTTTATTTCCTTGAGAGCTAGGGTGGATCCTGACCAAATCATAGCAAAGTAAACAATTGAGGCAACAAAGGCGGTTAGGCAAGGTTGCCCTGTAATGCCAAGAAAGTCTTGTCATTTATCAATGTTTTATGTTTTTTTAATTTTGTCTGTCAAAAAACTATCAATTGCAGGGGACTTGGTACTTTTGAAGATTCCATCCACAGTAAGTGGTGTGACGGGGATGTAAGGGATACAAGGAAGGATGGCACAGATGAAGTCAACAGTGCAAAAGGAAGGAGTCACGAACCGAAGAAAAAGAAAAAGAAGAGAAAAAGAAACCACGGCAATGGGAGTGATAACTTGGAGACAGGTGCCACCCCTCGTTGGTTGACGCCGGAATCTGAATGTTGTCCGATAATGGCGAGAATGACGTCTCGACGCTGCCAGGCTAAGAGTGAAAATTTGGTAGCATTTTGAGTGGCGTTGATTCGCGGTGTGCTTTTCATGGGTCAAACACACACACCCACATGAACAAAAACCTTTCTTGTGTGCAGAATTAGTGTTGTTCTATCAATGCGGTGTTTGCTCATAGTGTGCGACGATCAACCATCCATTCATGTGAAGCACATACTGAATCGAATCTAAAATGAAGGTTGTAGTAAGATGGTGTGAGTTTTCTATGGTTCTACGTCATGATCCATTCAGTTAGCACACCATGCAAGTCAAGACGGTGTGGAACAAGAGATCAGTTAGCAGTGGAGGATGAACGTGGAGGTGAGGGTGAGGCTAACGGCCCGGTGATAGATGTCCTCAAAGTCCGGAATGTTGCCGACTCTGGAGGTCTCTCCTGCCACAAAAGGCACAATAGGACCATAGTCCAATTACAAGACAGGCGGAAGTCTCTCCTTCTATCAAGGCTTAACCTACAGTATGCAACAATCGAACAAGAGGACTCGTCATGCCTGGTCAGTCTGCATACTTTCTTGCTCCGCAACCTGCTTCTCACTACCCCTTGTTGGCTTATGTGCCACAGTCATCAACGTTACGCGGATGTGGAGCATGACTCTAAGATCTTGCGCAATTCTCTTTGTCTCTTCTCTGTAGTTAACATTCCTCCCCTCGTGAACCGTGATTATGACAGTTGAGATGTGGTTCCTAAAATTCCCCGGGTCTTGGTGTAGTCGCAACTTCTCTTCTGTGGAGATTGGCACGTAGTGGAGAGAGCCATGCCACTGTATGTAGTGATAACTGTCGGAATGGAGGTCATGTCGCAGCATAACCCCCCGGGTCGCTGCCCCTGAAAGCGAGAAGCTGCCAGCATTGGAGGAGAGATGATGTTTGATTGCATTGGTAGCTCTTGTTACGGGAGATTTGGAAATAGTCATCATTACGACTTGGTTTCGAACATTCCGTGGATATTTGACCAAGTGCTGAGGGATCCTTGCCGTCAATTTAATACAGGTTGTGCCAACGACGTGCTTAATTGCTTCGATTCTGGAGGGGATTTGTAGTATAAATACCGTACATCATTTCATTGCGGAGGACAGTCATTTCGGTGTTCGTTAATAAGATCGTATCAGAATGCTTCGAAACAGCGTTCAAGAGAGAAGACGCAGTTTGCATTTATCTGCTGCCATTGTTGCCTGCCACATCCTCATAAGTACTTGTTCGAGCTCACAAGTTTGCTTGTAGGAGCTTTTGATTACCCAAGGTCGTTCGTCAGATGACCCTTGACATCGATGCCACAACGGGTGTAAGGACACCCTGTTTTGAGTGCACACTCAGAATTGAGCAGATTTGGGAAAATAATCTGTGTTTGAGGGAATGGTGGTCTTCAGGTTGGATTGCGGAGGTTTACTGGGCATATGAAGGACGTCATTGTTTTTCAAGACGGTTAAGCCTTGATCATGTATATCTACTTCTCAATAAGCACCTTAATTTTGAGCATAACAATTGCTAAACGGTGATGGTGTGAACCTGTAAATCATTGGTTCATACTTGTTTGACTTTTGAAATCCAGTTCAATTTCTTTTTCTGTCTCCTCTTCTCATCACAATGTAGAATCGAAACCGCGTAACCCTCTTGGAGGTGAAAATGCACATGAGTAACAGCAACAAGAGGTATGTAATTAATTTACTGCATTGCTGTTGAGGATGTGTGTGAGCTGCGAGAGCACTGTCGGACAAATCGGTTGGATACGAAAGCTTCAGTAGTGGCTTCATGCAGAGAACAATTGGGTTATTTCCACACGCCCCAAATAAACTACAGCGATGTGCATTGAGGTGCACGGAAAGTAAGATATCTTGATCTTCTTAAGACTCAAGGTGAGGTCTTTGAGATGCACTCCTCCTTGGTTGCTGCAGATGAGCTATCAGGTTTCCCGGTTTCTGTAGTAAGGAGACAGCCCTTATAATGTGAATGGTTTCACGCTCGTTGAGTAAACCGCTGCACAAGCCTCACAATGTTGAAAACATGCGGTATTACTCCGACTTTTCATATTGTTCTGCTTCACTGCCTTAATTTCATGATACTCTGTGCGTGCGTTTCTTCCTCCCAATCTTGGTTCATTGTGTACGTCTGGATATTGGTGACTTAGAAATTCTTTTAAGCCATGTGTCTTGAGACACTGTGGTCATTCTGTTCATAGATACCGCATAGCGTTACATGAAAGGGCCGTCATTGTAGCTTCACCCAAAAAAAACATCTTAGTACTTCTTATGGCATTTTTGTGTTGTTGGCTCCTGTCATTGCAGGAGCGATAGTCGCTAAACGTTGTTAGTGATTTCAGTGAAGCGCTCGCAGACAATCGCAATGAGGCTACTAAAACGGAAAGCCAGGAAGGTCGAAGGTTTTGGGAAGGTAACCAAAGTGTAGTACATTCTTGTGGGATAATCCTGTTACACAAGTCCTCTCAGCGTTGGGAATCCCATACATTTTGAGAAGATACATGCGGTCTCACTAAGAACGTCACGTATATATCACAACTGTGATCTAGCTTGAATAAAGCTAGGCAGCCTGAATAATTAATTGAAACGAGCATCTTTGTCAATCTCTCTGTTACTAGAGTGTTAAATTTTATAATTAAAAACTGTGATGCTTTATACGTGGATTACCCATTGAGTAGTCAGAACAATCTCTAACACGACCCCCAAAAATGACAACAATCAACAGCATGCATGTTATTACTTGTTTTATGTTAACCTAGAATTAAAATTCCTATTATTCCTCTGCTGCAGCTAGAGCTCGAAAGAGTCATTGGATTGACAACGACGTCACCAAGCGGACTATCATGCAATGCAACTACTGGAGAACTTGCTTATTTGGCCGGCGCTGTTGTTGTCATCTACAACGTCAAGGCTAACTCCCAGACTCAGTTTTTAGTGGCTCCGAAAACTGCCAAAGCTTTCTCATGTGTTGCTTACTCAGGCCAAGGTGGTAGATTCCTCGCTGCTGGCGAGGTATTTTCCCAACGCCCATTGCTAATGTCCCGCTTCTAACAACATGCATATTAGACATTGTATTTTTTTCTCACGGACAAAACATTACTTCCGGATAGTATAAAATGTCATGGATTTCCAAGAACTAAACATTTTCGCAAATGCAGTTAGAGACCCAATAAAGTTTAGAAACTGTTATGTTATAATTATTTTTATATTATTTTCATTTGTAGATTGCTTTTCGATCATGTGCTCAGTTGACGTATTTTCTGAATGCAGTCAGGGCACCAGCCAGGCATAATTGTTTGGGAGGTTGCTGAAGGAGCGCGTGTTGCTGAGTTGAGGGCACATAAGCGAGGAGTTTGCTGTGTTCAATTCTCACCAAATGGTAGGTCGATTCAATCTTAAGTGTAAGAAATGTTGTAGGTGGGTGCCTGAAGAATAAACCTCTCAAATAAATTGATATTTTTGTTTCAAGTTAACAGTATTTTAATACTGAGAACACCCTACTTATAATGCGGTTTGCACCCTTTTCAGGCATATAAATACCTCAGCTGTTCATTCCTTGACGGCTAAAATTATCCGCAAGACCTTGAGCCAGTTGATTGTGAACATCCTCTGGTCACCCCTTCTTACAACAAAGGTCGTAATAGAACGTTGAAGAGAATAATGGCTTACATTGAACTAGTCATGTTTATGTGCTGACACAATTGTTTTCATGATTCTGCGCATGCAGGGAAACATCTTGTATCGGTTGGTGTTCCCAACGATGGACAAGTTTGTCTTTGGGATTGGAGGAGTGGTACATTGCTAGCAAAATCTCGCGCTTCCACAACGTCTCAACCAGCATGTTCTGTACAATTTGCGTCAGATGGTAGTTTTTTTGTGACTGGCGGTGTAAAGCATCTAAAACACTGGGTAATTGGCCTGGCCAAAGCTAGATCAGTCGGAGGTAATGGAACGACTGGAATGGAAGGAAAAACCGTAAATCTTGGTACCCAGAAGGACAGTTCATTTGTTGCCATCTTGTCTGCTCCGCCATCAAAGGATGCATCAACTGTGACTCCTGATTTTCAACCTCTTTATGCATTAACTGCTGGAGGTGAGCGGTTTCTCGTGTATAGAACTTCATCGAATTATACCACTCATGGAATTAATTTGAGAAATATTTTAGATAACATAAGTTTTCAACAAAATAATTCCTTGATTTTCTTTTCATAGTTGTGCTCGTGGTCTCATAAACATAATATTTTGTCTGTGAAGATGCACTCATTCTCATAGAAATTTTAAACACACAATTTTGGAATCTGTGTATCAAGGACCAATAGAATCTATATAAAACTGATTTTCTTCTCCAATGAAATGCAGGAATCTTATGCTTGCTACATTGCGGTTTGGCTATTGAGAAGTGGGTGGATCTGAAGGTGCTCAAGTACTACCATACTTCACTATTGCATTTTAAGATTAGTTGTTTGAATACATTTGGAATGACTTAGTCATGCAAAGAGTCGGATATTTTACTTCTCTGATGTCTTGATTCTTTAAGACGTGGAATCGTCTCGTCTTCTGTGACGATATCCAATTGATAAGGCCTACGGAGAGGTTGGCTTGTCTCCATTGTTCTCCCACAGTTCCCTTCCCACACCATTTCGATCTCTTCTTCAGAATCATGTCTTAATCTTATCTAGCCAACAATTCATTATTGAAGATCGATTGGACATCCTGTATTATGACGACGCAGGTCAGGCACGGATATGCCCTAGCTATTTCCGAAGCCCATGTGGGATGTGCTTGCAGTGATGGGATTGTTCGTGTTTTTATGCATGGGAGCCTTACATATGCAGTCACATTGCCAAGACCTGCTCCTTATGGTCATCATGGACTAGTGGATGCCAGTGTTGGTGCTACACTTGCTGTTGGAAATCGCACACAACCTGGAATTCGATTCCCTGATGCTGTTGCGTGCAGCTTCCTTCAAGAAGGACAGAGTCTTGGTATGACAGTGTTTCCTCCATTTCCTTGTATATTCTGAAGGCGTGCAATATTGTTTTAACAAAAACAGGTGTCATTTCTGGGCTTAGGGCATGCATTTCAATGTTATTCTCATGTAATATTGCATGGCTAGCCTTAACTATTCTGTGGCTAAGAGTATGTTCGTCTGATTCGTACTGCATGTTAATTACAGCTGTTATTTATGGAGATCACAGCCTTTTGGTCTGGGATGTACAAAGCTTCTCCAAGGTAGTTCTATATTCCATGACTTGCCGTATGAGAGTCCCTAGTACCTTGCAGATGTTCAGGAACTGTCACCGCGTTTAATTCTTTAATTTCTACACAAAGTATTTACTATTCATTTGAGCCGAAGTTTCAAAGAGATCATTCATGCTAATCATGGTTTGTGACTTCTGCATCAATTTCCTGAAAGGACACTTGCGGTATTGAATAGGATGTAATTCTGTTCTATGGATCGATTATGTATGCTCTGAGTGATCATGTCACACGTTCCGAATTGCAGGTGGAAGCAATTCATCATGCTGTACTTACACAACGATTCCTACATTGATACAGATAAGAAGGTATCGCACGTTGCTCTCGCACAACGCTAGCATATGGGATGTGTCTCTTCTACCATCACCGCACCAAGCCCCAACTCTTCAGCGAATGAATGAGAAAGATTGCTCCCCTCGCGGAACTTTTGCTACTTGCTCTGCTGATGGTTCTATTAGATTGTGGTGCCTCGATTCAGGCCAAGAGAAGTCTACTGCAGATTTGAATGCAGGCGCACCTCCAACTGCACGACCTGTCAACATTTTTAGTAAGGAGATCTTGGGCATTCTTTACATAGGTGAGTCATTATGAGCATCCCAACGTGGCTCATGCGGGAGAAAGAATGATGATTCTACATGTTCAATCGTTATGCCTTGTATGGACATACGTAGAGCGGCTGGGTTTATTGAATACTCTTCTAACTCAATCTGGATTGACATTGTTCCTGGGGATGGTTTTCCGCAGATAAGAGGGAGGATCAAAAAGACAAAGTTGTCAATGGTGCATCAGACGAGGAGCTTCTCAGTTCTTTGCAAGGGTTTCGGACAATCTGTGCTAGTCCCGACGGTCAGCATCTTGCTGCTGGTGATCGAAATGGAAATCTTCGTGTCTATGACCTGAATACGTTGCAGCTAATAAGCTTCAAAGTGCGTCTTCCTCTTGATGCACAGTCAATGTTGGTATCTCTAAGCTTCTGAAAGAATGATTAGGCTTTGCGTGAGTGTGCGTTGGATAGTGAGCATCGTCATGAACTCACTAATATCATTTATGAGCTTTAGCTTGAGAAGGAATAAGAACCTTTTTGTATCGTCACTAAACTAAAAGAGAATTCTCAAATATACTTCATATCTTGAAGGGGTAAGAATACAGGCAGTGGTAGCCGTTTACATGTCAGAATCTGAAAATCTTACAGGAATTTTGACAGGAAGCGCATGATGGTGAAGTATTATCGCTAAGCTTCACTTCAAACACAAATGATAGACTGGTAGAGGAACCAACCTTCATACCTCTCTTGGCCTCTGGAGGCAGGGATCGGCTTATAAACATCTATGATGTGAATAGGTAAGACAAATCAGATGACTTGAAGTTATTGTTGAATTTATCGAGGCTTTAGAATGTGGCCTGGAAATCGTTACTTAAAAGAGATTTGTATATGCGGCAGTATCTCTGACCAAGCCATTGTGTTGCAGTAGTTACGATATTGTCGAAACCCTGAACGATCATACAGCATTAATCAACAGTGTAAAATTCGCTTGCTGTGGATTGAAGCTTCTAAGTTGTAGTGCAGATAAGTGAGTAATCAACGGTGCATCCCCTCCACCCCATCTTCAGATGTGAAATATTTCAAACCCCCTTTTCGTGTTGTTCATGGACACTTGTTAGTGAATTTGAGGTTAGTCTTTTTTGTTTTACAATGTATAGTTTACAAATATAGGGAAACTTATGTCGTAATATTGGCTTGTGTGCAGGTCTGTAATATTTCGTAATGTACTGGCATCAGGAGGCAGGTGCAAATTCATACGTTACCACCAGGAGTTGTCTCCCCGAGGATCCTTTTATGACATTGATACAGATCCATTCAGCAAACACGCAGTGGCTGTAGGTCAGGTACTGTACAACTACTGCATTAGAATGTAATAGATCGACATTGCTATGATGTGTTATCAAGCAACGCAAAACTCCGATTATGTTCTCATGACCAATGCCCTTTGTTCAATGTTTACGTATAGGACAAAAAACTCAGCGTGCTAAATTTGATTAGTGGCAAGACTGTACGGCATCTGAAGCTTGAAGGTGATGTAGGTGAACCTTTCAAGGTGACCTCAAAACTGTCACTTTTAACAATTCCTAACTAATGAGCAGTTCACTCGAATTCTATAGTTAAGTGGTAGGGGAATTAATTTATCTTGAGGTCCAGTTTAGTGAATACGTAACACATTAAACTGATGATATGTGGTATACTTACACGACTGATGATATTCGGCTCGGCAGGTGCGATTAGATCCAAGCGGTACGTATGTCGTATGTTCACATTCAGATCGAATAATGAGAGTGTACGACTTCCACAATGGAGAGCTCTTGACTCAAGCATCGGGACACACAGAAATAATTACAGGAATGGTATTCCTTCCGGATTGCAGAAGGCTCGTCTCCGTAAGTAATCAGTATTAATACATTTTGTGCGCTGGAATCTCACCATGGTATAGGACCTCTATTCCTTTGTTAGACATTTTTAATGGTTACTTCAAAACTGGAAGCGATCGTCAGTGTTCATTTCGATGATTTTAGCCGCTCTTTACGTGAGAATGAGAGTTTTATAATCTATGTTTTCTGCGTCTTGTCACAAGGTACTGTGCATAGATTGTAAGAACCACTTACAAATCAAATGATCTATATACTTCTTATCAGGGGCTTGTCTAATGATATTTCCATCATATTTTGTTTTGTGCTGAGAATCTTAACGTGACGGCGTTTACATAAATGGCCAGTTATAGTTTCTGCCAATATATGCAGATGCTCATGGCATTAATTATCAACTCCTTGTGCTACTTTTTCAAGTACAGTTAGTAACTGTCCATGCGGTGGCTCGTAGGTGAGTGGAGACAGCTGCATCTTCATATGGCGTCTTCCGCTCAACATGTCGCGTTGCATGAGGAAGCGCTGTATAGCAAATTCCGAGTCCCGACCGCCTCCCAGATGCTTGAAATCTGCTCCAGTACAATCTTCTAGATACTTGGATACAACTAACAGTACCCTAAGAAGAGCTGATCAGACTATCCCTTTCGATCCCCTTGCTGTGAAATCGAAGGAAATATGCACTACTGATCGGAAAGAAATCTCTGGTCAGATCAAGCACATAGAAGCCACAATTCTTTCAGTGGCACAAGATTCGATACAAGAAGCTGCTGAAAGGCCTCATACAGAAGCAGGTGAAAATAAGAAGGTACTATGAGTGATCCTTCCACCGCCGATAATAAAATTCTCTTTTGAACTGGCTATCTCATGTGCGAGAATCAATGGTTTAGAACGGGTTTGTGTTTAACCGGGCAGTGTTTGATGTAGTACTATTTGAAGTCTTTGCAATGCTACGGATGTGACGGGTACAGAGCTCTCTGTGAAATTCGAAGAGAAGCAGAGCACCCTCTCGCTAGTTCTAATGTCAATAGTAACAATCCAGAACAGCTCGATAGCAGCATTCCGGACAATACTCGTGAGCGTCGATCCTTGCAACACGAAGAAAGCCTGCTACCGACTGCGCAAGTTAATCCTAGGTGGGTTTTTATGCACTCAATTAATGAAGAGAGAAAAATTTCCTAAGAAATCTGTCACAGAGCGTACACATTTAATCAATATGTTCTCTTCTATTGTTCGTTTTATTTACTACCATTCCATGATGATTAAGCATTCTGAATGGCACCAAAGCGCTGTCGTAGTGTCTTGCGAGGAGTTTTCTCTGTAAGGCTTATGAGCTTTAGATTTTTTTATACGTGAAAACCTCACAAAGCTAGAACCTCAGAGAACATAAGCATCAATGAATTTAATGGTAATAACATTTCAAAACTACTCACTACTGCTCCAAACTCTCGTCGAGACTTTCAAGTTGTGTCTTTAGATCGCTGTCTCTAAAGTTGAAGACGCATATTAATAGTATGAGTTATGGTTACTGAATGTGATTTTAAGCGTGGGTCTGGTATTCTAGTAACTTTTGCCATATTTCAAATACAGAAAGGAAATCCAATGGAAAACTGTGCACACTGTTTTTTTTAGTGATAATGATTACGGTCATGATGAATTACCATCGAAGGCAGGCCATCTAGACTTCGAAACATGTGCTGATGATTTGAAGAACAGAGCAGGCAATGGTAGTGCTTGCTCCAATACACTGAACATCTCATCTACCACATTGGACGAGAAAGTCTCTGAGAAGTCATCTGTAGATAAGGAAATAAGGAGCTTGCAGACAATGCGGAATTCCGAGGACGAAGATGGCATATTGACTCATCCGTCAGACAATCACAAAGATTCAGAAACTCACAAGTCCGCGGTTGTTGTAGACAAAGCTAAACCTTTCGATGAACTGGGTGAAAGAAATGAAAGACCACGTACTTGTGATGAAATTAAGAGTGGCTTGGAGAGGTTGGAAGTCTCTTCTACAGGAGAACAGTCTTTTGGAATCCTTGATGGCTTCTACCAAGAAACTCTGAACCATTCTGCACAATCCAAACACGTAGACAGAACCCTTAAACAAGATTTGAAGAAAGATGACCAGTGTTACCGGATATCCACTGTGGAATGGCCAAAGGTTCACATCGATTCCGAACTTGTCAAGGCCAACACTGACGATGACTTTCTAACTCGCAGAGACCTTTTCAGCGAATACTTCCCAAAGCTTGTTTCAAAAATGAAGGTGAGATGTGAGTGTGTTCTTGTACTTGCACAATGTTGAATCGACTAGTCACTTCTGAAGATAATGCATCCCAAAGTTAGCTTGTTTAGCAAAATCTTAAGGAAGCTCTAGATGTAGCATTAGAGTGAGCATCATGTAAGCTGAAATTCTCCAATTCTGTCGTGCTTTCTGCAGGTGGACGATTCAGATGAAAGTAGCTTCTCCGCAAGGTTTGTTGCACGATCAACTTCATCGAACCCTCAAAGTTCTTGGTTTGACACATTATCATCTCCACAAGCGGATAGGAAATTCTCAGGTACCGAAACTCAAGCTCTTCTTCAGGATGATGACTTGGAATATAATCCCGGGCGACTTTTGGCTGATGAAAGAGAGCGGCTGAAGTTGCGGGAAAGGCAGGTAGAGAAAATCTACCCTTCTTGTTCTCTGGTCGGATTATCATTAGTACCGCGAACAGATTCTCAGTGGTTTACAGTTGGAATGCGACATCATTTTTAAAGAAATTCCTTGATAACGACAGTTACATTCTTGCAAGCAGCTGCTTATTGGTCGAGGAAGATTTCGTTCTCATAGAGCGGGCGAATTTAGTTCTCATAAGATGTAAATAATTACTTTATTTCCTCTTATTCGTAGTTGAACTACGATCTTCTTGACACGTCAGGACAAAATGGCCATAGAAGTTCAACGAATGCGAGAGAGGTTGGTAAACCTGGGAATTGCAGTCGCCGAAATTGCACACGATAGTGAAACTACAGATAGCAAATGGGACTCAGACGAAAAGTACCCGGAGAGCTGCCACTATTCAATGCCCTCCGCGAGCCCAAACAAGCGGTCAGAACTTGCTGCACACGTGGCTGTCGAATATGAGGATTCCTGCATACCGAATTCTTCTGAGTTTCCAGGATCTGGTCAATGTGCCAAAAGAGCACTGAGTTTTTCTCTTCAAGATAGGATTGCAAACGGCACTGAGAACTTGTGCACAGGAGGTGTGAGTAAGACAAATTGCAATGGGCTATCTACAGGTGGGTTGTATAGCCTAGACGCCGCTGCCCCTGGTATCTTGGGAACTCCTCGGACTCCCAAGATTGGTCGTAAGATTGATTTGTGGCAAATTAAGGCGAGAAAAGAGCCCGAAGATGGAAAAGTTGAGAGCGTTGGGGAAGCGGAAGTATACTTAGCTACAAATCCTGCCAGTGTTAAGCAAGTTGAGAACTCAGTTGACGAAGGTTCAGGAGTTGAACACGCTCCCTCTATTTGTCGGCCCATAAAAATACCATCCAAAGCGGAGGTGGGAAGAATTTTAGCAAATAGAGATGACAAAAATATCGTTGAACGAGTGGTGAAGTCTCAAGGACATAGCCCTAGCAGCAGAATCTCTGACGCTTTTGCTAAGTCACTTAAAACAGAACTTGCAGAAAAAAAAGAATATCATCACCTAGACAATCCAAAAGATACTGTTCCTTCAAGGGTTGCAGTAACTTCAACATTTGGAAGAGAGCTGAGTACAGATATCACTTCGCAGAACTTAGAGGAAGAGAATTGTATTGAGCCACAGGAACTCCATGGACGACAACATACAAATTCTGAAACAAAAATAAACAACCATCCTTCGACTCCGCCATCCAATTCCACCTTTCCTCCATGTAAAGACGCACTGTCCTCAGCCAGGTACTTTGAGGCATCATTTTTAGTGAGGAAAGAAACAACTAATCAGCAGCAAGAAACAGAAATGCCAGGTGACAAAGAGACCTCACGGAAGCAAAAGCTATTTCCGAAATACAATGGTGCTGACATGAATGCGTTTCACGGTACATTTCGCGTGCAATCTAGACCAGATTCTATTGAGCAAGTAATGCCCTTCAACTGTAGGATTTATTCAATATATACGCGTGATATCTGAAGTGGAATGAATAGCTAGACCACTACCTCTTGTTACTGCACAGCTCCCAGTAGACGGGCTCCATTCTCAGCTCTATGTCTTGCAGGTGAATTGACAGGCATGGAGGTCTATGACCAATTTCCATTCCCTTCTTCGGAGCCTTTGAGTGAAGATCACTACCTTTCTACCCCACCTCTACCTCGCCCTGTTGAAGATTATCAGAAGTCTGTGTGTGATCTAATGGAAGCAGCTAACAAAGCATTTTTGCTTTTCGGTGAAGTCCGATCTATCTGTCGACGAACCACAACTATCCCTTCCGGAACCACTTGCACTTCAACAAACGTATCATCGGACATATTTTCTGTGCGTCGCACTTATCAAAGACTGCTGCCTGGAACGCTCCAAACAGTGCAAAGGCTGGCTGATGAAGCTGCAGCATGTGGACTATCTTGCCACATGGTTGTCAAGCCTGCTGAAGACACATTACATAATGGCAGCCCGAACGCAAGTGTGGACCATGGTTTGAAACTTCACTTTTAGATTGCTCTTGCTAATCAATAACGTGATCACGACCTTATAAACAATTTTTATAATTGAGAGGTTGATCAATTCCTAGTTTAAATATAACCAAGTTCATGTGGTTCTCCTCATGTGATATTGTTGTACGCAATATTGTTATAGACTAGCTTTTAAATTTCGAATTGCATACTTGAATTTAAAAAGTTTGGTTTCAAGTAAAATTCACGTCAACATAGACATTAATCAGCTTGAGCACTTTTTATTGCAGACCAGTGCAGCTCAGGTGCTAGTACAAGAGCATTCCAGTCGAGGCCAGTGACAGGGGTCTCTACTTCGTCACTTGATTCAATTGACGTTGAGGGATTCATATCTCGGTACTCAGAGACACTTGCAAGCCAAGTTCTCGCGTTAGTTCACAAAGCTTTACCCGACAAGAAAACATGAAAGTACTTGAGAGATCACAGGCAGTTCGCTGGTATTGGCAGCTGAGATGCTCAGGTATCGCTACTGACAGCTTAACAACTGGGCAGTTTGTCGGGTCTAGCAATCCAAGTGAGTTTTTTCAATAAACATATGGATGTAATTAAGGATTCTATAATCAAAACTCGGCTTTGAAGTTTTAAGCCCGACATATTTGGCTTAACTGGTCACGCTTCAATAATAAATTTTCAACACATTCAGCATCGTGCCAACGTTGCGCATCTCGACTATAACCCACATTTAGCTGGGCAGTAAGTACAGAATGCAAGCTACAGTTTCAAGCCTTTTTGCAAGATGATCTTCATGAGCTATGTAGAGTGTCGAAAAAACACTGGTAAGCTTTCACTGGGAAGAATGCAGCTCAGGGATACTGCAATGCTAATGTGATCACCATTGTATTTCCTTTTCGGAATACTTGATTTGCTACTGTACAAACCTCGTTTGTCATCAGGCTCTACAACCACGCACTGTCGCTATGGGCATGCACCGAAGTCACCCCAAGCGCTCACGTGCACAGGAACCCATTAAACTACATGTTTGCAAATGAATCAATTAGGCAAATCTCACTCATGTCATTGTACCAGTTGCAGGTCCCGTTGCAGGTCTCTTTGCATTGCTTTTGACACCCATGTCTTCGTAGAGATCATAACAAGAGTAGATGTGAGGCATTCGTCCAAGTGCTCGTCGTTTGCCACGTACATGACTAGGAGACTCGGATCTAGATCTAGACCTGGAAAGGCTAGGGCTTTTCTTCCGGGCTTCAGCTTTCTCCATTCTGAAAACGAAGGCTTCCACAACAAATGCCACCACGACGTTGAGTGTGAACGCTACTGCGACGGTCCAGAAGAATATGAAGAAAACTCGAGACCAAGGAGTTCCTGTCGCAACCGCGTATGCGTCCATGAACACGTACCAGTTATTTACAATGCACAAGTTGAAGGAAGTCACCATCGCCGACGCGTAATCGTTGTAGTTGAACGCATACAGCCGGCCGGTGGCGTAGTCTGTGTCTTCTAGAAGGCGGTTCCCCAAGTGCACCTTTCCACCAAATAAATGCACCCCAGCGAGAGAGAAGAGAGTGCACACAATGAACTGAAGGGCAATAACCGGAGCTGTAGCCGGAATCAAGTGGATAATAGTCTGTATCATGAGATTCCAGCGTGACACGAATCTCATGAAACAGCAAAGCCGAAGGCCTCGTGCAAGAAGGAGGATGGAGACCCTGCAGACATACCACCAGGTGCAGCCGCGGGTTGAAACCATGTCGTTTTAATTTCATCAAACCTTAGACTCAACGAATTAAATAATCTCAATAATGAGCATTAAGGTAGTGGAGTCAATTACAACCCGATCCTGAGCGAAGTATTCCTTACATCAACAGCTATTTCAGTATAAAAGGGTAGAGAAATCACCAATGCTGCTCAACCAGGTGGAAGTGGGCAGCGGTTTGAATAATCGTCGTTGAGCATGTCAGGAGAAAGTCATATTGATTCAAAGATTTGCGCCAATACGAAGTCCAGCCTTCAGAACATATTTTAAAGAATGCATCGACCATAAAGACGCACACTGAAACCCACACAAGTCAGTATAGTAGCTTTCAATAACACCTAGTTCTTTTCAAGAGATAATTAGGAAAAAATTGCCGCACTTTCGCTGCCAATCTCAGCGTACTGAAGATAGTCTGATAAAGCACGAGTGAGTATGAAACTTACCCAATACGATTTCAGAAACTGTTAATTGGTTCTTGATGTGATTGGAGACCACCTGCAACACACACACACACACACACACACACACACACATAATCACGCACAATTATACAACAAGATCCAATTCCAGCAGCTTTCTACTTCTTCTAATCTATAAAGTGATACAAGCAAAGTGGTGCGAAAGGAGCCCGCTGCCCAAAAACTGATAAGGACAAAACAAATTACTGGTGGCAAGTCGCACCAACATACCTGACTTTCAAAAAAGGCAACCAGTACAGAGGCAAGGGTAACAATCCAAAATATGAGATCATGGACTGGTTCTGGAATGAGTCGTGTTTCAGTGATCACGCGGAATAGCTCTGCAACTCTGCTTCGTGGCATTCGGTGCTTGCGACGTTTACGTTCGATTTCAATGGCAATCACGTCACAGAGACCCTCAAACTCATCTTGCCATATCCTAAAGTCACCTCGTTTATCGAGAGCTAAAAAGACCTCCTGAGTGTCCTTACGGAGGTCGGGAATCTGACTGCGAGAGAGTGAACATTTTGAGACAATGAAATATTCTTTCACCATAAAAGTTATTAAATGAAAAGCAGGTTTTACATGTCTAAAATAGTGTCGAATGAGCTTCTCCGACCATCATACATCAAGATATACAAGAAACAGAAATTGGGAGTCTTAGATAGAGAATTTTCTGTATTGTCTGTGAGAAAGAACTTCTAGAAATCATTTGATATAATGCAACGCAAGACATCTCGTTCCTACGAACAGAAAAGTGATAATCTAAGTACAAATTATGCTTGCAGAAGAAATGAGTTAACAAGACATTTGATACAAACCTGTAACTACTCATTGCATGTAAAAGGGCAGTCATAGTAGCACCGTCAATCCAGTTTTGTTGCCGCACGTCCAATATCATAAAGGCTGCTCTTAGACATTGCTGGCGTGCTGTGGTCCGTTTCTCGACCTCATTGACCATCTGCATAGTTCCATCAATTACAAGCCATAGTTAATTTCCAGAACAAGATCGTAAAAATGAGAAATTTATACCATAAAGTCATGTTGGTATTTCAGCTCATGTAATATCATCAAAGTGACTGGTAATCAAATTTTGATACCTGAGCCTTGTAGTTGCTGTAGATAACCGTAAAGACAAGATTCATGAGGAAAAACAAGCCAACCACCAGATACGTGAAGAAGAAGAAGAATGCCCGGCGATCGAAGGTGTAAGCACCAGCCCAAACGTTCGGATTGTTGGCAGTGGTAAGGAGTACGAATAAATTAAGTAAAGCAGTTCGATAGTCTTCATACTCAGAGATAGTATCTCGAAATATTAAGGTCGCAAGATATGCTGAGAGCAGCACAAACAACCCTAACAGTATCTGGCAAGTACAGAAATGTCTCCAGCTTGTTACTTTATTATGGACATATCAAAGCGGCAGGCATTGCCTTCTGTAGCAATTACAAGTAATGACCAGCAGCTCTGAAATTCGGAAAGCAGGTATTGTTGCGAAGAGCGTACAGCAATGTCAGCGAATGTATGCATAATGCGTATCGTCATGCGGAAGCAAACTCGTAGAGACCTGTCAGAATTCAAACCATGAAAGTTACTATTCAGTCCACCAAAACAAAGATTAATGCTTTTCAGACAATTCAGACATAAACCTAAAGATGCAGATAAGTTCATGGCAAAGAACTTATAACCATTCAATTTGACCTTCAAATTAACATTCTGATGAAGTCGTGAACATAATCATATTCAAGGGAAAACCACTCCAGGATGTGGCCACGGGAGAAAACGCTATGAAAGGAGAAAAGTGACTAGACCATGCTGTGTACAATAGGCTTTTTTTCAAAACATTACCTCGTAAAGACAATTGGTACGAGAGCACGTAAATACATGGACAATTGAAAAGCTTCAAGCTTTCCTACAGCAGTGGCGGCTGCACTGAGGATCAATGCAGTCAACAATACCATCTGATACAGTACAGGTGGTAGTAGCTAATGATCAACAGAGTATTTAAGCATGCGAACCAAAATTATTCTTCACTCTAAAACTTCAGAAACATCGCCAGGTCGTAAAATTTGGGCTGGCTCAGCAAAATAAGATGATTTAACGTTCATAATGCAATATATTCTCCAAAGCCATTCTCAAATACAGAACAGAAGCAAGTAAAGAACAGCAGTTTCCTCCAAAACTTTTACCAAAAGAATTCCGAAAAAAACACACCTTGAAGGTCGCTGTACTGTAATTCCAGAAACTGGAACCCATGTAGTAGAATTGCAACGCAACTGAACACGTCAGCATCGCTAAACACAAACTCTGCATAAAACCACCAAAAGTAATTTTTTCGATTAGTGAAAACTATATTGACAATCATTAACTTTGCAACATACTAATATGTATGTTGGAAAATCCCCAATATTGGCAAATACTAAACATGTTTTGATCTAAGATTATTGTACGGCTCTCACATGTCCTAGCCTTCAGATTAAATACTCCTATAAGCATAGTTGCTATAACGTTTCAACGCTCAACATTTTCAGGAGTCAACTACAACTGAAACCATCACTTCACAACGAAACTTGATGATCTCATGTTGCAATCCTTCAATTATACTTCTATTAGAAAATGCCTGCACAGATATACAAATGGAATGACTTTGTCACCAGAGCAGATACTATCGCTTGAATATGAACACGCACTTCGTCATCAGAAATGAGAAACAAAATGGATGTTAGACCCCCACGAAAGATGCCTAACAATTTCACTAGTTGCAATCGCAGTGGCAAGCAAGGAGCTAGTACCCTTCCTTGTTCATACCTCAACCAACAATGATTGCCATCGTTCAATGTAGGGGAGGCCGCTGAGTTGGTACTTAATCGGGTCTCCACAAGGATATGGAAGTTGTCCCTGACACCATACTGGGATCTGGAGAATTCCACGAGAACTCAGTGAGCAAGAATCACTTGATGACCTCAACGTACATTCCTGATAAGTTTTGTGACTTCTAGGGAAAATCTAGCGTGATTCATAAACTTTAGTTTAGATATACTGGTCTTAAATTGCACAGAACTAGGGTACAAATTGCGCGCACAAAAACAAATTCACGAGAAAATCTTAAAGCTACATCCATGAGTTCAATTTACTGATAATGCAAGCTTTGCAAAAAGCTTTTTTGTCTGAGAAACACTCGTCTTGCAAGCACTGACTTCACCGCAAATTTGGACTCCTATGCATCATAGAATAAATACAAGACATCAATTACCTCAAAACAGGGCAAAACCAACAGCACGAAAATGGAAACCGCCCGGAGTGGGTAAAGTCTGTGGTACAGAAGAAATGACTGTTTGGCCCTAGCAAAGTTTCTGTGCTGCACCACTTCCAAAGGCATACAACGTCCTTGCATCGCCTGGAGTAAACGAATTTCTAAACCATCACAGATAATTTCAAGTACTCAACCACAAAGTGAAATCGTTGGTTGACTCAAATGCAAATAAGAAAACCACTATGAGTAAGAAATCAGATACAAAGGACAAAGAGCTCAGGTCATGTGCTTGGAGATTTCGTGCCTGCTCAACAAGAGCAGCAGCCATAGGCACAACCGAAGGCTGTGAGGCATTCTGGCACTCTGAAAAAGTTCCTTCCGTAATATCCTCTTTGTCGTTGGGCTCATCTATGGTGTCAGAATCACTCAGCAACGGGACTCCGAGGTCGAAGTCGTACCCTTCAAAGACTTTGTCCTTCATCTTCTCGTCCTGATTAATGTCCATGGCAAACTGCAGATATAAGTTGCTGCTGTCGACAATGGATTATAGGGAGATACAATTCATATTCATGGTACGTCCGTCTGATTTGCCAAAGCTAATTTAGAGAAATATCCTGAAAACTCCATCTTGTAAAGCGTCTATGGAACAAAGTCAGGTCTAATATACATATCCAGTGATTCACAACTTCAGGAACTTAGAAAAACCCCAAAAGATCGCATTTCCGTGAAGGCAATAAACTAATTGAATGGTGCTTGCAAAACAATCTGCTTAACCTCCAACCCATGTGTCCGGTTGTATCTCTTTCTTGCTAAGGATGTTCTTTGCATACCCTTGAAAGGCATCATCTCAGAAGCTGTCAAAACCCCTGAGAATCAATTGTCAAGCGCAGTAGTACCAATAAATTATACGAGATAGTGATGAAGTGCTTAAGGTATTCTGATTAACGACAACGAAGTTTGAAAGCTAAGGAAAAGGTCAAGTGAGGAAATAACAACAATCCACCCCATGAAACTTGAACATAATAACCCAGTGTAATTTGAAAGCGTTTCAGCAGCTGTTGAGAACAACCCATGGAACATCAATCTCATCACAATCGCAGCTTCCCACCTTATCACAAATACAACCGCAAGATCCAACCTCTTAACTCGTCAAAAATTTAAATGAAAAAAAAAAAAAAAAAAAAAAAAAAAAAAAAAGCATATTCCAACACAATATACGATTACAAAAACCCGTATCAATCTACGCAATTACTCACATTCTCAATTCACCAAATCGAGCCCAAAACGTAGAAATACAGCAACAGGAACCAAATGCATAGAAAACCAGGCCCTCGGCTGCAAAGAAGCTCAACAATCTCTAAGGCGCAATCGACAGACATCCAACCACCAACCACCACATGCTGGGCTCAATTCGAGGTAACCTGTACACAGAATCAATGGGAAACTAACCGAGACAGGACGTAGAAAGATGAAAATTACTACAGAAGGACAGAAACCTACTGAGCACCTGCACGTTGCCTGGCGATGGCGATGGCGAACTGGGATGACGAAGCCAAAACAATGGCTCCTCAATTCTGTGCGTGGAAATCGTGTAGACGAAGGCCACCTCCACGGCTTGGAGAAACCCCACCGGAGCCCTGTATACCAGGACTGTAAACAGGATTTGTGGTTCCCAGGCCCTTTTGGCTATCTGGGGAACGTGTCCAGCTTTCACAGTGTAACGGTTGGTAATATGACGTGGCCTTGTGGACATTGAACACCTAGTTTTGTTACTTTTTCAGCTTCTACTTTTAGTTTTGGTAGTTGGAACCTAGTACTCATTAAAAACAAAGCATGATGACCTCTTTGGGGATGGTTGATGGATTGATGGATTGATGGATTGATTTATTTGTTTTTCTATTAAAGAAATTTCGCTAAGTAACTATAAATGTAAATGAGATGTTTGAAGTATCAGCTGAAGGAAGTTTTCTTCCTCATAACAAAACTAATATAAATTTCAGCAAAAAAAATTAAATTAAATTAAAGATGTCTCATTATGTGTTACATACCTAGTCCACATAAGATTGGTTGGGTAAAGTCACATTGCTCTCATGTTATTTAAAATGCTGTATATATATATATATATATATATAGAGAGAGAGAGAGAAAAAAAATGATAATTAAGTTTTTTTTAAAGATGCTTTAAATCAACTATGTTATAAATTGATTAAAGAACTATTAAAATTTTATGTAATTTTTTTTAGCAATAAAAAAAATTACAATCTTATATTATATTATTAGAATTTTTTAATGCAAAAGTATTTACAAATCAATTCTAATTAGAAATCTATTAAAATTATATAGACAAGTAATCAAGAGATCAAGAAGCATAATAGAAAAAATATTTATTAAATAAAATATGAAATTCTTGAAAATATTTTAAATAAATATGAAAGACATAAATATTCTCAATATTTTAAAAAATTCTAAAAATTTCTTATATTTCCTAATATCTCTTTATTTTCTAGCAATAAGTTCCACAAAGCGATTGAATAGACCATTTCTTTACATCTTTAAAAAATCAATTATTCATTAGCAATTTCTTGTGTATGCTATTAGAGTTTCTTTATTTTGTAAGTTCTATATTTGGTTTTTGTACCAAAAATGTTTTGAGTTTAATATATGATTGGATAAATCTTTTTATTATTACCATATATAAAAATATCAAGCTAAATAAATAAAAATTAGATTGGAAAGAATTAATATTTGAAATAATTAAAATATATTTTAATATCCATGTATTCTTTAAAATAATTTATTATCACATCTTAAAATATTTTAAGTAAATTTGTGATTTTATATAGCATAACATCACATTTTAAATATCTGAATTTTATATAAAATATTTTTCTTGTTTTTAATCTCCTTTTTTAATTCTAATAAGGTTGTAAACACTTCTTAAATGTGTTTTTTTTGTAAAGACTTATGTTTGTCTAAGTTGCTCCAATAATCTTAAAAATAGTGGTTATAGAGTTTTTTTATAATTAGATTTTTTAATCAATAAAAACTGAGAAGTATCTTAAATACATCCTTCAGTTTATTATATTGAACAAATAAATTTATATTGATTTGATTAATTAAAGCACTTAAAGAGGTAGTATAATTGCAAATGTTATAAATATTTTGGCTTCTTTTATAAATGCTCTAGCTTAAATACTTTTAAGATATATCTTCTGGTTTTTCTTACTTATCTTCTAAAACTTACATCTTTTCAAATGAATATTTTTATATTAACCAATTTATCTTTAAATTGTATACTTTAAACCATAGAAGTTTAAGAACTCAAAGATGTAGAAGATATTAGATAATGATGAATACAATACTTGATGTTTGATCAACTCCAATCACTTCCAAATTTTGAATTTTTTTGACATTATTTCTAAATGCTAATTTTTTTTAATTAATAAATGCAATGTGTGTTCAAAAAGCCTTCTATATAAGAGTTAATTTATTATGTTTCACAAAACCTACAACAATAAAAACATGTTGATATCTGAAACCTTGTGCACATGTTTTCATATATATATATATATATATATATATATATAATACATATAAATGTTTTGAATAAAAGTGTGGTTTTAAAAATATAAAGTGACTTGTATTTCTATAAATTTCCTATCAGCATGGTTCCTATTATGATTGAAATTTGTTGTTTTTTAAAAGAATATTAGAACCAATAAACAGTATGCTTCAAGTCTTAAATCTCAAGGCAATAGTATGCAATATGGTTTGGTTTATTGCAATACATACATACTTTGTACAATTATTGTTTATGTTTCTCTTCTAGTACTAGTAATTTGTGTCAAGTTGCAACAACTTACACTAGAACATCTTGTATCTATATGTAATATTTGTAATCCAAGACATTGTTGGTATAGTAATTTCACATGTGCCACTTTATCAAAATTGCTTCTTTTGTTACCTTTTAAATACTCAATTATTATAAAAATATATAATTTTTTTTGTTTGCAATCATCCTTCTTTCACTTTTTCTAAATATTTTCTTAAATTTTATTATGAATTCTTTAGATTTATTAAAAATATAAAAATTCATATTTAACAATATGGAGTACACTGTAAACAATATGGAGTAAACCTAAAATAAACAAATCAATAAAATTTTTGCCTAAGTAAATAAATTCATTAATGTAGATTAAAAGAAGTTGGTGTAGAAAGAATTTTATTTGTTGAAAAAATTCTTAAAATTTATTATATTAATAGCCTTATGTAACATGTGAATCTTTTTTGGTGGTTTTCAAGTCTATGTTTCTATCTTATTTCTATTTTAAGCACATATTTATTATACAAATATATTACAATGAATAATGAATCCTCAACTATACAAACACATAGATAACGGGCTTGAGGCCGGCACCTGTAACCACAACCAGCAGGCTTGATGACGGACGGCGAGATTGTGAAGCTCAAATTCTAAGCGTGGATTTAGGGTTTAGCCACAAATCCAAGCTCAGGCAATCAGTGAGACGGAAGGGCACGCATCAGAGTTCGGCATTCGAATGCAGTTAAAATAATTCGAGATCAGATAGGAGAGCACGAATTCTTGAGCTTCTTCCAACCCTACAGCTGGTTGATCGGAAGAATCCTAGTGCTTCGTCGAAACGGAAAACATCCCAGTTTCTGACGACGTTCGTTTGTTTCCAGAAACCCCGAGAGTGCTGTGTTGCGGTGTTGATACCGCAAGGGCTGCCTTGAATATGGAGGAAAAACAAGTGGAAGAAGGGAACCCAGGTGGGCAGGAGCAGGAGGGGCATTGAAATGGGACTTAGCTGATGACCCCACGCGAAGTTTACAACGGGCCGCAATTCGATCCGGCATTGTGCAGAATGCGAATTTTTTCTTGGAACGTGAATGGGTTGCGCACTACCCTTAAGGATGTCGCTGCTTGTTACACATCGGCCTCGAATTACTTCTGCCAGATTCTCAATGCCGACATTGTGTGCTTTCAGGTAAGATACGTGTGCTCTCGTCGCATGTGTGTTGCGTCTCTGTTTTGTAAGTTGATTTCTTATGCCTTTTGTTTTGTATTGTTTTGTTTTTGCCTTTTTCCATTGGGTTTGCTTTGGGGAGTGAACCCTATGCATGTCGGTATGTCCCACCATGTGCAAATGTACTCTGAAGGTCA
Source organism: Physcomitrellopsis africana (assembly GCA_036785485.1). Taxonomy (NCBI): domain Eukaryota; kingdom Viridiplantae; phylum Streptophyta; class Bryopsida; order Funariales; family Funariaceae; genus Physcomitrellopsis; species Physcomitrellopsis africana. The sequence continues at coordinate 155,083 of JAWRVF010000015.1, read as the reverse complement.
AATGTTATACTTAGAATTGTTTGACGTCTGTTCGTTGGGGATAGACAATGAGACATGGTGGGTCTGCCGATGTTGGTAGTTTGAATGACAGATCATGTTGTTAGGAAGGTCTCCTGTCTGTGTTTTATTACATCAATTGCACATGATCACGTACAATGTTTTTTGACTTCTTGTTCTCAAACCTTGGTCTACTGAGCACGAGGGGTTGAGAACATAACATTTTCGCCATTTTTGTACAAAAAAGGCTCGTTGTTGACACATGATTATGTCTAACTATTCCCTATTATGGTGCATTCAACAAATCTGAATAGTGTTTTTGTTGCACCAATCTCTTTCTTTCTTTTGACTTCGCAAAACATTGAGATTGCTGGAAAGTCTCAACGTGTAGTAGCTATATTTGATCATCGGGATTATTTGGACCTGTGGCCCCCTTCCATACGCGAGTCAAGAATTTCCGTCGCAGATCTGCGCTTGCAGGGAGTTTGTCAGTTTCTTTCCTTAATTGTTGACTAGAAATACATCTATTTTTGCAACCTTGCTCAGGTTTTTATTGTTGCGTTAGTTTTGCAGGAGGCAAAGATACAAGAAGAGAAATTAGAAAAGTGGATGGCATGTGTGGATGGCTACCACTCTCATTGGGCTTTCAGCAGAGAAAAAAAGGGTTACAGTGGTGAGAAAATACCTGGAATTCCTGAACGCTCATTTCTTCTATTTAGGTGTATTATTCATAACTAAGCCCTGTATGGACACATTCGATGTATATACTAATGGTTGTTCAATCCCTCTGGGCATCAAAGCTAAAATACGAAGAACTCGTATTCTTAATCATGTCCAATTGAAGATTTATTTTCAGGAATTAGTGACGGTTTGGTGTTTGTCAGGAGTAGTTACATACGTGAAAGAAGCATTATCACCACTAGACGCGAAGGCAGATTGGCTGGGAGAGAATTCGTCAGCAGAGGACTTGTGTAACGAAGGGCGATTGATTTGCACAGACCATGGAAGCTTTGTGCTGTTAAATGTTTATGTCCCCAATGCGGGTGACGGTGAAAAAGGTCGTCCACGTTTGGATTTCAAAATGCGATACTTGAAAGCTCTCGAACACACATGTAAGTTATGTTGAATATGTCCTCCAACTTTGTACTTCTTTTGATAGGCTACTGGCTTTTTCGCTCCATAACACACGTGTAGTTGCCTAGATTCGTTTATATCACCACAATGCGGTCATTCGTTTGCATTCTCGTTTGATTGTGTGCGTTTGTACACGCAGGTGACGCCCTGGTGAGATCAGGCAAACATGTTGTGATAGTAGGGGATTTTAACGTTGCACACAAAGATATCGACGTTCATTCTCGATGGAAAGTTGAGGAAATATACAGTCTAGGTGTGTGCTCAAGTTTCTTCTCCTTCTCATCCTTTTTTAAAAAATGTTGCTATAATTTTTATTCTGTGAACATCCTAGCTTGTTTGAGTTGGTCAAGGATCTTCATCTCATGCACTGATACAAGATTATACATTCTAACCTGTTCTATGGTTTAAACTCAAGTGTTTCATCTTAGAAAATTATTCTGCCCAAGTTTAGCGTAGAAGAGCCCTCCTCATAATCCTTGGTTTCCTGAAAAATATTTTGCAGCATCCCTACTTCTACCTTCACGTGAAATTATCATCCATTAACGATCCATGTAAAAAAATTTACCTTCCCATGTTCGACTTGTCCTCATAGAGTGTATTGCTGTTGAGGATTGCAGAAGAGAGAGAATGGCTTGATGGCTTTTTGTCGAGGTACATTGATTTGTATCGGCACTTCCATCCAAATGAAAAAAATGTTTTTTCTGTCTGGGATCAGAAATCAGACGCTCGAACTCGTAATGAAGGATTACGGTTAGAATGGATCACTCTCTATGTCTGATTATGCAGTTATGATTTTAGGTCGTATTCCTACAGCATATGTGATTGGAAATTTTAACTTGTATTTTTTTAAGCGTATCAATGTCCAGCATGCTGTCATGCTTGATTAGGAACGCCATTTACTGAGCTACGTGTGTTTGTTGTTTGAAGTATACAAACGTATTTGAATATCTTCCAGCCAGGGTCACTTCAAGTGGGATGCCACACTTGGCAGTCTTACGCATACTGAAGGCTGACTGTTTGGTTTTTTGTTGATTCTGAACCTGCTACTTTGGTACACAGGATTGACTATGCGATTTGTAATGAAGGCTTTTTGACGGAAGTGTTGGAGACTGATATCGTAAAAATGCAAAAGCAATGGAGTGATCACGCTGCTGTGGTGGTGACACTTAAAGAGCAACCGAACCTACCACCCCATCCAGCTCCAGCTTTGAGCTCTTGCAACATGAAACGGTTCATTGCAGATCCTCGTCAGAAGAAACTCACTGCACTCTTCAATAAATGTTCTAATCGTCAAGTTACTACTGTTGTGCCCGACAAAATTGTGGAAGGTTTACCTTAGAAACCCTGCTTTCATTTGATCTCTTCAAGTGTCCTTTTAGGTTAAGTTCTAAATGTGATTGAATGGTATTCCGGATGAAACCTTTTGTAAGAACATAATCAATTGTCATGGATGTAACCGTCGTTGTTTTTCTCCATGTTGTAAAACTCGAGCATCTTGTAATCTTTCTTGGACAACCTTGAGATTAGCTGTGAATTGGAGTGCCGTTGCGGTAGTCGTGATGTACGCTTTCATGCTTCTAAATGAACGCTTCGTATGCGTCCAGGTACAGTTGTTTGAATAGAATAGGACGACATAGTAGCTGATGAAACAAAGCTGTAAATGTTTCCATCACGAAAATTTGATTACTGGTTTCTTATGTTGTTTTAATAGTCGAAGGCGATGAACTCCACTCGAAATCGGAAGTGAGTATAGACGCACACAGCATGCAGAAGGATTTTACCAGAGAATCGAATTCTCCTGTTTGTAAAGATCATCCGATTTTTGAGGAGCCAGGTGAGTCTGTAAGAGCTGAGGTTACTCCTGCAACAAGTGCTGTAACTGATAAGGTGGTGGATGTTGCCGATCTCACTCGAGAGGCTGCTGAATTACCTATGTCTGTCAGCAACAGTGACGCAACAATGAGAAATACAGATTCTTTAAAGATAGAGATTACATCTCAAAACAATGGAAAAAAACTAACTTCGCTTGGGAAAAGAAAGCTTGAAGCTGACAACAAGGGGCTTAACAAGCAACGTAGTGTAGCCTCGTTCTTCAAAGCCGCAAATGCCAAATGAGTCTTTGTGTAGGATGAGATTGTGTTGTAGATACTTGAACTGCCGAATGAGACTTCCCATCAGTTGGATTCTATTTTTCTGAAGACTCTAGATGATGGGTTGAGGCATCTGAAGACCTCTTCAGAACACTCAACATCAGCACTCACTTGGAGTTAGACAGTGGGTTGAGATTTGCATTTGAAAGAATTTTGCTACGGAGGCATGTGCCACCGCTGAAACCTTTCATCGCTCTCGCTGATTCTTGATGAAGCATCTTAGAACAACTATTGCAAAAACCATGCATCCCAACGAAAGAACAACTATTGCAAAAACCATGCATCCCAACGAAAGAACAGTTTTGATCAGAATTGAAAAACTGAAGAAATATAGAGTTGCAGGTTCATGGTAAGCAAAATATCCTCATTTGTATGATAGTAAGAACTACCTTGTTTGTACACCCCACTAGGCCGATGGGCTCTAACTCAGACCCAAATAAACGTATACGAATTCATTTGTCCACATCATGCGGCACAACACAAATGTAGAAAAGTCCAAGAATAGAGCGATTTCTGCCTCTAACGTTAACATACTTCCGGAGTGCAAAATGTACTTGAAACTTCCTACAGTTAAGAACTATCAACAGACTCCTAATTTGTTAAAATAGCTGCCTCTATACTGAGCACATGTACACAAAATTTGTGTCCGCATATTCGATTGGATAGCAGTCATCTTTGAAGCGCAGATCAAATTTTACTGGTTGACAAAAAAAAGGATAGAAAAAAACTGACTTAAGCTGTGCATTTGGAGAAAAACTGCCTGGGTAGTGACAATCTAAACATAAAAGCGAAGTAGAACTAAATGAACCCCTTCGGGAACAAAACGAATCACTACTGAAATATACAAAGCCCTAATTCTGTACTATTCTAAGGGCACACAAGTTGTAACACAAATATTATCCTCTCTACCAAGGTGCATCAACCTATCACAATAATCTGCATCTACTTGATGAAGTCCTCAAATAAATGAACTTCAGAAGACATCTGCGCAACATTCGGTTGAACAATCAGTGGACTGAGACTACTCCGTCTACTCAAACCGCCTAAGCCTCCCAATATCATCGCTTTCCAGCAGATTGAAGAGCCATTCTAAGTTTAGAATTTGCCAGTTCCTGCCAGAAAAATGAGGGAAATGGTAAGTCGCACGAAAGGGTAAGCAGGAAATCCTAGACGACCATACCAACAAAATATGATGCTTTTGTATGAATCCTTTTGATAGTTACTCTATAGAAATTAGAAGACACCGTAAACAAGCATTTTAGCAGATATGAAAGACGTTTTAAACCTGCTCAAAAATGGCATCATTGCCTTCACAAACTTGCTTTGCCAACACATCAAGCTTCCTGAGCATGGTCCTGTATAAAGCTTCAAGCTCCCTAACGCTGCCTCCGTCGCCTTCTGTTTTGATTAAACTGTGCAATCTATCAACTGAGAAATCTTGAGAGTACATGTCTAGAAGAGATTGATTCGCCTTTTTAGCCCCTTCCATTTGTACATCCGCATTTTGAGAAGTCATTGTCAACCTTCTTAAACTCTCATCGGAGCTTTCACCATCCGAAGCCGAAGTCATCGAAAACCAAGGAAAGGGTGCCACAGGCGCAAAAGAGTCGTATAACCCTCGAAACGCTGGACCGATATTTACAATTTTTACGGAACGAGTTTCAAAGCAACCAACTCCCCTGGGTTTGGTTCGATACTGGAATGCACGATACTCATGGGTATGTATGGAATTTGTATCACTGGACTCCGTAAAGAGAAAGAACAGACAAGGAGAAGAATGAGGAATTCCGATTGGCTTCAATTCCTTCCTATTCAGACCACTCTCCTCTCCAAGAAGGCCATTAGAAGAGTTGAGCGTAGGAGAAACCGCTGCATCTTCAGGTACACTAAATTGTGTGTTGCGCAAGTTAGCTGTAACAGTTGATTCTCGCATAGACGGTCTCATGGATGACCCCCTTCGCCCAACAAACCAACCTATAGGAGCATCTCCACCCCTGGATTCTCTATCTCCAACCATTTGAGCTAATTTTGCTGCATCGATGCGTCCAGTGGCGTCATAGAAGCTAGCCAGCCCGCCAGAACAAAAATGACCAGTAACAATAGCCGTAGAATCGTGAGTGGTCTGTGGACCAACATCTTCGTCTACCATTGTTGATGTCGTGTTGCGTTCAACATGACCAAACAGAACACCATCACAGTCACCTAACGAGGAATTCACTGCTTGTATCAAGGCTGCAAGAGCCGCACCCGATATTGCAACTCTCTCGACTGGTGTATCACCATCGGGTGTGGGCCTGTCATTGGCCATGCGCTAAGACGACCACTCCACTGCCTGATGAAAGTAACCCTAAACGTCCGCTGCTGTATCCAACCTCCACCGAGGAAGACAGAGTGAATCAGCTTTAGATGATGACCAGGTGAAATTGAAAATTCCCCTTCTTTGCGAAACCTCAGCACCTTTAGGCCGACCAGGTGACTACTTATCATTCATAGCATCAGGTTCAGAATGGCATGCTTCTGCAATATTCTATCCAACAAGCATTTAGTGAAGATGTGAATAAAAAATATTGTGCAACTCACAAATTGTGATCTAAAAACAAAACCATACACCGATGGTGTACCCTAGAATCCAACAAACTGCTTCAAATCACAACAGCCGCAGCAATAGCAACATTGAAAATTATGGTATAGCTACACACAACAAAAACAATGCCAAAACTCACAACTCCAATCCACAACCATTCAGTGCATATACTCCCAACCTAGGTGAATATAGTTGCAATTGTCACAAATGCCAAATTGTCCCCAAGGATCAAAACCCAAGTAACCCACCTATCCATATCTCGTATGATCGGAATTTTCCCAACAAACCATCCTCCAACCCTCAACTCAACTCACCAATCCTCCAATATCAACCATCATACATACAAACGAGCAATCACCCACCCGTCGTAAGCCAAGACCCAAACCAAAGTAAGCTCGATTGCGGCTCACGAACGAATTGTGACTCCAAACCCACTAAGCAACGACGCAGATGAAACCCAGCGACGACGGGACATGCACCAGACGCGGAGGTGCAAATAACAGCTGGTGTAAGCGATGAAACGATGAGAATGGTGGGTGGTAGAAAACGGAGGCAGAGAGAGAAGGCACAAGGGTGGGATGGCCACAAGGGGGGGAGAAGAGTACGCAACGCACCTGCGATGACGGTGTGTGGAATTGCATGAATCGAAGAAGCAATCTCTATGCTCCCCAGCAATACACCGATCGCACAAGAGCTTTCGTCCTCGTCGTCGTCGACGGAACTCCCTGCTCCAGCGAAACCCTAATTATTGAGACCCCCAGCAAGCACGGTCTCGGTCTAAGGTGTGAAACCACGGAAATGCAGGCTTATTTCCTCGGTATGATGTACCGAAGAGACCTGAGACCGTGTTTTGTGTGGTTGGTGGAAGTGAAAGATTTGTGTTTCATGACATGTGTGAGGTGACAACACTGTAAATATATATAAAGTGATATATAACCTCTTTGGAATAATTTGGCACATTCATAATATATCATGTTAAAAAAAAAAATTGGTTTAAAATAATAAAATTTCATTTGAATAATAAGACTTCTGTTTTTACTTGTACATAAGTTCTTTTAAAGTCAACTACTACTGTAAAATCTCTTTGATGGCTATAAAAAGAAATAATAATAATAATAATAAATAATTTGATAATTTTATTTGAAAATAAAGTAATTACGTAATTTAAAGACAATAAAAATGTTTTCACATAAAATAAAACACTGAAACAATTCAAATTTATTTCAACTGAATACATCACAAAACCAGAGGTAGTAATGTTCACATAACTATGTTTTATGGTTTTAAGTAAAAATTCACAGACAGCTGAAAAGCATACAAAAATCAACATCTTTATCATAATTTTTGTTTATGCATTAAAAATAGGATGTGAAATTTGTCATGAAATAAACATTTTCATGAATTTCTTCTATGAATTTTTTTAGATTATTTTAAATAGTAAACAGTACTTTTGTATCATACTTTTCTTTTTGTCTGTTTGTTTTTTCAAACTGTAATTAATTGAAAAAACCTATAAAACACCTGTTTAAGTTATTTTGTAATATTTGATATAAAATATGTGTATATATATATATATATATACTATAAATAAGATCGTTGTCTTATTATAAATGGTTGATAAAAAATAAAATAAAATAAAATAAAAAAGCTTATTAATATAAAATTTTATACATTATTTTTCATGTCTTATTTCTTTAAATTGGAAAAAATTAACATTTTTGTTCAAATATTTTATGAAAAGTTTAATATGTAATATATTCAGTATTTTTATTGAAAGCATAGTGATATTACATTTGGATTTGATTCACAAAAATCAACATATAATTGTTTACAGAATATAACAATTTTAGTGAATAAACCCTAAGGTAATAATTTCTTGACCTTGGATTTGTAAATTTCAACTAAAAGAAGGAAAAAAAGAGAAAAAATCATTTATTTTTTCAGTTCAAACAAAAAATCTACATCTGTGAATTCCAAGTTGATTTATACAAAAAATTGTTATTATTATATTTGCAGTTTAGAGACTGCTTTAGCAATTGTAAAATGTATAACAAAGACTTTTACAATAACAAATATTTTTTTGTGTAAATTCCTAATCATCTTTTATAACATCATAATAGAGGCTCAAATCATAATAGGCTAAATCTATATATATATATATATATATATATATATCTATTAATTATAGATAAAATTATCCAATATATGATGCATTCTTTGTAATATTATTTATAATCAATAATATTGCCATACATATTTTTATTTAATTGACCTATTAGTTTGCCCATAACAATTCTATAGAGAAGTTGAATGGTATTTTTATATTTTTTTGTATATAATAATTATAGTTCTTTGCTAATATAAATCAAAATATAATATAGAGCTTCTATTTTCTATTCTTTTGGATCTATAAACATTGTGCAATCTTATATTTACTACAAGATAAAATTTTATAATAAATGAGTATAAATAAAAATATTTATTGTTAAAGGATTTTATTTTAATTCTTATTTTATTATAAATAGTATATGATATTAAGCAAAAGTTTCTTTCTTTATGATATTAAATAAAAAATTTGGTTTTGGAAAAACTTTAAAATACTAAAAATTTGTTAAAAATATATATTAAATATATAATAAAAGCTATTATTTGCACAATTTACTTTTAAAAATAACTATTTGCAGTTGAAAATCAAGTTGACATTATCAAAATATTATTAAGTACTCAATATTATTATTATACAATAGAAAAAATTTAAATAACTTTCTAAGCTTATATCAACTTGATGATATAATTGCCAAATAATTTATTTAACAAAAAATTTCTTCTTTTAAAATCTCTTATAATTTAATTGATTATGCAAAATATAATGCTATTGATAGATTAAAAATGAGAATATTGCTTAAAGTTGCAAAAAAATTATACAAGATGAAGCACCAATTATATTGAAAAAAAATTACATTTAAAGTTGTAGATAGAATGCTAAATGATGTTATTGGTGTTAATCAATTTTTTGGCATTATTATTGTCCAAAGTACAATACTCTAATTAATTTGGTATAAAAAAAATCTTTAGCCAAATCATAAATTAAACATATTACAATAATTACAAGTAGTATTTTTTTTGAATTTATTCATCTATTCATTCTTTCAAGTTTAATTTAAAATTATAGTATATCATATATTAGCTAAAACATAGAATTGCAACCAATGGAGCTTTGGCTTCTATCATGTAGCTTAAAATTGAAGATTTTCTAATATGCTTTGGATAATGAAATGTGGTATGTATTAAAATACAAAAAAATTTACAAGAGAGTTTTACATTTTATACTTTTTTATAGAAGACATGCAAAAGATATTGTTAGTTGGCTGGTGCCCTTTTTGGACACATTTATAGAAGTGTTTTAAAATAAAAACTATTATATAAATTCCAATATTACCTCAAGTATACAAAAATTGAAAAAAGAAAAGATCAAATAGAAATATCAAATTTCTATTGAATTTTATTCTTCTAACTTGTATAGTCCTTTCAATGATTCTCTTACAAAATCAAAGTTAACTATTGCTATCTTTATAAATATATTCTTTAAAATTTTAAAATTTTAATAATTAATTTGATAAAATAATTGATTTGAAATATCTATAAATATAATAAATTATGAAATTTGTAATTGGAACATATAATTAAAGTTGGACTTAAATATTAAGAATCTTTTTGAAACTATTATTCCAAGGTTAGTTCAATAACTTTGTTTTCTATTACAATATAATACAATTAAAACATGAATGTAGAATAAATTAAAATTTTAGAACTTAATAAAATAAATATTTATAATAAATATTAAAATAATTATGTATTCTATCAAACATGTTTTTAAGATTGTTATTCTTTATTTAAAAGCTCTACAAAAAATTTAAGAAAATTTAAAATATCTTGGTCTATTATTTTCTCTTATTTTCTTATTTATTTATTTATTTATTTATTGCAGATTATACATAGAAATATTAAAAAAATTAGCTTACCATAAACTTAAATTATTATCATAGCATCTTAATAGTTGTGGTGCATAAATTTGCTATTATTTTTAAAAGAAGTAGGCCAAATAATATGTCTTTCCATATTTATAAAATCTCAATCATTTAAGATGTGGGCAATTAATTCTTGGTACAAATTATCACAAATTGTACAATGATTAAATTAAAATCAACCAAGCTATAAATAATCAATTTTTTATATGAATTAACATGTTATTTTAAAAGTTTCTTGTAATGGTAAATCTAGTTATTTTTAACTTGACAAAAATTTTGGAAATATGAATTAATATATGTTATATTTATCTTGGAATTATTTAAATTTTAAACCTGATATCTTTATTTTTTGTTATATTTTCTAAATTATTGGTTTACATAATTTTAACTCTTTTTTTTTTAAATATATTAAAATTTTAATCATAACATGCATTAAAAAATACAATAGGATGAAACAAAAGATTTTATATATCCTCTACTTTACAAATTGTCATAAGAACTATAATAGCTATTGTCAAATATAAAGAAACTACAAAGTCTTAAACTATGACTAGAACACAAGAAAGGTATTGATAAGACTGAAATTTTTCTTCAAGTTATATATATATATATATATATTTACACACACACATGGTATTGTATATATATTATTTTTACTTCTTTGTAGCTAGATTCTTAAACCATTCAAATATTTGTAATCATTCTTTCAATATCCTACTACAATATTGTATTTTTTTCTTTATTTATGTAAGGTACATATCAAAGCATACACTATGAGTTTTATAGGTTGAAAATTGTTGTACGTACTAGTTAAAATTTTAAAAAATATAGTGATTTTAAATTATATAAAATTATAGTATTAAAATCATAATTTTATTTTTATGTAATAAAAATATATTTATTTAGCCATAAATTAAATCCGTATATGTATCATTTATAACAAACATAAAAGTTAATAAACTATTAACCAATTAAATATTAATAAATAAATATATTGATAGAATATTTAAATTTTATTTAAATAAAAGATTATATTTTAAATTTATTTTTTATTTATTGTTTATCTATATTATAGATTAATTAAAAATTATTTATTTGAATCATATAATTTATGTATTATTTTTTTATTATATATGTATATACTATAAAAAATATATATATATATATTTTTTTAAAAAATAAAGTAAAATAATATATAAATTTTTTAATTTATTATATATATATATATATATATATATATATATATATATATAATTTATTCAATACAAATAAATTTTGTGCAACTTTTATTTTTTAATAGTCTTTTAATATATAGAAGCAAAGAATAAATGTCACATGATTGAATAAATGCTTTGATATCTTTTCACATAAAATGCTACCAAAAATTTCTTAAAATAAGTTCCAAAGATTTGTTATATCAAAAGTGTCATTTTAGTAGAAAGTCATATTGTACTTGTAGTGCACATTGTTTTCTAATATCACAACTATTAGATAAAAGAATAAATAAAGACCTTTATTTGAGAAGGACCTAATTGAAGATTTAGTTAAATTCCTTAAAAATGATAGGTAAAAAATAAGAGGAAATAAAAAAGTTATTATTTATGCTACCATTTTTATAAAAAAAACTTATTTTTGCTTTGTGGGGCCATAAATGACATAAGAAAAGGTAGATTAGACAAAAAAAATACTATAGACATCTTAAGGTAAAAGTCAAAGATAGTTTCTAACAAAAATTATCTAAGAAAATTTTGAATTGATATCTAAGAAGAACTATTTGTGAGCTAAGGTCAAAACTAGATCTTAAGGTACAAAACCATGCACCCACTGCAAATGTGGAGTTATTTTGTTGATTACAAAATGGAATTAAAGACCAAATTGCAGAAAGATTCTATATAAGTTAACTTTAAACAAGTTAAGTTTATATAGACTTGGTGAAAGCTATGCAAAGTTAGGATTTGATTTGGATAACTCTATTTTTTTAAAAATAAAGTGGGACCTATATTTTGGATAATTTGATGAATTTTATAATAGATCTATGGATGATTTTTTTTATATTTATGGATGTATTTATGTTAAATTTGTGATATGAATTTGTATTCAATTGATTAATCAAATTTAAAGTTATTGAAATTTAAGTAGATTAGGATATTAATAGTTGATATCAAAGACAAAGACATGAATCATTAAGAAATAAAATACACTCTTGTGTTACTCAAAATCACTCAAAGATAGGATAATATTAAAACTAGAATGGCTATTGCCAAAGACAAGATGATTAGAAATTCTTGAAACAAGATTAAGAATAAGAACAACATTGATAAAAGTGAAGAAGGCTTCTCTCTTGTCTCTATATATACTATCTACTTATAAGCTACATGGTGGCATTCTATAGGACCTCCAACACATGTCCAATTTGCAAGACACATGTCAAGCTTGCAAGACAAGTTTCTTATACGTGCGCCACGTACTTAGCTAGTTCTATAAGCTATCAACCATGTGCAATATGAGGCTAGCTTGTTGGCCAAGTTTTTAATCTACCAATCACCTATAGACATGTATAAAAGTGAATCTATATCTATGAAGCTTTTAAGAAGCTTTCTTATAAGATATTATCAAATTAATCTACTTTTATCTATTTCTATCCATCTATATTAATTAGATAATCATTGGTATAAATCTTATGTCTGTAATTTTATCCTCTCTTCTCCCCTTCTAGGAACAAGTTCCACAAAGAGTGTTGATTACATGTTGAAGAAATTTAGGATGCGCCAAATTGTGCCTACAACATACTCTGATCTTTAAAAGGTTTTCTTGACTCTTCATCTTGTTTTAGATAGATATTATTGATGAAATATATTAACTTTTATTGATGCATTTGCTAGATTTCTAGATGGCTTCTATGTGCATTTACTAATGTTAAATCTTCCATTGTAGGATTATAAGCTTTTAAAAAGATAAAAGTATCAAGTCTTGGATAATAACCATAATTGACAAAGAATGGAATTTGTTGAATAGAAGAATGTATCAAATTATTATAAGTAAACTCTATCAATGGCAAAAGAATTGTTTAATCATCTTAATGATAGTTGATGGTATATTTCAAATATTGCTCCAAAATTTGATTTACTTCTTCCATTTATCCATTAATTTGACAGTCGAAAGTTGAGCATAGTTTTATATCCATCTTTATTATTTTGAAAAGGGTCCTTTGAAATCTTGATACAAATTGTGTCCCTCTATCTGATATAATCTCCCTTGATAATTCTTGATAATGATAGATATTATTAAGGGATAATTTGATTGTTTCTTCACTTGTGATAGATTTTGTACACAATACAAAATGGACTATCTTGGTGAAAAAATCTATAATAACAAATATAAAATCATATGAACTTGAATTTAGAAGATCTGTAATAAAATCTATAGAAACAAAAGACCAAGGTTGTTTTGGTATAAGTAATGGTTGAAGAAGTCCATAAGGTCTATTACACAAAGTTTTTGATCTTGAATAAACATCACACGGCTATACAAACTCTTTAACTATCATGGACATATTTCAAGTTATCACTTTTTAGAACTTTTTATAGTCTTCTAGAACCCTCTATAGCTTTTTAGAATCTTTTAGAACCTTCTAGAATCATCTTTAGTCTTTGAGAATCCTCTAAAATCTTCTTCAATCTTCTAAAATCTCTTGTAGACTTTTTAGAGTTTTTTAGAATCTTCCTCAGACTTCTAAAATCTTTTAAGATATTTTTAGAAGATTCAATAGAATATAAGCTTTGTAGTATAAATAAGAAGCAAGACCAATGAGCACCTCAATCTTACCAACACAAATCTTGGAGCAATCCAAAGTGTTGTCTTATTCTTGATATCAATCTAGTCCCTTATTCTTGTCCATTCAATTCTTTGTTCTTGAAATTATTTTGTAATCTTCTCCTTCTTTTTTTGCTAATCCACTATCTTGCATCCTTGAGATTAATAGCCTTCTATATTTGAGGCCACCAAAAATCTCTTGATATTAGCTTCAAAGTCTTGTTATATCTAAAATGTCTTACTATAAGGAAGTTGTGATGAGCTTCAAGAGCACGTAGTCATGCTTCATTTTTTGAAACATATAGGTGTCTTTCAAAGTAGAATAGATTATTCTTAAATTCAAACTTGGAAGTATCATGAAACTTATATAAATTATTCTTAATCTCATAAATAAGAGGGTCTGAAGACATACTTGACTAGACTTGATTAAGAAAAGTAGAATCAATAATCAATATTGGTTTCATTTCTTGAAGATAAAATTACTCTGATTTCAAGAAGATCATTTTTTATTTATTAAAAGTTTTTTTATTTTTTTATTTTTAATGTAAGATAAGAATGTCTAGAAAGGGCATCAAACATACCTTATTTTTTTTCTGGTTGATAAATCATAATAAATTTGAATCTTGACAAAGACATTTCAATGAGCTTGATCACAATTCAACACGCGAGCTGATATAAAATATTTAAGATTCTTGCGATCCGTATATATAATAATTGGACTAGAAGTGCCTTCTAAATAATGACACTATTCTTGAAAAGAATCCACAATTGCAAGAAGTTCTTTATTATAGATTTTATAGTTGATTTCTACTACTAAATATTTCTTAGAATAAAAAGCTATTAGATGGAGTTTGTTATCTGCTTCCATTTATGACAATATTGCACCCAAAGCAAAGTCTAGTACGTTTGTTTCTATAAAAAATGCGTTAAAAAAATCAATGTAATACAAGATTGATATAAAAGTAAAAGCTATCTTCAAAGCTTCAAATAATGCTTTTATTTCTTTACTCTACTTGAGTTTGTCCTTATAAGTTAAGCGTATTAATGGAATTATAATTTAAAAAAAATCTTTGATAAAGATTCAATAATAATTGGCAAACTTCAAAAAGCATTGTACATCTCTTATTATTCTTGAAATCTTCTAATCCATGATTATCTAGACTTTCTTAGGATCTATCTTCAGACCATCATTTGAAATAATGTATCCTAAAAAGTCAATTTGAATAGTGTGAAATACACACTTTTTCATCTTGACATATAGTCATGCATCTCTAAATTTTTGTAGTATATGACAAACATGAAGTTCATATTCTTTTGTGCCTTTAGAGTAAATCAAAATATCATCTAAATAATATATAATAAAATCATTAAAAAATTTATAAAAAATATCATTCATAAGATGTTGAAAAGTAACTAGTGCATTTGTAAGTCCAAAAGACATGACATTATATTTGAAATATCCATACCTAGTTTGGAATGCAATCTTCTATTTATCACCTTCTTTAATGCAAACCAAATTGTATGTTTCTCGCAAATCTATTTTTGTATAGATCTTTGCTTGACTAAATTGATCAAAAAGTCTTGAAATCAAAGATAATAGATATCTATTCTTAATAGTAATCTTATTAAGTCCTTAATAATTTATACACATCTGTAATGACCTATCATTTTTCTTTACAAATAAGATAAGAGCTCTTGTTAGAAACTTTGAATGGTGTATGAAGTTCTTAGCTAAGTTTTTGTCAATATATTCCTTCAAAGCAACCAACTCGTTTTATAATAAATAATAAATTGGTCCAAATAGTGGTTGAGCTCCCTCTTGAAGATTGATTGAATAATCATAAGGTCAATATTCTAAAAGAATACCTTCTTTTTTCTTTTTAAAAACGTCTTGAAAATCTCAATATTGGCTAGGAATACCACTTGTAGTCTTTTCAACATCTAAAATGGGTGTGGCATATATAGCAAAAGATGATCTTTCTTTTGCTGTATATATAAAAGTTTTTATACCTATTAGTAAAGATTTAGATGTACTAGAATTATATATGTCTACTTGACTAATAGATTTTTGGACTAAATTATAAAAAAAATTAAGGTTATACAAAGTCCGATTTATTTGAGGATTATATTTTTTTAACCATGATAATTTTAAAATAACTAGGTTGAAAGGAGATCTAATCATATTAAATATTACTATGCTATTATATCCCTTAGTTACATCTAAAGAAACAGTCTCATGGGTAACATTTTCAGAAGATAACAAATGATCATCTATAACTTCCATGTGCATGGATTTAGATTTCTTGACTAGAGATATTTTTTATTTTTTAACAAAGTTTTTGTATATGAAACAAGTTGAAACTCTTGAATCTAATAAGATCAAGATTTTATAATTTTTAAGTTCTAAAAATATATCTATAATAAAAAAAAGAAAAAGATCTGAAAAGAAAATTAGACCTTTACAAGATATCGCACATGATTCTAGCCGCACGGTCCCTATTATAGCTGGAGAAACTTATTTTCTGACACATTATCTTTTTTAGCAACTATATTCCTCATTTTGTGATTACATTTTTTCTTTGAATAATATTGAGCAGTATATTTTGCTTCTCCATAACATAAATACAAACCTTTTTAACGATGTCAAGTCTTTTTCTATTAGGTGAGAGATTTAAAACGTATCATATCAATTTATATGAGATCTAGCTTAGTTAAAAAAAAAATTGAAAACTTAGAGATTATTGTTATCAATTGATTCATTCCTTTCCAACCAAATCTATATTCCTGACACCTTTCAAATAATTAATTGTTACATATAATAGCTTGAATAATAAATTATTCCAAACAATCCACTTTTGACATTGTTAGTAAGAAGTCTTTGACATTATCCTTCAATCCATAACAAAATTGATTGATAAAGGCTTTATTGTTCTACTCTACATCGCAAGCAAGGTTTTGGAATTCTACAGCATATGTTATGGCTGACCATAATCCTTCTCGCAAAGATAAGAGTTTGGTCTCTACTACCCTCTCTCAATCACTTTTTTCAAATATAACTGTAAATACTTCAAGGAATGAATTCAAATTATACAGAAGTCGTGAATCTTTTTTCATCAAAGGTACAAACCAAGAAAGAGCACTTCCAGATAGAAATGTGCCTATAAATCCAACTTGAATAAATCCATTAGAGTATTGAAAAGAATACAACCTTAGATATAATTTAACTTATTGCAAAAATCCTCAAAATTTTGATTTTGTTCTATCAAACTTCTCAAGCATATTAATCTTTGCTTCTTTCACGCTTGTAAAAGCAAGGCTTCCTAGATTCACTTGTGAGGCCAATTTACTTGCTTCTCTCAACTATATAATTTCTTGGTGTAGGCTTTGGACTTCTTCCATAGATGTAAGAATAGTGCTTCCATGATTGGTATTAGTAATTTGTGAAATTTTCATCCTAAGAGTCTTAATAAGTTCTTAAAAATCTATAATAATTACAAATCTATTTTCACTTCTACTAAGTGTAGCATCTATAATCTTTCCTTCCATCTTAATCAATTTAATAATTCTATAATTCAAATTAGAGGAGGATAATCTATAACTTCTAATATTGAATAAAAATCGTCTACAAAGAGGGATAATCTACTCTCTTTCAAGAAAAAAAATCAAGGTTAGAAAATAAAGAATGTTAATTTAAAGGTGGGTAATTCGCAACCTTTAAATACATCAATAGAAGTGACGTAATTCATTTACTTTTTAAACCCAATATAAGAACAATAAATCTTTATTCTTGTCAAGCTATCAAAGATAAGGATATAAATCATAAAAGAACAAAATACATTCTTGTATTACTCAAAATTACGTAAAGATGGGATAAAACTAAAATGACTATTGCCAAAGACAAGAAGACTAAAAACTCTTGAAACAAGACTAAAAATAAGAATAACATTGATAAGAGTAAAGAAGGCTTCTTTCTTGTCTCTATATATACTATCTATCTAAGAGTTATGTGGCAGCGTTCTATAGGACTTCCAACACATGTCCAATTTGTAAGATACATGTCAAGCTTGCAAGACAAGTTTCCTATATGTATGCCATGTACTTAATTTGTTCTATAAGCTACCAACCATGTGCAATATATGGCTAGCTTGTTGACCAAGTTTCTAACCTATCAATCACCTATAGACATATATAAAAGTGAATCCACATCTATGAAGTTTCTAGGAAGCTTTTCTATAAGATATTATCAAATTAACCTACTTTTATCTACTTCTACCTATCCATATTAATTAGATAATTATTGGAATAAATCTTATGTCCATGATAGTTGATAGTTTAAAGATTAGTAAGAATTTTTAAGATTTGTAATAATTTGCTAGTTGGATTGAAGTAAAATTTAGCAAATTAGTATTTAACATGAATTTCAATATTTAAATAAATTTTAAGAATAGAATAACAATATAAGAAGGAGATTTCAATGTTAGAAGCTCAATACTAAGATTAAAAAAGGAAGTTGTTTGATATCGAAGCATATTATTTGTCTTTTTTTTCAATTTATAAATATAATTATAAAAATTTGATTTATTATTGGATCTATTTAGGATTGATTATATTTAGTATTTAGTTAGAATTTGATTAAAAAAAATTTAGAATTAGTTAGGATTCTTTTAAGATTTGATTAAGATTTAGTTAGGTTTTTTTAGGATTTATTTAAGATTTTACTAGGATTTAATTAGGATTTATTAGAATTCAATTAAAATTTATCTAGAATTTTGTTAAGATTTGGTAGGTTTACTTTAGGTTTTGATAAAAATTATTTCAGATTGATTAATATTTGTTTAAAAATTGATTGAAGTTTGATTAGAGCTTAATAAGATGTATCTAGGATTTTTTTAGGATTGATAGGATGTATTTAGGATATCTTGAAACTTGCTTAGGACCTTGTTTAGGTTGTTTATAATTTCATGAATTATAATTTAAAATTAATAGAAATAAAAATTAATTGAATTGAAGATTCTAAGAAGGTCAAGATTACTAAGATATGTGTTTTTAAACACCTCATGCATTTCTTTTTTATTACAAAAAGAACTTCTTAGTTAATTAAAACTCTTTTACAACTATATCTCTAGTGCATTTCTAAGCTAAATTTTATATAACACAATAATGTATTTATAATTGATCTTTTAAAATATATAAATATTTTTTATAATTAAAAATATTATCTTTGAATTTAAATTTGTTAGAGTCATCATGAAGGTTATTTTTAACATAAAAAATAAATATATTTGTTAACATACTTGTATAAAATTTATAAAAAAATAATATCAACTACAATTATTAATTTAATAGCTCAAAGATACAATTGCTCTAATTACAACAAAATAATCTATTATTGATTATATGCACTATTTTTTTTTTTATTATTTTTATACAAGATAAGAATGTCTAGATAAAGCATCTAACTAGCCTTGTTGTTTTTTAAGATAATATCTAATATTAAATACAAATTGTTACAAAAATATGCTTTAATAATATTGTGTTATGTAAAATTTTGTTTAAAAATGTACCAAATATATGGTTGTGGAAGGATTTCAAGTAATCTTGAAGTTCTTCTTGTAATCCAAAAAATGTATGAGGTGTTTAGAATTGATTGTCTTAGCAATCTTGATCTTTTAGAACCCTCAAATTAATCAATTTTTACTTCTATTGATTCTAAATTATAACACATATAATTATAAATAATCTAAATAAGGTCTTAAGCAAGTCTCAAGATATCCTAAGTACATCCTATTAATCCTAGAGAAATTCTAAATACATCTTATTAAATCCTAATTAAATTCCAAAGAATACCTAAATAAATCCTAAATAATCTTAAATAATTCTTATTAATCTTAAATAAATCCTACCAAATCTTTAAAAAATCTTAAAATAATCCTATCAAATCCTAATTAAATCTTAAAAAATCCTAATCAAATTCTAATCAAATCTTAATCAAATTTTAAAAAATCTTAATTAAATCTTAATTAAATCTTAACAAAATCCTAATCAAATTCTAATCAAATTCTAAAAATTCTAACAAATCATAATAAATCCTAATTAAGCCTAAAAAAACTTTAGAAGAATCTTAACTAAATCCAAATTAAATCCTAATTAAGCCTAAAAAAACTTTAGAAGAATCTTAACTAAATCCAAATTAAATCCTAACAAATTCCAATCAATCCTAAGTAGATCTAATATCAAATTGAAAATCCTATAATTTTTTAATTGATTGTTAATTCCACTTTAAAATTTGAATATCTTCTAATCCTCTAATTGGTAAAAATCTCAAATAAATTATAAAGAATTACACTTACAGATTGAAAAAAAAGACAACCAAATCCCTTGAATGTTAGGTAATCTCCTTCACTAATCTTGTTGTTGAACTTCTAGCACCAAGATTTTCTTATTGTACTATTTATTTGCTTCCAAAAATTGATTAGATATTAATATTTAAATCATTTGCTAGTCTATAAAATTGCACCTCAATCAAATTTGCAAATTTTTACAAATCTTTGAAATCCTTACTAATTCTCAAACTACCAACTATAGATATTATAATCTACTTTAATTTTAATAACTTTGAATTTGACTAATAAATTAAGCTCAAATTTATGCTATAAACTCAACACATGTATGTGCATAAATCTACAAAATTTCACTTATAAATTCATCACAAAATTTATAAAATTGTCTAAAATATAAATCCTATTTTATTTCTCAAAAATAGAATCATTCAAACCAAATTGTACTTTTATATAGCTCTCACAAGTTTTATACAAATTTAATTTTTTTAAAACTAATACACATAAAACATCCTTATAGTTTGCTTTCAAATCTTTTTTTTAATAGACAAAAAAACCTTACATTTGCCATAGACACTTGTTTTTGTAATTTGGAATATGATTTTGACCTTGGTTTATAAATGGTCCTTCCTAGGTATCTATTTAAGTTCTTTTTTGATAATTTTTATTGAAAACTATCTTGAATTTTTACTTTAAAATATTTATATTAGACTTATATCTAATCTACCTTGTCTTGTCTTATTTATGGCCGAGTAAAATAAATAATAAAATTTTAAAATAAAAATAGTAATATTAATACTTTTATTATTTTTTATTTATGATTTTTAAAAGAATTTTTTATTTGGTCTTTAATTAGGTTCTTTTAAAATATAGATCTTTATTTTTTCTTTCATCCAATAGCCATGGTATAATACAACAATAAGCTTGGCAATGATTTAAGACACGAGTTGATATGAAACACTTAAGATTCTTGTAATTTGTATAAATTATAATTAGATGAAAAGGACTTTCTATATAGTAATGCCATTCTTGGAAGGAATCCCAATAACAAGAAGGTCTTTAACATGAATATCATGATAAATCTTGCTTGTTGAGAATTTTTTTGAATAAAGGTAATAGGATGAAGTCTATCATCTACATCAATTTGTGATAGAATTATACCTAATGCAAAGTTTGATGTATCTGTTTTCATAAAAAAAATAGCTTTAAAAAAATCAAACAATATAAAGTAGGAGCTAAAATAAAAACTATTTTTAAATCTTAAAATATTACTTTTATAACTTTATTCTATTCAAATTTGTCTTTAAAAGTTAGTTATATAAATAAAGTAGTAACTTGAAAGAAATTCTTAATAAATATCTAATAATAGTTTATAAATTCTTGGAGTTGTCTAATTCATGATAATCTGTACTTTTTTAGAATCTATTTGCATATTGTCATTTGAAATAATATATCCTAAAAATTCTACTTAATTTGTATAAAATGTATATTTTTCTATCTTGGCATATAGTCTTATATT
This sequence comes from Physcomitrellopsis africana, assembly GCA_036785485.1. NCBI lineage: Eukaryota > Viridiplantae > Streptophyta > Bryopsida > Funariales > Funariaceae > Physcomitrellopsis > Physcomitrellopsis africana. Next base: position 133,520 of record JAWRVF010000015.1, on the reverse strand, counting down.
TCTAAGTTTATGTAGTATAAAATAAACATATTGTTTATATTCTTTTATATTCTTGGAATAAATAAGGATGTTGTCTAAATAATATAAGTCAAAATTATTTAGATATTCACAAAATACATCATTTATCAAATACTAGAAAGTAATTGGAGCATTTGTAAGTCTAAAAGACATGACATTATATTCAAAATGGCCATATCTTATTCAAAATATAATCTTCTATTCATTCCCTTCTTTAATAAGTACCAAATTATACGCTCCTCATAGTTCTATGTTAATATAGATCTTAGCTTCACTTAATTCATTAAAGAACTTCAGTATTAAAGGCAAAGGATATCAATTCTTGATGGTCAATTTGTTGAGTCTATAATAATCTACATATAATTGCAAAAATCCATCTTTTTACTTCATAATAAGAATTAGCACACTTACAAGAGATTTTGAATCTTAGATAAATTCTTTGTAATATTTTTATCAATATATTCCTTCAAAGTGACCAATTTGTTGTGCAATAAATTAAAAATTAGTCCAAATGGTAGTTGAGTTCGTTCTTGAAGATCAATTGTGCAATTATAAGGCTTGTACTTGATAATATATTAATATTTTTTTAAAAAAATATATCTTGATATTCTTTATATTATTCTAAGATTCTATTATAATTTTCATTTGAATAAAGAATTGATATTATATAAATGATAATTGGATCTCCTTCTTTTACAATCTACATAGGTTTTGGCTTTGATGAATAGATTTTAGAAAACTTAGAAGTTATTGCCATAATTTGATTTATTCTTCTCAAATCAATCTTTATTCTTGGTATCTTTCAAAGAGTCAATTATTACGTACAATTACTTAAGTGATGAATTTGCTTTTGGCATTGTTAATAATAGATCTTTAATATTGTCTTTTAAATCATATTGAGATTGATTGATAAGAGTGTTATTATTCCAATCCATGTTACAAACAAGTTATTGGAATTTGGCAATATAGATAGTAGTTGAACATGATCCTTGTTATAAAGATTGAAGTTTTATTTTTGCTATTCTTTTATAAATTTTTTTTTCTAAATATTACCAAAAATAGTTTTAAAAATAAATTTAGATTGTACAAAAGTGATGAATCTTTTTCCATCAAAAGTCCAAATCAAAAAAAAACACTTCCAAATATAAATGTGCCTATAAATCCTATTTGGGTGATTTTGTCAAGATATCAAAAAGAATATAACCTTTAAAATAACTTAACTTATTATAAAAACCTACAAAATTTTAATTATGTTCCATCAAATTTCTCCAACATATTAATCTTTGACTCCTTCATACTTGTAATAATAAAACTCTTAGGATTTATTTATATTTGATCTACTTGTATTTGCTTCTTTTAATTGTACAACTTCTTGGTATAAATATTAGACCTTATTGTTGACTTCTTTCATAGGCATAGTAATAGTACTTCTATAGTTGAGATTGCTAATTTGTGAGATTTTTATTCAAAGATCATTAAAAAGCTCATCAAAATCTATAATAGTTACAAATTTGTTTTCACTTCTATTAAATCTAGCATCCGTAGTTTATTTTTCTTCCATCTTAATAACAAATAATACTAACAAACATACAAGTCAAATTAGAAGATAGTAATCCGTAATCTTAAATATCAAATAAAAATTCCTACAAAGAAGGATAGTCTATTTTTTTATTTTTTTAAAATCAATATCAAAAAATAATAATAATAATAATTTAAAGGTGAATAATCCAAAACTTCTAAAAATATATTAATAACTCTCAAAAAATAAGATAATCTACTTACTTCTTAAACAAAAAAAATTTAACAATTCATTAATCGAGTGAAATTTTTAAAGACATAAATCATAACAAAATCTTAAGAAAATAATACATTTATGCGTTATTGAAGAATGGAGAAAGTAATGAAAGAAGAGTTAGTTATAAGAACTAGAATGGGTATTGTCAAATGTAAAGAGACTAGAGAATCTTGAATTATGACTAAATCACAAGAAATGTGTTGACAATATTGAAGATGGCCTCAATCTTGCTTCTAAATATATTAACTACGAAAAAGGTGTGGTGGAAGTTTTCTAAAGATTGCAAGGCTTGTGGCCCAAGTATTTAGTTGTAATTTGCTTTTAATGCAACTTCTTAAAAACAAGAAATATGTGGCACAAGTTTCAATAGTCATGTGATATATCTATAATATCTGAATATCTAAGTCATGTCTAAGAAACTTTCACAAAGTTTTTTAAAGAAGATATTATTTTTTCAAAATATTTCTATCTTACTTACTTAGTTTTATTTTTTTCTATTTACTCTTATTTATGTAAGTGAGATTAAGTATCCATTATATAAATAGACCCTTAGTTAGATAAATAATAATATTTTTTAATAAAGATGTAATATTATAATTAATAATAATAGCAATAAATTTATTAATAAAATTATTATAAATTTTTATTTTTATTATTTTCTTCTTTACAAACAACAAAATTATTTTTATTACAAACCTAAATTCTTGTAAAGAAAAATTATTCCACAATTATATTTAATTATAAATTTCTTAATAAATATTATATAAAAAATTATATATATATATATATATATATATATATATATATATTTTTAATAATGATTTAAATAACTTTCAAAGTAAAAATATATTTTAAAAAAATAATCCTATTATCAATAGGCAAAAAACTTATTATATAATGATAAATAATATTTTACATATAAAAAGTGCATAGTCCATGTGGCACATTTCTTAAGTGTTGATGACGTTCTACATCTAAAGATGCAAGTTTAATTTAAAAAATATATTATCAATTTATCTTATATTATTTGCATTGATAAAATTAGATAATTTTTTAATACATAGCAAAAAATGGTGATGGTGTGAATTTAATCTTATATTTTAACAACACATGTTTGTCTTCTTAAACATTTATATTATACAATTGCAACAGATTCATTTTTTTTGCATCTTTAAAAACAATGGATGTTTCCATATTATTCCTAAAAAATAAAGAATTTCTTATGTAAGAAATTGTTAATAGCAGCACAACTTATTTTGTGTACGTTAAAACACAGATGTTGATTTTAAACAAATACTAATATTTTTCTACTATAAGTTAACTAAAATAATATTTTAAAACATTAAAAAAGTATTTAAAAATGTAGATGTTTGTTTACTTAATGTTTGAAAGAATTAAACAATTATTTTGTCCTTTTTTAACATTTGACTCTACAAATAAGTAAGAAAGATTGCAATCAAAGTTTGTGTATTGTGGCATTGGATGGATTGATTTTTTAATTTGAGGTGTTTTATAGTTTTTTCTAGATACCAAATCTAATCCACAAATAATTATTATTCTATCTAATTTTTTCTGCTTTGCCAAAGATTACCACAAAGATAAGTATAAAGGCACAATGGCTAAGCACCAATTTTATTTTATTTTATTTTTTTCATATATATTTTATTTAACAAGGATTTAGAAGAAAACAAGTTTAAGGATGTAATCCTTTAAATTTACATCCTCAAATCTAAGACACAAAAAAATTAACAAACATAATTTATAATTTTTTTGTATATAATAACATGCAATGATATGTTCCCCCCCTTTTCTTTTTTTTTTAAATCAATCTACATGTTTTTACTTTAAAACATAACTAATAAAAACTTGAAAGATGGAACGTCAACAATAACATTCTAAAATAAAGTTATATTAGAGAAAATAAATAAATAAAAGTAAACAGAAACCTATTAAGTAATGATTTTGAGTTGGAATTGTGGTAGAATCACATGATTGCTTCCAATGCACTAAACAAAAAAAAATTACACATATAATAAAAAGTAAAGCAATTGTGACAAACATGTAAAAACATACAAATCAGCAACCCACATTCACAACATGTATCCAACCTTCCAAGTTCTCTTTTATCACACAACACAATCCTTTTTTCATGAACCCAATGTCTACAACTATGTTGAATCATGAATGAGAGAGACCATGATGCTAAGAGGATCCACTTCATACAACCAAATTGCACTATCTGTCAATGGGCCCAAATGGCACCACAACATCTCATCAGTCAGGCATAGGATTAACTGTAGATCCTATAAAATAAGAATATATGCACACACACACACACACACACAAAAAACAAAAACTAAGACTGCAAAGAGGGTTGGGGTGGTGACAGGCTGCAATGCAGGCACAGGAATGAGGAGGAAGGGAGCAAGGCAGGAGAGACACATGGAGGAAGCAATAAGAGGTGGTGGTGGTGGTGGTGGTGCAAAAGCAAAGTGCATGGAGAGAAAGAGAAGCAAGGGGGGAATGGGGAGGCAGAGTGCCACTTTGCAAGCAAGGGCAGGGAGTGGGGCCAAGTGTGACACAACAGCAACGAACACATCCTCCATCGATGCTCCATCCTCTGGTTTCCAGACGTCTTTCGTCCTGATCTCCATACCATGCATTCCTGCTCTCCTCCATCTTGCAGCAGCAGCAGCCCCCTGTAGGATGTGCAAATAGTCAGCAGGAGTAGCAACATCCCATATAGTGGCATTCAGTTATAGAGTCACAAAATATAAGGGGATCATTCTTAAACTGTTTACCCATTTCACTGGAAAGTTTGTCTCATTACGGAACTGTTTGAGAAGTTGTTTTTTCTTGTTTGTTTGTTTGTTTGTTTGTTGTTGTTGTTGTTGTTGTTGTTTTTTCTTTTTTTTTTTTTTTTTTTTTGGTTTCTTCTCTCCTTCTTGGAGTGCTGTGGACTGGTTCAGCATAAAGATTGAGTGAGTAATTGGACAAGAAAGCTGGACTTGAAGTAGGTCGTGAGATGGGAGATTTGTGGATATTGTGAAGAGTTTGTGAGCAATCCGAGGTTTTGTTTTTAAGATTTTTGGAACAAGTTGGAGAGAGGTATTGCCTACTTTTGACTTTAATTGCTATCGAACCCAGATTCTAGAGTTTTTGGGTGATTGTTTTCAGAGGAAGGTCTGTCGATTGCGTCGGGCGATTGCAGCCTTGTGTAGTCGTTTCCTGCACTGTAGCTATTGTTGCGGGAGGTTTGGTTTGTTTTCTGTTTTAGGGTTGCCTCGGCAATGCTGGCCAGGCAAAGCAGCGTGTTGGTATCTCGGCGGATTTATTCATTGCATTCGCAGTGCCCATCATTGCAAAAAGATCGTGTTCTTCGTTTTTCTTGGTGCGGGGCCAGGTGCTCGGGCTTCAGCCTGCCAACTTCCAAGTTCTTGAGTCTTGGGTGTGGTGGAGCTCCATCCAAGAGCAGGAATATTTGGTATACATTGAAGTTGAAGGCGAGTATGGCAGGAGGGATAGACGTGGATGGAGGTTCTACGTCGCACAAGCATACTAATCGGCTTGCTGAGGAGCATAGCCCGTACCTCCTCCAACATGCCCATAATCCTGTAAGATTGCTGAATTGGGTCTTCACCTCATCTTGCATGAATTCATTGTTTAAATAATATTGCGCATTTGTATATGCTGCCAGTAGCTTCCAGTCATTGGGGCTTGGGATTGTAGAATTGACGATCTCAACTTCATTTGATCACAGTATTGATCAGATCATGAATACTTTGCGACAGAAATCGCTGAATCAAACATAACACTTGTTCCTCCCCATCACCCTAAACACATTAGGGGACTTCCTCTGGATGTTAGGACCTAGCCTGTCATAGCCCTGCACCAGGATGCCTCACCTTCGCCAATGCTTAACAAAATAATTGACTATTATTATGTGTGTCCACAGAGGATAATATTGCAAAAATTGAAAGCATACGACTGACCCATGTAGTGTGCAGGTAGATTGGTATCCATGGGGCGAAGAAGCTTTTGCCAGAGCACGAGAAGAGGATAAGCCCATCTTTCTCTCAGGTAGCAGTTTATTCTTTTAAAATATGTTCTTCTGTAATCTTTATGATGTGACTTTTTGAACAAATTTGTCAAGACAGTTGGAAGTAGCGAAATAACTCACATTTTGCTCTCCTTGATCATCAGTCAAGTGCACTCTCTGCAGCTCTAATGAATATAATATGAGTTGCTTTTTAGAGTTTGTGGTTGCCTGGTCTTAGGTTTGTGTCATCGATTTGATACTTTGTATCTAACACTTCTACATGTTCTGTGGTCCACAACTCTTGTGGTTTTTGATACTCAAGTCGGTTACAGCACCTGCCACTGGTACGGTTTTAGCCCGATTATCATCTTCGATGATATGTTGTGTTTACTTGTATGTGAGTGTGATAAGGAATACAATATTGTAGTTTAAGCTCGTCAAATTGATTCTTTATTGTGCAGCACACGTTTCAACTAATTTTTGAAAAATCCGAGCATGCATCTTTTAAACTCTTTATTGAAGAGAAATAGTAGAAGGATATCTTTCCACCAGTACTGAACTTCTTTCTTTGAACTCCAGGTGCCACGTTATGGAGGTGGAATCATTTGAGAATGAAGAGATCGCTAAGCTCCAGAATGAATGGTTCATCAATATCAAGGTTAGCTCTTCTATTTCGTACCATGGAGAGCATTCATGAGCTGGACTGTGAAAGATGAACTGGCACAATACAAGTGCGGAAGAAAATTGTTGTACTATCAAGTTTCGTTGACCTAAATGAACAATTGGTGTTTTTGTCGCAGGTTGATAGAGAAGAACGACCTGATGTAGATAAAGTGCGGTTTGTTCTATCCTCATTACTAGATCTTTTGAATATTAATTGTACGTGTTAACCAGTTAAAAGGAAATAATTCAATTGTCTTTATGTTTAAGGTTGAAGTCTTAAGCTTCATTCTACTATGCTAATTTACTTTCAAACTAAGATACCTTTTCTGAATTACAAGCACCGTACTTGTAGGTGTATATGACTTATGTGCAAGCTTCACAAGGTGGTGGAGGATGGCCCATGAGTGTGTTCCTGACTCCTGAATTGAAACCCATTGTTGGTGGCACTTATTTCCCTCCGGATGACAAGTATGGTCGACCGGGTTTCAAAACTGTGCTGAAGTGAGTATCTTCTCTTCTCGTTTTAATTGTTTGTGACTGGTAACACGCGAAATATGAGTGACTTCTATCTTATGCATTAAATGCTTTAAGACAGTAGGACATATAATATCAAGTATCGCCCTGATTCATTAAACTGTTCTTTATGTAGCGTAGGATTGATGGGTTCTGTATGATCAAGACTTTTTCTGGAAGCACCAAGATTGCACATCGCTGGTTTGAGGTTTAAAAAATGCTAATGGCACTGATTCTACATGATTAGAAATGTTTTAACGCAACACTTTAACCTGGACGTACAGGACTATCAGACATCTATGCTACACAAATTAATAAAATATGGATTAAAGCTTTGACGAAAATGTTTATGTCATTTTCCAGACGCGTCCGAGAGGTATGGGAATCGAAGAAGGACGTGTTAAGAGAATCGGGGAAACAGGTCGTCCAACAACTAGCTGAAGCTACTGCTGCAGTTGCCCCTTCCACAGAGCTCACAGAGAGCAGTGTCCCTGCTCAAGCTGTTACGCTTTGTGCTAATCAGGTCCTTGATTGCTTCTACACATGAATCCTTCTCCTATGAGTGATCCAGGTTTAGGATTCAGTGAGAGACTACCTTTGGATAAGGCGTTTGGTAGAAGAAAGAGTTCTGATTTAAGAGGTGTTGGCTTGGTTGCCGCTTTTTGTGTTTTAGTTATTCCAAAATTTATAATCTTGATCAGTAGCTTCCTTGAGTGCAACTAAGACAGAGGGACCTTTTTGTACATGTGTTTGCATTTATATGTAGAGATCCAATATTCAACTTAATATTGAAGGTTATTGGTTTTTGTGATTTTAGCCTTTTAAATAAGTTTTTATCTTTTTACCCAGTCATAGGGTCTTATACTTAGATGTCGAGGTTAGAATGAGGTGACACGATCATACATTGAGTTTTTCCGCTGATGTGCGAGGTCTCTGTGGTTGCAGCTTTCCAAGGGATTCGATTCTAAGTTAGGGGGATTCGGAGGAGCTCCAAAATTTCCTCGACCCGTAGAGGTAGCTCTCATGATGAGGAACTACAAGCGTTTGGAGCAGCAGGGCAAAGAGCAGTATGCCACTAAAGCTCTTGAAATGGCTCTGTTCAGCCTGCAATGCATGGCCAATGGTGGCATGCATGATCATGTTGGGGGAGGATTCCATCGATATAGTGTGGACGAGTACTGGCACGGTACGTTAACTTATTATTTACCTGCTAATCGTGCATCGAGTTGGACTCACTCTGTATTATCTAGGTTGTATTTAAAAAGTATTTTTCAGCACACAATCAGAGTTTTATTTGTAACTGATGAATAATGGGTTTCCAAATGTAATTTTAAAAGAAACAACGCGCTAATCCTCGTTTACATCAATTTGCTGGCTATTCCTTTGCAGTGCCTCACTTTGAGAAGATGCTTTATGACAACGCTCAGCTCGTGAATGTTTACCTCGATGCTTTTGCTGTTAGTAAGGACCTTACATACTCGTATGTCGCTCGGGATGTTCTTGACTATCTTATTCGTGACATGACACATCCCGAAGGAGGAATCTACTCGGCTGAAGATGCAGATAGTGCTGAAACTACAAGCTCCACCAGGAGAAAGGAGGGTTTGTTCTACATCTGGACATTGCAGGAGGTTAGCCTCACCATTATCTTCATGTTCATCAGTTATTCAGAATTTTCCTCGCGGTATTTCTATCTTTTCTGTTCGTCCGATTATACATCTGCAGTAGCACATTCGACTTCAGTTTCTCAAAAAAATTTGCACTGAATATTTTCGCTTTCAAATATTGTTCTCAGATGTGTATCGCTCGGTTGATAACTGTGTTGAATTTGAACCGCAGATTGAAGAGATCCTTGGCAAAGAGCAGGCTCAGATGTTCATTGCTTACTACTATGTTAAAGCCGAGGGAAATTGCGACCTTTCACGGATGAGTGATCCCCATGGAGAATTTGGGGGCAAGAATGTGCTCATCAAACGGTCTAATGTTGATATAGCAACCAAGTTCGGGAAAAAGCCTGAAGAGGTTTCTCACTACCTGGGTCAGTGCAGGGCTAAGCTCCATGCTTATAGATCTCAGCGGCCTCGCCCTCATGTCGATGATAAGGTGATTTTCTCTACTTGTCATCATCTCTCAAGTGACTTGTAATGAGTTCGACAGAATTCTCGACAACTTTATGATATGATTATGATTGCTTTATCAGTCTCTGGGTGATTGAACCGTTTAGCATATTCTGTACTAGTGAAGCTCCACATTGTTTCTCTTAGACCGATCTTGATGCAGATCTTTGTGTATAGATTTGCATTACGATGAGGCTTAATCCAATTAGGAACTTATCACAGCATGTATTTCTTTCGAGCAGGTGATTGTTGCCTGGAACGGTCTTGCAATATCAGCCTTTGCAAGGGCTTCTCGTATTCTTCTTAACGAACCTTCTGGTGTTCGCTATGAGTTCCCTGTTACTGGGTGTCATGTACGGTTTTCTTCCTCCTGCTCTTTCCTTCAATTGTCCACTTTCTATGCAATTTGTCTTATTGGGATTGGTACTGCTTTTATTTGAGAAATCAGAAGCTCTTGTAATAATTGCTTACGTTATCCGGCTTTTCTTTTTGGCATCTCCATACCTTCACTTATTTTCTGTAAATTTGTCTCTGTTATCACGGATAATCTGATAATCTTCGTTGGTGGCACAGCCAAAGGAGTACTTGGCAGTTGCTGAGCGTGCAGCACACTTCGTAAAATCTAAGCTCTACAATGAGAAGACCAAAAGACTTACTCGCAGTTACCGAAATGGGCCCTCTAAAGCCCCTGGCTTTCTAGATGACTATGCTTTTCTCATTGCTGGACTCCTCGATTTATTTGAGTGCGGGGGTGATTATAAGTGGCTCCAGTGGGCTCTAGAGCTTCAATCCTCTCAGGTGGCGCGTCTCACTCGATATCGTTTCGTTGTATTGTTTGATGTTGTCATCATATGGTCTGACGGGGAAAAAATCAGCAGAAAGTGTAGAATGGAATTATTTGCAAGTTCCTGCTTGTTAATGTTCGTTGTGCTCGATGCTACTGTCCTTGTTATTGGCTTCCATCATGTTGAGGTATTGTCACTGACATTAGTAATACATCACATCAATGCTCAATGGTTTTCAGTCTTACTGAGTTGTTCTTTTATCACCATTTATCAGGACGAACAATTTTTGGATAAGGAAGGAGGAGCATATTACATCACTCCAGAGGGCGACCCTTCCATACTCTTCCGTATGAAGGAGGATTATGATGGTGCGGAACCATCTGGCAATTCTGTGGCAGCCATCAACCTTCTGCGCCTGTCATCCTTGGTTACAGGAGATCTTGCCGAGAGCTTTCACACCACTGCCGAACACCTTCTGGTAATTTTTATATGTCATAAATGTTTTTCTTTCAAGGCCGAGATGTTACTGTGTAGATCATGCATATGCAAGCCTCTCACTGCTTTACCTCACTTAATAAATGCATGGCACAACGTGTAAATGTTATTAGTCACATTAGGTATATTGCTTGCATATTGGTCACGATGTGAATGATTAATTATATCTTCATTATGGATGTTTTGTTGGTTTAATACAGGCTGTTTATGAGCAACGGGTAAAGGAGGTGGCTATGGCTGTGCCTCTTTTATGTTGTGCATTTGATTCATTCAGTGTTGCTGCCAAGCGCCAGATCATCATTGCAGGTGTTCGAAACTCTCCAGATACTGATGCCCTCATGACTGCTTGTCATGCTCCCTTCGATCCTGACAAAAATGTAAGAGCTCTCAGATATTCCCTTCCTTTTAATTCATCCTTTATTCTTTCATTTTTCTTTCTCTTCTTCCTTCCTTTTTCTATTTTAAATTTTAAACTTGAAATGTTTTTCCTCTTATGCTGTTGGTTTTTTCGATGATCTTCTTTTGTCATGCTCTTGATGTTGAGGTGCTGCTGGACTAGCCTAGAGAAAGTTGACCGCATTTTACGTAGTAAAGGAGAAGAGTCAGATGTGATTCTCCTCTTGATAAAATTACTTTCATTTTCCCACAGGTCATTCTGATAGATGAATCTAATCCTGAAGAAAGGGATTTCTGGCAATCAGTCAATTCAACCGCGCTTGCAATGGCACGAAAAGCTCAAGATGGAAGAGGACTCGCATATGTCTGCCAAAACTTCACCTGCCAAGCACCAACTGGAGACCATGTTGCACTTGAACAGCTGTTGCGACAAACATTCACAGGTCCTAAGATTTATTCATTTAAAGCAGGTTTGGTATCAAAGTAAAGGCGTGAAACCTAGTTCTGTACAAGATGATGACTGATTATAAACAATATGCAGAAGGTCCTTGTTGTTTACGGGTAGCTTATCAACAGTCAGTGAAACTAGTCAATATAATTCTTGGCTTCTGGATCACCTCTCAATCTTCATACTGGTCTTCGAAATCCTACATGTGAAATTTTCATGACAGATCCTGATCAACTGGTATCGTCTGCTGCTAGATCTGTAGTCCTTGTGTGCAATAGCTTGTTGAGAGGCATTTTAGCTTGCATACAAGCATTTACAAGGCTCGTATAAACCTGCATTGAAGATTATGTTTCTGGAATCATGTGCAAACACTGTCCGGATCAAATTGTTTGTCAACTGTTATATAGGTGTTAGCCCACAGGAACATCCAGCTCATGCACACTAAGCTGACGTGAGATTCCCAGATATCATAAATATTGTTTTTCTATAGTTGGAGCACCATATCTGGGGATGCGGATGGCACCATATTCTGAAACAAAATGCTTCAATTATATTTTGGTAGTAAAAGGTATGTTATTCTAGGAATTGGATCCAACACCTAAGGCTGTTCCGCAGGGATTCTTAAGAGGTTTCGGAAGTGCTTTTTCCTCCGACTGTCTGAACAGTTGAAGCATGCAATGTGAAAGTGGCTTTTTCTTTATTAATTATACTCTGCACCTGGTCCACTGCAACTTGTAGAGAAACTGCGGGAGTTCCGAGCAAATTTGGGCACTCCAATTTATATTCCAAACTTCACATTAAATACACATTTGAATTGGTTATGGCTGTTCATGGGCTGTCCACTTGTCCTTTTAGATTTTGTTCTTTCTGTAGGAAAGTTCATCTCCAAGTGTCCTTTCCAGGATTCCGTGGCTAGATCCAAACATTATTCTTTTCTACCCTTTATTATTTCCAGATATTTAATGAACGATTTATAATCCAAGCACCTGATGTCTGTAAAACGGCTGCTGTGAACCGTTGGCCGCAACATGCAGGTATTTAAATTCAAGCAGATATTTTATTCATATTCTGCGAGCTTGTTACACTCTTCAATTTATTTTATTGCATTTGATCACAAAGTGTGCAGTGTTGCTGAGGTGGGTGGCACTAATATTTTGCATGGAGAATGTGCTCTGCAATTCTTAAAATCACTGTTAAAAATGTACGTGTTGAGCTAGATTCCAGTAAAGAACTTTTGGAAGAATTTCGTAAAAATTGTAGCACAAAATATTTGTGTATTTATCATAATCGACTTCACTCTAATGAACAAAAGTGTATGAATTTTTTACCATTCCAACAATTTTAGTGAATCCTATGGAAGAAATTACTCTTGTATGGAATTTCGGATTATATGTTGTTTAATGAAGCTATAAAATATTTTAAATAATTGAATTGAATGTGCACTTAATAATATGAAATACAATAAAACTATTGTAATTGTGTAGTGTCAGTTGTAAAAATATTTTGTTCCAAATAATGTACACACTTGAAAACATTAATTTATAAATGCTACTTGTTTTTCAATATTATGTTTTTTTATGGTAGAGATTTTATTGATCATGTAATTTTAAGATTTATAATCTTGTGTGAACCATATTAATTGTATTGATTTTCAATAGATTAAACCATAATAATTTTTATTTTATTTTATTTTATTTTAAGTTACACTTTGCAAAACAAATTAGCCAATATATTACATTATCATATTAGATTTTTGTAATTGATTGCCAAAAATGAAGTGCAAATAAAATATCAAACAAATATTATTTTAAAAATTATAAATTTTATGAATGATTGAATAAAGTAGATTGTATCTTTTATTAGTATACTTTAAATTATATTAGATATATAATATACTTGTAAAATATTAGATCTTTATATTTAAAAAGAAAAAAGAAAAAAGAAAAAACCTAGTAAATACAAGTATAGTAAATTTTTTTTTTTATTGTCATTTAGGTCTAAATCTTTAAGATTAAAGAAACCATAACTATTTGTATTTTTAAAAAAATCAAGGACAAATTTAAAATTTAAAATAAACTTTTAATATAAATTTGATATCAAAATACTTTTAATATATTATTTAAGTATTAGTGAAAATATACTAAAATATCTAAATTATTTTATACAAAACTTGGATTTATAATATATGTTCCAAGTTAACAAAGTCATAGATCACTTGCATATTTTAATAATCAATCTAAAACTTGACTTGTTTGTAGCTTCTTTTTAATAAAATTGTACAAATGTTTGATTTTTTAACATTAATTTTTTATTGGCCTAATTTTATAATTTCTAAGTTTTTTTTACAAAGAAAAACTAAAATTTTGATACTTACAATATTTTTTTCTTTTATTTTATGTAATTATTATAGTAACCATTCATTTTTAAATAGTTAGGATATGAACTTTTGAAGATATCTATCTTATATAAAGTTTTGTCAAAAACTAATTTAACCTTTATTATTTGGATAGTCTAAAATATGACTTGCTAAAATTTAACAACAAAAGTATAAAAACTTAAAATTTAAACATATTTTTAAAATATTCTTTGTTTGTTGCATCATTAAATAATTAAAATACTAAAATAAAGTTTAGATATTATTTCTTATAAAATTAATCATAGAATAAAACTTAAATTAAAAATGAAATTTTCACTACAATTTTTTAGCCAATATCTAAAATTTAGAAAAAAATATAAAAAATTGATGATTAAATAAAATAATTATATATATATATATATATATATATATATATATATATATGTACTCTAAATTTGATTTATATACTTATATTTACATTATTTATACTCTTTATAAAATATAACCATCTAAAATTAATTATTAAATTATTTTTAATAAATAATATATAGTTTTTTAATAAAAATTAACAAAAATATTACACATTTCAAAAACTTATGCTATAATACTAAAGAGAATTTTAAATAGAAGATAGATATTATCTACTCTTGAATTTAATTGGACAACTCTACAAAATAAAATTAGATACTTTAAAGTATTAGTCATAATTCAATTATCTTAATGTTGTTGAGTGACAATTAATATCTAGTATAAGATAATTTTCTAAAAGCTAAATGTATATTATAGTTTATACTTCAAAAATAAAAGAGAAACTATACTATCTAAATCTTTGTTTATTTCCACTATAAATATGTCCAAGATTAGTGCATATTCCTCTTTTGTAAACTCCAACTATATTCTATCACTAAAAGTCTTTATTAGCTTTTAAATTTTAAAAATTAATATATTTGGATATGACTTTTCACTTATATAAAAAAATTGATTTCTTGTAATAAAAATATATATTTAAATCCTTTATATATAATATAATAATATAATTTATTTTTAAAATAATTTAATATTATAAAAAAATTATACTATTTTACATAATTTTTAGATTAAAATAGGCTTCATTTATTCTTTGTTTATGAATTATCTAAAAAATACTTTTAAACTATTTTATAAGGAGCACTAATTTTGGTTTGACTAGACATCTTTTATAATTATATACTAGAGATATTTTATAGATAGGTATCTATACAACAATTTATCCATAAAATTTGTTTAAACTACTATTCCTAGAATCTTTATTTCTTGTTTCCATATTAATATCACATAGTCCTATTGCTTTGACAAAAAGTTGCAAGAACCTAAACCTTAATATCTTATCAATAAGAACAATGAAGTTTCATAATGATACTCAATACTCACATTGTTACAAATCCTAAATCACATATCTTGACTACTTAAGAAAAATACTCATCTAATAAAAGAAAAATTATATATAGTATACATAGTATATTGCAATACATGGGATGTCAATTATGGGGGGGGGGAGGGTCACAATTATGCCTGCTACTCAATTTTATTGTGGAGGGACGTCCATCCACACTATATCCCTTTTCCATTAAAGAAGGGTACATACTCCTTTGTCATAAAAGAAGGGGTATAAAAAGGGATACATTTTTATAATTTTAAATTTTAAAAACAAGTAAAAACAACACACAGCTAATACCCAAGTCAACCATGCAAGTACAATTACATTTTCTTTTTTACGATATTTTATCCTTGTTTTGGGTATCCAAAGTCCACCTGAGAAGGTCACCAACTTGATTTTATCAGCAAAGACACATCCTTCAAGGAAAATAAATAATCAAATAAATATAAACAAACTCTTCCACAAGAGTGATGAAAGTGCACAGAACACACAAAGATTTTTTTTCAACAAAACATAATTAAAAAAGAAAAGAAAAGTAAAAAAAGAATAAGTAGTGGTAGTAGTGTGCAATGCTGAAACAGAAGGCTACAGAGAGATTCTTTCATGTAGCCTTACACAAGAAAAAGATATTCAGGATTATTGATAAGAAATGTTATCCTTTTCCTTTCTTTTCCTTACACTCTTCACAAGCTAATACAAGAGAAATAAAAGCCCAGAACCTTGTTACTCCTAATTATTCCTAACCAAGCTTATTCCATATGGGTGGTGGTGTGACAGCCCAAGTATCTCTCTCTCTCTCTCTCTCTCTCAAACCCTAAATCTTTTTCACTATGCATTCTGCGACTCATTCCTTGAATATGAGACCCTTTTTTATTTGATAATCCACGTGGCATTGTTATGCTGTTGTGGAGAAATAAAAGCAGGAGCTTCTCCAAGGACATGTCCCTTCTCCAATCATTGGAGACATGTTCCTTTGTTGTCTTTGACTTTGCCCACATTCTTCTATTTTGCTTGTTCCTAAAACTTTCATTGTGAGGGAGGATGTGAGTGAGTTACTCCTTGTAGCAAATATATGAAAGCTCACCCTTGTTGTAAATTAACTACTCTCAAGAATGATATTAAATTATTTTTTAAATTTTTTTCCAAATAAATAACATTATAGCAACCATGAGCTAAAACTCAGTTTGGATTCTAATATTGCATTTCATGCACTTATCATCAAATAATCTATATATTTACAAACATCCAGTTTATTTTAGTGACTAATCCTGTAGCTTCTGGTATACATTTATAGAAACAGTTAATAAAAACAAGTAAATGAAAACATTCAGGAAGGAGGAAAAAAATAAGTGTAGCTTTCTTTCTTGAAGGAGTGAATCAAGAATTATAGTAATTGCTATGGTGTGGTTTGCAATGATTCATGCATCCAAAAGATAGCAAATTGGTACTCGGAAGATTGCCATTTTAATCCCAACCATGAAATTTTAATCTTTTTTTATGAATGCAAACATGGACATATTGACACTTTGATTGTCACTAAAAATAATCAAAACAAAAAGTCAACTTCTTTAGTGAGCAAATAAGGCCAACCTTGATCATTTTTTCTATTTATTTTAGCAAAAGTTATATTTTATAATATTTAGTTTTCAATACCTGCCGAAGTAGGTGCCTTTGCTTCATACCAGTTATTTTTGGAAAGAAGACAATGAAAGAATCAAAGCAACAAGAGGGTGACACCCACTTCAAATCCTGACCCCTCAATGTAGGATGTTTGTTTATGTCCTTAGGTTTGCTTATTTGTAATTTGTTTCCTTCAAAAAGGACAAATAGTGGGTCCCATACATGAGAGCTCCATACAAAGAAAGAAAGGCTTGTGGGCTCCAATGCACTTTTGCCATTTATCTGAAAAGCACATGGACATGGAGAGGTGGATGGATGAAGAAGGAAGTCTAGATAGAGAAGATGAATGCTGGACTGGTAGATGAATGCTGGACTGAGAGATGAATGACAACTGGAAACTAACTGTTGTGAATCAGCTGAAGCAACATCATCCATCCATTTACTCTTTCTCTGTCTCTCAATCTTTTTGACTTTGTGATTTTGGCATTGGAAGGAGGTTGGAAGTTGGGGAGCCATACATGCAGAGCAGGTCAGCCACCCATTTCAGACACAGTGGAGAAGAAGAATAATGCTGCACCCACAGTGTAAAACAAGAGCAGCAGCAAGCAAATCATGCCTTTATATATCTTTCTCTCTTCACCCATAGGGAGAATGCATGTTTATAATAAATATTTATCCAAATTCAGAATGTCAATAAATTTAAAATTCTTTGATGTGCTTGGGTATGTAGGACTTCGTGAGAGGGAGGGCTCTCTTCTATCACAAAGACCATAATCTGATGTGTTTGCCACCATCCAAAAAAATTAATGTATACAAACAAATGTCACCCTTATAGATAATAATATACACTACATTATTCGTACACAATGTTGAATTTATAATAGATCTACCGAATCTTAGTGCATAAAGTTTAGTATGTTTGCATCATTGCAGCATGAAAACATTTTAATACTAGCCAAACCTACAAATCCATATTTTATGAGATGGCTTCATGGTGGATCAGAGCTGGTTGATATGATTCTTCGGCGAGTATCGGAGAAGGGATCTGATAGAGCTAACAGCATCTTCGGCATTGCATGTTCTAAATCACACAAAAAAGGAAGTGTTTTTTGCAAAGGAGAATTGGACTTTGGCTTGCACACCGATTCGGAGCCAAAAACGGTGAACTGGCTCTCGAAAAGTCACTCTCTCGTACAATGTGGTCTGTGTCCTTTTTGTCAATTTCTTGGAGTGTTCATTCGCAACGTCAGTTGCAGCCGCCGCTATTGTACATCCACCATCTTTTGTACATTGACTCTTTTCGAGTTCAATTAAATCTTCTTGTTCCGAAACGGTGGGTTGATGGCGATAAATGTCCCCGACTTGAAGTCGGAATAAGTTCCACATGCACAGAGTGGTAGATAATCACAAACATCATCAACGAGAAAATTAGAAAAATTAAAAGATAACAGTTTTATAATGGGTTCCATACGTCGTGTCACGTGCATTCATGAAGTATTCTTCGTGAGGCAAAAATACTATTTCTAAACTCATTACAATTTAATGATAGGTCTCTATTATTATCAAGAGAACTGAAAAGCCGATAAAATATACATATAAATATAATGAGTGTGTGTGTTTGTTTTGCTGTTGACGGATTCACCTACTCCCCGTAATACTTGGAGTTTTTTGTCATCGGAGAAGAGTCGAAGTCATTATGGGAATCTTGCTGAATTCTCAGACGTAATCCAAAACAGTGACGAATCTAGCGTAAGCGGAGCAACGACCTCGGTGGACATGTGCTCAACATCACTAATTCATTCCCCTCCACTGGCTTAGTTTTTCTTCACTCGCGCGATTGTAACGGCCGTGTGATAGACGACGACGACGACGCGAACGCGGCAGTGGGGCCACGATGAGTTGACCAAGCAAGAGTGATGGCTCCGGATTGTTAGATTGTAAGTCTGTGCAACATGAGGATTTTCGCGTTTTTTTTTTTTTTTTTTTTTTTTTTTTTTCGCTCTGTGTGAGCTTGCTTCAGAGGAAGAGAACGGCGCCAGTGACCACTGGAATGGCGAAGCAGCACCGCTTGAATAAGGGGAAGCATGGGCCATGTGGCACTCGTCATTGATGCTCTCTCCACGTACACTTCTCCTGTGTTCATCGGTTCTGTAGCGGCACTGTTGCAATTGTAGGCCCTATCTTGTCATTTACTCCTGGGACTGGATCATCCATCATACTCTCCAGGCAGCACTGTGTTTTTCAGAACCTAATTAGTCTCTTAGTATGTTGTCGAGTCACGTTCTTGGGATTGTTCGCGGGTGTGCAGTGCATGCACAGGCCGATCAAGTAGTCTCTGGAAGTCCGTTTGGACTCGTGGGTCGCATTTGTAGAGGATTCGTGCGCGGTCCGGAGAGCATGGGGTAGACGGTGAATTCGATACGTGGCTGCAATAAGAAAGTGTGTTGATGTTCATGGGAATTCAAATCTTTCACATAGCTTTGTGTAGGAGGTTTGTAACGACCAAAAATCTGTATCCCTCATTTGCACGTAGTTGAGTTTCGAGGTTTCTTTTGGGGTGTTGGCGAGTGTGGTGAGTGAGTGGTTTTCTTCGTTGTAATATGGGGTTGAGAGGACTTGTGAATTTTATAAATTCCTCGAGAAGATGTTCGGGGTCGTTGGCAAGAGCCAATCTTTTCTTCCTTAAAGTCGAGTTTTCCCATCTCTTGTTGATTCGAGACAATGTGGCGGACTAAACCGCCGCCCGAAATCTCCTTCTACAAGTATACGGTTCGTGCTAGCTGAGGGACTTTCGTGTTGGTTCGTGTCGTGATTCATTTTGCTGGTTGTTTGGTGCTCTGCTGATTCAGTCTGCTGACGGTCTGTCTGGTTGCCCGGAATTTTTGCACTCATCACTCCCTTTCTTATCTCACTGTTTCTCTGTACATGTATTCCTATGTCTGGATTACTGGACTAGTGAAATTGCTGAGGCATCTTTCTTGATAGACTCTTGCCAGCTGATATTTGTGCACGATCATACTCTCGCTGCATCAATGGGATTAAGATTCTGCTGCGACCCCGACACTCTAAGCAGAAGTGGATCGCGCTTCAGTTGACCGTATTCGAATTTCGCACTGCGTTCAAGTTGGAGTATCTTTGTTGTAGGAGCACTAGTCTGGCATAGGCCTTTACAAAAGGAGCAGCCACGCGAATCTCGTAATTGGCGGCAGGTTTACGGATTCGCCTTTGAAATGGACGACGAGCATGCAAGGCGCAGGAGCGGGACATAATTCGCAGATACCACACCCTGCAGTGCAATTATTCTTGTGCTCTTGTGACCGGTTCATTCTTCATCTCACAGTCGCTGGTAACTTCCTGGCGCTACAAAGAATCACCTCGTAAAAGGCACATGGTTACTGTGCCCAGATCAGATATGGCAACAGCCGATGCAGAGACAGGATCTTCAAATTACGCGGCGCAGGTACTCCACCCTTTCAAACCGAATCCGACATGGTCCACTAGCGATTGAATGTAATAAAAGATCCGAAGTCTATCTTCAGATAGGGGACCCTGTAGTTTTGTGTTCATAGTTCCGTTAGTTGGCGTGAGCTCAGGCTATTAACTGTAACTTCAGAGACAAGAGCGATGTCAGTTTTCAGGTGATCCGGATGAGTAAATAGCGTCGTCATATAAGTGCCATGTGGTTAACCCAGTGTTGGTGCACAAGCACCCACTAGTCTTCAGAATTCGGATACATCTTCAATCTGCAAGGTACCCTCTGATACTGAACTTCCAAGGAGAGATTGCTGCGACCATCAATTGAGGTTTTGTGGGTTTGTTGAACTGTAGGAAAAAATACCAATGAAGGCGCTCTTGATATTGGCATATCAGAGCTTTGGAGTAGTCTATGGTGACCTTACCACCTCACCTCTCTACGTGTACCGTAATACGTTCTCGAGTCCTGGGCTCAAAGTGCACGAAAGTGGTGAAGAAATATTGGGCGTGTTATCCTTCATTATCTGGACGTTTACAATCATTCCCCTCATCAAATATGTGTTCATCGTACTGTGTGCAAGTGACAACGGCGAAGGTGTGACACTGGTTCCTTAGGGTGGTTTGCTAAGGGTTCCTCAATTGTATCGAATGATATATAGATAGCTTTACTGATTTGCGCCGATGGTCCTTGCTTCCTCGGGGGACCTCTTTCCCAGATTACGACCAGCAATGAGGCTAGAGATGCATGTTTCTAATATTGAATGTGTTTTGAACAGGGGGAACATTTGCTCTTTATTCTCTTTTATGCCGCCATGCAAACCTGAGTTTGTTGCCCAATCAACAAGATGCTGATACGCAGCTGTCTACGTATAATGTGGAGACGTCGAGGGAAGTAAATCAAGGGCTGTGGGCGAAGGACTTTTTCGAAAAGCATCCTCAATTTCGCACGGGGCTCCTTGTAGTCGTCTTGTTGGGGACTTGCATGTTCATAGCCGATGGTGTTTTCACACCTGCCATATCTGGTGCGCGGCAGTCTCGCAGCCTATTCTTTCTGAGATCTAATGCTGATCGGTGAAGATAGTTCCATGATGTAAATACTGATCACATCCAATGTTTTTAAATAAGCGTAATTGAAACATCAATATCGTCCTCACACTTCTCTGAACTTAGTTTTGAGTCTCACAGTTTTGAATGATGTCAGGAGCTACAGTTTCTCACAAGTAGTCGCATCCAAGGTTCAGTAAGAAAAAAGCTCTCAATTCAGCTGCCAGTAAGCAGCTGTATCATGCACCACTGTGAACCCAAAGAAATTAATGGTACCCTTTTTGCTTTTGCGTCGGTCAATATGAATCTATTTCAACCACCGTCGGAGGAGTGTGAATAGACAGTAAATAGCAGAGGGACTACTAAGATGCTGGTTTCTCCCTTGTTTTTCGAATCTTCAGAGAGCTTCAAATAAGCCTAGTCAGAGTTGGCCGAGAATCCTAACATCCCTACACGCCCTCTGTACTGCATTCTGCTTTATGTGCTATTATGCTTTGACTTTGATTGATAATTGCGCATTTTTCTGTTCAGTGTTATCAGCGGTAACTGGCATCAAAGTTGCAATACCGAGCCTTCACGAAGGTAAGTAACATCTTTGTTGCACTCTGGTCATCTCTTCGTTGTAATTTATACTCTAAAATTGGAATCCAGCATCGAATTCTCGCTCTGGTGTGAGTAAAAATTCAGTAGGAACCTGCATTCTGGCTTTTGGCTACGTTTCTAGACTACATCAATTGGTTGAAGTCTTGTTAGTCATTCTCATCGACTTTGACAGATGCCTAACAGGGTGGGGGTTGTGTTGACAGATATTGTAACTGCAGTGTCATGCTGTATACTGATTGGCTTATTCGCTCTTCAACACTTTGGCACACACCAAGTTGCTTTCCTGTTTGCACCGATTGTAATTGCGTGGCTCTTCTGCATCTCCAGCATTGGATTGTACAACATAATAGTTTACAATCCGCGGGGAATCTGGGCTGCCTTGTCTCCAGTGTACATGTACAAGTTTCTGAAACTTGCTGGAAGAGATGGTTGGACCTCTCTCGGTGGGATCGTCCTTTGCATGACGGGTAGGTACCCTCTGGGGTCAACTCTTGCTGATGTTAGAGGGAAGGGATCACATTTTTGACAAAGTAGTATATGTTTGAATGCAATGAAATAGTTTTCTGAAATTCACTGGTCAGACAGAAGTCATTCTTCACGACTCCACAACAGAATGCTATTGTCTCAGGACTTTTCAGCTTAATATGTGCACATCCTTTGGTTGTGCTCTGTCCTGTGGTTTTCGAATGTGCTTATTTGCAGATTTGGCCACCATGTTTTAATTTTTTCAAAAATAAAAACCAACTGATTTTTTCTGTTAGCTGGGTGCAGGAACTGAAGCAATGTTTGCGGATCTAGGCCACTTTAATCAACTGTCTATTAAGGTATAATTCAAACCTCGGAATTAGTGGTTGTAATCAGTTCTAAATTTGTGGCTTAGCCCACTCATCGATTTACCACGTCGACTTTTGTCAGCTAATTCGTCACATGGCTCATAAAATCACAGCAGCATATCACCTCAGTGACCTGTAAGGGGCACAGGAGGTACACCTATGAACACTCGGACTCAAATGCTCGAAAGGGTTTTTCTTACTTTAGAAGTCCATCTAAATTTTCCGTCTTTTGAATACTTATAAACTGAGACCTTCACTTGTACATGAGATTAATTGACAAATGTAAGTACCTCAAACTACCTGATCTCGAGAGGGGAAGAGCTCCCATTCACTTGTGTCCCACCTCATAATGTCAAGGGAATCAATCAAACGGTGGCAGCAAGCCTGAGCAAGCGACACCAGGCAGATTTTCTCGGGTCCTCCTGCTTTCAGGACGAATTTTGAGGAACTTTCCTATCGTCAATGTGGTTGCAGATTGCGTTCACAACTGTGGTTTATCCATGTTTGTTGTTGGGATACATTGGACAAGCTGCTTACCTGTACAAAAATCCAGGCGATGTTTCAGAAAGCTTCTACAAGTCTATTCCAAGTAGGACATCTTTGTTCCACTATTTTCATTTTTAAACGGATGCAGTGTACAGCATAGAGTAGTTTCGATAAGCAGAGAGATGACGTCCGCGTTTTTTTCACGTTTCACGTATTGATTGTGCACTTGAGGGAGAATGGCAGGTTAACTTTAAAATGAGCTAGGAGCTGGGGTCGTTTGTTTTTCATCGGGAAATGAGCAATTGGGTTGAACAGAATCTGATCATGTTATTGATGTGCAGAGCCTGTCTTTTGGCCTGTATTTGTGGTCGCTACACTGGCAGCTATTGTTGGGAGTCAAGCTGTCATTTCAGCAACCTTTTCGATCATCAAGCAGTGTCAATCTCTCGGCTGTTTTCCAAGGGTCAAAGTGATTCACACATCGAAAAGAATTCATGGCCAGATATATATACCTGAAATCAACTGGATCTTATTCATTTTGTGCTTGGCCGTGACCATTGGATTCAGAGACACAATTACCATTGGGAATGCATACGGTATGGACATGACATCAATAGTTCGATTCAACGTTTTTTCATTCTAAATGGTTCGGTTCAAATGAATACAGTTGAATCTCTGGCACAGTGGGTTTTATTTTGGAAGGATACTGCTGTCTTGCTGCTCAAGAATTGCTGGTATCTTGGTGTTCTTGTCCAGTGTTCTTTTAGATTGATGTCAGCAGTTCTTTTATTACTAGTTAAAAGTGTCGTCTTTGATTTGATTATTTGTCCGGATACCAACCTGTTCGTTTTGATGCAGGACTTGCGGTCATATCAGTAATGCTCGTGACGACATGCTTGATGGCTTTGATCATTCTGGTGGTGTGGAGACGAAATATAATTGAGGCTCTAGGATTCCTCGTGATTTTTGGAGTTATTGAATTGATGTACATCTCTGCCTGTATCATGAAAGTTCCTCAAGGGGGATGGGTTCCGTTGGTATTGACAGTCGTCTTCATGAGCATCATGTACATATGGAATTACGGGACGATAAAAAAATACGAGTACGACTTGCAGAATAAAGTCAATATGGAAACGCTGCTAAAAATCGGGGAAAGTCTGGGACTTGTTCGTGTTCCGGGTGTGGGTTTTGTCTACACAGAGCTTGTAACGGCTGTTCCACCCATTTTCTCTCATTTTTTCACCAACTTACCAGCTTTTCATGATGTCCTGGTACTGGTTTCCATTAAATCTGTGCAAGTGCCTTACATTCCCTCGAACGAGCGGTGTCTTGTAGGACGAATTGGTCCAAAGAGATTGCGTATGTACAGGTGGGTCTTTCACTGCAGAATGTTTTCGTCTGTGTTGCCAAGGATGGTTTGAAATTTGACCAGAGTGTCGGTCTAAATAGTTCTTGTGAGCCTTCGGTTTAAACTCTCGGTTCTTTTGACAGGTGTGTCGTCCGCTATGGATATAAAGATATACATAAAGATGACCACAAGTTTGAGGAAAAACTTCTTCAGAGTCTAGGTGATTACATTTTGATGGAGGACGACGCCGAGGAAGAGGCAAACGGCTTCGACGATGGAGCCGATGGGAAGATGCAGTTTCCAGGAATTCGATCATCCAGTTTGGTGCATGCTGTAAACAATGACGGTGCTTCTAAAGAGAGATCTGGGAAAGGAAAAGAGTCTTCTGGAAACTCTAAGGTATAACTTTCTAAGCTTTCCTTGACACTGTCGTGCAGATGGTTGGAGAGTACAGTTCTCTATTCGTCGAAATTTTTTAGCTGTCTCCAATTCCAAGCCAATAGAGTGGCTAAAATTATCTACTATTGATCTCGATAACTCTCCTGCAAATCGTTTTTAATGTTATGAAGGCATTCGCTAGTTGAGAATTCAAGTTAACGATTACAAATCATGAGGTTAAATTAGGATCCAATCATCTGTATTGGTTTGTGAAGGTTACTCGCAGTGAGAATCCTTCGCGGACAAATGGCAAGAAGCGCGTTCGCTTTGAGACTCCGGCGCGCAAAGAACTAGATCCAGCCGTTCTTCGGGAATATGAAAAGCTCAAAGAAGCCAGGGAGAAGGGTGTGGTGTATATTTTGGGACATTCCCACGTAGAGGCATCAAGTGCATCGTCAATGATAAAGAAGTTTTCCATAAACATCGTCTACACCTTCTTGAGACGGATATGCAGAGGACCTGGGGTTGTATTACACATACCTCAAGAGAACTCCATCCAAATTGGCGTGGTCTACAGAGTATAGCGGGGTGTCTACTTGTACTTCTAACTCGCATCAAACATTGCATGTTTTTGTCCTTGTAGGTCTAAATTTGGCGTCTATGTGAGAAAATGAGGCTGGTAATGAAGTTTCAAAGATTCTAGCACGAATCTGAGAAACTAGGAAACGTTGCATCCACTGCAAATGAGATTACTCGCTGTTTTTGTGTACTTGAAAGTCAAGCGAGTGTGTATTAACATCATTATAGGGCTCCCTTTTTGTACAAAACACAGATTTAGTGAAAGCTGTCAGTATAATTGTTTTGCAGATACCGATGCAAGAAAATATGTTCGGTAGAGGGATATAATTTCGATGAAATTGCAAGGAAGTAAATGAGTGCTCACTGTGACGTAGTCTTGGTTCTTGACGTTGCAAATAGCAAATAACGTTATGATACTTAGTCATTGGTTTTGATCGTGCGCGAAATTGTCTGCGTTTTCTTTTCTATAAATCAAATCTACGCGTAAGACCATGTCTGTATACTCATTTAACTATTATTATTTTTTGACTGTCCTGGCTTTGGCAATCCTGAGAAATTTTTTGAGGGCATGCAGTCGTGAATCGATGTCCGTCACTTCCTGCTCTTTATCAAAAGCTCTCTCAAACATAACATCAAACCTCCCAGCTGCAACCCACACTCATGTGTCACAATCTTACAGTGACAGGTTGATTGGCTCATCATGAACTCGAATGGTGATATGCCCCAAGACCATGATGCATGCCTGATGCATACTGTATTTCTGCACAATAAATGAGTACTAGATGGATTGGACAATCAAAAGTACGGAAGTAGATGTGTAGGTCACCGGCGTACATTTACAGTACTAACCAGATTTATCAGTGGGCGATGAATCACCGTTGAAATCCTTCAAGCTACCACTCGTGCCACGG
This sequence comes from Physcomitrellopsis africana, assembly GCA_036785485.1. Taxonomy (NCBI): domain Eukaryota; kingdom Viridiplantae; phylum Streptophyta; class Bryopsida; order Funariales; family Funariaceae; genus Physcomitrellopsis; species Physcomitrellopsis africana. The sequence goes on along the minus strand of JAWRVF010000015.1, from coordinate 107,202 downwards.
GATTCTGTGTCGCTAATATCGTAACCTTCCATTTTTGCATATCTTCACTCATAATCCAACCAGTTAAAATGAGCGGCACTTGCACAGTGACTTGTATAATATAGTTTGATGCATATAAGTAAAGAATCAAATCGACAGGAAAACTTAGTGGAATATTACACAATGACAGCAATCGGTAAGACATACTTGTGTAGTTTAGCTTTCACGTGCCTCAACACAGTTCCAGGAGAGCTTGCCCTTGAACCAAGCCTTGATCCAACTTGGTGCTCCACTACCTGCAGGCAATCATGAATTGATATTTCAGCGTTGAGAACCCAGAAATGAGCGACCTCAGATCTACTACCAACGATGAACACTGTGGTTGCATTGTATACTTTACGGAGATGGACTATTTGCGATAAATTGGCACACGCATTGAATTTCCAACTCTCCGCTGATGTGCAGCCATGCAAGTCTATTACGGTTGTCCATTTTCTGGTGTAGGGTTTAAATCATGCAAGGGCTTTCAGTTCTTACCGGCTCGGAACGTTCATCATCAGTAGTGAAGCAACGTGGAGTTGCTGTTGGACCAGTCTCTTTGTTGCTCAGAGCTCCTCGCAATGACTGAATTCCAATATCCTTATTCCTGCACAAGATCCATGTGGGTGACCAACATAGCCACTGAAAATGGACGGTAATCTAGCACGCATTGAACTTGGAATGCACATTACCAAGCTGGCGACGAACTAACGTTCTCTTGTGCATTACGTTGGCTTTCCCTTGATGCCTTGCTCCTCCCAGACTTTGAGGTTGTCTGTGTTTCACTCATCCATTGTTCCAAATCAGAAAAATTGTGTTACATAAATCACAAGTGTGGGTAGAAGAATCAGAGCAAGGATGAATTACCTCAGCAGGAGAGGAAGTACGTGTCCTGTTGGAGGTACTCAATATTTCGACCTCACGACGGGATAGCTTTGTCACCACTGGACGCGTTCTCCCAGCACTTCTAGAAATCTCTCTGCTCATGCGCGAATCAGTTCCTTATTCAATAAGAACGAAGCTACTTGATCTTTGTTGTAAAATTAAGGAAAAATTTTGAGCGCCACAAAATCTTATTAACAATGTGTGTGTCAATCTACTGTAATATCTTTGTCGATTTGAAAGATTTTATGGGCTTACAAGCCAAGTTGTGTGCATCACCAACGTCTGGATATGAAATCTATACTCTCTTATCTGAAACATATACAAGATCGGATAGCTGAAGCAATTGAATGGCAAAAGAAGAATTCAAAAGAAACTCACCTGGCATATGGATCATCGGATCTTGATAATGAAGGCCGCGAATATTCTGCACGATTTGACCCCTGTTTTCCTGGAGAACGTCCTCTAATAAGACTGACATCCCCTTCACGAGACTGATTGCGCAAGTTTCTGAATGAGGGGCAAGAGGATGGTCGGGAGCCTGAAATTTAGCAACTCATTGTGAGAAGCTAAGCGTGAAGTCAATGACGAACACACTATTATACTCTTCTCAACGATTCACATGTAATGTCAGCGATGACTCATTCTCAAAACACTTAAGTTATGTTGAAACCAAATAAATTTTAATAGGACAAACTATACCACTGACCAGGTGGAGTTCTCCCTCGTGTTGCTATATGTGTGTTTGAGCGAGTGGAAATTGGAGATGGTCTTCGAAGCCCGTTTGGGATTCCACCTCCCATTCTAGTCGAAGGGCCCACTGAAGAAGTTTCCCTGTCCACTAACACAAACTATGAACGCAACTCTCTATCTTCATGCTACAGGTAAGTAATCACACTGCATGTCATGTGATGAAGTAATTTTCGTCTCCGAGTGAATCGTCATAGATGTACCTGGGCCGGGTGCGAGAGGGGGGCAGATCTCTGGAGCCTTGTATTTTCAACCTGCGTTGAAGCCACCTGAGTTACTATTATATGATCAATTCCTTATCGCCTAGTGCTGATCTGAGAGAAGTCACGTTCTACATTTACTGAGGAGCAAGCAGCTTTTACTGAGTGTTCAGATAGATGCAAAGTAGCCTTATGTTAGAGAAGACTTACCTCCTTTTCAAAATGTCAAGTTCACCTTCAGACTCTCGTAACTTCACCCTCAACCTTCTCTCTGCATCTCGCAGAGTCCTTACCTGGGTAATCCACATTCCGGAGGTGCACTCAGCATACCCTTTTCCCCTTGTCATCGGTTCGATACAATTATGAAAACACAATTTCCCACGCAACCAACACAAAAACAAACGTGTACTCTGCACGATAACCCATTTCGCGGATTTAAAAAGTTGATAGCTGGAGCATCTATTAGGCACTACCTGTTCAGTAAGGGTAGTATTATCTCTCGCTAACCGAGCTACAGATTTCCGGTGGACGTTGCGCTCGCTTCGTAAATCTTCCTACAGCTCCACAGCAGAGTCACATGACAAATAGTAATTGAAAAAATAGAGTCTTAAGGCATGAGTAGCAAGAATGACATCCTGACATCAATAATTCATACCAAGAAACAACATTACGATATCTTCAAACGATTCTAGACTTACATGTATATGTAGAGCACTGTGTAAATTCATACCCCCTTCACATCAACAACAATGATGGCGCACTACCTACACATCTTCATAGCTGGCGAAAAGCAACTGACCTGGATCATCTTGTAGCTAAGCAGCCTCAAATAGCGGCCAGAATTTTAAGCACGAAAGCATAGAGAAACAACTGACCTGTAAAAAACACAAACACAACATGACCATGTGCGTAATGCAAGTGTTGGCACCCCTTTTCGTGTAATTCAGAATACTGAATTAGTAGAGCTTAACGCCTTCATTTAAAAAACCAAGAGATTGTCAGGTTGTGTTGTTTGCTGACCTGTAGTTGATCCAATCTTCCGCGCAACACTCGTGTTTCCTGCTTCAAATCTCTCTGCAGGTGATACTTCATCTCTGAGTACGTCGTACTAGATTCAGCATTGAAAGTACCCCAAAATGATAGTAATATTAGCAAACCATGCATCAAGGTTTTGCAAGCTAGCTTTTGACTTTTCCCTAGTTCTCCTCTTGACGGTTACGCGTGTGCGGATTTCTGCTTAAAGGTGAGAGAAAGCCAACCAACCTTGGCCTCTATTCTGGAGAATAGAAGATCACACTTTTTTTGAGTAAGGGCAAGTTCTTTCTGGAGCTTCTTCCGCTCATCATCCTCTCTGATCCGGAGACAAAAAGGTTATTGACAAATTCGAGATCCTTGACCCATGAGGCAGAAGAAAGGATACGAAAACAGGATCCTGAGCAAGCTAGTCAAGACAGGCTCTTGTAATAAGTAGAAGGATGGATCTAGTATGCAGAGTTTAAGAAAGTCCGGCAATCGCAATTCGGCACCACATCATGTGACATCACGTCCTATAGACATCAACAGCATTGTGATAGCTTTAATTACTGTTCTACTTTATGTAGATGGGAAATACTAGTTTCTTGTTATTCCCGAAAGCAGACATCACCCTTCGCAAAGATTAAATGTTCCACCAGTGTACCTTTGGTCAATTTGTGTGCCATAGCCAAACATCTTGTATGAGTCCTCCATGCAAGTAAGCTGATACCCCAAAAACAACTCTAGGGAGGTCGTTAGATTTCAAGACTACCAAACTACTGCTTTCGCTTTTGAGAATGCGACAATAAAGAGCAGCAGAGTTAGAGATTCACCTGAGAAGTGAGTACAGAATTTTCCTCTCTAAGCTTTCGAAGCTCAGCACTATCAGAATTTGTGCGAACCGGTTCATCGTCATCAAGTAGTCCATGACGATTCTGGTCCATCCTCTTTTGTAGCTGGGCCTTAACGTCGTCTAATTCATCCCGCAGACGACGAATGGTTCGTTTTAGTGCTTCTGGTTCGGGATTATCTTCATGCAACAAAGGTAGGGGGTAATGAACCCTGTATACAAAGTTAATTCCTCCGTCAAAGTCTACACATTCAATGGATTTTTTATGATCAAATTGACATAATGCAAAGATATACAAAGTGGAAATGAAGGATACCGATCAAACTCTCCAGTGTAGGTAAGAATGAGATATCTCTTATTATTTGATACACTGCGAAGCGCCTGGGATCCCATATCTCGCATCTTCCTGCTGCATGGTTCCACAAAGCTATTACGTCAGCTTAACTACACCGAACTGAATATGAATAAGTGGTCGGATTCTAATTGAAGATACGCGATGTCTTCAAGGCCAGAAGGAGAGACTAGATGTAATGCTCAATACGTTACACCTCACAGTGTTAACCTTGAATCAATTCGCGGCTGTAGGCTAAATGTCTCACCTGTTTTTCAGCATTTCAAAGTCCTGGTAAGTCAAAAGGTCCACAAACACGGAGTCTGATTCCTGAAGTATAGCCGATCGAAGCATCTTTACGAACACAGAAAACTTCTTTAAATTTCCAGTTTTATGAGTAATCTCTTCGATGTCTGTACATACACACACACATACATACATACATACATACAACCGATCAATGATAGCCCATCCTACTGTTCTCAGATTGACTAGCTTGAATTTAAAAATCGCGTGATGACAATATGAAAATGTCTTTGAAGATTCAATCAAAACAAGATTCTGCAACTTCATAAGGTAAAACGTTGCGTGCATCAAAACTCTCTGAAAAGGTTTTTCAAGAGAAATTCGATTCTGAATCCTCAGCGCATCTGATTTTTTTTACAAAATTCTAACACTCTTTTCCGGACTCATTCCATGCTGCATGAGATGCTTGGAGTAACGAAGCCCCTTCGGCAATCGAGAAATATTGGAAATTATCAAGTTTTTACATGTAAATATACTACAGAGCAGAAACGTTTAATTCTTGGAAAGATTTGGGTTGAGAACTGACATCTTGCCGTAAAGTCTCCACGCCACCGAGATCCATCAGTTTTATGCTCTGCCTCGACACACAGAGTATCACCCGGGGCCAATGACACTGTAAGCAAGTACTGCACATTTTGAAACACAAGCTCTACCACCTGCTCAAACTCCGACGTATTGCTCCGATTGCTCATTTTCCAACAACAAAGTCGGTCAGTTACGGACACATTTGCATACGTTCCTATGTCAATCCCTAATCTCCTCGCCTTTCCATGAGTATCATGTTTTAACTCAATGCTCACCAATTCTCTGGCAACTTAGCTGGTGTGATTGCGATTATTCCCCTAATGTTGATGCTCCCGGTTGATCAGTCTTTCAGCAATGCTAAGACTTGTCCTCGTCTCCAAAGCTACAAAGAAGATTGAACTAGTATCTCCACTTATTTGATTTCCATGGCAATGCTGAGCTTCGAGATGAATGAATTTCCTCGACCACAATACTGAAATACAATCAACAAAAAGCCCATTCTTACACGGCACAACTACCTCGCAGAAGGGCTTAAGCTGAAGCTGGGAAAAATACTTGAATGGTTAAGAATGTTGGGGTATACCAGGGAGATTGATAAGAGCAGCAATAAGCTTTACCACGGCATCCAGTGCAACTCAACAAATGGCTTCAAGAAGAAAAATCTATCTCAGCAGTGGCAAGAAACTGGAACTGGGGCAGTAGAGTTACATTCACACTGCTACAAGCCTCAGGTTTCATGCCATCACAAGTTTCACTTGTAGACTCTTGGAACCATACGAACTTCATCATAGCACATGTAACGGTATCAGTGGATTCTAGCTTTTACCCGGAATTTTACTTTGTGTTTTTACGAGCAAGAAACTTGCAATTGATAGCCAGACACCATGTAAAATAGTGTGAACCCATGAAGCAGAATTACATGATCTTTGCAAGCGGCCCACAGCTGTCCATGTAGTATGCAGCAGCAAAAATTAAACCCTGCGGTTCATTAATTAGGTACAACATCCCAAACTGAGTACATACATCCACGTGGCTCACAGAAATGGACCACGACTGTCGAGACAATTCAACAGTGTCGAGATTGGGCGGCATTGCAAATTCGTGGAGATGGCGGCCACAACACGCGCTCTTTACTCTTCCGCTTGCTTGAAAGCTGCTGTAAGCTTGCCTTGCTGGATGACCTCGGAAAAACCTGCCACATTCTCTATCGGTAGAGTTCCATCTTTACCTCAGGAGAATCGTCAGACCCATCCTTCGTAATAACTGATGCACGACTTAAACGTAGATTAGGGCTAGAGTTTAAGGGTATGAGAGAACGATCGGAATAGGCTCGGCGTGTGTCGATCCAGTTGCGCTGCGATGGACAACTGCTCTTAGTCATTGCAGTGCAGTTGCGATCACCGTCCACTTGCTTAAATGTATCGCACTCCTTCGCTTGCAAGGCTGCAGGTGTTCGATTTCGTAGAACCACCGACACTTCACACTGACGAAACCGTCCTTATAATTGATGCTTTGGAACTTTCGAATAAGATGCCGTTTGTCGACGATTTAGGGACGGTCAACGTGGCCATTATGTCGGAATGCTGGCAAGGTTTGATGCTGCCGGGGTGACACGTGTAGTGTTCAGCATTGTAATTTGGAACTTCATTGATGTTAATGTGAATTATGATGATGATGATAAGTATTATTATTTTGAAATTTCATTTAAGTGTCTTGTTTTTATCTTGAAAAAGAAAATATTTATATATATGATTTTCTAGTGTTGTGAAAGAACTATCGGTTTGATGTTGTGGTACGATGGCACATTTTGTTAGCACTTTAGAAGAGAAAATGTTTTCTTTGTTTTAAGTTATAAAGATAGATAGATTGACATATATATATATATATATATATATATAAAGCAATCATGTTAAAAAAATTATTTAATTACTAATATTATGTTAAATATACAACTTTTTAATAAATTTATTTACTTCACAACTTATATATTACTTATAGTTGTGCAATATATTGCAATATGTTATATTTTGGCATAAATCTTTTGGTATTCTCCTTGGCTATTTTGATATCTTTTGGAGTTTTTCAATGGTTGTTTGAGAGTGGATGAGTGGAGAACAAAATATTTTATATTCTCAAACAAACCAATGAGTAGCTTTAGGGGATACCAAAATAGCCAAGGGGGGTACCAAAATATGTTAGCTGTATATTGTGTGTATGTATGTATGTATATATGTATATACATATGTTTTTTAATTTTTGGTTAAAAAATTAATGTTCTAATTATATATATTGTTATTATTAAGTTCAACATGAAATTATACTTTAAAATATATTGTTGTCATTATTATTACGAAATAAATAAATCTAAAAATGATCACTTTGATTTAAAAATTAAAGAAGTTTACTATCCTAAACAAATTATACATCAAAGAGTTTAAACTCCTATTTCATAACAATACTATTATCAAAGATACTATTAAAAAACTTAGCAATTATTAAACATCATCAGTTCTACAAATGGTATACACTTTCAAAACTTGTGCACTACCAGTATTTTAGTGGTATCTAAATTAAGCTTCAATAATCAAGCTTTTATTTTGATGATTTTACTAAATTTTTGTACAATGTCTTTTTACTGAGGCTTTTTATAAAAATTAAAAAAACATTGTAAAACTATAATTTGATTTCATGGTAATAATGCAACTCTTTACTAAATTTGAATATATATATATATATATATATATATATATACATATATTCATGATAACTACACAACATTTTGCCATACTATACAATTATACCATTATACTTTTACTAAGTGAGCAAGTTAATGTTAAAAGAATTTTGTAATGTGATTGAATTAATTTTCAAGTCATTATTCTAGCAACTCAATCTTCCCAACTTAGATTCACATTTTCATACTAACTCTGGATGTGCTCATTTCTATTAAAAAATATTACAGCTTTTATTGATATGGAACATTGAATTTACTCCAATCTGAGCTAAAAGTGTCAATGCATACACATGTTTAAGCGTATTTTTATAATTTGGAAAGTGCTGCAAGTTTCTATGTAAATTTGGAAATAATACATTTTAACGTTTCAATTTTTTTATGTTTGATAATATGTTTTGGCCTGCATGGCTTTATCTTTTACATCTTTTGACATTTTATTTTTATTTTTATAGTAGTATTATTATTATTCTGCATCTTCAAATGTAAATGTAATTTTTTTCTATTTTTCATTTTTTTTTCATTTCTTGGGTAATTTATGTCTTATTTGGTGTGATATTCTAGGTATTAATTTACAAACAGAGGTGTGTGTGTGTGTGTGTGTGTGTATATATACATATATATATATACATGAAAAGGTCATTTTGAATGCAAAATATTTGTTTTGCTAACCAGATTGCTACATCAAATCTGAAAATCTGTAAAAAAAATCTTGGTGTGTTAACTTTTTTCAAATTTATAAAGAAAAAAATAACTTTCAATCTTTACTAAAAAAATTGTAATTAATATTTTGTGTAAGATATTTTTTATTTTTAAAATTATACTTTTGATGTACTAAGTCATGAGCTCAAGCATTCTCATGCAATTTTCATGTCTGAATTCAACTGCTAAGATTTTTCTTTCTTCAAAAGTTAAGGAATAAGGCATATTTTTTTGTCCATTTATTTATGTATTTACTTATTTACTTATTCATGTTTAAAGAATATATATATATATATATATATACACACACACACTCACATTTTTTGTATTTGATTTTGATACTGGTTTTTAATTACACTTACAACACCAAGCTAACATTAAAAAAACATATATGTAAAGTCTTTGATTTACCACTCACAAAGTTATTCACAAATTATTGTTTATATAATGTTTACAACCAAATTTGTGCAATTCACAACAGATTCTACGAATCAGCTCTAATATTACAAATCAAGATGTATATAATACTAATGTACAATATTTATGCAATCAACAATACCCATTGACATTGATAAATACATTGAAATCATACACATTAAATAAGTATGTTTATTACTATTATCTCATTGTACACCAATATTGATGTACATATTATTTACCAGAAAAGCAACTTGATTAACAATAAATTATAACTTCAGATACATACACTTCTAGCAAAACAAAATCTTAAGTAAAATGTTAAAATAATCACTTAAAATAGCTACATAAGCATTAACCTCTAATATGCACCAAAATTTGAAGTTAGACTTTTCCCAAGAGCTAAATTTTATAATGATTTATATAACAATGACCATTAATATCTGCTAAGTGCTAGTACTAGAGTTTAACATTTAAGCCAGGACAACTGCTGGTTTAATAGTATGTCCATGAGATTGTGATGAGCTATTATACACACTGTATAGAAAGCACAAGAGGCCTGTGCTTGTGCATGATTCATTGGCTCATGCTTCTACCCCCTTTTTGCCCCTAGGAGCCCATGCATTTTGCACACATGCTGGCCAAATGTTGATGACCACTCCAGTTGAATTATGGTTGAAGTCAGTGTTTCTGTCTGTGGCAAGGAACCTCTCACACTACTGAAAAGCCTGAAATTGGCCTAGAATATGCTTTAGGGACAATTTTGCTACTCAGATTTTTGTGTAGGCATTTTACAACTATTGAGTTGTTTGGAGATTGAAAAAGTTGTTGAAAAATAATTAATACGGAATATCTCCACATAAGCCACCATGACATAAGTTTACATTTATTTTTGAAATAATTATAGTTTAGGTCAACATTGATGTTAATTTTGAGTAGTTATTTATTTATTTTTGAATATCGGGGAAATTATTTTTTTAGAATTTTTTGTTGTTCCCACAAAGATAGGGGGAAAAAAAAAAATTTACAAAGTGATCCACAAATCAGAACAGATGCATTAATATCACCTAATTTATAGATTTTGTATTCTCAAGTTGATTTCAAAACAAACTTGCACAGCAGAGGTTCAAACAAACCATATTTCAACAACAAAATAATTTAAAGCTCAAGCAACAATCATATCCACGAAAAGCTTGTAAGGTTGCACTACTTATATAAACAAAGAACACAATACCTACCACCAAACACTGACACTTGTGATTCCATGATCCAATCATAAATATGGCCGATGGGCCATAAATTTAAAAACAAAGCACGACTATTAAAATTTTAGGCTTATGAGAGATAAAGTCACTTTTTTCACTTTTTACTTTTAAAGGAAAATTAGACAAGGAACACAGCGACTGGAAGGGACAACAGTCGCGTCAGTTGGAAGGGAAGGGGCACGCCCCCTCGACGTGCGTCCCGTCCTCTGGGGGCCTGATCCCCGCACTGTAGTCGGCGTCTAGCATTTGCCTTGGACTCCGCACTCCCCATCCACCGGTCGCTGCCGCCGCACGTCGATGAAAAAGCGGGAGTTCGAGCCTCGTATGCGGAGCTCGTGTATCCAGGAAGGCTAGAGCCCCGCGACCTCGTTCCTCGTCGAGGACTCGGATTCTCGTAGGCCGTGGTAGGAAAGTCGTTGTGATCGTTTGATCGGGGAGTTCATGGCTGCGCATTTCTCTTGTCGTTTCCGGATTTGGAGGTTTTTAATGCCTGTTTGGACTGAGAGAGGCGGGCGCGTGTGGGGACGGTGATGGCTCGTTACTGCGTCGGGCTGACGTGATGTCATGAATGCGAAGGTGTGCAGGAGGGGAGGGTAGTGGGTTCGACATTGCCGTCGCCTACGTGCGCAACTGAGTTTTGTGAAGGGCTCTTGAGGAAATTTTTGAGGGTAGGAGGGGTACGTGAGTGCTGAGTGTGTGTGTGGCGATGGAGTCGAGTTGAGGGTGACGGGGATGAGGTGTGGCGGTGCAATGTCAAGGGTTTGAGTAGCATCGAGGACGGAGGGTCACGATGCAGATCTGTGGGTTGCTGCGGTACAGAGCCTCGTAGAAGGTTAGCTGGTTCCACGACGTCGTTTTTTCCTAGTACGGGTGTTTGAGAGCTTCGTATTTTACGAAGAAGATTGGTTCATACCACCTGCTTCTGAGTGCTTCAAATTCGGCAACAGCGGAACAGCGTAATGTCGAAGGTGAGAGTTGATGTCAAAGAGTAATGCCTTCTGGGATACGGTTGTGATTTTTGAGATGACGCAGCTGTGATTGAAGCTGGATTCTTGTTTCGTCTTCACCATTTGTATATATTTACAATCTTGAACCCTGGAATTGAGAACATGGTGTGTTGAAATGGTATTTGCGCGAGAACCACGTGTTTTAAGACACAAAATCTTCTGAATTGGTTCAGCCCAGTTTTGTCAGGGTATCTGACGTAAAAGGTGTCTTCTTTTTGCGGCCTTATGTTGATCCATTCGGCGTGCATTGTGTTCTCTGTACAGGTCGCTGAAGTGTGATGATGAAAGCAGTTTCTAGGTTTTTCTGGTCTGGACACTATTCGTTTTAAATTGAGTTTTCAAGTCATGGAAAGAAAAATTGAAATCCCGGAGTTAAGTGAACACGATGATGATGAAACGTTGGAGGACGCCGACCCTGCAGTGCTAACATTGTCTTCTAGTGAGGCTTCGGAGAATTGGGAAAAGATAAGTGAAGATTGGGTTTCTCTGTTCCTAAACCCCGCCGTATTAGACGAGCATGCAAGACCTCTTCCTTCGGATCTTGAGAGTTACTCGCAATTCGATTGTACTTCAAAAGAACCGAAGGATCATTTTTATCCTCAAGAGCTACTGGCAGATTCTTTGTTACTCCACTCCACTGACTATCAATTGTCTTCCGATCTGGGGCTTGGAACCTCCACAAACGTCGTGGAAGATATCTTTGGGAAAGAGGATCCTTCCGTTGGCGTTTCAGGACAACTAGATTTGATACATCCGAAAGGAGAGCCCCTTGGACACAATGATGCAGCAGAAGCACATTTTCCGATCGCTCCCCACTCACATGTAACACAGGTAGCATGCGCATCCACCCGTACGGAGGTGTACATTTCAACATCTCCCGCCAGCAGCTTGACCCAGGTGAGTGGAGATTCAAGCTCAGGAATGGAGGTTGATTTATGGAAGGACAAAGAAACCGTCCCAGACTCGTCGATTACTCTTAAACGAGAATTAACTGAAGAGGTCTCATCTCATTCTGAGAGCCTAACGTCTCTGTCAAGTGTCACTGAAAGGGAAGGTGGGGCCTCTGAAGTGAAGGAGAAGGAGCCTCAGAGTGATGAGCGAGGAGTAGGTTCTCGAGATGTGTCAAGCACAGGCTCCGCAGCTGGGGTGGTAACTTCTTCAGCTGCAGCGCAGTTGGGAACTTTCAGTGTGCGACAACTTCAGAATATTGGTAACGTTATTAAAGTAGGTTTACTTGCAAGGCCCGGGGACAGGGGGGCAAATGTAGAGGACAGAGAGGAGTCTAATAAAGTTCTTATCCGGGAGAAATGTGAAATAGAGTCTGTCAAGATGCAAAATCAGGAGGTGTCGGAAGACCAGCAGAGCGATCAAAGCGATGCTGACAGAAAGGGGGAGGCTTGTGATGAGGATGACGAGAAACGACGTGCTCGATTGATGCGGAATCGTGAGAGCGCTCAACTTTCTAGGCAAAGAAAAAAGGTTTATGTAGATGAGTTAGAGGGTAAACTTCGAACTATGACAGCAACTGTCGCGGATCTTAATGCTACTATCAGTCATTTGACTGCAGAGAATTTAAATCTTCGGAGACAACTTGGATATTACTATCCAGCTCCAGGTTAAACCTCACCTTTTTTGTTTTCTTCCTATACGTACTTTAAGAAAGCATTTCTTTTGGTCTGTGTGCTTTGCTTACCTTAACAGTTTGCTAAGAATTAACTAAATGGTGTTTAAGCTCTTTGTATTTTAAGCATGAAACGTAGCCTGGAGATAAAAGAGTACATGTCTCGCTGTTTCACGGTTTCAAGTTTGTATTTTACATTTTGTTACTCTTTAATGATCTTTTTGGATTTTCCAGGTGTTTGTCCACCAAGGCCGGGAATGCCAATGCAAGTGTTGCCTATGGGACCCTACCCTGGAATGGTCGCTGGCAGGCCAATGTATCTAGGTGGGCAAATGCCGCCTGTTCCAATCCCACGGATGAAAACACAGACTCCTGCCCGCAGTACAAAGAGAGCAAAGCCAGGGGCGACGAACGAAGGCGGAGATAGAAAGCGGGTGAAATTGAAAGCTGCAGGTGCTGCGTCTGTAGCAGTTATGGGACTTCTCTGCGTGGCCATGTTGTTTGGCTCAGTTGACCCAGGTCTCAAAGGCTCCAGCGGAGTCGAAGATAACACGCGCGTGGGGAGCGTGCGAGTTGGGGCCCGTGTGCTTGCAAGCTGGGACGAAGCTGGTAATCCTCTGAATCACGTAGGGGTTAGTTCGTGGGATAATGAACCTGGGTGGTTGCCATTACGCGAAGGAGAGTATGGTCCTGAACGAGAGGGAGTTCCAAGTATACACACACGACTAGCTTCTGAGAAACAACAATACGCGCCTGAGAAGTCGCAGATCCCAAAAACTGAACTGGAGTTTTCAGCTCAACAATCAGTGCATGGAAACGAGACTCTTGGACTTTCCGCTGAGCAACGACTTCAACCACCATCAGATTACTTCAGTTCCGGGAAAGTTCCATTACTGATGGGGAGCGAAATGGTTCCTTCCAATACAAGTCAATCGTTTGCCGCATCTGTATTTGTTCCTGGCGCCAATGGTCTTGTAAAAGTAGATGGGAATCTGATCATTCAAGCGGTTATGGCCGGCGACAAAGCAGCAAAGAAGCAGTCTGAGAAAAAGCACAAGAGTGAAGAGAAGAAGAAGGGAAAGAAGCAATCAGTAAAAACTATCTCTGAGGGTCAGGCAATGAAAGTGTTGGACAATCTGGCTCCGAGTAAAGCCAAAGTCATACAGAATGCCACGACTGGACCTTTTGTAACTGCTAGACCTCTTCCAGGGAAAGTGAAGTCTGTTCTCGGAACCAACAATCCAGTTTCGCCAGTGCTTCATGCTGGAACTTTGCAACAATGGATGCTTGGTGGTCTTCATGGTACTAATTCTGTTTCCCTTTCGAAGACTCTTTACCTTGTGCTTTGTGTCATCGATCACGTTTTGTGCTCGCGACTTCGTGTTTGTGTTGTGCTTCGAGACTTGACTTATGTTTCTGATCTGGATACTTGAGTAATGTTTGGTTTTGATACTCCTCTTGGGGTTTGTTAGACCCAGAGACTAGTTTTGTTGCAAGCGAATTGACCAAGAAAATGTCACATTCACCTGCTGAGCAATCTGTAGATAACTTCAAAGCTGTAGCTGCCACCCAAGTAATTTTCTATAGTTTTACCCATTATGATGCGGCTTCCAGAAAGCCGTTACCATCGGGGCTTTTTTCAAGCCTTTCCACAGGTGCAACTCACTGTTGTCATATTGTCGTGTGTGGAATTCATACCTGACACAATTCCATTCTTTAGGTTCGCATTTGATGAGTTCAGATAGACGTAGTGTCTACACTATTATAAAACTGAAGTGAGAATCCTCAATAGTGTTAGAGTCGCGGAGTGGTAGTCTATTGACTGAGACATAATCTTAATGCGCATTGTTCATAGCTGAACTTTTTTTCTGTTCTTTTTTTCTTTTTTCCTTTTTTTCCGAAATTTCGAGTACTATTTGTCTGCGAGGTATTTTTATTTCATCATGTTGTATCAATCACTAATTTCACCTGGCTGACATATGAAGAGCCTATAATTTGCCGAAGAAATATAAGTGACTCCAAGAAGAGTATGTCTTCGCTGACGAGGAATGATAAAAGCTCTGGAGCCTCGATTCTTGTTCAAACTAACTTGCCACCTTTGACTTGTAATGAGCTTCTTCATAGAAAAGCTCATGACAAGAATACTTGCAGTGTGCCTACACTTAGTAATCTACATTGGGCGGCAGCTGCCGCGAGCACTGAAATAGCAACAGCTGAATCTCGACAATGTCTTTCTGCTGATCGTAGACTCCATAACCTTAGCGCTGCCTATTGATTTGTGAATGCCTATCTTGAGTCTTGTATCTCCCAGTAGAGGGCTCCAGATTGCTCATGATCCTTCTCAGAACATTCTTAGGTTGCAATTAATGTGGTAAGGTTTCTTTGAGTCTTCTATGATTTCTTGCTTTTGTTTGTTTGTTTGGATTCCTGTGATATAAGATCATGTAGTGCTGGTAAGTCGTTAGGTTGGCTATCCTATGCGATCTTTTTCTATATGATTTCAATTCAATTGGTTGGCAGTTGACATGTGTAGGCACCCTTGAATATTCGAATTTGAATCTTTGGGTCTGCACATGTGTAACATCCAGGATGTAATCACTCAGACATGTTCTTTTATCTGGCAGGGCCTGTACTGAACACAGGTATGTGCACGGAGCTTTTCCAGTTTGATACAGCGGCAGCTGCTAGTTCAACAGGGCAGGGCTCCACTTCTGAAGCCAAGAACGTGGCAGAGTCAGTTGCAGCCAAAGCTGCACAGGGTAGTCCCCACAACATTACTTCAACACTGTCAGGTCCTGTCGCACCTCGTAGCCGCCGGGACCCATTCGCAGTTCCCCTCCCTCCAGTGAATCCAAAGCCTCCAGCTAAAGGCGAAGGGACCCGCAATGGAACGGATCCAAGGGTAGAGAATATAGTTAGAGAGCAGCTGCACGGACAGAATATGCGCGATGGAATTTCTAGCATGGTGGTGTCAGTAATGGCAGGACCCGAGGAGTATGGAGATAGTAGGAGAAAGGGGACCAAAGGATTGTCTCGAATTTTTGTAGTGGTTCTCGTTGACAATCAGAAGTACGTTACGTACTCATGCATGCTTCCTTTCGGTGGCCCCCAAACTCATGTAGTTGCGGAGTGATACGCGGACAGGGCTTCAGTGGACAGGTGATCTTTCTCTACTTTGATCTGTATTGTCTTGCTCTTGGTCCACCATTATGTGAAATTCCTCTCGATAGGTGTTTGGATTTGTTCTAATTGGTCATTCTGTAGTACTAGGTTGCAGAACTTCCTCTTAGCATATTTATGGCAGTTCAAAATCTACGAAGAGGGAATTCTACTGTAGAGTACGATGGGACTTACTATCACACTACCAAAAAACTGGGGCTTCACAATTGGAAGCAGTCGTTGGTCATATGGGTGTTATCAGAAAATTCATGTGACATTACTAACTGTACCTGTTTGTTTGCATAGTCAATTTCGTCTTATTGTCTTACTAGTCGAGTGGATACATTGTTGTTCTGCCATCGTTTAATGAATCGAGTTTTTGTATACAGGACGGTTACATGTATACAAGCGCTCAATGTTTTCTGTTCAGAATGCCTCAACTTCAAGCTCCACGTTTGTGCATATGTACAGTAAAGTTTACTGTACCTCACTCTACATTCAGTGTCTCAGCAATTGATACATTCTTTTGAGACTTGGGCAGATTACAGGCCTGGACTACAACAGGCTCAGGAGAATTCAGAGCTAGCGAGCTCGTTCCCAATCTGTTGTAGAAACCCTCTTTAGATTTGCACTAATTAGTGTAGTTTAACATAGATCTGAAGTGACTAATTTGAACCTTGTTCTAATCAAACGGGAAGCTTGGAGGCTAGCGTCACCATTAGCACGTGTACACTGCCAAGAATACAATTCGATGCATTGTGATGGTTTTGATCGTGGAGAGTTTTTGAAGCTGGAACATGTAGGGATTACCAGGGTCTTCTTGTCTGAGAATATTTTCCTTTTAACCCTAAACTCATTTCCTACCATCCAAGTGTATCACAGTTAATCATATCTTTTCATGGGTCGGTTCTGGAAGCAAGCCGATCCATTCTTCCGCAGGTGACTTCTGAAGGTATTGAGTTTTTGATCCTGAGTAAAAATCACTAGTGAAACATACTCTGTAATATGCATCTACTAGAATTTGCCTTGGTAATTATACAAGACATGCCTACCTAGCTTGACAGCATCACCACTAGAAATCATGCAAGTTGTAAATGATTAAGGCTCTCAATGTAGAGTTTCATTTGTATTCAATATCTGGGTTTGATGATGATGTCACCTAACATTCACAAAATTCAAATGTAAAACTCTTCATGTAGAAGCTCTATGGGATTCTTTCACATATACAAAAATCAATAATCATAGTCAAATTTGAATATTGATATTTTATACTATTCAGATGCATTTCAAAATACATATTTACAAGAAATTGTTTTGATGAATTCTAGAAAGTGAGGGGATTTCCATTTGAGATAAACAGCCATTTTAATGTGCAAAAGAAAAAACCCAAATTGTGATTATATTTTGAAGACCATGTCTTCTAATTGTGGACTAGCAAGCTTTTTTGTTTTCTTTTTTTCCTTCTAAAAAAATTAAATGATAAAGTTGTAAGTTTGATTTAGGTCCATTTTAAAGAATTTTTAAAAAGATTTGAAAGGAATTTAATTCTATGAAATAAAATATATGTAATATATTAATATATATATTTAAGATTTTTATGCTTAAAATATTTTAGACCTCTCCTCATCAAGAATAATACCCACTGACTCGATAAGCTTTAGTAGTATGTCATTTGTACCACCTATAAAATGCTTGAAATCGGTCATTGGCTCTATCTTCTCATAGCACAACAAGAGTAGAGCAGTACAGCTATCGCAATAACAATGATGTGATGGGTGATAATAGGAACATTAGATGAAGAAAAATCATTTTATGAGGACAAATACCTACATCTCGGCTGTTGGTGTATACAAATGAGCATGACACCAATAATTTATAAATGCATTATGTTTTATATAATAAACATGAATAATACATAAAAATTTAAACATATGTAATCAACACATAAAAAATAAAATATTAATATAAAAAATTTACATATTTGTTTTTTTATAATAAATATTAAAATACATTTAAATTATTATAATATTTTATAATAAGCAAGTAAAATGTACTTGATTAATTTGGATTAATGTAATTTTATTATTTTATACTTCAAAAAGAAAGATTATAAGATATTATTTCAAATACAAGTTTAAAATAAACCAAAAAATATATAATTATTTAAAGTTAAATTAAATTACAACTTCAAAAATTGTTTAGTGTAGACTTCAAAATGGCTTGTGAGCAGGGCTGGCCTGCAAATCTGGAGCTCAAATGACTTCAGTACGCAAAGCATCGAGCACTGATTTCTCGAGATCATAGAAGGTGTTAACCAAAATGACGTCTGCCTTGCGAAACCTCAAGTGGCTTAACTGCATCCAACTGTACGAGCCGGCATTCACTATCGGAGATGAGAGATCCAACGTGCGTATGGGTGGGAGACCAGGAATGTCTGATAGAATAAGGTCGCGCGTTTCTCGAGTAATTGGAACACGACCCTCTTGAAACAGGCGGTTCGACTACAATCATGGCAGCAGTAGAAAGTCTCAAATGTCGGAAACTAACCGTAGTAGTTGAACCAAAATTGGATTCACCATCTTGCCATATGGACAATACCAGAAAACCTGAATCGGAAGCGAACTGAATTCCTCAGTAACACGTCAGGGATAATTCCAGACAACTACTAATCAGAAGAGGGTTAATCGATACATCATACCTTCAAATCGATTGAGAGGACACTGGCTGGGGACACGTACAACAAATGCTTCGCAATTCGGAGATTCTCCGCCGCTTCTTGGGCCCATGGCACAAACATGTCGTGCAAGATGCACAGTGGGGGCTCTGCGGGTTGCACGCCTCGCAGCTGAAGCGAATCCGGTGATCCGACATCTGTGACCACCTATTGCAACAACCGAATCACATTCAGCTCCTCCTCACGCACCTCCCTGACTTGTGTCTTCCAGTCATCGTGGGAGAGATCCGCCTTCTGGTCCCGCAACCCTAAAACTCTCAATGCCACCCCTTGAGGAGTCAAATCCGCACTACCGATAATCTTCTCCAACTCGAAAGCGTGCCTGTCTGAGGTCACAATGGTGATCACAACTCCCGCAGCTGCCAAATGCTGTGGAAAACTGCAAGAACGGGATGGCGTGCCCGGCTGAGGAGTTGGGCACAACTACCACGTGGGCCGCAGCTGACTGGGACTCCATCGCACTAGACTTCTTCAACTTCAATCAGCCAGATTTACACTAACATGCGCCTACCGCTGCACTTTCAGATGAGTATTATCTGATTTCGGATCTTTACGGTCGTGTCCAGTAGAGGTGTCGACGAACCAGAGCTGCTCAGACATGTCTCCGCAGACGCATTCCGGGATCCAAGCAGCTGTCTAGCAAGTGGGTAGCAACTGAAGAGCACTCGTCAGATTTCAAAAGACTCCTCGGATATTCGTCTCCCTGTCGCAGATCACCTCCACAATGCCAATGGAGAACCGTGACTAGACAACTATTCTGCAAACACGAATTGGGATTTGCTTGTTTCGGCACTTATGGTAAGTGCTTGACGTGCAGTTCTTGCAGGTCGCCAACACTAGTAGTGCTTTTACCAAGAGCAAGTATCTGTGTGTGCCAAACCATGTGCAACTGTAAGCACATGATGTTGAGGTTGTGAGCATGTAAAAAGGCTTCTAACCTCTGCATCATGTAACACTCACTTGGAAGTGGCTTGTTAGAAGTTTGGGACTGCACCCACATGGAAGAAGACTCAGGATTGCAAGGAAGTTGCATATGGAGTGCAAGATGTACTGAATTGACCCAGTCTGGTGACAGAATTGTCCATGCTAAATGATGCACTTGCAGATAAAATGGTGTGGGGTCTTGTTGGACAAAAGGTTGGACAAAAGTCGTTGCCAAAGACTCAAAAAGGGCAAACAAACTTTGAAAGTTTTTGGTGTGGGAGGAAGGTCTTGTTTGCATTGGCAAAATGGAGGTGAAGTATTACCTTTGGTTATTACAAAACTAGGGACTTGTTTTACTGCTGGGGCCGAATTTCTCCTAGAACCGTACCATGATGCTTTTTCTTCTTCATCCATGAGTAGATGAGGGCAATATTAGCAAAGTTAAAATGCATGTCCTTGCCTGGCACTGCCTGCCTGCTAAAATTGGACCGAGGGGAGCAGAGGCCGAAGTGGCTAAGGCAAAAGAGGGGGAGTAGGGGAGAAGCAACTAAGTACTAAGAAAAGGGGTCAAAAAGCGAAACATATGTGTGGCACAAGCACCCAGGATCGATCATCAGAGCTGTTGAATACTAATGGGCTCCTCAACAAGTGTACCAGTCTTTTCAAGACAAGAACTTTCCTGCAAATCTCACTTGAATTAAATTGATCTAGGTGCTGCCTGGCTCGTTGTCCATAGGCAACATGTTGGACAATACCCAGATCATCATGTGGATGGATGAAAATCTCATATCATTATATGGATGGTATAGTTCTAGGGGAGATTTTGCCAAAGCCCATGTTTCGCCTGACTAAAGAATAACATGAATCTAAATTAATATAGTTTGACTTTTGGGTTCACTTTATAATAACATGCTTCTACCTTCACTACTTATATTTATAGGATGTTGTTAATGCCATCACAGTTTTTATTGTTGTCACCACAATGTGCCATCCACTACATGCCACCACAATTTTGCTACCGCCACCACAAGCTACCACCTATTTGACATATTTTTTTAGTTTTTTTTATTATTTTTAATTCCAATAAAAAATTTGGTTAATATTTTTAAAATATTTTTTTTTCAAGTTATATAGATTGTAAGTTTAATTTTAATAAACAACAATTGAAAAGTTAATAGGAATAAGTTATGGTGGTAATAGCAAAAATTATGGTGGTAATAGCAAAAATTATGGTGGCATTAGCAATATCCTATTTACATTGCTTCAACTAATCCTTGTGGCTAAATTCAAACTCATGTCAAAAGTTATCTTAATATTAACTTTTATACCACCATAATTTGTCAACATCAATAATATTCATTTAAAATTTGTAACTTATATTTTTGAGATAATTTTTTTCAAGAAACTAATGGTTATATTAGAGACATAAAACTATACAAAAACTTTTAATTTCTAAAAATAAATCTAACTTTATTAAAAATATATATATCATAAGTATTTTCTATCATTTTTATATTTTTTAAACAAAGTTTTAGATTTATTTTTTATAAAAACTTTCAAAGGCTTTAAATCTTTAGCAAAAAAAATTGGTACAAGTTTGTACAATAATATTGTTGGTGATTTTAAAATTTACTACTAAATGCTTTTATAATGAATTAAGAAAGTGCAAAAAATAACTATATGAGTCTAAGTCTTTTAAAAACTATAAGAATAATTTAATATTTTATGCAAGAAATTAGAAGTAACAAGACCTTAAATCTTCTATATTACTTAAGTTTACCTTAAGTTTTATGTACTATAAATTAAATATGTATATTACCTTAAATTAATAGTAACATTGTTAGAATTTTATATATGAATATATATTAGTATTCCTTGAAAGAAATAAAAAATTATTTTGATCTTGATATGGTTTTAAAAAAAATAGATTTGTACAAGCTATATATATATATATATATAATTTATGCAATGACAATTATATTTTTTAATAAAAGATATTCAAAGTACACTTAAAAACAATATCACAAATATATCATCTAAGTATTGACATTGCTACTATACAATTGATATTTAAGAATATATACAACCATTATTTAGACCCATTTACAATTAATTATAGAATAATCTTGTAATGTTTAGAAATTCTATTTATATTAAAAATTTATTTAGCATTTAAAATATTTTATTATATTTTAATAATACATGTATATTTTTTTAAATGGAACTTTATTCATGTATCTCGTGTATTAAGATCTCAATAAAATAATAATAAAGAATTGTTAAATAATACTATCAAAATTACAACTTGTTGGTGATTAAAAAAAACTAAAATCTATACCAAGATTAATGTTCGAAAAATCTAAATCTTATTGCACATGAAGCAAGTAATATAATGTGATATAAGTATCTGTAAAAGACAATAATTAATTGATTGATTAATTAAAAGAATTTTTTAGTATTAAAATTTACAACAACAATATTTAAATTTTAAAAAATGAGAAATTTTTTTAAAAAGAAAAATACATCCAATCTAGCTCCTAAGCTGACTCCAAAGACATGTCCATGGGTGATTAAGCTAAAAAAACAATACACAGACAAAGGACATTCAATTTAAGAGATTGAATTAAGCCACAATGCACATTTGACAATGATTAACTGAAAACGATCTATACGACTAGAATTTTATTTTGCACAGAGAAAATAAACTATTTTCCAAAAACAAAAAAAAAACTAAACTAATATATTCATTGTGAACTTGACTATGAACAACAAAAAAATTCTTGTATTTGACATTCAAGTCTTAATTTATTCTATAACTACCACACATGATATCTTTTTAGTCAGTATAAAAGTCATAATGGAAGAATACCTATTAGCAATGAGTGCATTCGTTGTCAAATTAGCAAAAAGCCAAATCATGTTAACACTAAAGAATCCATGCCATAAATCAACAAAACAAAACAAAACAAAACAAAAAAAAAATTATTTTTTTATTTATTTTAAAACACATATAAAAATGATGGACAAAATGAGAGGTCACTACAAAAGATAAATAATCTAAACTATATCCAAAGTGTGCACGAAGCAGATGCAAAACCTATAAAGGACATGAGTAAAAGTATACCATCCATACAAAGTCACGTACTCACAGCAAGTTTAATCATTAGGCCACTTAGCTACAACAGATTTATTCATAAAAAGGTGCCAGGTCAGGGAAGAAAACCTGTTCACATTGCTCAACCTCATACTGCAGCCCCCGCAGGTGACTTGGCAATGCATTCACAGGTGAATGTCACCAGTTGGCTGAGTACGTAAATAAGAGGGAACTCGGTGGTCCAGCAGTGACGAACCCTCTCAGAAGGACTGCAACCAGTCGAACATCTGCGTCGGCTCACACATCATTCGGGTCAAGTCCGGAGGGAAAACAATACCTCAGCTATTATCCAAGTCATCCTAAATCCAGTTTCGAAGACTGCCCATGAACAGTCAACTCCTGCAAGCAGACTCGCAATTTAACCCCACCAATCCAGTCCCACTTTTTCTCACCCGCATCCGTACAATGACCCTACATTGAGCATTTCATCATCATCTACGGCACATTGGTGCAGCACATCACACACCTTTCATAAAACAACAATCCGCTGTATATACAATGCAGAGTTTTTGTGATACGAGATGCATTTCACTCCCAATTTCACCCGTACCAAAGTGGCTCAGTAACCTCCCTGTTGTGCAAGGAACTTCACTAATCACTCGAACGGTACCCTCAACTGACTGTAATACCAACTGTCGTACGCAATTCTACAATGTATATGTGACATAAAGAACTTGGGACTCCCAATATCCAATAGATACAGATCCTCGAAAAACGTTCTGCCCATCTTGCACAATCGTGACAATTGTTACGATTTGATACACCCTGTGCCAAGTCTGTCGCGCCTCCTACACTGCCATCACGTCCTCGCCTACTACACAATCAGCTACTCCACTACTCGGCTGTGACAACCGTCACCCACGCCCCGCTATGCACACATTACATACACACGCCTCCAATCATGAACCTTATTCGCAGCTTCCCCTCGCCTCCTCCCTAGCTACAGAAAGCACCCGAAAAATACTGCTCCACCGACTCCACCACGTACACGTTCGGCGCGATCGGTGAAGCTCCGCCACCCGACACATGCAGCTGGTGCCGAACGAACGGCGCCAACCCCGCATTGATGTCCCTCGACGTGTCCACATGCCAGTCCGGCTCCAGCTGCCGCACGAACGACGTCCTGCCCGTCTCCGTGCTGCAAAACAACACCTTCTCCCGGTTCAATTTCCCCTCCGAGAACAACCCCACCGCCTCCAGCGCCCCCATCACCAACCCCTCGCTCGCATCGTCCACCACCCGCGCCACCAAGTACAGGTCGCAGGTCCGGGCGATCTCCAGCAGCACTTCCACCACCGCCGGCCGCACCACCGCGTGCTTCTGCACCTCCTCGGGACTGCTTTCCTCCAGAATCACTCCCAGCAGCTGGCATGTCATCTTCCTGCTCCCGTTCAGCTGCCGACGCACAATCTGGGTCACGCTCAGCTCCCCTGTCTCGCTCACCCTGCCCTCCGCCGGGCTCCCTCGCTGAGTCGCCTGCGTGATGGACGTCGCCACCGCCGTGGACAAAGCCCCTGGCACGGAGTCCATGGAAGCCCCCCCAGGAGCCCGCGATGCCGATGCCGATGCCGACGCCGCGTCCGCTCCGTCCCTCTTGTCCACGCGAGGGTGCGGCCGGGCGCCCGGGATACGCCAGCACTTCCACGTCCACCACAGCGCAATGGCTAACCCCGCCGCGGCCCCGATCGAACTCGCATTCTTGTTCCGAAACACGAACCCCAGCAAATGAGACAGCTTCACCGTCAAGCTCGCGTTGATGCCCCGAAACAGCTGCACGAGCTCCTCCGCTATGGAATCGCCCATCCTCCCCACCCGCGCTCAGCCGCGCCCTAATACCTCCGCCTCGCCCTTTTCTTGGCAAGCGATGCCCTGCCTCTCCCACGCGCGCCCCTTAACCCTGATGCGCAACCCACCTCACACCTCACTCACTCGCGACCATCGTATCTGTAGGGCGCGCACGCGAGACACCACCGCGACCTCGAAACGCCTCCGCCTACAAAAACCAGGCACGCTAATCCTGCACTCCCTCCATATCCTCCAGCACGTGGCCCACAATCAAACCCTCCCCGGCCAGCCAAACCACACCAACCCACCAACCACCGGTGCTCACAGCACGCAGAACGTCCAACCCTTCTGCCCACAACACCCACCGAAACTCTCCGGAGCGCCCCGAAGCCCGGCCTCCCGCGTCGCAGCTGGTGCGATCAATTCGTGGATCGGTCAATTCCAAAACGTACAAGAACTGGAAACCCTAGACAGAGCGTCGCGTATCGTATCCGAGCCCCTGCGCGCGATGAATTGGATTCGGGTCGCGTGGCGTGGCGTGGCGTGGCGTGGCCTGGGTCGCGGCAGCTGGGAAGCAGGATTGCCCGATCACCTGCTTGCCCGGTTGGGCTAGCGCGTGAGATGTGGAGAGAAGGATTGTGTTCGGTGCCGGGAGGAAGGGATTGCGTTAAATTGTTTGTTATCATAAAAAATTTCTTTTTGCAGGTTCTAATTATGTGGATGTGTTGCTAATTAGTGTAATGAAGGTGTGGCTCAATCTCACATTCTGTGTGGTTGTGGGCATTTCCAAAATGTATCTACCATTAATTTGGATTTTTTAGACAATATTCAAAAGAATCGAGAGGCTATTATGATGTTGTGTATACATATATATATATATATATATATATATAAACCAAAATATTAGTATTTTATTGTCCTTTAGCAACCACATTAGCAATATTTCTTTTTTTTGACTTTAAGTTTTAAGTTTTAAAAATATTAATTTATAGACTTTTTTTAACTTCTTAAAATCTCAATTCAAGAACCATGATTGAATTTAAACCTAAAATATGTTTACTTAGTTAGGCCTAGAAATAATAAATTATTTTATTATTACAAATTTTTATAGACCAATTTAATTATCTAAATTGTGTAGTTAAAAAAGTTTCATCTTATAATTAATAAAACCATATTTGTTCTTAAAACCAATATTTTCTATAAATTATTTGGATTTTAATCACTTTAATTATAAAAAATAATTATATAAAAATTGATATAGTAATTTTTAAAAACATATAATTTACTTGTCATTTGTTATTGACCTTTGTTTAATAATAAAAAAAATTACAATCACATCAAAAATATACATAAAATATATAGATTTTGTTATTTCTATTAAATAGTACATAAATTCACAATTACAATGATTTTTTTTTTATCACCATGTATACTATATATATACATGTTGTTGCTAAAGCTATAAAACATCTTGTATTGTTTGAAAAGTTATTGATCCTTATTGATTCTCTTTGTCCAACATAATATCTTGATATTAATCTTCATTTATTCATATCCTCAACATTTGGTTGCTAGTTAGTCAACTTGAGAGGCCAATTGGATTTCTTCCACTTAAGACCAATTCTTATCTTCAAACAATGAAGTTTAATTTTTCTCTCTTTATCTTTCCTTGTAACAACTCTTTTTAAAATGTTGCAATTAAGTCATTCTATGCAATAATACAAATGTTTATCTACACCACTTCTAGGCTCTTTGGAATCAGATTTTAATTTAACACACAATATATGAGAATACACTAAAATTTATAAAAGAATTTTTTCACATTAAGATGTCAACTTGTACACATACTTATTTGATACACAATCAAACAAGGGTTCAATTGCTTGCTTGACTCTTGTTAAACCTAATTGATGTTATACAAAAACTAAAGAGTTTAATTTTCCAATCTAATAATACCACCTCTAAAACTCTGTACATGACTTCAACAACATTAATATTACACATACTCTTCTCACAACAATCTCCTAATTTATCAAGTTGCATGGCCTTAGCAATCGCTTTTGTGTTCAAGTTCACACTGTGTTCAACTTTTTTTTTGTTCATTCCTTCTAGATTCAATTTCTCAGATTTTTCTACTACATTATTTCTTTAACTTAAAGAACTATGTGATTGCTAATTCCCTACCATGACATATATTAGCTTTAACTTAACTCATTAGATCAACTGAATTGATTGATTCAATTCAATTGAGTATGGTTTTTACTAATTTTACTTAACTAAGTGAAGTCTCTTATTAAAAATTATAAGTACAAGTTTATTATTATATATAATCATCATTATTATTAAATTCAAATTATGTTTTACCACAAGTTTAATAATTATGTTTATAATATTTTACGTAAATATTTTAAATCAATTTATTTCTAGGTATGTGTACACTAAAATTTGCTTCTTAAATCCAACAATTATTTTAGGACTATTTTTTAATCAACAACATAAGATCCATTCAATACTCTTGGACAAATCAAACATGCAGCCTACTTTTGAAGTACATCAACGCCCACCAAAACAGCAACTGGAGCGGGGAGGGAAGCAGAAGCGGGACGGGAGCGTGTCGTCGCGAGTGGCGGAGCAGAAAATGCGGCCCTCGTGCTCAACCAGCCCAGGCCAAGTCCAGCCCAGCCAAACCCAACGCAATCCCTTCCTCCCGGCACCGAACACAATCCTTCTCTCCACATCTCACGCGCTAGCCCAACCGGGCAAGCAGGTGATCGGGCAATCCTGCTTCCCAGCTGCCGCGACCCAGGCCACGCCACGCCACGCCACGCCACGCGACCCGAATCCAATTCATCGCGCGCAGGGGCTCGGATACGATACGCGACGCTCTGTCTAGGGTTTCCAGTTCTTGTACGTTTTGGAATTGACCGATCCACGAATTGATCGCACCAGCTGCGACGCGGGAGGCCGGGCTTCGGGGCGCTCCGGAGAGTTTCGGTGGGTGTTGTGGGCAGAAGGGTTGGACGTTCTGCGTGCTGTGAGCACCGGTGGTTGGTGGGTTGGTGTGGTTTGGCTGGCCGGGGAGGGTTTGATTGTGGGCCACGTGCTGGAGGATATGGAGGGAGTGCAGGATTAGCGTGCCTGGTTTTTGTAGGCGGAGGCGTTTCGAGGTCGCGGTGGTGTCTCGCGTGCGCGCCCTACAGATACGATGGTCGCGAGTGAGTGAGGTGTGAGGTGGGTTGCGCATCAGGGTTAAGGGGCGCGCGTGGGAGAGGCAGGGCATCGCTTGCCAAGAAAAGGGCGAGGCGGAGGTATTAGGGCGCGGCTGAGCGCGGGTGGGGAGGATGGGCGATTCCATAGCGGAGGAGCTCGTGCAGCTGTTTCGGGGCATCAACGCGAGCTTGACGGTGAAGCTGTCTCATTTGCTGGGGTTCGTGTTTCGGAACAAGAATGCGAGTTCGATCGGGGCCGCGGCGGGGTTAGCCATTGCGCTGTGGTGGACGTGGAAGTGCTGGCGTATCCCGGGCGCCCGGCCGCACCCTCGCGTGGACAAGAGGGACGGAGCGGACGCGGCGTCGGCATCGGCATCGGCATCGCGGGCTCCTGGGGGGGCTTCCATGGACTCCGTGCCAGGGGCTTTGTCCACGGCGGTGGCGACGTCCATCACGCAGGCGACTCAGCGAGGGAGCCCGGCGGAGGGCAGGGTGAGCGAGACAGGGGAGCTGAGCGTGACCCAGATTGTGCGTCGGCAGCTGAACGGGAGCAGGAAGATGACATGCCAGCTGCTGGGAGTGATTCTGGAGGAAAGCAGTCCCGAGGAGGTGCAGAAGCACGCGGTGGTGCGGCCGGCGGTGGTGGAAGTGCTGCTGGAGATCGCCCGGACCTGCGACCTGTACTTGGTGGCGCGGGTGGTGGACGATGCGAGCGAGGGGTTGGTGATGGGGGCGCTGGAGGCGGTGGGGTTGTTCTCGGAGGGGAAATTGAACCGGGAGAAGGTGTTGTTTTGCAGCACGGAGACGGGCAGGACGTCGTTCGTGCGGCAGCTGGAGCCGGACTGGCATGTGGACACGTCGAGGGACATCAATGCGGGGTTGGCGCCGTTCGTTCGGCACCAGCTGCATGTGTCGGGTGGCGGAGCTTCACCGATCGCGCCGAACGTGTACGTGGTGGAGTCGGTGGAGCAGTATTTTTCGGGTGCTTTCTGTAGCTAGGGAGGAGGCGATGGGAAGCTGCGAATAAGGTTCATGATTGGAGGCGTGTGTATGTAATGTGTGCATAGCGGGGCGTGGGTGACGGTTGTCACAGCCGAGTAGTGGAGTAGCTGATTGTGTAGTAGGCGAGGACGTGATGGCAATGTAGGAGGCCTGACAGCGAAGAGTGGTGTTAGACTTGCTTTGCAGCGTATTAGTGGTAGGCATCGGATTTAGTGTACGTTTGAGCTGAAATCTGCGGTTTGCAAATCTCATGTCTGAAGTTTTGGAAGTGTGGGGATAGCTGTTTGAATGAATGCTGGGTGGTGGAGATGTCTTTCCTTGAGGGAGGATATATTTTGTTGCGGTACTTTGAGTTTTGTGCAAGGTAATGTATGGTTTATCGTGTGAAGTCCATGCAGCATCTCAACTTGCCACCGCTTTTTCGTTTTTGTAGTTGTCAGTCTTGTGGACTGTGGATGAGATTGGTTTAGCTGCTGTTGGAGTATAGTTGCCAAATTGGGGGTGGAACAGAATTAGCGACACACTCGGAAGTTTGTGCTGGATGGGCATAATGTTTGGCGTTGATCTTTATGAGCCGCATTCGTGCAAGTCGCGAGGGGATACAGTGGTATTTTGGAGACGCATACTGTACAGTAGTGTACGACAATTTGCTCTGTAGTCAAGTGAGGGTACGTTACGAGTGATTCGCACAGTCGTCTGCAGAACTGGGTGGTGTCAATCACCGTTGCGCTGGTGAAGTTGGGGTGGAATGCATGTACTGTCACAAATACACTGCATTGTATATTGAATGGATTGTTGTTTCGTGAAAGATGTGTATTGTAAAACAAGAATACTCTGTACATGGTGATTAAGTGGTTCATCGTGTGAAGAGGTGGACATGTGTTGGGGTTTAAGTGAGTCTTTTTGCAGGGATTGAAGTATTCCTTTTAGCCTGAAATGGTTTGTCACTGCCGCACCGCGGAGTTTCACGTACGATTTTCTCTGATGATTTTGTTGTGAAGGGGTGAGATTCTAGCAGTGAAACTACCAGCGTTGTATTCTACTCTTCCTCTGAAGTCCCTGTAATGAACGAGATAATTTTTTTACGTCGCAACAGCACGTCTTTCCTTCACTGCCTGCACTTAGGATTTCTAACCGCTTGTCGCGTCGCACAACCGTCACTGAGTCGTGAGAGTGTTTCGAAGTTAAGAGCGGCTTTCAATCAAGGACTTGACAGGCGTACACCAAGTGCAAGATGTAAGGAATCATTAGAATTGATGCAGTAGAAAGTATCAAAGTTGTCTCAGTAAGTCGGGGGTTATAAAATAGCCTCTACATCTCGCTGGAAATATATTGCAAATTTTCTACTCGGATTCAGAAACCCTTGTTCTCTCTTATCAGACTGTCAGCTAATCAATTGAAGTTTAGTTGAATGAGCTTGAAATACTTCGAATTTTATTGGAACAAAGGAAATCAAATTATGCATTGTAGATCGTCGATACTGCCCCTCATGACCATTTACTTGCGCGTGTCATCACCAGGGGACGCTCGCTAGTAGTCAAATTATCAATTCCTTTGAAACTTCTCTACCATCGTGCTATGAACGATGGCACTTATCGCTCTAGTTTCATTCTCATACTTTCTTGAATCGTATTTCCTAATAATTGTCTCCACATGTTTTGTTTGAGATGCTCTAATTACTCCAACGTTATAATAACCCTTCACGACTTCACTCATGAACTAATGACCTCATATTGAGGTGAACATGAGCAACATATATTTCCATCTGCACTCTGTTGAACTTCAATCCTACGAGGTCCATTATTCTTCTGAAGGAACTTCTACAAATGACGCATTCAATTTAGCATCGCATTGTATTTCAATCTTCTTACAGCTGTAGAGTAACTTCAAATCTTCAGCCTCTTGAGGATCATCCATGAGCGTTTCAAACGAATCTGAACATAGGTTAGATATTCAAAGTTGATTGAATATGCAAAATCAGCCCGTCACTTCGAGGGAATCCAGATTTTTATTAACTTGTGTTGACAGGTAAAGGATGTACTCTCTGTCAACGTCTGTCAAAGTATACTTCTATCAAAATCTTTACGGCTAATAAACAGGATTTTGAATGATCACCCTTACGTCAGCATCCAACAAAGAATACTTCTACTTTCCCCCGGACCCCCGAATAGCAGCACCTGTATTTTCAACCTGGAATGAATAACCACAACTCACTTTTAAAGACACTACTAATGGTTCTAGCGATTTGCACGTTGGCATGCGTTCGGCACAACGAGATGGAATCTCGTATTTTCACTACATGAAAATAAATAAATAAAATTGCACTTGCAGTGTGTATACATTTTTACATATAGATTGATATGGGAACCTTAGATATTCACCAGCATTAGTAATCAGAACTGAAGAATTTTCTTCGTCTGTAGGTTTCGGTTACGTCTACACACCTTCACAGGAAAGTGCTTCACAGATCATACGTAAACGCAAGCATCTCTAATAATGTTCAGTCTTATCTTCCTAAGATCATAACTCAGGCAGTATCATAACGGTGACTCTTGGCATTTCACTTCATAGTCAACAGGAAAACGCTCAAATTCAGTTTCTTCGGACGAGATAAGTGACGTGATTACGGATTCTATATTGTACCTGGTGAAATATATATTTCTGCATGTTACTGAATTCATACAGATCAGCTAGTGCTTGAGCCCTCACGAGAACGGATCCTATCTCTCATCTTCAAGAATTCATAGATCGTCTTAGGTAACCGGAATCCTCAAAACTTGCCCTAAGTCTAAGACTATCCCGTGGCAAGTCCAAGTCCAGGTGAAGAATCCTCTACAGTTATCAGTGACAATCACCTGAATACCAGAATTCTTAAACAAGTCCCAAATACTTTTTCATTCGCAAAAGTTGCCTGAGAATAAATATGCTTCAAATGCAGGCATAAAACTAGGAAAAAACGAAAATACGTAACACCCCACAGTTACATAGCACGGACAAATCCACTCAAGTCCAGCAGATAGAGGTCCTCCGCGAACAAAAATTCACATAAACCACAATCCATCTTAGACGTAGTGCTTCTTTTACTGGTCTTGCGATACACCCTTGTAGGATTCATGTCCCGCAATTGGAAAGGTTCCTTATAAACATGTGAGGAATCAATGCGTTCCTCAAGAAGAAATGAACCATCACAAGATCGATAAAGAGCTGGAAGAGAAAAAACTCCAGAAAGAAACAAACCCAACCGTCGAATTATTTCTCGCTGAGCTTGGGTTGATTCCGAATGGCTCTATCACAACTCGAAGAACGAAAATCATTGCTACTTCAGCATTGAAGTGAACACCTAACCGTGAAAACCTGAACAGCTCGCAGCAATTCCAAGAATCACGACAAGGCTGTACACCACCAAAACAAACAAAACCCTAATTGGCCTCGGCTTCTTCCTCCGCTGCGAGACGCTCCAGAGCCTGCTTGTGCGCCCAGGTCTCGATCCGAGTGTCAGGCTTCGCCGTGAGCCCGACTGTGAGCACGAGCGTGGTCAAAATCCCGGTAAGATAGTAAGGTGCTTCCCAGTCTTCCCATTTGCGCTTCTGGCCGGGTGCGAGGGGTGTCTCCCCGAACAAAATTCCATTGGGACCCTCCTGCGTCCCCGGCGCAAACCAGCTGCCCCCTCCGCCGTGACCTCCCCGATGCCTCTGCATCTGCATCACTCTCCGCACCAGCCCCATCCTCGACGCCATCGCTGCCGCTGAAACCCCGATGCGATTGAAATGTGCAAGCGCAACACGGCACGACAGAATGCCAAGGCAAATGCGCCCTCGTAACCTGTGCCCTAAAACCGTGAAACGGCACCTAAAGGAAATGAACCCTTGCAATCTTCACCCTAAAACCGTGAAACTACACCGAAGGCAAATACTTTTCCAAGTTTTGACTTCCTCGCTGACAACATTAGGTTGAGCGATGGAATGAAGCCGAGTGAAACCCTACTTTCGTTAATATCTTCAACATTCTTTTCTCCTACGTTGAAAGGTTTTTGTAAGCTTGAATATTCTCACACAAATCTAAAACTGTCTTCATTCACCAACACTTTAGAAAATCGTAATGTTCAGTTTATGTGTTTATGATAAATAGTAATTTGTTAAATTATTCTTGATATTGGATCCAGCGTTTGTGAATCTATTGCGTGTATGTTCATGATCATAGACTTGTGCAGTGGAACAAACTTGACATGACTTCCTTACCTAAATGGTAATAATTTACAAATTGAATTTTTTCTCTAGGTTTGTTTGGCTTTAAAGTATAAGTTTCTCAATCCAGAATATAAACTTTGTGAGTACAACTTGCAAGGATAACTTTTGTTGGTACAGGTTTGTGATATTATTAGAATTACTTTTGGATATTGTGCACATTCTGAGAATTTTTTTAAGTGTAGTTGGATCCATGCACCTTGCAATTAGCTCCATTCACAAGTCATTTATAATATAGCTTTGTCTGGCAAATATGTAAATGTACATAAATTGCAAATTTTAATTCAAAAATGCGATTTCTGGATAACCTCCTTTGAGGTTTTTTTAAACTTCAACTTAATTGTTTGATTTGAGAAAGATTTCACTAAAATAGTTAACTTAAAAAATTTGGCTGACTAACGTCAATACTCCAACAATCACATTAGGCTGGCCGTTGCTCGTGTTTGCTACTCGCAATTAGATCCACCACAAACCAACAAGTCAAATGAGGTAAAAATGAACAAACAATAACGGGTCAGTTTGTGCCATCCCTTGGAAGTCGGATATCTGGGTAGTTCACAAACACGCTATAATTGGCCAACACTCGGTTCAAAACATCATGATCAGCTTTCCAAATTAATGCTTCCCAACTCCGACCTCTGACGAGGACTCAACATCACCTTCCTTGCCAGGGTGCTGAGTTTTGTTTCCCAAACCAAGGGCCTCCTTGATTGCGGAGTTGCAACTCAAGCAACTCTAAGAGCATCATAAGTTACAAATGTACAGAAACATAGTATAAAATTTACAGGCAGAGTTCATAGCGAGAAATATTAGGACAGATCATGTTCCGTAGTTTCAATGTACATAACCAATTGAAAAGAAATTCGTACAGGTGATGTTAAGCTGTACGTAGAGAATTCTTCTGGATCTACGCAGAAGTGTGAGCTGGGTTTGAGGTTGATTTGTTCTGTTGTCTGCTCTTCTTCTTCCTGAAGATAGCCCCTTCTCGTAAGTACCGAGTAAATGAACTTAACGGGTCTTGCAGACCTTCCATCTCATACTTTCCAAAGCGCCAGTCTCGGACCGCGAATGGTCGATCCATCGGCACATCCAGACCCCCTGTTACAGCAAGCCTCTCATTATTGATTGTTTTACAAGTCGTGTAGCAAAACAGATGAATATTACAATTTTAACATGACACAATGGAAAAAATCAAAGCAAATCAACGAAAAAGTTTCGGCACCTGCAAACATAAGGCCTTGATCGTTGGTTTCTCGACAAAATGGTCTCGTCTTGCCCTGCCTAGCTTGCTCCTGAAGATCTTCCCATACAGCTTGCCGCTGCGACTTCGTTACCTTCCCGGTTTTTGACACCTGCGACAAGATGATCGAATAATCAAACTACAAACTTCCAATGAATTAAGATTTTCTAAACATTTTGCTTATAAACTGAACTTGACTACACTCAGTTCCAAAAGTAACAAAAACACCAACGAAAGTACCTAGGTCAAAAAGTGAAGTATAATACAGCACTTATACGGACATCGTTACCTCTGTATATAGATCATAGGAAGGACGGGGATAACGAGCGAGGTCTTTGTGTCGATCCACAGCACACAAACCAAACTTTGGACCATACCCATCAGCCCACTCCCAGTTGTCTGAGATTGTCCAGAAGCAGTAACCTTGTACACGTACACCCTGCGTAAATTCCGAGCCTTTAAGGTTACTGTGCAATCATATGTGACGTTTTAATTTTGATGATTTCTGACTAGTTTTAGCTATCTGATATTC
The DNA here is from genome assembly GCA_036785485.1 of Physcomitrellopsis africana. Lineage (NCBI taxonomy): Eukaryota > Viridiplantae > Streptophyta > Bryopsida > Funariales > Funariaceae > Physcomitrellopsis > Physcomitrellopsis africana. The sequence continues at coordinate 72,600 of JAWRVF010000015.1, read as the reverse complement.
TAATGAGTGACAGAAACTTTTGGGATAGCAAACTTCTCTGTGTACCTTATCCATCGCTGCTCGAACCGCAAGCAGATGCTCAATGATATATGGTCGACGAATGTAGTCAGTGGCGTCTGATACGCCGTTTTCAGTAATGATAAATTTCATATCGTGCTTTTTGTAGCGTTCATGAAACTCGATCAACATTCTGTACAATCCATCCGGATAGACACCCCGTCCAGATTCGCTGTATTCATCATTCTCTACGTTTTTCAGACCTGGAGCTGAGACTACCTCCTGTGGATTAAGAATTTCCACAGATCAATTAAATAATGATAAAAAAGAGAAAATCCACAAGTCCTTCAGCACATAATGCCTAACTCAGTTCAATAAATTGGAACGACCAAGTAATCTTCATCCACTTCCACCAGGACAAATGCACGTGTCAACTTCGTATGGCAACCTACCTGACCATAATAGTTGATGCCCATAAAGTCACACTTGTGTGCCACATCATCACAGTAAGCAAATCGTGTCATCCAGTTGCTGAAGACCACCAGAGGCGTGTCGAACAACCCATATGGCCGCATGAAGGACACATGATGTGATATACCTACTCTTGCAGGCTTCCTGGATTTACTGCTGGAAAGTACCACTACCTAGGTTAGTATAAACCCAAAAACAAAAACAAAAACAGGAATAATGCGAGATGGCATGAATGAAATTAGACGATGCTAAAGAAGCTATATCAGCAAAACGAATGTGCCCAGTGGTTCTATGAAATATTGTGAACAATATTGTATAGCAATTAGGTGAGGAAAAAATAATGAAAGAGGAAGTACCTGCTGCCATGGATGATATCATAAGCGTCAAGGTGAGCATCAGCCATGGCCTGCATAACGACCTTGAACACTCCTTTTGGCATCGCAGCTGTAACTGTCTCCAGCATGTCAGGATCTCCTCCTGGCCATGCACCAGCGCAGTAGGTGAGCATAGCAAATACATGGGGCTCATTGAAGGTAATCCAGTAGTCAACAAGGTCTCCATAATTATCCACTACTAACCTGCAGAAAATGCAAATGCACTCGTCAGAAATTGACCCAAAAAAATACATACCCAAAATACCAGAATTCCTCATAACAGCTCAAGAGCTTAATCACACTTTTTTTTAATGGTGAGCATATTAATCAACTACTGAAAGGTAGTAAGAACCATAAAGCACAAAACTGATATGCATAATTCACGATACTCTGTAAGAAACAAGAGACTGCTAAAGATTCAAAGAGCTATATTGAAAGCTGACCTTGTAAAATCTAGGAAGTACTTGATAGTCTTAGCGTCCTTCCATCCACCATATTTTGATGCCCATTGAGGCAGGGAGTGATGGAAGAGAGTCAGCATCACTTTCATGCCGTGGTCCAACACTCTTTGAATGATATACCGATACCGATCTACAGCTGCCCAATTCACCTGGTCCCAGCACATGACGAATGTGACAAGTAAATGGCTTGAACACAGAGACGGCAAATTTTCACAAAATCATGGCATGCAAAATAACGATTCCCACATCTAGAATATAGAAATTCAGAATTGCACCGAAAACTAACCCCCGCACATTTGGAGCCATGCGTTCAAAATCCTTCGCATCGGAGTTACAAGGGAACCTCGACAAAGAGGCAAGAACAATAATACCAGGATGCGCTAAAAATGACACTCACCGAATGTTTCAGACCATCGACAGGTTCGATGGGCATGATTCGGCTCCAATCAACACCCATTCGAAACACTTTCGAATGTGTACCTTGAGCGAGCTTAATCTCTGTGTCGGGTTGTGACCAGAACCGCAACCTTTCCTCTCTGTCAAATGCAACAAGAAACATATTAGTCCATGAATATACCACAGTCCTGGAAAACACTGCCTTGAAAGCAGGAGAAAGAAGCCAAGATGAACTTCCTGCCTCTCAATGACCACAATAAATAGAAGGTACTCACGGGTTGATTGCGTTCTGCCATGCAGCCACGTTATGTTTGACATCTTCTTCAGTAAACTTCTCAAAACCTCGAAGCATAGCTTCCATTGACAATTTTGCAAACTTTTTGGCTTTACGAGGAACATTCATGAGACTCGGTTCCGTTGTATTTCTGCTCCGAAAGCCGACACGCCGAGGCTTCTTGGAAGCCTCAGGGTCTAGTTCTTTGCTCATGGTCTCGAGCCTTTCCTTTTCTGAAATTTGTTCGCGACCATCTTTGAAAGTTTCTTCTACAACCTTGGTAGCGGCTTCTAGTTTGCTAGGGCTCTTATCAGTCTTCTCGGAATCAGTATCTGACTTGTATTTCTCAGATACAACCTCCCATTCACCACCTAGCCCATCACCATTTTTTCCGTTTCCACCTTCACTGGAAACCCGTCCAGTCCTAATAATATTTGGATTTTCACTGGAACCTTTCTCTTCTGAAGCTACATTTTCTTGAGAAGATTGCACAACATCCGAAATCTCGTCGCTTGAAACAGCTTTCTCACCTGAAATTGAAACTGAGTCTTTTGTACCTGCATTGGCCACAAAGCGTGAGCAGGATGCTCAGCGAGAGAAGAGAAACACAGACGTGAACATGTAGGATTTGCGGGTCCAAATAATATATACTAGAACACAAGAAATATTCGTAAATAATTTTTAACATCGTGCCATCACACATAGCATCGGAGTTAGACAAGCCAATTAGCCTATTACCACTACTAGTTAATACCTCAAGGCTTACCCAGGGTTCAAAATTCAACTTTCGGTCTACTGAGATACTTTACAATCCTTGCTTTCAGGTGTATTTCTGGACATGTTGTTGAAGAACCGGGAATAGAAACCTACCTTTCTTAATATCTTCAGCCTGCGCTTCTTCAGTTAGCGAAATTCCGGAATACGCTGCGGCAGAATCTTTTTCACCAGTACGGGTCTCGGGCGGATCTCCTGCAGGGTTGTCTTTGGGCTCACCAGCTCTTGCAAATTCCAGCCAAGCATCATCTAGTTTGTCTTCCACATGAGCCGGTGCTGTTGCAAGTGCAAAGAAGAAGCCTCCATCCTCAACTGCATGCAGGGGGTTTCAATTAAAATTCATAACTGGGCCCTAAATTTGAAATAAGTAAACGACCAATATAGCAGCAGAACCTTAGCTTCTGGGCCAGCAGATTGTGACTGTTCAAAGGTGAGCCTCTGAAAGTTTTGTACGACATGCTCACAATACGCACTCCCTAAACCTGTAGATCCTATGACACGGCCCAAACGGACTCCAAACAGAGAAAGACATTACCAAATTTCAGAACATACAAAAAAACACAAAAGGATGTATTATTATTCTTACTAGTGTAATACATCAAATGTATTATTATTCCTTCTAGTGTCGGGCTCTATCCAAGAAGCTTTTATTCTCTTCAAACGTAATTTCAGCTGTCAACGGATGAATTACAGAGGGCATACGCTTCAAGATAGGTATCCAACAAAATTGAAGCTCAAATAACATAAGACGGCCGTGAAAGGTAATCATAACTTCTCGAACATGACTAGCTTCGAGAGAAATACGACAGAGTAGTGTAATAATCCATGCAGAGTAGCTACATATACAAAGAAAATTTGCCACGAGGGAAATGCATTCCAGGAGAAAGATTGATTCAAACGGCCCATTACGGGATTCAACACACACCACTTCGCTCAAGGTTTGTTCTCGAAAAGAAAATATTGAAAATCCAAATAGAAGGCAATCAAATTTGCAAATCCTGTAAAAAGACCTTGTTCCACAGCGAGAGAGCAGTCGCGAGTGAGCTGACAGGTGAAAGAGGGATTCGCCTTCATTACAGGCAGGGGACGGAAAGCTAAAAGGCGAGAAACACTCACCTTCTTTGTCAATAGGAAACTCGGCCAGGACTTCCTTCGTCTCGTCCACCGGGTCGGGGAACGGGGCTATATTCTTACGATGGAAGTGCCGAAACGTTAACACATTAGCAACCACCGTAATTGCGCCCATCAGGCCCGCCACCTTGGTAGCATTCAGGAGAAGCACCATCGGTGCCATTTCTAAGAGTCGCCCTCTCTTCCAAAAACTACCTCCTCAGCCACCAACAAAATCCCCTTCCCCTCGCAAACGATCCCCTAATCTCCCCTCTCACAACAATTCTACAAACTCGACATCCTACGCCAATTCTCACTCTCACTAACTCCCGCGTCATTCCATTCTCAACCTCCCCCTCCTTGTCCTCCCACAACGATACCTTCCACGGAACGAAGCTAAAAGCGCCACGCTTCCCCTCCCCTCTTGACACCACACCACCACTTCCAATTGTCAAGCAACGCCAGCACGACACATAGTCACCACGGACAGACCAACAGTTATCTAATCAAGCTGAATCGAAAAGCAACCCTACCTACAAATAATACGACAACTCTGAAAGCGAGACCCCGCATCCACAGCAACGAGCTCGGTAGAATTAAGTTTCCCCAGGGGCAGCCCTAGCTGCAGGGAAGGAAATTTAAAAGGGAGATGCTGCTCAGGGAGAGGAGAGCAATGCAGGCCATCCCTTCGATAACCCTATCCGAGCAATTTGCGTGGTAAACTTACTTACACAACACCGAGATGAGCCGAAACCATGGACGAGCTTCTGTAAGGGATGACAAAGGCTCTGTTCGTGGGAGAAGCTCTCGCATGAGTGCCATTCCATGACGGTATAGTCGCGGTACAGCACCGCTACATCTAGACCCTAGCCCTAGATGCTGACAGTGGCCCAGATGCTTGGCCGTCGATGAACGAAAACCGATGTGCGCCATCCTCACAACCCCTCAACCTGCCTGATGAGTGGAGCACAAGCTTTGCTTCCTTCGATCAGCGCCTCGACGGAGATGCGTCGACGGATTGCGATGACCAGCTGCGCAATCCTGTTCCGCTGTAACCGTCGCGCATTTATCGACGGCAGAATCGTTGTGCGAATAGCGCCGGATACTTCGGGCGGAGACGATCGTGCCCTGCATGGAAGACCCACCCCCGACGACGGTGCTGTATGGATTGCATCGCCCGTTCCCTTGCCCTGGGAACCCTATTCGCTGCTGCGTTCCCCTTCTTTCTTTCCATGTCAGCTCATGTACACAGAGACTGTGGTGCACAGAAACTCCCTTGATGTTATAAAAAATAAATAATTTGACTATTTGTGTTGAAGTAGCAATGTATCCCATGTTTCTTGTGTTTTAGATTTTTGTGAATTTGAGATGATAAGTAGACTTTCGTAACAGGGAATCAAAATAATTGCATTGCATGTCGTTGACATTATCGATTTCATCTTGAATTTGTAGGAATTGTATTTGTTATGAAAATTCTACGACACTGTTTGTGTATGAAATATAGAGGGGTTTTGATATTTTAGTTGTTGTGCAATGTGTAAATACATGAGTAGGAATCAAAATATTGTTATGAATGAGTAAAGTTTATAATGTGAAAGCTTATATAAGTTTTTGTCAATTTCTGTTAGTATTCTTATTTTACAATAAGAGTACTTGTACCAAAATTAGAATTAAATTGATATTTTTGTAGAAGTTATAATAATTTGATACACTTTGTATTAGTTTTTATGCTTGGTTCTTATTTTTTGATTGAAAACTTTATGATACACGTTTTTGCTAATTATGATAGTACATTGTGTTTTATAATGCAATACTTATTTTTAAATGTTTAATGTAGTAATATCTCAATTTATCCATGCATGATCCCTTTTGAAATGTTCTCCTTTATATTTCCTAAAAATACGGATGAAAAAAGGAAGTATATATATGTATATATATATATATATATATATATATATATGTTTGTATACATGCACAATGAAAAAGAAATTACAAGCACATCAGCCAAGTAATAAATTACAACATTAGGAAAAATATCATGTTTTATAGTATTTTGGAATGAACTCTCTGAGGTTCAGCAATGCAAAGCCTTTCTACTTGATTATAAAATAAGTACATCATTTACTTTATAAATAGGATTATTTTACCTGTAAACTTGGATTCTATGATATTATTTTTAATTCAGTTCTCAAAATCATTTACTATTAAATTAAATTAAATTAAATTGAAATTCTCCTAGTAAATCAAATATCTCACAACCTGAACGCAAAAACGTGGGTCTTTGGACACAATTTAAATTATGTATTCAAACATTTATGAAGTCTCTATTGAATAGTTAAACATCAAATAAGTGATAAGCTTGGAAATTTAAATGCCTCTCATTTCAAGGTTGCAGGAACACATTCAGCCATTCTTATGTACAAATACCATCCTTAGCCTAAAACCTACAACTCTCAACTTGCGTTAAACTCATGTTCCAACATCCATTGTCATTTTACAAATAACTTTTGATATATCTCCGAAATTATAAAGAATAAAAAAATGAATAAAATAACAAGAAGTTAAAGAGTTAATGAAACTGTGATAACTATACAACATAGTATTTTTTATTTTAAAAATTGAAGCAGGACATTGTAGTGAAGCTAAATCTTCTCAATGCGTACGTTGACACTATATAGAAGCATGCTTGTAATTGAAAAAGTAATTGAACTGTGCGATAAAGACTCGACAAGGTTGAAAAAAATCAGTGTGCCATTAGCTGAAATTTGCAGAAAAAATCACAGCTACAAACACTGCCTCTGCACCCACTTGGGTTATCAGTATCTAATGACCGAAATGTACACCTCAGAACTCAAATACTTCCTGAAAGGAGCCGTTACAAACTAAACGATCCAGCAGATACGATGGGCAGAGGAAATCTAGTAAATTCGCTCAAACAAAGTGCGGATTCACTCCGACTTTCTCAACGAACTGGGTCCATATTCGTTAAATGAGGAGTAAATCCTGCATGACATTCTTTCAATGACAAGTAATGTGCTTATAAGGGTCTTCCAAGAAGAGCATGATTCTGGACCACCAATCCGCAAGAATAATGCTACAACACATCAGCTGCACGCAGATTTTAGTTACCAGCAACTTCACGTCGATGTCAAGCAACAACCTTGCTGGATACGTCTGAATCAGCAGATTTGTTTTGCAAGGTGACTGTCCCAACCATCAGTGCCACCGTTGCCGCCTGGAACCCAACACGGGCCCTCATGAACATCTGGCTTCGGTTGAAATTTCCTTGTCTGAAGGAAACTAGACCAGCGACCAACACGCCGGCAGTTGCAATCGCCCCTGTCATTTGACGACAGCTGTCAAGCGTTAGCTTTCGTCGTATGTTTTAGCAATATTAGTTCGGTCAAGATTTGTAATCACTGTCTATGAATAACACCACACGGTCCTTCTAACGTAAATCAAACACTCGATGCACACTTCTACGCTGGAAATCGTGTGTCGAGGGTAGCCAAGCCTTCAAGAGAAAGTTTTAGGTCTTCTGCTGAAACCCCAGGAAAGCAACTAAGAAGTAACCCACAAAAAAATCTCAAGCTTAGCAATCTAAACATCTCCAACGTTACAGCATCAATAAAATGAGATGAATTACACTATCAGCAGTAGTAGTATATTCTTCTTACGGTGCATGTCTAACTAGGGACCTGCAACCTGGATTGAACGTAAGAAGGCGAACTAATACACTGTAACCACTACTTTTTTTTTTTGACATGCTTCAGATCTGAACTGCAACAGATGAACAGAGTCCCCATAAAGAAGCACAGAACACTCTTCAACATAATTCAAAACCGAACATCGTGCCAGAAAAGGCTAAAAGCAACCGCATGGTCCGAATTTCATCAACTGATACCGCTCAAATTTGCCATAGTTTCAAACGCAGCAACTCACCAATTCTCAAATCTCGAGATGTGCGGATCAACATCTCAAATTCATCTCGGAGCACCCATGATAACTGAAGACGATTGTGAAAACCAGCAGTACCTCCACTCATGTGCGCTACAAATGCCTAAATTCCTTGTATCGCGAGGAACCCACCACAAGGAAGATGAAAAGAAACGATTCAATAGCGTACCACACAGAACCAACGGATTCCGATTCGTTTTGTTGTTGCCGAACATGTCCTCATCTTCGTACATCTCCACACCCCGCGACGCCATAGCCACGACTCCCGTCACAAGAAACACCAAAAACCCGCAGAATCCCGTCAATCCCACACCGAGTGATGCCAAAATTGCTGCTGCAGAGTAGAAAAAATTGCAGGAATGCGTCTCAGTATGGTTAAAAACACGATCGACTGGGTTGCTGGGAGGAAAGAATGCCACGACATGGACAGCAGGAAGCTTCTCTCTCACCAAGGAAGAAACAGAAACCCTAAAGTCATCCCTGGCACCACTACCTCATGTGCTTCGGTCCCGACTCTAAGTTTTCCACGTGGGGGAAACTTACTGGGCTATGAATTAATTGTGCAACACTTTACTTAATTATGTTAATTGGAGTGAATTCATATTTTAAAATGTTTCAGTTTTACTGGTTATTCAAAAAAAAAAAAATTACCTTGTTGAAATGTTTATCTGGAATCTATTTGTAGATAATAGAAAGGAATGTTGAATTTACATTATCATAAACAATGTGTAGCAGAATGTGTTGATTTTATTGATGTATAAATATATAAACAATGTGTTGATTTTATTAATGTATAAATATATAAACAATGTGTTGATTTTATTAATGGTATAAAAAATGGTGCATTGCAGGTTCAACAGACATTGCGTGGTGTATTTAAATGGTATAATGTAAAATAAAAAGGTCGTGTACCTCTGGTATAAGCAAAACACCACTGCAAGTTGGTGAAGTATTATTAGTGATGGATTCACATAATTTGTTATCACTGTTAAAAGCTTGTTCAAGAATTGAAGACATTGGTATGAAAACTTTACCTGCATTCCAGCTTCAAATCCCCTGACCCGCCCTTCAGTGTCGCAGCTATTGCCAACCATGTTGCCTGATTAAGCTTACTTCAACAACTACTCGGGCTTTTGAAGTTCCAATGTTGTGAACATCCCCCTCCCTCCTCCTCCTTCAGATGCTTCTCACCGAATCACTGCATCCAAGGACTGAATCAGCGCACCAATGCTCAAAGGATCCTATGACCCATTGACCCGAAAAAAACACTGTCCTGTTTTCTCTAATGAGCGCTCATAAACCATCGACTCAGTCACGACAGACCTGATCCAAGGTCACAACTGCGTGAAAGAAAGAGGAAGAGCCAAGCCCCGTCGCATAAAACGGCGCACCTTCGTAGTCTGTCAAGCACTGGGTGCAATCCAACCTTTATTGGAGCAAGGTCGAGTACCGAATGGCGGATCTCCTCTGAACCACGCCGTCTAGTCTGCAACAACCCAACGACAAGTCTCTCAACTCACATTCAAATTTGCATCCTTCGGAGCTGTCTTTTACATTGACGACAAACAACACCAGCAACAATAGGAACCGAAACACTGAGTACTGCAAATCGGCACTTGAATGATGATAGCACCGCAACACAGACTTCACCAGCGCTGTGTCTTCATTATGTGGCATTGTTTGCAGATTGCTGCCGATTGCACTGGAAGACGACCAGGATCATGACGAAGACGCTGGTTGTTGGTGTGTATAAAAATAATGGGTTACTTTTCTTAGATTGTTGAATACAGGAAGCTGTTCATTATCGACCTCGTAAACTCCGTTTGCACCGACGTTGACTGTGCATGCTAATTGTGTGCATCGGTTTTGGTGTTTCAAATTGATTCAGGGTACCTTCATTTAAAGATTGTACATTCTACTTCCAAACTGGCCAACTAATGGAACATGTAATGTCTACAACAATCTCTACAGTCTATTGATGGTCTTCCTGTACATATGTAAAAGACAGAGAAGGATTTGTTAGTGCTTCTTACAACATGAGATAAACAAATCCATTTTAAATTTTTATTTTGTAGTTTTAATTTTTTTATTGTAGGGGTTGTTGGTGCAGCATGAAGGTTTATTATCATGGGATTGTTGTTGCATGTAGTTCTAATTGAGCTGACTGTGAACTTTTTGTTTTTATTAATTATCCATTTAATTACTCAGTGGTGCTAACGTTGTGCTTGAATTCTTGTACTTTTCATCTTGAAAGTTAATATTTCTTGTTTGTGTTTAGTGTATGGAGTTGATATGAGCATTTACATGCATTTTTAATTTTTTTTTTAATTCTTTATATCCCGTTTGACATAATTTTATTAAAATTCTCTGCATTAAAGTTGTTTTCACTAGGGGCTTCTAACTCTTTAATGTTACCATTACAAATGTAGTATTTTAAAATTAGAATAGTTGCAGTTCTTATTTCAACATTATTACACTGTAATATTTGATATTAAAACAATAATGTTGAAGAATTTTTTGTACAGTATTTTTAAAAGAATCATATTTGATGTGATTATAACAAATCATTATATATTGCAAATACAAATTCTCAAAAAAGTTATAAAATATTTTCAAATGATCATATACTGATATTTGATTCATGTATATATATATATATATATATATATGGAACTCACAATGATTAATAATTAATTAATTAACTACCTTGTAAAATTTACAACAAAAAATGTACAAAAGAGTAATTGAATGTATTTTATAAATAATTTAAAACACAACAAAATTATATTTTAAATTGTGTGAGTATGCATATGTTTATATATACCAACTATAAAACATTTTCTACAAGTCAAATTGTTTTTTTAGGTTTTTTTATCTAATTAATTTCAATAATAGAAAAGGCTATTTGCCACACTGGTTTAAAATTCAAAAAATGAATACCTCATTAGAGAGAAGTCCCTCTTATACATATAATTGTTGTGTAATAGAGATTTGTCTTTTGTTACTTTTGTGCATAATAATCATGACAATCTTATGAATTTTATCCAGGTTCTAAAGTAATACATACTCAGAAGATTATCATTACTATCTAATAAGTCAATCCTTTTATTGTGAGCCATAATAATCAAGACCAATTAAGACTTTTTAGACATATATCATTTCAAAGTCTCTTTTTTGTACATGTGAATATATATGAATAAAAAGTAAATTGATTCACAAGTATGTACATAATATATAGAAAAATCAATATATATATATATATCAGTATATATATATCAGTATATATATATATATATATAATATAATTTTAGCATTGTATTCACATGAATGTTGTAACATATAAAAATATTATTAAGATTTTAAAATAATGATCAAATCCAAAAAATAAAACTAAACATTAGCTTTTAATTGTATTATATATATATATAACGCATATAAATTCTAATTCTTTATTAAATTTCTTTATGAATTGTCTTAACTCAAAACAAGGAAAAATAAAGTTTTAATTTGTTCATGTATATATATATATATATATATATATATATACAACATGTAATATATAATATACAAATGATTGTAGAGGTATGCATAAATAGAAATTGGTTCACATGTAAAATCTAGGATATGATTGTGGGCTACATTTTTCAAAGAAAAGTAATACTATTAACAATAAGAAAGAGAAACAACAATGAATACATTCATAACATGATTTTTCGTTCAATACAACTAAAATCCATTTTGTTTTGTTTGGGTATCTAACACTGGTTTTCCCAACTACTTGTTTCTCCTCTCATACAAAAGTATTCTATCATATTTAATTAGGTGGTATGATCTGTGGCCACCAAGGGTTCACATCCACCGACTTTCCATCCTCAATACAAAAAAGTAAAGTAAAAGTAACCCATATTTTTAAAAGGCAAAGAAAAGGAACCTAACTACCGTATGCCACACCCTTTCTCCACCAAAACCACAAGATACACATTCTATGTATGATATCTGGTAAATACAATCCCTACGACGTATACGTATATATACCGTTGGGGGCGGGCTCTGTGATTGGGAGGCCAAGAGCCGTGACGAGCGACGGCGGCGACGACATTCGGAAGCTCGAGGACGCGCTAGGCTCTGCATTAGTGCTCAGCTCCAGTCTCATGGCTAGAGATCTCCATCGCCACCACTGTCATGACAGGCACACTCTCGCCTCGGGCCGCACATTCGCTGCTGCGGTCGTTCAAGCTCGGCAGTGGCTGTTGAGAGTCACGTTGGTGGTTCGGCGTCGGGGAGCTACAACCGAGGCGTGGTTGCGCTCGTAGGGAGCGCCTGGGCACATTGGAGTGGCGATTTGGTGGGGACCCGAGTGGGTGAAATCGGTAGGGTGAGGAGGTGGTCGATGACAGGAGGCGTGTGCAAGTAGCGGTAGAGGACAAGAGAGTGCAAGCGGGGCGATCAGGGGAGATTAGTGAAATTTCGGATTGGTGCTGTTGGTGGCGGCGAGCGAGGTGGGTCCTCTGGAGGAATGATGCACTGCGCTGCATGCTGAATTGGTGTCGGGGGATCCGTTCTTCTCAACATGGTGTCTTCGTCGGCGAAACGAAGTCACCAATGAGTTTTTGCTTGTTTTCCGAACAAGTCTTGAAGCAGGCGTCATTCATGGGGCTTGTATTTCATTTTCCACTAGATTGATCATTTTGAAGTCGTCTATCTAGAGCCTCATAGATGTAATCGAGAAGCACGGAAAAGAAGTGGTGGTCGCTTGTATTGGTGTAAATTTTAATCGTCCTTGTTGCACCCAGTGAGTTATATCGGCACTAGTTTCCCCGAGTCCATAGCTGCTACACTTTGCTGCATTGTTGTGCATGTTGAGCCCTACCTTATGCTTTATCTAGAGATTACCATTAAGAGTAATCCCAACTCGGATGCTCACGACGACATTTTCGAGAATCCTGAAATTGTTTGCGGGGGTTCAAGGCCGTCTTTCAGAATGTCAGCGACCTGTTAGGTGCACCAACTATCGCCTCCTCTGCAGTCACTTGATCATGCGTAGTGCAAGTGTCTAGATTGCTGACCAACAGCTTGTTTTAAGGTTACGATATTCCGCTTCCCAAGTTCCGAGGTAGAACCGAAAAGACACCGTCGAAGGCTTCAACAAAGAACACGAAACCACAGTGCATGTGCGTCACGATCGTCCTCTTTCAAAAATTTAAGTAATTTCCTGTTCTAAAAGGGTGTCCATATGCATTACACTGATGAAGAACTGTAATAGATGTCCTGGTTTACAGGAGCTCTTTTTTTGAAATGGCATAAATTGCGAAATTTCTCATTATTGAGATGTTGTATTTTCTAGATGGCTTCCTTAGTGCAGTTGCGCATACTGTCGGAGTTTGTGGTGAGAGCGAATAGAGTTACTCGGCGGAGGGATGGCACCATCAATCGTTGGCTAGCGGACACACTTGAGAAGAAGGCTCCGGCTAATCCGATTCCAGTGAAGGGAGTGTCCTCGGTGGATGTTACAATTGACGCCGAAGACGGAATCTGGGCTCGGGTGTTTAGTTTGACCGAGGAGATAGAGGAGACTTCATTGCCAACGGAAACTGACGGAAATCAGAGACTGTTCAAGACGATGCCAATCATCTTCTATTACCATGGCGGCGGATTTGCTGTTCTGTGTCCTAATTTCTATTTGTACGATATATTCTGTCGGCGCTTGGCTAGAAAATGTAATGCAGTTGTTATATCTGTGCATTACAGGTAAGGCACCTCAACCTTGAACTAGTTTTTCTGTGCCTCAAAATATTAATAGCCACATGAAAGCCGTTGGTTCGCGTTATGCAATTGTTTCAGTTTTGATAAACGATTGAACTTTTGTGCAGGAGAGCACCAGAGTTCAAATTCCCCACAGCATACGACGACTCGTACAAAGCCCTGGAGTGGCTCCAGTCGAAGGAAGCAACTGTCTCCCTTCCCCCAAACGTGGATTTCTCCCGTGTATTTCTGTGTGGAGACAGTGCGGGTGGTAATATTGCCCATCATGTGGCGCTGCGAGCAGCTGGAAAGGATTTGGGTCGCTTGAGCCTCAAGGGCTTGGTGTTGATCCAACCCTTCTTCGGAGGGGAGGAGAGGGCCCCTGCAGAGCTCCGCCTCAAGAATGTTCCAATAGTTTCTTTGGAGAGCTTGGACTGGCACTGGAAGGCCTACTTGCCTGAAGGCGCCAATCGAGATCACCCTTCCTGCAATATCTTTGGGCCCAACTCCTCAGACCTGTCGGATATTCCATTGCCGCCAATTCTGAACATTGTCGGCGGCCTCGACATCTTACAAGATTGGGAGGTTAGATTGTCTTTTTAATAATGATATAGCCCCCATCCAACTTTCTATTTTTATCTCAGTTAATGAGTGTTTGAAGTAATATTGGAAGGATGACATGCTAGATAACTTTATTGTCTACCAATAACTCACACACGAGCTTTGGAGTAATTCCGTGGTAGCAGCTGTATGGGTGTGATTTCTACATGCCAATTCTGAACTACCCTTTGGTAGTTTAGCTATTGGAAGCAATAATTCTTTAGTGCTGAGTTGAAGGGCGTAGAAATTAGAGGTGAAAATATTACTTCCTAGAATAGCTTGCTTTTGTCTCCTGGTTGAATTCAATACAGTAATTTTTTTGCCATAGATTAATAATTGGCTGTCATTGACTGTTCACGGCAGATGAGATATTCGGAAGGTATGAAGAAAGCCGGAAAGGAGGTGCAAACGATTTTCTACGAGGAAGGAATTCATACCTTCGCTCTCCTGAATCAGGCTAAGGTTGCATCACAGATGTTACTCGACGTTGCGGCCTTCATCAACAGCCATTAGGGCTTGTTCACTGTTAGAGCCAAAAGGCAGCTCCACTTTATTCCCTTCTCTATTCCTACGAAGAATTTATTCTACATGAGGTTACAGCAGACAATCAGCTTGTCGCTTTGTACATATCATAGTACTCTGGCACACAAGATGCCTGAAAATAGGAGCAACAGCAGACCACATAGATTAAATGTTACCAGCTCCTGTTGGTAAGTCTGCTGATTGTGCAGTGAGATTGAAGAACTACGACATTTTCCTTTCAATTGAACCTTGTCATTAATATACGAAAAAGATCCCATTTTCATACGACGAATAGAAGGCTGCAATTTGCGAAGCCTCCTAATCGGTATGAAAATTATTGGAGACTTTTCTCATTAGTTGATCGATGCAAAGGTATGATTAAGTGGGCTCTTGTGGTGCTGAAGATGTAAAAGAAGTAATGCAAAATGTAAACTGCCACCGAGTCTTACTTCCCAAGTACAAGTAATGACTGGGTGATGGCGAACATCATCTGGGAGCAGTGAAAAGTTTTATCCAGATAGCTACATTAAAAGAATCATTATTGACGGGTCTTGATCGTTCACAAACTGTATAGTTATACTGCCAGACTATGTTCTGCACTTGCAGTGAGCAGTAAAATTCTAGTCTACTATTCCGCACAACCATAACTATGAACTCTTCAGAACTTTGAGATTCTCAATTGCCGCTCAAATGTTGCATAAACGCCTTAATTCGTTCAATCTACTCGGAAAAAAAGAAGATGTTCAAATATGTAAGCTTCAGCCAAAACGTGACTGCCGCAACTGGGTTGATGAGAGATCCGACTGGAATAAGTTCTCTGGAATCTCTTGGAACATACTCTGGACTTCACTTGGAACTTGAATATCAGAGAGTACCTGATTGAGAGGCCAACACGATGGTTAGCACATTGCGAGTCAGTAAAGTTATCCCATCTTTAAACGCAGAAATTTCAGACCATGCACAAATCCTACGATTGCACAACAACTCTAGGGTATCAGATCTACAGCAATTTTTTTGCAGGAAGATATCACTTCTTGCTCACCAGATGCATGAGTGGAAGAACCCAAGGGTATTTGAGAACAAAACTTCCTTTTGAATTAGTATAACTTATTTTGAATGCGGGATTGAGGGGAGTTCCTTCAAAATCAACTGAAGGGTTAAAATAAGTTAAAATAGATTAAAAGGAACTGAAGTTATGAAATATCATGTACAAGACTGTGGGCCTTGCCTGAAATGTTCCGTTCACTTTCCGCCCAGCTACCAAGAAATCGCAGCCGAGTTGGTTAATTCCAAGTAACACTTCCAGCATCCGGACTTTGCTGTCGCCGTAATATTTTGTCTGAAAATAAAAGAGATTCAACAGTCAAAAGAATGTTGTGTTTTACATATTTGTTCTCCCCCACCGGAGAGAAGGAATGTGGGAGATTCAGAAAAACATTGTAACGGTTTACCAATGACCCTCGTCTTTCACCCTGTTTATCAATTACCAATTTTGAGCATAAGCAAAAAAGAATTTAATGACATAGAGAGTGGAACAGTGAAGTATACAGATTACACGAGATAATTTGAGAAATAGCTTACATTTAAGAGTCTAAGAGCCGTGTCCACTCCAACAACAAAGGTGCTGTCTGGGAATAGCTCCGCTTTCTTATAGAAATATGGTTGATTTGTCACCACTAACGTCTTCCCTGTTGAGGAGGACATCAGAAATAAAATTTACGGCTTATCCATGCCTCATCACATTATCAGCTCCAATAACACTATTCAGTGCTACAAAGTGCGTTGAACCCAAACTAAGCTACTTACCAAAGCAATCAGAATCAAAAACTAGCAGTTTTATTTCATCTTCACAAACTTCCAGACAAATTGTACTCACTTCAAAACGTTCTCAAAAAAACATTAGTCATCCACATACCAACGTAAGAAAAAGCTCAGCAACCAATACATCTAATGAAAAGTTATAATTTCTATTGGAATATCTACAAGGCTATAAAAATACCAGAGCGAAATTGTTTTAAGCGCTCCTTTATATCAGAAAGACCCAATGGTGGTTTATCTGCGTTAATTGCAGATATTTCATACATTGGAAGCCCACCCTCCCGCAGGCTGCAACCAATAGTAAGACACTCATGAACAGGCTACTCGACAGTTCAGAAATAATTGTTGAATCTATGCCCCCACTTATGCATTCTCAGTAGGCACACGAAACATGAGATATTAAGATTTTTTGCTTTGGAAGAATTAGAGTAGTAGCACAACACAGAAATAATCAGCAGTATACAATTAACACGAGCATTGTTTAGAGGCATCCATGCAATCGAGGTCCACTGACAAAAGAATTTGAACTGAAAGTTAATTTGTACTCTCCACCCTTCAAGAAAGAAAAAGACTTTATATAGACAGTCGTCAAACCTGCATGCTGCATCCAAAAGCTTGATATGTCCATCATGAAGTGGATTGAATGATCCGGACAATACCACCCTTCTAGTACCCCAACTGGGCGTGTTTGAGCCACCTGCCTTGATATTTGATACAAAAATCATGAGTTATCCTATAAAAGCTGGATGATAACAAGTTAGGTAACATGATCATAACATTAAACACTCCAAAGCCATAGAGATACAGATATCTGGATTCTCGCTCTGAAGGGCACGAAGCCGAATGGTAGTGAACAAATCTGTGAGCAATGTACCATGCAGTGCACTTATTGTCAATAAAACTGTGAGAGCAAGTTCAACATTAAATCCGCACCTGAGAAGTTAATCATGCAGATCTGGCCACTCAGCAACTGTTGTAGCTGCTCTTCTTCGCTATACACCACTTTTAACCCTCGCAATTCCTCCGCACCATCTTTTAAATCCAGTGGAACGGCTTCCAAAACTCCACATACATCAGCTAGCGTCTGCAAAACACAGCAGGCTCCATCAAAAAGAACACAGAGTAAATCCGGAAAAGCATTTACTGGAAATACATTGGCCTTGAACTCTACAATGACACCATGCAAGAAGTCATTGCAGGTGATTAACTTGCCTTCACTACCACACAACTTGTCAGATAGTCTTCACCATACCGATCTCGATAGCCCTTCAACAAGAACAACAAACATCACATTAATGATCAGGAGCGACAATTCTCCAAACTTAGAAAATCAAAACAAGGGCCGAGTTTGCCCGGGTCTCGAAGCCAACCTTTGAAAGAGTCAAATCGTACTGCCATAGTCCAGATTGTGTTCGAGCTGTCACAAAGCACCTGAACAAATGTGATGGTGCCATCACATGTACAAAACATAACCCTAAAACACATCAGAGATCGATATTTACGAGAGCAACATAACGAACAGACGTGAATCAGAAACTTTCAACACAATAGGCCACCTTATTTCTATTCAATTTGAATAGCTATTAAAAACATTACAACGTACGGACAATAGTCACAAAATGATCAAATACCACAAAGGGTAGTGTTCATGAATCATACTCCAGCATTCTATGCGTAGGTAAATAAGGCCGGCTAAAATAAAATGTTCAATTATAACCCCAAAAACAGTGCACGTTGAGGGACAAGAGCAGAAACCAACCTGTGATCCCCACGCTTGGGCGGTATAGAGGCTAAGGCACCTGTAAAACCGATTCCGGCTACTTGTACACCTGACCCACTCAAGGACACGATAATTTAGTAACTGAAATAGGTCACAACTTGTACAACTCAAATCGAATACTCAAAACAACTAAGCACCGGCACCAAAAGACTTCGTTATTATCAAAGGAGTCTTGCCACGTTTTCAGTAACCTTCATTACCAGCTTACCAGTACCTTCGGATAATTATAATATGACGGCATAAACCTATCATTAACATGTTATTTGCCTTGTTATTGTTAACAATTTAAGCTCTATGATGTGACTTTAACAACAAGACTTGTAAGAAATCTTCGTCTACATGATCCAGAGGACTGGTCGAACAACACCGTTAATAAAAGATACAAGATATCAGTACCAGGCATTGAGAGTTTCAAAGCTCGATTATACGCAGCCATCGCAATTTCGTCTGCAGTTTCGCGACAAACAGACTGAGATGGAACCTGTAATGAAGAGCTAACAGGGCAACAATCAGATTTCCTGAGCAACCGTTGATTACATTAATCTTTAATTCCCATGATTTTCTTTTTCTAAAATCTGGATGACAAGACTCTGGCTTTAAGATACAGGAAATGCTCTGTATACAACACGAACCAACAATATTCCAGAATGCCCAATAAGCTACACTATCAGCAGGTTATGAACCATTATAGCTAACTGAACGTAAAATCTAAAATTCCAAACTCTACCTTAATTTATAAAAAAATTAAAATCAAATTAGATTAAATTAATTTAACAAATCAGTAATACCTTGCCAAGAAGTTGAACCATCGAAGCCCTGGAATACGGGACTGTGGCCTCCAACACCGTGTTCGAAGCTCGTGGCACTGATAGCAACCAACCTAGGGCCTTCACATTCGAAATTCAAACCATCCCACTTTTGAAAGCATAAACCTTACAATATTGTCTTTATCAGAAGTATCTATGTAGTCTAACTGAAAACCCACTCAGCTTATCATAAAGAAGCGAGAAAATACTAATCCTCCAAAAAGCCGTACCCAAGTGCAGACAACAAAATCGACAAGTACAGGGACGTGTATATCACAAAGCTGACCTGGGCTGCGCCACCGGAGAGGCAGAGGACAGCACGGGTGGGTGACGAATGAATAGCATCGATCACCACACGCAGTGTAGAGTCCATCCTGCCCCTTATTCCTTTTCTATGGAGCTCACACTTGCGACTGCAATTGAGTTAAGGGATTTGTGATTGAAATGAATTGTCGTCGCACAATTGCCATCTATCAATCAAGCATTGCGGACAGCTCTACAACATTCAAGAGCTGCATCATACGCCCCCGCTTAAGATTCAGTTCGCAAATGCTGAAACAAAAAAAACACGAAGACACCTCAGATTCTCGACTCCAATCTCCACTCAACCTCCAAAAGGCGTCGCACCCAACAACAACAACATAAATTCAATTGGCCAGATTGACAGAGTAGATAACCAACAACCATACACTGACGCGCAATCTCGATCAGACCTCAAGCGTCGAACAAGAGCAAAACATTCCTAAAACAAAAACCCTACATTCGCTCTAATCCCGAATGTTCGACAACTCCGCCCAAGATTCGGAAATTCTACAGAAATTCAACCTCCACCACCTAGACAAGACATTCCTTCCAAACTCATCCTACTCTCCACATTACAAGCATATTCCAAAATCTGCTCACAACTGTAATAAACACAAACCATCGCCCCCCCACCAGTTGATGATTCTCCCCTATCGCAATTCAAACCTGCTGCAGAGACGCAGCCAAGACGCTGTATATATATATATATATATATAAATATATACTTATTCAACACTGCAACCCACACAACCCCGGGAATTTGAACTCACCCACCGCTGTAGCATTGACCAACACGAGCAACAGGCAAAAAAAAAAAGTCCACACACAATGGTGCCGGGAATTGGGGGCGTTGAGGAACGCTCGCAGCGTGGGCACAATCGGACCAAAGCCACTCATGGGTCACAACCAGCACGATCCCTTACACACCTGGGGAAAACAACCCGGTGCGTTTACTCGTGCAGGGTAAGAAACCAGCGTAGCTAGTGCATGAGTCATTCATTTACAGCGATAAATTCGGCGAAGTGACGAGGATTCCGATGCTCCGTCGACGTCCCTGACTGATCCGTTTTTTTTTTTCTACTTCTTCAGTTGGCAGTTGTGATCACTCTGTCGGTCACTCACTCACTCACACACTCTGTTCTACCGACTTTGGGCACAACGCCGCAGGATGGACACCGCCCCAGAATGTGCAAACACCATGTCCACTTTCCTTGTCCACCTTGCTCTCCTTTCCTCTCCCTTCCTCTTGCTTCCACTTACTTCCTCTTTTTTCTTCTTCTCTTTCTTCTTTCCACTTCTTCCTTGTCTTTGCAAACACACAACCACACAAACACAGACAGATAATTGCTGCATTGGTCAATTGAGCAATGGGCGAAGGCCAACACAGCCCAGCTCACATAACAATGGCGCCCATTTCCTTGTCCTGCAATAACAATATCAAACACAACACCACCTAGGGCACGGCCTCGTTTGGTTGTTGGATTTTTTTTGTTGTTTGTTTGTATTGGCTTTATTGTGTTACCCTAATTTTTTACTGTTTTATATATGTATATTCATATACATGAACACACACACTTCAAATAAATCAATAAATCAAACAATTTGAATATGCCGTCTTCTTTTTAAGTTCACATTTATAACCTCATTGAATTTTGTATTGATGAATTATGTTAAAAGGTTCATTCTATGGTATCAAACAACTTCTATGGTATATCATGGAAGTTGATATACATAAAAAAAAATAATAACAAAATTTTACTTCAAACATAGTTCTTTCAATAAATAAGAAGAATCTCCAATTGATTAGAACATAGTAATTTCTTTTTACAATTTTTTTATAATAGAAGCATTCAATAATAATCATTATTTAATTGTTAATTCTTGTTTTGCTTAGCTATTATACCTCTATCTCCTTCACTTAATTGTTCTTCATGTCATTTGTTTATTTATGCAATTATTTAACTGAATTCTTTATTTCATTGCTTCTCACATTAGTAAAGAATAGTTACTTTTTTATTCTTTTTTACTTCTAATCATATCACTTAATCCTTTGTGCAATATACATTGCTCTAATGTAATTATACTTTCATCTTGTTCCTGCATCTTTTATTTCTAAGTAGTCATATCATACATATTTGGCAACAACAATAATAATTTATATTATTCAATTGTTATAGCATGACATGGTTATACTTTTAATATGAACATATTGAAATACAACCCATTAAGATTAAATATATAAAAATAATAATTTAAAGATAAAAAAGAATGGATTTTAATAAATATATAAACAAAAAAATATTTTTAAAATCAAAATTACATCCTACTTGAGCAAGTAATAATTATTTATTAACGTTAAAAATTCCACCTCCTAGATAATTTGTATACAATAAAAAGTCAACCTTATTATATCTAGATCCACAACAACATTCTTTATGCTACTACTATGACTATGTTATAACCAAATTATTGAATTAGACATATGATTATATTAGAAAATCAATATATTTGTTCATCCGAGTTTCTTTAGAATCTTGCAGAGCAAATATTTCATATAAAAATTCAACAAATAAAACAAGTTTGGAAATTGCATCTCAATATTGAATAGGTAAAAAAAATACCCAATTGATATTATGGTAATTTTTCTTCTTCATCCATAAGTAGATTTTGGACAATTTTAAAAAATATTTTATATGCCTTCTCTTACTTGCACCTTCTTCCTATGATTGGAACTTAGGATTGAGAAGAGCAAAGGCTAGGAGAGCCTTGGCTAGAGTCAAAGGAGGACTAAGGCAAAGGGTTAGAAAGAATCAATTAGGCCAAAACATAATATTAGCATAGATAGGCTCCTAAGCAAGTGGCTGGAATTGATCTTGGCACAAGCTCAATTCCACTACAATCCACTGCCACCTTAATTCATTGCTAGTGGCACCAACCCTTCTAATTGATGACCTTGACATTTCACCTCATATCATTTATATTAATCTTGGTACTATGCCCGCTTGCTGTCCACAAAACAAAACCAAGACTAGTACTTCATTCATGTGCAAAAATGAAGTAAAATTTCCAAGGTACCAATTGGATACCTTTCCTATCAAACTGCTTAACATCCTTGACTAAGTTTGGCATAATTGATTTTAAACTTTGATAAACTAATTCTAAAAACAAGAATTGTTATACCAAAGTTCCCAGAGCAGCAAGAGCCCTATAACGGACTGCTTCTAGAACATTTGCCATCTGCACATGAAGTGGTTGCCCATTGTAAAACCTCCAGTAAAGGATGTATTGAACCTTTTTTTACCGCTAGCCTTTTCTGTAGAATTTATACTGTTCAATTTCAGAAAGCAGCCCAGTTTAATGTGCATTCGAGCACACATATTCAAAGGATGAACCAAGCATGATGCCCATCGAGTATCATTTCTACAATATTTTCATAAACTCTGGAACACTCAAATCAGAAAGACAACAAGTCTACGAGCCTCAGTGTTGGCATCAAAGTAAAGACCACAAGAAACACCTTCTTCCAACGGTTGACCCGTTAGAAAAGTAAGCAGCTTGTTAAGCGTCATCCTGATCGGATCCAAAAATGCAAGCACTCTTTGAACCACGGTTTCTGTACAACCTCCAAAATAAATTGTATTTCAATTGCTTGCTCCCAACAAACTCGGTTGCGAAAGTCAAATTCTGACAAAGGAGGATAGGCATCCCACACACTTCGCTAGCGTTCTGGAAGAATTCAACAGACCGGATGGTGCGAGAACATGCAGAGTTCTTATACCTGAAAAAAAAGAAAAGAAAAAAAAAGAAAAGAAAAACCAATTCTTTGGTTTGGAATGCCATCTGTGTGAGTGGTTTGGAAGCAACATCAGCAAAGTATGGTAACGTGGAGTTTTCTTAATGTTCGCAATCACAGCCTGTACACGCAATGTGTCTGACTTAGTGTCAAACATTTGTGTGCCTGCACAGTAGTTTCAAATCTTACAAGAACATGGTGACTCTCTCACGATCACATTACATTCGGCCCTAAAAGCATGAGTGTATAAGACATGGAGATCTGCGTCATGTCTAGTGATGGTACCCCATGTAAAATACTTTTACAGAAAGCATAGAAAGTACTTACGTCAGAAATCTAAAAACTAACCAGAATGTTACCGACTGAAATCTAAAAGAAAAGCAAAATCAAGATCAAACATGCTAATTTAATGTAAACAGGCAGCCATCCATTGCAATCTAGTCCTTTATCTGCGATGAACTTACCTCCAACATTGAAAGATAATTTTTGAGATGGCAGCAATGGAACCACGTCTAGCTGTATACGATCGACTGAGTTTTAACATGGTCCTAAAGCCCTCAATTACATTACCTACAAAAATGAGACTAAATTTATGATTTTATAGGTTCCAATTTGTTAATCAAACGGAATCTACGAAGAGCTGAAGCACCCTGATCACGCACACCGTGATTGCACATCCTGCAAACCAAAGAAAATACGCATTTCTCCTATTTGTACTCGTTCAAGTTCCAGGAGTAAGCAATGCCACTAGTAACCTCCCTTTCAATCCTCGTCGGACCATTTTCGTTCCCTTTCATCAATCGAAACACCAAAATCATGAAGATTTAGAAAACTATTCGCAAAAGGAAAAAAATTAAAAAATAAAATTGCAAACGACGGAAAGCAAAGCACATCATTGAAACAGAGAAGAATACGACGCAAAACCTCATGAATTCTACATCAACAGAGACATAAATAAGGCTCAATATGTTAGACAACACTTCACTGAATGAAAACATTGCCTTGCATTCTTACAATTTTCACATAATAAAACTTTACCAAAATCCTGCATTTGATAATCCTTGCAATGTTACGACAGTGTTGTCAATCCAAGAATAACATTTATCTATTTAGCTTTGAATTTGGAGATTGTTATGTCAAAGAAAGATTAGAGAGTGATAATAAAAATTGCACAAATTGGCGATTGAATATGTCCTCTAAGAAGATAATTGGGAAATAAAGAGACTTAAGCCTCAAAGATTATGATGAATATTAGAATAGACAATACCTATTACAATTGATGGATAAATGAAAATTTTGAGATTCTTAAAACTATACAAAAGCACTGCCTTTTAACTCTATCAATAATAACATCCATAAAAAAATTAATGTCTTGTTTTTTTTAATGTTTTACCAATTTTTGACATGGCTTTTTAAATTTTTGTAAAAACACCTCTTAAGACTTAAGATGGAGCTACTAAAAGTTCTAGAAAGTAACACTAGTCATGCTATATACAAAAAAAAAAAAAAAAAAAAAAAAAACATTCTACTTCATTTTTTCTTCTTAAGGCATTTGGATTCATTTTCTTGAGCACAAAGTTGACTAAGTAAGATTTCTTATTTTTAGCTAATTAAAATTTTTAATAGTTGTGGCCTCTCACCTTCTCTTCTATATATAAATACTTTCTTATATCCTTAAAGGATTTTAAATATTCAGCTTAAAATAAAATAATTTTTAAAAAATATATATATAATAAAAGTTAAAAGAAATTTAATATGAGTATTTATGATTACAAAACAATTCAAATAATTTATAATATATTAAAAGTAATGTATAACTTTGGTTTTATAATTATTTTTATTTGTATCTAAAATTATAAATACATATATATTTTTTAACATAAAAGATTTATTTATATTTAAATATATATGATATATTAAAATAATTTTAGAATTTGATATGTATTATTTTAAAATAAAATATTCATGAATTATTATATTATATTATTATATTTATTATTTTATTTTTATTTTAAAAATATTTTATAGGATTAATTTATAAAAGCTTAGGAGATTAATCTTCTAGTCTTGTAAAGAATATAATTAAAAGAAAAAAAGATTAGTTACCTTTATTTTATCTTTATTTTTATTTAAATTTTGACTTGCAAGAAATTTAATATAAATTATTGGTAATTTTATAATTTAATCTGTTTCTATAAAATCAATCTAGGTTTTTAATTTCTAAAAGTTTCAATTAGAATAATATTTATTATTACAAAAAATATACATAAACTTAAACATTCTTATTTTATATATCCAAATAGGATTGCTAATCCTTGATTATTTGATGAATATTTCTATATCAATATCTATAATCAACTATATTTATTTTTATATATATATATATATATATATATATAAGAACTAAGAATTAAAACAATTGTAGTGTTTTACTTTTAAAACCAATCATAGTATTTTTACTTATATAATAATAACTTTTATTCTAATATCTTGGTATTTTAATTTATTTAATAATATTATATTTGAATTTAACTTTGATTTGTGTCAAAAATATTTAGCATATAAAATATTTTTATTTATAATATGAATGTATAGAATAATTTTAAAATTAGATTTTTGCTTTGTAATATTAATTTTTTTAAAAAATTGGATGTATAAATAACCATGTGTGTATATATATATATATATATATATATATATTTATTTATATTTATATATACACAAATGCATTCTAATGAATGAGGTCTTTGAGTTCTAGGATACTTAAAATAAAAACAAAAAAAATATATCAATAAAAACCTATAGTTTGCCTTTTAACATGTTTGATAACATATATTGATGCATTATTTAATTATTATTTTCAATATAAAATTTATTACTAATGTGAAAAATCCCTTTTATCTCACACCAGTAATATCAGTATTTTGGATACCACTAGAAAAATGAAGACTTACACAGACTTAACATGTGAAAGCTCACTAGGTATCTACAATGCCATATGTTTATCTATTATCTCCTCAAATTTTTAGGATTTCACAGTCTCCGAAGAAAAAGTCAACGCTCAAGCAACGGGGAGTATGCCTAGTTGGAGTGGTTGAGGAAGCTTAATGGAACACAACTCTCTTAAGAAAGAAACGAACGAAGCAACGAAGAAAGAAAGGACGAGGAGGTCAGTCGACTTAGACGGCGTCGGATGAGGAAGGAGGGCAACGAACGCATCTATCGTCGGAGCAACGGCGACGGACGAAATCACTGTGGTTCTTTCGTCATCGTGAAGAATTTCCGGCCAGGATGCTGTGGTTGGTCCCCAGGGTGCCAGTGACGGAGCCTCACCCGTTCCACCCAGCGCGCGTCGCCTGTACGGTGACAGGGCTCCGAGTAGCTCGGCTGCCACCGTGCCGCGACGGGCCGTCCGAGCGCGGCACGTCCCCAGGAGAGCGAGAGCGAGCGAGAGAACTCACCTCGTGCGTAACCCTGACGATTTTTGGACAATGTGGCTAGCGCGTGCGGATCTTGCTTTTGCTTCAGTGTTGTTAGACATTCCTCCGACGTGCGCCGACATCGGCAACGAGTTGCGGTGAACGTTCGTCCTTGTGTGTGTGTGTGGTTGTGTGTGTGTGTGTGTGTGTGTGTGTGTGTACTGCCTCCGTCGGCTCATGTCTTTGCGTTCTGAATCGGTCGTACTACGGGGGGTTTGAAGGAACTAGTATGGTGGAGTGGTGAGCAGTCGGGCGTAGTGGGATCATGGCTAGGTGAGGGTGAAAATGGTAACGGCCATGGCCACAGCATAAGAGTCACTTCCATTGCGTTCACGGTTTCATCGTTGGGCTCGTTTGCTTAGTCTGGAGAGACTCCCTGATTCTGTTGGTGCTTCAGATTCCAGTGCGAGTCTGTTCTTTGTTTTTCTGTTTATTTTTTATTTTGTTCATTTGTCGTTTTTCATTTTGTTTTTATTTTTCCCTTCCGGAAGTTCGGTGGAGGTTTGAGGACTGGAGTGAGCTCAAGAGCTTGGGAGTTTTGCCAGAGCTGCTGGTGTATAATGGGCTGGGACCCAGCTTTGGGACTAGTTGAATCGTAGCTGCAGTGCACGGGTGCCTGGATCATGCGCATTTTGAGTTTTTTGCGGCCAGATTGTTCCTTGTTTTTCAAGCTCCGGCGGCCACTCTTTTGAAGCCGTGTTTGTTCAGTGACATTGAATGAAAGCTAGAGTTTATTTATGCGAAGAGGTGGAATCCCGCGTCTGTTTTTTTTACTTACTTCCCCTATCGAAGGTTTGAAGGTAACGGCAGCAATTGTACAAGCCTGTGGGTGCAGTCAAGCCAAGGCAGCAGCAAGCCTGGTTAGTGACAGTTATCGTATTTGGGCTTGTGTTTCCGGGAAGGGAGCTGAAATGCGAGTGATGCGAGTAGGGAGAACCATCGATAGAGCGGTGTGGCTGGCCAAGCGCGGCGGAGAGTGTCAACGATTGGATCCTGAGATGATGGCCGGCATTTCATTTCTACAAAATCAAAATTTGTATTGTTGCACTTTATAGTCAACGTCCTCTTCGCACGAGCCCAGAAGTGAGTAACTGAATTGAAATTTTTTAGTTGTCTTCGCGTTACTCCACCTGATTTGCCACTCAGGACTCGTAATCTCATGTTGCTTTTGAGCTGAAATCGATTGAGTTCTAAATGCACGATTTGAGTATGATGTGCTACCACCTGGTGCTAGCGAAATGCTTCTAGTGCTTCCTTATTCGCTGCAAAAGCTGATACTGAGTTACGAGCTGCAAACCCACTCAAGCATGCTCAGTTTGATTAAAGAAGGCTGTGTTTGGCCTTGCACTGTAGACTTCGTAATTTCGCTGTATTCGATCCCAATTAGGCTTTGCCAATTCATCGAGATTTGATTAGCTCAGTTCTAGTTTGTCATGTGGACTGAGAAACCTTCTTACGCCTCAGTTTGAATATTGTGCTCATATTGAAGTTTAGAAATGGTAGGTGTTCGGAAACTGCTGCCTTATCACTGGTTGAAGCTGGTAGTGTTTGGATCAGTCACATCTGTCTAAGTTCCATTCGTGAAGTATTCGGGTGCTCTCATAAGTCTTCGTTGCCGTGTATGACATTTGTGACCAATTTTAGCGATGAAAAACTATTAATTGAAACTACACCCGGAAGAGATTTTTTGAGTGAAGGTTACAAGGTCGAATTTCTCACTGAGCATCTATGAGACTAAGCTAAATTCACCTTTTAGAAATATTCAATCCACGCAGTAGCGTATTTCCTAGGATAGGTTGTACTGCATCGATGTAGATGATGGTGTGGAACTTATTATCTCCATACTTTCTACTTGATTACATTTGGTAGCAATCAAATTTTTTTAGAGTATGTTACAAACTTTATGCATGGCTTCAGAAAGGAGGGCTGGACAATAGAACTGTAATGAGCTTCGGGAATAGAAGGAGGCGTCGCAGAAAGGACCAGGATGCAAGATTCTCATTTCTGCGAGATGCGGTGGGACTCAGAGATCTCGACTGCTGCGTTTTGTGAATCTTTAGATCTGGTATATTTTCTTCCCTGGTCGATCTGATTGACAGGAAGAGGATAACCAGGTGGTATCTTCTCTCCACATCCAAGGAGATCATTCTGGTGGTACTTTGTGGGTTCATATGTCGGATTGAATGATTGCTAGGTGCGGCAATCTGAATGACCTAGCCAGCTTATGTTGCCCATGGATTGCAGCGGAGGCATATTTTACAGAAAAGGCAGTCTTTCGGGAGGGGTAGACGAAGGCCTCCACTACTCGAACCTGCTAGTGCTGAGTTTATTTCTGCTCTGGCCGCTGGAATCAATTCACGTCATACCCTCCAAGTAGGATGTGGGTTGTCTACCCTAGCCCTCGCTGCAGGTAGGATGAGACATTCATTCACCTTTTTATTCTTGCCATCCTTTTGATTATGCTTTCTATCCATTTTGTAGCCAATTGCAGAAAACGAGCATATGTTGTGCTGTATTCTTACATCCTATTGCTTCTGCGACAGCTGCGCGAGCCACCGACGGCTGCTTGTTGTCTTTGCATCATGAAGCAGAGAAGCAGCGAGTTGTTAAATACTTTCTTAAGGACACAGGGCTGCTCAATTATGTGGAATTTGTTACTGAAGATCCCTTGACTTATATTCCTCACAGAGAAGGTAACCTGCCCTTGTGCAGGGTCTTTATTTCATGACCAATTATAGAGATGAACACCAAACTTGAAGTCCTTGGTTAAGGAAGTATATCTGGAATAACATGATTCATATTCTCATATTTTTCATGCTTTCTAGGGTGATCATTCTTAAATATTACTGTGGTGTCTTAACTAAATTTTACTTAGAAGATGCATGATTAGAAAAATAGAACAGAAATTGACTTGATAATGTGGCATGCAGGTCTGGAATTCGTGTTATTCTCAGGGCAGCCTGAGCAATATATTGAGCTTTTTGATCTCCTAAAGCTGAAGAAAGGAGCAATTGTGGTCGCAGACAATGCTCTAGATGACGCTACAAATGATTACATTCGACATGTACGTGGACAACCAGGGGTTGAGTCTTCAACCTTACCTCTCAGTCGAGGCATTGAAGTAACCAAGATAGTCACTTGGGAAGCGTTCAATAGAGGGTAAGTTTTCAATCGAATTCTACTATGGCCACCTTAATACATACATTCTCTGATATTCGTAATTTTCATATTCTGGTCTACTTGCGAGTGTACAGACTGTTCTCAATGGAGTACTGTGATGCTCATGATCATCAATAAATAGTTCTGCCGTTGACATTCTTCCGACGGATGTTGTGTTTGCCTTGTATTTCTATTTATCAGTTGTTTTGGATTTGACGAATTCTTGTTTTTGTTTTAGACTCGTCTTTGCTGACTCTCAACTGCAAATGGCATGCTACTTTGTATTTTGTTCCAGTCATATTAGTTTTGCCTATTTATACAAGTGTTCATCGTAGGTTGTGATTCCTGAATCTTAGCTGGAAATTTAGCTTGTATTCGAATACGCCATAAAATGGGACTCTTCCATGATTTTGAATCACCAACGTGTGACTTTGCACAAGTTAAGTGAAGAACAGGGCAATTGAATGTGACTACACTTGTTCTGATATTCGTTCTTTTGCGCGCAGGAGGAAGAAGTTCGATGGCATTGAAGAGCTGATGAGTGATAAGAGCTACATGCGCCGGCTTGATTTACAGAATGTAGCTGTTTCTGGATCACACAGCAGCTCTCAGGTTTCTACGCATTCCGACGACTTTTCTACACATAACTCTGATTTCGGTGCAGAAGATGACCACACCCAATCAGAGCCAAGCGAGCCTGAAATGGTCGAGAGTGGCAGGGCGGACAAGATGTATACTGATGGGCTTGATAAGAGCGGATGCGTAACGCCAACTGGGCAGGATTCAGATAAGCTGGAAAGACCTAAACATGGTGAGCCACTTAGGATCTTACAAAATATGCCAATGCCACTTTAAAAGTATAATATTTCAAAACCTCAGCGTCAATGCACGGATAGGTTTTTAAGTAATGGGGTTGTATCCTTTTTTTGCGGTCATATTGCTTTATAGTCTATCGACCATTTAGGACGTATTGACTTTAATTTTGAAAAATGCACGCAGATGTCATTGAACAATAAGTTAGGTCTATTCAGAGTCTTGCTGAGCAGTGCCGGATACAGCTAGCTGCACTTGGTGGAAGTTCTGATGCATCATTGTCATCTGCAGGAGAAGTAAGGCGTGGAAGTTCGAGTTTAATACATGTCGAATCACTATTACGTGATATCAACAATGAATTGTCTGTGGCCTCACCGCACCTTGAGGCATCAGGGGACCTTGAGCTTGGCATTCCTCATAAGGTTTGTCTTCTATATTCTGATTCTTGTGTGTTTGAATGAATATGTAGTGTTATTAGTGTGTAGCTCAAACTGCGAATCTGGTTATACAGCAATGAGTTCATGGATAAATATTTGACTTTCTTGTTTTGTTTGTTCTTACAAAGGCGAGATCAGATTGTCTTACTGTGCCTCTATCCTCGTCTTAATTACGTGTTTGTAAACCCAAGCTTTTCGTATCATATCTTTTGCTTGTATTTGTATATGTGGCAAAGGTTAGGTATATGTTTCTTTGTAGAGGTGTTTACATCGGTATTTGAGAGAACCAATAATTAAGCTACTTGGAATTTGCTACAACTTTCAGTATTCTGGTTTTGGTTCTAGTTTTCTTTTCTTCAATTTATTTATTTGTGGTCTAAATAGAAAATGTCAGTTGGCATATCACAATCTGCTAGTTATTTCGTTTCTTGAATCCTTAATGGAACCTTACTTTATGCTAAGCTTACAAGATCACATGATCCCATAAACCCTGAACTTTTTATACGATAGGCTTCTTTCTACGGCCTATTTGGAATGTAATGCTCGTTTTACTTACTCGTCTGAGTTTGTTTTGTGTTTCTCTCTGCGACCTTGTTGCATTTGAACCCATAGAATTGTGGACTTCGTCTGTCTAATCAGACCTGCGTGGCAAACATGAACAGGTCTTTGATGTTCAAGACTTTGCCACAAGACTCCACTGGCACTTGCCTGTAAGTCTTCTATTGCACTTTTTTTCAAGTTATTTAGCATGTCGATCCTTATTAAAAGCATGAATTTACATTTTAATCTTCATCACTTGGTTCAATTGTAAGGAAATCGTTTCTTTTTTTCTTTTTCTTTTTTTTCGGCCTACGTGGATCCAACTTTCGCTAGTGATTCTCCTATTTATTGAATACATTTTAGTAACACTTTCATGTAGATCCTTCGCGCTTGCAAAAGATTCAGCGAAAGGTTTTGTTCTTCTATTGTATGGTTTCACGTACGTCACGGTACTGCAGTCTGAAAATGTTTCCTCTCTATGTGACGAAGATGCGATTTCAATCTGGGCGGCTTCCCAATTTCCGATGCGTGAAATGTTTTCTAAGTGTTGTTTCTTTCTTTCTCGTTTGGAGGGTTCTAGAAATGTATGTGGAAACCATGCGTAAGGTTGGTGTTGATTGGAATTGGACATTTTAGTGGAGCCTGATTTTGTGAGAGATTAGGCTCACTTCACCATAGTGCCTTGTAACTGGCAACGCGCAATGGAGTGGAGATTCTCGAATTCTTGTTGTGGTTGTAGTGATTGAAGTCAAATGATTTGGGATAAAACAATCTACTTCTCCTTTTCAGAATCTTTTTAGATGCAAATAATCTGAACATGATATTGAATTTTGTTTACAGTATTTCTATTGTAACTCGTGTCTGTTTGACATACTTGCAGATGGACTTGGAGAATAATGGTGCCTCCTTGCCTTCAAGTGACGCATCAATAGCAGACAAAGTTGCACCTGAACCTCTCGATTCTGCTGAGGATGTGGTTGCTGTGGAAGACACTTCTCTTGTCTTTGAAGAACCCGCCTTTCAGGTTCATTTCCAAAATGACAATGGACAAACACAGGTGACAGTAGAGGGAGATGATCAAGACCAGTTTCTCTTTGACCTTACACATGCATTTAAGGAGACGGTCGTCAGGTTTTCTCATACTACCACTTCGATTCTCTCTTCTGTATGACATTCATAAAAATCGGCATATATTTCTGTGTCGCTGTTCAACTTTTGTTACTGACCCTTGGTATTGCGTCCCTTGCAGTGTCAAAAAGGCCAGAATATCAACGCAAGAGTCCCGAGCATTAGACGTCTTCCATGTGGTGGATGGGAGAACCAAGGGACCTCTCTCAGCATCGCGCGAGCAAGAGGTTAGAAATTGCATATTGGATCGACTTACAGAGCGCCGCGGGAAACTGAAAGACCGGTGATTGTTGGCTTGACCTTCCTTCATTAAATGTGGTCAAGGTTAGCATATCATATGCTTATATGCCGATTGCTTTAGTTGTGTTATTTCGTTGACACCTACCGTGCATGGGTACAGTCAGAGCTAT
Source organism: Physcomitrellopsis africana (assembly GCA_036785485.1). Taxonomy (NCBI): domain Eukaryota; kingdom Viridiplantae; phylum Streptophyta; class Bryopsida; order Funariales; family Funariaceae; genus Physcomitrellopsis; species Physcomitrellopsis africana. Next base: position 39,456 of record JAWRVF010000015.1, on the reverse strand, counting down.
TCACTTCCTCGTGAGGACCTTTTTTGCATGAAGTTTCAAATATACTATCCTGCCAGTCAAGGGCCGTCAATACATGCGAATTCCTGGTTTGGTATTCATACCATTCAAGTGCGTAAATCAATTTTCCAGCGAGGCAAAAACCTGCTTGGTAGAGCTGTAGTTCGCAAGCTATTATCCCCTTATTAATTGTCTTTTCCCTTAGTTGAGCTTTGAAATTTTTGTAATATACAGTACTTGTGACAATTTTAAAAGAGAGCTCTGGAAAAGAAATTGTCATTTACTGACAAACCTATGCTCATCAATCGATTGCGGTGGCTGGGTTCTTCTAATCTATCAGCTCAGGTGAAGTACAGATGTATATAAGACCTATGTCATTCCTATGTAACTGACATGTCCAACAGAACCGCAGCGTTGGGGAAGCTACAATGAAAAGAATTAACCACCCAAACCTTCGGATATCTCACACTTGCAGATTGCTATTCTGCATCTCATTGTGTTGGCCAGGCTTTTTACCTGATTGCCACCACTCACTTGTCAAGCTCCATCACAAAATACCGTATTCAGCAGTGTAGCTTTAGATGCAAACATTGTACCGAAACGTTGCATGGATGCATTAATTTTTTTGTTAGGTGAGCATGAGTTTGTGCAGCTTAGCAAGAGCTGACATCACAACTTGCTCATCTGTATCCGTAAAAACAAGCGTTGCTGCTTTGCTGTGAGCTTGCTCATTCTTCTCTCTCTCTCCCCCCCCCCCTCCCGTCCTTTTTTTTTTTTTTTTTTTTTTTGGTTCCCCTCCTCTCTGCTCTACATCTTATAGAGACTTTGCTTCCCAGCTCACAGTTGTAAGGTATTGTTAGAAGGCAATGGAGATAAGCATCAGTGTCGGGCCTCAGTGACGAAATGTTGTCGGTAACAGAAATGAACTGATCAGAAACGACGTGCTTGTTGATATACACGTTGCTAGGGATTACCAAAATTGGGCGCTTCGTTTCGATATCCACCAAGATATTGAGCCATTCCTTGATGCCTTTAGATACTCTATTTTACATGTTCCATATTCCAAATTTAACACGAGCATACTGTATCACAAGCATCCAAGCTAGATTTGTGCACAATTATGTTTATATAATATTCTATATAAGTTTTTGGTCAGAATTTCCAAAATGAATTTGAGCTTCACTCGCACAAATTTTTTTAATTGACCATCAAATATTGTTATTATTTCTTAAATAAGAATATGTAACAGAGTAAAAATTGAAATGCCATATTTCATTCATATTTTGACAAAGTAGTGTATATATATATATATAATGCATTTATTCTGTAATGGAATTGAAATTTGAGTATTCTCAAAATTTGATATGTCTAATAATTTTTTAAAGTATAAAACTTATAGGCATAATCAACATCCAAAAGAGTGAATTGATAAAATTAAGAGACATACTATAAAATAAATAAGATTGCAAGAGTTTATATTGTTTATCTTAAAGTAGTCCTACCATGTTTTTTTTAACACAGTTGCTTTTCTTCATTTTTTTTAGCATTTATTTATTTATTTCATCTACCACACAATTTTTAAGTTATTTATAATCTTTGAAATTATATCTATGTTATTTTAAGTTATATTTATATATTTAAAAAATATTATTTAAAATTAATTCATTTTTTAATCTTTTTAGTTTCTATTGTACAATTTTGCCTTTAAAAATAACATATATTGGTGAGATTAAAACTTTAGTTTTGGTATCTTATTTTTTTCAACCTTGTTACTTATGTAAAAATGTAAAATCCTTCCATGGCATATATATATATATACACATATATTAAATTCAATTGAAAATGTTCTAGCTTTAATTAAAAGCTATTGAATTTGACCAAAAACTGTCCCATAGAATGATTATTGGTTAAAGAAATTCAAAATGCTTAATCTTCTATGTTTTTATTTAGAGCATTCTACAATAAAATATTCAAACTTTTCACATGTATAGATTTATCAAATTTAAGCTGGTTCTACTTTTTTTTAATTACTTTATTAGACCTACTATAATAATAATTCTTTATTTCTGAAGTTAATACTTCTTATCTAAAATTATTCATGATTTGTTTTGTAGTACAATTATACAATACTTTTGTTACAAAGCAGAAGCACTTTTTTTTTTTTTTTTTTTTTTTTGTTTTTAAATTCTCTTAATTTTCTTTAAGGTCTCTTATCCTCAACGTAGTATAAAATTTTGAAAATCATTGTTAAACTTCTTGAAGTATTAAAAACCTCAACAGTGCTTTTACAATATAAACTTGTATTTTATTCAAGAATTTTGTTTAATGCGTTTTTTTTTTTTTTTTTGTTACAGTGATTCATGCAATTTACCTCAAGGTTCTAAGATCTTAACAAAATTTGATATTAAAATTAAAAAACGGATTAAGACATGCTTGTTTTTTTTTAGGTCTTTGGATGATACTATTTTATTATATAATCCAATTACACCTAAAAAGGTTGTGACCTTACCATTTACTTCTCATGATAATCAAGTAATTGTTTTTTAATTATTATTATCATCTTCTGACGTCCTTTAGTTTACAATGACGAGGTACAGGCAATCCTTTATAAGCTCAATTATTGTTATTTAAAATTTAAGGTATTTCCATCTACCCTTCTTTATACTTCTCCTCACTTTCCCTTTCCATATAGATTATTTTAAAATAAAATAATAATAATAATAAATCTTGTCCTTCTATAACACTATGAAATGTATTGATGTGTGTGTTATACTAAAGAAGACATGCTTTTTTTTTTTTTTTTGTTCTAAAGACTTCTAGAACTTTCTAAAACCATTTTTTTTCCTTTGAAATTGCAGTGAATAACACAAGTAAACATTTATTCATTTATTTATTTCTTGCATGAATGTCAACAACATGTTTTCATGTTGTATACTGATAAATGATGAGGAGCACATATCTTTTCAAAGATTATACGATTTCAAATCATTATGCCTCTTTATTGTTCCTAATCCATACCATTTTCTTGACTCATAATTTTCTATCAACTAATCTGAATGGAATGTTAATTTGGCCTTTTTATCAGACAATAACATACAGTATGTCTTTTATTGCATTTCTCTATAAAATTTGTACAAGTCCCATAAATAAATATTTATTGTATTCTTGATGTTGTGGAGATTACATCCTGAGAGGAGATGCACAAAAATTCAAAAAAATTAGATAAATAAACAGTAAGGCATGAGAAATAAACCAAATACATGCAATTCAGATACTTTCTTATTGTTGTTAAAAGTTTTGAGTCATAAAAATACAAATTATGTATAAAATTATTGTGAACAGTCTTTGATAAACTGAATTATTTTTAAAATTTGAGAAGTATCATTACATATCCTCACATTCAATCCAAACTAATCTCCATCACAATAACATTAGTGCCACTCACAAAATTAAAGCAACACAAATTTCCTTATTCTTATTATCAATGCTGTGCTTGCATCACAAGTTTATAGAATTTACAATTTGTGGCAAATAATTCTGGTCACTGAAAAGTCTTAAATCTTCAACAAACAACTTCAATAAACCATAATATTGTCTCTTGACAAATAACCCGTCATCTAATTTTACCTCTCACATTTAATTATCCATTGTGAAATTCTTACACATACATGATATTTTGTCTTTTCAAGAGTTATTTTCTCAATTCTCTTAAATACCAGTCTATAAAGTATTCACATACATTCTAAATAAAAATATCAACAAATAAAAAAATTTCAGTTTTATTTATTTATTTTTGCCTGTTACTCTTTCCCATGAATTCACATATTTTTTTTTGTTTTTTTGTGTTTTTTTTAAACAGAGATTGATAGTACTGTTCACAACTGAAGCAGCCATCTGGCACAGATATTAATCCTACAAGAGAAGAAGAGGCACTTGGCTTTGAAATGCTAGTGTGTCTGAGAGGAATGGAAGGGTCAAAAGAAGGAAACCAAAGCATAGGCTGCGCCACCACTCTAGCTGGGTGGAGCCTGGCCTCTCCACCAAAATGACAAAAATATTTAAAATAAACTAATAAATTAAAAAAAGATATTAACACAAACCATCTGCTTCCTCTTCAGAAACCAGACCCAACAAACAACCAGGCCCTCTAACCCCACTTGGGTGAAAGCCACAACCCTGGCACACACTCCAGTCAAACGACGAATGAACATAATATGCAACGAATGAACAGAAGAAGTGGATGAAGAACGTGGGGGACAGGCACGGGTGCCACAGGGCAAGGGAAAGCCACAACATGGCTGCACAACCCTCGCCACACAATCAACTTGCATGCCCAACTAAAGATCTACATGATGTGGAAACCAGACTGGCCCGTGCTGACTCAGCCGCGGCACATACAACCTGGACCCAGCCCCGACCCTGCTCCTGCTGCTGATTCATTTACCTAAAGGGGGAAAAAATATTTCCCCACCCCCCCCCCCCCTGACAGGCGAGGATGTGATTGAGGGCGACTCACACACATAGTCAGCACAGCCCGTGTGACGTATTGCAGAAGTTCTTCTGTCCACCTGGAAAATCATCTACCGGTGCATATTTTCTGTGCATGAACCACCTGATTCCTGCACTCAGCGTTGATGAACTCGGGACGAATCTTGGATAGATAAGGGGACTTGGTAGTGTCCACGTGGCGAGACAGCACAGGCCTCCATGCACACGCTGGAAACGGGACGAATGTTGGGAGAGCTCGGGTGTAAGATTTAGATTCGCGTGGGGACAGGGGGGCGGGGTTGATGAGACGTCAGAAGACGCCAGGAGACGCGGCTTGACGTCAGCCAGGAGCGCCTCGCGTCGGTGGGATTAGACTGGTCGAGAGTCGCGGAGCGAGACGGGGGAGGGCACACTCTGGGCGCGGCATCGGAAGTGATTGATTCTAGGGTTGAAACCTTCTGCCAGGAACCGACCGCCATCGGCCATATATATATATATATATATATGTATAATTTTTTTTTCGTTCTTTCTTTTCCACCGGGTGTTGCTGTTCGGAAACCGTCTTGTCCTTCGGAGCTTAAACTCGAATCGGTGACCGTGATGTATTCATGAAGCAGTAGTGAAGCAGATGGTCCAGGAAGGATATATTTTTTTCGTCTTTGTGCTCAGAGTGCGTGCGTCGTGTGGTAAACACGGTGCTGCCAAGTTGCGGTTTGAAGTTTAAAAGTGGAACTGGCGCGGTGGAATTGAGGCTGTAGAGTTGGGTTTCGGTTCCTGAGCCTGCATTAGGAAAAATGGCTATGGGAGTTTTGCGGAAGGTCGTGTGATGGGAGCGGAGCGGTGTTGTCTTCCATCGGAACCATTAGACCTTGATTCTGTCCTAGTTGTGGTTTGCAAAACTGCCCGGAGCCACAGGATTGCTTGGACTGGTATGATGTGTTGAAATGGAGCTCTGGTGCGTAGTTTGAAACTTTTTATTTCGCGTTGGTGGATTGAGATTAGGGGCTTGCGCAGGTCATTCGATCCCGGGGTTGGCAGGTTGCCTTGTAGGTGAATTTGAACAAGGAAAGGGTACTTGTGATTCGGTGGAATCGTGCTTATAGGGCTAATTTTATCTAGTGGCGTGGATTGGTAATCTTTCCTGTAAGTGTAAGCTGCGGGAACTTATTCAGGAACCTGTAGTGTATTATAGGGGTTCAGTGGAGGTGGAAGATTAAAAGGATCACAAAACAACTTTTTGCAACGATGTTCCTCAAAGCCATTGTGCTGCTCTTTGTGAGTTTTTGTTCCTCTGCGGCTGCCCTTTGAGGGGCCCAACGCTCCTAGTATGCTTAGTTTGATGCTGAGCCCGTGGATTTTCCTTTCCATTAATAGGATTAGTGGGAACTTGAAGACACCTCACTCGATTGAGCTGGTACAACGAGGATTGCCCCTGCTGCTACTGTGAACCTGATATTTTATAGCAGTGTTTGTGTGGAAAAAATTGTACCAAGAAGACACTGATATTGACGACACTTATGATAGTCGGGGGTTAAGTGCACCACGATATCCCTTACCATCTAGTGCGACTGTTCTCCAGGCTGCCCAGCGATCACGAGATTAGAAAAATCGGTGGGAAGATGGAAGACACGCAACATGAGGAATGGTTACGGGATTGAAATTTTGTCAAGATCCGGTACTAGGTGACAAGTAAGGCTTGTAGTTTCTACTCTGACATTGCATTTGGAAAGATTTGGTAAGTATCAAGATTCCGTAGAACCATCAGGAGCGGTCCATGTTCGTTTAGTCATGGGGTTCGAAGACGAGGAGCCGTTCGGAGCGTCCTCTGGAGAGCAAAAGTATGAGTCTGCTATTCGCGCTAGGGCAGACTTGGACCGAGACTTTTTATGTCCAATTTGTCTACAGGCAATGGAAGATGCTTTCCTTACTCGCTGTGGGCACAGTTTTTGCTACTCATGCATTATGACTCACTTGAACAATAGGAGTAATTGCCCTTGCTGTGCTGAGTACCTCACGATCGACCTACTGATGCCAAATTTCCTTCTTACAAAGGTAACGTCGCACTCCACTTTGTGAATTTTTATCAGCAGCATAGGAGTCGGAGAGTGAACTTAGAAGTTATGTACCTCTCGCTAGTGTCAAGAATATATCTGCCCATATCGAAGGTGGGGTTATGTCTGAAATACACTGTGATTGCTTTTGTTGCAGTTGATGAAGAAAGCATCCGCATCCAAAATGTTAAAGAATGCCTCTCCAGCAGATCAACTACTTCTTGCATTACAGCAGGTAAGCTCATTCAATGTTTTGAGTATTCTTCTATATTACTTAAGTTATTTGACATCCGATACGCATGTTTGCAGTATGGATGCTTTCCATGTATCTAATGATATTATGTGATCGTAGGGGGCGGATGTGCCTGCTAATGAGCTAGATTCCTTACTGCTACTCCTCAATGAAAGGAAGCAAAAACTCGAGCGAGAGGAGGCGGAGTCAAACATCGAAATACTACTTGATTTTTTGCATCATTCGCAATCACAGAAACAAGAAGAGTTGCAAGAGGTTTACCCCCCGCTCCTCTCTACTTCTTCACTGCTCTGTCTCAAGCAGGCCAGTCCTGGTAGTTTTATTTTTTCCCGATTCGTGGTCGTACAAAGTCGTGGTTTTTTTTGACAGTGGTCGACTCTCGGTTGGTTTGAAAATAAATAAATATATATATATATATATATATATATATATTGTTCAACTGAGTACATTTGGACCCTCATAGTATGTGGACGCTGAATCTCAGATTCACTATCAGTTGCACACAACTCAGCGTCCAAAATTTATTGACTCAACTTTGCGATGGGTGGAACAGGTACAAAATGATCTTCAGTTTCTGAAAGATGACATAACCACAGTTGAGAGAAGGTTACGCTGGCTTCTTTTGTCAAAGGATAGACACAGCAACCGAGTACGTGAGGAATCTCTGTTTTCTGATTTAGATACTCACACAAGATCCGATGACGTGAGCACTGGAGGCGCAGTATCTGTTTGGCGAGGTGGGCAGGGTGGTGCGTATACTCCACATAGTGAAGAAGAGTTGTACAGAGTGGAAAAGTCAAGGATGAGAAACCTGCCCTGCACTTCTGTTACCAAAGATGTAGTAAAGGCTGGTGGGTCACTTGGAAATGATCCATCGGTGGACTTTCAGGTTGAATCTGAAGGTGTACATAAAGTAGCGAAGAAGCGTAAAGTACTAGCACAGGTATGCTTTTACTGGTGCTCATAACTTCAAGTTTTAGTTCAACACATGTGTATTTGAGGATTCGAACGTTGTGTGCTGGAAAACAACTTGTATGGCTAGCATTTTATCATGATGTGAAGATAGTGTATATATCTCAGTATGATTTTTGTCATTTTTGATGAAGTGATGTTACCTTTTAATGTTGATCCACAGTTTGAGGAATTGCAAGATGCTTACTTGTTGAGAAGACGACAAGTTGCTCTTAAGCAACGTCAGAAGCAGCAGCTGCAAGAATCGGTTAAAGAAAAGGAAGTTTACAGAGATACGGATAAACACGATGATGGTTTAGGTGATTTCGAGTCCATGCTCATGGCATATACTCGCTACAGGTATGTCTGTTTTCATTAGAAGGTTTGTATATGTATTTTTGGCACAAGATTGTGATCGAAGCCTGGTTCTAAACTTGCAAGTTGATGGTTTTGCTCTTCTTATATCTCTTATTCATGTTCTTCGCCAAGTCTTCTAGTAATCATAGTTGTCCAAATCCATGATGTATGTGACCAGTCAACTTCGTGTTGTTGCGGAGCTTCATCATGGCGATCTTTTCCAAACTTCCTCGAATATAGTGTCCAGGTAATATATCTAAAGTTCACAACGTCATGCATTTTGCGAGACTTCAGAGTTTCTTGTCATTAGGTCCGCCTAGATTTGATATATTTCAAGGTGCAACCTTTTCTTTGCTGATATCTGTACGTAGTAATTGGAATATAATCAATAAGTCGAATATACTTCTGCATCACTTGCAGCATTGATTTTGATGGAGATGATGAGCTGTTTGCAACCGCGGGGGTTTCAAGACGAATTAAAGTTTTTGATTTTGCAACGGTACTCTTAGAACTCTTGATTCGCTGGTCATCAATTTTTAATTTGTTCCTATCGCAGGCTCTATTCGATGCTCTTTTTAGACAGCCTGTTGTATTACAAAAGTTGAAAATTTTAAGACTTAGGCAGTTGCTAGTTTAACATGGAAGTATGTATCTAATGGGTTGAATTGAATGCAAACAGGTTATGCGTGACTTGACGGATGTGCATTGTCCTGTAGCGGAATTCCCAACACGATCCAAACTAAGCTGTCTAAGCTGGAATAAGTTTAACAAACCCCTCATTGCTAGCAGCGACTATGAAGGCATTGTTACAGTATGGGACATCAACCGGAGTCAGGTAAGCTTGAGAGTTTGGCCACTTAACATAGGTTTGTTGATGATGTCCTTAATTGTGATTCCAGAATGAGCAACATATAGCTTTACAATGTGTCATGTTCATTCGGACTTTTAAATTTTAACGTATTGCTACGAGTGTACGGTTTGTCTAAATATTTGACATGTTCTGCTTGCCATCATATATTACCAGAGTGTCATGGAGTATGAGGAGCACGAGAAGCGTGCCTGGAGTGTTGACTTTTCTCGGACGGATCCTTCAATGCTGGTCTCTGGAAGTGATGATGGCAAGGTCTGTCTCATGGCCTTTTTCTTGCCTTTCTGTTGAAGCATGGTTTAGTGGATGTCTACTTTGATCGCCTTCCATAGCTTAGAAGCTGGTGAGAAGGGTGTCCTTCGATATTTTGGTTGCACGATTACGGGGGAATATAACAGAGATTGTCTCGTTGAATCTTACTCAAGTCAGCCTCTAAAAGCAGATGGGGGGATTTTGCAGGTAAAGGTTTGGTGCACTAATCAGGAGGCTAGTGTTTTTAGTATAGACATGAAGGCCAACATCTGCTGCGTTAAGTACAATCCTGGTTCAAGCAACCACATTGCTGTAAGTTTTGGCCTCTTCAACATAAGTGTCGATCACCTTGGCAAACCTCGATATTTTTACATTCAGTATTTTTGCACTCTGTTTTCATGCTTTTTAGCATGATGTTTGTGTGATGGGACCTACTATTTCATTTTGATACAGCTTGGTGAGATCACAGCATCTTACTTCACTTTGGCCTTTACTGTACTGTTTGCAGATTGGCTCAGCGGATCATCACATATACTATTATGACTTGCGGAATCCAAGTAACCCACTCTTTGTATTCAAAGGTCATCGGAAAGCTGTATCTTACGTGAAATTCATATCTTCGTATGAGCTGGCGTCAGCTTCTACTGACAGCACATTGCGATTGTGGGATGTCCAGACAGATTCTTGTGTATGTAGTCACTTCCTCTAACTACGTCTTTTCTTGTATCATGATTGAGCATTATCCTGTAAGTAGCACCTACAATCAAGAAGGCTTTATTAAAATATTACCAATATTGAAAATTATTTTCGATGGAATTAGCGGCATCTCGTATTGCTGTAGTTTGCGGAGGCATGCTATATACATTCGAAGGAGAAAAGGGATTTAAACGGCAATGTTGCTTGCCATCGTATTGCAATTTCTGATATAATATTCCTCTTGCAGGCACGAACGTTCAAAGGACATACCAATGAAAAGAATTTTGTAGGTCTGACTGTAAATAGTGACTACATTGCTTGCGGCAGTGAAACGAATGAGGTCTTTGTGTATCATAAGGTATTTCTACAAATGACGTCACATCCTTGCTGTGGTGTAGGAAGTGTGTTATGTTTTACTTTTATGATGAATTTTGTTGGACGTTGAAATGCCACTTTAATCAAACTTTTCTCCTCCGACTGTGAACATTTTATCTCAGATATTTGGTGGTGTTTATCACAGGCAATGTCGAAACCGTGTTCTTCTCATAAATTCGGCTCCCCAAACTCTGAAGATACTGAGGATGATGCCTCCCACTTTATTAGTGCAGTGTGCTGGAAGAGTGAGAGCCCGACCATGTTGGCGGCCAACTCGCAGGGCACAATCAAAGTTCTTGTACTGGCAGCTTGATTGATTTTTAAATGATTTGATTCATACAATATAGTCGAACTTTTAGCAGAGAAACAGTGTGTGCAGTTGCGATTATATTCTCTGATGCAATAGAAGCAGATTTTTGCTTGGATTTATTCGGATCTATTCATAATTTAAGTTCTGAACCCCTTCAGAACACATGAAAGTGTTTTCTGGATGTATGAAGCTCTAAACCTGAAATTCAATTCCGACGAATTACTCAAAGATGGGTACGTGTATTTTTATCACCCGAGGCAAAAGAAGTTAGCCCAGACAGGCCTAACCTCATCACTGCTTTTGCTTCACTGTCGTGTTGGTTGTGAATGAAGATCCCCTACCTGAGTGCCTGGATATCCCTTATCGATAGGATGTATTTGTCAAAGTTATGCATACAAGTACCCCACTCGCTGCTGTAACAATCACTTACCTGGGCGGGGTCAATCCATGGTCAGGATGGTGGATGACCTAGTGTTGCCTACCCCATTGCACTTTCGGGCCGGGTGACTCTAGTATCTCTCTACGGAGGGCATACACGTCATAATTTGTGGCAGCGGGGGCTCGCGTTCGCGCGGCCCTCACCAAATTTCATGAGTTAAACTGGAGACTGTTAAGCTTATTAAGAACCCAAATCTAATTAATGGCTCACTGCAAGGCTTGGCTGCATACCCTTGGATCAAACGGATCGAGAAAATCTGCCACATAACCTTCACATAACCTTCGTGTAAGAATCTACTAATAAATAATATTAGTGCGTAACTAGTGAACAAATTTATTTGCAAAAGCTTAACTGAACGCCTTCAGTTACAAGTGGACCACATTATTCGAAACAATGTGGTAGTCTTTTGCAAGCTTTTCCCATGCCTGGCATTTCCTGTTTGCTGAGAGAGAAATCATGAGTCGCTATCTTAATGCCAGTCCATCTGCACAACTCCCAGCGTCTCCTCTCAACCTCCAACGATGTAAGGTACTCAGTATAGAAATGGTTTTTCTCAGTTTACAGAAGAAGGGCCTTGTGTCGGTCACATCCATCACCAATTTCCACTGTGGAGGAGTTTTCCTGTCAGAGTTCAACAGTTAGCCTTTAAACCGAATGAACTGCGTTCTCTACATTATGGATTCTTATCAATCAATGAAGCCCACAAGACAGTCCTGTGCATTGCAATGCACGAACGAATCGAACTATAAATTATCAACCGCAGTAATCAGAGGCTGATCAAAAAACATTGCCCTTTCCAGCTCGAAACCCTTGTGATTAGTCTAAAATGCTGCCACCGAGGTCGACGTTACCAATAGATTATTCTCAATCAAGTTGGATATCGTTCACCCCAAAGTTCAATGTATGCTCTCATGTTCCTAAGAAGAATTAAGTGGAAAGGCATTTAGTGGCAAGAATCAGTCTCTGAAGTGCGCAAATCGTTTTATCACATTATAAATTCACGTCATACAGACAAGCTTGATACAATCAGTAGAAACAAATGAACCCACAAAGTGAATATGCACTCCTGCTAGTAGAGAGTCCAACTTCTGTACAATCGCTGCAAAGTCATAATGACGATTCAATCAGCTAATTCCATCAGTAAACAGGCCCACGCCCTCCGGAAGGGCGAGCAACATGTCTTCCCTCAGATACTCTGTCAAGTCCACGGTCTCTTTTCCGTGCAGTTCGACCTGAACCAGCTCGGACATCTTGGTTAAGCCAGCTTCATGTTAAAAAGAGTTCGGCCCACATGTGTGCCTTTTCTAAAACTGCTCCTATACTGGCACATTTGTAGACGCATTAAAAGTATCTGTGAGTGCTATCACCAAGACTCAGAGTTTCTTGATATATGGTGCCGATGGTCACTTTTCACAGTGGATATTCACAAAACTATTGAGGTGAAGAGGTGGGAACTTGCAGGGTAAGCGGTTTGCACCGTCAGAAGGTCATGAAAAAGGGCAGGGCTTGATGGACATTGCAACACCAACGGACATCACTTCACAATTCCTTTGTCTCCGTCCACCATCACAGCAGTGGATACGGACAGTCCCAATCATAATCTAGGTGACATCAATGTATTTGTCATGACCTGATTAGCACGCGTCGTCATTCTCTGCCCTGCTCCCAAACCACCTCAATACTTCATGCACATTTGCTCGCATTTCCGACCCCAAGCTTCCTCTCCATACATAAATTAAAACTAACTTCATCATTACACGAATGAATGCTATGCTATACAAAGCATCAAATCCTCCCAGAGAACGCGAAGTCTGCCAAGATATTTCATGTCCGACAACGATACTTCTCATTGTCCTACTGTACAAACTTTTCTTTTGCAGTGAATGCAGGTGTAGCCACTGTGCGAGTGCATCGAAAACATATTGGAAAAAGTATTTATCGTGCATACATTATGTAGTTTTTTATACAATGCTGCAGTGTGGCTGCATTCGTATCAAAAAGTATTCGCTGGCATGTTGTGGAACGCACAATAACCTACCGATTTCTCAAAATGCATCAACGAGACCAGTCAAACACTAAACGCATCACAAAGGCTCGTGCGGTATTGCACTAAATGTACTGGATGATATTAAGTGATATGTTGGTATCTTTGGTATCTATTGCCTAAATATTGCCGATCGAAGGGCTTTGCTGAAGAGTCGCTATATTTTGAAGACTTAAATAACGCCGAAAGACACAGCGACATACGCAGTGTGCTTTGTGAACGTTGGGGGAGTGGAAAATCTCCACGTCTGCTTATAAGCCAAAATTAACTGGAAGAAACAAATCTATAATTGCATCACAGTCGCATAACCACAATTCTTCAGGCACAGATGTACATACGTTGAATACGTCGGTAAGACGGGAATCGTAAGGTCATTTTAGGCTGGAGTACTTCGTCTGCTGTGAAAGCTACGCAGAGGACTCAGGCTTTGCTATTCTGGAACGAGGCACATGACAACCATTGTGAGTATCCAGCCATGTCGTTACAAAACGAAAACCCAAAATCAAAAACTACGTACAGCAGGAAGCAGATCAGAAAATAGAGAATCAGAAAACATCAGAGAACCGAAAATTCTTGATTAGACTGTAGATAACTCGAGTTTAACAATATTCGCAAAGCTGCGAACGTTGTATCTAACTTGTGCATCCTTGTACGCTGTCATCGCTTGCTCATACTTGCCTTTTTCTGCAGCGGCCTCAGCAACGAAAGGCGCTTTCTCCTACAACAGCAAACAGAATGAGTAAGGCAAACTTGTCGACAGGTACCCCATTAATGATTCGCTACAGTTACGAATTCGATTTCAAATACAGTAACACCACTGACCTCGTCTGACATGTTGAGCCACCTCTCGCCGCCGGCTTTACCGCTCTGAAATCTCGAAGAACAAGTTATCAATATAACTGAATTTGTTACAGAACTTGCATTGAACTCTGGTTTATCCAAAAGAGGCGCATCATAAGTAGAAGATGCCACATGCAAAAACGACAACAAACACATTCCGTTCTCAGCGCGAAGACGCAGATTGTCGCAGCGCTTCCAAAAAGTGAAGCGGCCTTTAAAATTTACCGCAGTAACACCTTTTACTTCAGGGTACGCTGCTTTGAACTCCTTCCGGAAGGTCTCCTGCATCAATTAAAAGAGGTAGAAACGTGAGTACACTCCTCCAAAACTGGAATTCGAGATCATCAAACACCACATCCAAAATAGAGGAGATCTAGAAGACTAGAGTCAGAAATCAGGACTTACATGAAATGAAATTACGCAGAAGGTGGTCGCTTAGGCATATCAGAATCCTTGACTGTCTTTTCCTGGTTTCGTTTCTTGTACTTTCTAGGACGTCTGAATAAAATTCGCACCTACTATTTCAGAAACATCCAAATCCAGACAACTCCTATCAGAAAAAGAGCGAAAATAGACAGAAGCAATGAATGCAGTATGCCCACGGTGCATACCTTCTGTAGTCGCTCTGCCACTGGATGCCCACAAATGGATGCCAAGGTCGAATTACAACTGTGGCCTTGCAACAACATTACTCCAAATTAATTAATTAGTTTGGTTACTGTAGATTGTCAATGTTCTAGAACATGAATACCATCTTGTCCCTGTTGTTGGAGTTTTGAGACATGGTGTTGTGTGGCTTGAATCAGGAAATATTGCTTGGTGTACTTCTTCTATTGCATACTTTTGAATAGGTATGATAATAAGTGTTGAATAATTGAAATGGAGATAACAAAAGGTAACAGTGTTCTCTAGAACAGGATTCAGTTTTCTATTTTTGGATTCTTAATTTTATTTTTGTAATCACATGTTTAAGTAGTAATTTCTTGACATATTATTGCAATCCATAAAATCATTGGTAGCATGTGCATTATTGATAGCAATGAGTATGCAAACATGAGGACATGATAGTTATTCTACAAAGTTTGGAATTAATTAAGATTTAAAACAGAATTAAAATGGTATTGTTAATGCCACCACAAATATGCTATTGCCATCACAATTTCCCATCCACAACATGTCATCATATTTTTTGCTACTACCAACAAAACCTGCCACATGCCATACACACTCTTTGTTAATACTATATACAAAATTATGATTTTTTTATTTTTTATTTTAGTAATTAAAAAGAATATATTTTTTCTAATTTTTCAAAAAAAACTTGTTATTTATAATTTATTAATTATTATTTTAATAACATTAAATTTATTTTTATATAATTATTTTAAAATAAAAAATATTAGAAATATTAATAAAACTTTTGATTGGAATTAAAAAAACTAAAGAGATATGTCAAGTGGGTGGTGGATTATGGTAATAGCAAAAATTGTGTGGCATGTATTAAATGGCAAATTGTGGTGGCAATAGCAAAACTGGCATTAGCAATATCCTAAAAATAAAATTATAAAAAATAACTATTTGTAACCATGATAATTTAAAACACTCACTATAAACAGCTTTAAATAAAATCCATACATAGTGGTAACAACATATGTAAAAGAAGGATGAGAGGTTAAATGATTGACTGCAATTCCAATGATAACACAAACTCATTGGTAAAATTTCTGACTTAAAGCTACAAAAATACTGAAATATTAATTTTAACATAACATCAAATTTGAATTGTTTGTATTAAAAAATATTATAATTGTATTACAAGAAGGTGTATGGCACTTAAAGAACAAATTTCCAAAACAGAAAACAATAATCTTCGATGTAAACATGAAAAAATCTTTAAAACAAATTAACTGACAGTGAAACAATTTCATGTCAGAAGGTTGCAATTGTGGTACCGAAACAATAAACGCACAAAGAAAATTTGCATTTGGTTTTAAAGAACAAAAGACCACAAATCAGAATTTGCAATTATTTCTGGTGCCGAAATATTTGCCTATCACAAATGTCGCAACACCAATTTCACTTCACAGCACAATCACGGTGAACCGGCAAGACCGGCGACAGCAGAAGATCTGCGTCACGAGTTGAAAGGAAACCGAGGTTTTGAACCCGTTGCTCGTAACCGAGGTTTTGATCCCGTTGCTCGTAACCGAGGTTTTGATCCCGTTGCTCGTAACCGAGGTTTCAACGAGTGCTGCAAGTCCTTCTGACGATCCGCTTGAATGGCGCTGCACGCTCAGACGATCAGTTGGAGCAGAATCCCTGCCAGGCCCGTTGCCAGCGCCGTCGACGCACATGTCGAGGACAAGGCCGGATGCGAGCCATGTCCAGTGGTGAAGCAAGGTGTGGCGGGGAGACCTGGAGCCGAAGCTGAAACAAAGCGGCATGTGGCATCCAACAGCGGATCAAAGTGTCCCCATCTTGGAGACTCGCTCCACCGTCGCTCGCATCTCACCCTGCATCCTCATCCACGGTGCCTGCGACTCCGTTGCCAGGCGGCGAAAGCCCACTGCTGGCCAATCCACTGCCCTGCTTGGACAAGATCCGTGCCTCCGACTTCTCCCCCTGGTTTATTCATCGACCACGTCGCCAGGCCCTGGCTCCGAAGCCCATCGACGGAGGTTATTATCCAGGATAAATCGCCATTCGGGTCGGGCTTTCGTTGACGATCCGGCACTGACCGCTTGGGCTTCATGGCGACAACCCGGCGATCGCCGATCTTTTACTGCCGCCGCTGTTGGTGACATTCGATGGTTTTTGTGCCGGCCTGATTTTCGTCGTTCGTCGAGCTGCTGGTGTGTCGCCGACGACGCGCTGGCCACTGCGATCACGCTTTGACTGGAGACTCGTCGATGTTCGAAATCGTACTCCGATGCGACACAATCGCTGAGAATGGAACCACTTGTTACGCGGTTGGTGAATATGCTGAACTTGCTTCGAATTTGCCCACGAGCGCATGATTGGCTTTGGTGATTTGACTGAAACCCAAAACTCTGAAGTTTGTGGTCTTCTGTCGTCATGCACTTGACCCGCGAAGATTCTAACCACCGAGTTCTTCAAAGATGAACCACTCTGTATGTTCGTAGTGGAGCAAACACGAAACCCAGCACAGATGCATGCACATTTGTTCACAAATCGGTCCAAGCAGATGGCTGCAGATACTGGTAAACAGTTACTCGCACTGCCGGACAACTCCGAAATGTTTTGCACAGCCGACGTCTTTCCATGATTCTGAAGCAACAGTGGCATTCGACAAGTGGCTCACGCACAACAAAAGCTCCATGCAACAGCAGCCGAAACATTCCATCACGAAATGCAGCACTTGAAACCGACAACTTTGTAGCCGGAGATAATACAAATGATTAGTCACGCGTAACACTCAAGAAGTAATATACAAGTTCTCTCCACGAGCAGCAGCAGCAGCAGCATCCGTGAGCCCAGGCTGTTCTAGGTACTTCAATCTAGCAAACTCATTGTACCGCTATGTCGATAAGTGAGAAAGTGAATGATCGTCGACCAGCTAACTCACATGTGCGCACACATATGTACAACTTTCCGGATCCACAAAGGATCTTGAATTGCGCCCCGAGGGTGGCGAATTTACATGCCGAAGACGGCAGAGTGGGTGAACGCCTCCGTCACGACGAGGCCGAGGAATCCCAGCATGGCGATGCGCCCGTTCCATCGCTCCGCCTTCGCCGTGAAAGGGCCGAAGCTGCGGGCGTCCGTCGACTCGCCGCTCATGATGGGCACCATGGAGGCGTACGTGAACAATTGCACCACAGCCAGGAAGTAGAAGAGACCAGGCTGCCCGGCATTCGTCACTTGCTGAAACACCGTCTGCCCTGTCAGCCTCTCCGCGACCACTGCCCACACGAACCCCAGCATTGCCAGACGGCAGTTGATGGTCTCGGGTGCGGCTCCGTCAAATGCAAACACGCTGAAGAAGGACTTGTCGCCCGTCTCCGGCCTTCTCTCGACCTCGGGACGTGGGTAGAAGGACCCCGACGTCGGCTCCGTGCCGAACACCGATTTCTTCTCCGACTCGTTGCTCTCCTGGTTCCGCGTGATGTCGTCCTTGGTGATGGTCTTCTTCGTCTGCTGGTCCACCACAGCCTTGGCGTCCGCCAATGGACCCTGACCCTGACCGTTGTCGACGCCGCAACGCACACGTCCGGCAAGGGAGGTCATCAACCTGGGAGTTCCTGCAATTCGACCACCAGCCAGCTTGTTCAGGGTTGGTAGAGCTTGCAATCCTCCGAGCTTCGCACATGCGATCTGGGACATCATTGTGGCGGCCATGGTTGTCTTTGTAGCTGAACAATCCGTGCGGAAATGCTACTCACGCAATCGCTATGAGGAGAGATGGAATTCACAAGAGTTATAAATACAGCAGGATCCGAGAAGAGATTGTCTGTGAAGCATTCGATGATTGAATCGAAGCGGGGCCACGGTCCCAGTTATAGTGGGAGTGTCAAAGCGAGCAGTTGTGACAACTCGGACCGAAGAAGGGGATGTGGCAGGCAAGGAAGAAAGCGGGAGACGCTTTTACAAAGGATGGTAACATGGCAGACTCGTGGCAGAGTGACTCGAGAAAGGTGGGCAGTTTTACATGGTGCCACGCGACCTGTGGGTGCTTCGGGGTTCACCGAAGAAGAAGATGCAGCATTTCCATACAACCTTGGAGACTTACCATGGCTTTGCTCTGGTCGCTAATTAGCAGCGGTCACCTGTCATGCTCGGAACAAGTGCTCATCCGTGAAGAAGACACTGGTAAAGGTTTTTGCGCTCCCATTTCGCTCATCAACCCGGAAGATTTCAGAAACTCGGATAAGCTGTGAACTGAGCATATTGTCTCACAGTCTAAAAGAGAGTACAACTCTTGGCTTCTGTCGCACAATGGCCGATTGCATGGTAATTGTTCAATTTGGAGGAGGTTCAAGGAGAAGCTGTCGCCTCCAATCGAAGGCGATTGACTGTTCATCTTGCATCAGACGTGTGCTGCGTCACAAGCAAGTCCTTTTTCGATTCCGTGTGCATTTTGGGGAGGGCCTTAAGCGCTGTGATTAAGGTTTTATTGTTGGTTACGATGGTTGTTGACTTTGGGTTTGATCCCAGAAGTTAGTGATTAGAAACTTAGTTGCTAGTGCCAAAATTGTTTTAGACCAACGTCGTCGGTGAGGTGCAGCAGAGGGGCTTTGATTTATTTGATAGTTTTGTAGTTGAACTGCATCTGTTGTTGATGTAGTTCAAAAAATGTGGTTTTATCTGTGTTGTGATTGAGTGGTGTGGCTTGCTAGTTGAACTTGAGTCTTATTAAGTTGAGACTGCTTGCAAGTTCATGTCAAGAATTTGTATGTTCTGTTAGCAGTTATTGGCTTTGTTTTTGGTGTTAAGAGACATTCTTCTAATTTGTGTTTGGGTCCTTTTTCATATGATATGCTTTCAAAATTTTGCATAAGTGAATAGACCTTGTCATTTGTTTTGAATTTTGACCTATCTAATATAAATTTGGTTTGTGTGGATAATTTTAAAGAATGTTAGTGATTGTAAATTCTTCCAATATTACTCAAGTCTAAGGTTATCAAATCCATCAATTGACCAATCTCAGCCGGTAATGCTTATAAGCATCTACAATTTTTTAAATCTAAGATTATTAAACCTATAATTTGGCCAATCTCTGCCAGTAATGTTTACATATTTCTATAGTTTCTTAAATTCAAAGTTGTCAAACTTATCAATTTGCCAATCTCTATCAGTAATGCTTCCAAGCTTCCATAGTTATTCAAGTCTAAGATTATTAAACCTATCAATTGGCCAATCTTTGTCGATAATGTTTGTAAGCTTTTATGATTTTCCAAATTCAAAGTTATCAAACTTATTAATATCCTAATTTGTAGTGATAATGCTTGCAGGCTTCTACAATCTTTCAAATACAAGGTTTTTAAATCCATCAATTACTTAATCTTAGTTGGTAATGCTTTCAAGCTTCTACAACCTTCCAAATCTAAGATTATTAAACCTATTAATTTGTTAATTGCAGTCAATAATGCTTCTAATCTTTCACAATAATTTAATTTTAAGGTCTCCAAATCTATCAACTAACCAATTTCAATTGTTAATGTTTAAAAATTTTAGCAACCAAAAACTTTTAAGATATTTAAACCTTTTAATTTGCAAATCTTAGTTGGTTATGCTTTGAAGCTTTTATAATATTGTAAATCCAAGGTTGTGAAATTAATTAGCCAATATTTTTCAATAGATGTAATCACTTGTATATTCTTGTAAATGTGAAGTTATCAACCACTCAAAGATTAGAAGCATTTAGAAATTTATATAAATTTATGAATATTTATTATAAAAATTAGATAATATATTAATTAAATAATCTTTCAATAATAGTAATTTTTTATAATTTATTCAATACTTTATATATTTTAAATTTAATTATTATATATATAATATAAAATTTATTATATGAACAATTTTTTATACCATTTTGTCTTATTTAAAGAATACTAAAATCCAAACTTGATGAAAGTTAATTTTTTTATAGATTCTTGTCTTATAAAGATTCCAATACATACTTTTAAAATTCTTATATTGTAAAAGAAGATTGACTAAAATTAAAGAATATAATCATAAAAATTACTAAATATTTATATTTTATTGAAATAGTTTTAAATTATAGTTTAAATAAGTTTATGTTGTAAATCCAAGTTCATCCTTATTATATACATTCTTAATCTACAATTAATATTTTCTTCTTAAATAGATTTTTTTAACATATCATAAATTTGAAGTCTTTTAAAACATTTGCTTTTTGATAAAAGTATGCCATATATGTAATCATTGCTTGACATGAAGAAAATAATGGAAGCTCATCAATAATACAATCCAATATAAAGACCTATTATAATTGTTTAAGTTTAATTTTATGTTAAAAAATTAAAGAATTTTTATATTATACCTCTTAATAATTAAAATGCACAATTTACACATCTTTTTTTAATATCTTCTTTTAAATTTTTTTTAAAGATGTCTTCTAAAGTTTTATTTTTAAAATAAAGACCTTCCAAATCACTTAGATCTTTTATATCCTATATATAAAATAAATAAAAAGATAAACTTTTGATATTTAGATTAGTCACACATCTAATTTTAAGTATCTTTTGATATGTACAATCAACTAAGATGCAAAATTTGTACCAAAAAAATAGTAGAAAATGATTGAGGTTTATAAAACAAAATATCTCAAATTCTAATTTGAGATATTCATCTAAAATCCTTATATGCTTATATTTATTTTTTACAATATTTCTTTTTATTTCCAATAATTGGTTGTACATTGAAAAAAATACTTTTTCATTAATAACAACCACATGCCTATCAATTAAATTATCTAACTCAACAAAGTTCTCTATGTAATTCCAAATACTTAAAGCCTCTTGTTTTATTAAGCTTATATGAATGTCCGAGCAAAAGTAGCAAGCAATATATAGAACCTTCTTCTTCTTAGATTTAGTAAGATCATCAAAACTAATCTTTAGTGTATTCTACAACTTGTCATTTACTCCACCATCCAAATTTTGAGCTCTTTTTAATTTTTATAATACTACTTTTCAACATTTAATTTATTTTTCTTGATTATTCATAAGAAAAGATTCTACCACCTCTAGGCTTAATCAAAGCCTATTGCATATAGCAACAATATTATTTATTATATCTTAAAGATTTTTATAAAGACAAGATGGTTTTTTAAAAGTATGTAAGCAAAAAAGCTCCATTGCTTCTAAACTTCTAAAAGTTACGTGTCTAAATTCCATATCTTAGTTCTTAATATATTAATTAATTATAGTTATTACTAATATGAATAAAAAGAGTTAAATATAGATACATAAGATTATGGTTCTTGAGTGGTTGTATACTTTTTTTGTATTATATGCAAAATATAAGTCTTTATAATTTTATACATGTATATTCTACATTCTATATAGTATTATAAGATATATGTAGTTGATTTTTATAAATTTGTAATATCTCTTGTTTAACATGTTTGATTTTATATAATGCATATATGACATAGGACAAAAAAGATTTATATTAGTGGTTTATGACTTTGGAGGTCTCATTATCAAGAAACTTATATATAAAATGAAGAGGCTATTTCATATACCACTTTCTAATGATGCAGCTGGTACTTTAATATCAAGTGTTGAGATGTTTTTGGAATATTTATAAGGAATTTTTTACTATGATGAACTTCATAGAAATAAAAGCAAATTTATTATGTACCTTAAGAATCAAAACCATACATTAAAGCCATTAAAATCTTGAAAGAATTTGGAGCTAATAATGGTAAAGTTGGCAAATGGTACTTATGATGCTAAAAATGATAGAGAGATTAATTTATTTGCTATTAGTGAGGACAAATGCACAAATAAAAAGATTAAAATTATGCAATGATTTTAAAAATATATTATTGAAATTATAATATAATACCTCTTTATAAATGACATAGGATATAGTTTAAAGATTTGTATTCTAGTGTAACAAAACTCTTAGCAAATGTGTTCATTGATGTTTATTATTTAGAATATATATTGAATAGATCTTAGTTGGGATTTTAAAAATAGCTAATTTTATTGATTCTTAATTGATCTAATAATCTAAATTATAATATATAATAGATAAATATATAATATTATTAAAATTCTACGTATTTTATAATACATTCTTGATGTGTCTTGTAGTGGGTTGTATGACCAGAAGATGTAATGGTATATGTAAGAAACCAATCTTATCACATTTTAGAATGCAATCATAGTAAAGTTTGTAAGCTATGCAACAAAAAAGATATGAACTACAAAATATTGTTGGACTTCCTTAAGCTTAGTAGTGTAAGAAAAGATGTGGTAAGATATTTTTTTTTCCTACTTTAATAGTCTAATCTTCTAATAATATTTTATTTAAAGTTTCTATGAATTCTTAAGTCAAATATTTATTATTAGATAATATAAATATCTAATTATTCTTTTATTTATAATATCTAAGATTATTAAGATTACTTTATCATGTGAATATGTAGCTAATTGAAAATCTTTAGAAGTATTGTAGTAACTATAATTGTAGATCTTATAACATGCTTATATTTATTTTATATATTAAAATTATATTTGGTAGATATTTTTTATGTTGATATTTATATAATATGATGTTTATAATAATAATTTAATATATATGTAAGAACCTCCATATCTACCACTTCTACTAAACATCTTTGGAATTGAAGAAAATATGATAAGATTAAAGCAAAAGCTAAAGAAGACTTTTAATGTTGGTGTAATAGGCATATGAGGCATTAAAAAGACATTATTGGTAAAAATATTTTATTATAATAAGAACTTAATGAACTTTAAAGCTAAAAGCATTATTTTTTTTATATATAAGTCTTTAGATATTTTTCTTTGTCAACAGCATTTGTTTCAAGATATTAAAAAAGATAGTTATTCGACAATCTTACATTTGAGACATTGTAGAAGCTTGTAAGTATTATAAATAGAGATTTGCAAATTGATAAATTTGACAACTTTGAATTTGAAGAATTGTAAAAGGTTGCAAGCATTATCAGCAAAGATTAGCCAATTGATATGTTTGACAACCTTGGATTTGATTATTGTTAAAGCTTGCAAGCATGTAAAATAGAGATTGGTCAATTCATAGATTTGACAATCTTTTATTTGAAATGTTGTAGAGGTTTATACACATTATCGATTGAGAGTGACCAATTGATGGATTTGACAATCTTAAATTTGAAAAATTATAGAAGCTTGGAAGCATTACCAACAGAGATTAAAATATTAAAAACTTTGATAACTTTGAATTTAAAAAATTGTAGAAGCTTACAAGCATTATTATCAGAGATTAGCCAATTGATATATTTGACAAGCTTAGGTTTGATTTATTATTAAAGCTTGCAAGCATATTTGGAAGAGATTAGTTAATTAATAAATTTGATAATCTTAAACTTTAGTGATTGTGGAAACTTGGAAGCATTACTAAATTAGATTGATAAATTAATAAATTTGACAAATTTGAATTTAAAAAATTATAGAAGGTTGAGAGCATGTCTAGTAAAGATTAGCCAATTGATAGATTTGACAATCTTAGATTTAAATCATTGTGGAAGCTTACAAGCATTACTAGTTGAGATTGGCCAATTGATAGGTTTGACAATCCTATATTTGAAAAATTATAGAAGCTTGGAAGAATTACTAATAAAGAATAGCTAATTGATATGTTTTACAATCTTGTATTTGGAACATTGTAAAAGCTTGCAAGCATTACTAATAAAGATTGATAAATTGATAAAATTGATAATTTTAAATTTGAAGAATTGAGGAAGGTTGCAAGCATTATTAATAAAGATTAGTCAATTGATAGATTTGATAACCTTAAATTTTAGTGGTTGTGAAAGCAAGAAAACATTACTAATTTAGATTTATAAATTGATAAGCTTGACAACTTTGAATTTGACAAATTATGGAAGGTTGGAAGTATTACTAGCAAAGATTAGTTAATTCATAGCTTTGACAATCTTGAATTTGTTTTATTGTCAAAGCTTGCAAGCATTACTAATAGAAATTGGCCAATTCATAGATTTGACAACCTTGGATTTGAAAAATTGTAGAAACTTGGAAGCATTATCAATAAAGATTAGCTAATTAATTTTTTTGACAATCTCATATTTAAAACATTGTAAAAAGTTATAAGCATTACCAACAAAGATTGACAAATTGATAAATTTGATAACTTTGAATTTGATGAATTGAAGAAGGTTATAAATATTATTAATAAGAATTATCCAATTAATAGGTTTGACAACCTTAGATTTGATTATTATCAAAGTTTGCAAGCATGTTTGACAAAGATTGGCCAATTGATAGGTTTGACAATCTTTTATTTAAAACATTATGGAAGTTTACAAGTATTATTAGTTGAGATTGGCCAATTCATAGATTTAACAATCTTGTATTTGAGAAATTGTAGAAGTTTGGAAGCATTATTAATAAAGATTGGCAAAATAATTGATTTGGCAACTTTGAATTTGAAAAATTGTAGAAGCTTGCAAATATTACCTGTAAGAATTGGCAAATTGATAAATTAAACAATCTTAAATTTATATGATTATGGAAGCTTGGAAGTATTATCAACTAAGATTAATAAATTGATGAATTTGTAAACTTTGAATTTAAAAAATTATCAAAGCTTGCAAATATTATTGGTAGAGATTGGCCAATGGATACATTTGACAACCATATATTTGAGATATTATAGAAGCTTGCAAGCATTATTAATAGAGATTAGTCAATTGGTAGGTTTAAAAACCTTATGTTTGAATAATTATGGAAGTTTAGAAGTATTATTAAATTAGATTGGTAAATTAATAAATTTGACAACTTTGAATTTGACAAATTATATTAGATTGTAAGCATTACTAATAGAAATTGGCCAATTAATAGATTTAACAACCTTGGATTTGATTTATTATAAATGCTTGCAAATATTACTAGCAAAGATTAGTCAATTGATGAATTTGACAATCTTTAATTTAAAACATTGTAGAAACTTATAAGCATTATCAGTTGAGATTGATCAATTGATGGATTTGACAATTCTATATTTGAAAAATTGTAGAAGCATAGAAGCATTACCAACAAAGATTGGCCAACTAATTTATTTGACAATCTTGTATTTAAAATATTTTAAAAGCTTGTAAGCATTACTGGCAAAGATTGGTCAATTCATAGATTTAAAAATCTTATATTTGAATGATTATAAAAACTTTTTAGGATTATCAATTGAAATTGATTAATTGATAGATTTGACAAGCTTATATTTGCAAGTTTATAAAAGGCTGCAAGTAATATTAGTTGAGATTAGCCTATTAAAAATTTTGACAATCTTATATTTAAAGAATTGTAGAAGCTTACATACATTTATAAGCTAGGATTGGCTAATTCATATATTTGACAATCTTAGATTTAATTAATTATAAAAGCTTACAAGCATTATTGGTTGAATTTGGCCAAATGCTAGATTTAATAATCTTATATTTAATAGATTGTAGAAGCTTGAAAATATTATATGTTGAGATTGGACAGCTAATAGATTTGGCAATCTTAGATTTGAATGGTTGTGCTAACTTGAATTCATTATTGGCTAAAATTGGATAATTGATAGATTTGATAACCTTAGACTTATAAGATTGTAGAAACTTGAAAGCATTATTGATAGAGATTAGTCAATTAATAGATCTGATAACCTTAGATTTGACATATTTTTAAAACTTATAATTATTATTAATTAAAATTAGCCAATTAATAAGTTTGAAAATCTTAGATTTGATTGATTATAAAAGCTTATAAACATGATTAGCTAAAAATGGCCAATTAAAATATTTAAAAGTCTTATATTTGACTAATTATAAAAGCTTATAAGTATTATAGGTTAAAATTGGCTAATTTATTGTCAAGGATACAAATTAAAAGAAGATGTATAAATCAATGAAATTTATGTCAAAGAAAATTACAAAATAAAAATTAAAAAATATATACATTTAAGAAGAATTTAGAATGACTAATGCCAAAGACTAAAAAATTTAAAAACTCTTAAATTAAATTAGAAGCAAAAAAAGAGTTGATAAGAATAAAGAAGGCTTTATTCTTGTCTCTATATATACTATCTACTAAAGAGCTACATGGTGGCGTTCTATAGGACCTCTACTACGTGTCAAATTTATAAGATACATGTCAAACTTACAAGACAAGTTTTTTATATGTGTGCCATGTATTTATCTTTTTTTTCTTTGAAGGTAGTTGACAGGTCCTCTCAGCCATCAATAGTATCCCATAGTAGGGCGGAAAGACCACTCTGATATTTGATTATTGTTGAGGCCTTCATAACTTCTTTTAAAGAAAATATTTAGAATACCATCAAGAATAGTTCCTATCTCTAAAAGTATTATTAAACACCAAAAGTCTCTTCCAAGGTCGTGATATCAAACATATTGTATCTTGCCATCAATCCAAGAAAAATCATGTCATTTTTAAGGATCTTCATCTCTATTTTGTCATCTTGAAGGTTGTAATAGTCATAATATCTTGTCTAATAAATCAACAAATAATAACTTTTGAATTGAATTTGCTGGTTATTGATTCTCCATCTCTTTGAAGCTAAAATATTCAAAGGAATAACAAAGAATGATATAAAATAAAATAAAATCTCTATTGAACCTGTTTTGTTTTATAGCAAAGATTTTATTAACTCTTCATTTTGATTTTGATGGATGTCATTAATAAAACACATTGATTTTTGCTGATGCATTTGTTAGATTCCTTGATGGCTTCTATGTATATTCACTAATATCATATTTGAGACAATGTACAAGATATTGCAGTCGATTTTGACACCATTTTGAATCTAAGACCTCTTCCACCTCAAATTTTTTATTGTTGTCTATTTCTATAGGAAGCAGTGGTATTTGTCTTCTTTCTTGTATATCCGTTGTTTTATATGGTTCAAACAAAGATGTATGGAATACATGATGGATCTTTATAGACTTTGATAGGTATGATTGATAAGCAACTAGATTAATTTGTTTACAAATTGAAAATGGTCTAAGCCTACAATAATCTAACTTGTCATAAAGACGAATAATCTTAATATTATGTCAAAGTAATCATATCTTATCACCCACATATAATTAAGGTTGTTTCTTGTAATAAACATTTGCATTGATCTTTTATTGTTTTTGAGCTTCATTTAATTCTACCTTCATTATTGCATGTAGCTTTGACAACCAATCGCCAAATCTCTCGCCGCAAGATTATCAACTTTTGAAAAATCAAAAGTATCAAGTCATGGATGATAATCATAATTTATAAAAAATAGAGTTTTTTTAATAGAAGAATGTACCAAATTATTATAAGAAAACTTTGCCAATGGTAAAAGAGTTGTCCAATCATCTTAATGATAATTGATGGTACACTTCAAATATTATTTCAAAATTTGATTTGCTTGTTTTGTTTGTCCATCAATTTGAAGGTAGAAAGCTAAAGATAGTTTTATATCCACCTTCAATATTTTGAAAAGGGTTCTCTACAATCTTGATATAAATTGCGTCCTTTTATCTAATATATTTTTCCTTAATAATCCATAATAGTAATAAATATTGTCAAAGAAGAGTTTAGCTATTTTTCCACTTGTGATAGATTTTGTATAGAATATAAAATATACCATCTTAGTAAAATAATCTACAATCACAAATATAGAATCATATGAATTTGAATTTAAAAGATTTGTAATAAAATCTATAGAAACAGAAGACTAAGGTTGTTTTAGTATCTGTAATGGTTGGAGAAATTTATAAGATCAATGACAAGGAATTTTTAATCTTAAATAAATATTATACAATTGTACAAATTTTTTAACAACCTTTTATATTTAGAGATATCAAAAATCTCTTGATATTAGTTCTAAAGTCTTATTATATCCAAAATATTCTATTACAAGGACATTGTGATGAGCTTGAAGAGCATGTTGTTATATTGTAATTGCTTATAGTATGTAAAAATTAGTCAAAATATATAATATATTCATAAGTTTAGATATGTGTTAGAATGGTTAATAAAGTATTTAAAAGAGTTGATATAAGAAATTTTATTTTGATTTTTTTATTTATTTTAATTATGGCATTTAAATTATATAGGATCTAAATATTTAATATGAAGCCTTGAGAGGAGATTGAGGTCCAAAGATGAAAATTAAACTATTAAGAGGCTTGTTTGGAGGGATGAAAGTAAGATATGGATGAATGAAGGCAAGGAGTGAAGATCTTCATTTCCATTGGTTGATAGTCATGTCCAATAGGCTTTGAGCATACTGTCTATGATGAAAATAAGGATTTCAACAACTTCAAAAAAAACATTCAAAAATCAAAGGCTAGGATTAAGAAAACTTATTTTTTGTATTACAATTTTGGCATAAAAATCAATGGATTTGGAATTTTTATGAAAGAAGAGTAGGCGCTTAAAATTAAGGTATACAAATCTTACCTACTATCATTCTTTTAAAGATACAAGGAATTGTAAAGAAGCTTTTGGAGATTAAAAGATGCAATTGAAGAGATAATTTTAAGACCTACATTTTATATAAAAGAATTATTATATTTGGAATTTAAAGAAGAAGATATTAGAAGTGAAAGACAATATATCGGTTTTCAAGGCAATAAGTAGACCATTTTATTGATAGTAATGATTTTTGCCATATTTTAAGTTTTTAGATGAAATTTTATCTAATTTTTTTTAAAAAAATAAAAAATCATGTTGAAAAGCTATACATCAAAGCTTTGTAGTATTTGGACATTTATTTTGTGAGATATGAAGAATTTAGCACACTAGTGTCTATAAACAAGGGTTTGAAGCTATTATTAGAATTTTAGTAATATCTAAAGATTGGCAACAAATTGATGGTTGAAATTTGGTATAATAGTAGTTAAAAATATATTAATACTTTATATAAAATTTAAATACTTTTGGACGGTCCGATTTAAAAATATATACTATTGAAGTTTGAAAAAAAAATCTCTTTTAAGGTTAATGAAGGATTTAGTATATTTTGCCACATTTTAGAGATTTTAGAATACTTGAGGCTTATGCACTTGATATAATTGCCCTTTTAAGAAACAACTTTATATAAATTTAAGATTTCTATCTATCTTAATACTTGATTGAGAAATTAGTGACAATCAAAAATCCAATGTTTTTTTGAGGCAAATTCTCTCTACCTTGACAATATAGTCGTGCTTCATCTTCTGGAACATATAAACGCCCTTCAAAATATAATAGATTGTTTTTAAATTCAAACTTAAAAGTATCATGAGACTTAAATGAATTATTCTTAATATCATAAATAAAAGGGTCTAAAGACATACTTGATTAGACTTGCTAGAAAAAAGTTGAATCAACAGTCAATGTTGATTTTATTGCTCAAAGATGAAATTGCTTTGGCTTCAAGAGAATCATTCTTTGTTAATCAAAAGATAAATCTCTTTTTTTTGGTGCAAGATAAGAACATCTAAAAAAAGCATTAGATAGACCTTGTTGTTTTCTTGGTCGATAAGTGATCATAAACTCAAATCTTGACAAAGACATATTTCAACAAGCATGAGGATGATTCAATATACATATTGTAATGAAGTACATAAGGTTCTTGTCATATATATACATCGTGATTGGACTAGAAGCGCCTTCTAGATATTGATGCTAATCTTGAAAAGAATCCAAAATTATAAAAAGTTTTTTATTTTGGATTTTGTAATTAATCTTTGTAATTGGAAATTTTATAGAATAAAAAACTATTGAGTGGAGTTTGTCATCTATTCCCATTTGTAACATTATCACACTCAAAGCAAAGTCTGATGCATTTGTTTTCATAAAAAATGCCTTAGAAAAGTCAACATAATACAAGATTGATGCAAAAATAAAAGTTATCTTCAATGCTTCAAACAATGCTTCTGTTTCTTTACTCTATTCAAATTTGTCCTTAGAAGTTAAACGTGTAAATAGAGCTACAACTTGAAAAAAGTTCTTGATGAAGATTCGATAGTAATTGACAAATCCCAAAAAGTATTGCACATTCCTTACTGTTCTTGAAATTGTCTAGACCATGATTGTTTGGACTTTCTTAAGATCCATCTTAAGACTACCATTCAAAATTATGTATCCTAAGAAATCAACTTGAATAGTGTGAAATACATACTTTTTTTTATCTTGGCATACAATCCCACATCTTTAAGTTTTTGTAACATACAACGAACATATAATTCATGCTCTTTTACTTTCTTAGAATAGATTAAAATATTATTTAAATAACAAACAACAAAATTATCTAAGAATTCACAAAAAAATATCATTCATGAAATATTGAAAAGCACATGGTGCATTTGTGAGTCTAAAAGACATAACATTATATTCAAAGTGTCTATATCTTTTTTGAAATGCAATCCTTTATTCATCTCCTTCTTTGATGTAGATCAAGTTATATACTCCTTATAGATCTATTTTTGTATAAATTTTAACTTGATTCAGTTGATCAAGAAGTCCAAATATCAAAAATAGAGGATATCTATTCTTGATGGTAATCTTATTAAGCCCTCAACAATCTACACACATCCGTAGTGACCCATCTTTTTTTTTCACAAATAAGATAGAAACTCCTACTAGAAATTTTGAATGGCATAAAAAATTCTTGGCCAAGTTCTCATCAATGTATTTCTTGAGTTTAGTCAACTCATTTTGTGATAAACTATAGATTGATTCAAATGGAAGCTAAATTCTCTTTTTAAGATCGATTGAGCAATTATATGGACAATGCTCCAAAAGAATATTTGTATTTTTTTTAAAAAAAAATCTTAATAATCTTGATATTGGCTTGGAATACTATTTTAAATTTTATTATTATTAGAAATAGATGTAGCATAAATAATAAAAGATGATCTTTTTTTTATTGTATTCATAAAAGTTTTTATACCTACAAGTATAAGTTTTATTATATTAAACTTATAGCTTTTCACTTAGTTAATAAGACTCTTAATAATGCTCTAAAAAAATTCAAGTCTATGAAAAATCTAATCTATTCAAAGATTATATTTTTTTAGCCATAATAAACTTAAAATGATTGGATTAGAGAGAGATTTAATTATATTAAAGATTACACAACTATTATAACCATCTATTGTTACATTTATAAGAAAGGTTTCATGAGTAATATTTTCAAAAGACAATGAATAACCATCTATGATTTCTATATGTATGGATTTAATTTTTTATACTAAAGATATTCTATGATTTTTAATAAACTCTTCATATAAAAAATATATTGAGATTCCTGAATCTAATAAGGCAAAGCCTTTGTGATTTTTAGATTCCAAACACATATCTATTATAAAATAAGGAGAGGATTTTGAAGAGAGAATAAAACCTTTACTAGGAATTATACAAGATTCCAACTATACAATTCCTATTGTAATTGGACAAACTCATTTTCTGACATATTGCCTTCTTTGACAACAATACTCTTTATTTTGTAGTTATATCATTTCTTTGTATAATATTAAACATCGTGTTTAAATTCTCTATAATATAAGCACAATTCTTCTAGACGCCAATGAACCTTTTTTTGTTCAATAAGAGGTTTGAAACATACTATGTTAATTTGCATGTCTTCTACTTTTAAATGTATATATTAAAAAGACGTCGGTGTTGCTATTATATTATAATAACACTAAGGCTTCCTTGTGTGGCTCTTAGATTAAACCTCAAAAAATTGATTGTCACACTTTACAACAAAGTCAATTCCTTAATTAAATATTTAAAAATCGGATAAGTTGAACATCAATTTTTTATCTCATATTGTAATCTATAAAAAAATTGGCTGATGAATGCATCGTTCCACTTGATATCGCTCATTAGTTGTCAAAATTATAAAGCATATAATATCATTAATCAACTTTTTTTGTTGTAAGATATGAATCTTGTTGGTTGCAACACAAATTATATCATGTTTTTCATATACAGATTGAAATTCTATTAAAAATGCCTCTAAATTATTTAATATTGGATCACGTTATTTAAAAAAAAATAAAAACCATGATAAAGCAAAATCTGAAAGTAGTGTTTCAATAAACTTGACTTGTAATCTTTGAGTTGGATAACTTTGAAATTGAAGTTCAATCACTAATTGTACTTAATTGATGAATTCTCAAAACTTAGATATTGTGCCATCAAATTTCTTAAGCAAACTAATTTTTGGTTCTTTAATGCTCATACAATGTTTTATTGTAGGTGAAGTATTATGGCTTGATATAGACATTGAAGCAACTCCAATCATCTCTATATCTTCACTTTTTGCTAATCTTGTTGTTCCTTGTAGTGGTACACTGAGTTGATGCATTGCAAGCATTATTTCTTTCATTTGTTTTTATATTTCTACCATTGCACTCTTCATTTCAAGAAGCATTGCCATAATAATATAATTAAAAAAAAAAATCTATTCTTATTATTAAATAAAATACTAAAGAATAAAAAAAAGATCTAAGAATAATATCAGTTTAGAACTAGATTATCCACAACTTCTAATATGCTTATGTCTTATTATGAAAAAAAAAATAGTCTAATTTTAATTTAAAAAAGATAAATTTGTGATATTATATGTTCACTCTTATTAATCTATCAAAGATACAAATTGAAAGAATATGTATAAATCAATGAAATCTATATCAAAGAAAATTATAAAATAAAAAGAATATATATGTATACATTTAAGAAGAACTTAGAATGATTATTTTGAAAGACTAAAAAATACAAAAACTCTTGAAATAGACTAGAAGCAAGAAAAAAATTGATAAGAGTGAAGAAAGCTTCACTCTTGTTTCTATGTATACTATCTACTTAAGAGCTATATTGTGGCATTTTATAGGACTTCCACCACATGTCAAATTTACAAGACACATGTCAAACTTACAAGATAAGTTTTCTATATGTGCGCCATGTACTTAGCTTGTTTCACAAGCTACCAACATGTGCGATACATGGCTAACTTGTTGGCCAAGTTTCTAACCTACCAATCACCTATAGACATGTATAAAGGTGAAACCACATCTATGAAGCTTTGAAAAAGCTTCTGTATAAGATATTATCAAATTAACCTATTTTTATTTTTTTAAAATCTATTTATATTAATTAAATATATATTGAAGTAAATCTTATATCCATGACATTTATAGATTTTGAAAACTTTAAATTTGTGGAATTGTCAAAGCTTGTAAGCATTATTGACTAAGTTTGATTAATTAATAGGTTTGACAACTTTGGATTTAATTGATTGTAAAAGATTATTAATATTATAGGCTTAGATTGGCTAATTAGAAGATTTGAAATAGTTATAATAGCTTGAAAGCATTACTAATTAAAATTGAACAATTTATAGATTTGACAACCTTAGATTTGATTAGTTGTAAAAACTTATAAGCATTATTGGCAAAGATTGACCAATTAATAGATTTTGACAATCTTGAATTTAGGAGATTGTAGAAGCTTATATATATTATAAGTTGAAATTGGCCTATTAAAAGATTTGATGATCATATATTTGACTAATAATAGAAGCTTAAAAATATTAATAATTAAGATTAGCCAATTAATAGCTTTGATAATCTTAAATTTATAGAGTTGCAAAAATTTGAAAACACTATTAACTAAGATTAGTTAATTGATAGATTTTTTTAACCTTAGATTTTATATAACATAAAAGTCTATTAGCATTATTAGATAAAATATACTTATTAATATATTTGATAATTTTGAATTTATTTGATTAAAGAATAGTATATGTATTATCAACTAAGATTAATTAGTTGATAGTTTTGGCAACCATAAATTTGGCATATTATAAAAATTTATTAATATTATTAATTAAAATTAATTAATTGATAGATTTAAAATCTTGATTTTAAAAATTTGTAAGTATTATAAATTATGAGTAGTTCATTGATAAGTTTTTAAAAACTTGAATTTAAAAAATTAAATGAATTTATAAATATTATTTGCTATTATTGGCTAATTTATAGATTTTATAATCTTATATATAAAATATTATATAAGCTTGTAAGTATTACTAATTGAAATTGGTCTAATGATAGATTTGACAACCTTGAATTTGGAATATTATAAAACCTATAAGTGTTGTTTATTGAAATTGGTCTAATGATAGATTTGACAACCTTGAATTTGAAATATTGTAAAATCTACAAGTGTTACTAGTTGAGATTAATTAATTGATAGATTTGGCAATATTAAAATTGATGTATTGTAAAAGCTTATAAGCATCACTAATTGAAATTGGCTAGTTGATAGATTTGAAAATCTCAAGTATATTTGTTTGTAAAACTTTTTAAGTATTATAAGTTAAAATTAACAACTTAATAGATTCAGAACTAAAGGTTTGATTTTTGAATTTAGGATTCTTTTATCCAAGTCTTTGCATATCAAACTTGGTGCCAATTTAAATCATCTATCATCATACAACACAATGACTTGTCTTGTAATAATATCAACTTATTAAATTGGTCCTTAATAATAAGTTATCTCATTAAATTCTTTAATTTAATAATAATTAAATAATCTAATTATAAACTAAATAGAATTATATAGAATGTGTAGAATTTATTTTATATTATTTATATGAGATATAATTGAAAAAAATTCATTTAATAATTTTTTTTAATATATTAATAAAGAAATAAAAAGAAATCTTAAATATTAGTATTTAATATTTATAATTTAAAAATTTAGAATTTTAGAGTTTAGAAGTAAGAATTTATATTATTAGATTTTAAAATCTAATAATTAGGATTTATAATGACAAGGCTATCTACTATGATTTTGATATATATACTTTTTTTTTCAAGTTTTGGATTAACATTCTTTCTTATTATTATTATTATTATTATTATTATTTATAGTTACAATTCTAATAGTATAATTAAAATTTTATACAAGTATTTAACTTTATAAACATAAAGTATCTAAATTAATAATTTAATTCTATTTTTATTACTATTTTTAAAAATATAGTTCTAATTTTTTATCTTATTTAATTATAAAAGTTAAA
Organism: Physcomitrellopsis africana; assembly: GCA_036785485.1. Taxonomy (NCBI): domain Eukaryota; kingdom Viridiplantae; phylum Streptophyta; class Bryopsida; order Funariales; family Funariaceae; genus Physcomitrellopsis; species Physcomitrellopsis africana. Next base: position 3,746 of record JAWRVF010000015.1, on the reverse strand, counting down.
AAACTAATTTAGATTATTAACTAATTATATTATAGTAGTGAGTAAGCTTAATCAATGATAAATTGTGTTTATATCTTACGAATAGAATAATTAGTTAAGAATCAATATTTTTTCATAATAGCCATAAAATAAATATATTATAACTAAAAATTAAAAAATTCTTGTCCAAATATTAAAATTTAGGATTTTAAATTTAAAGTTTGGAACTTAATATCTACAATTGTAAGATTATCCAATGATATTTTATTTATTTTAAATGTTTTAAGTTCACCTTTTTTGTTACTTATTTTATTACAAATCAAGTAGTCTAAATAGAATCTTATCCAAGTTTTTATTTTTGATTTATATAAAATATTAAAATCAACAATTCAATTCTATTCACACTTCAAATTTTAAAATTCTAGTTTTGGCCTTTACCCTTATTCATAATGACTTATTCAAAAAACTAATCTATATAGAGTTGTATGATTAGGCTGTAATAGTAACTTAGTTTAATTAATAAGATACTACATCCACACCTAAAAAACAGAAAAATTAATCTAAACTTTGAAATTATTCACATTTAGGCAATACAATAATCTCTCAAATTTAGGATTATAATAATTGGATATAGATACTAAAATTTGGGACTTAAGATTAAAATTGTTAAACTTTATATTTTACAGATTAAAAAAAATCAGGTATATGTTATTAAAGTTTATGGTTTACGATAACAAGGCTTTCCCATAGAATACAGACATCTTTTTTCGGATTATAAAATAATGTATTCTTAATTTTGCAATAAGTAATATACAAGTTCTCTCCACGAGCAGCAGCAGCAGCAGCAGCAGCCGTGAGCCCAGGCTGTTCTAGGTACTTCAATCTAGCAAACTCATTGTACCGCTATGTCGATAAGTGAGAAAGTGAATGATCGTCGACCAGCTAACTCACATGTGCGCACACATATGTACAACTTTCCGGATCCACAAAGGATCTTGAATTGCGCCCCGAGGGTGGCGAATTTACATGCCGAAGACGGCAGAGTGGGTGAACGCCTCCGTCACGACGAGGCCGAGGAATCCCAGCATGGCGATGCGCCCGTTCCATCGCTCCGCCTTCGCCGTGAAAGGGCCGAAGCTGCGGGCGTCCGTCGACTCGCCGCTCATGATGGGCACCATGGAGGCGTACGTGAACAATTGCACCACAGCCAGGAAGTAGAAGAGACCAGGCTGCCCGGCATTCGTCACTTGCTGAAACACCGTCTGCCCTGTCAGCCTCTCCGCGACCACTGCCCACACGAACCCCAGCATTGCCAGACGGCAGTTGATGGTCTCGGGTGCGGCTCCGTCAAATGCAAACACGCTGAAGAAGGACTTGTCGCCCGTCTCCGGCCTTCTCTCGACCTCGGGACGTGGGTAGAAGGACCCCGACGTCGGCTCCGTGCCGAACACCGATTTCTTCTCCGACTCGTTGCTCTCCTGGTTCCGCGTGATGTCGTCCTTGGTGATGGTCTTCTTCGTCTGCTGGTCCACCACAGCCTTGGCGTCCGCCAATGGACCCTGACCCTGACCGTTGTCGACGCCGCAACGCACACGTCCGGCAAGGGAGGTCATCAACCTGGGAGTTCCTGCAATTCGACCACCAGCCAGCTTGTTCAGGGTTGGTAGAGCTTGCAATCCTCCGAGCTTCGCACATGCGATCTGGGACATCATTGTGGCGGCCATGGTTGTCTTTGTAGCTGAACAATCCGTGCGGAAATGCTACTCACGCAATCGCTATGAGGAGAGATGGAATTCACAAGAGTTATAAATACAGCAGGATCCGAGAAGAGATTGTCTGTGAAGCATTCGATGATTGAATCGAAGCGGGGCCACGGTCCCAGTTATAGTGGGAGTGTCAAAGCGAGCAGTTGTGACAACTCGGACCGAAGAAGGGGATGTGGCAGGCAAGGAAGAAAGCGGGAGACGCTTTTACAAAGGATGGTAACATGGCAGACTCGTGGCAGAGTGACTCGAGAAAGGTGGGCAGTTTTACATGGTGCCACGCGACCTGTGGGTGCTTCGGGGTTCACCGAAGAAGAAGATGCAGCATTTCCATACAACCTTGGAGACTTACCATGGCTTTGCTCTGGTCGCTAATTAGCAGCGGTCACCTGTCATGCTCGGAACAAGTGCTCATCCGTGAAGAAGACACTGGTAAAGGTTTTTGCGCTCCCATTTCGCTCATCAACCCGGAAGATTTCAGAAACTCGGATAAGCTGTGAACTGAGCATATTGTCTCACAGTCTAAAAGAGAGTACAACTCTTGGCTTCTGTCGCACAATGGCCGATTGCATGGTAATTGTTCAATTTGGAGGAGGTTCAAGGAGAAGCTGTCGCCTCCAATCGAAGGCGATTGACTGTTCATCTTGCATCAGACGTGTGCTGCGTCACAAGCAAGTCCTTTTTCGATTCCGTGTGCATTTTGGGGAGGGCCTTAAGCGCTGTGATTAAGGTTTTATTGTTGGTTACGATGGTTGTTGACTTTGGGTTTGATCCCAGAAGTTAGTGATTAGAAACTTAGTTGCTAGTGCCAAAATTGTTTTAGACCAACGTCGTCGGTGAGGTGCAGCAGAGGGGCTTTGATTTATTTGATAGTTTTGTAGTTGAACTGCATCTGTTGTTGATGTAGTTCAAAAAATGTGGTTTTATCTGTGTTGTGATTGAGTGGTGTGGCTTGCTAGTTGAACTTGAGTCTTATTAAGTTGAGACTGCTTGCAAGTTCATGTCAAGAATTTGTATGTTCTGTTAGCAGTTATTGGCTTTGTTTTTGGTGTTAAGAGACATTCTTCTAATTTGTGTTTGGGTCCTTTTTCATATGATATGCTTTCAAAATTTTGCATAAGTGAATAGACCTTGTCATTTGTTTTGAATTTTGACCTATCTAATATAAATTTGGTTTGTGTGGATAATTTTAAAGAATGTTAGTGATTGTAAATTCTTCCAATATTACTCAAGTCTAAGGTTATCAAATCCATCAATTGACCAATCTCAGCCGGTAATGCTTATAAGCATCTACAATTTTTTAAATCTAAGATTATTAAACCTATAATTTGGCCAATCTCTGCCAGTAATGTTTACATATTTCTATAGTTTCTTAAATTCAAAGTTGTCAAACTTATCAATTTGCCAATCTCTATCAGTAATGCTTCCAAGCTTCCATAGTTATTCAAGTCTAAGATTATTAAACCTATCAATTGGCCAATCTTTGTCGATAATGTTTGTAAGCTTTTATGATTTTCCAAATTCAAAGTTATCAAACTTATTAATATCCTAATTTGTAGTGATAATGCTTGCAGGCTTCTACAATCTTTCAAATACAAGGTTTTTAAATCCATCAATTACTTAATCTTAGTTGGTAATGCTTTCAAGCTTCTACAACCTTCCAAATCTAAGATTATTAAACCTATTAATTTGTTAATTGCAGTCAATAATGCTTCTAATCTTTCACAATAATTTAATTTTAAGGTCTCCAAATCTATCAACTAACCAATTTCAATTGTTAATGTTTAAAAATTTTAGCAACCAAAAACTTTTAAGATATTTAAACCTTTTAATTTGCAAATCTTAGTTGGTTATGCTTTGAAGCTTTTATAATATTGTAAATCCAAGGTTGTGAAATTAATTAGCCAATATTTTTCAATAGATGTAATCACTTGTATATTCTTGTAAATGTGAAGTTATCAACCACTCAAAGATTAGAAGCATTTAGAAATTTATATAAATTTA